>BTRK01000006.1:20820470-22220270 GCA_036245805.1 Pristionchus mayeri
GTTGGAACTGCGGATCGAATGGTTATGGTACTCGCACACATAATTGACCCAAAAAATCGATTTTTCTCGAAAACAAGGAACCCTCATTGTCAATGAAATACATCGTTCGATTCGCCGTGAAATTCTGGTCGGGTATGCGAGATTTCGAGCTTCCACCTTGTATTTGGAGCGAACAACATGTGAAAAGGTAGATTTGGCCGGAAGTGACATGGCACCACACCGACATTCAATGAAATATTCATGCAAAATGAAGTGTACCACGATGATCAGCATCAAAAACCACCCCAGAACACTTGTTTTCGTGGGTTCCACTTTTTGGGCTGTGCCGAGGCTTCGCTATGAGTTGTTGAATCTATCGCGGACGGCCTCATATATTGAGACTGTTCGATTGATGAAATATGTTGGAGATGATGGAATGTATGCAAAGGCATTCGAGGTCAGTTCCTCCTCTTCTTCCTTCATCTCTCCCTTCTCCTTTTCCTTATCCACAGATTTATCCCTAATCCAGGCCCTCTACGTTGCCTTCACAATCGTCAATTGCCTCGGAGAGATCTACGAGTTGTCTGGAGTTGGATTAGCGTAAGTATACATCATCGCTTATATTCGATGATACACTCGAAACTCATTTCCTCTCAGGATCTACTTCACGACCTTCTGGAATGTTCATGGATTCCTCGTAGTCGTCTGTTCTACCCTCTCTCTCTATGCCTACGGACTACGATATGTGGCGATGGAGGAGGTATCACTTCTTCCTTCTATCGACAAGAGGGAATGAGATAATTGCAGGCCATGGCTCGTTTCGTGGCAACAAATGGGAACACTTACATCCGATTGGACTCCCAGAGGGATCTCGAATTGTACTTCACTTGGCTCATCGGATTCGTCCTCTTTGCAGTCTCCATCAAGATGATCCGAATCCTCAAGTACGTCTCCCCTTCCCCTGCCCTCCCCCTCTCTCCCCTCCTCTTCCCACCCCCTCTCTCCCCCTTCAGATTCAACTGTCGTATATCGGTACTGGCGATGACTCTGGAGAGGTCAGCGCCATCGATGGCAAGCTTCGCCCTCATCTATCTCCTCATCAATGCTGCTTTCAATTCCGCTCTCTACACTCTCCTCTTCTCGAAACTACTTAACTATCGGTAGAGTCTCCTTCTCTCCATCCTCTCTCTCTCTCTCTTCAGTCATTTTCTGGCAGTAACTGAGGCCACGACTGCTTCCCTTCTAGGAAAGTTCTCAGTGACCGATGTGCAAGCTGTTTCTACTCTAGGTATGTCACTCCCTCCTCCTCTCTAGGTAGATCATCCTCCTCTCTTCGAATGATTGTTGCAGGCGCGATGATCTTCATCATCTTCATGATGACTGGCACTATCGGCCTCGTCAACATGTGAGTAGACTACCTCCCCGCCCTTCCTCTGATCTTTGATCTCTTGAGGTTCGTGATGATTGTGATGCACCAATTCGAGGCCGTTCGTAACCATGAGCACAACCAGACAAATGATTACGAAGTCATGCAGCACATCTGGAGCAAGGTGAGAAGGGGGAAGGGAGAAGGGAAGAGAATGAGTGGGTGATTCAGCTGCTGAAATCTGTGGGACTGTACGAGAGGAACGACGAACCGAATGGAGACTTCCCCAATTACCTCGAGCAGGGCAGTGCAGTCGAAGTATTGGAGAAGCAGGTGGGGAAGAAGGGGGAAGGAAGGACGAGGAGGGAGGGGGAGGGGTCTCAGCTATGGCCTCCCTCTTCAGGTTAACGATCTAGCTCTGATTGTGGACAATATCAGAGAGGTGAGGGAGGAAGATGTGGAGGAGGCGACGAATTGACAAATAAGAGAGGAAGATCTATCTACCCCCCCCCCCATTGAAACTCCCTCTGTGAATAGTTTTTCATTGGCTAGTGTAGATGGTGAATGTGGCCTGGGGTTGTTGATAAAGCAAGTTACTTTTGAATCGTTTCATGAGTGCGGCTTCATGTACATAATAGTTAACTATGACTATTGAAGACTACTAAGATTAGAACTCCCTCTTCTCATTCCCTCCATCTAACGAAGAAGCGGTGTTGTAAGGAAATGAGGTGAGGGAGGAATGCGATACTCGAATGATGACTCTTCGGGACTCATCTCAAAATAAATATTTTGTAAAGCAGATTCCACAGATAGATTCTAACTGACGAGAGAAACCCACAGCCTAGAATAGCCCCCAAAATATACACTTTGAAGGTGATTTAGGCGGCCTCAAAGAGGCGACACAAGGCGACTCGCCTGTTAGATGGGGGGAGGGATGGGGATGGACTCGGCGCAAGCTACGTTTGAGAGATGCTGGGTGGTTAAGTGCAAGAGGCATAATGGAAAAAGGGAATTGAGGGAAAGCGGGGGAAAGTGTATAGTGGGAGAAGAGAAGAAAAGAAAGTGAAGAGACAGGAGAATGAATCCGCCATTGGGAGACCTTCATGAAATGCAAAAAAAGTTCGTTCGCTAGGCAACATAAGAGGCGAATCGCGAGAGAATCGACCATTTTAGGGGGGTAGCGGCGGTAGGATTCGTGTTTGTCCGATTCCGCTATAATTTTGGTTTTAAATACTTCAAATGATGCTCTTTCACACTGCGTTGTCAGAATTTTGATATCGGTCGTCATCGTCGAGATTCAGAAGGCCAAAGTTGGTACTATCACTTTTCGGCTATCAAATCGAGCTCATGTAAATGATCATAAGTCTGTTTAAAATAAAGATAAAAGGCCGTTCTTTTTTTCCAAAGAAAGCTACCACCATGCGCTACAACTTTCATGTTGAAGTCATCAATCCTGGTGCTCATCTTGGTGCGGGGTGGTCGGGTGCACCAAAACTTTCGTAACTTTGGAAAACGGAAAAACTATCTGGGTTTTCATGCTTAAAACGCGTTCTCTGTAAGACTCGGAGAGGGGTGGCACAAGGATTTCAAAATGATCGTATCGACTTGCAACTTTCAGGGTGTTATACCTATGGGTAGGGTATGCTCCCATATTATTTTTGTGTCCATAGCTCAACATTTTGACCTACCAAATTTGAAAAATGAACCTCAACATTCAAGGGCATGTTATATACCATTCGAAAGAGCATGAAAAGTTATGCCTAAAGCTATGTTGTCGTGAGAATTGGTGCATGTTCGCTCAAGATATTGCATGAAAAGTGCCATTTTAAGCAGTTTTTGGCATTTGATGCAGTTTTTTGCAGTGAAGGGATAATTTCTGCAAAAAGCGTTTGCGACTAGTCGGTGCAGAATTCAATTCTTTATTCACCTGCATTTTTCGTTTTATAAACAAAACCTCACAATTTGCGAGACAGCTTGATTTTCAACATGCATTCGCCCACCCAGGTTCAAATCCCGTCCGATGCATTCATGTTTTGTCAACTTGATTATTATTCAATACCAATGTTTTCAACTGTAGTGAGTATATCTAATGAAATTTCGCTCGTTCAACACCAGTTACTGAGAAAAAACACTACCCCGATTACATAAATCGTCTTCATGTTTACAATCACAATCAAACTCTTGCCACTAACATTTATCGGGAAAACACAGATGAAGAAAACAAGATGAATTTATGTGTGTGTGTCCGTCTCTCTCGTGGTACTGCTTATTCGAGGGTGAACATTGCGTTTTCCTGAACGAATAAACGTTTTTAATTACCAAGATAAGAACAAACACAAACATTCAATGGGATTTCAAATAACTCACGAGCGCTTGCAGCTCGATTTCGATGAGATCCCTCGAAGGTCTTCTCCCTCCTCTTCTCTTCCTCAACCAGAGGTAGGCGATGCCACCGATGAGAAGGAGGAGGGCGCCAACGACGAGGGAGATGATCCAGAGCGAGGATCCTGTAAAAGGAAGTAGAGTCAATGACCTAAACTCATAAAGAGAACTCTTTCGCACTCTCCTTGTACCTCACTTATGTCTTCTTCTTCTTTAGTGCGTATCCCTTCTCCACCTTCGGAAGACCATCTTCATCCGAGTACTCGAGTTCGCGGACGACGTCATCGACTTCAGGAATCTGGGGGGGGGGGGGGTGACAAAAGCACAACCGACAAAAGCACAACGGATTCGCGGGATATTCGAGCTAGCATCTTGGGAGTTGTTTCATTGTTATCGGTGTGTCGTACACTACATCACCCTGATTAGATATTCAAACTATGCGATTGAAAGTTTCACTCCTCTTCTATGTATGGGGGTTCATGATTCAAATTTGAGAAAATGAGGGAAAATCGTAGTTAGATAAACACCAAATACCCTAACTAATCGATGTCCATGTTACTGGGTTCCATTAGTTACTGGAGTTCTAGAATATCGATTGGTAACGACATTTGGTGTTTATCTAACCACGATTTCCTCCAAATTTTCTCAAATTTGGACCATGAATACATAGAAGAGGAGTAAAACTTTCAAACGCATAGTTTGAATATCTAATCAGGGTGATGTAGTGTACCACACACTAATAACAATGAAACAACTCCCAAGATGCAAGCTCGAATATCCAGGGAATGGTGACCCGTTGTGCTTTTTTCGGTTGTGCTTATGTCACCCCCCGCGCAACGAGATGCGATACAGTATATAATGTATGGTGTTACAGAATAATTAGATTCTCTTCATACTGATCATATTGTGATCATTTTGTTATTTGCGATAAAGGAATAACGTGTGCATAGAATACATCCAGTGATCTTACAAAGTCAAAAACTCGTAGAAAACATAAAATATGGAAAAGTATAGTTGAATATAATTGGCAAAACATGAATGCATCGGACAGGATTTGAACCTGGGTGGGTGAATGCATTTTGAAAATCAAGCTGTTTCGCAAATTGTGAGGTTTTTTTTATAAAACGAAAAATGCACGTGGATAGAGAATTGAATTCTGCACCGAATAGTCGCAAAAGCTTTTTGCAGAAATTATCCCTTCACTGCAAAAATCTGCATCATATGCCAAAAACTGCTTAAAATGACACTTTTCATGCAATATCTCATGCGAACATGCACCAATTCTCACGAAAACATAGCTTTAGGCATAACTTTTCATGCTCTTTCGAATGGTATATAACATGCCCTCGAATGTTGAGGTTCATTTTTCAAATTTGGTAGGTCAAAATGTTGAGCTAGGGACACAAAAATAATATGTGAACATACCCTACCCATAGGTATGACACCCCCAAAGTTGCAAGTCGATACGATCATTTTGAAGCATTGTGCCACCTCCTGCAGGGGCCCGTCCGAGTCTTACAGAGAACGCGTTTGAAAATCGAGAGAAAAAAGAAAAAAAAAAGAAAAAATCTCAAAATTTGAAAATCGATATTTCGACCTGTTTCAACTTGGGGGAGGGCGCTAATGCACACAATGTGATTCAAATAATGTAGAAATGTCCCTCTAAACTAGTCAGAAAGAGGGGGTGTCTATAAATGTGAGTTTTCATACGAGGAATTCAAGAAAATGCGCAAAACTGTATAATAGGTCAAAGTGGTCCTAGGGATCCGGCTTATGGCTAGAAATGTAGAGCACGATGAGCTGAACATTTCATCTGTTGAAAGTGAGTCTCTTTCTTCTCGTTGAACCGTGTTACAGAGCCTGGAATTTGGATAGGAATAGGCTAGAATCCCCCGAGAGCGCGCGCTCTAACCGTCTGGCGCTCTCGCCCTCTGACCTTCCTCTCTCCGGTATTTTTCCCCCAATGGGGGACCAACGGCCCCCCTAATGGGAGGGGAACTGGGGGACCATTGGGGGATTCCGCTCTCCCCGCTCTAGAGAACATCCTCTCCCTATCTCTAACTGAGAGAGTTTACCCCCAATAGTATACCAATGGGAGACCATTGGGAGGAATTTGTAGGGGGACCATTGGGGGAAAACTCTCTCAGTTAGAGATAGGGAGAGGATTGTCTCTAGGGCGGGGAGAGAGGCTGGTGAGCTCCCCCAATGGTCCCCCAGTTCGCCTCCCAAGGGGGGTGATTGGTCCCCCATTGGGGCTGAAATACCAGAGCTCCCTCCCGTCTATTTAGCGCTCCCTCGCTCGCCTCTTTCGTCGTTTTCTGTCATTTTCTAAGCTCTGTAGCACGGTTCAACGAGAAGATAGAGACTCACTTTCAACAGATGAAATGTTCAGCTCATCGTGCTCTACATTTCTAGCCATAAGCCGGATCCCTACGACCACTTTGACCTATTGTACAGTTTTGCGCATTTTCTTGAATTCCTCGTATGAAAACTCACATTTATAGACACCCCCTCTCTCTGACTAGTTTAGAGGGACATTCCTACATTATTTGAAACCCATTGTGTGCATTAGCGCCCTCCCCCAAGTTGAAACAGGTCGAAATATCGATTTTCAAATTTTGGGTCATGTGACCATGTATGACCAATGGAAGTGCTAGAATTTGGGGGGAAACAACTTCAAATGTTGTTTTCGATGTTTTTAAATGATATTGAGCAGAAATGAGCGTAATTGAAAGTACGGAAGTACGCTTGTCTGGAAGTCATTTTGGGGTCGCTTCACGAAAGTGAATGCTTTTTTTTGTTTATACTCCGATTTCCTTCATTTTTGGCGAGAAGTGAGACATATGTATGTACTACAACTTAAGCATGAAAACCCAGATAGTTTTTCCGTTTTCCAAAGTTACGAAAGTTTTGGTGCACCCGACCACCCCGCACCAAGATGAGCACCAGGATTGATGACCTCAACATGAAAGTTGTAGCGCATGGTGGTAGCTTTCTTTGGAAAAAAAGAACGGCCTTTTATCTTTATTTTAAACAGACTTATGATCATTTAAGTGTGAGCGATTTGATAGCCGAAAAGTGATAGTACCAACTTTGGCCTTCTGAATCTCGACGATGACGACCGATATCAAAATTCTGACAACGCAGTTTGAAAGAGCATCATTCGAAGTACTTCCCACATAAATGGTTTCCTGATAGGACAAACTTTTTTGCTACCGCCGCGGCGTGGTCGATTCTCTCGCGATTCGCCTCATAAATTACCATTCCATCTGGCAGGGAACGCACTTTGAATTCCACGTTTTCCACTGGAAGAGCTCCTCCGGTCCCTCCCACCCTCGTGTGACTGGGTTTCAGAGGGATACTCGAGGTGGGAATCAAATACAGAAGCACGAAATTTATTGCCTAGTGCTCACTGGAAAATTATTCAATATTATGTTTTCCAATTCTCGTTGACACGGAAAATGTAGATCAATTCGTGAACTATGTTTAGAAGTTGAATCGAAGAATAAAATGGATAGGCAGAAAGTGTTGGATGCTTAGGGAGAATCTCCGGCAAGGAACAAAGGAAATGCCTCCGGAGCGATCAACTCAAATAATTCCCATGTGTCTGTGATTACTCAATGGATGCTCTGATTCTCTTCATTCGTATCGATTCTTTCACATTTCTCCCTCTCATATGATTACTTCTGTCTTCAGTCGATCCAATCCCATCTCAGTCGTCCCTTCCGATCGAACGGAAAACGACGACTTCTGGAATGGTATTATCGAAGACGACGCCTCTCAGGAAGGTAAAGTTCAAAGATCAATCACTGACATTGGTCGCATTCCTCTTTAGAGGCTTCGTTGGATTCGAATCAGAGGAAACGAGAGAAATGTCCCTGTAGATTTCAAAGATCAACCTAGGCAAGCAGCCATACACAACTTACGAGTATTCGGGTCCCTTGCCTCCCTCAAAGATAATAATTAGCATCTCAACTCATTCGTCTCTCACCTTCTTCTTCTTGCTTATCTTCGGAACTTTGCTCTGCTTGTTGGTCGTTGTGTTGCTTTTGTTGCGACTGCGGAAAGTGAAGCACTCAACATGTTATTGTTTTCGTGTTGTTGTTTTTCACTTTGTTTTCCTCACCACAGCGACGTTGACAGTGATGATGAGAACAAGGATTCCTCCGCCCCCGCCTATCCACAGCCACTTGTTGCCTGCTGAAATGGAAAAATCGGGTAACTTATCATGAGTCTACTCTCTTTGTGATAGATCTCGTCAAGTTGGCCTGTCTCCGAATGATTCCCCTTTAGTTATTGAATGAACATTCAAACGTACGCAGTCTATTGTCCTTCTCCTCACTCTCGGCTGCATTCTTCCCGTGTTGCTGTGGGGCGGCGACTACTCTCTTGCCTCCCTTATCGGCCTTCTGGGTCTCCTCACCCTGGGGAACAGCCGTAGTCAAGTCTGTGAAAGAGATTCAGTCCCTCAATGAAAATTCAAAAGCACGCAGCCCATTCTCCTCCTCATCCTCACTTTTGGCTGCAGAGGTCGCAGCTGTATCATTATCGGTTTGCTGTGAGACGGGGACGACAGAGTTAGACTTGCCTCCCTTGTCTCCCTTCTCGTCGAGGTCGACCTTCTGGGTTGTTTCTTCCACAGGGAGACCCGTAGTCGAGTCTGTGAACACGGAAAGGAGATCCGTTGTCGATGGAATTCATGCACTCACTGGGGGCGACATTTCGGCAGAGGACATTCATTCCCTGGCTATCCTCGATTTCCTCCTTTTCTCCCATCGTAAATTTCCATTTTCGATCGATGCAAGTGACGGAATCAACACGAGAATATGAAGAGGTTGATTTCGATTCCAGACTGCAAATCGAGTAATCAGAAGAGAAGAGAAGGAAGACTGAGGGAAGAGGCTCGAAATCTCTCAAGATACTGAAGCATACTGTAGTTGGCCGTGTTCGCAAGTCAGATTTCGAGTGCCAATGATGACCTGGGATTTATTTATTCGCTTATAATTATAACTAAACCCATACGTCATGGCAATCCACCTTGCCTTGGCACGCACTGTGGATGAGAGAGACGTCGCACGCTACTGAAAAGAGTGGTGCAATAGGGAATTCGGGAAAATCCGTTATTTCAGTTCTGAAACATATTCTTTCTATGGAGAATAACTGACGTTTTCCCTCCACTTCCTTCCTGAATCCTTGCACGATTGAGTCGCTTTTGAAATCGCCGACAGTAAGAGTGACTTTATCTCCGGAGAAAAGAGGTAACTTCAAAGAACAGAAATAAATATCTGTGGTCTCATCTTCGCTTACCTTTTGAGAATGATGAATCTCAAATTTGTGAACTGTGCGACCGTGTTCATTCACAATACCACTCTTTTGGAAAGCTTCTGGAAATGGTTACCGTAATCCCGACCTCGATCATAAAAATATGTCTTACGAAGTTGCTGGCCATCCACGTTGAACACGCCTTTGTTTGTGTCATATGGATTGAACGAGTAGGAATTGGGCTCTTCTCCAAGTTGGATTACGACTGGTTTGAGATCAGACTCGAATGCGATATTCATCGAAGTCAGGGAATTCGACCTGAGAAGGGACGTTTTAGAAGTTCACTGTTTTTTATTTATTTCCATCTCGCGACTACGTGCTATTCTCGTCGTCCGTATTTGTTTACAAGATTCTTCCATTCATTTCAGAATTTTCGTTCTTATTTGGCGGTACATTATCATATTTTACCCAATCAAAAACATGAAGAAGTCTAATTTAGTGAAAATTGCACCCACACGATTGACAGTTTCGATATTAGTCCAATTCCTTCACAATTGTTTTTCTCATTGATCGCATCATTGATACTCATAAAGACTGGAATGTTGCTATCGTGGAAAAATGCCGTATACAACACACCAGCGTTGTTTTTCGGCTTCAGAATAGAGGAATTTTCATTGGGAGTATACTTGTCGAAGCAAGTGGTAAAGTAGAGACAAGTCTGGAAAGATGTGATCTTGATCTCTGCTCTTTGATTAGAGAGCCACTCAGCTCAATATTGGATATTTTCAAATAGAATTATCTCCTCACAGTGATTTCATCGCAGATTGGAGAAGAAGTGGAAGAATGGAATGGAAAGAGAAGGACGAGTAGAAAATAGGAATAGATCATCCAGAATGACAACCGAATATGAGGAGTGAGAAGGGAAGAAGTGAACGGAGAATGGGGGAGAGGAGATGGAATACGAGAGACGAAACAAAGGAATTTGAAAGTGTGCAAAGGAGGGTGCGATACTGAGAAGTAAACAAATTGATCTCCTTTTTTATCCAAATCATTCAAAATTTCGCAACAATTTTTTTTGAGTGTTCATGAAGGCAATCTACTATCGATTTATGACCTTTCAAGCTAGATTGTGATGTCTTGGGTTTTCATCCTAGATAGATAGATAGATTTTATACATGTCAAGGCATGTGGGGGTGTAAGGTAAGGGAAGGACTCTGGCGCCTTCTGCCATCGACGAGGGGGGGGGGTGGGAAGGGGTTGGATCTTTGGACTCATTCATCTTCTTTTGAATCGTTCGTTGTCACTTGACACATCTCTCTTGAGCATGTGGAAAGTTTCGCATGAAGTCGGACCGCCTCTCCTCTTTAGGCGCTTGCATTCTTCTCTTAGACTAGTCGCTACCGAGATCGTATTCTTCTTGAATCTTGCATCCCGGATGGCCAGTCCTCCTTAGAAGTTATAAAGAGGACACCTTCGATACCTTCACGTCCATCTTGAAACGACTCCTTCCATATTCGAGATCCGTGGCTGATACCTCCGAAGTCTTGCCAGGGACTGGGGAGGGATTCTTGAGTCTTGTTGTCAGTAGATGGACGAAAAGGGAGGGAAAAGTCGCCTCCCAATCGGAGAAAAATGGGGAGGGACCGCTCACGACGACTGACAGAGACAAGAATGAATGCAAGCCTACTGTATTCATTCATGATTTATCCTACTGTATTCATTCATGATTTATCGGCTTTGAAAAAAGTTTGATGTTGACTACAATTTCGAGTAGGTGGTATTGATAGGAATGGAGTAGACTCTTCACTTTCTGGCGTATCCCATTCCGTTGTTGTTTCCGTATGCGATGGAACGCATCATTGACTGGAAAATTGGTGCTTAGGGGGAGAAAGTCGATATTACGAAAGATCTAGGTGTTTTACCATCATCTGGTCATGGAATGAGTCGAGTTCAGTTCGAGTTGACTGGGGGAGAGACTGGTAGTAGGAGTCCATCTGAATGGTGATTTTAGATCTGCCCCCATCTCATTGTTATTTCTATAACCCACAGTAGTTTACCCATCCTGTAGTATTCTACAGTACCCCAAACCTATCGTACCCCTACAGTATCCCCTCCTCTCACCTGTTGCTCCATGCTGTCCATTCTCATCTGTGCCTGTTGTCCAGAGGGAGAGAGACGAGAGACTGCCTGAGCCTTGATCGAATCGTATTGAGCACGCTGTTGTGGAGTCATATCGGGCATCGCCTGAAGTACGGTAGGATTATCGATTGAACACAGTAGGGAGTCATCGAGATACTGTATCGATTGCTTAGCTTACTGTAGTGAGGGCGAGGAGGAAGGCGAGGATGAGGAAGGAGTTCATTGCTTGAGGAGAGGAGAGAAGAGAGAAGATGTGAATGGGAGTTGTGAAGAGGATCTCGTTTTATAGTAGAAGCTGGTGAGAAAACGAGTGATGCCATCTTTCGAAGTTCATCCAGGGAACAGTTACTCGGAGGAAACTAGAGAAGATCACTCATATTACAGAGAGGAGATGGAGTGTGTGGAAGGAGTAGAGAGGGAGGGAAAAGTGAGGATTCATCTCTCTCTTCGTCAGATCTACAAATTCCCTCCTTCTTCTCATGCTACATTCTACCTTCAGTAGCGTCGTTCTCTGATCCTTTCAACACAAACAATGCAACAAACATGATTTCTCCCTGATCTTTCGGTGCAAGAATGACGTTTGTGTAAACGAGAGACGAGTACCGAAGTTCAAAGGGAAAGCAACACTTCACACTCTTCAGAGACTAAGCGGCTACAGCGTGGTCTGTGATCTCCCCGATAATCTCAGCCGTCACTCAATATACGAAAAATCAATCTCGATCTGCTACGCTTCATTCCCATAGGATCGAATGTTATCAAATCAGAATGAGTTCAATCGGAATCAGAACAATAATTTATTAGGATCTATCTCATACTCTTGTATACAACAATCATCTCTGAGCGGGCAAGAGGGCGAATCACAGGGATCAATGGGGGATGGCAACGAGTGAGATGGAAGGGGATCAGGGAAGGGAGGGAAAGATCAAAGATCAAAGATCATCGAGCAATTCGTCCAATTCGTAGTCTTCCTTCGTGGGGATTCGATTGACGGCGTGCGCCTTGTCAGTCCGCAGCAAACACACCAACTCCCCTGCCAATCAGTCAATTGATAATAGAAAGAAAATTATTGAATTTATATTTCAATTGGAAAACGGCAGAAGTATGTAGATACAGTAATATGGACGGGATAAATGCTCACCCTGATCCTCAGGGGCGACTCTCAGCTCGATACGGTACTTCTTGAACGCATCGATGCGTCTCGCAGCGAAGAGATCCGCGTTGTCCGCAGTGCGATCGAGGCGAATCACGGTCGTGTCCTCGGTCGAACCATCTGCAGAAGGGGGATTACGGTAGGATCATGCGGTAGATGGGACAATTTCCATTTTACAGAAATTAAGCTAAAAACTGGCTGAACAGGCACTGATTTTGCAAGAGCTCCAACCAGGTAACAATCCGAAATCTAATGCAGAAGTTCTACAGTACCCAAACCCCATCACAGTCTCGTACCGAAGAATACTCTGGGAGGGCGTGGTCTGGCTACTCCCGATCCCTCCTCCACTTCCATCCACGGATGATCTACCTTGTACGCGTGTCGATCCTCCTCGGACAGCGTCTGCCAGGAAATCGATAAGTTAAAGAGGACCTACCGTATACATGCACAGAATTTTCCTAGTGCATGCCCACAAAGTATGCAGTTACATAATACATCCGGAACAGTATTGACTACTACCACAGTACCCTCACTCTCGTCTACCGTATCCTACCATAGTCTCAAGAATGGGCGTGGCAGCGGTCGTCGTCGTGATGGGCACCGTCCGCTTCTGACGCACCTCCTCCTCGCCTCAAGATTAAAGATCAAAGATCAGAGATCACCGTAATCCTCACCCGATCCCTCCATCTCATCTCCAGATCCCTCCTCGATGGCAGCGCCCGAACCCTCGTTGTGCTCCTTGGGGTCTGATGACGTCATAATTAGGAAATCAAATCGATATGCACAGTATTCCTCCTACCGTATCCCTCCATCTCGATCTTCCTCAGCCAGGCCTTCCTCTCGTCCTCCCTCAGCAGTGCCTCCTCTCTCTCCAGCTCTTCATCGATTTCCTGAACAAGACCATCCTTAATGCCACCTTCCCCCCTCTCTTCGATGATAAACCCCGCCCACCTTGAAGAACTCCTCATACGCCGAGTCCTTCGTGTGCCCGAGGGGCGAGTGTTCGTTGTCGAAGCTGAGAGACGGGAGAGATCAGAGATCAGAGATCAATCAACTAACCGATTATTCATCCACGGATCGGATGATGGCTGGTCGAAGATCGAGTTCACCAGTGCCTCCTCGGGACGGGGAGTCGTCTGAGAAGAGATTATGGTCTTTGATCTTTGATGAGTAAATGTTCAGAAATTAGCTGTATAGACCATTTGAATAAATAAGATATAACCAACAGTCAGAAAACATAGAATACTCTCACTTTTCGTTCCGCGTACATCCTCCGCACGTCCTCATTCATCTCGTCGCCGATGCGAAGTTCGCGAAGTTTCTGTGTGAGATCACAGATTAAAATCAAAAAGATCAGAGATTAAACTCCAAAGATCAAGATCTCACGGCATCGTCGAAGATGAAGCTGCACTGGGTGGGCAGCAGAGCGGAGAAGACGAGGGCGAGTGAGCCGAGAGTCGCCTTATCCTCCCCCTCCGAGGACACGTCTGAGAGTGATCTTTCATCGTTGTATCGAGGGAGGAGGAAGTCTCACCGTTGCCGAGCGGTCGGACGAGTGCCTCGGTGAAGAGCGAACCTGAGAAAGGAGAAATCAAAGAGCAGACTACAGACTGCAGAAGTCACAGATCACTACACTCACCGGCAGTTCCTTCACAGCGCGCGTTCATCTTCATCCTCGCGCACTTGAGCATGCAGTAGGCGATACTGGAAGAAAGAGGTCAACTATCAAAGATCATGCTGCTATTTTAATAAAGACAAGCATAACGAATGAGGGAAAATAACAACAAAACCAACTAATGTGTCTAGCCATAAAATCGCTCTTTTGTCTATTCCCTCGATTTCCCACAGAAAAAAAGAGAGCATTCAGAATGAAGAGTCTCACTTCCCCTTCCCTCCACTCACCGACATCCCTCGTTGATTGCGAACTGCATCATGTTGGGAGTGAGGGCGGCATCCACTTCCGGTGCCAGAGTCTGAGAGGGAGAGGAGTTCAAAGATAAAATACCAAATCTCAAGTAAGACCACAGAACGGTTGGATTCCCACTAGTTTATTTAATTCCTTCCGAATCGAGGCGAAGAGAGATCATCGCACCTTGAGCAGTGTGTCCTTGAGAGCGAAGCCAGTGAGCAGCGTCTCGGCGCGACACGACCGCTGGCACTCTCAAAGATCACTCTCCCTTCTATTTCTTGATCATGGAAACTGGACCAATCTGCTCAATTCATCGACCAAAGAACACAGATCAGAGATCAAGGGCCACATCTCCTCACCCTCATTGACGGAGGCGGAGTTCTGATCGGCACATTCGATGATGGCGTCGAAGGCTGCGAGAGATCAAAGGTTATATCAAGAAAAGAGAAATTACTCCACCAATCTATATCTAGCGAGTTTTATTTTAAACGTACGCATATTGCAACGAACACTCTTTTGAAATTAGAATCGTTGTATCTTGAATAAAAAAAGAGAACTAAAAAATCAGCCCATAACGCTTCACCATCACAAAATAAAATTGACGGAGGCCAAAAATGATGGATGAGTAACTGACCGTCTCTCTGCTCCTCGCACATGTACTTCAATCCGGAAGTGAGTCGATCGAAGGTCGCATGCGACTCGCATTCACGACGAGAGAAGATGCACGAGAGAGCAGAGGAGTACTCACTGGAAGAAGGACTTTGATCTCTAATCATGGCAGCCCCGCGTCTGTCCCCAGACCCCTAGTCATTCAAAAAATATGGCATCCTGGATGAATCGCACCCTTCGACTTACTTGCACGTATCCTGGAGGTTTCCCCTCACTGAGGCTCCCTCGGAGAAGAGAGATCGGAGGGTCGAATGGAGAGGAGTCGAACAGACGACTGAGCAGTCGAGTGGAGAGGGAGAGGAGGAAGAGAAGGGAGAGGGAGTCGAGGAGGAGAGCGGAGATGGTGGAGTGTCTGCAATGGAGCATATATTAACAGATAAACTATAGAGATAGCGGATCATTCTACAATGCAGACAACTAACGATGAACAGTCACAGTGAATGAGAAGGGCTCACTCTAATGGCTAGAGACGATAAACGATCCACAACTAATGGTTTAATGGTTTGTCCTATCCCCCTCCCTCTGCCTACCCTCGTCCATTCCGAATGGCCAGTTCACGTCATCCCTGTAGCCACTCGGCACACCCTCGAATACTGTAGTCGCCAGCAACAGATACAGCAAAGCTGTCCCAAGTCCCATCTGGAACACCGGGTTACGATAGCCATAGTGTCCAGGATACGGTATCGAAAAGAGCGATGGAACGCTTCACCTCGGAATGCATTGAGCGAAGAATGGGGGAAATCATTTATATACAAATTAGACTGTAAAAATAGAGTGAATGTACAATGTAAAGCTAGGAACCCGTGACTGGACGGAACCCGTAACAGGAGAGAGAAAGGGGGGAATGGACGAATGATAGATAGGCTGGTGAGGGGAGAAGAATAGGGAGAAGGAAGAGCCTCAAGGGAAGTCTCCCTCCCTCTCTAAGAATGCAACACCAACAATAAATACATACTGAGTCCCTAGCAAGTGGATGCCTCAGGGGACTACTTTGGATGAGATATTTACAGACAACATCGAGGGAGGAGACTAGACGAGTTAGTGCGAATAGCAAGGGCCAAGCTATATTCGACAAGATATGAGATTACACGATTACCGAGAAACAAAAGGCTACAGAGGTCTAAGTACAAGCAACGAGCGAGGGATCAAACTACGGATATCAATGATCAGCGACTCAGAATTTGCCCTTGCGCATCTGGGCGAGCTTCGAGACGTCGAAGAGGGGCTCGCACACCGTGGAGAGCTGCTCGCGAACCAACTGGAAGATCAGAGATCAAACTACGAATATCAATGATCAAACTACAAAGACCAAAGTTCGAAGATCAGAACTCGCCTGTCGGACGAGTTCGGGCGCCTTGTCGAAGAGGGCCGCGGCCTTGTCGAACGGCTGCAGAACCGCGTCCTGAGAGTTCAAAGATTAGGGATCAAACTACAATCTAGCACAAGGACTCACATTCAGACTACAGAATGTAACGGACTCTTTACATAGTTCAACTAGAGTTTGCCCTGTTTTCCGATACAAAGTTCAAAGATAACATACGAGGATGAGCCATCCGGAGATGGGGCAGACGGCGTTCGTGCGATCGACGATGCATGGAAGCGAGCAGAGAACGCCGCTGAGAATGATCAGAGATGAATAACAAGATGAAGATGAATGACAAATCACAAGGGCATTTCTGCATCCAGATTAGGAGCTACTAAGCTCACTCGGACCTGCAGAAGGGCGGGAGCTGCTTGGCGACCATGAGCAGATTGCCGTTCATCGAAGCTGCCATCTAACAAGAGGGAAGGATTACGGTAGGGAGGGGATACGGTATCAGATAGTGCAAGTTGGTACGGTACCTGCAGAGTGGGAGAGGTCGACAGGGCAGATAGGTTGGCACGCAACGCGCAGGAGGAGTCGCACGCTACAATGAGAGACCATCAATTGCACGTTGCTTACCCGAGCTACCGTATCCACTGGTACTGTAGCCGGGCTACCGTAACTCACTCTTGAGGATGGAGTCGAGGTGCAGCTTGAGGCAGGGCTCGACACGGTCGAAGCTCGCTCTCTTCGTTACGCACGTGTACTCCATGCCAGAGGTCACCTGAGAGATCAAACTACACACTTAAACTGCCATTGGCAATGGGATCGCTGCACATCTTGACTGCTACACATATTACTCATAAGTTTTGAGAGCATCAATCTCAAAGATCAAAGACCAACCGCATCGTAGACGTGTCTCGGGCCGCAGAGGGAACGCTTGTCGAGGCACTCCTTCGTCGATGCAAGTGCACTGCAGATTATCGATTGACCCGAGTCTGAGAGACTATACGAAAGACTTTCTCCATCTCACATGTTCTCTCGCCTGTCAGACAGGACGAGAGAGCATGGGGGGTGGAGAAAGTTGGGCAGACGTACGTGCACAGATCGTGGAAGCGCTCCGCCGTCTCGTTGAAGGCGAGCAGCTGAAAGAGATCAGATATAAAACTACAGGCTCCACTAATTGCAACACCAATGGGCCTGTTATCGGACAGAGACAGTCAGTGACCGAAACAGCAGACTACATACTACAGACTACATAGATCAAGATCACTCACCCTCTTGGCGGAGTAGGCGAGTCGGCCGAGGCAGCGACGCATGCAGTACGGCGTGCCCACCGCAGACAGAATCGTCGACACGTTCACGTCTGCAGATTGGTCCTGCATCTCTGGCCCGCTACGGTATACTGGTACCGATCCCAGCGGATCCTGGTATCGAGAACAAAAACTGACTCGGGCCGACGGCGTTGCTCACGGCGTCGTCGTACTTGGTCGGCAGCGCGCACCAGACTGCCCCTGAACAAGAGATTTTACAATCCAGGCCTCAAAGTCGTTATTTTCGGCTAACGGAATGTCTACATGAACGTTTAACGAAAGTTAGATTAGAGATGAAAGACCAGATCACCTGCGAGGAGGAGGAGAGAGCAGAGGGCGGCGAGTCTGCGGGACCGAAGCATCGGAAGGAGAGACGAGGCACTGAAAGAAGGGGCTATCTGACTATCTCCAATCCACGTCTCCCCTCGGCTGACTGGCGAGAGATCACGGGGAAGAGAGAGGGGAGGAGATCAGTTGAAATCGGAGGAGAGGAAGCAAGTACATGGATCGAGTGACCGAGTGAGGGAGAAGAAACACATGGAGAGGATTGATGAAGGAGTGGCATGACAAGGACAATCAAGGGAGAGGAACAGGGAAGGAGAATGACTGCGAGTGCATTCAGCATGGTCACGGACAGACGGAGTGGGTGAACAAGGGAAAGGGAGAGAAAAAGATGAATGCACGAATGAAAATGGGAAGCAACAAGTGGGAAGGGACTGCGCTGATTGGAAGCGAGAGAGAGACAGCCGGATCAACGAGTAATGACAAGGAACAGTCTGGACAAGAGCGCATGGAGAATAAATCGATAATCAATCGTCGAAGATCAGATCATTCATTCATTCATTCATTCATTCCGTTAGGGTTAGGGTGCAATAAAAAAAAACATGAGGATGTGCAATAAACGGATGTCCGCCGATAGGATCGAACCGGTGTGGTTGCTTGGCAGCAAGGGTAGGGAAGGGAGAGGGGTCAGAAATCAAGCCAAGTGGCAATTATAGACGGTGGATAAAAAGTGGATGGTTGTGATCTAATGTAATTAGAAAATACATTTTGCGACGAAGTAACACATTCTAAGGTTAGGGAGTTCCAAAGCAATAGTGTTCTAGATACAAGGGTTGAACTAGAATTACTAGGAATAAAAGGTAAAGAAATACGAAGTGGGTGAACATTTCTGAGAGAACGAGCGAGAGGTGCGCGAGTAAGTAAAGAAGAGACATCAAGAGAATAGCGATTATGCATAATTGAATGGAGGAATATTAAATCAATGATGATTCTACGACGCTCTAAAGTCATTAAGCTCAGCTCGCGAAGCCTATGTTTATATGATATCGGGGGGAGTGAGCAGCGTACATACATTCTACGGGTAAAATCACGTTGAACCTTTTCCAATTCTTTAGTCAACGCTACACTATGTATGGGATTCCTAATTATGGAACAATACTCGAGATTAGGAAGGATGAAGGAAGTATACGATTTAAGATATAAGTCGAGGGAGTTACTACGAAATGATTTAAAAATGAGATTTGATTTAGAGCGGGCTTTAGAAATAATCTTATTAATGTGCGAAGAGAAGGAGAGCGAGGGGGAGAAATGTACTCCTAGATCCTTAATGGTACACTTACTGGGATCATTGCTAGGCTCATTTAAAATAATAACATTAATTGTGAATTGCCTACGGGGATTAAGTCGGCCATAGTGGATAATGTGACACTTGGTTTCGGAAACACCTAGATTATCATGAAGATGTAACAAGATAAGGAGGGGCAAAACGTGCGACAGGCAATGGATCCCCGGACCTATCACAAATATGCATGTCTCTCTCCTCCAGAAAAGTGAACGTGTTATGGAAAAAGTAGACAGCTATTTCAAAGTGCAAAGCCATCAAAATAAACAAAATTACGTGAAAAAATGCGGTAAACGCGCAGGTTCCGTGCAAATTTGAGAAGAAGTTGGTTGCACTCAAGCTAATAGGAAGGGATAGAAACTGAGGGGTTAAGATGACGGATGGGCATCAAATCGGGATGGAACGCGTGAAAAAGAAGGAGAAGGGAATGATGGATCGAACGGCGGGAAACTTCCGTCGAGGGAAGAGACAAGGACAGGTCGATCGAAAGGAGAGAGGGAGGGAGGGGGAGAGGTCAATGATCTACCCTACTCTCTCCTCTTTGTCTCTCCTCTGCCTGCTCTTTCTGTGTGTACTCTGATCGAGACCGTAAGAACTTTATCAAAGTGAGATCAAGTGATGAGATCAAAGAACAGATGAGAGATCAAAGATCAGACGATGAACTGGTCGATGGAGCGTTCGTCCCGACCAAGTGTAGAGAGACGTGAAGCGGCGGAGACCGAACCTAGAAAGGATTTAGTTTGATTTCTTCTTTCCCCAAGCTCTCTTAAACTGTGTGGAATCGGGAGTGCTTATCTACAACATACGATCCGTTTCGAACGCTATCAAGTCTGGTAATGCGAGTGATGAATAGGGGGGAGGGGGGACTCACCTCCCAATGGAATGGAAGCAGAGATGGAGAAGGCGCGAGATATCTTCTGCCTGCAATGGGAAATATTTATTCTTTTTCAATTTAGATACTCTCTCTTCAGTCAGACAGAGTGAGAGAGAATGTGAAATGGAGAGAGGCAGACAGTACCGACCTCATGATGATCTCGTTCTTCTTGAGAGACAATTTCTTCTTGCTCAATCCTTTCTCGTTGTAGAGGGGAGTGAAGACGGAGGGGAAGAAGTAGTCACTGCAAGATGGAACACTCAAATACTCAATCGTTGAATATGTTGATTGCTTATTGTGGGGTTTTGGATACGGTACAGGTACAGGTATTGCAGAATAGTCCATTCCCTTAAATGACAAGAAATCCAGTAGTTTTGCTCAGTCACAGATTCTCTTGTTGATAGTCGGACAAATTTCCAGTATAAATCCCCTCGGAAAGCTTTTACTTCGAATTTAGAGAAAAGAAAACGCACCGCAGCACCCAGAGATTGAAGAGAAGCCAGCAAGCGAGGCAAGTGAACCCTGCCATTTACTGTTTTCGTATGATCTGATAATTGAAGGCCTCGATAGACAGTTGAAGGTTCAATAGAATCCTTGCACATTCTAGTGAATTTTATGCAGAAGCCACTGAAGCAACGAAAATTGGAAGTGAACGCGGAAGAGAATTCTGTCGAATCTTTCTTTTCTCTGTCAGAGATGGCAGAAAGCGTGGGAGATGAAAATACTCATAGAGACTAGTTCACTCACCGAATACCTTGTAGAGCAGCTCCCGGTGCTCCGCCAGCTGGAAGAGGATCTTTGATCGCACCAGGGCTGCTAAAGTTGGTCTTTGATCTCTGGATAATAATCAGGTACTCGTGCAATTATAGTTCGATCTTTGATCTCTATCACCCAAAATAGGAAACTCGTAGACGGAATCTGTTATCTAAAGCCTCAATGCCATTGGAGAGACTAGTATGTAATTTTCTCGCTTTAATGTTAGCTATACGAATTTGAAAAACAATATGGGTGTTCCGAAATTGAAGCCATTATTATACTGCACGCTAGCGAGAACCAAAACAGTTGTTCTGTAGCAATATTTTTCTTGAAGGCTACGGAACATCGAGGAAAAGGGGCAACGTAAGGCTCAATTGTAGAGAACACTCGAATACTACCTCGAAAGAAAACCGAATGACGAGAAGAACAATATGCCCGTTTCCAGTTTTTTCTCAGTGCATTCGATATAATGCTAAGAATATACTGCGAAAATATTGGATGATTAAATTTTCTGGATCTAATTCGGCCTAGAACCAATTAATTTCGAAGGTTGAAGACCAGGAAAACAGAGGAAGCAACCTTCTCTACTGTCATGTTTTCGAACAACCTTCCAGTGGTGTAAGAGGAGGAGACCAACTCACTCGAAATCATGGACAACAGAGGGAGGGGAGATCAAGGTGGTATCTACTACTTCGTGTCTCTCTCTCTGTCCATCTCATCCGATGACACAACTCATTTGTCAGAGTGTGAGAGGGGCAATAACAGGAGGGACGAGGAACAGGAGGAGAGAGAGAGAGAGAGAGAGAGCAACACTGCATTATGAAGACCCCGTCGGGATGAGGGGCTATCAGAGATCGAGAAGATGCGTGTGATGACAACAATCACGTGGGAGAACGTGTGACAAACAAACTGATTGAAAATGATTGAATACGACTGGCAAGTTTATAGGGCTGCACTCCATTCAGTCTAGAGGAGAGAAGTGAAGGTGAGAACAGGAAGGCATCAGATACGAAATGGGCACTTATGAGACGAATTGAGAGGTGGAAAGAGGAAAGTGAGAGCACGAGAATGGAGCCACTACGTATTATTAGAGAGAGGAGAAGTGTCAAGCACAGTCGATGACGGGAATCTGGAGATGGAGGCAGATTCTCCATTACGTATGCTCTCCCTTCGGTCATACGGGGCGAGATATCGTGAAATGGAGATATTCCTAAATCTCTCTCTATGGGAGGGCTCACAATTTTCGATGCGTTGGCGCCGAAACTTTTCGAGAAATGTGAGAGCGCCGGCGACTTTCTGGATATAATAAATTGAGTTTGAAGAGATGGCACGTTTTTATTCGAATCAGGACGAGAGAGAGAGAGATGCATAGCATACATACAACGCAAGAATAGAGCAGTAACGGAGCAATTTTTGCCTAGGCTGAAAATATTCGGGGGTGGATAGAAGAAGAAATTATGAGACCGATACCCGAACTTCTACTGTGAAGAGTACTCGTGGGAGATCAAAGATCAGTGGAGGATCGATAGGTGGATCCATTGGTGCTGTTGCGAGTGCCCGTCTCCTCCCCGCAGAGACCTTGAGCGATCTGCAGAGAGAACTATTGATCCGGTTTCTCGAGTAGATCATGTGACTAATTCGGCTCGAATTCACTTTCAGACGTTAAATTAGGATTAGTAGTAAACCTAGCCATCCCAAACCGGCATCGCAAATTTGAGACAATCGGAAACCGTGGAAGGGAAGGGACGTGTGAGGGAGCACAATGAAATTAGAGAACGCCCCTCTCATTTCTCATTGCGCGCGTTGACTTGGGTTTTTTTTTGTCAATCCTCATTTAATTCAAGGCTTTGATATTTTAAAATATATCTGCTCTAACGATTCTTACCCTCTCCGTAACAGGCACCTGCCTGTAGGCAGGGAAGGCGATGGAGGAGAAGTCACTCGGTTCATCCGGAGAATAGGCCACGAAGAGACGACAGACGACGTACGACCACCAGAGGACCAGACCACCTTGAGATTATCTTTGATCTCCAAGGGTTTCTGAGCATGTATACTGTAAATCAACTCTCGTATTGACATCGATAGGATAATTAAGTTAGAGATAATGAAAATTAGCCCGTGAGATCAAATTAACCTTTTCTAATTAGCTGCACTCTTTCTTGTTTTCATGAGATCTTCCTGCTCGATTCTTCCTCTTGACTTACCAGGCACCGAGAGAAGAACAGTGAGTACGATGCTGGAAGGCCAAATCATGATGCCCCTCCATCCCAATCGAAGCATCAGCAGAGTGAGGAGGAAACAGATTGAAGCATACGAGATCTGCAGGAGTTGGGAATCCATTCGAAGGTGCATTGTTTTCGTAGTCAGTCGGTGATGGCTTTAGTTTCATTTATATTCTATTTTTTTCGCCATCGCAAAAATAACTTATTCATTCACTGTAAAGCGATATTAGTACAGTGGATAAACACTAATCGTCATTATAATGCTGGTCTCAAAAAGAAGGTGCTGTGTCATTCATTAGATGCTCACTTGCCACAATAGATGGGGTACGAGTAGCCATCTGGCCTTCTTCGAGATTCCCAAGAGAAGAATGAAGGAAGTGAGAATGCAGAGGGATCCCACTGCAAGAGGAGGATCATACGGATGACTGTCTCAATTACGGCCCTGTCAATCTGTCTTATTGTGTTGTTATTCCAGAGAAAGAGCAAAAAATTATTTATAGAATCGAGTGCAGTCTTCCCCTCTTATTGTGTACGTTGTTCTTAGGGACGAAACATGATCGAGGCAGGCGAACAGCTGCTCCAGCTGTTTCGATAACGATCTCTCAATACTCTCTATCTCTCTCTCTTCTCTCTTCACTTCCCAAACTCTCCCGGTCTGTCTAGCCTCAAAGAGATGGAAGGAGGACAGGCAATTAAATCCCTCACACCCTCGTGTTCTTGAACATCGAAACCACTCCCTTCTCCTCTAAAATGTGTTTTTGAACGAATGTTGTCGGTTTTACGTTACGTGATCTCTCAGCTACTTATGCATGGATGGGGGCTATTTGAATTCACGGTGATAACATATTTCATAGCAAGCGTTGTTTATTTAACCGTGGAAAAATTTGAGGAAGATGTTGGCCCATCGCCAATGATTGAAAATTCAGTTTGTTGGTGGCGCACGTTTGTCCATGATTTCCCATGCACCACACTAATTCCATTGCATTTTTGTTCTTACTGTAGTAATGAAAATTAAATTAATTACCTGAAACGTGTAATGTGAAGAACTCGCGACCGTAGCCGTCAAAATAATGTAGGAAGTAGAAGTGGTTGCCATTCTGAAACGAGATCAAATGTCAGCGTAGAAGCTTCAGCATGTCTTAATTCCAACGATTTTCTGTTTCCGTATGTGAGAATCCGTCTCTCCGTTCCTCTTCATCACATACATGAACGCATTCACATTCCAGATCATGTGATGATTAGGTTAATACATCACACTTTCAGCTGATGAACTAATCAAGCGCTGATAACGAGATTCCGAATATAGAGAAGTGGAGAAATACGTACTTTGGTGAGTAAATCGATGGCCTGCACTAGGAGAACGAGGGAGAAGAATACCTGAACGACACATGAATCTTTTATATCATTTTACTTTATTTTAATCAAAATTTAATCTGATACAGTGTGAGACTGCATGGAAATCGTCTCCAATTCATAAAAATGGGTAATATCTGGAAAATTATAAATTACCTCAATGAATACGATCAATTTGACGCTCTGCTGCAGTGATAGTTGGCCCCCGAGACACTTTATTTGCACCTGCGAAATTACGGTTTCTCTTTCTGGAAGCATATTATTCCACCTGCTCTTTCGTCATTCTACATGAGATATTCATGAGGAGGCCAAAATCAGAATTTGAATCGGTTGGAAAAAAACATACCTGATGTTTCTTCAATTTCTTCGTGGTGAGAGTCGCCTGAAATAATTGTTGTGGTAGGTCACAAGCATTTATGAATTACCCGAAATATATAACATTCCTAGAATCACCTTGGAATCGGCGGAAGGAGCCCGCTCCGAAGTCATCTGAAACATTGGAAAATCATTCAGTTTTCGAGAAACATCTGGTGTTAAAAAGGAGAGAAAACGAGAGACGCGACGAAGAAAAGACGCTGATCAATGGGGGGAAGACCATTCCTCTCTCTCTCGATTGAATTGAACTTACAGAAGTGTTCACAGATTGAGAAAAAGGGGATGAACGCGCATCGCATTTGCATGAACTCGAATTGTTGACAAGGAATGGTTACGAAAGAGTACAGATATTTTTTCGCTCGCTCTCTAACCACAGAAAATGAACAGAATCATTCTGAGTTAGCCTTTGCCTATAATCAAGGCAAATGAATGCTAAGCAGATGATGATAACGAGGAGTGAGAAGGTCGCTTAATAACCATAAGAGATATAATGAGAAATGAAGAGTGTCGATAGCTTCCGGAAGCTCGTTAACGGCGTATTTAGAGCAAAAAGTGCTCCCGCATACAAACTCCGTGATAGGGCAGATTCGAAGAGCAAAGTTCATTTTTCTTTGCGGTTCCGAGTCAAACATTCTCACATTTATTAGCGAAGATTTGCTGGGGCAGAGGAGAAATCGGAATGAGTTTTTTTCCTTCTTGAGGGAAGAATGGAGGAGGCAGACTCTCTTTTTTAAATGATCTCTCTTCGATCAGACAGAACGAGAGAGCATAGGTAGAGACCACAACCCATTCTGCCAAAATCGTCGTACCAGGCACTTTATGTGCTCAAAGCAACCCTTTCGGTCTGAATAAGACCATGCTTTGTCATTTAGAACTATATTTTAACTCTGCAAAGAATTATTATCGGAAAACCTTACTCTCGGAAAATTGTGAAAACTGAATAAGTCATCAAGTGCATTCATCAGTCTGTGTTGATCTCGATATAGCAACTGTCCATTTGGTGTGGTGGTAGAGGTCTACCTCTGGTGCAATCCTTCATGTTCGAATCCGCTCTGTTGAAATAGGTTTGCACTTTTTTGCAATTTTTTTATTAAATCTGGTAAACGTTCCGACAATTCGGAAAAAACATCCTTCTGTTTTCCAATTTTGTACGATGTTTCTTACTGATAGGAACTACAAACTGCGAGTGGAGCACCTGCACACTAGTATAATGACCCATTTTACTTCTATGCATGGCCTTAATTAGCGTATGCTGATCTAATTAAAGCTGTCTGTTCATGATGCTCCAATGGTCATTTGTGAAGGATCCTAAGAGCTACCGAAATCACTTTTGATCGTCCGATTTGGTTAAGAATTCGAACTGTCGGACCAATATTCCTGAAAGTGGGCGTGGCTTGTGGTCTCTAAGCATAGGAATTCAATAGAGTGAGGGAAGGGAACGAAGATAGAAATTATGAATGGAGAAACGTGTTTGGATTGGGCTGAAACATAAACAGCTACTCGGGGACGCCAATTAAATTGCATGTATGAAATGAGTATAACTTTTCGAAAGAACGCTAAAGTGGTTAACCCGATCACATGCTTGGATTGGGTAGAACAATATTCAAACTGAAAGAGCTGTGAGGGTTAGGGACTTCATGCGAGAATGTCGAGACAATTTGGGAAACAAAAAGAGCTTAGAGATCATTTCACTGTGGACAGCAGACATTCCGAAAACAAGCAAACGACGTCTGATAGGGGAGAGATTGGGAGACTGGAGGGAGAGAGACGTCGTGCTTCCCGAACAGCCAACAATTAGAGGAAACCCGTCTGGACTTCCGAGAGAATCCATCGAAATTGTGAATCGACGCGGAATATCATCATCTTTCCCCATCTACTTCCTTCTCTCAGACTTATCATCGTTCATGAAAATCTACCGTAGGAACGTCGTGCGCATCTGAGTGCTAATCTAATCGTCCCCACCTCTCCCGTGAGATAAGATGATGCAAATAGCCAGAGGGGTTGCAAAAATAAAGTGAGTCCACGTGTGAAAATGAGAATAGGCGCTTAAATTGAGTTGGGAGCCACAAGTTTTGCTCGTTTTGCAGCTGGCGAAAGGGAGAAAGTGAGACAAACGCGGGCGTCATTAGTCCTCGGTTCCGGGTATGGACAACCAACATCGTTCTGGCTCGTGGTTCTAGAATTACTGGTTCCGAATTCGTGTGCCTTCCTTTTCATATTTATAGTAGAGTCACACATCGAGATTCTAGCCTAACACACCTCGGGCATTCCATTATCAACGACTGATACGGATTTGACGTGTCACGACTAATCCGATCTAACATCACTGGACGAGCTCAAAAGAGAAACGAATGACAGAGTGGTCGAGAAGTTTGATCGAATTTTCTGCCGACGCCAGAGTGGATGAAATCAGTAAGCGAATTCGAGAAGTAGGGGACGGTTCTGGGGAAGGAAAAGGAGGAGGGAGGAGAGAGGAGGAGGGGGAAGGGAGGGGAAAGGGGAGGGAAGGAGGCGACAGTTCGCTCAGAGAGACTCAGTCCTAATGAGGAACAGTGAGAGCAAACAAGTCGGAGGGGAAGGTAGAAGAACGTGAGGACTGGAAGGAATCCTCTCAATTGATGAATGAGCAGAAATGGATCTCATCGCCCATTCGAGATTGCATGAAAGCGTGCAGATTCTTCATTGTTTCGTCGCGATTCTTTGGGAATCTCGATCTCTATTTCAAAGCGAGACAGCATTAGAAATGAAGCGGGTCAGATTCTTGCACGTCGCGGGATTCAGAATGCGCCCTACTCGCTATCCCTATCTCTCCCCCCCCCCTCTCATAGCAATACAAGAGCCCATAGTGTGAAAAAGGTGAATAAAGGAAGGGATGAATAGTGTGGAATGATGCCAGATGAAAGAGAGAAGGGCCCTCTCCATCCCACATGCTCTCTTTCGTTGATAGAAGAGGAGAGCGCGTGAGCAAGTTAGAGAGGAGGTGATCAGCCGAGCTTTTGAGTATCGCTGAATGAGTTTAGAAATAACGTTGAGTGAGAGTGGGACGGCGATAGACGTCAAGGACACGGGACTAGAGAGTATCTTTGAACTTGGCCACTAACAAGGTTAGACCGTACCAGGCTAGAGACTGAAAACAATTGAGGTAAAAATCAGTTCAAACTTGAGAAATACATAAGTGAATTAACGAATGGAATTCGAAGACTCGTGAGAAATGCAGATATTCTAAGAGAAGGAGTGGGACTGTCGACTTCCGATTCAATTTGTGGTATCTAGCTTCCTGGCATACACTGGCAGAGAGAGAGGGAGACAACCCCAGCAGCCTCTCATGTCCTTCTCCTATTAGCGAACTTCCCGAAACTCTGAATTTTCTCATCTCCCACGCTCCGACAAATTATCAAAAAATGAGTCGATCAACCAGCAATTTTCTGACTTCCTCCAGTTTTCTCTTTCTCGTCTGCGATACTACAGAAAAATTGGGAATAGAGAGACCGGGATCAATCCGACTTCATGCCGTCCAATGATTACAGAATTATTTTCGGCGAAAACCGGGGGAAACTCAAGTCCAAAAATGAGCCCTACCGGAATCTTTGAGCGCACCCCGTAACGGACACGTGTTATGGCAAAAGCACGAGGAGAGATTCTAAACCCCATCTCTGATTCATGAACAACACTTCCATTTCGCGAATCTCCGATGTCACTCACTCTCGTTGCACACACGGGGATACGAGAAATAGTGTCAAAAAGTGCTCGTAGAATTTCACAAAACATGAGTTCAAAAGCAGAGGAAAGACAGATGGACGTGCTAGCGCGATAAGAAATGTGATCGTACATTTAGAACACTGTCTACAGTCAGCTGACGATACTCAGAAAGATAGCGTGGATTCGATAGTTCTAGAACAATCTACCGTAAGCAGAGCCCTAATTCAGGTCCAAACCTCCCCGTACGGGGTGCCAATTCAATTGCGACTCTTCTCTTCTCTCGATTGGGTGTAATGGGATCATCATTGCTCCAGTGGCCATCACCCCTCCCTTTCTTCCCTCCCTCCCTCTCCCCCCTCCCCCTCTGCCCCCCCCCCCCCCCAGTGAAGGCGCGGCCAAATTAGGACCCGAGGGATTCACTTGACCATTTTCATCAAGAGAAAAGTTCTCGAAAACACCTCTGAGTTTCTCTTCATTCACTCTTTCTCTCGTTTCGTATATCCAACGAGAGTGAGTGCGGAATGGAGAGGGCTTGTCCAGACAATCCCCCCCCCCCCCCACCTCTCATACTGTACGTCTGGCGGAGAAATTGGAGGAGCACTAAGAAGAATTGCACGTCGCTCGTCTGGTGGGAGAGACTGAGATGAAGAATGGAAACAGGCACTAAACTGATGGAAGAAGAGCACGATAGTGATTTTCGGAACAATTTAATGGAATTTATTGCGGAATTCGGAATTGATCGGAATTTATGATAATATCTAATTTATCATGTTATTTTGATGTGAGGACATATAAAAAGTGACATGTGGATATAACGAGTGATATTAAATACAAAGCATTCAAGTGTCGTACAGATCAGGAACAACGGATATTGAAGAACAAGTGAACAAGGAGATATGAAATCGATCGATGGAGGCGAGACGCGATAGATAGGTGCAAGATCTAGAGTAATAATCACAACCCGGGATAACACACAATTTGATAACCACGAACAACAAATGCAAACAAAAAGAATAAAAGGTAATAAATTAGAAAGAAGGGACAGTCAGATAATTTCTAAACTGAGTAGGAACCATGTACCACCCCTCTTCCGAAAATAGGATTGGTTAAAAATCGAGAAAGTAGTTCGGGAACCGATGAAAAGATATTCAGAATCTGGTGATGGTTTGTGTCTCTCGTGGTTGATCCGCTGTCTCTTTCCTGCATGGTATCAGTCTCGTTCTCACTCGAGAGTTGTAGTGCACGACGGCGATGGGAGGAGTGTATGTAGCCACCCAGTGGACGATCGGTGCCTGTAACACCCTTTCAGAAGCCAGTTTCACATTATGGTATATTTCTTCCATTTCTGTGCACTCTTTTCTTTGTTCTGTTCCCGTTATTTACGAGTCGAAAGTCCGACTGTTAGTTTGCATCTTCACCACGAAACGTTCTGAATATCGCACAACTCACATGGCATCTCAGACTGCCAATTTCCCTAGCCCCCCATTTACTCACCATTAATTGTAGCACTAAGATCATCCCAGAAAGGTGAGACCTCGCATAGACGATGAGCATCTGGAAGCAAAGTAGATATGAAAGGGGATGATCAGAAATGTCTACTTGCCAATTCTATCATTTTACTTACAATAAGTGCGAAGGGGAAGGCATGTTCATTCCTCACAATCTATGAGTGAGAGGGCGAGTAAGATCAGGAGATGATGAGATGTTATCATTGAGTTCTCACCTCGAGGGTCATCTTGAGGGCGTGGCTGAGTGAGGAGAGAAGGACGATCTTCACTTGATCCCTCTGCTTCTCTATCATCATCCGAGAAACTGCCTCGGTGTGCTTCAATGCAAGCAATTAACGGTGCGGAATCCCTCTCTTTTCTCTCCCGTAGTTCCAAACTCGGACAGCAAAAGAGAAATGCTCTCGAGTTTCGATCTATTGGGGTGTCCGGAAAGTTCATATAATTGTTTGTTTTTATTTTTTATTCAATGCTTTACAATTCTCAGTGACCAATGTATGCCCCCTTCTTTCTCACTACCTCCCTCCAGCGATTGGGCAGAGTCTCGATTCCTCTCTTCCAGAATGCGGGTTTCTTCGAGACCGCCCAGTTCACGAAAGCCCTCACAACTTCATCTCGATTCTTGAACTTCTTTGCTTTGCAGAAGTCAGAGAGAGAGCGGAAGCAGTGGTAGTCGCATGGGGAGAGATCCGGGGAATACGGTGGATGGGGAATCCTCTCGATCTTCAGCTCGTCCATTTTCTTCTGGGTCATCTTCGCTCGATGTGGGCGAGCATTGTCCATCAGAAGAAGAATTTTGCCCTGGTTCAGGAGTCTGGGAGGGACTCTGATCGCGACATCTTCCAGTTGTTCAGAGAAGAGGTCGGCATTGATGCTGGTGCCAGGGGCGAGGATCTCCCAGTAGATGGGACCGAGCACTGAGAAGAAGAAGCAGAGGAGTTCCTTCTTTCCGTGCTCTTCCTTCTTCGGGACGGGCGTGGGCTTCTCATCTGCATCCACCCATTGCAGTCTGCTCACAGGGTTATCGTACGTGATCCACTTCTCATCTGTAGCGATGATGGAATTGACCCATCGAAGATTGGATCTACGATGGCGTAATTCCCGACAGACTTGAACACGATTTTCAGCTGTTCGGGGGAGAGGTCATGGGGAATCACTTGTGGGAGTTTCGGCTTCTTCCCAGATCGATGGAGGGTATCGGACACCGTTGATCTGGGAGTACCAGTATCCTTCTTCAACTCACGCACACTGGCCATGGGCTTGCGCTTCAGTGTGCGGAGAACGAGAGGCTGATCGAGGGAGGGAGGGCGTCCAGAGCGGGGTTGATCATCGAGACCAAACTCCCCTTTCTTGAAGCGGGAGAACCACTTATAGCAGAAGGGTATGGAGGGGGCGTCAGCTCCTTCCGACTGGGCCAGGGCAGAGTGGGCCTCCTTCACGGATCGGCCAAGACGGTAGTAATGAAGTAAAACTGCTCGGAGGTAGAGATGGGAGTCCATGACAAGAATCAATGTAGCACTTTCCGGAACGAACTTTCCGGACACCCCAATAGTTATTCAGTCGATTATTTGACTACGAAGGACTAAAGATTCGTACCACGACCATTCTCTTCATGCGGAATGCCTCATAGATGGTGAGAAGGGAAGAGATCAATGTGACGAGGAGAGAGAAGGAAGAGCAGACCAATACTTGAATGTCGAGGATCTGAAGGGAGAAATCGTAGTGAGGCAAGTGTTTTATGTATGCCTTGTACTTGTTGCCCTTCTTGCACAATTTGTTTCAAAAAAATAAAAAAAGTATGCTGATTTTTAAATAAAAAATCTAACAGTAGCGGAGAGTCCAACGATGGACAGAGTCCCGTTGGAGTGGGCGATCGAGGAGGGCCAGATGGATACTGTGGAGAGGAGAGAGAGGACCAATTGCACTCCCAGAAGAAGATGAAGGCGAATTCCCAGCAAACTCTGAAAAGAAAGCTAACGGCTGTTATCGATATGACGATTGCTTGATGCGGTAATTCCTGACTTGTTCTTCTTCGACAATATAATTGAGCTGAAGCGAAGCAGGTTTGAACCAAACAATCAACTAGTTTTATTAGCTTGGAGGTAGCTCAATAAACTGGCCTCCTCTTGGAAGTCTCGTCGACGAAGGACAAAGACCCGATGGACGGCGATTGATGCTCGTCCCAGAGATTCCCCTGTGTCTCCCGCGAATTTGACTGCCTGCAAGATCGCTCTGCATTGACAAGGTCTTCTTTATTCCATAGTAACTGAATTGATAGACAACAATCGAAGAACATGAAAGGGACGTACGAGTAGGATCTTGAAGATCGAGTACTTCAGTTCATCGAATTCAAAGAGGAGAAGACTGGAGGAGAGAATCGAGAGAAGGCTGTACACTCCTACAAGAGTAAACTGCATGGACTGAGAAGGTGATCGACAGACTGACCGGTGGAGATGAACAGCCTGAAGAAGGCTGTGTTGAACTTTCCTTCGTTGGAAGTCAGTATAATTCTGAGGAGGAGGAAGATGTAGAAACGAGAGAGGATGCAATCGGGGAAGAGAATAAGAACACGAAGGATGACGTGCATTATGCTGACTTCTGAATGAAGAAGAGTTCGTGAGTTACTCGTTCGAAATAACAATCGGTTTGCAAGAAACAGAATTTTTTCAGTCTTTTTCTCTCCATTTCACATATTCTCTCTTCTTTCCGATAGAGAGTGGACATTATGGAGAGAGTTACGATAACTTGACACTTCGTAAATTACACCTTCGGATGCTCCCCACGTAATTGCTGGACAGATTCTCTCCGGTGTTAGTTCTCACTCGAAGGTGGGAGAGAACGAGAGAAGAGGAAGAACTGAGATGACGACTGATGGAATGGAAGATTCCTACGTGGGCAGGGAAAGAAACGCACATTTTTGAGATCTCAGTGAGATCATCTCACAGATGACGTCGACATGAAACATAATAAGAGAGGAATCGCGAGAGAATCGACCACGCCGCGGCGGTATGAATAAAATTTGTCCTCTCTGGCTGGCCTTTAAGTTTTAAGTATTTTGGATGATGCTCTTTCAAACTGCGTCGTCAGAATTGTGATAGCTTTCGTCATCGTTGAGATTCAGAAGGCCAAACTTGGTTCTATCACTTTTCGACTGTCAAACCGCGCTCACATAAATGATCATAAGTCGGTTTAAAATAATGTTAGAAGGTCGTTCTTTGTTTCAAATGAAAGCTACCATCATGCTCTACAACTTTCATGTCGACGACATCATTCCTGGTCCTCATCCTGGTTTTTGGGTGGTCGGGTGAACCAAAAGTGACGTAACTTTCGAAATCGGAAATTAGTTTTGAGTTATCATGTTTAAGTTGTAGAGCATACATGTGCCTCACTTCTCGCCTAAAATTAGGCAAATCGGAGTTGGAACAAAAAAAGGGCTCACTTTCGTGCAACGACCAGAAAATGAGTTCCGGGCAAGAGTACTTCCATATCTTCAAGTGCCCCCATTTAGGCTCAAAAACGTCGAAAAACATCCAAAACAACATAATAAGTTGTTTCCCCCATATTATAGCACTTCCATTGGTCAAAAATTACGGTATGACTTCAGATTCAAAAATAGAGTTTTCGAACCCCTTTAACTTGAAGCATGGGTCGCAATGCATTAATTGGGTTTCAAATAGTGTAAATAAATTTCTCGAAACAGGTTAAAGAAAAAGGGCTCCTGGAAAGAGGATATTTCGCCTGATAAATCCAGGGAAAGGCGCAAAACTGTGCCCCTGGTGAAAGTAGGCCTAGAGACTCGTTCTATAGAGAGAAATGTAGAGCTCGATGAGCCAAACATTTCATCTGTTGAAAGTGAGTCTCTATCTTATCGTTGAAGCGTGCTACAGAGCCTGGAAGTTCGCAAAAAAACGACGAGAGGCGTGCGCGGGAGAACGCTAAATAGAGGGGAGCGAGAGAGAGGTCAGGCGGAGAGAGCGCCAGACGGTTAGAGCGCGCGCTCTCGGGGGTTTCTAGCCCATTTCTAGCGATCTTCTAGGCTCTGTAGCACGCTTCAACGATAAGATAGAGACTCACTTTCAACAGATGACATGTTTAGCTCATCGAGCTCTACATTTCTATCTATAGAACGAGTCTCTAGACCTACTTTTACCAGGGGCACAGTTTTGCGCCTTTGCCTGGATTCATCAGGCTAAATATCCTCTTTCCAGGAGCCCTTTTTCTTTAAGCTGTTTCGAGGAATGTATTTACACTATTTGAAACACATCTAGTGCATTGCGGCCCATGCTTTAAGTTAAAGGGGTTCGATAACTCTATTTTTGAATCTGAGGTCATACCGTAATTTTTGACCAATGGAAGTGCTATAATATGGGGGAAACAACTTATTATGTTGTTTTGGATGTTTTTCGACGTTTTTGAGCCTAAATGGGGGCAATTGAAGATATGGAAGTACTCTTGCCCGGAACTCATTTTCTGGTCGTTGCACGAAAGTGAGCCCTCTTTTTTGTTCCAACTCCAATTTGCCTAATTTTAGGCGAGAAGTGAGGCACATGTATGCTCTACAACTTAAACATGATAACTCAAAACTAATTTCCGATTTTGAAAGTTACGTCACTTTTGGTTCACCCGACCACCCCGAACCAGGATGAGGACCAGGAATGATGTCGTCGACATGAAAGTTGTAGAGCATGATGGTAGCTTTCATTTGAAACAAAGAACGACCTTCTAACATTATTTTAAACCGACTTATGATCATTTATGTGAGCGCGGTTTGACAGTCGAAAAGTGATAGAACCAAGTTTGGCCTTCTGAATCTCAACGATGACGAAAGCTATCACAATTCTGACGACGCAGTTTGAAAGAGCATCATCCAAAGTACTTAAAACTTAAAGGCCAGCCAGAGAGGACAAACTTTATTCCTACCGCCTTACCCCCTTCAAATGGTCGATTCTCTCGCGATTGCTCTCATAAATGAATCCAAAAATAAACTCGACTCGCTCGTCCCACTCCTTCTGGAATCCTCTGGACTGCGCCCTTTCCTGGAATGGGGCGAGTTCATATTTGTATCCAATCACGATCATGCCAAGTCTGCCTTCCCTCGTGAGTGTTCAGGGCATCATTTTGTACCCTTCGAGATTGCTTCAGCAACATCCTTGTGAGACATCATAGCAGTGAGGAGTACCGCTTCCGAACTCTGCTCTCAGATTCCAAATACAATACTACGATGCGAGAGATGAGCATCTGTCAGGTATCAATGCAGTTATGTTTGTCGAATCCGTCCACTTGAATGTTCAATTTGCATTGGAAATTATATACTGTGGTTGTATCGGATTTCGTTCCAACTGATATAAATGCATGTCTTTATCTGGAGGAGAAAGTCAGAGGTTATTAAAAGGAGAGGTTTATCGGGATTGTGAGCGATTCATTGGAGTGTCAGATAGGGAAAACGATATTAATAGAGTGAATACTGAACGAGGATTGCTCATCAATCCATCATCGCACTGGGAAATGAGAGGAATACCAGGGGGAAGGGAAACAGGGTGAAATGAGTAATGGAATGACAATGAATGGACGAAAGGAAGAGGGATAACGATTGGAGAGCATATTGTGATAATGGCACATCGATAGGCTCAGGTGAGACTAGAGAGAGTTGATCATTCTTTTTGATTCGCGCGGTTGAAATGAGGACTTATCGAACTCTAAAAATAACAAGTCTATTTTTTTTCTTTTCCTAAATAAAGAAGTATGAGATCAAGAATAAGAAAATAACAAATTCTTCCATAACACACGCTGGATATTACAAGGGAGTGAGTGTGATCAGATTTGAGTGGGTTGATCTTTGATCTTTTCACAGATCGGGGATGGAATGGAGATCCTCGAGGAGAAGAGCGAGAGTGTGGCAATTCCTCCCCAGAGCAGTCGCCTCTTCCTGAAAATTGGAAGACTATTATTAAACGTTCATCTTCTACTTTTGAATTTCTATTTATTGCCCTTCCAACACTATCAAACCGTCGATGATGATAGGATTAGAGAGCACTGAAACAATTCCAAAAATTTTTTAAAAGTTCATGAATCTCATGTTGTTAGAAATTTTATGATTTTCATATTTTTTTCTCAAAATAAAATTGAGTAAAAATTGAATGCTTACGATAATGGTCATGATCATGGGATTGCTCCTGTACTCCTCTGGGAAGGAAGGAGTGGAACATTGCTGCTGACTGCGAAGGAGAGAAACCGCCCCGTACAGACGACCACGCACCTGCAAACAACGGATTACAAAATCATTAGACTGCGATGTTTCATCCTCCAAAAGCCATGGTCTTTTTCATTCGGAAAATTAAAATTGCTTTAACAGCAGAGAGTCACAGCCATCTATTAGTAATCTGCACTGTGTATTACCTAAATGGGAAAGTGCACTACTCACGGCTCTCCTCATCAAGTACTGCTTCTGGGGGAGGAACCAGCGGGGTTCATCAGCTGCGTGTGGAGGATCTCGAATTTGAGGAGCATCCTGAGATGGTTGATATATTGATCTGGTCTATCCCTTGTCATGAATCATTCTTCCTCAGATACAGTTCTTCGTCATGAATCGTTTACAAACACTATTCGCTTTCAATTCATTGATCTTCTTCTTATCCGTAACTTAAGATTTTCTCATTGTTATCTGATTGTACTCTCCATCCACCCTCATTTCCGCTTAGTCTCTCATCATTCGCTCTGTCCATTACATTCCTGTCTCCCCCTTGAAGCCTTCTCTCGCACTCTCCTTTATCTGTGAACTCTCGTGATCTCTTATCGCCTCCTCAATCTCTCCTATCAATCACACCCTCTCACCTCTTTACAATCTATGCTATATTTCCGATCTGAAGAAGCAGAAATGGTGAAAACCACAAAGCATCAAAATAATGAATAAATAATACCGTATAGAAGAACACGAGCTGCTCAATGTTATCGTAGTCGGATTCGCCCGGTCGCTCCTGCAAGGCTACCGTATCTCCCCGGATATCGATCCGAAAAACATGTATCTACCGTAACCCTTAACCTTGTTATTGTAGCAGTAAGCCATCTGAGCCAATTGTGAGATGAGCGTGATCGCGTCATTGTTGTTTGAATGTGACTGTAATTATCGATTTCCATTACCCAATCGATCGATCGATACCGTACCCTGTACTCATTGACAGTGTCCATTAACCGCTGCTTCGCCTCTTCCTGTGAGCAGGGCATCTGAATATCGATCGAATGATACCGTATCCGTCACCTACAGCATACCTCATGATCGGGACTCTTCGGCGGAGTCATGTAGATGGAAGGCGTTTCTTCCTCTACGAGTACCGTAATCTCTGACAGTGCACGGTTGTTCAGCAGTTCATACAGAAGACTCGCACCTGGCTTGTCCGTCTCTTCCATTGTCGACTCATCAGATTTCGCTCCACTGTGTCCAATCTTTCGTCGCTTGTTCCTCTTCGACTTTTTGCTAGGGGAAACATTGCTCTGCTCAGACCACTAAAAGAATCAGTTATAATTCTACCTCAGCGAACTCCAGCTTACAGTAACCTCGGTTCTTTCATCGTGAACCGAATCATCGATGTCGAAATCCGTGAGTATCGCGACAAACGTTGATGCATACGCACGTCGTGCTGTAATACAGTAGGCTATAGTTTGGTCATCATTATGACTTCGTTCGTCCTGCTCTAACGAAGCCATTTCCTGTACTTTCGTGACGGATTTAAGGGTTTCTCGGGGACACGGCGCGTTCATATTGGATTCGTTACGAGGTCTTTATTGCTCGTGAATAATGAATCTGACCGAGCACTAGGTGGCTACTGTTATCTATCGATTTCCAGAGCACTTTAGCCATCTATAAATAGCGCCTCGGGCGGTGTAAAGTGAACGAACGTGTCATTCGTCGTTCGCTCTCCATCAATCTTTTTAGTATCGAGAGAAGAGAGAGAAGTGAATCCTTCCCTCGTCCCTCCATCTTATGAATAGAGCACAAACCGATTTGATATGCACTACTGATAGGGAAATGATGGGAGGTCTCGAATTGGAATCGCATTGGAAATACTCACTGATAAGAGAGCACCCAAATAGGAAATTTTCATTCCTGGGAACTCAATTGATCAGGGAAGATATTGCAACAGAGATTAAAAAAAGACTCACATTTCCTGGGTGGTTCACTCTTGGCCCTTCGTCTTCTGATGACGTCATCTTCGAGGGACCACGTGAGCTCCCACAGGTCGATCTCTCCTTCTTGCTCCCTCTTCCGCGCTCGACGATTAGAATCCATTGCTGAAAGATGGAGAGATCAAGATCGGATAATCATCCATCAAGGTTTGAAGAGAAGAGGATATGTCGAACAAGCGAAGGGGGGAAAGGCGAATAGTACGAGAATTGTGAAGGAAAGTTTCGAGTGGGGAGAGAGAGAATGTTCGCAGATTAGGATAATCAGAGGACGGTAAGGATGAACGAGCGACATACTAACAGTCCATTCGAATGGCCAATGTGAATATCAAATTGAGAGGATTCATGAATCATCTTCTCGCTGTTCGGAATGTCGCCGAGAGATGCGGAATAGGTAGTGGGAAGTCTGTATTCTATCTTCCGTAACTCAGATACTCGGAAAGAAAGAAGGACATGACCAGATAAGGGGCAGTAGTAAGGAATGTTGCAGGAAGGAGTAAGTAGTGCAGGAGGAGGGAAGGGTCGAATGTCCTATCAAGAATTCAGAGAGAGAAGAGAAGAGAAAGAAGAGGACGAGGAGATGAACGGCTAGTGAGGAGAGATGAAAGGGAGAGAGAGGGGGGAGGAGGAAGAGTAGAGAGGAGTTTGACCTACTCTAGAGACTTGCAGAAAATGCATGAAGAGGCCATGGGAATGAGGAGACAGAAAGGGATTCGGAAAGACTTGAAGATGCTTCGAATTTTTATTTTATTTTTCCAGATGATCATGCAACATGACTACATCTAAAGCCCTCCCAAAATAATAGGCTTCTGGGGGAGTCATGAGTACCTAGAGGGGACTTGAGGTAGGAGGGAAGGAGAGCGGAGAACACATTCGGTGCTCGAATTACCCTGCCTCTTCATCCACCACACTCTATTCGACCAAGGAGTGTGTTGAGGATGAATGAGGAACGGACTCCCTCCATTCCTCATTCTCTCTCGCTTTCCATGCTCTGCGCAAGAGTAGGGAGAACGGAGAAGATCATTCTAGAGAAACTCTGCTGCAAATGCGTCGACTATGAGAAAACGAAGTTGTGCCCCTTCTTGGAAACATTGAAAGGAGAGAGGAACGGGAGGAAGAGGAGAAGGAGGAAAGGAGCAAGGTCCAAGGAACGCGCTCTCTTCATTATACAAGCCTCTGTTCTTTCTGATTTCCGATAGATTGCGAGGAATGGAGAGAGCAAAAGTAGCGTAAATCTGCCCGATAAATGGTCAATTCCTCTCCATTTGCGTCGTTAGAACGGGAAAGTAACGGGCAATGTGGTTGAGATTAATGTCAGGTGAAGGAAATAGCGTGCTGAGGGCTAGAAGTTCACCGAAGGAAGAAGATTGAGAAGACGAGGAAAAGATGAGAGTTCGAGGACTGCGATTGCCCCTGCAATTGCAAAATGGAAAAGATAGGAGAAGAGAGAAGAGGAAGGGGATACGGTGGGTGTGCGTACGGTACAAATAGATAATGGAGAAGTGAATCGACTGTCTGATCCACTAGGTATCCAGTGGCAGCCATTTGGTATTCTAACGAGTTGGAGAGAAGAAGAGGAAGAGTAGACAAAGTCCTCCCCTTCTCTCACCCTCTCTTGGACTAACAAAAGAAGAAGAAGATGCAGTCAACGAGCGAATTCACACCCTTATTAACAGAGAAGGGTGGGAGAAGAGACAGATTGGGAGGGTAGGTCAAAGAGCGAGGAGTACGGTAGATCGGTAGGTCAGAGAGACGACGTTGTTCATTAGTGGAATGGACGGAATCAGGAAGGGGGACGGAGAAGTAGCGAGTAATGAGATGGACAAGAGTGTGATGGAGAGAAGAAGAAGAAGAGGAAGAGGGAAGAGAACGGAGATTATGAGATGCCTCTCGATGGGACTATTAATGTTCATGAATGGTTCTTTGCGATGTGTCAAAAACTCTTGCCAATACAAGATAAGAAATGGATTAGAGTATGGCAGGAACCGATTACGATAGATAGATCAACAACGAAATCAGCCAGCGCAGTTTCTGGTTGTAGACATTGAAAGGACGGAGTGATTGAAAGAGTTCTCCCTCCTCTCTCTCCCCCAGGCATTTCTCCCTCCCCCAGGCATGTTCGAGGGACGAGAGAAGAGGAGAAGAATAGAAGAGGAAACGTCAGAAACATTCGGCTAAATTGGAGGCTGAGGAAGCTTCGAAATGCATTCGCTTTCAAGTTGAAGAAGAGGGAACTAAACATGGAAAGACTCGACCAATCGGGAGATTCCCTATGAAAGGTAGGCAGAAGAGGGGGAGTATAATAGTAGCAGGGGATCTGTCCCCCAGGGTGGGGGAGATTGGCAGGTGTGCGGGGGAGGCTACTATCGATGACAAATGACACGTTGCGGAGGCGTCTGGTCTTTGATCTTCGATTAATTGACTGATAAATGGGCGGGAAAGTTGGTGGTGGTATCACGTGCACCCGAGGAAGGAAAGAAGAAGAGGATGAGCGAGGAGTGGGAGACAAAAGTGCAGCCCCATTCTTCCCTCCATGGGCAGATCACGAGGAGGAGAGTTCAGCGAGGGTCTGGAGACGATGATCTACCAATAATCGATAATCGCGGAACACCAAGGTTTCGTGACAACTAAACTGGAGGACGAGGGGATGAAGCCCTGCTGAGCACTTTAAATATTAGGTTGGCATGAAAGTCTTTGTCACTTTTTCAAAACTTTATTTATTGGGGAAATGAAAAGAATGAGTTCAATTATACTTGTCATCATTATTGACAATATGTGCCCAACGTACCTGCAATGTATGGATCCCCTCCCTTTAGAACCCGCCTGGGCAAGATGCAAAGTATTGCTTGAGTTCAACCTCGAGACTTCCACGGGCATTGAAGGCCCTACCTCGAACGGCATGGGTCAGGTCTGCGAAAAGCCCGTAATCTTACGGTGCCATGTCAGGAGAATACGGGTGGTGAGGGAGAGCCATCCATCACTATCTAGCCATTGCATGCTTGATTTGATTGGAGACCTGGTGACGGGGGTCATTTTTGTTGAGTATACACTTTCTTGTCCTTCAGCCTTGAATGATCGACTTCCATCTTCAAATTATGTAGGTGTGTGACGTACTTGACCCCGGTGATTGACATGCCCTCAGGTAGTAGCTCCGATTAGATCACGCCATCCACTCCCCACCACATTGACAGCTTGTTTTTCTTAGGGTGCAGGTCAATTTTGGGGACACCCTGTGAAGTATCTCCTTCTCCAACCCGCTTGACTCTCGTGTGGGTGTTATCGTAGATGACCCACTTCTCATTCCCCGTTATGAGCCGTTCCATCCATCTATCCCCACCTCGGAGAATGAGGAGAGTATTTGAATCATCGACTTGACGGTCACGGCTGGCTTGGCTCAGATCATGGCGTATGAATCGACCGATAAATTTCCCCATTCCAAGAGATCTCAAGCCTTCTTTGACAGTGCTATTGTGGACTCTAAGTGTAATAGTCATTTCACTGGCACTTTGAAATGGGTCTGTTTTAACAACTTTCTTCAACGTTTCCAAATCTAACTCACCTGGTCTTTCAGGTCGATCCTGATCATTGAGGGAAAAGTCGTCTTCTTCGAAGCGATGGAACCAATTCCTTATGGTGTTGTAGAGGGTACACGTGTGTCATAAACATTCTTCAGTAGGGTATCTGAATCCTTCATCGAGGAGTCAGATATAGAGATGCAAATCGGAACATGACGGAAGTGGATGGCACTTGGAACATACATCGTTCCTCTACTTGACCCTTCCTGATGGGAAGGGAATGGGAAGTTCTTTACATTAAAGGCCCCTCACTGCTTGTTATTCACTAGGCACGAGGAAATGTCAAAGTCCATTTGCGACGAGCAGTGGGAAAACAAATCCAGTGACAAAGACTTTCATGCCAACCTGATATATGAGTAGAAGCCCGATTGTGGTCCTACACTTTAATAATTGAGAGTGCGATCGAGGGGGGTGTAGTTATGGAGATACAATGAGGTGCATTGATACTGTAGTGGGATACTCTACGATAGGGAAGGCGAATGGGAGGGGATGTATCTCGTTCCGAACTGATTCCTCTACGAAAGAGCGCCGATCACGAGCTGAGAACAACTGATAAGCACTTGGAGACGAGATGGAAGGAGATAAGAAGGAACTGGAGAATACCATCGATCGAGGATGATCAGGGCTTCATTAAGAGGTTACGGTAGTTTATGACGGTATTGTAGAACGACTACGGTAACTCTACCTTACCATAAGGTGGGGAGGTAAAGGTAGGTGGCAAAGTAGTCGAAACAAGAGGTTGAAACAGGAGAAGCAGAGGGAAGGGAACGAGAAAGAAGAATAAAAGAGGAGTAAAAGAAGAGATGTGTAGTCCCTGCGAGAGAAAGGGAGGAGGAAGAGACTGCCTAGGGGTCGGAATGAGATGGGGAAAGAGAGGGAGGAAGGGAGGGAGAGAGAAGTGTTCAGAGGGGGAGAAACATTGAAGAGACGAGACGCCCTCGTTCTCTCAAGAGGAAAATGATCCTGCGGGTCGGAATGAGAAGGAAGGAAGGAGGATGTTCTCGGAGTGGGAATGGGGGAGGAGGAGGAAGGGGAGGGGGGAAATGTTTCTAAGATGAACTTGGCAGGAGATGCATGATGAAGGGAGACTAGAGACATCTGATGAACACTCCAAATAATTTCAGTTGACGATCGAATCATTTTATTCGTTCGAGATCACTGAAGGAATGACGGAAATAAATTACTAATATCCTATAAGCGCAGAGTGAATAGGCACACAATGAATTACTGTACATATACAATGGAGCAGTAGTTATTGCCAGAAGAAGTGAGTACCAGAGAGAAGAAGGGCAAATCTTGACACAATATTTTAGTTTTCACTCGAGGGGCATAGTGTGTGGGGGTGGCTTAAGTCTTGTCACAATGAGCTCCCTCTCTACGAAAATACAAAGAATAGACTATTCCTTCTTCGCGTGTTAGTCAGCACTAAAGAGTATGGGAAATGGAGAGAGTAAGAGATTTTCCTATCGCATATCCTCCTCTTCGTCGTCCTTCAACGTGTACGCCATCAGAAGGCCGCTACGACCACCATCGGGCAGATTCCTGAAGGGAGAACGATCTATATGTTACTGGATCATCTTCTCAGATCTCCTGGGTCTCCTTTTTTCCTGGTGAAATCAGGTATTCGGTTTGTTCTGGAGTTCGGGGAGGGAGATTTTCTCTATGTCGCATCTCTCGCCTACCAGGAAGCGTTCGCCCCTCTTCATTCGTTACTCTCTGGGGATAAACTGACTCTTCTCAGTTTCCTCTCCCTCTTCTCACACTTGGGAGATTACGCTAGGAAGAACTCTTTTACTCATTCCTATTATGATCAAGCTTGTTCATCGCTAAATAAGGCGAACTCCGATCAGCTGTTCTGAATCTGTTTTTTTGGGGTGTGGGTGAAGGCGGGCAGGTGGATTAGAAGAGTTCGCATTTAGCTTAGTCAGTACTTGAAAATTCGTGTGCTTCCCTCGTCATCTTTTTTTTCTCTCCTGGTTATACAGAGCGATAGAACACGTGATATCAAGAGACTCAGATGAAAGGAATGATCAGCCAGGTGCTCCTGCGCGAGTTCACTGTCTCAATTCGACGAAAACAAGTCAAATTTGCTCTTGATTCAGTCTACTCCTTAATCACGTGACTATGCACTCTCTAGGACAAAGTTGATTAGCCCATTCAAAATCCCTCCGCCATTAGACCGCTTTACGTTTCAGGGATGCCCTTCTTTTAATTCTTATCCCGCTTTTCCTAATCTCACTGATTGTCAAAAGAGTAGACAGAACGAGGGCATTTTTGATGGTTATTGAGAATGATTGAAAACATGGTAGACGAGGAGGGAGGGGGTGATTTTCAATTTAAAAGTCGAATTCTTGCTACTCCTTGTTCCATAATCGGACGATATGATAAACATTGAATGTTTGTAACGCATGCTAACCTGAAAATGGGAATGCGATTTTCTCGGAAGCAGGAGAAGGGCAACTCGCGGATTGTGTAGAAACCAGCCTGAATGAGTGGTTTTACCATTTTGTCGAATTGTCGTTAAGTTGAGTGAAATTCGCAAAGCTATGGAGATGATGAAGGCAATAAGTGGCAGTTCTGTTCAGGCGAAATTGTTCGTTCAATGGGAATCAGTACTGAGAATCCCCTTCTGCTCACCTTCCTGAATAGATGCTGGCTGGCCTGTGCAGTGGCCACAGTCGACACTCGATCACACCCCAGATCCCTCCCGTGTTGCAGAGAACGACGGAGCAACTCGGAGGCGATCCCCTGGCTGGAGCAGAGAGGGTTTGGTAGAGTGGATAGAGAGAATGCAACGGAAGTTGCGTATTTTACGGTGAAACAGTAGTAATAGGATATTAAAAATGGAGAGACGTTCGCTAAGCGAGAATTTTTTTTTAATTTCGCCCATTCATCAGTACATCAGAGCTTCGTAATCACCCCTTCCATCCTACGTTCTCTTGAACAGTCTAATCAATGAAGAGTGGAGAGTCGTAGTCAATTTTTTTGATTTTGCTTATTTTCACGCGCTCTCTAACCGACGAGAGAATATTCAGAATTGATCGATTTACTCACCGTGAATATGCCCGATCGACGCAGATGACGTCGACATGGAAGATTCGATCGACTCGACCGAGAGTGTAGTGGACGTCGCCCTGGAGATCATGGGGGAATGACAGAGTTAGACATTGGAGGGAAATCGATCTATCGACCAACCTATTGGGATAAAAAAAAAAATTTCAAGAGGATGACAACATTATGGATCATTATGGATTCTGCACGATTGCCTATGATTTCGGGAAGATCACAATGCAATTCTCACCTCGAGTGCACCGATGAAAGCATTGAGTCGATTCGCATTTCGCTCCTTGTACGGACCCGTGTCCACTTCTGCAATTCTTACGGTTCGGTACACAAGATTTTTTTTCAGTGAGAAAGGCCATAGTTATTTTTTTTGTAGGTCACAAAGTTACCATAGACTAAGATATTACTCCGTACCCTCCTTGTAGTCCTTGAAGGGGTCGAATTCATTGCCCGAATGGTGTTCTTCTGTTTTTGGATCCACATGATTCAGGCAGATTCCCACCAACTCGTCCTCCAGAGAATCTCAACAAATGGGAGGGTGATGCAGGATACGGTAGGGTGTGTCAGGGAAACTTGGAAATATTGGGGGTACGTAGAGATACGATGATTGTGTCTGGCATCATGATTGTATCTGGAGTTCTAACTGCGTCGTTCTCTATTCTTTGGATTAATTAAAGATTCTCTTCAGATGGTTCATTCTTGGGAGATTCAGAGAATGGGAAGGCGGTAGATGTCAACTGACTTTCTGATCTCGTCACTGCTACGATCGAGTTCTCAATTCCACCGTCCCGTAGATCGGTGAAGAAGGCATGCACGTCCTCCACTGTAGCATCTGCAATCGATAAACTACAGTATCCTATCATCATCTACAACAACTAATCGATTATTCGTCTACAATAACCTTGTCCTACTGTTTCTTTGGATATTGCATTCAATCTACAGTCAGACATTGTCGAGAATCATTTTACTATCAACGGCCATTTGCCTTTTTTGCCATAGTGAACTTCTGGAAGTTTTCGTTCCCCAGAGAAGAAGCGGTTTCGAAAACACCCACTTCCTTCCGTATCAACAAACTCGCGCTGCGAAATTGTGCCAGTTTTCGACTCTCCATATTTTCCCTCCGTTCTCCCGTTCAGAAGCTTATCTCCTCTCCTCTCTCTTGTGACCTACCCTTGGGGGCACTCCATCTGGGCGAGGAGAAACCCTCTCACTATCGCGTGATCTCTCGCTTTCCCTGACTGGGGAGAGAGTGGGGGGAGGGAGAGGGTCGTTTTATCTCGGATGCCCCCACACACTGGTAGGAGAGGTTAGACATGCAAGAGCGGGCTTCACTCGACTGCTAGCAAGCTGGACCACGGGATGAAGAAGGAAGAGGAAGATGCACTCTCTCCATTATTATCTTCTCAGGGAAACTTTATCCACTTCTCATGAGTTGTCCAAAGAAAAGTGAGGAAGGGGTTCGAATTTCGGAGTTCATTAGTAGATTGATCTCTTGCTCTACTTCTTCCTCTCGAAAGGTGTGCTCACGTCAAAGTCAATCGTCCCGAAAGACACGCCGCTCTCAGCCAATTTTCCTTCGAATACCACCCTCTCTCCCAACATGAGATTACTTCCGGAGCCGGCGAAAAGGAAATTAATTGCACGGTTCTACGGATCGGATTTGCCAGAAATTGTTACAGTAAAAACTCACCGAGACTGAGTGTTATCGGCTCTTGCACGCGGAATTTGTTCAAGAGGAAGTTCAGGACCTCTTCGGAGTACGGTAGACCAGCGACGTACCGTATCTCATCCATCATTCTGGATTACTGTAGGCAATACAGATTAGTAGAATGTATTCAGTGCTTATTTTCGGAATACAATAGTGAGGACAATGAGTTTGAACATTTTAATAAGTAAGATATTCAATGTTGAAGGATGAATGAACTGGGGTAACCGAGCGAAAACGTTTGAAAGACGTGCAGAAGGGTAAGTCTTGCAAGTATGGACACGTCAATCAACGAACACACGGAGCAATCGTGCGAAAGAAGAGAGGAAGAAGAGAAAGAGTCTTCCCCCCTCAATCCAGCAACCCATGTTGGAATAATAGAGGAGGCGTGGAGGGAGAGGTTAGAAAGGAAGGAGGGAGGGGGGAGGGAGTGAGAGGGAAGAAGTAGAGTAGGAAAAAGCAAAGATAAACTGAGGAAGAGATGAATGGGCAGTGTGCGGTAGGGTGGAAGCAGTCCATTACGGTAACTATCGTATCGCAGGGGAAGAAAGGCATTGTCCATTACGGTAACTATCGTATCTCAGGGGAAGAAAGGCATTATTTGGAAGGTGCCATGGAGCTAGGGAGGCACCTACTACGGTGTTATCCATTGGTGAGAATGTTATTGCCTATCGGGGATCGTGGGAGAATGGGAGCAAATGAGGCATGTGAGAAGTATTTAGTTGAGAAATTTCTTTGAAAATCTTGTTTGTAACGTGGAAGAAATTGTTTATACGATGTTGTTTAGAAAATCTTTTTTTAATAAATTAAAAATAAAAATGCCAGTTTACAATTGTCTATTCATTACTGTAGAGACAAAACGATCTTTGAAAATCACGAGCGTGACTAACCGCCAAACTTTAACTACGGTAGTTTATTACGGTACAGTTCGGTGTGTCATAGCGTCCGCATTTACTCGAGAACTTTCCATCAAACTCCGCCCATTTCTGTTGAAGGTTCGCTTCGGATCTGGAATTTTCCTGGTCTTTCACTCGTTTTCTCTTCGCGTTTCTCCGCTTCACTCGGATTTTCACCTATCGAGATGGCTGAGGCAGTGAGTTCCTTTGTTGGCATTTCTTTCCGTTGTGTACTATGGATAGGAAGTGCTGGATATTTCGGCGACTAATCCGTTGTTCTCAGGCAGTAGCAGAGAAGAATCTCGGCAACGAGGCGTACAAGAAGAAGGACTTCGCCACGGCGCACGTCCACTACGACAAGGCGATCGAGCTCGACCCCGCCAATGCCACCTTCCACTCCAACAAGGCCGGTAAGTGCTCCTTTCTCCTTTCCTTGTCGGTTGTCGTATTTCGTGTTATAGGTTTGATCAGCTTGAACTGAGCATATTTTGCTTCCTTGGTTAACAAAAATCTTTTTTCAATGTGTAGTACATGCATGTTCGTTCGTGACTCGCTTTGGTGACTGAACTAACGCTTGCAGCTGCGTACTTCGAGGAGGGCAAGTTGGACGAGTGCGTCGCTTCGTGCGAGAAGGCCGTCGAGATCGGCAGAGAGCATCGCGCCGACTACACCGTCATTGCCAAGTATGTTACTCTTTTCTTCGCGTTGAAAAGATCACAATTTCGTCACTATAATGTTTCTTGCTGGTGTAACGCACAGACGCTAATTTTCGAAAATGTTCTAAAAACAAAGCTCAATGTATTATTGTTCTACCCAATAACCCGTCTATTGGAAGACATGATGAACGGCTATTGTAGGGCGTTGGCTCGCGCGGGCAACGCCGAGCTCAAGAGAGGTAACCTGAAGGCCGCCCTCAACTGGTTCCAGCGATCCCTCTCGGAGCACAGAGACCCCGAGCTGGTCAAGAAGGCCAAGTCCCTCGAGAACCAGATCAAGGTGTGTTTATAGCTCTGTTTATTAAGATTGTTTGGGTAAAATTGCATTAAATATTTTTCAAACTGTCGTAATTAGTTAATGATGATGCATTCAGGAGGAGGAGGCCAAGTCGTACATCAACCCCGAGCTGGCCGAGCAGGAGAAGCAGAAGGGAAACGAGCTATTCAAGGTGTGTAATCAGTTCTTGAGATTCACACATGCAAACTGTAATGGTTTGTACTCTATCAAAAATTTCGATTGGTTTTCACAGAGGAGGGGTTTCCTGTTCATCAATAAGTTGTTGTAATTTTCTGTGTTTTTTAGAAGGGTGACTTCCCTGGCGCAATGAAGCACTACAACGAGGCTGTGAAGAGACACCCCGACAATGCCATCCTCTACTCCAACAGGTACATCGTGCAGTCGTATAGATAAGATTACTTCACGACGCTTTGATGGCGTTTGTTGTGAGTGATTAAGCTCAAACAAATTATCTACACTGTAATCTTTCTGGGGAAGGCTGAATTACTATTACTATTTTCGCTGAAGCATGTTATTATCGATATTTTCACTGGAGAATAGATTATAGATTATTTGGATTTGGATTTTATCCATTTATGTTTATGAAGTTTATGCGAATTTGAAATTTTATCAATATTTCAAATACTCCAAAAATAATTATGTTTATCCAAAAATGCATATAACTGATTATTTTGAGAGCGGCGTGCCTGACGAAGCTGATGGACTTCCAGAGAGCACTCGACGACTGCGAGAAGTGCATCAAGATCGACCCCAACTTCAGTGAGTAGACTGACATTCGGGCTCTACTTGAGATGTTTCTTCATCCCATGACTCATCCTGATCCCATCTGACAATTTTTAGTTATATGATTTGTTAAAATGGTGGATCACGTTTCGTCGTTAGGAAAGTTTTATTTGGAGGAGGTGTATATGATAACCGTGCTTAAAATGGAGAATTGCAAAACAAATGCTTCCATTGCAGTCAAGGCGTATATCCGCAAGGGTGCTGTGCTCACCGCCATGAAGGAGTGGGGAAAGGCACAGGTACGGTAGTCGGAGGGACGGTTTATTTTTGAAGATTTTTAATTTTCGGTGCAGTTCGAAACGCATCTTAGCTTTGAAAATTTTTTTGTAATGATATTTCGATATTATAAAAGAGTATCAATTGTATGTAAGGGATGGATAAATATGACGTTGTAGTCGTCGTACGAGGCAGCGCTGCGCATCGACTCGAACAACGCCGAGGCGAGAGAGGGCGTCCGTATCTGCCTGCAGAGCAACGACGAGAAGCCAGAGGCCGTGAGTCAAGGGGGGAGGGGGAACACTTGCTGCGTCACTATTCTGTAGCAGGAAGTCTAGGCAACTATGGTTGGGGGGCACACGTTTGGAAAGGAAACATTTGGCAACAATTTGGTAAAAACTCATGATTTGCAGGCTCGTGAGCGCGCGCTCGCCGACCCCGAGGTGCAGGAGATCCTGCGTGACCCCGGCATGAGACTCATCCTCGAGCAGATGAGCAATGTGAGTTGGGATTTATTTGCTATTATTGAATTTGTAATTCGAAAATCAACTACTTTGGAGAGTGTATAGGTGTTGGTGGCGGGTGTTTCACTTCTAGTTCATGATTCCATTGGGTGACTTCTTTGGTATAAAATCTTTCCACCGTTTACGTCGTGTATCTCATCATTATCCACCGCAGGATCCGGGTGCACTCCGTGAGCACCTCCAGAACCCCGAAGTCGCCAGGAAGATTATGAAATTGAAAGAGGCTGGAATCGTCCAGATCCGATAAGCCCTCTCCCCATTGATTGTTCATCAGTTATTGTCTACTACTGTTTTTCCTATGATAATTATCTCCCCGATATAGTGGTCTCATACTGAATATTGATTTTCCCGTGAATCGTTGTGCGTCTGTCTCCAAATTATTTTGTTTATGTTTTGTCCGCATAGTCAATGATAAATATTTATACGCTAACGGAAGACAATCATCACTTCCAATACACTAAAACAGAAGGAGGGGGGGGGGCGGTTGGGAAACTATTGTTCTCGGGGCACATATGGGTATCCAAGGGCTTCTAGTGAGAGGGGGCAGTCACTCCCACGTTTCATTGTGTAGTCATGTTGCTTCTTCTCTCGCTTTGGCTATTACATGGTATGCCATTTTAATAACGACTACAATCTGATCAGTATGTCAACCTACAGCATGTGTTCTTCCTGTACAGCGAATGAGTGAGGGAAATTTAAAGATGAGATCATTACTTGCGATCTCATTCCCCTTACTCGTGGTATTTTCAGTAGTGACTGGGGGCGAGTACACTGTCTTCTCTCGTGCCTTCTCATCCTACAACAACATGATCATGCCCGGCACAGTGAATGCTTCCAGCAGAGTCCTCGTAGTAGCCAATATCGAGAGACTGCAACTACTAGATGTAGTGAGTGGTGCATCTGAGGGTACGACTGATGAGATATAACGATTAACTAAGGATGGAGTAAGGTTACAGAAAGTAAGTAGATTATCGATTTTTAGGAAGAAGTTGAGCAATCGGTGAAATTCTTCATCGACGTGCGTCTCATGTGGACAGATCCGACGATTCGATGGGATCCCGAAACAGACAATCAGAAAACTAGCTCCATCAAGGTATACGGTAGACTACCTATCTACCCTTTACCAATCTTGTTTACGTTCTTTTTGTCTGCATTTGCCATTCCTATCTCTCTTGGTTGTCCCCTCCGTAGGTAATCTTATTCCTGATCTACCGCACTTCCAGTTCTGATACAGTATCTCAGGTGCCAGAGGAAACAGTGTGGTCTCCGGATATCACGATCTTCTCTGCTGTCTCTAAGACCTTCCCCATTTCATCCTCGAGAAGAGTACTGAGGGTGAAGTCAGATGGAGCTATTGAGAAGAGCACTGCACAGGTCATCTTGCAGTAATAGATACCTGGATTATCGATTAGTGGATGTGCGTACTCATTCATGATGAACGACTTGAGTGCTTACCACTGAATTCTGAATACTGTAGATTATTCATCTTAGATCATCCTCAATCCCTGCACACTCAATGTGAACAAGTTTCCATTCGACACGCAGAGCTGCCACTTCAAACTCGGACCATGGGCGTACGATAACAGCGAAGTATAACATGACTACAGTAACCAGACTACAGTATCTATGCTCAGGTCGCGTTGAGACCATACCTTTCGCCTACCCTGAACATCACTGACAAGAACTACTTTCGGGTGAGAATACGGTATCAGATGAATAGCAGGTTGTTCTTCAGCTGGGGATTGAGAATTTCGATCAGGGGGAGAATGAAATTCAATGAATAAATAATCGAAGTGAAACTGACAGTTATGAAGACAAGTAGGACTCTCTCGGTGAATGCATATTTCAGGGCAATTCAGAGTGGACACTGCAGTCGATCGACGTTGAATTCTATGCAGATGATTCATACGGGATGGGGCAGGTGTATGATGAGGTACGTAGGTACTAATCATAGATCAAGGGATACGGTAGGTGCACTACACGATCAAGCTGAAGCGCGCATGGCTGTACTACTTCTGGGTGAGAAAATCATTAAATCTACCCCGTATCCTTGGCTATCGTATCTTGAACGACCAGTAGAAACATTCCGCGCGAATCGATACCGTAACCCATTATTTATTGCTCCAGGTTCTGATCCTGCCCACATTCATTTGTGCAACACTCTGCATCTTCGGTCTGTTCATGCCCTCCGAGAGCTCCGGATATCGATTCGAGAAGGTATCGTAAGCTCTGGCGTGCTGTAGCTTTGCACAATCCCAGTGGTGTGCTGTAGAATACAGTATTCTGAGAGTAGTGCTACCGTACTCAGGTCTCGCTCGGTGTAATGACGCTAGTCTCGATGTCGATGGTGCTGGAGACATTCTCAGCCACGATGCCCAAGTCATCCACACTTCCACTACTCGGTGAGGAGTGATCATTGAATTACGTATCCTGCCTTTTCTGCGTATTGAAAAAAGTATTCATCAGTTCATCTTATCACTGGCCCATGTAATCCCAAGAGAATCTTATTGAAACAAATAGCTCTATTTCATCACAAATGGTCGATGGAGTAATTGTCTGACTATCTTAATTTCACCCGCTTTCTCCCGCACGGCATAACGATCAAGAGAGTGTCATCTTCCAAGCGGGGTCAGTCTCCGTGAGTGAAAGGCGGGAGGAGGCACTCGCGAAACTCCGCCCCCTCTCCCTCTCTTTCTCGCTTGTTTCTGCCCCGGCGTGTATAGAAAGCAGCGCGCCTACGAGAGATCTCCTCTCGCTACCTTCGTCGGTTTTAACCCAGTATCTCAAGGTACGCTTGGGCATCTGACCAGATACTCTCTGTGTTAGAGAACCAACAGTTTTTGGGCAGCTCTGAGGGGGATCTCCCGAGAGCAATAATTCATTGGTTGTTTTCTGGCGACTTCGTCGTGCAGCAAGAATTTTTGCCTATCGTGCATTATGCGATGAAATTTAGTTTTTCATTCTCTCCTTTTCACAAGCTCTCTCTCATTCAATTCACTTATTAAATATGTAGCAGCAGCGTGTCTCCCTACATTTGGCATCTCCACTTCAAGTCGTTTAGTCTACATGTATGACCTATTCTCACGTGCAAACTACAGCCTGCCGTTCCTTGAGGATGATTGGTGGCGAAGTACTTAATTACAGTGGCCTGATAAGACGGAACTCGCGAGAAATCACACAGGGAGCGAGATTACTGTGTAGTTGGATTACGGTAGCTTAGGAACGAGTTTGCACCTCTTCAGGAATCTACGTGTTAGCAGAGGAGCTGGTGTGCGCCTGTGCAACGCTTGTTACCGTAACCCTCTCGCTGCTGCACGAACAAGCGACGACCAGGAGATGGATGGTCCCGAAGATGATGGCTAAGGTATACGGTAATCGGGGAATACGGTAGATCGATATGAGATGCAGTCACTACTGTGGCACTCGTACGATTCGCATGTCCGAACCAGAGCCACGTCGATACAACCGGTGAAAAGGTAAGGAAGGAACGAAGATTAACGATCATAAGATGGTTATGTGACGGATCTATCCTTCCGCAGCTCATCCGCCCTCACCCCTCATCTTTCCCTTATCTCCTCCCATCTTCGTGAACTCGAATCGGACGATGCTCTAGCTGCTCAATGGATGCGCATCTTCGATCGATTGGACATCATTGCCATGACTCTTTTCCAGGTGAGCTACGTCACATTGTTCAATATTCCCCTGCTACGGTACTCCCAACTGTCCCGTTTAGATAATCAACATCATCATCAATCTCGCAATCCTCATCGGCAGATCATAGACTTCCTTCCCTTCATGCACGAAAAGAACTGCGAAAAAAAACAAATAAAGTTTATTAACATATACAATTTTGGTTCATGTGAGTCCATATGGGAATGGAGTGGATGGGGGTTAAAATCTCGTAAATAAGTGTGGTCTAGTAACGTCAACTAACATAATATGTGATCCTGTGGTCAAACGATCGTGGATTGAGGGGAGACTATGGTACAGGCAAAGCACGGAGGGAAAGTAAGTCATAAGACTAGGAAAGAAAGTGCAATCGATAGGGAAAGTAGGGATGAATACTTCAGGGAAACGGCGCACGAACCGTGCACCAGAGGGGCGCCAGGGATTAGAAGGGGAAGTTTTCAAGATCTGAAAATGTCGTTCAATCGAATGAAGTGGGTATTATTATTGTATTTCAGGCGACCGACAAGCAATGGACATACAATAGGTAGGGAGAAGTGCTGGGAGGGGAGAGTGGGTGGGAAACGCAGGACAGGACAGAGGTGGTTCGAGGCTCGGTTGCGTGATGTGGCGGGTGTACGGTAGCGTGATTGTCGATCGATTGGATTAATCCCTGCAATTAAGCTCGACACGTAAAATCACTACACGCCACTATCGGAAACGTCGTCGGTCGAGTGGTGGTGAACGGGTGACTACGGTACTCTTAGCCGACCAGGCGTCGATTCTCGTCTTGGTCGCTGACAAATAATAAATCACACGTTCGCGCTATGCACCCGCGACATTCGTCGCAACCACCACCAGCACGCACACAATAGCAATGAATCAAATTGGGGCGGTGACGACTAGAATACCAAGCAGCACACTTTTCCCCTTTCCGTACACACAATGACCGTCACCTTCTCGTTCACACTTGCATCCCTAGACACTCGTGCACATCAATGGACAATTGCGAGAAGATGGAAATATTTGAAAAGAATCGGTTACCACGAGTGCTTACAGTTGTCCGGAGATGTGCACAAGCTTAGTCTCCCCCATCTCCCTCCCCTTCCCTCTCTCTCTCATTACTCACCTCGATCCGAAGAGGGAGAGGATGAACCAGAAGATCTGGACAATGTCGAGGAAGAGCTGGATGGCGGCGAAGATGTGGTCTTCGGGCGAGATCTCGTACTTGCGACCACCCATCAGCATCTGCACAATAGACAAGAGTTGTATAGAAAATAGGTACAGAAGATGCGGTCAAATCGATCGAACACTGCGCATACTTATGTTCGTCGTATTCTGCAATTCTCACCTGCACATCAATCGCGAGGTAGGCCATGAACATCAGCGCACCGAGGCCGGCGTAGATCGTGTACAGAATTCTGACCTTCTGTAATTGATAAATTTTGAAAAAATAGCGCCAAAAAAGGAAAAGTAATAACTGACGAATGCCATGGTGCCGATGATGGCGATGATGCCGAAGACGAAGAGGAACATCGAGAGAAGGGCCATCACTCCCATGCAACTCAAAAACAATGTCGATTAGTCAACCAATAAATCGGGCTCGAAATGACTCCTCGTCCCCCAAGTTTGAATACAAAATTTATCTAGTTAGGAAATCTCTACAACTGCGTTTTCATGTCCAAAAAAAAGTTATTAGGTTGATTCATAAGTTTCTGACTATTCAATTCCTATTGACTATAATATCGTAGCGTCTGTCTGTCCGTTATTCCGTTTGCGTGTCTGTCACACTTTTTACAAATCGCCATAACTCGCTTCAAATTTATCCTAGACCTACACGTATGGTACCATACGAACCCTCTCGGCGAGCTCTTTCAAAATCGATAATGATTGCGTCATCATGACGTCATATTGCATCATCACTACTCAATATCTCGTTTTTTCTCCTCATAACTCGCTTCAACCGCATCCTAGAACGGTAATTCCTAGACCAGTCGGATCCCTAGGCTCGGCACTTTTAAAATCGATAATGATTGCGTCATATGTCGTCATCAAATCAAATCAAATCATTTATTTCCTGTACATGAGGAGATAGGCCGGGATGTTAGGTCCTTGTCTTCTCATTCACGATTAATCGGGGTCAGGAAAGGCGGTCTTCTACTTCCATAGTTCTCGGTTGAGTGCGTGTCTCTCCGTCAGTCGAAGCTCACTGATGTCTTCTTTCAACATCTCTGACCATCTCAGTTTTGGTCTGCCCACTGGCCTCTTGCCTTTGATAGAATATCCCATCATTCTCATACACACATGATCTCGATCTCGTCTCTTCACATGTCCGAACCATCTCAATCGCCGTTCTCGGACCTTCCCATCAAGCATCGCACACTTGGTCATTGCTCTTATAGCCTCATTCGCCACCCTGTCAGTGAGAGTCAATCCGCATGCCCATCTCAGCATCTTCATCTCCACCACCAGCAATCGATCCATCTGCTTTACAGTAATAGGCCATGATTCACTTCCGTACAAAAGTGCAGGTCTTATAATGCTCTTGTACACTTTGCCCTTCACCTTCAGACTGGCCCTTCTGTCATTCATCACACCACTACATGCCCTCCATTTCATCCACGCACACTTAATACGATGATCCACATCTTTCTCAGCAGATCCATCTGCAGTGATCATCGAACCCAAATACTTGATCAACTCTTTTGATCACTGCCTGATTCACATCTTTCATCGTTGCATTCCCACACTCGAATCCAATAAATTCCGTCTTCCCAGTGTTCAGAGTCAGCCCGGCTTCGCAAAGCCTCCTCTGAAAACTCTTCATTCCCTTCTCTACTTCACTCACATCTGTTCCAACAATGCAGATGTCATCGGCATACAACATCGTCCAAGGTGCCTCTCTTATCAATCCTTCAAGCACTGTCCAACACAGTTATGAATAGCAATGGGGAAAGGGCACTTCCTTGGTGGACTCCGACTCGAATCGGTATCTCCCCTGTCTTTCCGCACGGTGCTCTCACAACTGCCATGGCTCCGTCATACGTATCTCTGATCACATCAATGTATCTCTCTGGCACTTCTTTATCTCTGAGACATCTCCATATTTGCTTTCTCGGAGTGCGATAATACGCCTTTTCCATATCAAGAAATGCAGCCACTACAGGCATTCCGTATTCGAAATGCCTCTCAAAGAGCATTCTCAGCGCGAATATCGGTTCCGCAGTGGAACAAGCTGGAATAAATCCAAACTGAGAATCCTTCAAAGAAATGCACTTCCTCAATCGACGATCCAACATCTTCTCATATCACTATGCAATATCCCGTTTGTTGCCCATAGCTCGCTTTAAACTTAACCTAGAAGGTCAAGTCCTGCACCATACGAACCCTGTCGGCGAGCTCTATCAAAATCGATGATTGCGTCATCATGACGTATTATTGCATCATCGCTATGCAATATCCCTATTTTCCTCATAACTCGATTCAAACTCGTCGTACACCTGCAAGTAAGGTACCATACAACTCCCCTCGACGAGATCTTTCTATTGCATCATCGATTGCATCATCATTACGTAATGATGATGCAATAATGCAATATCTCGGCTCACAGGCATCACCCAGACCCCGGACCTTGACCATTAGAGTAAGCTCATTCAAAATTTGGTATTACATCATCATTATGATGCAATAATCACTTTTTGGCCATAAATCGCTTCAAAGTGGTCACCCAGACCCCGCATATTGACCATTCGATTCCCCAGAGTAAGCTCATTCAAAATTTGGTATTACATCATCATTATGAAACATGATGCAATAATAACTTTTTGGCCATAAATCGCTTCAAAGTGGTCACCCAGACCCCGCATATTGACCATTCGATTCCACAGAGTGAGCTCTTTCAAAATTTGGTATTACGTCATCGTCATGCAATATTACCTAATTTCATCTCAAATATCTCGCTGGCGAAGCCCCATTCCAGCTTTTTCGGATCGCTCGAGGCCTCACGAGCCTTTTACAACATTTTAAGCAGGGTCTCACCCTCGTGGACAACATTTATAATTATCACACAACCCCGCGAACCACGTAGCGACCGAAGGTCGCTAGTTTTCGAAGTTTCTCTTGGTGTATTTAGACTCCCTGCCAATCCTTCATGGTTATAGTTAAGGACATGGTAGTAGACTACAATAATATATTTGAATCGAACATAGCTCGTAGAGCGCCCAAGAAAAACACTTCTTGGTAAAAAACTTGCAAAAAACGAGACTTTTTAGTGTTTTCGAATGAACACCACTCCTCGAATATATGTGGCCTACCCAATTAGCCCACAATACTAGTGGTACAATACAACTTGCTTGTTCAGATTATGATGAAAAAACTGGTCTAAAGCGTGCTTGAGGAACGGCAAACTGTCAAAAGCGCCGTTTTCAGCAATCCAATCGCTGCAGAAATATTTCGAAACATAATATTTCTGAACAGATGAATGAATATTCCCTAAAATGTAACTGTGAACTACTACGGAAGGGTACTTTAGAATGATCAACAACTGATCGTTACTGATCGATCCGCACTAGCAAAATATCGGAAAATGCATATTCGGAGAATTGCAATTGGTGCTGGACTGGAATTGAGAGCCATTTTCAAGTACGCCTTTGAGGCCAATGCTTTTCCATTAGGCAATTTAATAAGCCCACTAATTAGCCTTTAAAACAATGCTTTCATTTTGCTGATATCACAGTCCCCACTGGAATAAAGCTCTATTAAAAAATTATATCAATTTCCACCAATGTCGAATTTAGATGTGAACAGTGCTATCCTAATTTATTTAATTGGTCGACTATAGCACCCGTTATAAAGGGTTCCCAATGACAACATCAACAGTTGAAAACCATTAGTTTATTGGTCGATTCCTAAGTATGGGGAAGGTCAGTATGTCAGAACAGGAAAATAGTCAGAAACTTTTGAATCAACCTGATAGTTATCGATAAGTCGCTCCATCCGTGTTACCGTACCTGGTGAGATCGTATTTGGTCTGCATGGCGAAGATGATGATGATTCCGCAGCAGGCAGTGGTGATGATGAGGGCCATGAGAACGGACTCGATCGTGAACTGCATCGTGATGCACATCGTCATGAATCCCGTCGCGAATGTCTGCAAGGAGATAGGATTACGGTAGCCATCCAATCCATTTATTTAAAAAAGAAGGATAAAGACAATTGGTCACTCACGAAGATGCCGGTGAGGATGAGGTTCATGGGGAAGGAGCGACGGACGCCCTCGCAGCACACCAGAACGAGGTAGGTCACGAAGAAGGTGCCGCTGGATTATCAGCCATTGCCGACGAATACAAGAGGATCTAGGCAGATAAGAAGTTAACTCACTAAGCGAGGTAGAAGAATCCGAGGTTTCCGGCACCGGATCTCCTTCCACTCTGGTTGACGGGTCCTCTGAAGTAGTCCATGATCTCGGGGAAGAGATAGGGAAGAGCCGTCATGAAGGCCACCACTCCAAGCTGGAATCAATTAGTTAATTATACTAATTTATAATTTCCGTTGAGTAAATTTTTCCTACTGTAAGTTTTATGGATCTCCGAGGGTCAATCTATTTTTTTAAAATCAACAATAATGACTTTTTTCAGAGTATTAAGGCAACGTAAAGATGGTGACAGATATCTGTTTCTCATAATTGTAAATTATAAGTGAACCGTAATTGGTTTTATCGTCCTTTTAATTAACCCATCACATATACTTGCCAATGTAATCAATCACCTAAATCCTAAAAATGTAGGTTGTTCCACAAAGCCTGTTAAAATTCTCAAGAATAAATTCTAGCTCTTTACTTTCCATTCCATTAATCTTTGATTCCCAGACATAGCACAACAACCATTGTCATCGTCAAATGACTGGGGACGAATTTTTATCACCTTATTATACCGTAATCATTGACGCACAAATGGATGTTATGGTAGTAGGAATAATTGAATGAAGAATATCGACGATCAGAGCAGAAACCAAATATCAAAGACCACTGACCATGATGGTGACGAGGAAGAAGACCTTGCGGATGAACGCCATGCGGATGCTGCGCTCGTTGAAGTGCAGCGAGTACCTGAAATTCACACATTCCTATTTTACTACTACCAGCAATGTCCGTTTCACGGCGTTTTCAATAGCAGTGGGAGCCAAGCCTCCCCTTTTCCCGGAGTCACTCACTTGAAGGGGCCATCGTCGCCGCCATATCCAGGCTGGCCGCCCTGTTCAGCTGTGTTTGAAGTAGGCATGTAACCTGCAAAGAACAAAGATGAGCTAGACACAACGCCCCTCCCCTCCCGATGGAGAACAGAGTACATGTCATTTGCGTGTACCGATGACACATGCTAGGTGCATTAGTTCCTTGTTGATAGGGGGTTTCGAAAGATCGATAGTAGTCGGGAGAGACACGCATGAGATTGAATCACGAGTCTCCCTATTCCATCCTACAAAACTAGTGAAAGAAAATGTAGTAATCGAGCAGCCAAGGAAAGAGAGCTTGCTAATGAGAAATGGAAAACCAGAATTGCTCAGTTTCTCGCATTACAATAACAAAGAAGTGAAGAGGAAGTAGCAAGCACCGGTAATGGTGTAAATTGGAAAAAAAGAGGAGAGATAGAGATACGAGTTCCCTAACTGTGAATCCATTCGATCGATTTCAAAAGATTGGGGTGAATACAGATGGGCGATAGAGGTGGAAAGAGAACAACAAACAGTACGCGGAAGCTGAGAATGGTGGGAATGGATTCGTTGCCCGATAGACTGGGGTAGTCAGGGCAAAAGAGGAGAGAACGGGCATCGAGAGGGAATATATCAGAGGACCCCAACAAATATAGATGAAAGGACGGTCCTTCGTTAGCGGATAGCTCATGCATATCAATTGGAATTCGGCCAAACAAAAAAATTCCCGGCTGATTCACACATATGTTATCGTTAACACATTCACATTCTCAATTTTCGATGTCGAAACTGAGAGCAGGGGATGGAAGAAGTGACTGTGACGGTGCCGATACTGTAAACCTTCCTACGCAAAGCTAGCTTATATAACATGAGCTGAGAGTGGATAACAAGCCACTGCTACAGTATAATGCGCGAATCAGGTGAGGGTCTCCATGGGAACGTGAGAGCCTGTGATAGGCTATACACAGGTGGAAAGTTCTAGCTTCTCCCCGATCAATAGAAGTAGACATCAAGAAACCACAAATGTGAGCTCCCATGTGAGAAAGCTATTGCAGTGAAGGAAGAAGGGATAGGAAGCAAGAGAGTATAAATTAGTGCTGGCTAATCCTTGAAATATTACTCATGGAATGGTTTCCAAATATTGCGTGAGCTCTGTTTTATATGCTAGCTAAATAAATTCGCCTATATACTTTGGGGTTACAAGGAATACAAGGGGAACCGTGATTCGAATCCTAAGCTTATTCCGCCTGTGCTCTCTCTTTCTCACTTGCCTCAAGACGACAACACAAAAGAAGGAGAAGGCAGGCTCCGAATGTTATAATAACAAGATAGAGAAAAGTTATTGAATATAGAAACGAACTTAAGCGGTCCAAAACGTCTGCTCTGTGCGGCCTCAACTTCAAATACTGAGAGCGAAATTCGAGCGGACGTAATTGAGAAATTACCAACACTAAGCGAATTGAGAAGCAGACAATCTATTTTCGAGAAATTGTTATCGCAAATGAAGTTGGAAAGCGCTTTGCTACACTCACTCTACAATAACGCGGCGTGAATGAAGAAACTCGAAAAAAACGTTCTGATTTTAAATGGTCCAAAATTCAAAAAATGATAGCAATCCCGTTTAATTTGTGTGTAGCTGCCCTAACTCATTACACTTTATTTGGTTGGGTTCTCCCAATGTTTTTCTACTTTATATAGAAGTATTTTAGCACTGACGAGGCATAGGCGGGGGCACGAATCCGGGAAGGGGAGGGGGCGCCTGTCCCTGGTAGCCACCCTGCTGGCCGTACGGCGCCTGTCCGTACTGCGGATTGTAGCCGGGCTGCTGGAACTGTTGCTGCCCGTACGGCTGTTGGTACGACATCCTGATAATGATGAAATAAGGATGGGAAGAGGGATATATACCAGATAGGACACAGGAAAACACGTCGAAAGAAGCCAAAGAAAAGTGCGGCGTCGGCGGGTTCTAGAAATGGGGAGATAGGGGCGAGAGCACGATCGATAAGGAGAATGCGGCCGCAGAAAATGAGCGCGCGTGAGTCACGCGTTCACGCAGCAGGAACGGGAGATGGCGAAACAGAGCACGCGGCAGCAAAAGGAATCGATTGAAAATAGAGCCCTACAAAACGTGGTGGTTATTTTGAAATTTAGAACGAATGAGTGTGCATTCGAGAATGGATGAGCCGGATAGGTGACTAATTTCGCAATCACGAGTCATTGAAAAAAGACGAGAAAACACTGGAAAGTGAGCGGGAGCGCGGGACAAACAAGTTGGAAGTGTGACCCACAGACACGAACCGCATGAACTTTAAGCGTGGCGGTCGTCATATTGAAGATATCGGACAGATTAATTCCTTCGCATTTTTTTTGCTTTATTGATTATTGTTGTTCAAAGTCCATATATTTCGGTTATTCGTTGCTAGAACAGCCTTCCGTATATCCGACTACATATCCCTGTTGTTGCAGGGTCGTGAGCCAGACTACGACATGTGGTTCGAGCAGTTCTATTCCGGGGTCATCACGACGGCATTTGTAGCCGGCGCGTGCTACATGTCCTACCCCTTCAACAAGTGGGACGTCGGCCGCAAGTACAGAAGGGACTACTGCACAGTCCAGAGGTCAGTCATTTTCTTTCTTACAAATATAAGTTCACTGAATCACATTTCTGTGGGTCCTTTCTGTGCTGATTGTTAGTCCTTTCTATATTTGCCAACAACAAGCTTTTCGACGTGTTTCAATATATTTTTAGATTTACGGAAAATAAATGTAATAAGGCGAATATTATGTTATATCCAATATGTTGGACCAATCCTCTTGCGGCTGTTAGAATTCCATCAATTTAATTTCTTGGAAAATATCTCCCATTCTCCCCGTAAATTTCTCCCCGATATAGGCGCCGACTTCAAGAGCGAAGATGATATACTTAATATAAATATATTTGCAGAGTCGAACTCTCGAAGCGCGACCACCGCCTTACTGGAAACCAGTACGTCATCAACGGCCTCAACGCCATCCCCGATGCGAAGTAGATACTAACGGGACGGCACCCTCACCAGCCCTCCGTTAGTTTTCGGCATTCATGTATTTGCAATTGTAACTGATAGAAGTAAAGGAATGATTGAATATCTTGAACAACTTTGTTCATTTCTGTTTATCACATTCAGTGAGGGGGAAATGGTTGCTCGAATGTTAGCTGTTTCTGAAAATATTATATTAATAGGATAGGAGGAGGGTCATACATACATCCTCTAACTCCTTGGACGAATTGGAGAATATGCCAGAACATTTGCACGATGTCCACGAATATTTGGACGGCAGCAAAGAAGGGATCGTTGACTGAGATCTCATTTCGCTTTCCGCCAATCATCATCTGCGTTGCGAAGGGTAATCGATATCATGCTCCTACCGTACCTGAACATCGTAAGCGAGATAGGCCATCATCAGAAGCGCCGCTAGTCCGGAGTAGACTGTGTACAGCCAGTTGACATGCTAATGATAGTTTCATAATTAAGTATAATTGAATTTGCGGCTCACAAAGGCGAGGCAGGCAATGAGAGCGAAAATGAAGATGACTCCCAGTACTAGGGAGAGCAAGAAAAGGATGGGCCCGCATCTGGAAGCGGACTGAATGGCCATGAATCTAAGAGGAGACGCACGTAGTCAGATCGAAGTTGGTCTTCATGGCGAATATGATGACTGCCCCCGTGCAGAGAGGAGTCATTCCGAGGGCGATGAGGATGACCTCCGTGTCGGCGTGGATCGTAAGGGCGATGGTCATCCAACCCATAGAGAACACCTCAACAGGTCAAGGTACTTGAAGAAGGAAGCGGAGTTCCCTTCTAGCTTTAAAAAAAATTCCACACTTAGATCCTCCTTCAGGCACCTAGATAGTTCACTCACGAGTATTCCCGTGACGATGTAATTGAGGGGCGACGTCTTGCGAACGGATGGGTAGCACGAAATGGCGTAGTAGGTCATCAAGTAGAATAAGCTTAATGAGTGTTGATTAGTTGAGTGTATATCAGGGCGCAACGAACTAGGCCAGATAGAATAACCAAGAATTTCTGAAGGCGAATATGCGGAAGTTCTGGCTGACCATGGGCAGCATTGTCATGAACGCGACTATTGCGAGCTGATGAGCAGTTGATTAATTAGTTACTTAGTTAATTATATACTAACCATAACGCCGACCATACTGAAGACGAGCATTACGAAGCGACGACGGGCGTCGACGCAGTCGAATGTCTTCATGTTCTGCCGCATGGGGTCAGCGAAGATTCCAGTCTTCATCTGCTGCCCCTCCACTGCAAAGTACTCACAGATACAGTAATGGAAGAACGATATTCAGCTACCGTAGTGGAATTCGGATTACAGTATCCCTACCGTCCATATTGTTGTTCAAGATTCCAGTTTTCATCTGCTGTGCCTCCACTGTAAAGTTCTCATAGGTACAATAATGGAAGACACTTTATCTTCAACGATGGCAGTGGAATTTAGATTACAGTATCCCTACCGTCCGCATTGTTGTTCCCGATTAACTGTTGTTGGGGCGCCCCGACTGGGTCAGTTGCTGGTTCGGTCTTGGGTGTCTCTGCGGTGTTTCCCCCTCCAGTCGTTCCTCCCGTCACTCCAGTTATATCGGCGCCGGTCTTATCATCGCTCCTGCAGGCTACTGTAGGAACAGGGCACAGTAATGATTACTGTAGTAGGATATTGGTAGTGGGAAACGTACGCCATCCTGTCGACCACTCCTCTCGAGAAACAAGGAGACAAATGGTTGGAGGAGGAATGGCAGAGAACGATTGATACGTGAGGAAAATCGATAATCATTTACTGTATTGACGTGCAATTCGGAACAGTTTTCAAAGTAGCAGGGGATAACTGTGTTAGGAGTGCATTTCCAAGCAACACTTTCAATAATCAGTTTATACACGTTTTTCAGACGATGACATAGCTGTGTTGTTTAGGATTGAGGATGGGGCGTCTCGTCAATCGATCGGGGGCATTTACCGTATCCTCTCAGACGGATATTTTGGACTCGGAAGAGACTGGGCCCGTGTGCGTCTTCCGAGTGGTGTTGCCCGTGAGAGTGCCCGACCGACTTGCCTGTGTCTTCTGTGTCCGCATCTGATCGCTCTGAAAGAGAGGAGTACGGTAGGGTACGGTGGGTCAGACTCACTATTTGGCTCGATTGCTGCGTCTTGTCCAGGAGATCTACGGCCATTTTGCGATCGCTCTTAGGCTTGCGCCCCTTGCTGGGTTTCTGCTAGAGATTCGGTACGTGTGGACTACGATAGGCGGTAGAGTACCTTGGCTGGTCGTTCTGGCTCCACCGGTGGCTCTGGCTCTACGGGCGGGGGCTTCTCATGAGCCTTTTTCATTAGCTCTCGCAACTGAAAATAAGTCATTTTTCGATGATTAGTGAGTACGATAACCTCCTTCTCGACTTCCTTGAGCGCGCCCAACTGAAAGAAGAACATGGTAGCTGCGCATGGGTACGGTGAGACTCACATCCTTCTCGTTGAAGCTCATTTCAGAGGGGCAACTCTGTGGACAACTCCTCGGCTGAAGCTTCTGCAATTACGTCATACAGATAGGCGACACCTAGACGATGCACTCTACTTTCGACTTGCTTTTCGGAGTAGAAATCTTTGCAGTTCCGAGAGCCAATGAATCCTTCGCTCTGAAGGGAGCACTCAAATTATCATTTTGTTGTATTAGGTTGGTGCATAAGTTTCTTTCTTTTTTATTTTTCAAATTTCTGTTGACGTGCCTAGACTCTCATGATTTTCTGAATACCATATGTTATGGCCATGGCGGTAGATTACTACCGTACATATGATTTGGATCTACACATCATCGTGAGAAGGTGATAAGTTTCAGAAAATTAACATCGGAAAACGGCTATTTTGAGCATTTTGGGAAAAAATTCAGGTTATCGAATACATATGGGATTCTGATTCTACCCAATTGAGAAACACTTGGGCAGGAGTTCTTTGTTCTACTAAGCACAAAAAATCCGGATTCGAACGTGTGTGGGAGACAGGGGAATCCGAAAAGTGTTGATTTCAGCGGATAAATCAGAACACGATTATTTCGAAATCTGCAGTTCTTCAACGGGAAGTGTTATCCTTTCCCAAATGTGTTAGCATACTTACGGGGGAAAGTACTTCACAACCCATCGAAATTGAGCATTTATCAAGGATTTGTAAGGAAGTTGCGCTCAGCAATTGGTGATCTATGATTTTCAAATACAGTAGTTCTGTAATTGGGTCAACATTTCTAGTAGGTTTTTCATGGCAAGTTTGGTGGGCTATGTCGTATGACATATCCAGTCAAAGTACTTTGTAATAATGTGCTAAATGTAGCCTTCGCGCTATTCCCCTCGGAGCCTAGAGCAATTGAAAAGTCGGATTGCTCGACCTGGTCCGATTGCTTCCGAACTAAAATGCTCTATTCTAATTGATCGAATCAACACAATATAGTATTCGCTATAGTGTGTACCCATGTCCGTATCAACAGCAAAAACAATTATTTGATTGACTCATTGCGACTACCTAGGGAGGTCAGAATGTTGGTGCACGAAAAAAGAAAGAAACTTTTGCACCAGCCTAATATTACAGTACTTTTCTTCATTTGCAGCCGTCTTTTCAGAGAGAGTCTTCAAGGGAGTAGCGTCTACAATAGCCAGAATTCGGTAGTCTGGGAAGCTACAGTAACCCACTGGTTGGGATCTGAACCACGGGCGGGGGTTCCGCTTGTTTCTGCGTTTCGTTGTTGCCGGCCTCGGGCTTGACGCTCTCGCTCTTTTCTGCTGCTCGCGACTTCTCTTCCTGGGAGGGGTACGGTCGGTCGCTCCCTGGGTCACAAACCTGAATCACAGGGTACTTTGCTCGGAGTGATCGAATGAAGCAGTATTGCACTATGAACACGATGCAATCGATCACTTGCACGACAAGGAACACGATCAATGCGTATTGGAGTACTGTAATGGGAGGTGTATGGTAGATATTGATTGAATAAAGACGCACTGGCTTCTGATTTATCTGGTGACAGCATAGTACACTTGGCGCTGAATTAGCAGGAATAGAGATCAAAGACCAGTTCGGAAATTACTTGTTGAAGAAGGGTTCTTTCATGAGATAGGACACGTAGAAGTAGATACCAAGAGTCGTCTGCAGTATTGTGTTGAAGTTCTCACTCGTCTGAAAGCAGTTAGTACATGGTAGACGAATAAAATACGGTATACCTTAGCTACCGATAGATACTGTAGGGAAATACGGCTTGGATTGGCTTTGAGGGATCGATAGTGGGCATATGTCTGGCCGGAAGTCACGATGTGCAAAGTGGATGTCGCAATCTGAGATGAGTATGGTTATAGTAGGCCACCGTATATCCTAACCATTGGAATACTGTAGGGCCAGCACGATGTCACTACGATGGTAGTGAGAGCGATAGTCAATGCTGCTACTCGTAGCAACAGACGGATGTAGATCACGACGCCTATCGCCCTCTGAGGAGGAACGGCTGGTTACGGTAGCATGAAGGCAAGACTCACTAAGCGCGGGGCTTTTTCGGTCTCTCCCGTGATCGAGGCATCCTTGTTGGTGGCGCTTTTCTTGGAGGACAGTTTGGAAGGGACGGACAGGAGAGACAGCGACCAATCGTCACGAGGGAAGAAGAGACGAGTGAGGGAAGAAAGCAATCGACTCTGCTAAAGTCCATCTCCTCCCCCATTCATTCTCCCTCCTCTCCTCCTTGTCAGACGGTCGCACCATGGCAGCGGTTCCTCCTGTGGTGGTGGGGAATTACAGTAGAGTACGGTAGGTCACGTTTCCCTTCAGGACCCGAAGATCACCGTGAACCAACCGCCAGTGCCGCCGCAGGAGGACTCGGGACCGACCATCCCGGAGAAACCAATACATATACCCGGGGTGCAAAACGGATTACTATCTGAGGTTACCGTACTTCTTCAGCGTAATCCGCCCCCTTCGAAGCCGCATCAACAGCCACAGGAACAGGTGCCACAGAAGCTCGCTCCTGGTCTCGAGAAGCTCAAGCGACCGTACATCAACAATGACGAAGTTACGGTAGCTGAGTACGGTAGCAATAAATTATTGATTTGGAGTTGCTTCGGATCGGGTCGATTCTCGAGCGACGAATGAAGATGACTCAGGAACATCGGGCGTCCTTCGACTGGATCGCATACTCCAGAACGCAGGAAATGGTGAGAGAGAGAGAAAGAGAGTACGGTAGTCGAGGAATGCCGAGTTGCGGTGTGATATGCAATTAGGAAGGGTGCCGACAATAGCAGCGATTTGCAGCAGCACATGCCCGAGTTCTTCGTGCACCTGCAACGATCGGTCGGAGGAGTGGTACGGTAGCTGATGCATCGACGAATGATTTTATCATTTTGAGATGCTGAGCCCTCAAATGGCGACCGAGTCTGTACAGTTTCTGTTTGGTCGGAAACTGCTTACGGTAGGGGAGAAAGAAAACATCTGCAAGAAGGTTCGAAAAAGGGGTCAACATTTCTTCAACAAAACATGTTCTAGATACAAGAGATGCCACCCAACAACCTGACACTGCACGCGGTCGGTTCGTTTGACTTTTTTTTTCCAAAATTCAATTTTTAAATCAGGAGAGATGTTGCGAACCGAATCGCAAATGTTCCGAGCAGCCGGAAACAATCTTGATTGAAAGACATGAGACTAATACGACAAGAGTAGTTCTCTCGATATCCGCAATAGATAAAACGCTTAATTTAAATTTTCTTAGTGTAAATATGCATAAGATATGATAATCAAGTTAAAGTAAAAAAGTCAATAAATTTTGAAAATAATTAGTTTCACAAAGATGATTTTGTAATTACGGTATCAGCTAAATATTGACGTTCGAAAATGACAAAAAGGTTTCGCAACTTGAGCCGTTCACGGAAACCACTTCTTTTCATGAATATTGTGTTTATTTTTACGTCACTGCACACATCCATTTAATATTTATTTCATAACAAGCAGCATCATCCGGCTAGGTCAAAGATCACAGCAGTAAAATCAAGCCGTCGCGCAACAAACTGTGAGTTCCCTCTTCCATTATTTATCGGTGAATGCACTACAGAGGGATCGATAATATAGACGAGTGTAGAAATGAGGAACATTGTGAACTTCTGATCGGGACAGAAGAGGGACGAGGAGGGGAAGGGGCTACTGGAGTGAGCCAATCTTGCTCTGCATCAGCTCAATCTCGGCTAGTTCGATGGGCGTCTTGCACGGGTAGTACGCGCTCTCCACGGGGCTTGCCGCCTGACATTTGCGAGTTCGATTTGAAATAAGCTATAAGGCTACTCTGGCAGTCTGGAGCGGAGTCGATGCGTGCGAGTCAACGACCTTCGCCGTTTTGGCCTGAAAGAAGTGTTCGTTTTCTCCTGAATGAGCAAATCAGATATGCGCATCCCCTTCCAATCCACGCGTTTTAAAAAGCAAGTTTGCACGGGGATGGGAGTGGTCTGATGAAGCACTGCTCGGTCACGCACGTTGGCTGATTGTGTCTTCATTGACACGCCACTTATCGTTCGGGCTGACGCGGGAGTCTTCATCGGGGGCTGCAATAGTTTTTAGTAGCGATTGAGTACGATTCAAGTTAGGTTACCTTAGGCGTGGCTACACATCCGACAGCGGGGGTCGCAGACTCGACTGACTGCGCGTGGCTCGCCACCTGACAGTCACATACTTTAGTATTCCATAGAAGTTGATTGTACCCTAGAAATCAGATTGAAGGCTACTATATATTAGATCCAGTTTTCACTCACCGGGACAGTCTTCTCCGTCCTGGTGGACAGCACGGATCTCGCCACTGGCTGCGAGGCGATGCAGTTCTTGCCCACGAGTGTCTCCGTCCGCACGAAGAGGGCCATGCGGAAGAAGGTGCTCTGCAATAAGGATCGTGCCCCATCCGGCTGCGGATGGTGTTACGGTACCGGATTGCAGCCGAAGACAGTCTGGTGGTCGGCGCCCTGCACGATGAAGGGGGCAAGTGGTTGACGGAGACGCTGAGCGAGTGCCGTCGAGTGCTCGATGGGAACCATCTGAGGGAGGAGAGTAGAGAGGGGGGGGGGCATCGAGGGATACCTACCGAGTCATCCGTCCCGTGCACGATCAGAATAGGCAGATCGATGTTAGAGATCTTCTCGCTGCTAAAATTTGTTTACGATTATGTAGAGAAGGATCATTGGTTTCTTTGCGCGTTACAGCTGCTGAAATTGTGGGTTAACAAATTGCTCGTCGCAATAACGTCACAAGAGAAGCGTATCATGTGATTTATTTCTCCGCTCTAATGTTAAGTCTCAGTGGTGTTTAATAATATCTGTTGTACAATTGTCTGAAGAATTATAAGTTTTCGGGTATATGCGTACTCAATCAAAACGTACTTGGCGAATGGGTCGAAGCAGCACGTGGATTCCTTGGCTGGTCGAGAAGAGAGAAGTCGGATGGCCGACGTGAATGGCGCCACCAGAATCATCCCCGACAGAGGAGGAAGGCTCTGAATGCAATCACTTGATGATAGCCAGAGCATACTGTAGCCCCACCGTAGCCTGCGTTACAAGCGTTTTCTTGTAGGCGACATCGACCGCGGCCGCAGTGCCGATAGAGTAACCGAGCAGCACGATCTGGGATTACTGTAGATGGGGCTAGTATCGACAGGTCTACAGTACGCTGAGATCGGGATTCTCCTGCTTGACGTGCTCGAAGACGGAGAGGGTGTCCGCATAGATGTGCGCTTCCGATGGGTATCCGGTACTGTAGCCGAACCTGTCGAGGAGATAGGTTACGGTATTTGATGAGATTGATGTAGTGGCCTACCCAGAGTAGTCGAAAGCGTATAAGTCGGTGCCGATGCTGTCAGCCACCTATATTCATTTATTGATCTACATGTAATCGATTTCCTTCCTACCTGCATGAAGTTGATACAATGCGGTTGCAGAAAGTGACCGAGGTCGGAGGAGTTGGGCTGTGTCATCAAGATGATCTTCAGTGATTATCAATTATTGTAGGATTATCGATTGGGAGTACGGTATCTCTACAGTACCTGCTTCCTCATGCTCTCGCACGCTGCCGGCATTCGAGTGCGCACATGAATGACGACCAAGTCGTTGCCGCTCGTACTCTTGATCGTAGTCGGAGTGATCCTGCGTGGAAGATTACGGTACCGGTCGATGATCTGCCACATACCTCTCCATGATGTGGGCGTAGTCCTTGTGCGTGAGGCCGCGCATGGGCGTTGGTACGAGCGTGAACGGCTTGCCGACCACCTGCAGGTAGATGTGGTGGATTGGCAACTGACTACAGCAATGGTACCTCCTTGGCTGAGTTGACGTATCGATGCTGTTCCGAGTCTAGCTGCAGTCTGTATCCACTGTTCTTGGGTGGGGGGTGGAAGGCGACCTTGCGCACGATTCGATTGGGCATCGGAGGACACGTCACTGAGCACACCGTCCCGATCGCCTGCAATAATCCTATTGAGATGCGTGAGTCGTACTATGGAAGATCACTGTCGTAGATACGGTATCAGCTGTGAGATTACGGTACCTTGAATATATTGACGACGTTGGTCCAAGCGCTGGTCGGGGGCTCGGCACCCGAAGTGACGCGCGTCGTCTCGGTCGCCGAAGTATCTTCGGAGTTGGAGCGCACTTCACGATTCAGCTCCTGATACGGTAGATGGTACGGTAAAACTGAAGTACGGTAGACTTACGTCGATGAGCACACTGAGATTGCTGCGATGGGTGCGTGTACGATGACTGCTGGCAGATGATGCGGTATCTGAAGGGATACGGTAGTCTACCGTAGTTGGCAGATACGATACCTGAGAGGACGGAGGTGGCGGAGGTTTGGGCGCTGGCAGGGGCCAGATCGGAGACGACGACCAAGTCAGCCATGACGCGGTTGGAGAAGGAAAGACCCGAGAGGGCTAGTCGACCGCGGAGAAAGGGGGATGGCGAGAGAAATGAGTGGAGAAGGGAAGAGATGAGGGGGGGGGGGGGGAACGGGAGAATAGCCATGTAAAGTGAGTGAGGCAAACAAGTTAAATTGTTTCAGAGGCACCGACTGTGTGGAAGGGAACGATGGAGGATGGACGAAGTGAGTTTCGAGTGTAGGGAATCCTTAAAGGCGTGGGCTTCCTCGCAATTAGAAGGAAGAATTCAGCCTCACCAGGATAATATCCAGTTCCAATTTCCCTAGCAACATGTGCTGGGCGAAATTCATCAAACGGAAATTGGAAAACGGCTTTTAATTTCCTGAAATGCTTATTCTTGCGTGGATGTGGGGGGATTGATGTGTATCGATTATTTAACCGCTTGAAGGTTTTGTATATTTTTTCATATAATTATTTTCTGAAGGGATTCATTTTTTTGGTACATTTCCACCGCTTCGTTATGAATACTCATTTTGCGATAGTGTGCTATTAGCTCGGGTACAGTACGATTTAAAGCTGAGCCCTCTGGCGTTTTGCCAAATGCTTAATTAGACTCTTCCATCTCACTGAAATCGACGTACTTTCGCGGGGCTTTGAGGGGGAGGCTTGCCGAGGCATCACAACAGCCTCATTTTTCGAGCCGCCACTGCCAAATCCGCCCCTCAAAGCGAGAAGTTGTCTTTCTTTCCACAATGGGTTGAAATATCAGCCAAACCGATGTAATTCTACCCATTCCCATTTTCACCGTCCTTCCTCTTCTTTCGCTCCATTTTCTCCTCCTTTCCCTTTATTTGCAACTACTTGACCAATTGAAGGTAGAGTAGAGCGTAGGTATGCACGTGGTAATGGATGGCGGAACTGCGCGCGCTTCCGTTTCTTCTTGTCTCCTCCACCCTCCCTCCTTCCTTCTTTTCTTCTGCTCTTCCCGCTTCACTCCCCATCTTAACCATCGATTAGGATAAGTTGCTCTTTGCCCTTCTAGTGCAAGTGTAGCCAGTAATGTAGTGAAGGAGGGAGAGATTCTTCTCCCCGACCAGGAAGTTGCAGCCGTCGGGGGAGGAGGAGGGGGCATGTTTCGAGTGAGAGCTCGTCAATTACTGCGCTCGTTATTCGGCCAGTCCGGGAAAAGGAGCAGAGTGAAAACAGCTACTACTGGGATGGGATCCCCCCTCCCCCTCCTCCTCGTCCTTCGTCCGCCTGACTCAGTCCCGCCGTATTAGTTTACTCTTCACTGTTCGATTTCCCCTCCCTCTCTGTCCTTCCTTCCTCTTTCACCCTCTGTCATTTCGCATCTTTCCCCGATTACCCAATCCCTTCCGCTCACTTGCTCACTCCATCACAGTTCCCCTCCTCTCACTTCATCATCTCCTGTCTATTCGTGTTGCGATCACTGCTCACTTCGCACCTCTCCACTATAATTGTATGGGGAAGGGCAGGGGCAGGCAACACTCACTCCGATCTCTCCCTTCCGGTCCCCCCCTCGTGACTGTTGCAGCCAGTGTTGTCTGCTGATCCCCCTGTCCCCACACAAACCAACGCCGAAACTTGCAGTGCCATGTTATCAGTGAGAGGCTTTATCGGCATAGCGAGAGGTCCCCCCTCTCCCGACTTTCCATTTGATTCTATTGATCTCTTCTGACCTTTGATGTGGTCTCCTCTATGATTTTCTAGAATCATTCGCGTGATCATGCAGACGAGTGTACAAACGGCACTTCATTTTGTTGCTGGTTTTTATGAGTCTTTCAAAGATGAAAGTGATCTCTTTCCAGGCTTCGAGGTGCGTATGGAGAGCCACGCGCAGCTCCACTCCGCCTTCCTCTCCCATCACAGGTGAGGAGGAGATGATGGAGTCATAGTGAGAGTGTGTGGTTGAGAAAGGGGAAAAATGGATTAGAATTCCATGAGTAAGCAACATTGAAATATTCTTGATTCATTTTTTTTCGCTAGGAATTCTTAGTATTTTGTAGATTGTAAAAGTGTGATTCACTAGTGTATTTCCTTTTATATAGGAGAGAGTGGGTGGGAGAGGAGGTTCTGACACAGGAACTGTAGTTTCAATCACAATGCAATTTTGTGGCATCTACAAAAGGTGAATCACAGGCACGAGTACTGTGACTATTTTTAACTCCGACCCATTTGAAGTGAAGTGTCCTTTATTTTATTATCAGTGTCTTTGCAGGGGCATTGGCCCTCCGGTGGTGCCGCAGAAGTTGTTCGCCAACTGGGAGATGGATCGAGCCCATCCAAGCACCGTCCAGAGGTCAGCCAGGGGGAAGACCATGGTGGAAGAGCTTGTATTGTACAAAATAATATTGACGCTTGTTAAGAAAAATATGTGGAAGAAGAAAAAAAGTAATGGGTTAGATGGTAAGAATCGATACAGTTATTATATTTAAGTCATTGTTATTACGAAATTCTGTCATTATTGCGAATTTCTTTGTGCCTATTGGAGCAACACGGTAGATGATAGATGAAAGTCAAAGATATCAAAGATAACGCCGGCTTTACAATCGTTTATGTGCAAACGTTGGAACAAATTTATTAACTGCTTGATTCGAGGTCTAGAATGAGTAGTTCCTACGATGGAGGAGAGAATTCGAGGTGAAGATGGTAGGAATTAACAACATAACAAATCAGAACAACGATTGGGGGGGGGGGGTTCCAGAGCCAACAATCAGAGGTTCTAACCCTAGTGATGGACGTGGGATGATCTTCTTCTAAGAAAGGGAATGGTGGACTTGAAGAAGAGTAGTTGAGAAGACGGGCTGCAGGAGACTGCAAGGAAGGGGATCTATATCGATGAGGCAGGGGAATTATTACCTCAGCACTAACATGAGCAGCATACGCGACGAAGCCACTCCACCCAGCTTGTACCTGCTGAAATGGGTTTATTAAATGAGGACACTGTGCGATTTTTTTTTCTTTCTCGGGCTACCATAAAGCGCATGTGTTCAGAGGTCTGTTCATTCAGTGGTTCGAGGTGTTTTTGATTTTATCTTAAAGGTATTTAATTATAGTATACGATCTCTCCATTATATTGTAGTAAAAACCTTGCAAGAGACGCAAAACGTAATCTAGACGAAATGGAAGAATCCCATTACCTGTTTCCTTGTCATTGTTGGGATGGGCAACGGCGGTAGTTGCACCCTCCCTCATTATAGTTCGGAAGGTGACAAGAGAGTCGGAACTTGGTTCCTTCTCAATTGTAGCCAACCCTGGGGCTGATAGAATGAGAGGGGGGAGGTCAGACTCCAACGGTGGGTGAACATGGGCCGATCCCTCAGGACCGTAGCACGGGGTGTCGATTGGAAGATCGTCTTGAGCCTAGGCAATATATTGGGTATTAAAAAGACAAGATTGTTGCACTTTTGTGATGGGAAATTGTGGAGGAGTACCTGTAGTGGATGCGATAAAGGAGGAGATGCCGACGTCGCCTGGATGTCCGTATTGGCGGGCTGCAAGAACCAGTATATTAATAGCTATAATCAAAAGATAAATTTTTAACCGAGCGCATATCTCATAGTATGTTTGGTGTTCTGAGTCGCGCAATATTATTAGGTTTGGCGCAAGTAATGAAGTACCTGGTTGGATCCCACGGGCAGAACCTCTTTGGAAATGCCCATCTTTCCATGACGCTCATTCTTGTGACCCTGCGAGCTGGGACGTTTATTGGTTGAAGATGTTGTCCGTCTCTCTGCTGGTGTCACCTGCGCAAAAGAATATACTTTTGCTGAATGGGATATGTATCGCTGGGAGTACTCTAGAAATTGCCATGGCCTCAACACATTTTGCTCGGATTTCGATAAGTCTAATCTGTTGTATGTCTTAACCAGATTGTATTTGCTACTACTTGGAGTCATTGAGAATGGCGAAAGCACACTCTGGTGAGCTATTAATGAAAAGTACACTGCTGTTTTGCTTTTAAGAGCGCACTCTTGTTTGGAGAAGTGGCCCCTATGGAGACGAAATGCAACAAAGAATGAATGGATACCTTGTTAGTCCGTCCTCTCCTTGGATGCGCGTCTGCCGGCGCATCTTGCCACCGCCTGGTTGAACTGGGTGTTCGTCCTTTATCCATAATAAAAATGAGTAAAGAAGTGGGAGGAGTAAAGATTCCGACAGCGCTATCCCAATTAACAGCCTCCTCCCTGGCACTCGAATCAGGCGAGATTGTCTCTTAATTTGTAACATTCTATCGCTCTGAGTAAGCGTCGAGAACCCGAGAGGAGTTCGTAGAGTGGACGACGGCAGAGAGGAGAGGAGGGCCTTCCCCTCCCGCGTTCGTGCCAAACACTTTTGACATAATAAAAGTAGTATAAAGGTTGTAAAATGGGCCCAATATTGTTGCCATGTACGACGTCATCCTGCGGCCGGTGACAATTGGATGCACTCTCCAGACAAGGTCCTGACATCAAGATGTACAGTGTGACATAACATCCGATCTGTTTGGTTTGTGTTTGTCTCATCTTTCACTGTACACGCGAAATGCTTCATCAGTGATTTTGCGCCCGCAATGTCTGCAAAAATTTCTATGATGAAACGAAAGCATTGTTTTGATGTGCCTTGTCAGTTTGCCGATGGAAAGCGAGGAAGAATGAGTGGATTGGCATCTCAAACTGAGCAGATTAAGGGGATTGGTCGGAGATTGCAAGCGGAACCCATCACGAGAACGGGGGAAAAGGATGCGAACGGGGAAGGGAAGGAGATGGTTGGGTGTTCTCTCATCGGGGCAAAGTATTCTCAAAGAGCGCCATCGGTTGAATAGGGTGACTCAATTCCTTCTTGAGAACTGTAAAAGCGATCCAGAAATGTAATGGTTACGGTAGTGTCAAATTTGGATTTGCAGAGTCTTCACGCTGAGCATCTCTCGTCTCGCCCTCTTCCCCTGCCCCTCGCAGATGAGATCACTTGTGATCACTGCCAAACTGGAGGTACGGTAGATTACGGTTGAGGAAGTATCTAGAACATAATACGATGTGATAATGATCAAAAAAATTTCCAATTTTGGCCAATCGTTTTTGTGTTACCTCCATTTCTCCCTACTCTTTATGAACTCCTCTTCTCTCGCTAAGTGCATAATAATTGGCGCCAGAAACTGAGAGTGCATTTTGGATTACGGTGGCACCAACAAAGAATAATTTAGTTTGTACTACGGTAGTTCTGTTCAGGGCTACAAGCGGTCCCTGCGCAGCAACGAGATCGTACTGGGAGACGGAGGAGTGAGCGCCATCGATCTGCCCCTCGACATCTCCTTCACCATACAGGTGCAGATTATCGATCGAGTAGATTGGGCTAGACTGTAGTCTCACTGTAGCCTAGGCCGAACGTTCACTTGACTCACCACTGTTATTCGAGTCAAGTATCGTATAGTGGATGAAGTGTTTGCGAGGCCTAATTGGCACTCGGAATCAGAAGTCAAGCGGGACTATACATGTGACTAATACAAGGGGGCGTTATTAGTGCTTAATCTCTGATGGCAGTAGCGGTTTATGTAGTCCTGATTAATTTGGCAAAATCTCGAACGATGAGAGTCCAAAGGAACACATTTCAATACAAATTAAGAATCAAAGTGATGGACTGCCAGTATGAAGATAGCACACTAGTTGTTCCGTGGCTCCTCAAATCGTGAGATCACGATAAAAAAAGGCGGTGTTTATTCATCACGTTATTTCAGTACCCTCACTTCCTGAAGCACAAGGCGAATGTGATGCAGATCCACGTGCAGAGGAAGAGGAAGTACAAGAATAGACCCATACCCGGAGGATTCAAGAGTGTCGCCTATGGTTAGTCCTTCTCCCCTTCCCCCCCAGTCCATCCCAATCAACTTCTCACGGCGGTAAGAAGGGGTAAATGAGTGTGAAATGTAGAGATATTGTTTTTCCCGGCGACTCACGATCAGCTTCACCAAGAAATAGGTGGAGATTCTCTGAAACTGAGAGTCATAACCATCCATCCATCACAGGTTCGATCGATCTCTCTGCGATGCTGCAGAGTGGGCAGGCGGCGAAGTCGGAGTGCGCCCTCTATGCCATCCCCACTTCGAAGCAGTCGTCGGGCAAGGAACAACCACCTGGTGATAGACTGCCTTGATGAGTGGATTGGATGATTGAGTAGGCTATGGATTTCGGACGATATTGCGGTTGATTTATCAAACTTCGAAATTCGAAAAAATGAAATAATTCAATGGAAGCGGGAGCAAGATTGCATCCAAACATTTGGTTTCGATTTACAAATGATTCTAAAATTTAGAAATATGTCGAAAGCTTCCAATCTGCTTATTATTTTCAGTGACGTCGATCGGTCGGATCGTGATGCAATCGTGTGCCACTCTGCCATTGGATGCAGAGGGAGAACAGGGAGGAGGAGCGAAGATGAACAAGGATAAGGTGAGGGAAAGGAGAGGCAATGAACTATTCCTGAAAGAGAAAAGCTGTCGCCCAAAAGTGGATCAACTCTGGTGCATTGGTGTATCATAGATGAGCTGTCATTGTGTTCGAAATAGTGACGGTATCAAAACGAAGTAGTGAATTTCGGAATGCAAATCTTTCGCTATATCAGTATTGTTTCAAGGTTGTGGAGCTGAGCGACGACTCGGAGATCTCGGAGGAGGAGGATAGCGATCTGCCCAATGATGGACTGCAGACGGGAAGGAATGGGAGGGGACAGGGTGAGAACGAATTGATTGACTCCCCTCGAATGAGACAAAAACAGAACCCGTTGTATCTAATTCGCACTGAACTGCATCGCGTGAAATGCGACAAGAGAAATACACATCCGTCGAATATATTTTTAAAATGAAATTGACATTTGACCGTTATTCTAATTTTTTGTCTATCCGAACAAGATGTAGCCTGTAGAGTAGGCATGGTGTCCAAGATAGCCAAAATAGTTCTCACTCCCACCTGTGTTGTAGGCGTCTCTCAAGGTGCGGGGAGTGAGCATCGACTGCGAGATTCGCAGAGGAGGAGGAAGAGGGCGCAGCACAAGAAGAATATGAAGCAGAGACTCGTCAATCTGCTCAAGAAGTTCCGCGTGCCCGATGAGGGAGGAAACGAGGTGAGGATTGGTATTCTTACTTTTTTTATGTATGCCAAAGGTGAGATTAGACATCATTGTTAAATAGTGATTCGAAAAGTTTAAAATTCTTTATTAATACATTCTTCTTGATAGGACAACACCTTTTTTTAGCATTTCTAAGAATGTTTTGTAATTAGTCAGTGACGTTCGATGTTTCTCCTATTCTTGATTAATCGAAGGAGAGACGGAAAGTTATTCCTCTCTCTATACAATTGAAGATAAAAAATGTCCATATAATCTCACCTAACCCACCTGCCAAACCATTCTTTCTCTCTGCAGGCAGCGGCATCGTCCTCTGGTCGCGAGCCGACGGCGAAGGAACTGCAGGCACTCTTCGATGAACTGGACGAGTTGTCTGATTCGGGCAATGAGGGAGTCGCCCCCGATGAGGTTGGAGGGGGACGGGGGATGGGCATGTGGAGTAGAGTGTCGAAAGTAATCGACTTGTCATTTATTTTGAAAGTGGCAAGTTATTTTCCATCATTCGTTTACCAATCGACTTGTCACAAACAAAGTAAAACGACTTGTCATTTTTCGAGTTTTATTGGCAAGTCGCTTCATTCTTCTCACCCCGCGCTCGCGAAGCGGTGGAATGGAATATATTCACAGCAAATTACGAGAATTGAAATATGTTTCACTTCATTTAATTCGAAATCGACTTGTCGACTTGCCATTTTTGATTAAAATTGAGATCGACTTGTCAATAAAAAATCATTTCGACTTGTCAAAGTCGCATGATCAGTCACTTTCGACACTCTAATGTGGAGTGAAAATTAGACTATGATCGATTGATTAATGTTTGACCTCATTGTGGACCCATTGCTATTGCTACTGGTGAAGGAATGTGGACGATGAAATTGAAGTCATTTGACTCGTGCACAGAACATGACCAGGCGCTTACTAGTTTCTGAGAACGTAGGGTACGAAGGTGCAGATGAATTGCTGTTCTAGCAGTAGATTCCCGATTGCAGATCTCGATCGTCTCTAATCCTCGTCCGGCCCTCCGTCCCTACTTCTCCTCCCGCGAGCAACTGCCGCTCCCAGCGATAGAGGATGAGAGGGTATGGTGGGGGATACTTCATCCTAATTCTATCGATTAGATGGTCTTCTAATATTTTTGCACACTTGTTATTATCACACGTCTTCTGAGAGATGGCAGGTGGCGTTTGACAAAATGTTCAAAGTGCTCCGATTTCTTCGAAATTATCAGGGTAAGTGTGCCTAAGGTCCAGCACTTTTTTATACAGACGGATTCCGCGATTTCTCAAAACTGCCTAAAAGCCGGCTCTTGAAATTTCGAAAATTCAAAAAAATCATAACATTTTTAAAGTTGAGTAAACGAGTCGTTCAAAAAACAGAATTGATCAGCTCGTCGAGTAGAACAACTTTGCTGTTGAGCCTTTCTACGTAGAGAACGAAAGAAAGTTGATAAGCTCAAAAAATCATTTTCCGGTCGCGGTCAAGCCATGAAAAGTAGCCGGCTTGGAAAAAAAAGTTCCTTGTGTCAACGAGATCTCTTCAGATTCGGATTCTACACCCTTTTTTACCCCAGGACAATTTATTTCCAGATGAATTGAGGATGCAATAAGTTGTTAAAATTCGCGTTTTGTGACGAATTCCCCGTGGTCATCTCCTTTTCGAAGCGCATACTTTTGAATAAATAACCGAATTCAGGTAGATTAAAGTATTTTCACATGTTTCTGGATGCTCTCAGTAATATGTCACTGAAAAAACTGGACAATTACGACTTTCTGAAAATTAGATTTTCCATACTTCGAAAATATCGAAATTTTCGAAATTCTCAATTTTGATATATTTCCCAAAAATAAAGTTTCTATTGACTGACTAACAATTTCTGTATAGCTTTGGATCAAATTCAGAACGTCTTGGCTCCAGAATAGTGTCAATGTATATGAATTCACAAATAATTTGTAATTGCCCGCAAAAGTGCTTGGATGGGTGTAGATAGTTCCGTTTAACTCTAAACATTAAAACCTATACAAGAAACATTTTAAAAACAAAATATCACAAAATTGCGAATTTCGAAAATTTCGATATTTTCGAAGTATGGAAAATCTAATTTTCAGAAAGTCGTAATTGTCCAGTTTTTTCAGTGACATATTACTGAGAGCATCCAGAAACATATGAAAATACTTTAATCTACCTGAATTCGGTTATTTATTCAAAAGTATGCGCTTCGAAAAGGAGATGACCACGGGGAATTCGTCACAAAACGCGAATTTTAACAACTTATTGCATCCTCAATTCATCTGGAAATAAGTTGTCCTGGGGTAGAAAAGGGTGTGGAATCCGAATCTGAAGAGACACAATCAACTTTTTTTTCCAAGCCGGCTACTTTTCATGGCTTGACCGCGACCGGAAAATGATTTTTTGAGCTTATGAACTTCCTTTCGTTCTCTACGTAAAAAGGCTCACCAGAAAAGTTGTTCTACTCGACGAGCTGATCAATTCTGTTTTTTGAACGACTCGTTTACTCAAGTTTAAAAAATGTTATGATTTTTTTGAATTTTCGAAATGTCAAGAGCCGGCTTTTAGGCAGTTTTGAGAAATCGCGGAATCCGTCTCTAAAAAAAAGTGCTGGACCTTAGGAACACTTACCCTGATAATTTCGAAGAGATCGGAGCACTTTGAACATTTTGTCAAAGGGGTGTCTCGATTTCATGCATTCTCTCAGAAGACGTGTGTTATATGGTTATTTTTTATCATTGAAATGTAAACAATTGTTCTTGGGACGACGGCCTCACGATATTTCCCAATTATCCATTCCATTGCAGGCGTCAGAGTCAGAGGGCGAGGGGGAGGAGTGGTCGAGCGAGACGGAAGCTGCCATGGCTGCTCTCCAGGTACGAGCTGCATTCTCTCTCAATTCTTCAAAAAAATGGAATTGTAGTTGTTAGTTTGCGTTTTCACAAAAAAAAAGAGCTTTAAACTTTACGATTTTGCATTCTCCAATTGAGGAAATGGTCATACAGGGATACTCCTAGCGCAACAGTACTTGTCATATTCTTATTACTTCATAATTTATGGTTCCCTTCCGATGTTTTGTCCTTTCCTTTCCCCTCTCCTACGTAAATGTGGTTTTGTTCACATCAACATCAGCGCATCTTCCTCCTTCTCTGCTCTTTATCTCTCGCTTTCTCTGCTCTGTCTATTCCTCTCCTCCTCCCCCCATTCCTCTCCATATTCTTACCCCTTCTCCCGGTAGTCGATGTCATGGATACGAGGAAGAGGGGAAAAGAGCCCTCTAACATGAAAATAGATGCACCCAAGAGAGAAGAGAGCGAGAATGTGGGACGTGTAGAAAGAGGAAAAGTAAACGATCCGCAGAATACGATGGCAAGATATGAAAAACACCGATTGATAAGATACCATTTCCTCGTTGAGGTTCCTCCGACTGGTCCCGTTTCCCATCTGATGACGACCCGAGGAGCAGCCACAGCTGAACTTCCAGCCGACCCAGCAACGGCAGGAGTGCAGCAGGTGAGAAAGAGAGGGAATCTCTCTCACCAGTTTTTTAGCGAGAGGGTGCGAGAAAGAGAGTTTGGTGTATAACGAAAGGGATGAGAGATTTTTTTCTTCGGATAATTTGGGTCTTTGTCGCAGTAAAGGAGCATTAAATAGCTATGAGGAATCTTGGGGACTCAGGCATTATGTATAGACAAAGGGCGATTCGATTATGATTATTCTATTATCATTTATCTCGATAAAATAATATTGAAGACGCCGTGGCCTCCGTCGATGTCGACATCTCCATGGAAGGGCACAGGCGGTGGTGGAGGAACGAGGGAAGGAGAGGGAGGAGGGGCCACTTCCACCTCCTCTGTGATGATGACCCACTCGGTGACTGCGGGAAGCATCGCCGTAGCCAGGGAGAAGGACAAAGTGGCCAGGAACGCTTCCTTGAGTGATCAGGTACGGATATGGGGAGGGGATTGAAGAATTCAAGCATGAGCAATGTGAAAACAGAAAATGATGGTAACTTGAAGTAATGCTTTTACTTTCACAGCTCTACGCGATTCTCTCTACGAGCGACGGCGTGGGAGGCACGGGTGGGCAGTCGGCAGGAGGAGGAGGGACTGCAGTCAATGGAAGCGTCGCTGCTGCAGCTGCTGCATCCACTGCAGCCAATGAGTGCATCTGGCTGTGCCAGGTGAGCAATGAACCTCTGCAATAATTGGGAATCGAATGCATGGATAATTTGAGAAGTTGAATGGATTCCCCGGAACTGCCATGTTTTGTTCTCCATTCTCCTGCTAGCATGGCACGTACGCGACATTTCCTCGATGGTTCTAGCATTTCACTTGACTCTCGCTCTTGTATCTCGTCTGGCACCCACGCAGAGTAAATGGGGAGATGAGAAAGATAGGGAAAGGTAAAGGTGAAAGTGGAGATGATTGGTAGCCTAATAATGGTAATAAGGAAGACACTCAATGATCATCATGCACAAATAACCATCAATGGGATTAATAAGAGTGAAGAAGTGATTTTGTTGGAAGTGCATTTTCTTTGCAGTTTCCGGACGAGTCGATGCTGGACTCTCTGGCTGCAGCCCATGCAGCCTTCGCAGCTGCATCCTCCTCTCCCCGTCCGACTCCGCCCCTCCATCTTATAGCTGCCACCACGGCCAGGGATGTGAAAGCAGCCATTCAACAGATCGTAGCCAAGATCCAACTGTTGTGAGTCATCTAGAGGATACGGTAGCAGTGGTCGAAAGGGTAGGTCTCAAAAATTGTTAAAAGTTGGCACGTTTCTAAAAATTTTAATATGAAATCGTTGAAAATGGACACGTTTTTATAATTTTATGAAAAAGATACTAAAGCATGGGCGCGTTTTTTACTTTTGCACTGGTCCGAACCCCAAAAACTGGGCACGTTAGGCCATTTTGGACCTACTCTTCGACCACACGGTAGTCAGACGGAGCAGATTAATGATGGAGTACGGCAAGGGGGCAACTCGCAGTATGTATTAACATTTCTAGAACAAGAACGTCGTTCAGTGGATAGTGTATGGCGTGTACCCTATCAAAAATATTAAGGTATTAATTACAGCTGCAACTCAAACTCTGTGGCGCCGCCGATCACGTGGATCGGAGTGATGGGCACGGATCGACTAGTCTCCCAGGTGGGAAGAATAATGGAATAATGATAGAGATAGAGTGGTGGATGACAATGGCGAGAAATGAAAAGATAGACAAAAGATTGGGAGAGGATGTGGGGGGACCTCGTTTAAGAACTCAGACTGGTATTTGAGAAACTGTAGTGACGATATGGCAGAACTGTGTTTATTCGACGTTACATATGCATTTAATTTGGTTCACATTACGATGGCGAGAATGGATAAACGGGTCAACCTTGAGAGAGCCTCGACGACTCGAGATTGGGTTGATCGGGTTGGGGGTGTATCATTTTAGAAATGGTCATATTAGAGTCCTTCAGAGGTTGAAAAGAAATTACTCCAAATGCATCATAGGGCTCGAAAACAAAGAGTTCTAAAATGATACACCCCCGGGGGGTTACCCGAACCATCTGGCAGTTGTTGACACATCGTTACCCATCGGTCCATCGGGTTACCCGATGTTGTTCGGCTAAAGTTCGGCTAGAGTGAGATCAATGAGGGATAGAATGGGGGAAGTGGGATAACAGAGCAAGATAGCATGGAACGAAGAGGGAGAGGAGTGAGAGATCGACTCAGAATCGGCTCATAACAAATCATTAAATACTGGTAATCCTATGAGAGTGGGCCTGTAAAAGGCCATTCGAAAAAGAGAGCAATCAACTCGGGTAACCGTGATCTCGCGACTCAGTTCACACGATGACGAAGTCTATGTTACTGGGGGAAATGGCGATGGCAGAATCGTTCCCACAGTGCGTTTAGCAGATGCCGACTCTGAATACATATGATTACGAGTGCTGCTAAAATTTTTAGGCAATTATTATCGGCATGCATACTAAACAGCTGGATTGTTTGATGCATCATTCCCCACATCCCATCTATTTCTTTTTTTCGAGAACAACCTTTCTCTATATCAATACATGAATAAGGGAGACGGGTGCAAACTGACCAACTGCTGACTCCGACGTGCTCGTCGCCTTTCTTTCTCTTGCCGTTCTTCGTAGAAGCGGCGAGAGATTTGTGCGATGAGATACTCGCGATAAGGGCATCGAGGAAGAGGAAAATACGACAATAAATAAGTATAATCGTTGGGGAGGGAGAGGGTGGAAAGGGTGCGTCTGAGGTGTGCTCGGGGGATCGAGGCATTCGAGCCTAGATGAGAGATGAACTTGGGTCTAATTGCCAAATCGTAATGGGCGAAGAAGTTTCTATCGAATGTTGAGTCAGTAGATTGGGCTCGTGCCAGAGTGGGGATGGGAGAAGAACAGTAGTCGGAGGGGGGACTGTCGGGGTGGGTGAGGTCAATGAAGATGCCGTTGGGGAGGGAAGCGGCCAACGCCAGAGGTGGGAAGTTCCGAGGGAAGAACTGCAATTCACCACTGCCGCCGATGCCTTTATCGAAGCAGTGACTCACCATGCATCGCTCCGATGGAATCATGGGGTTTGAGGAGAGGAGAAGAGGTGCTGAGGATGATCGAGAATCGATTGTAAGCATCCGTGATTCCTTCTGAGAGACACGATTTGCTGAGGAAGACCGGAACTGTAAAGGATAAGAATTTGAGTAACTGATGAAGATACGCAAGTCGAACGTTCAATTGCTCCTCTGAGTACGCGGCCTCTGGCTGGCGCTCGTGATCCCGGGAGGAATCCTGGGGACTTTGGAAGGTCGTAGTCGCATCATCTCGATAGGGCTGCGTAGAGGAGTGGACTAGAGTCTTTCTCCTCTGAAATATTTCGACTGCTTTCGATAGACTATTCTAACATGGGAAACTGACTCTCTTGTTGTATTTCAAATGGAGTCCTTTCAAAAATCTGTCCATCTTCTCATACTCATCGGATACAAATTTATACTCTTTGTACATAGTTTGCTCTAGTACAGAGGATTTATCCTGAAGAGAGGTTTATTGTATGCAACAGGGGGGGGGGGGGGGGGGGATTTGATACGAGAAAGTGGAGAAAACGCGAGAGAGAATTGACGAGTCGTTTTGAATGTTGCGACGGAAGGGAGTTGTGATGCACGGATTAGGATTGAATGTCATGAGGAGATAATCACGTGAACTTAGATGAATCAATCACCGTCTAACGCATCACACATTGGAAAGATCATCGCTATGTCATCGGATGGCGTAGTGATGATGACACGCATCAGAGGACCATTGGGACCATGGTGTTCCCATCTCTCATTCATGTTTGCCCGAGATTAATTTCACGCGCCATTTGCAGTATTTTGTGAAAAAAATAGTTTATAATCCTAGCCATCTAGATACTTGGGGTGGGATGAGAACCCGATAAAACAAATGTTGTCATTAATTTGTTCTGTAATCGAGGAAAAGTCGGTCCTAAGTTGGATGAGAAACCGATACAGTACGTTTCTCCTTTTTTGATTCTCAACCGACCTAGTGACGAGAATTCTGGTTGGACGAGTATTAGGAAAAAAATATGATCCGCAAGGCGCTCTCGTCTATCTGGCATCTCCCCTTTCTCCCATCAGCACCCCTGCATGAGAATCTCAACTTCCTCCTTGTTTGGCAATTGCTCACTGAACTTATCGCGAATCAGCGAGAATAACACTCATTGTCCGTCTGCCATTCAAACATTGCCATAACATGGAGTAATCACGAGGGGAGATTCCGAGTAAATGCGTTTCTACTACTACTCTTTCTCTAACAGAATGGGAAGGAGCTCATAAGAACTAACAAGGGAATGGTACGCGCACTCGGTAAAATTATCGAATCTGTCATATTGGGTGTTCATCTGGACCATCAGTGCATTCGAATGATGTTTTCAAAAAATGCTACTTTTTTATGTTTGGCTAGAAAAATCGATAAATATCTTGTAACGTGTTTCTCTACTTGGCTGTTCTCCTGGTTTACGGAAGCAATAGAGCCGCCAAGGAGCACGGCCTCGGTGAATTTATGAATTTGATAATTTATCATACTGTCGCTCTACTCACCCTGTTGCATGATTTTAAAAAAACATGGCAAAAATCTATCCGTAATCATTTCCAGCCATATCTCATAGTTTATGAAGAACGGATCATAAAGTTAGAACTTGGCAAAATGAAGTGCCAAGGAGAGGCATTGAACTTCCGACCAAAAGCATGGTCACTTTCGTAGGCAAGGCGCATACCTGTTGAGCCACCGAGGCCGTGCTCCTTGGTGGCTCTATTGCTTCCGTAAACCAGGAGAACAGCCAAGTAGAGAAACACGTTACAAGATATTTATCGATTTTTCTAGCCAAAGAGAAAAAAGTAGCATTTTTTGAAAACATCATTCGAATGCACTGATGGTCCAGATGAACACCCAATTTGCCAGATTCGATAATTTTACCGAGTGCGCGTACAATTCCCTTGTAAGTTGATACGAAGAAGAAATATGCCCTCCCACCCGTTCGATGGAATCACAAGTTGTGATTCACAACATCTTTTAGATTCCAAAGATAATGAATGATGGATGTCGCCCCGATAGCGATAGGAACCAAGAAGCCAAACTCGAAATAGTAAAATTAAAATACGAGAATCGAAAGTAATGGGTAGAAAAAAGAGTAGATTGCCATCTATATTACCATCGAATAAGAGCCCCGATGTAAATTTTAGTGGAAGTAGGCGGTGAAAATCTACCACAAATTTCCTAATTTTTTTCAATTTATGGCAGCCACTCCCCATAGAATTCCTCCTCAATAACTCCTATTTTTTCAATTCATCCCGAACGCAATAGATGATATGGTCGTGTTGCAGGTGCTGCGTGCGTACGTGGACGTGCTGCAGCACAAGTCATCGTCCTCCTGGCTGCAGTATCTCCGTTTCCTCCTCGTCGTCCCTCCCTCCTCCCACATGGGGAGACTCGTCGCCAGTGAGTGCAATCACTTTGTCTCCTACCAATAAACCGGACCGTGATTTTCGAAAATCTAGGCATTTCGGGAACAGGCCTTTAAATTGTCTGACAATAGCAGGGTGAGGGGCTGGATGCGCGGATCTTGTTGTGGTGCCTCACATTTCTAATATACATGCAGGGGGAAAGAGTAGATGCAAATTGCGATATGGATGGCTGAGAGTACCAGAGGTAGAGAGAGTCTTACTACCGTACCCGTCTCCTCATGTTCAGATTGATTTTATGAACAAAGATTAGGACTGGGAAGGGAAAGCAAGCCTCGAAAAGTTTATCAGGAAAGATAGCCTAGGAAGATGTCAAAAGATTACGACTACATCAATAACGTCAAACGAATGATTCGAACCTATTCAAAACAGCGTACACGAGATGTTGGCATTATGTCACGAAATGATTACAACATTGTAATTATACAAAATCTATGAAAATCTCGTACATAATATTTCCGTCGCAGGTCACGACTCTGCCCTCGAGCAACTATCGCGAGACATCTGGGAGCGATGGGCGGAGCTCACTCCCGCACAACACGCGGCTGTTGCGGAGAAGCTGTGCGGCTGGCCGACGGGCAGAGGAGGAAGCCCCGCCCCCTCAGTGAACTTCCTGATCGGAGAGGCACTCGTGCAGCTGAACACGAAGGATGCCAAGGTACGAGGGGAGGGGGAGAAGGGAAAGAGGGAAGGTGGTGATGGAGAGTTATTGATGTGTGATATGCATTCACGTGTGAGATGGGAGGAGAATTGAGGCTACAGAATCAAGGAATTTTTATTTCGAGTTATACACGAAAAAAGCGTTATTTATTAGAAGATAGGATGAGATGATGTAGTCACTTCTCGATGGCAGGAGCTTGCGATGGATGGCAACGACCGACTGTTCGTGCCCTTCCTCAGTGAAGTGAGACTGTGTGGAGAGGAGGAGGCACCGAGTGAGCTGTTTTTTATTATTCGATTACGTTTTCGATATGTGTTCTTTAAAAAAACTGCAAATCAGAAAATGCCCGTACTTTATTTGTCATGGCTGGAAATGACCCTGCGATTTTCTGATAATTTTGAATTTAATTAAAGGCTATCTTTTTAGGTACACAAGTGTCTCCCTCTGGCGCTTCCTATCACCCTTCGAGTGCTTCCAATTCTCCGCGAGGTCCTCCCGTCCAATCTGATCAGCCCGTCTCTTCCATCGTGACCTACCCTGAGATGATAGAGACTCGCTTCCAGCAAGGACAGAGCAGTCCGCCTGCCAGTCCACATACCAAAGGTACGGTAGGAGGGAGAATATTGATGGGAAATCATTGGAAAATTTGAAAATGCGCATCCGCAAATCATTGTCAGACAGTCTTTACTAGTTTAAATTGGATATGAAATCGAGAATAATTTAAATAACATTTAGGGAAAGAAATAAAAATCTTCTGTAAAACAATGTAAACTGTATCCAAGCGAGACAGTGGTAATCCCGTTGATTGTAGGTTCTTCATCGTCGTCCTCCTCTGATCGTGGGGAGGTGCAGGTGGAGTACTGGGTGAGTCATGCATCGAGAGAGGAGAGAGAAGGAGCCGTACTCGCCCCTCTCATGCCCGGCCAGCTACCACCCACTCCCAGTGGAGGAAAGGAGAAGAAGGAGAAGGAGAAGGAGAACGTCAAGGTGAGGGGAGGATTTGGGAAGATAGTGGGGTCAGGAAAGGAATGGTATATGAGAACCCAGAAAAATGCCGAAAATGTGATGTAAAAATGTGATTTTTCGAAATTTACTGGTTAACTATGCATATCCGATAACACCCTCATCATTTTGACGACAGTGGCGGCGAGCGCCAGAGTGACCAGCGCGAACTTCATGGCTCCCTAGTGTAGGTCTAACCTGCAAGGAGTACTCCATCAGCATGGAAAGGGGAGGGAGGAATACAATGAAACACGACAACTCGAACTCGAAAGGACTAACGCAGCAATAATAGTGAAGCCTCTCTCTCTCTCTCTCCCTCTCGGGATGGCACTCTCGCACTCTTCTGGAGCCACTCTCTATGACCCTCCTCTGCCTCCTCTGGTAAATGTAGGAGAAAGAGGCTGACGAGGCTCCAAGAGTTGTGGCTCTCCCATTGGACCACGCGTCTCTCGACCAATCAGAGAGGAGAGCATGGACTCAATTATGAGATAAAACTTTTAAAATGCAAAAAAAATTAATTGAAAAAAAAACAAAAAAATTAACGCAAACGCTTGTAACCGTAGAAACAGCAACTAATAACGGATAAGAAGAAGCTTCAGAGATTGTTTTCCTATAAAGATATTTGTATTGATAAAACTGTGCGTTGTTGCGCTGTAGTAGTTATGGTATAATCATAGGCCCAATAAGAAGGCTGGTTCGGATTATGAAGAATGAGAAAGGAAGAATATTATTTTTCAGGAATCGATGAAGTCTCACTTCAAGACGCTGCTGATCAATCGACCGAGCAACTCGCCTCTCCTCAAGTTGCAGTTCGTGAAGGAGAAGAAGAAGGACAAGATGTTTCAGAAACTGGGCATGAAGAACAAATCGGTGAGTGGAGCGAGGGAACAGTCGCAATTAAACACGTTCATGTCTACTGATGTTTATGTTTTTGGGTGTCGAAAAAGGCCAATGAAGATCGCAAGTTCCTAATTGCAGAAGAACGAGGTGGAGGCATCTCCCTCGGTGATCGTGAACGTCTCTCGACTACTGTGTAGTGCGCAAGGCAAGCACTCGCTCACTGGTGAGGAGTGCACTTTACCAATTGAAGTATAGATGATATTCATGTTTTGGAAAGAAAGGGAGTTGTTGTTCACTGTAGGAAAGGTTAGATTTTTAGTCTGATAAGATGGTATTCCGTTTTGTGAACATTAGCTCACGAATGATTGCAATATTCGACTCATGGCACACTTTTGTCAAGAATTACTTATTTTATATGAGGCCGTTTACCTAAGAGTCGAGCAGATTTGGAGAATTCTGGCACAGCTCATGAAATGTCGATTCTTCGTAACTCCGTGATTTGGGGTTATTTGAGGTGCTGAAAACGGTGAGCATATTCATTTTGCCTTCAGAGTCTCCGTTCGCTCCAGACGACGTCACGTCGAAAACACATTTCCTATTATTACTTTGCTCTAAAATGTGCTAAAATTAGGTGAATAAGGTTTCCGGGGTAGAATTTCATGCTGATTACGCCTATCCAATTCATTTTTCATTATTTTTTAAACTAAATTTTAAAAATCTATCTTTTCTCAGAGGCAAAAGTGACCTTGGCATTTTGCACGGTTAGAACCGGCGTGACGAGAGGATTCAGAATCTCTATTTTCGAAAGATTTCATGTATAAAGTTTTAAAAGAGCCAAATTTTACTGATTCCAGAAGTGGGCAAATGTAGCAGCTTCATTCTCCCTCTCTCTTCCCTCCCTCAAGAGAAGCGAGAGAGTGTGCAGAGGCGAGAGAGTGTAGAGAGGCGAGAGAACTGCCAGGGGGTAAACAGGCGAGGGAGGGAAGGGAAATGGGTGAAGCTGCTACATTTGCCCACTTCTGAATCAGTAAAAATTGGCTCTTTTAATACTCTATGCATGAAATCGTACGAAAATAGAAATTCTGAATCCTCTCGCCACGCCGGTTCACGAGGGTTTAAAATAAATTATTCGAGACATAACATGTTACCCACACACGGGCCACAAATTAGGCAATTTGCAATCTTCATTTCGTCACAAATCCGCTAGGTATTGCATTGAAGTTTATGAATTTCCGCATGAGACCCAATGCCCGGTGAAATAACGGCAATGTGATATTTACACAACAGCATGAGTAGGTATATATCTATTGCAAACTGGGGAGCCGTATGGGGATAACCGGTGAATCGTCTGACAGTACAGTAATTTACTCGTAGGCGGGCGAAATCATTCATATTTATTTTGTGGGTACGACTTTTTATACATGGTTAAACCCACGTGCGGTTCTAACCATGCAAAATGCTAAGGTCACTTTTGCCTTTGAGAAAAGATAGATTTTTAAAATTTAGTTTAACAATTCATGAAAATGAATTGGATAGGCGTAATCAGTATGAAATTCTACCCGGAAACCTTATTCACCTAATTTTAGCACATTTTAGAGCAAAGTAATAATAAGAAATGTGTTTTCGACGTGACGTCGTCTGGAGCCAACGGAGAGTCTGAGGGCAAAATGAATACGCTCACCGTTTTCAGCACCTTAAATAACCCCAAATAACGGAGTTACGAAGAATCAACATTTTATGAGCTGTGCCGGCATTTTCGATTCTTAGGCAAACGGCCTCATATTCGGATGATTCCGTATTAGTTAGTTCTTACGCACATCATTTCGAGTACAAAGAAATCCAAGACTCCGCCCATCACGCCACCGTTCAGAAAACCGGAACCGGAAAAAAGTTACTACAGTAACCCTGATATCGATTGATATTCTTTGCGCAAAATGCATGGATTTTGAATTATTCGAAATTTTTATTACTCCCTAGGTACTGTGAGAACAGAAGGCGTAGTCCGTTGTGTGGTGGCGAGATTTAGTACATTTGATTCTAAATATTCTTCGCCCGCGTTCGGCGTATATTTAGCATCAATAGTACTAAATCTCGCCACCACACCACGGGCCACGCTTTCTGTTCTCACAGTAGTGTTGATAAGTATCGGCGAGCGTAATGTGGGAGTCTGGGAGTGTCGGATCGTTAACCGGCAATTCGAATCGTTAGAAGCCGCGCACGCGGTACAAAAACATTTTGGAAAAGGGCATCACGGAAAAATTTATTTCACATTTCTCTGATAATATGACATTCCATTTGATGAATCTTCCTAGTTGTAGGTGAAAATGCTGTTTGAATCATCGGGTGAATACCACTGTAGGAATTAAAATAGAAATTCCCAATTGTTTACTTGATTCCCCGATTGATCTTTGATCTCTTGCAGTGCTCGTGGACGGGTGTGCCTACGGGGACGTCCGCTTCTTCTCCACTTCCTCCCAATGGCAGACCCACGTGAAGTTCTTCCCCGTCGGTCTCCTCACCCATCATCAAGTATAAATACGAGTGTATCCCCCATGTCTAAGTAACTGTGCCATCTTATTTGTACATACGTGCTTTGTTTCTGTTCGTATCTAGTGGTGTATCGTACTCTCTTCCGCAGCTATCAATCTCCATTTGCACATTTCCACTAATCAGAAGATTCTTATTTGAGTTATTGATCACTCAGGCGATTCGATTGATCTCTTGTACTACATTATCTGACAACCCTTCACTGCTTCTCACTACTCCATCCTTCTACTTACGCTGTATTCCTCCTACATTTCTTAGCACTTTCGCACTCTTTTCTAGAGATCAGAAGTTATCCATTCAAATAAACTATTATCAGATTACTATACTTACTTACCGGAGCTTATATCATTGTAACATTACTATGCTGGTTGTATCTCTTTTCCAATGTATTGTTGCGAAACGGTGCTTACACAATCACTCTTGAATGTATTTCGTTAATAAAGCTAATCTTCTATGAGCACTCGTTTTGAGAGAAATCGTTGAAAGGCGAGGGTTACTATTTGATAGGCTATTGTGCTGAAGCCCAGATCTAGACTATTTCTGCTTCCATTTTTAGTGTTTCAATGCGTAATGACTAGACAATCAATTCATAACATTGATCTTACGGCTCATCGTTATTCTTTTAAAAAATATTCTATCTACACTGCATCCTAACTCAACCTCACAACCCTGCAATAGGATTTGGCTTCAGCAAAAGTGCCATTTGATATATCACACGTCAACAATGCATTCACAATAATAATATTCACACGATTACGTGTGCACAATTGCAATATGCTGGTCCCCCGAGACGCGCAAGTAACAAAGCTGACACGCGTGTCGACACGCCGAACCAAGTGGGCGGAGTCCACGCTCTCCTCTCTGATTGGTCGAGAGACGCGTGGTCCAATGGGAGAGCCACAACTCTTGGAGCCTCGTCAGCCTCTTTCTCCTACATTTACCAGAGGAGGCAGAGGAGGGTCATAGAGAGTGGCTCCAGAAGAGTGCGAGAGTGCCATCCCGAGAGGGAGAGAGAGAGAGAGAGGCTTCACTATTATTGCTGCGTTAGTCCTTTCGAGTTCGAGTTGTCGTGTTTCATTGTATTCCTCCCTCCCCTTTCATTTCTGATGGAGTACTCCTTGCAGGTTAGACCTACACTAGGGAGCCATGAAGTTCGCGCTGGTCACTCTGGCGCTCGCCGCCACTGTCGCTGCCGAGGTCTACTTCAAGGAGACCTTCGATGGTGAGCATTTAACCGGTTCCCGCCGTTTCTCCCATTCGAAGTTGTAGTCTGTCCGCTGTTTCTTGCACCAATTGAACTCAAATTGCTGCAGATAACACGTGGGAGGAGCGATGGATCCAGTCGAAGCACAAGGACGACTACGGAGAGTTCAAGCTCTCGGCCGGCAAGTTCTACGGAGACGAGAAGAGAGACCAGGGAATCAAGACCTCTCAGGTGAGCCATTATTCCCTTCTTTTTGCTAGAATTACGCAGAATTATTTACCCACGATTCATCCAATTTGTCGCCTATTGTCTATTTTGATGATTTTAGGATGCGAAGTTCTACTCGAGAGCCGCCAAGTTCGAGAAGGACTTCTCGAACGCTGGCAAGACCGTCGTCATCCAGTACACCGTGAAGCACGAGCAGGGAATCGACTGCGGAGGAGGATACGTCAAGGTGCGGTATTGATTGATTGTTTCGACATGCATTGTTTTGGTGAATTACTGATTATGCCGTGTTCAGGTGATGGCTGCTGATGCCAACCTCGAGGATTTCCACGGAGAGACGCCCTACAACCTCATGTTCGGCCCGGACATCTGCGGACCCACCAAGAAGGTGCACGTCATCTTCTCCTACAAGGGCAAGAACCACCTCATCAAGAAGGACATCAGATGCAAGGTACGCTTCCACCATTTTCATTCCTGGGCAATTCTTTGCTATACCAGACCAGGCTTGTGGTGTCTTTATCATTCTCCTTTATGATTTCGTCAATCTTATCTCGAACTGGTCTGGGATTGTAAAGGAGCGTCGTTTTATCTACCTTTTTCGGGGTTTAGTGCAATTTCGGTATCTTATCGGTGGATCTAATCATTGTTGCATGGCTAGATTCTGGTGTGCTGACGTGTACTAGCGAGAGAGGAGGGAGTGGGAGAAGGGCTAGGGGGCCTGCTACGTGGCGTGTCTCGCTAGCCGATATGAGTTTGGGTGATCAATGTTTGCGCCTCTATGTGACGTGGCTAATTGTATCTCGGTTAGCCCAGAGGGGACGAGTGAGGAAGGGAAGGGGTGACGGGGGTACAATTTGAAGGGATAGGACGAAGGCGAGAGTGTGAGAGATGGATAGAGGGAACAGTTGACCATTCTACACGTGGAGGGTAGTGAGATTCGAGGTCAACTCTACTCCTAGGGATGGGGTCACTCAGTCGATCTCTGTTTGAGCAGCAAGGAGGAAATGCGGGGAAAGTGCACGGAGGGAACGGGGAAAGAAAGGGGTGAAAGGTCGTGAGCGCCTCTAGGGAACGGGGTGATTGGGGATCTTGATATGAAAACTGAAAAAGAGAAAGTCGTTTCTAAATGATGGCTATCGTTTATTACCGTATTCGGATTGCAGGATGACGTGCTCACCCATCTCTACACCCTCATCCTCAACCCCGACAACACGTACGAGGTGCAGATCGATGGAGAGAAGGTGGAGAGCGGAGACCTCGAGAGCGACTGGGACATGCTCCCCGCCAAGACCATCAAGGACCCCGATGCGAAGAAGCCTGAGGACTGGGACGAGAGGGAATACATTGACGATGAGGCTGATACCAAGGTACGCTATTGGGTTGTTGATTGAAGGATGAATACAGTAGGATTAGAATTCTCGATTGATAGTCTCCGTTTGCAGCCCGCCGACTGGGAGCAGCCCGAGCACATCGCCGACAAGGACGCGAAGAAGCCCGAGGACTGGGATGACGAGATGGACGGAGAGTGGGAGCCCCCCATGATCGACAACCCCGAGTACAAGGGAGAGTGGAAGCCGAAGCAGATCAAGAACCCCGCCTACAAGGGCAAGTGGATCCATCCCGACATCGAGAACCCCGAGTACACCCCCGACGACCAGATGTACAAGTACGACTCGTGGGGAGCCATCGGATTCGACCTCTGGCAGGTACAGTATATCATCTATCGCCTTGATTGATTGAGAAGTGACTTGAATGTCATGATTGTGTACTAAGAGTGTGGTGATTGCAGGTGAAGGCCGGCACCATCTTCAACAACGTCATTGTCACCGACTCGATCGAGGAGGCCAAGGAGCACGCTGCCGAGCGATTCGAGCCCCTCAGAGAGGCCGAGAAGGAGAAGAAGGAGGCTGCCGACAAGGAGGAGGCCGCCAAGCTCGAGGCTGAAGAGAAGAAGAGAAAGGAGGAGGAGGAGAAGAAGAAGTCCGAGGTGAGAAATATCGATTGTTGTATTCTTGATTACGGTAGTCTGGAGTGATTATTGAATATGATTTGGTCATGATGGCAGTATATGATTGATGTCTGCAGGAGAAGGAGGAGGACGATGACGAGGAGGAAGAGAAGGAGGAGAAGCACGACGAGCTGTAAGCTGGACGTCGTCTTGGTGACTTCTGGCGAGGAGGAAGACCCTTTCCCCCTCTCCACCCTCTAACTGTGATATGCCCCTCCAAGGGATGCCTCTCGCCTCCCTTGCTTATCCCTCTCATGTCCCCCGATTGTTGTTGAGTTTTGGTTGTATGTAGCAGAGAGCTCTTAATTTATTCCATGTGTATTAGGAACAACCTCAAATTGCTCCCCTTTCATTTTCTACTTTTGTTAGAAGTGCGTCCTAGGGCTCTCTCTCTTTCAATGTAGACTCTCACCACCCTCCCCATTCTCGGGTTTATCTATTGCTTGTACCCTTCTTCGATGGACGGACTGTCCTGAGAAGAGGGATAATAAGTCGCCTTGTTACCAAATGTATAGTAATAAAATTTATTGTTTACAACGTTTTTTTTGGAAGACAATGGAAGTGGGAAGAGGCACAGAAATGGAAACTCGAGGATTCCAAGAAAAACTAGGGCTGAACAGGATAGATGAAACAGAACAGTGATTAATAGGCGATGTGATTTAGTATTTTAGGATTATCTCGCTGCTTTGGGCACCGGGATGTCTTCTATTTTTGGAAGACATCGGATAGTACTGCACGACTATTTCTGGTTAACAATATTTCATCGAAGAAAACAATGAGTGTGGTAACATTGGTAAGTAGCATGCCAGGTCGAAAATATCTCTATTTTTTCATACGTATTTCCTTATTAACGGCGGATTATAGAACAGTAGGAAGAGCTCATTATTATCTAAATCGAGGAAATATTAGCCGAGTGAACGTGAACTTTGGAGCCGGAAATCCTAAAATCGAAACCGGAGAAAAGACCGAGTAGTGTCCGATGTTTACTAGTCCGCGAATTTAAATTTTCATCTGTTAAATCAATCCGTCGATAAGAAGTAGGGATGGCAACGGTGTTTACGAATGAGCAAATCAATTCACAGAATGGTACACAACTGAAAGCTATGCCTGCCCCATTCCGACTTTTCACTTTAGTTTTGTAAAAAAAATGTTTAATTAATTAGAAAAACATTAACGAATGACAAGCAAAAGGCCGACGCTTTCAGTCCAAGTGGAGCACATCGCAAGTCACGTCTTTTACTAAAATTATCGCAAACTGAAATTCGGTTGCGTTGTAAAACTTTGTGAACGGGGTTCAATAATTTTTTTCTCATGTTAACGGTACTCCGACAGCAATAAAACATCGCTTAAAAAATGGAAAAAAAGGTTTAAAATTGGTAGAACTTCAGAATCACTTGGTTACGATAGCGGGAACTTTAAAATTCATTTCCACGCAGGGCGACATTAGTATATTTCTGGTTTTTTTGCAGAGCATGCGTGATGGGATGATGTACCAAATATCACAAAATCTCGAACATACTAATGTCGCCCTTCAAGAAAACGAAAAAAATGCATTTTCACAACGGTAAAATGCTCAACTTTGACGGCCTCATCCTCTAACATTTAATATTTTTATTTATTTTTATTGTGAAAACAATTTTTTGTGAATGATAATCTACTCAAACTGAGGAAATGAACCCTCAGCACTTAATTCTGAAAACATGCTTATTTTCGATCGCTTCGTGCGCCTTCATTTCTACAGCATGCATCTTCTTGCCATGCTTATCGCAGTTTCATTATATATTTATATTCATTCCAATAAATAAAATACTTCAAATATCACATTAAATATTTTTTTAAAATGTTTTAAAATATTGAAAGAATTTGGCTTGAAAGGTACGGTAGTTTGAAAGCAAAAGCGTCGGAAGGAGGCAACCAATATTCCGTACTCAAAAATTTGAGCTGCCGTCCCTAATAAGAAGTAGGGACTGCAACGCTGTTAACGAACGAGCAAAACAATTCACAAAATTGTTCACAACTGAAAGCTATGCCTGCCCCATTCCGACTTTTCACTTTAGTTTTGTAAAAAATATTTTAATTAATTAGAAAAACATAAATGAATGATAAGCAAAAGGCCGACCCTTTCAGTCCAAGTGGAGCGCATCGCAAGTCACGTTTTTTAAATAAAATTATCGCAAACTGAAATTCGGTTGCGTTGTAAAACTTCATGATTGAGGTTCAATAATTTTTTTTTATGTTAACGGTACTCCGACAGCAATGAAACATCGCTTAATAATGGAAAGAATAGTTTAATATTGATAGAACTTTAGAATCAGGAAGATTACGATACCGAGAACTTTAAAAATCATTTAAAAAGAGGACGACTTCCGTATATTTCTGTTTTTTTACCATAAATTGGGAAATGCTGCTCTAAAACAAATATCAAAAAATCTCAAATATACGGAAGTCGTTCTCTTTGCAAACACCGAAAATGTATTTTCACAACGGTAAAACGCTCAATTTTGACAGCCTCATTCTCTTTTATTTGATATTTATATTTATTTTTATTGTGAAAACAATTTTTTGTGATTGATAATTTACCAAAAACTGAGGAAATGAAGCTTCAACACATAATTCTGAAAACACGTATATTTTCGATCACATCGTGCTTCTCCGGTTCTGCAACATATCTCTTTTTGCTTTGCTTGTTGTTCTTTCAAGATGTGTTCATATTCATTCCAATCAATAAAATTGTCGAAAAATCGCATTAAATATATTTTTAAAATGTTTTAAAATAATGAAAGAATTTGGCTTGAAAAGTACGGTAGTTTGAAAGAAAAGCGTCGGAAGGAGGCAACCAATATTCCGTACTCAAAAATTCGGGCTGCCGTCCCTAATAAGAAGTAGTGAATCCACCAGATTGATATTTTTTATAGATGAGCTACTCATCTACAAACATTGCTTTGCAACCTAAAATAATAAAATTTGCTCTTTGCAAAGCTTGAAATATCAAACAAATTATTCATTTCACAAAGTGAACTCATCCCTTGGGTCACATCGATGATCGAACCACTCCGAAAAGAAAAGTGATAAGCACATCCATACCTGCAGCGAATTTAAAACACTTTACTCAAAGAAATATGGAATTGAATATTCCTTATTCCGAAATAATATTTGTAGAATTTTACTTGAGCGTCATGAACGTGCCTGAACACTAACTGCGAACAACTATAAAACTCTATTGAGAAAATAATGGAAAATAGATAATCGTGTCTGTCTCATGTGGAGATTGTCAGTTTGTTCCAAAATGTTCTAAAGAAATTCCTAAGTGCCCTATTTGACCCCTGTGCCAGAACCCCGAAACCTTCTTCTCCCCTGAGCGCTCCTCTCGCTATCTAAACTTCTTGTGTCGCTTCTTGCTTCTTTCCACATCTGGCTCATTTACAGTTGAGAGGGAAGAGAGGAGAAGGAGAGAAACGAGTAGATCAAAAGATGAAAAGAGATGCCTATGCGGTCGAACTGGAGACGAGAACACCCGGACAAGGGACGAAATATGGAGGGAGATCGAGTTGCTGGCTGATTTAGTGTTATTGTCTGGTGACCACAGTGTGAAAGGCGAGAAGTTACAGATTTGTGGAACGAAGAATGGTCTGGAAAGTGAAGCCTGAGACGGATATTGCAGAGACGTTAGGATATTGAGGATATTGACCGCATTCGAGAATTTGATGAATTTCTTTCTGAGGTTCTGAACGATCCATCTGACAGAGACAGTCAAGATCAAAATGCAAAAAAAAGGAAATCAGGAAGAAATTGCGCTCTTACCAGTCTCACCGACAATGTGTGCTTGGCCGATTGGTTAGAGCATTTGGCTTCAATCCGGCAGACTGTTGGTTCGTTTCCCAATCGTTGCTGTGGTCTTTTGTCTGCTTGCAAGTGACACTGATGAAGTTTCGTGTGAAGTCTGAAGCCGGGAAGCGGGCGTGATCTGAATAAGGTCGAACCCAACGCAGCGCCCCGGTCCTAATGGGGCTACCTCGCATGATGCCTGAGTCACTTTTGCTTTTTAAACCATATTAGGAATGATAGAGCTGCCATATTTTGCATCCCTTGATAGAAAATGCCCCCGTTCAAATATTTTTTTCAGTTGTTTCTTCAAATGATCGTTGACCGGGCAGAGACAATTTTAAATCATGGGCCCATTTTCACTCGAATGCTCCCATTATGGTACACCAAATTTGGTTCGTTCAAATATATGTGTGACAATACCATGGACTTTGAAAATTTCTACAGTTATCAAAACGTAATATTGAAGGAAGGAAAAACAACTTGTGCTTACTTGCTTAATTCTATGACCCGTGAACTGGAATGCATTATTGCAGGTTGCTAGCCCACTTCGGTAGTTTCCGGAGCATTCTGTATGGCATGCCCTCTCCATCTGGAGCCGGATCTCTTTTTTGCCGGTTATGGCACACACATGTTGAAATAACTCTCTTCTATGCTAGTACTCTCTCACCGGCTATCGAGCAGGAAGAATGAAGGAAGAGAAGAACCCGGAGTGGTCGTTCAGCCTATTATCACCCAGATGGTGCCCATATTGGGGGAAGGGGTGTACTGTAGGAAGTGAGAGAAGCTATGAATCGATTAGACTGGTCCGGGATCAGATTACTAGCTCAGTTCTCGCAGGCCTGAGTGGAGAGTCATCGCGAAGTGGTCATTACTCACTTTGACGGGAAGGAGCGAAGTCTTGCAGGGAGATCAATCGAGTGAGGGAGGAGGGGCTAATTGATGGAAGGATGAGTCACAGGGGATTATCACTTGCAGCACCTGATCAAAGACTGATCTGTTATTTGCAAGAAGAAGAAGAGAGTTCATTTTTAAAGAATAATGATGAGTGCTTTCTACAATATCATTAATATGTGCGCCACCCTAGAAAATCAGAGTTGTAGTTTCCATTGTTTTCCATTCTTTAGATGCATCTTTCGACGCAGTTGCGAAGATCTGCAGATTGAAGGTATTTTAGCGCAAGATTGAATCACTTGGAATGTCGATGACAGTCTCTCTTCTCTGATTCCCCTCTCCATCTCTCTTTTTGCCACAGAGAGTGGCCCAGTAATGAATGACTGCTTTCAAGTCGCTCTCAAAGCTAAGAGATGAGCAAGACGAGAGGGCTAATGGAAGTGTTCTCCCATCTCATTCAGAGGGCGAGGATTTGTTGAAATGGAATTCGGCGGTTGTTCCATCAGGAATGTACGACGCGATTATTCGGGTCGAGTCGAAGGCAGCTTGGAGAGTGCGCTGAAGCACAAAGCGTTCACTCATCTGCAGGATGAATCAACCTGTCATCGTCAGAGGGCAGAGAGACTGTACAAAGGGCAGCATTCTTACACATCTCCCTTCTCTCTCTGATCTCCATCCGTCGATGAGCACATTCATTGTTGTGGGAGCAGGAGTGTGTAAGCCCGGCTGCGATAAGGATGAGCTGCGCGAATCTTTTGATCCTTGATCTTTGATCTGTTTTCTCGCAGAGCTCATATCCGATCATAGCTGATCAGTCCGAATTTCGAAAGTGGGCGTGTCAGTGACTGAAAGGGGGAGGGTCTGGCAGTCTTCTCCTCTCTCGCTTCTTCTCACTCTCAGATCACTCTGTTGGCAGACATCTCCCTCTTCTGTCCTGGGGCCATCCCTCCCCCTCCCTCTATCCTCCCTCCATCCTCCTGCCATCCTCCCTTCTGCTAACACTTGTCACTTGTTCCTCACCCTCTCACATCCCTCAACTCCCATCAACCTTTTCAACACAAACGTCGCTGGAATATCTTCGTGATCTACTCCTTCCTGGTTACGGTAGGCGTCAGAATAATGCAGCCTGGTTCCCATGCATGCCTCTGGCAATGTTTGCAATGTGTTTCCTCTCTCGAGGCATTTGATAATGAGTGATATGAGTTGACCTGAGTCTTCATCTCTCCTCTCCTCTCTTATCATTCCTTCCCTTACCCTATCAACTTAGGGTGTCCTACAAGGGTCTCACCAGGTCACATTCCTCCAGCAAGCTCCTCCCCCTCCGCCCCTTCACTCGCTTCCATCCAGCCCCTGCATATCACTTGATGGGTCGTGCTCTCCCGCACTTGGGGACACCCTCCCAGGTTACGGTACCCCAGTCCCGCCCCTCGTTCTAGAATATTCCCTACCACCGTTGGGTCTCCCTTCTCGTGGATTCTCTTGTCCTCTCTCCCTATTGCCTCCTATCCTCACAGTTGCATCTAAATAGCTGCAGTCATTGTGTGTTGTGGGCGTGGAAGGGTTGAAATGGAGGAGGGATGGAGACCTCTGCCCCTTCCACTCCTTCCTTCATCCCTTTCCCCATCTCCTGTCCATCTCTTTCTCACGCACAGTTGTCACACGTAGCGCGTCGTCTCCTTCGTTGCTTCGTCGGGCTGCTATGCAGCCTTCTGCGAGGCTGTGTAGCAGCCCCAACAGTACCTACCGTAATCTACCATTCAATTGCAGGGTAACCCATCTCGACTCGACTTTCGTCGAACCGCGAGCCAGAGAGAAGAAAGAATGCGGCTGGCCCTCTTCCTGCTGGCCTTAACAGGCTCAGTCCACTCATGGACGATACCGTTCATAGGAGCTGAGGTACGGTAGTATGGATACTGTACGATTCAATGGACATATGGTTACGGTATCGATGGTGTCTCTGGTTCGAGGTGTCACAGGACTCCTCTTATCAATTTTTTGCATATAATAACGATGGAAGAAGGAAGATGATCTGATAGGGGTGCGATACAGCAGGGGTCAGGGTAGGTCGAGATGTGGTACTGTAGGGACCACCAGATGGCATCGTCGCTTTTTGCCAGATCACGGTTACTAAGATGATGTAGCGAGCGCGCGCTTTTTCTTTATGCTTCGCCTCTCTTTCAGAGGAGATCAGAGAGAGAAAGAGAGAGAGAGAGAGAGAGAGAAAGAGAGAGAGAGAGAGAGAGAGAGAAAGAGAGAGAGAGAGAGAGAGAGAGAGAGAGAGAGAGGAGAGAGAGAGAGAGAGAGAGAGAGAGAGAGAGAGAGAGAGAGGGAGAGAGAGAGAGGGAGGGATTCTCACTTTGAAACAGTCGCGTTTCCCCTCTGCCATCTGGCCATTAGTGAGTGGAGAAGGGGAGAAGTTTTGAATCAGGAAAGCAGAAGGAATATGAGGATCGTTTTGAGAACGGAATAACACCCGGAACCAATCAAGCAGGCAGATTTCGCACGTTACCATCACGTTAAAGAAGGAGTGTCAGCAAAGTTAAATTTTTGACGCTGCCATAACCATGACCTAGACAATCATCCAACGATCATAGCGCGAGCTAAGAGGATAGGCAAAAGTCAATCGCATAGCTCAGTGGTAAAGCAGTCACCGCGTAATCGGAAGGGTGCGGGTTCGAATCCCACCAGTTTTTGAAAAATCTTCTAGATCTTTGAATTCCCGCACGTCCCTTCCCTTCAAGCCCTCCTTGGCATTCTGCCAACTAATGATAACTCGGTTCAAAATAGAGGTACGCATCTGAAATTTTCAGAAGCTCTTATGGTTGTACAAAGGTCGGTCATGGTTATGACAACGTCAAAATTTCAACCTTGCTGACAGTCCTTCTTTAAAGGGGTGCTCCGGGGAATGAATGCTAGGGAGTCCCACCACGAAAATTCTGCGCTCTCAATAGGAAACTGTAGCGAATTTAGCACGAGAAAGGGGCGAGAGATAAGAAGAGCGAGTGAAACATAAACGAACAAGCCACTACCCTGCGCTGTCAATGAACTTTGCGCGTATGTAAATAGCCTCAGAGGCGTCTGTGAAACTTCGTACAAAGTGATTTCTGATCGGGTGAGTAGCCTCTACGATATCCACATTGTCACTATGGTTGGCTGAACATTCCCCGGAGCACTCCTTTAACTCGTTTATTTTCGCCGAGGTGGGGGTTAATAAGTTCGAGACCTTCTGGAACTTCGAGTCTGCACGTTGATTTTTTTGTTTTTCTTGCGAGACTCAGGGGCCTGGTGTTTTGTTGTTGTTATCTCCAGCATTGATTCTCGGGCAAAGATTTGTGATCCCTTCTGAGCGGGTAAGTCATTCGAGCCAAGATGTTGCGAGCAGTGTAGAAAAAGAGAGGAATAAGATAGGATGGAACAATTCGAACTTCTCCCCTCTTGACGAATTGCGTCGTGACTTGCTAGTAATCTGAGACTCCTTAGGACTCAGAGTGCTGTTCACACTCTCTTCCTCTCTCTGTCTACACTCTCTCTGATTGGAATACTTTCTCTGCTCTTTGACAGAAGAGAGATCAGAGAGAAGCAAGACCCCGGAAGTTCCTGAGAGAGATTTAGAAGGGTCCAGAAGTCCTCGCAGACTTTCCGGGGATATCCTCCCTAAGAGAAACAGTGAACCAGATGTGGTGAGATAGAGGATGCCTAAACTGTCTGCTCTCTCTTCTTTCCTCGTGCTCTCTCTCTCTCTCTGATCTTCGATAGAGGAGACAGGGGAAAGAGCAAGTCTGTTGTGGGATAAAACGGAGTGGATCGTAATCAGAAACAGACACTGACTGCTGCACTTGGGGGCAATTACTCATTTGCCCTTCAGGGACCCCGAGAGGAAAACAAGATTATTGTGACTAAATATCGATTGATTACAGTCCTCCTCCGATGCTGCGCCCTTCCTACATCCCGCATCTCCCATCGAAACCGACCCGAGCTCAGCCCGCGCTAAGCGACAAGCTTACCAGGTATCGAAGACGATACCAGACTACCGTAACCAATACCGTATCCAGGTGTACGTTGATGGAGACACGTCTGTGACCGTGGACAAGTCCGGCGAGGCTGAGACTGGCGCGTGGGGTCAGTGGACCCCCGAGGGAGCATGCTCACGCACTTGCGGAGGAGGAGTGCAGACTGAGAAGAGACAGTGCGGGTGGGTACTTCCCCATTTACCTGAGTGACCGTCTAACGAAGGAGCTTTTCGATGAAGAATTGGTGATACATAGTGAACATCTCAAATTGCAGTGGTCAGTGCACGGGTCCCTCAGTCCGCTACGTCTCGTGCGCCCTTGAGAAGTGCGAGGAGGGCGGAGACTTCCGTGCTTCCCAGTGCGCATCCCACAACGATGAGGCCGTCGAGGGAAAGTACTACAAGTGGATCCCCTTCAGAGGAAAGAACAAGTGAGCTGATGACCCGTCGAACTTACTACCGGCAAGATGAGTACTTACCGCACCCTTTTCCTTCAGGTGCGAGCTGCTGTGCAAGCCCGAGGGCAACGGCAACTTCTACTTCAAGTGGGGAGAAAAGGTAGTCTGACCTACCGAACAACCCATCGTATTTTTATCTTGCCCAGGTTGTTGACGGAACCGCCTGCGACGCCAAGGGCACCGACATCTGCGTGGACGGCGTCTGCCTGCCCGTTGGCTGCGACGGAAAGCTCGGATCGGGTGAGTATCGACTACCGTACTTCTATTTCGTTGGGTCACGATCGTTATTACAGACAAGAAGAACGACAAGTGCGGCAAGTGTGACGGAAAGGGAGACACTTGCAAGACTCTCGAGGGAACCTTCGACGAACGCAATCTCTCCCCTGGGTACGTTCCTGCTTCAGGGGGCTTGTCACCTGATACCGTAACTTGTGGTATTGTACCCCTTGCAGATACCATGACATCATCAAGCTGCCCGTTGGCGCTACCGCCATCAAGATCTCCGAGCTCCGCGACACCTCCAACAACCTCGGTAAGGACACTACAGCATCATTCTGGATCGGTAGGCCATATCCGTAATTTGCAGCCCTCAAGAACGCTACTGGCGACTACGTTCTCAACGGAAACTCGATGATCCAGACTGAGACCGACGTCGAAGTGGCCGGAACCGTCTTCGAATACGAAGACAGCAAGAAGGAGTCACTCGTCGCCCAGGGCCCGCTCACTGAGGTATACGGTAGAGGGAAGTTCGGTGGGTCAGATCGATGATTTGCAGGAAGTGACGGTCGCTCTGCTGCACCGCAAGGGAAACAAGGACTCTGCCATCAAGTACGAGTTTTCCATCCCCGTTATGGAAGACGTGCCCTTCATGTACAAGCCCGGAGAGTGGAGCGAGTGCTCAGTCACCTGCGGAAAGGGTACGGCAGTCAGAGAATACGGTAGATCATAGGTGGGCACCATCGAAGCCAGCTGTGAAACACCCCCAGTTTTTGGAAAATTTTGTCACAAAAACGATCATTTACGATCACCCCCCCCCCTTTTTTTGACCCGAAACACCCCCGGTTTTCGATTTCCAGCTTCAACCCCCGCCCACCTATGCGGTAGATATCGTAACCATGCAATCGTTGCAGGAGTGCAGACCCGTACGCCCTTCTGCCTGGATGTGAAGGCGAACCAGAGAGTCGGCGACGAGATCTGCGACGAGAACAACAGCACCAAGCCCGAGTCGGAAAAGGTACACTATCGACTACCGTAATCTGGAGTTCGGCGGGTCACGATCATGATTGCAGGAGTGCCTGACCGTTGACTGCAATGCTGAGTGGTTCACTGGAGATTGGGAGTCGTGCTCAGCTAGCTGCGGATCCGCTGGAGAGCAGTACAGAGTAGTCTACTGTCACCAGGTACGGTACGGAGTACGGTAAGATACTGTAGTACACCGCTCCGGAGAGAATGATCCGATGATGTGCTTTGGTAGATCAGGGCGTGATCCATTCGAGTGTGTGATGGGAGGAGAGACGAGGAGGTTTTGCAGTCTTCGCAAGATACTTCTTTCCACTCTCGAGAACACATAAATAACTGCTGTGTAGAAAAGATGGCAGGATGAGAGAGTGTGCTGATAGGTGAGAGTGCCAGACGATGAGAGGAGGAGGGAGATGGAAGAAGAGGAGAGAGGAGAGGGGGGGGAGACGGAAGAGAGGCAGAGGAAGGGCGAAGTGATAAAATGGGAGAGATAGCAACTGTTAGCCGAGAAGAGATCGAATCTAGCCCCAGGGCAGAAGGTTCGAGAAAGAGAGGAGGCATTGACAGAGGGGGATTGACTTGTGATGAAGCAATTAAGGTCTTCCGTGATGGAAAGAGAATCACCGTCGATGACGGCAACTGCACCGCCGAACGCCCACCCGTCCGTCAGACCTGCAACCGGTAGGCCACCTTCTGCTACCGTATCCTACCGTACCCCGACTATCGTAACCGTTACACAGATTCTCGTGCCCTGAGTGGCAGGCCGGTCCCTGGTCCGCATGCTCTGAGAAGTGCGGAGACGCCCATCAGTATCGATCCGTCACCTGCAGATCTGAGAAGGAGGGAGAGGAGGTACTGTAGATCTCAGCTATCGATCGATCTAATGGTACGATGGTATACTGTGATCGATTTGCAGGGCAAACTCTTGCCTGCGGAGCAGTGCGAGGTGGGCGGCGAGCTGGAGACGCAGCGAGCTTGCAATCTCGGACCCTGCGATGGACTGAAGTTCACCACCACCGACTGGAAACTGGTATGGAAGACTGTCGACGCCACGAGCGCGTCAGCAGTGTTGACGCGTTCGTAGTGTCTGCATGAAATGACTCGATTTGCAGTGCACCAAGTGCAATGAAACTGAGGAGACGCGTGAGGTGAAGTGCGTGGACACACAAGGAAGAGCCTACCAGCTGGAGAAGTGCCTCACCAACACCACCCTCGAGATCCCCATCGACACCAGGTACGGTCCAGGGTACCACGCGGTACCCGGAAGCAGTGGTACAGGTACCAGACGGAAACCATTCCAGAACTTGCGCCACGCAGCCCCCATGCTTGTACGAATGGACTACTTCTGAATGGAGCAAGTGCTCGACTGAATGCGGCCATGGATCTAAGACCAGAAGAGTCGTCTGCGCCATCCACCAGCAGGGAGACCTGGAGGTACTTATCTAGTTCCGGGTCCAGGATCTGGTACCAGAACTCATGGTACCAACTGGTGTTTTCAGGTGGTCGACGAGTCTCACTGCCAGGGAGAGAAGCCTGAAATGAAGGAGGAATGCACCAACGAGGCAAACTGCACCGGAACCTGGTTCTCTGGACCCTGGAACGAGTGCTCTGTTGAGTGAGTGACGGGTACCGGGATGCACGAAGTTTGGAATGTTCGCACGACACAAATAACAATAGGCATCGCTCAAAGACGGACTACAGTGTTGTAAACCCGTCTGCCTTTGTTCCTCATTCAGCTATCCTCTGTGTGTCCTTAGGTGCCAGTCGAGATAACAGTTGTCTCCGTGATTCCGTCGTGGTCTCCTTTCCTCCCTCTAACCATCTATCAACCAGAGTGGATACTTTTTGTGACAGAATTCCTTGCCTGCACCGATTATTCACGCGAGTCCTCTTTTTCCCCCTTTCGCCCGATTCGAGGAAAGCGCAGTTGCTGAGCGAACAAGAAAAGATGAAAGAAGCGCAACCAAAGAAGAGCTTGATTAATGGCGGAATCTCGAAGGGAAAGAGAGGGTTACGGTATCCACGCGCAGATGCGATGGTGGCACGCAGTCGCGCGTCTCCGTCTGCCTCAACTACGATCACAAACCAGAGCCGAAATGGTGCGATGAGGCGAAGAAACCCGCTGATGACCAGGACTGCAACACTCAGGCTTGCCCCAGTGAGTTGAATGAAGGAAACTGAACGAACACGAGTCGACTGAAATCGAGGAATTGTGAATGAAGCCATGAGTTCAAAATGTTAGGAAATAGGCACGTCTGCCCGGTTAGCTCAGTCGGTAGAGCACCAGACTCTTAATCTGGCTGTCGCGGGTTCGAGCCCCGCATCGGGCTGCAGATCTTTTGGCATTCTTCAGATACAAATTGAAACATTTTTAGCCTGCTTCGACTCCGAATTCGGCTGCTGCCCCGACAACTCGACCTTCGCCACTGGAGACTTCTTCGCTGGCTGCTCCAACTGCTCGCTCTCCGTGAGTATCGATTGATTGGCGCTACAGTAACCACGTCCATCTCTGCAGGAGTTCGGTTGCTGCGCTGACAACGTCACTGAGGCCACTGGTGCCAACGCCCTCGGATGCATCGAATACGTCGAGTTGGAGCCTGTCGTGAAGGCCGACATGGCTGCTGAGGCCATCGAGGGTACGAGTATCAATCGATCGAATCTTTCTTGACCTACCGTATTACGTACTGTATTCTTCCCTTCAGGATCCGGCGATATTGCCGAGATCGAGCCTGCTGTGAAGGAGGAGATGAAGGAGTGCAAGCTCACCTCGGAGGACGGAACTGAGGCCAGCGTCGACTGTGGAGTTATGGCCGGAAACCTCACCGATGTCGAGGAGGGAGATCTGATGGGTGAGTCTGAAGTGGAGGGGAAGATCTTCCCGGTTAGCTCAGTCGAGCACCAGACTCTTAATCTGGCTGTCGCGGGTTCGAGCCTCGCATCGGGCTGAAGATCTCTTTGGCGAATTCACATTTCATTAATGTGACTGCAGGCAATGAGACGACGATCCACTGCTCGAAGACGGAGTTCGGATGCTGCCCTGACTGGTACACTCCCGCCTCCGGAGCTGGCAACGAGGGATGCGAGACCTTCGTCCAGGGTAGGTCATTCGTGCTTATTGATTTTCAGTCCTACCATAACTCACAAATTCCTTACAGGAGCCTGCAATGGCACCCAGAACGGATGCTGCCCCGATAACGTCACCCTTGCTCGTGGACCCAACTTCGAGGGATGCGGAGAGGTACGGTAGCCTGATAGGTCAGGTCTTTATCGATCGATTTCAGGCCTCCTGCGCCGCCTCCCTGTACGGATGCTGCAAGGACCGCAAGACGATCGCCTTCGGCCCGCACTACGCTGGATGCGAGAGGTACGGTGGAGGAGAGAAGGCGATCGACAACTGAGTTACGATACTTCTTTAGATCCTCGTTCCCTTGCGAACTGTCGCCCAATGGATGCTGCCCCGATGGAGAGACTGCTGCTCTGGACAAGAACGGAACCGGATGCGGAGAGAACTGTCTGACTACCAAGTGAGGAGAAGTAGAATTGTAGATCAGGGATCTGACCCGCCGACCCCGTCGACGTAGTTCGAGTCGATAGATTTGTCGAGAATTTACTTGATGACGTCATGTCAGGTTCGGATGCTGTCCCGATGGAGTGACCGTCTCGAAGGGAAAGAGCAACGAGGGATGTGGCTGTGTCTTCGCCCAGTTCGGATGCTGCCCCGATGGAAAGAGTGACGCGAAGGGACCTGGATTCTTCGGATGCCCCTCCGGATGCGCCCAGAGTCAGTTGATATCCATCGCCTTCCTAGACTACCGAAGCATGCATGGGATACTGTAACTACTAATGATTCCTTGACTGCAGGTCAGTTCGGATGCTGCCCCGACGGAAAGACTGCTGCCCGTGGACCCACCAAGGAAGGCTGCCCCTGCCAGTATACCAGGTAGCCAGATTACTGTGGAGTACGATACTCATTGATTGATCTCAGATACGGTTGCTGCCCCGATGGAGAGACGACGTCGCTCGGACCCAAGCTCGAGGGATGCGATGACTGCCGCTACGCCAAGTAAGGGATTATTGTACTCCTTAGATTACGGTAGCTTACCGTTCCTTGATTCAGGCACGGGTGCTGCCAGGACGGAGCTACTCGCGCTCTCGGCCCCGAATACGCAGGCTGCCCCACGACGACGATGGCTCCGTTCATGAGAGGAGGAACAGTGGCACCCTCCCAGATCACTGCCTGCGGACAACCTCAGGATCAGGGCAAGCAGTGCGCAGGCACCTCCTACAAGCTGGTACGGTACTTTAGGGATACGGTACCGAGGGTACAGTATGGTACAGAGACAGGACCCGGTCTTTGTAGATGTGGTACTACGACACGGCCGAGGGTCGCTGCTCGCAGTTCTGGTACGGAGGATGCGAGGGTAACGACAACAAGTGAGTGCACTCTTGAGAGGATTGGATGGAGTACGGTAGCTGGCACGGTGCCAATCCCTGATTCAGGTTCCCCACTCTCGAGTTGTGCGAGGGTGTGTGCATTGAGCCGCCAGCAAAGGGCCGTTGCTACCTGCCCAAGGTCGAGGGACCGCAGCACTGCAACTCTCTGGAGCCTAGGTGGGTCACGAGAGGAAGCTCTTGATTACGGTAGCCAATAAATCAATACTTAGATACTTCTACGATGCTGAGACGAGAGTGTGCAAGGCTTTCTGGTGGCGTGGATGTCTCGGAAACGCCAACAACTTCGCCAACTGGGCCGATTGCAGTGTGAGTACTGTATCCCACTAGTGGATCTACAGTGGATAGTCAGGACGAATCGGTAACTAACAATATGCAGGCATTCTGCTCTGATGTGGACAAGGTCGAGGAGACGACCACTACTGCCGCGCCTGCCACTCTTCCTCCCACCCCTCCCCCAGCCCATCCCACGGAACCATTCGAAGTCGTGAGGTATATTAGAGGGTATTAGAGGGTTACGGTCACAACTCATCTTTGCAGAGGCAGAGAGGAACCGGCCCCTGCCCCCACCCAGGGACAGCGAGTGAATCCATTCCAGACGATGGAGGATGTGTGCAGAGCACAGCCTGATGCCGGACCATGCAATGAGGAGACTGAGAGGGTGAGTTCGGATACGGTAGGGTTGAAGTGGGACTACGGTAGAATCACAACAATCAATTGCTCTTCAGTTCTTCTTCGACTCTGTTGCTGGAAAATGCGAGCGGTTCCGCTACGGAGGCTGCGGAGGAAACCTCAACAGGTATACGGTACTGCAAGAGTGTACGGTAGATTATCGATTGGTTCAGCTTCCGCGACGAATCGGAGTGCCTCATGCGCTGTGGATTCATGACCGAAAACCGACAGCCAGCTCAGCCCCCTGCTCCCGGACCCGTTGTTCCCAACCAGCCCGAGCAACCAACCGCAGGTAGGCAAACTGATAGGAAGACGAATACGATTAGATCGGGTGATAGGCGGCTGAAAGTACTTTTATTTTAGCCCCCTATCACCCGATCGTCGAACCACCGAATCCTCACATCAATCCCTTCGAGCAGAGAGGTTTGTTAATGCACTGTAGCATACGGGTTTTGCAAACTGAAGAATATCGATTGATTCAGAGACTCCGATTCCCGTTCCTACTCGCCCTTCTACATTCGGATCTTCGAAGGGTCGCGAGGTCTGCAACCAGAAGGTCGACGTCGGCCGTTGCCAGGGATCCTTCTCTTCCTTCTACTATGAGGTACTATTGAGGGTACGGTAGCCTGGGTTATGGTAGAAGCACGGACGTCTAGGAGAAGATATAGCATAGGCATGCTGGGATACGAAAACAAGATAATAATTGATCAAGCCTCATCTCAGGTCGCCACGGGAACTTGCGTCGAATTCAAGTACTCTGGATGCGGCGGCAATGGCAATCGATTCACGAGCAAGGCCGAATGCGAGGGTCTCTGCGTGAGGACCTCCGCCCCCGGTAGGTCACTCCTCGCCCATGTTCCTAAGCCCCGCCCCTTTCGCAGAGGCCGAACCCGGAGTGGGACCCAATGGAGTCAGCTCGCCGTGCTTCGAGCGAAAGGACACCGGAAGATGCCCCAATGAAGCCACCACCTCGTACACCACCAAGTGGTACTACAACAGCGTGAGTCTTGCGTTACGGTAGTCGACTGGGGGTACGGTAGAGCTGGATTACGGTAGTCAATGGCAGGCTGACGGAGTGTGCGGACGCTTCCACTACTCGGGATGCAATGGAACGGGCAACAAGTTCGAGTCGGAGGTCGAGTGCAAGAGTGCATGCGACCATCTAGTGTGTGAGTGATCCACCCTTTTCTGCTCCTTTCATTCTTCTGTCTGATCTAGTGGACGATTCCAGAGTTATAGGAGCACAATCACTTTGTGCTTGATCATTGACACAAGATCAGAAAAGCAAAATGAAGTTATTGATTACGTCTGGGCTGATTCAATCAATCGAATCTAAAGAATCCCCAATTAGTACTAGATTCTCCGTCATCGATGATCGTTGATCCTTTGGGTGACTCTCTCCTTGTAGCTCCCTGCGACAAGCCGATCGTCGTCGGTCTCTGCTCGGGCAAGCACGTCGCCTTCGGATTCAACAAGTCGTCCGGAAGGTCAGTGGGCGGGGCCAGTAGGGGCGTGCCCAAAAAAGGGGGGGGGGGCGTTGCCAATCCTCCATCTCCTTCAGATGCGAGCAGTTCGAGTTCTCTGGTTGTCTGGGTAACAACAATCGCTTCCCCACGATCGAGGAGTGCTCGAGAGTCTGCCCCAGCCGTAAGTAATCTGGGTACCGTACCCTTCCCCTCAACCCCATAGGGTACCGTAATCCCCCAAGTGTGCCCACCTCCTATCCTTGCCCTCACCTTCCACGAATGTAGTCTCGCTTATTACTTATTACTGATTCATATCGCTTCGACTAGAAGAGCGCTGGAGCTCTCTCATCCCCATTCGTATTCTTCCCACTAGTATTATTCGCTATTATTACAGTATAATTCGTCTTAATAATAGGCATATTATCGATTATTGAGCATTATTGTTGTTTACGAACCCATACACACTGAATCTCAGCAGCTATGCCCGCCCTTCCTTTCTCCTTTTTATTGAGTTCTCCTTTTCACACTCTCTCCCACCGAACATTCTATCGATTTTTCACTGGCACTGCCACATAGTTCTTACTGTATTTGGTAGGCTACCGTATACTCCCTCCTTCCTGATCCGAATCGATCGATAATCCTCACCAGTTGTCTACCGCCGTCGAGATAAAAGCAATCTGTTATGTATCTCTGTATTCCTAGATCAGCAGGAGGCATGTCCCGTTTTGATGCAGTGCAGTGTTGTGTCCCTCTTCACTTGACTTACCCCCGTGTTCCTCCACTTCCTAACCCCCACTGCATTGTAACCACTCCCTAACCTTTCCCCCTCTCATTCACTCTAACTTCTCTGTGCACTACTACTTGAGTGTGATTTCTACTAATCAGGCGGAGCTTGGACGGCCGCTTCCGAAGCCGCGCGATCCGCTCCACTCGCGTTGTCCGCTCCACTCGCGGTATCCGCTCCTGTCGCTCCTTCCGCCCCAGTGAACAAGTGCTCCCTGCCGAAGGAGGTCGGACCGTGTCGGTGAGTGGAAGTGGTCTAACCCCTGTGTGATCTCCCCCTTGTGTGTCTGATACTCCATCGTCACACAAAACAGACAATTGAGAAACGAACACAGAATGACGAGAAAATAGATGAAGAACGGACAGAAAACATCAGTGAGCACAATCAGAGCAAATGTAGAATTAGCATTGCCATGTTCTAAATACAATTTATCGTAGATCAGACACTCGTACTCGGAGTGTTCTCTACAAAAGTGTTCATGCTCTCTGTGATAGCCCTCGGTATACTGGTAGGGATACGGTAGTGGTGTGTCTGCAGTTCCCTCATTGCTTCCTTCTACTTCGATGCTTCAACTGGGAAGTGTGCCGAGTTCAACTACGGTGGATGTCATGGGAATGCGAATCGATTCACTTCCCTCCCCGAGTGCCAGAGGGAATGCGAACCAGAGAGGAGCCAGGTGCCGTATCTAGGGGTACTGTAGGTCACTACCGTAATCCAGGCTCTCCGCATGAATCCCTCTGCTGTGGCTGCAGATCAACCTCGACCAGACGACTTCCGCCATCAGCACTGGGGCCAACGATCCTCCAGGTACGATAGGATGGAGTAGCATACGGTAGATACCAGTAGATCAAGGAAACTTTTCCCAGACCTCCTCGTCGGCTTCACATTGTTGAGAAAGCAGAGGCTCTCAAGACGAACAAGATCAGAAAGGTACGGTAGTGGCCTATGGTAGGTTGATTTGATAACGACTGCAGGACCTGGCTCTCCCTGCTCCTCCCGCGCCTACCACCACCACCACGACTACAACTGAGGAACCGAAGAAAAGACTGCCTGTGGATTCAGATGAAGAAGATCTGGTGAGTATCGATCGATATGCCGAAGAGTACGGTAACATTCCAGTCGATTCAGCTCTCCCCATCATCCTACGTACCCTCTTCCAATCTTCCCGAACTGTGCTTGCTGCCGGTCCAGCCGGGCAGCTGCTACGACAAACAGCTGAGGTATACTGAAGTGGTGGAGTACGGTAGGCTAACACAATCGATTGAGATGGCATTACAACGACGCGAGAGGCATGTGCACCTCGTTCTCGTTCACTGGATGTGATGCGAACGCCAACAACTTCGAGAGTCAGGTACGGTAGGAGAGGGTTTCGGAACCATAGGATTACTGTGCATCATTACATCTCGGTCACGAGACTCTTCCAGATACCACCGTAGTTTACCGTATTCTCCTCAGGAATCGTGCGAACGTGCGTGTGGCGCCTTCCGCGAGGAGCGTGTGTGCGAGACACGAGCGGATGCGGGCGAGTGTTCGACTGCTGTTATGAAGTGGCACTGGGACACGAACAGAAGGGCATGCAGACAGATGGTGTGGGGAGGATGCGGAGGAAATGGAAACAGGTCAGATAGGGTATTGTAGCTGACGAGTACGGTAGATAGTGATGATGTACCTAGTGTACATTAATTCTCAACCAAGTGATCATCTTCAGATTCTCGTCCAAGTCAGAATGCGAGCAGTTGTGTGTGAGGGAGACTGCTTATCCCGAGGGAACCAATGTGTGTATCATGGCCACCGATGCAGGACCATGCTCAGATGCTGTCACTATGTGGTACGGTACTTGAGGAGTACGGTATAATCCATCGATCGATGGCAGGCACTTCGACATGGGAGCTGGCGCGTGTCGTCAGTTCACGTACGGAGGATGCAGAGGCAACGGCAATCGATTCCTCACCAGATCAGCCTGCGAGAAACAGTGCGGCCACACAACGGGTACGGTATATTGATGGTTACGGTAGGGACACATTCCTTGCAGTTCCTGCCCTTCCCACACCCGCTGCACTGATCCAGCACCAGGTGCATCAGCTGCAGCAGGAACGACCGACCCCTGCAGCCATAAGCGTTCCCGCCGAGCCAGCCAGCCACCAGGCACCCGTCACTACGAAGTTTATGCATATCAGAGTACGGTAGTTAGGGATTACGGTAGATAGGCTCTTATCTTCTTAGGCCTCGCTGAATGCCTCGGATGAGCGAATTGTCGCCCACGCTCGTCTTCCGATGACCTCGAAGATGTCGATGGGGACTGGAAAGAAGAGAGAGGAGAGCCATCTTCCAGCTACTCCCAATCGTGAGTAGTGCTCTAGATTCAAAGCATCTCCCTCAATCTGGAACAGTGGAGAGGCTCTATCTGAAGACCAGAATCGAAAGGATATTGTATATGTGTACGGTAGTGATACCGTACACCTTTCAGCAGCCTGCTCACTCCCTGTGGACGTCGGTCCTTGCTCTGACGTCGTCCACTCCTGGTACTACGATGCTCACTCTGACTCCTGTCGTCCTTTCGCCTACGGAGGATGCGGAGGCAACCAGAACAGGTCCGACCACTGAAGCGAACACACAGATTACGGTAACTGCAGATTCGCATCTGATCACGACTGCAAGTCCGCCTGCCAACGAGGATTCCAAAAGACGCGCACCTCGGAAAAGGTACGGTAGAGTACAATGGGAGCTTAACCGGCCAACCGATAATTCAGACGGACAGAGGCATGCTGAGGTCGCATGCAAGCGGGCCCTTCGAGATGGGTGATGAGGTGAGATAGGATATGTCTGGAGATTATCGATTTATGGTATTGAAATACCTCTTCCAGATCCGCCTCCAATGCGATTTCAACGAAACGCCCGTTATCTGGTACAAGGACGGAGCACTGCTCGAGTTCACTGAACGAGTCAGGGTGAGGATATGGTAGGATACTGTAATAGAAGACCGTTCGTTGCAGGAGGAGGACTCGTTCAAGATGCTGGCCATCCACTCTGCTCAGCCCACTGATTCAGGCAGTTACATGTGTGCCTATGGAGCAGATGGCAAGGTGTCGGACCGTATCATGGTCAAGGTCAATGGTGAGCCAGTTCTTGATTGACTACCTTAACTCCTCACTCCTTCTCAGCCCTACCCGTCCACGAGTCCTACTGTACGGACATTGGCAGCACGAACACATGCAAGAAGATCCTCTCGAGAGGTACGGTAGATGACAGATTACAGTAGGAAGATGCAATCGATTAGGTCTGTGCGGCAAGAAGCGCTACGGGACCTTCTGCTGCAAAACGTGCGGATCGCACGGATTCGAGAAGTTCCGATTCTGAGAATCGACACGGTTGCCCCTCCACCGCAGATCTGATGTTGCATTCGTACAAATTAATTGTTGGTTTCAAATCTTGCCCAGTTCACATATGTTTGTAAGTTACGTATCGTTCATAGTATCATCAATAATCAATCACCGCAGCATACTCTAATCCGCATACGTTCCACGCATTATTCGCGATCTTGAAAATATTGTTTACTTGTGTTTATAGATTGATAAATATGTTTATCATTAAATTATATTGTGATTCAATAAACACAAATTAATTCAATAAAAACTAAAAATGAGATAATAAAAAAGAACGATAGGGTAAATCGAAAAATCGATGACGAACGTGCACTTTGAGACCAAATGATATTGAAATTTTAGGTGTTGAAATTTAGAAGTAGTGTTTTCAATGACCTACCTGTTAATTTAATCAATTTTCCGTTCTTTTTTATCCATGTAATTATCCTTTGTTTCCTGATCTCTAGAGTTTACTCATTTTCAGCCATGATTTACGATGACAAGACCATTGACGAGGTGCTCGAAATGGAAAAAGTCGAGGTTCGCGTTGTTTTGTTTTCTAACTTCAATGTTGTGTGCAGTATCAAGAGCAACAGAACCCCCTCCGAGCCGATGAACTCAAAGATCCCCATCGAGCCATTAAGATCGAACTTCTCGTGAGTATGAATTCGCCCCAAACTTTCATTTCTTTTCGAGATCAAACAAGGTCGCTCGCGAGTAAAGCACTGCTTCTTATCAGGGTATCATCGCGACCTATCAGGAGCCCGTTTGTAGCAATAGAATCTTCAGAGATTATGAGTAAGTCTTCGATGTTGACATCTCGCAAAGTACTGTATTTTGTTTCAGAGAAATCAATGGGTACCAACTGGACCCTACACGTTATGGATTCAAGAACTTCACCTCTATGATGAGAACATTTTCTGACAAGTTCAACTGTCATGTCGATTTTACTAAAACAATGTGAGTTCTCCAATTCACGATTGAAATCATTAAAATTAGTCATGATAATGGTTACGGGCTCCACACATGATAATGGATGTATTAGGAGGGAGCGATGATCCCATATATGCCAGTGAAAATTACTGACGAGTTGTTCTTCAAAAATATTGAAGTTTCTAAATATAGGTACTCTGCGAAGACGACTGAGCGGAGTGCGCATCTGCAGGATCTGATCAGGAACCAGATCACGATTGAAGAGAAGAGAAGAAGGGATATGAGACGAGCGAGGTTAACCATGTTACGCTTTTGAATCGCATCTGCACATCACAAAACAGTCCCCTATTGCTCTCCATTTTCACAAGAGTTCACAGGCGGAGAAAAAAACTGAGGTGGATCGGAGGCCTTTGGTCACATCAAAACATCAAAAATCTTGCGAGATTTCGTTTATAGAAATATGTAATATATGAAATATGTGTTTTAGCTGCTCTTTAATACTATCGATATTGTTTTTTTGTGGAACCACATTGGCTCGTCAAAACCTTTTCAATGATATTCTGCGTGCCTTACTCAAAAGTAGTTGAAATATAGTTGTAAATGGCAAATAAGGTATGTTGTATCACGTTAGCATATCAGTAAAAAATTGAAAAAGCACGTCAGCTGAGGGTAATTAGTGCACCGCTAGCGTGAACATTTCACCTATTATACTCACTCCGGCCGATATGCGAGCTAGAAACGAAGACTTGAAGACGGTTTTCGATATAACCACATGGAAGGCCTATGATCTACCTCCTCTGTTACTGTGTCAAGGACGCATTATACAGGGGGATTTTGATAGTCAATGAGAAAATGGTCGGCCAGTTCTGTGATGTGCCCTGTCAATGATCTATTACCTTTTTTATTTGTATATTTATGTTTGTCCTGCATATACATTATTTCAGGTCCTTCAGCCGACCCAGAAGGCGTAATAACTACGGCGCTGGTTTGTTTGTTGCTTTAGTGTTCTTGGGCTTGTACGAACTTCGACGCCGTCTCGAACTGTGGAGTGTTGAAATGATTCCATTTCGCAAAAGGAAGCACACACACATAAATTACCATATTAGTGCGAATGATGACTGCAGGCATCTTCTACGCCCAGAACTTCATGCCTCTCATGAGTGACGACCGGACGGAGGAGGAGAGAATAGGTGAGGACAATGGGGCACTCCCTGACTTCATCAATCAATTGATCCTGCAGCTGATAACCTAATCTCGTTTGGTCGATCTCTGGCTGAGGCAGAGTCACGTGGACGAGGACCAAACTGGGGAGGAATGAGATCAAGAAACGGAGAGGAGTCGAGTGACGACGATGAACCATGGCCTGGCCACAGGTGAGACGGCGATTCATCTAGTTGAGGAAAACATGATGTGCTCGATATAGCCAAAAAAAGCATTGTGCTATCCTTCTTCATTTAAACTTGTGAAGCAGCTCGCCACTTCCCATTCCATTTTCACTACCTGATGGTTTAGAGTTGTAGTCCCGTAGGACGAATAGCCGTCGAGATTCGGGAGGGAGAGGGAGGTAGATCAAAATCCTCCCTCCCTTCCCATCTCTCGCTTCCGCTTCCAGAGGTTGAGATATTGATTCCCATATCGGTTGATGATTTATCTTCTTCTTACAATCGGCATAGCGACCTTTGCAATCATCATGGGTTTCTGCTACATCGTGAGGTAGCCATTTTTGTTCTCGAAAATAACTGGCCATAGCGATGGTATACCCACCTGAGAGGTTGGGTTGGTTGGATAAGTTAAAGGATATAGTTTGACATTCCATTAATTTTCTGAATTTGCTCGGCCTCCGTTGCTCACGATCTATTTTTGGCCTGGTTTAGAGTGGTCTAGGAATAGAGCGCTAAAAAGACTCTTAATTGCAGATCTAAGAGTGTTCCTCCGTCTCGTGGAAAGGATACTGGCGACGTCATCGACGACCCCAATGCCAGTGGCAGCAGTTTCGAAGACTGCACTAACCCTTTCAGGGTTCAGAACGTGAGTCGTTCCCTTCCCCTCCCTCCTCTGATACCTATGACTAAGCAACTCGAGCATAGGCTCTACAGATAGGAGGGGGGAGTGGAAAAGTCCAAAGGTGAAGTATCATAATGGTATCAAATAGTTACTACCAATGACTTGTTATAGAACGAGCGCATTCGTGACATAGTCATTCGATACGGAGAGATGGACGATGCGGGCAGGAAAGGACTCGCACTGGCTGATGTCGTGGCCAAGTAAGAGAACCCCCCCCCCCCCTCCCCCTACGATAACCTCTCTTCAGATTCAAGGAGGAGCATCGACAGCCACTCGGAGGAGTGCCTAATATTAGAGAGGAGTGAGTGATGAGTTTAGACTAGGGTTATCAACACGAGAGAAGGCAGCGGGCTCGTTACGCCTCCCCCTCCTCGGATTGCGAAATATTGGGAGGGTGAGGCATAACGAGCTCGCTAGCTCCCCTCGCATTATCAAAACAACTTGTGGATATGACAGCCTCCAGCCACTCAATTCGGCCATTGCTTTGATTTGAATTGCCAATGCCTTCTGTTTGACTGTTTATCGATGGATTCCCTTTGTCCTCGTTGCAGTCGTCTTCTGGAGAAGATGAAGAAGGTGGACACGACGGAGTGGATGGTGGAGAAGATGGCAGACGACGTCGCCTACGTCATCATCGAGGCAGCCACACTTAAGCGAGTCAAAGACGGTGAGTGAGGGGAGAGAAAGGATGGAATCTCTCTCACCCCACAATACTTGGCTAGTTAGAAGCTCTTGCAGTGGACTCTGGTGTGTCTACGATGTCTCCCAAGGAGGAATCGACTGAGGTATGACCTGCTTGCCACTTGATTTATCATTCAGATGGCGATTCAAATGGTATTCTTGCAGGCGCCAAAGAGTCCCTCCGTCTCTCCGGTAGGCAAACGCATGCTCCAATTCCATCTCAATCGGGCCAACTTCTCTAACAATCGGATGGACACGAGGGAGAGGGTGCTGCAGGAGGTGTGCCGAGAGAGTGCGACTGCTGCTGTGGCTGCATCCGTCGCTCCGATTGGAGTCGAGTAGCTTCGCACTCCTGTTGTATTGATCGTCCGTTGCATCAGATGAGTATGGACGCCAATCGGGGCGCCGGTTGTATCCAGAGTGTGGAAGCCATCATTGTTGTATTCGTTGCTTGTATGCCCACTCACTGAATTAAGCTCAGTGGGAAGGGGTAGATTACATGGTCATGGCTCACCAGCAACAGCATTTGAACTCTTGTGCTATTGTGTCGTTGGTTGATCAGTTGTACTGTTATAATTGTACATTTATCAGCGGGCGAAATCGGCGAGTGATCTGAGTCGCTTCGTGGCAGACTCTGATGGAGACCCAGTGGCCATGGATTCGATGGATTCGATGGAGGAGGATGAACCAGAGGAAGTGCAAGGGGGACCAATCCCCCAGTACGACAGAGCGGCCATAATGGCACTCAATGACCAGGGTAAGATCGTCACCCATCGATGCACTCGGTATAAAGAGATTGCTACTCCTTTTGCCGTTGTTGTCTCGTGTTGTTGATGCCTCGCCAAAGGCGGAATTTCCCCTTGCAATCACCGTTTCCAGTTGTGCTGGAGGGTCAAGTGGTGGCGAAGGTGACGGGCTTGAGACTGCTGCGCGCGCAGACCTCGCCCGCTTCGGGCAGCTCGTCTTCCCACTCGAGTCTGTCGGGCTCGCGGAGAGGAGTGCGTACAGGAGGGTACGTTGGACAAGATGTCGCTTCTATATTTCAAGGGCTTAACGCACTAATTCGTTCAATTGCATATCAAGATATCTTTTGCACTTGTTGTAAGATCACCTTGGAAAAAAACAGAGTAAAATATTATAAAAATTAAATTTAGTATTGAAAGGTTTCAGTAGATAGGTATACTGTATCCTTTGAATGGCCGGGCTCTTGGCGGGAAAACGGAATGATTTTCGCGCGCTTGCAGTTCACTGTGGTTGTTTATCATCGATTGTTCTCCGTGTTTACCTCTTTTTCCCTTGGGTTGTATTATAGTAATATCGTTTATTCAGGCTTGCCTCTCGACCTACGCCTCCGGTGAACTCATCCAGTACGTTTTCAGCCATTTTATATTTGCTTTGAGTGAGCATGTTTTTATTACAGTCATGTTTGTTTTTTAAAGGCATGTGGTCATCTCAGACTCCATCTGCAGCCAGGCCCAGCTCGGGATTCGGCTCCTTTGGTACATTCAAGTAAGCACATGATTTTCGAAACTTGTGGAATTTCGTTATCGCAGGAACGCGGCCCCTCCTGCTAATCAGTCTGGTGACTCGGATGACGACGATGCTTCGGCTATCATCCAGCCGTCCCAGAGCAACCTCGCCTTCAAGCTGCCCACTTTCGGCAAGGTGACCGCCATACCCTCGGTTTAATAATTTATTGTTTGTTTGTACTTGGTTATTGTGTCTGTACTTTGATGTAACCTTATTGATGAATGTGAGAGAAGGGCGGGTTGTCCCTTCAGGACAACGAAGATTCGGGCTACAGCGAGCTGCTAGAGGACCCTGATAAGCAGCGGCCTCCTGGAAGTGAACTGCGTCGCCAGATGCGCGCCCATCTGGGCATCCCTAGTGACGGAGAAGCCTCGCCTCCACTGCCTCCTCCTGGACTCCCGCCGATGGCTGCTCCCCCAGGAATGATCATTGCTCCTCCTCCGCACATATTGTATCCCCTTGTGCCTCATCCGTTCCCTCCCGGCGTATGGATTCCCAACCATACAATGCTCATGCCGCAGCCGCCGCCTCCCTCGCCTGGTTTCCTTCTTCCACCCGGCTTACCCGTTTCCCTCCCGCCACCCCCTCCTGGCATGCTATTTCCACCGGGATTGACACCGCTGGCAATGGTACCGACTCCTCCACCAGGTCTTTGGATCGCACCTCTCCTCCATCCACCTGGATTGCCACTTCCCCACAAGGATCAGCCTGTGGAGTTCAGGGGAGAGGTGTACTATGAGAGACCCAAGGTGTGGCCACCCCCCGTCAAGATTGAGGAGAGGAGGGCAGACAAGCGAGAGACGAGGCCTCTGCTCATCGAAGTGCCTCGCGATGTGAGCATTGCTTTATTGGTGGAAGAGATGGATGATGATGCCTTTGTTTCAGGAATACAAAGCTTAGAATATAATATTCTTTGCAGGTGGGGGACAAGGCTCCACCTCTTTTAGAAATAGCCTACCCTAAGCGTTCCAAACTTGACCTAAACAGCCTTGCCCCGACCTAAGGATGGTGGGCGGAGCCTTGTCCTCAACTGTAGAAGTGTTTGATTTTTGATTCTTCATGTGTTGTATTGCAGGCAGCGGCTGCTGCTTCTGGCTCCCCCTCCTCGACGAGTGCGGGACCTGCCCCATCTCTCCCCTCATTCGGAACCAGCTCCCAGGTAGGACATCCAGATCGCAACTTGGCATGGGAATGAGTAAATCGTGTAATTATTCGATTACAGTCGATACCTTCTTCCGTGCCTGCGCCTCGCCCTCTTCCTACATTCGGAGGAGCTAAGGTAGTACTGTGAATAGAAGTACTCCTGTTTCTGAGAAAAAGGATCATCATATTGGGACTCTTGCACCGAAATGTAACTTCAGCTCTCGCCGCCCTCTTCTACCACGTCCATGGCGAAAACTTCCGTGTCTAGCGAGAGTGCGCAAAAGGGATCGGAGCTGCTGGGAGCCACCATCCAGCTCATTGGAAAACTGGTAAGTCATCATGCCAGGAAGATTTAGAATAGATTGAACGTTATCCACTTGCAGCAAAGCGGCGCCACGGTGTACATGCGCGAGATCGAGCGAACTCCTGTGGAGGACGTGGTCGCGAGCAATCCCGACTTCTTCGATATCGATGAGAGTGCGTCGAGTGACTCGTCATTATGAACTATTGTTCTCGTCTAATCCAATTACCTATATCAGGAAACAATGACTTTGCTTTTGATGATTGAATTACTTAGCCTTGAAATTTGAATGTAAACTTTAAAATGAAGCGTATTCTCTTTGTTTGCAGAGGACGAGCGCATCCATCTGCTGCACAAGGACGTAAACCCGAAGCTGCTGTCGGTGGACGGGAAGACGTTGGGAGAACTAGCGGGCGAGGAGAAGAAGCAGGAAGAGCCTGCCAAGGCAAGCAGAGCCGGAGTCAGTTGTTTAGCCTCCCATTCATATGGTTCTCTCGGATATGTATCTTATTTTCATCTGTATTTGAATGCGTATTATAGGCTTTCTCCCGTCCCAATCCGCCGACGTTTGGTGGCGTGAGACCGATGCCTACCTTCGGAGGTAACCGCCCCACTAATAACGAAGAGAAGCCCACGGCAATCGCATCCCAGGTGAGATTATAATGGTTGCTTGGGTAACTTATCCTTGCTGTCACGTGAGCTTCCCACCTTCGGCGGCAATCGTCTCGGGAAGGTGGTGGAGGAGGTGATCGAGAGACCCGCGAGTAGCATGCCCATCAGTGCAGAGACTAGCGAACCGCCTAAGGTTCGTGCAGACGAGGTTTATTCAAAGGATGTGATTGGTTTGTAGCCTCTCCGGGAAATGCCTACGTTCGGTACTACGAAGCCTCGGAAGCTGATCGAGGTCATTGAGGATCCGGAGGTATTCGACCGGTGATAGAATCAATCCTGAGAGAGACCAATTTCAGCCAGTCCCTGCGGCAGTCGAGAGAAAGCCATCCATCAACGAGCAGCCCACGGTGAGTTTATATAACTTTTTTAGAGGATTTCCATGTGCCAACGCTATGAATCTCTCCCTTTGCAGCCTCTTGCTGGCATGCCTTCGTTCGGAACGAGGTCCCAAGAAGTGCAGAGACCCGACAGCGCCCGATCTATTAGATCCGAAGATGAGCCCAGAAAGGTACTGAGAGAGTAGAATGCGTAGCCATACGTCACTTTATAAATAGGCCTCTTTTTGAATACGCTCGGGAAAAAAATATTCCGCTCGCATTAATTAAATGATTATTGATTTTAAGTGGTGCATTTCCTCTTTGTATTATCACAGTAGCGTACTTCATGATATTAATGGTTACGATGGCATCACGGAGTCATTTGAGTTGCCCTCCTTCGGTGGAGTGAAGGTCGGTGAGCAGCCTCGCCCCGTGCAACGTGCCGATAGTATCTCGTCCATGTCTAACAGCTCGGACGATGAAGGAACTCAGGTAGGGGAGACGAGAAGGAGAATGAGATGAGCTGATTGATGTACTTGTAGGAGTCGAAGTACACCACTGCCGCCAGTGGCTTCTCGAGCAGAAACGGAGAATCGGTAGGAAGTGAAGAGTGGAATTGAAGTGATGATGATGGGGAGAATATTTGCAGATGCAATCGCTAAGTACAGCCTCTGTTCACTCATCCCAGGAGACGATCGAGGCAGAGGAGAACGAGGTTGTGACTCGAGCAGCTGAGGAATCGAATGGACCGGTGAGTAGGAATTGGAGAGAGGGGTGAGTGTGGAGGAAGATGAGATCATGCTGATGCAGGACTCCTTCCCCGTACACAAGGACATCAGCATGCTGTGCAAGAAGGAGCATCTGGCATTCGACTCTGTTCACAAGGGACAGATTCATATGGTGGGTGGAGAAAGGGATGGGAGGAAAGTACCACTCTGTGCAGGCTGCCCTTCTCACTTCATTCGACCCCAACCGACTCGTGCTCACTCTCCACGAGGATAACATGATGGATCAGCTGCAGCTGATAATGAGGGATCTCAGGTATCCACTTCATCCATTTATTTCTCAAAGAACTGTGCTCTTTTCTAGAACGGCCTACGTAGACAAGACTCCTCTGAGTGTGGTGAAGCCGGGACAGTTCGCTGTCGCCATCAATGGAGAGATCATATTGAGAGTTGTCGTTCTGAGACATGTGAGTACCCTCTTCTCTCCTTCCTCCATCTTACCGAATCTATTCCCGATTTCTCTGAGACTCTAATTTCAGTCGGTGGAGGATAAGAACAACTTCGTGGTAGCATGCCTCGACTTCAATGCAATCCTCACCGTGAGTTACAAGAGAAAGAGACGGATCGAAAGAGTGATCAGTACTTATTCGTACGTGATTGAAGGTGGAAAAGGTCAACCTCTTCGAAATGTTCGATCGATTCGGCGTGCACGCTGTTAGAGCATCCACCTTCGTCGCCAGAATCAATGGAATGGAGGTGAGGAGAGGAACGAGTTGTCGAGATGGGAGAGTGGGTGATATTTCAGCACTTGACTGCGTCCGGTCACGCGGGAGTGAAGATGGCAGTGAAGAACGGAGAGGATCCGAATGACGACAGTGTGAAGGCCTTCCAGCCATTCGTCTTCCATGGAGTGGATGAGGTACGATTATACCTGGTTTTCTTAGATCAATAAGCGACATAAATTTCGTCCTACTCATTTCGCTCTTTAATGTTTTATATTCTCTAGTTCTGTCTGTCATTCGTGTTGTTGCATTCTCTCCTTGCAGAATGGCGAGTTGGTGGTGGACGTGGCCATCGTGATGGGCACTGAAGTTGTGTGGATGGGCGAGGCGTTCTCGCGTTTCGTTGCCTCCCCCACACGCAACACTGGCATTGCCAATCCCAATATCAAGGTTCGATTACACATCATTTTTCAAATTTGTTTTAACGCAGGTTGGAGAGAAGCTATATGGGCTCATTCACGCTACAATGATATAACATCATGATCTTGCTTGCTTTAGGATGCGATCGAATACGCGGTGAGACGTGACCTCCCCGGTTACGAGAAGACTGGAACTGTGGAGATTGTGTGCGACATGGTAAGTATGGAAGGGGAGGAGAGGGTGAGAGGGGGGGGGGGTGGCAATAGTGAGTCATCCACCTCCAGGTGCCCCCTAACGAGATGGATCTCTTGACAACGCGCTCTGATTCTCTGGATAGGGTATGCGCACATTTCGCATTCCACAAGAATTGTTTAATTCACTCAATACATCCAAATTATCTGAGGATAATTGTAGATAAATTTCCACGATTGCAGGGTCTGGAGCGCACGTCGTTCGCCCCTGTGAAGAGGGAAGAGAAGGAGGAGGGCGAGTTGGACTCGTCGCATGACGAATCGACCACCAGTGAGAGAACCACCGTGGACAGACACGCTGCAGGAGGTATCACCCACCCTTGCCATGCTTTTGCCGTTTTCGAAAGAATTTCTAAATAGATTACCAATTGTTTGGAGTGATTATTGATTGATTCCCGCTGAAGTTACAGACTTTGTTCGTGAAGTGAAGGAAGAGCTGCCTGACGACGAGTTTGTCGTCGTCGCTCCTCTCGGTTCCAAGCCTATCTTCGATGTAGAGAGGTATAAGTGGAAAAGGGTGGAGGGGGATTAGTGTCATTCCTTCCAGCATGGTCTCGCTCATTCGCAAGTTCAACGCCAAGGGCGAGAATGTGGAGGTGGACGTGATCAAGTCGATGGCCAGAGCACTCATCCTCTCGGTCAACAAGGTTAGTACTAGGGTGCTTCAGTGTCAAATTATCCCCTTCCTCTCCCTTTTCCGCGAAGTAGATGATCATTCTGCTGTTTGCAGACACTGACTACTTTGGGCGACCGTGGCGCCCTTATCGCGAATGCAGAGGCACTTGAGGCAATCGACATGGCGTAGAGACTCCTGTTTACGAGACTCCTTCCTCCATAATTATTACTGAGATATAGTTCACATCATACATATAGTATGCGCAAGTACATGTTAAAAGTGTACGACATGTTGTTTTCAGTTCATTCATTTTTATCCCGCTAATTGTACGATCATTGTGTTCCCTTCCCGAGTTTCATGAGTTGTTAATTCGAAGTTCTGTTGCCCCTGAACGGAACAGTTTTTGTTAATAAAGGTTTTCGCATTATCTTTAAAATAATGCATATGATAGCGAGCTCGCTACGCTGATGTTTATAAGAGAATGGGCACATAAATCTAGAATCAAACCGAGGATGTCTTCCCTTTCAATTTATTACACGTTTCGCTATCTAGATAGGTTCATATGTGCATGCAATAGTCTAGTTTCAATCTAGTTTTCACTCCGTTTTATGTTTTCTCGTTTATGTCTTCGGTGGTCTCGATATCCTATGACAGCCATAGATTTCGTCTCTTATCAGGGGGGAAAGGGAGACATAGGAAATTGAAGTGTTCACGATCAGGGAAACGTATGGTATCATTCTATAATAGACTACTTCCTTACCCAATATCGGATTAGTTTCATCGATACATATTTCTCACCCGTTGACAACCTTTACCTTGTTTATAGATTTCAGTAGGAGAAAGGGTGTTAGGGTGTATTGCCTGTGAGAGGACGGAGTGGAACTCTCTCTTCGTAGACTGCATTGCGCACTATGATATGTTCTGGGGCATGTCTCTCGTTCGAATAACTGATCTTTGATCTTTACTTTGAACCGGGAGTGGAATTCGAGTAGGGAGATACGAGGCCGACTTGGAGTGAAGCAAAGGTATAATCAAGAGTTGAGAATGGTGCACAGAGAAAACTCGATAACAACGAGGGTGTGATGAGTGATGACCGACTGTCGGTTACGGTAGTCGGTAGACTACGGTAGAGATCGAAGGATCGATCGAATGCCGCGCCCTCTCAGCGTCGTCCGGGACCAGAGAAGCTGGAGAACTTGCTGGCCTGGAAAAGCGCACATTTGATGCCGTAGTGCCGCGTTGTTACCATTCGATTCCCTTGGAGCATATCGGAGAGATCACAGCCCTGTGAGAGACCGGCGTTGATGAGGCACCGAGACCGCTTCATCGGGGCTTCCCTGAGAATACGGTATCGATCGAGGAAGAAATAGGGAGGCTACCGTACCCGATGTAGACAAGCTGGTCTTCACCAGTTCCATATGGACGCAGGCTCTCGTATTGCAATCGGGCGGACGCCTGAGATACGGTAGACTGATTTACGTGTGTAAGTCTTTGCTCTTTGCTTCTATCCTGGACCTTTATCATGAATTTCTACTAGAAGTCGTATGTGGGTTTGTGGCTTATGGGTGCGCTAAAACGCGGGAGAATTCAAGTGAGGACATTTATGGACATTCATTATAATGCTCAATATGTCATGTGTGTTTTTGTTTCACATGTAGGCCACTTTTCTGATTATATTCATAGCACGGCTTCCCTAGTGCTCCGTAGATCTGGTTGCGAGCTAGTCAACAGTAGAACTCCTTCATGCATTTTGTTTTCGGAAATGGGTTTCACTGATTTCGAAATAGGGTCGCGTGTTTTGAAGGCTATTTCGGAAATGATGCACTATGTCCTTTCTACGAATAAGGAACGAGTCAGTAATTGAATTTGTGATACGGTAGCCTATGGAATCGATCGACTTACGATGGAGAAGGAGAGAGCGCATACGATTACAAAAAGGGCCACGATTGAGTGAAGAGATGGCATACTGTAACTCCTGTTCCTGTTGGTTACCTGTGAATTGACAACTGAGTCTCACTAGACAAGTTCTGGCCATACTACTTCATCATAAATCGTCTGTATGAAGGGGCAAGATATGTGTTGATGTGGTCTGGACACGGAAGAACAGCAATGAGAAATAAAGACTCAAGGAAAGGTCGGGGGAGCGTGGAGTGAAATTACAGAGTAAAAGCATGAAGTAATGAGCATGCAGTGGTTTGGATTTCAGTTTTCATAGGGTATAAGGGGATGACGTCTTTACGCTGTTCACGCGAGGGAGGAGGAGGAGGTATCAGATGATGGAGAAGGCGTCGTCTGATCGTGGGAAAGAGAAAGAGTTGCGAATAATAAGGGGCATAAGTGAGTTTGTTGATGGAATGGGATCGGCACTTCTCCTTCGACGTGTGGAATGGGAGAGCGAGTGGGACGAAGTTGCGGTGGGGTGAGGAAATGAGACGTGCGCCGCCCCGATGAGTAAATAGTCGCTTCTCCGATTCGGAAAGGCAAACGCCGCCCGATTCGAGATCGCATTTCTGCGTCGTTTTTTGCAGACAGGCGCTAATATTAACGCTATAGTCAGGAAGGATGAGAGAGAGACAAAGGAGGAGAAGGAGGGGTGAGAAGAAGTCTAACTGCCAGAGTGAGACTGTCAAAGAGCCGATGATTTGTATGCATGCCCTCCCGTCGCCAGGATGTTTAGTGGGGATTTCGCCCCCTCCCCTGGGGAAGGGACACTTGGCAGGGAAATGGAATGAGCAGAGATGTATGGAGAAAGGGAGCGAGATGACGTGGTGGTACTGTACGGGGAGAATGAGAGGTGTTTGCTGCTGGTCTGATACGAAGCGATTACCTCGAAATGGGATATTGCTCGAATGCCCTATCAACAAGAGTAGGGGAATGTCGTATCCATTTATCACCTCATTTTCCTCGAGTTGCATGCGATTTTCCGCACGCGACCTTAGTTGCAGCAAGAATTAAATGAGGTTCAGAAGAGAACCATGAGGTGTACGGTGGATCAGAAAAAATGCTCTGGTTCAGAATGACGAGGTTGTTGCCAGAGAGAAGGACAAGAAAGCGAGGGAGGAGTGCCGTGAAAGGGAAACGAATGAGGAAGGAGCTGTCATCACTACGGATGGGGGTGGGACACAAAGAATGACTGTCGAGTGCACCTCCATGCCCCTCCCCTTCCCCTTATAGGAGATTCATTCCAGAAAGGAGGGGGCGGAGTCCATTCGGAAGCACAAAGAGAAATCGCATTAATCTGATTAGCGCCAAACGTCATGGGTGCGATACGATTCCTTGTTGTGAGCAGCATCAATTGCCGATGAGGATACGCAAGAAATATGAGAAAAGGAATAAGAAATTCTGCTCCTGGAATTATGAATTATGCATGTGCGAACAGTGTAGGTAGGGCACTTGTTGACTGTGCAACGATAGTCCTTCGTATTTTCGACCATTCTCGACTTGTTGCACTCTGAGGGTAACGAATCTCTCACGTAGCAAGAATTCGTTATTTACGATGAGAAAGTTGATGCAAGTTTTCTATTTACAAATAACTAAAGCAATGGGCATATACATTGTTCATGAAACAGCCAATAATTTTCTGGAGCAGACAGGATAATTCGTAGAGATGGGCATGCTTTTTCTAGGGAAGACACACTAATTGGCCATAATATGGGGCTGACTGTGGAGGGAGAGGCGAGATCATCGATGCGGCCCTTCGCCCCTCTCTCCACGCGTGTCTTCTGATGAACAATAGACAAAGAGAAGCGCCCGCGTGTTTGGACGCTCGGCTGAAGCTACGAAGACCTGCTTTGTCTTTTTGTCTAGTGTCAAACTGTAAATAACTGCGAATTTTGCCTACAAACGAGTGGTCGACACATGTCTACGGTATAGTCGCAGCCAGGGGGTGTCTGTACGAGGGCCACCTCGTTCTCTGACTCAGGCGGGGTCTGATGTGAAGGGAATGAGAACATAATGTTCCTCTTCCTCGTGTTCCGTCTTCTTTGAACAATGTCGTGCCTAGAAGGCTTGTCTAGAGACATCATAGATTGCGCTCCTCCGTTTTCAGTATTCGATAATGCATAGCTCCTCCACCACAAGGCGTCATCTGACTCGGTTGGAGACACTTCTCAACAGTACAGTCTAGGAGTCAACAAGGTAGAGAATTGTCAAGCGTGAGAACAAATGAGCTGTAAATAGTTGCATGCGAAGCTGAAGAAGGACACAAAAATGAATGCTTCGAAGTCACGTTTTCAAGGTTTTTATTATGCGTGAAAGCAGATTATAAATGCAGCTCTCGTAATCACTTCCGCTTTTTGCAGAAGATGCGTAATGAATACGGTAGTCGCCCATTGTCAGGACCAATTAGAGTGATTGGCCCCTAAATCGGGAGCATTCTCGCATCAGGGGGAGGGAGGGGAGGAGTACTGTCATCTCATCTTCATTAGTAGAATCAGAATGGACAATGTATTCAAGGATGTGAGGGAAGAAGAAAAGAAGCGGGATTGAATAGCCAGGAAGGAGCGAAAGGGTGTGGATAGAGGAGGGAGACCTCTCCTTGACGCAATCGGAGATGAGGGAGAGGAGGTTAATCCAGCAAAGTACCCCCATATACCCATTTCTTTCCTTATTTCCCCGGTCTAGCCCACTTCGAGTAGTGCTACAACAAGCTGTTTATGTGGTATCAAGAAAACCGACAAATTGAGAATCAAACAAAAAGTGAATACAATAAATGATCATTCAATGCGAATAAATACTATACATTGTGCTCTATGCTCGCTACAGTGAAATCCAGTCGAAAATAACCATTACGCATGCAAACCTACAATAAAATGTGCTTTCGAAGGGTGCACCAAGACAAGGAAAAATATGCATCGGGGTAGGGATGGAGGGAGAGGAAGAACAGCCAACGGAGTGATGTCGTCACATCAAACGAACAAATGAAGATGACTACTCGAAAGAAGGGCGAGTGGGTGGTTTTGGGGGAGAATCTCAACTACACTTCCCATTGACTAATGACTTCTCTCCTAGATACAGGAACGGACTAGCGAGTGAGAATGAGAAAGGAGCGGTAGGGACAGATCGCCATTAAAAGGGGGGGGGGGGTGAAAGATCAGCGAGATGTGGTAGATCATCGATGCGCCGCACCTTAGATACCGATGGCTTCTCTCACTCCGATCAGGTTCGTCTCCTCGTCATCGGCATCCTTCTCCAGGGCACAGCACTTGACGAAGTCCACCTTCCTGCAACGAAATTACGTATGGAGGCTCCAATTGCTCACGTTATGCCGCACAAGCAGATACAATCATAACTAATCGTACTGCTAGTTACGTGTTCAATTCCAATCTATTTCAATATTTGTTGTTTTCATAGCTAAAAGAATAGTGAGAACGGCACACTCGATTTGTTAAGGACCAAATACTATGGAACACATTTCAACTTGATTATTCAGTCTACGTAATGGAAAACACGAAATCGCAGAGCTACTTTTCGATCCTTCACACTCAATAGTCTGCTACGTCACACACTTCCGGCACGAACGAGCGGTCTTTGCAACTTAGGATTTCGATAACATTCAGTTCCATCGGGATCATAAAAAAATATCCTTCCTTATCCGATTGGCCTGTTTTAAGAATAACAAGTAAGAGTAATAGGAAGCTGTCTTACACGGGCAGCTTGCTCCACTCGAATGCCATGTCTGGGTTGGTGAGGGTGACGGCGCGGGCATTCGATCCGTCCGTCGACTGGAGAGAAGCCGCACGAGACTGGTTGATCAGTGAGAACTCCTTCTCCAGAAGGGTCGAGATCACCTTCAAGGGAGATATTACGGTTGAGCAAGTATACCGTACTTTTTGAGATCAGGGAATTGTGAGCAAAATAATTTTGGACAAAAAAAATGAATTTTCCCTCTTTTCTCGGCCTACGAACGTACATAGAAATATTAACCGAAACAAAAGAATTCCGAAATGCAAAGGATGGAGGGGGGGGGGGGCTTCTCTCATTTTGTCCATCCCATTTCATTGCTCTCACCCCACGCATACCCTCCCACTCGTTCCAGAAATAGGCAAAACAGACATTTTTTGGATGAGGGTAGGATAGATTGTGTGGTAAGGAAACTGACATGAGGTGCCTTGGCGAGACCGACATCCTGCTTGTTGCAAGCGACCAGCATCGGGACCTGCAAGAGCTCAATGAAGTTAAAGTCCTCAACGACTTGCGGAATAACCGCTGACGGTGATTAACCGCATTGATATACACTGGAGGCCACAGAAATTTTTTTAAAAATCGTATTAATTTCACTCTTCTAATACGACAAAAATTAACATTTAAATATATAATTAATGACTACAACTAAATCTTCTTTTGTACTTATTGAACTATACCCGAACTATAAGAACTATACCAAATATACCTGGTTGATCATTGATAAATACAAAATATTGGAAATAGAAAATATAATTTGAGAATACTTCATGCTACAAATAGGGAAAATCCTAACCTAATTCTAGCATTCTACAAGAACGAATTTGACGTAAGTAATTGTAGTCACAAATAGACATTCCCTGTCGAGCATTTCCGCATCCCTTCGTCATCGTAATCAGATAAGTTTAAATTTCCTTGGTTTAATTTTGTGCGGGGGTGTATCATATCTGTATTTGAGAACTTCGAAATCCAGGAGTGGATTTCACCACATTGACTCACAACGATGCACCTCCGAAGTACCACATTTAATAAGTGGCAAATCACCTTTTTGTTGCTCTCGAGCAGCGTATCGTACAGAAGTTCGGCAACATCACGCGCCCGCTTGTTGATCGAGGAGGAATCGATGACGGCCACGATCTGAAAATTAAGGGTTGTGAATTCAATTCGGATGTCGATTAATGAATCGAATTTCATTCATGACAGTGAGCATGGAGTGTAAGATTCACAATGTGTATGGTCCATTCAATCACTCCAGTTTGTGAGTATGTGGTCAGAAAACTTACTATTTTAGGTTTTTTGAGTAATAATCTCAATAACATCAATGGCCACAATAGAAATGGATACGCGGGAAAAGATAATCAATTTATGACAAAGATGAAAGTCAATAATTAATGGACATTATATCCGTAATCAGTGTAATAGCTGCACCTGCTTGAGTGATCCCCTCTCCTTGCTCAGCCACTTCTCAGAAAGCTGCTTACGCATTCGTTCTGCCCCCGGGAAATCGATCAATCTGTAATGATAAGGTACTCTATGGACTAGAGGAAACAATTATGATCAAAAGTATCCTAAAACCGGCACTAATCGAGCCAGGTCTGGATTTTACAACCGACATTAATGAGTAAAATGTTAATAGTCATACGCTATAATGGGGAAGTAATCTTTTAAAAAAACCGTACCTGAGTGGTTCATTCGAGGGCGTGAGCAGTCCTTCGTAGATGTTCTCCGAGAGAGACGTGTACGTGATCACCGTGGACTCTGAATCGATTGCTTTACTTTAGACTGATGCCGTGGAAAAAGTCAATGAGAAGAGGAAATATTTGAATTCCCACAATTTCGTATCTCGGCTCCCAGTAGAGCTAGTGACTTGAAATTTGGAATATGCGGTGTAAAATCGTTGGCACTCCTGCAGAAGCCCAGATCGGGGTAACAATAGTGGTTAATGGTATCGGGAGTATAGCCCAGGCAGGTAAGCCATAACCTTAGACTGCAGAACCCTGAGACATGCTAAAGAAAGTTTTAGCCTAAATGCTAAATGCTCAATCTTGTCGCTATATAGCGTCTTTTCGAGCGCCTGCTGGAATGATGCCTAACCTCAAATAGCTTCAGTTCGCGGCTTCCCTCCGCGTGTAGGCTAAACAGTACGACAATTCAAAATGTCTAAGGGTTCGGCAGTCTCAAGACACGACAAGACACGACTGACTGGGGTCTACTCCTAACACCACTACTGTTACCCCGATCTGGGCTTCTGCAGGAGTGCCAAATCGTTTTACACCACACATTCCAACTAACGTTCAAGTCGCTAGCTCTAATGGGAGCCAAGAAATTGCGGGAATTCAAATATTTCCTCTTCTCCTTGACTTTTTCCACGACATGAGTGCTCAAGTTACAATTGTTAGGTTTACAGTAAGAACAAAATATCATGCCTCAAGTAAAATTTCAGGGTTTTACATTTGGCAGCAGTTTCTATCCATGATTCTGCTTATTAATAAGTTATTATTAGTCACATTATCGGTATTAGTGGAAACACTGACTGCTGTTGATGAGCTTGGAGAACATCTGGGTCTTGCCAGAATCGGAGAGACCGATCAGAAGCACCGTGTCGGCCTTCGCGCCGAAGAACTGCAAATGATGAAAGTCAATATGGAATACTCATTTCCACATTTCCTTTCTACCTTTCTATCTGGCAGCTAGAAAGGAAATAAGCAGCATAAAAAAGTGTACCTTCTTGAAGAGAAGAATGGAAGAGACGAGGACGACGAGCAGTGCGATGAGCACCGCCAAATACGTGGGATCGACCATCTAGACATCCTTTGGAGCGGATTATTCGGGAATAGCCGATCGAGATATTCACGCGGTCGAGAACCACTTGAAGAACCAAACAAAAACTTCGTAGGAAAAAAAACCTTCATCGAGAGATCGAACTGTACAAAGCGAGCGCAACAAAAACAAAAACTAGAGAGAAAACTATTATGTCTATGCAGAGTGTGTGTCCTCGATACCGTACATCTTCTTGACGTTGGCACTCAGCGTAGACTTGCCCTTGATTCTCTTCACTTCCTCGAATAGACACTCGCGGCCCACTGGGAAGGACGTTCATTACAACCAACAGAAATAGATCCTTTTGTGAAGAAGATTAACTTTCTCGAAAGAAAATCTCTCATGCAGAAATCCGTTATTGGGTAATACAATTGTTTATTTACCCTCTTCTAGCTATTAATTTTCTTGTTCACACACAATGGGAACGGTATCAAAATGATAGAATACTCACATGCTGGATCGAACAAAATGCGAGAAGTCTTCTCAGCCGCACGCTCTCGGAGCCACACTCGAGTTGCACCCGTGATTACGCTTGCTAGTTGAACAATTACGTATCTAGAACGATTTCGTCAATTATGTTTCTCGAATGAAGACTGTCAAATACTCGTGGTAATAGTAAAACAGCGAACAAATGAGAATGCGGACTCACTTCGATTTAGCTCCCATTCTGTGTGGCCAGAACTGGTCGGTGTATCTTTCTAACTGAAAAATAGAGATACATATTGATACAAAAACTGTAAATCTAAAGTAAAACAAATAAAAATTTGCAGTTCGACTCTTTTGGCTAACTTCCAAATTTTAAACTCGCGGTATCCAACCTTTCGTGTTAGGACCACCATACCTAGCGCACTATTCAAACACATTTCTTGGAAATACGTTTGTTTGTTTTTATAAAATTTGCGTACAGATTATTGTTTTACTCCTATAGGATGTAATAAAGAAAAATAAAGAGAGAAAAGTAGGCAAAATAAGTTTAAAAATTTAACCGGAATTTCGATGTTTATCGAGGCCTCGTGACTCCGCCTCTTGTGTTGAATTGGCGCGTCGAAAATTGGAAAGAGGGAATAAAAAATATTCAAATTGATTGATCGTTTTCGTGTTGGTTTGTTTGTGTTCTTCGCGTCTATAATAGTCTCTCAAATGCTTCAGGCAACTTTTCGTCATGGCGCAAGAGGAGGTAGTTATGGAAGAATACGAGGAAGCTGACAGCATAGTCCCGAAATTGGAAGCAAATGAACTCCACGAAGTGGTCGAGGAAATTGAAGAAGAGGAGATTCAGCAAATCGAGCATATCGACCAGGAAGAGGACATCAATGTTCAAGGTTAGTACACCCTTCTGTCAAATGAAATCATTCTCATCTGGAGAATGATATAGGGGGGTAATTGTCGTGTGATGGGTTGAGCTGCCCGAGTACTTACAAATTTAGGCCCAAGATAGATCGTAATGTTCCCACCATTTTGATTCCGCGCGGACTTGATTCGACGTTTTTTCAATACTTGATTCTATTTTATACCTCCTTATTACATACTCATTTGCTCTTCCAATTATGACTTTTCAGACGTCGAAGGAAATGATTTTCTGGAAGACGATGAAGAAGACGACTTCGAGCAGCCTCAGATGGGAACAAGAGCAGACAAGTCGCTCGGCCTTCTGACTAAGAAGTTTCTCAAGTTGCTCCAATCAGCTCCGGGAGGAATCGTCGACCTCAACACGGTTAGTGGTAGATTATTCTTGATTTGAGTCTCGTGTTTTACAAGGAGCTGAAGATCTTTTCTTTTTCATTCATTTGATTCGTTATCTTTCATTTGATTCGTTATCATTGCGTTTTCTATGCAAAAAGTATTAAATGATGAAGGAATTATGAAATCCAAACATTTCATTGTCCCAGGCTGCTGAAACACTGAATGTCAAACAGAAGCGTCGCATCTACGACATCACTAATGTTCTGGAAGGTGTCGGTTTGATAGAGAAGAAGTCGAAGAATGTCATACAGTGGAAGTGAGTATAATTTCCTAATCTTACTAGGAATGGTCGCGAAGTGTCCATCGGCTTTCGGATAATGAGTATACCGTTCGCAAGTGCTCGGATTGAGCAACATATTCAATCAATTTACAAGAGTTGCCAAAGCCCCCTGGGTGGTTTAAAAAATCTATAATACCGTTTCTTCCACAGACAGGTCTCTTTCTCACTCTTGTACTATCTCTAGCCAGCCTCCCTCGTCAACTACCACGGTAGAGTGGTTAAGGAGTATATGTATCTTTTTGGGATCTTTGTTTATAATTGGTTTCTGAGAGTACAAGAGTGCGAAAGAGAACCGCCTGCGGAAATTATCGAAACGGTATTATCGTTTTTTTTCAGACTGCCTAAGGGGTTTTGGCAACTTTTGAAGGGCTGAATAGGCTGCTCAATCCGAGCACTTTCGTATGGTTTACTTCATTATCCGAATTACGATGGACACTTCGCGACCATTCATAGTTAGCTCATGATCTTTATATGAGCCCGTTTGCCTAAGAATCGAACAGAGGCTGGCACAGCAAAATTTTTCAATTTTCTGATTTCATGTGATTTGAGGTTATCAAAGGTGCTGAAGACGATGGGGATATTCATTTTGCACGAGGAGGCCCCGTTGGCTCCAGACGACGTTGCGTTGAGATCAGATTTCTTTACAAATCTCGCACACCAATTGTGCTAAAATTAACAGAATTTTATTCCTGGTGCAGAATTAGATGGATAACACGCCTGTCTAATTTATTTATCATAATTTTCAAAAAAAATTTTTTAATGAGCTAAAAAGGTAAACTTTGCGCGGAGTAGGAATAGAGTATCAAGAAATGCATAGATTTGACCGGCTTCGTGAGACGAGTCCAAATCTAAATTTATAGCCAATTTCCGCATAGACATTTTGAGAAAACATTAATAGAGTGAAGCATTTCTGCGAGAAAAGCGCTTGTTGATTCTCTGCCCATCCGTCTCTCCCTCTGCCTCCCCTCTACTCTCTCCATTTCACACGATCTCTCTCCTCAGCCAGGGGGAAGACAACGCTCGAGAGGGGAGAATCGCCTCTTTTACTGTCAAAATTCTTCACTTTATTAATGTTTTCTCAAAATATCTATGCGGAAATTGGCTATAAATTTAGATTTGGACTCCTCTCACCAAGCCGGTCAGATCTATGTATTTCTTGATACTCTATCTCTACTCCGCGCAAAGTTTATATTTTAAGCTCATTAAAAATTATTTTTGGAAATTATGATAAATGAATTAGACAGGCGTGTTCTCCATCTTATTCTGCACCAGGGAACATTTTCTGTTAATTTTAGCACAATTGGTGTGCGAGATTTGTAAAGAAATCTGATCTCAACGCAACGTCGTCTGAAGCCAATGGGGCTTCCTCGTGCAAAATGAATATCCCCATCGTCTTCAGCACCTTTGACAACCCCAAAACACTTGTAATCAGAAAATGGATAAATTTTGCTGTGCCAAGCCTCATCAGATCTGCTCGATTCTTAGGCAAACGGCCTCATATAACCGCTTCAGATTTTGAATGTATTTCATGTTATGTACTCTGGTAGTAGAATTAATTGGAATTTCTGCCCACGATGAATGGAGTGGTATTCAGGGGCGGAGAATTAAATCGTGGCCGGGGCGGGGAAATTCGTCCCGAAGAGGAGGAATATCATCAGAAATTGAAAGAGGATTTGATCGACCTAGAAAAGGTAAACACTTTTCATCTGTTAGCTGAATAATTCATTCTCAATAATCATGCACATTTTAAATACGATTACAAGACTTTTTGCAGAATGAGAAAGATCTCGATCAGCACATAAAATGGGCCAAGCAGTCGATAAAGAACGTATCCGAGCACGAGGAAAATCGGCTGTGCGCTTATGTTAGAAAGGATGAGCTGATGAGAGCTATGGGAGGTCCAGGGTAAGTATTTAATATTAGATATAGAACAGGCAATTTTATTATTATTATTATTATTATTATTATATATGGAAAGTAAGTGATATTTCGATTTCAGGATGAATTCGACTCTCTTTGTCATCCAAGCGCCAATAGGCACGAGTCTCGAGACGACTCCGCCGAAGGTCAGCTAATTTATTTCATTATTTTACCATTTTTATTTGATTTACGTTTATTAACTTGGAGCTCGAGTTCCACTATGAACCCTACATGTTGAACCTGTAAGATCGCAACAAATCAATATTTATCATGCCATACGGTTATCACAAGTTCACAAGCTGTGGTAATTATTAAACGGGGTATCATAAGCTATTTAACAAAACAGGAAAAAAAACTATGAAGGAGTGTTAAACGTATTTCGACCTCAGTGTGAGGAGAGTCAACTCTCTTGTATCATAACACATAAGTAATTATTCGTCTTTCGTTGCGCCGCCGAGCGTAGATAAAATATAAAATAAATATCATGCATTGTTATCGGTATCCCTGTTTTTTTAATTGCTCCGATCATTTATGTGATCCATGGAATGTTCCTTTTCTGTTTTGTTATTAATCTCTCCCATTATCACAGGCCACGTATGTCAACTACGATCCGACTTCAACCTTGTCCCTCAAGTCGCAAAGCGGGCCAGCAACCGTATTCATGGTGTCGAAGTGAGTGCTCTCTGATTCACTGAGGAACAAATTACGAACAAAATGTTTTTTGCGATTTCGATCACAAACATTTTGTCGGTGAGTATTGCTGCCATAATTAAGAAGACTAGATCAACATACCGTGTCAATTTTTTTTAGATTGGTTTGACGCTCTTTGCGAGCTCTATCACAATACGATAGTTCTAATTATTACTCGAAAAACGGATCATTATCATTTTCTTTTTGTATAGGGGATATCATTTATATAATGTATATTTCTGCTAACAATAGGGAGGAGCACTTGATGGAACGAACGGGCATGCGAATGAATGCTCATCACCACATGATGATGGATGAAGAAGCAGAGACCAGCTCGCGATACCAGGTATTGCTCATTGTCGAAAGTAAATCGCCCACTACGGAAAACGGCATCGCCATGCCATTCCTTGCATAATCCTTTCATCATAGATCGAAAAGTATGTAGGTACCGGCATGTCAAATACGTACCCTCCATTAGCAACCACTTCGAATAATCTTCATCACATTATCGGCCCGTAGAATAAATAAGTAAAAACGTGGTCTCGTTCTGGCAAAACATGTAGCCGCTGAGAAAAACCTGCTGCAGTCTCAAAATTCGATTTCACTTTATGATTCGCGTGCAGGCTTATTTTCTCCGGCGATTAGCAAAAGATGAGAATTGATACGCCGTTGGTTAGAGCGCATCGAGAATAGTCAGAATCAGGAAAAAGCGGCACGTTTTTCCCAAAAAGAAAATTCTTACAAATTTCAAACTATTTGCGCAGCATGATTTTTCGATCTATACCGTTCATTATTCAATTTGTATGACGAATTACGAATTTATTTTTTGTTTGTGAATTTCGTTGTGTGCCTGCAATGGAAATAAATTATGAGTGCGGAAATATCTGTGAAAATATGATTTAAGAGACCCTCCACCAGAGACCGTAACAGGGTCACGTATGACCAAAAATTTGATAATTCCCGTAAATTTTTTTGAAGTGTAGGCCCCGAGTGCTGATTGACGGCCGCAATAACTAAGGCTGGGGGTCAATTTTAGAAAAGTTTCGGGTAGCTCCCATTTTTGGGGTCGAAAAAGTCGATATAGCAGAATGAAGTGAAACATAAATTTTCTGATGTAGTTTTACGTGTAGAGACCAAATGTTGACATCAAAATGCTGTAAAATGTAAAATAACAAAGTGTCGCCAAAAAAACTGTTTCTGTGCAACTTTTGTGAAATTTTTCGAAAATTTCCAATTTCGTGTGCATAAATACGATGCGATTTTTGAAATCTAAGTATGAAAAAAATCACACGATAAAATCAGATTTTAAAAAATGATGATTTTTGACATATGACGTCCCCAAGTCCGATTTTGTGGGGAAATTGCCAAATACGCCGACATACCGAAACCGAACTTTTTACCGCCTACGTCTCTAATAGTTCGAAAGCACTTCAGAATGTCTAAATTGATTATAATCATTATATTTCCACGTCGTCAGAGCATAACACACACAAAATTTATAATCTAATTTTTTAGGGTTCAGGAAAAACGAAAAAAGTCGAAATCGCAAAATCGTGGGCTGAAGATGTTTTTTTGATGTATTTTCACTCGTAGAAACCGAATTTTCATAAGACTCCGCTCGAAAAAATGTTTTAATGTTGTTACGATTTTTCAAACTTTTTGTATTTAAAAAATTCGAATTTTGGACTTTTTTCAAAATTCCATTTCTATGAGTTTTCTCTGGATCACATTTTCAGGCTATTAGAAACGTAGGCGGTAACAATTTCGGCTTCTCTATGTCAGCGCATTTGACAATTCCCCCCAAATTGTCCAAAATCGCACAAAAGTAGCACAGAAACAGGTTTTTCGACCTCACTTTTTTATTTTACATTTTTCAGCATTTTGATGTCAACATTCGGTCACTACACGTAAAAATACATCAGAAAATATATGTTTCACTTCATTCTGCTATATCGACTTTTCATACCTCAAAAATGTGGCTACCCTAAACTTTTCTAAAATTGACCCCCAGCCTTAGTTATTGCGGCCGTCAATCAGCACTGGGGGACTACACTTCAGAAAAAAAAGTACGGCAGTTATCTAATGCCATTCCCTTTACAATATTTGGCCATCCGTGCACCCCTGCACAGTTGTTACATTTTCTCATGGAGGGTCTTAAAAAATGTTGTTAAAATTTTATTCAGTGTAAAATCTTAGGTGTCGATCATAAACTTTAAAACTTTTCAGCAGCCGAAGATGATGTACAGCGTTGGCGATGATCCTGGTCAGATCTTGGAGGACGAAGAGGAGATGATGGGAGAAGGAGGAGGAATGGAGAGGAGAAGAGAGATGGATGGAGGAGATGGAATGGATGAAGGAATGGCCATGAGTGGAGGAGGAGGAATCATCCATAGAAATGGTATCTTGATCTTAATTTCATCGAAAATAGCTTTGGAATCTTTTTTGGAAAATATTATTCTGAGTCACGTGTATATCTGAATAAATTACAGCAGCAGAGAACCACCTGCTGGACTCGATCGTCGTTCGGAGTCTCTCTCCTCCTCCTTCCGACAAGGATTACTTCTTCAATTCCTTCTCTAATGAGTCGCTATTGGATGTGTACTACAACGATGATTTTGAAGAAACTTTTTAGAGAGATTTTCACGTGGTGCTGTGCTGATCTAAAAGATCCTTGAACGCATTTGTTACTCATTTATTGTAGATTTATATTGCACGTCGCTTTGTCCGTCTTACTCTCTAGTCGTGTCTTTGGTTGGTCGCTTAATTTAGTACAACGGTATTTTTTCATTGGTGCAATTGGTTTTTCTTTGCCGACCGTAGTTTAGCAGAGACTGTCTCAGAGTGTATACCTTACTGCTCCCAAATATTCATCTTTTTATCTTGTCGTATGCTTGCATCCCCTTTTCATATGTTATTAATCGACGTTTAAATTCTGTTTGCAATTCTCCATTGCAGTGTCCATAATAAATATTTTTTTTCAAAACTGAGTTGAGCAACTATTGTGGTCGAGCATACCTGAACTAGTACTTCGCAATGAATTAGCAATATTATTTGTAGATGTGATAATTATTGTTAGATCGATGGGGTCTCTAGTCGAGAAAACACTTGCTCTTCGTAGAAGAATTGATTGTCTGAATGGAGATGAGGAAAATGGAACGAGAGAGAAAAGCAGAAAGAGGTTTGTTGCGAGAATGTAATATTGAGAGCGGATTCAAACTCATTGTTGGTAACTATTTATGTTTATTCAGAACTGGGAAAGGGCAGAAGAAGGAAGATCAGATCCGAGAGTCATTAAGCAACTCCGTGCGCTCTCTCGTTCAATTCTTCGGATTCCATGGTATTTTTTTGCTTATCACTGATCTGCTCTGGTTTCTTCCATCCTGTAGGCTGTCAATTCCCCACCAACGGGTCAGAGAACTGGTCTCCACCTGATTGGGGAACTCGTTAGTGGTTTGCCGTTATCAATCAATTGTTGGGCGCAGTTTGGTCTAGCTACTGGTTAACCAGTTTCCTAACCAGGTGGTGACCACCTCATTGACCATGTCTTTTGAAATCGCCCTTCTTCAGGGTGGAAAAAATCAGAGCATCCCACTCAATAAGTCGTGCTTCAGATGTCGGTGCGTCGGTGTTGTCCGATCTGACTACGGTAGTCTCGACGAAGCTGGAGGTGATCACTCGTCAAATGGCGATCATCGAAAGACGAAAGATTGATCGAATCCCCCAGCCATACAGTGTGAGTAGTACCGTAGTGTGATACACAGTAGAACCAATGGTGGATCAGAAAACAGCTGTATCTGTATTTCGAATAGTACTTTTATCTACCACTGTAGTAGCATATATTGGAATTTATCTACAGCAGTATGTGGAGTATTTTGAAATTAATTAGTTCTGAGATATTTTGCGAAATTCCAACCTCTCATGCGAATGTTAATCTTGGTCTTCAATTTCCTCGACCACTTCGTGGAGTTCATTTGCTTCCAATTTCGGGACTATGCTGTCAGCTTCCTCGTATTCTTCCATAACTACCTCCTCTTGCGCCATGACGAAAAGTTGCCTGAAGCATTTGAGAGACTATTATAGACGCGAAGAACACAAACAAACCAACACGAAAACGATCAATCAATTTGAATATTTTTTATTCCCTCTCCAATTTTCGACGCGCCAATTCAACACAAGAGGCGGAGTCACGAGGCCTCGATAAACATCGAAATTCCGGTTAAATTTTTAAACTTATTTTGCCTACTTTTCTCTCTTTATTTTTCTTTGTTACATCCTATAGGAGTAAAACAATAATCTGTACGCAAATTTTATAAAAACAAACAAACGTATTTCCAAGAAATGTGTTTGAATAGTGCGCTAGGTACGGCGCAAAAGTGAAGCAGTGTGGTGCGCTCTTGGATTCGTCTACTCTCTCGTTCTGTCTAACCGACGGGAGAATATGCGAAATTGAGACATTGATTCCTCTCCTCTCTTCAGTCTCCCCTGCTGCACGTTCTCAACGTGCACGGCATCCGATCGTACTCTGCCATCGGGGATTACTACGAACGTCACGTGCGAGCCACCTACGAACGGGAGAAGGAACGAGCCGCCGCCGCGCAGTTGACCAAGAAGAACCAGGTCAGTTCGTGTGAGGGGTGGTGGAGGAAAGTGCGCGGCATCGCGCTGATTGTGAGGGAGAAGTTGTACGGAGAAGTTGTACGTGATTATGTAGGTGAAGCCAGTGATGAAAAGAGGAGCGAAGAAGGAGGAAGAGGAGCAAGATGAGTTCCTGCAATGTCTGGGAGTTGCCGATGTCGTCACTGTTAGTTATATTCATTTGATTGAGACTTTTGATTTTTGTGATCTTTGATCTTCAGGAAGAATTGTGCGAGAATGACGAGAACGGGAATGCTCCCGCGAAGAGAAAGAAGAGAAAGGTGAAGAAGATGTGAGAGGTACCGTGCCTATTTTTACATTGAGGAGATGACTTGATGGATAGAATGACATTTATCATCGAACGCTTACATTAGGAATGAATACAACTGTAAATGTGGTGGTGTGTGGTTAGGGATATATTGGCGAGTGCGATGTGCGATGCATTATCGGTGTGGAGAGTCATCACGAATACGGTAGTGTGAGATGTAGAGGAGGAAGTTCGAATCGATGGTGGAATAGGGAAGGATAGATGGAATGGATGGACATTGGTATCACGGGATCATTGTTGCTTGAGGGGGAACAGGTCGATCGAATATGAAATATTGAATTTTGATTGAATGGGTGGACGATATCACGGGATAGCTGTTGCTTCTGTAAACGGGGAATGGACCATGGTGAGATCAAATCACAGTGACTGTTAAATAAGTTATATATACGAGTAGTGGGAAAATGTGGAAGCGTTCGATTTTCGGATGGTACAGTTACGGAAATGTACAGTAATATGAAGTTACGGTTGCAATAAGGTATGATAGCTTATTGATTGTGTAATCTGGGTGTACGGTAGCATGTAGATGCGGTGGTTGCAAGCTTCTATAGCCCGTCGTTGGAGTTAGAGATTGCTAGAGGCTCGGGCTTGAAGCAATAGCACTCCAGAAGGCGCATTGCTGGAATGGAGTAATAATTAGTCTCGTCCCCATTGAAATTCGAATTAAGTACGTCATCACTAGATAACTCGTACCAGTAGGCCTGAGTCGTCGTTTCATCGATGGAGAGTAGAAGATGTAGAGATAGAAGAGGAGTGCGTGGTGAGTGTAGAGACAAACGTGCGAGAAGAGAGAGAACATTCGCATGAAGAAGCTCTGCAAAAATTATCAATGATCAGTCGTACAGTATACTCCAATGACTCCTTCCAATAGTTGACTACCATTTATTGTTTTGCTCTGCGTCCTTTTTGAGCGTGTGAGTGTTTGGGCTTTTTTTTCTATTGGCATTTATCTAAATGTCGCGGACAAAAATATTGTATCTTAATTGGAATCCGAAAATAGATTGAGCAGAATCTGTGGCTGTTGTTGCTTGCAGATGTGATTACTGTACGATCGAAAATGAGCTAGATAGCTCTTCCCCATGCCCTTCTTCGTTCGTCCCTCACCGATCTGTCCACTCCGAATAGATGAGTGGCTGTGCGATACGTGTAATTGGGCACGTTGAGAAGAAGGAACACCCAGGTGACGAGAAGCAGAGAACGAGTCAATTGGAGATCCGCGAACTTGAGCTGCCCCTTGCCTGCGAGGGTACGGTAGCCTATCGAGGGATTATGACGTTGGGATAAATAAGGACTCTACCATTGCAGAGCTTCTCAATTTGTGCGGGAGTTAATAAGGCTATGGCTCTTTGGTTTCCCTCTCTCTCCTTCCTCCACTTACTCTTGGATCTCTGCCGTTGCTCGACGACATATCCGTTGGAGGGAATCGTGTGATACAGATGGGGATAAGAGAGGGAATTGCGCGTCGTCCTGAAGGAAAGGCGTAAGGCAGGAAATAAAGAGCCCTTCCGTCCACGAAGGAGCCTCGATTTAGATAGAGCACTCCCACGTGTCGGACGACGTCATGGCAACGAGCAAAGCGATGAGTGAGAATCACGAATGAAAACATTTCGAATATAATTTTTCAAATGCAATTTTCGAATATTCGGGAATGCGCTCATCACTGAACGAGTAGTTCTGGCTGGTCAGCATGAACTCTGGCATTAGTATTTATTCGCCAGAGTCCACAGTGCAAGTGCGATCACAGGTGGCTGGAGCATGGGTGGATCACTTGACTGGGTGGGTCGATACGAGGGTGTGCACCACTGCCACACTGTACCTGGTGGTGCCGAAACCGGTGAGAGTGGTCATCCTGGTGAGTGTGGTTTGGCCGCCGCCTCCGCCCCCCGGACACTCGGAGGAGCCAGTGTGGAAGGAAACCGAGGGCGAAGTGGGAATTCGCTTGAGGAAACTGCAGAGAGGAGAAGAAGTAAAGAGAGATAGAGACGCTTTATGGAGGACACCACGAGTACGCACGTCTGCAGTTTGTAGGCCACGAAGCAATTGGAGACCAGGATGATGAGAGAGGGAGCGAGCAGCAGGAAGACTGTCTGCAGAGATCAGAGATCAACTGGGATCGTATTGAAAAAGTATACCTCGAAAGAGATGAAGAACTGATAGATGCCCTCCCAATCGGGGTGGATGTCGCATTCGCCTGCAGGGATTCATCGTTGCTGTACTGGTGGTGTGAACTGACCATGCTTATCGGTGTCTGCGATGAAGAGAATCCAGAAATTGGTGAGGAACCCGATGAAGAGCATCACTTTGATCTGACGAGTCGCCCTGAATTGGCTTCAAATGCTTCAGATGCCTCGTCTATTCTCATTCTCTAATCGTGGTTCGCTCCACTCCACTTTGCTCCCTCTTGTCAGATTCACCAGCGGCGTTGCATCGCTAATGACAGGCCTTAGAATAGCCGCTAATATGCACGGTTTTCGGTTCTCTGAATCTCGGTGCTCCCTCGATTTTCGTTCTCCTCGTTCTGTCAATATCTTTGGCGAAAACATTGGAACCTCCGTCACGAGATGGTATCCAGTTGCCAATTATGCCATCCTTTCCGTTCAACCCCTTCATTTTTTTCGTCTCCTTTTACTCCTTTTGACTCCTTTTTCATTTACGAGAAAGATCACGCTTGGAAAAATACTTGAGTGAAATTGAACGCTCTAGAGAAGTGTTCTCTTTCACTATCCATTCCATGCTAATTGGTTGTGTAACCGTGAGAGAGTGTGTGTCTTACGATAGGAAATACAACTCTCTTCGCAGCTTGTTATTCACACTACGGGTACAGGGCTCATTCGATAAGTAGCGTCTGATGTTAAGGTGAAAGTCGATGACGTGCTTAAAGTGCAACCTCCCAAGAGCAAAGGGATGATATATACTTTAGACCTCTGCCCTAGGAAAGCGTACCAATCAAGGATATTATTTTGTCTCTCGAATCGAGATCAGTCGAATCAATCTCACCGTTGTGCTGTGAGCGCCCTTTTCTTCTTATGCAGGACGATGAATCTCTCGGCAACCAGGAGAACGATCAACCTCCAATTAATGAATTATATTGCGTCGTACTGTTTACCGAGACCCGCTCCTCGGGCGAGTGTTCGGGGAACGGAAACGAGAGAGTGTGGACAAACGGGAGATGGCGGTGTTTTACTACTGGTTACCAGATAGAAGAGCACCCCCATATTCGAATCTTCTAATGGTCTCGTATCTGAGAGCAGAAGAAGAGAAAATAATTACTGTGGATCGGCATACTGGAAGAGCCGGTATACATTAGCGAGAAGTGTGACGCAATGTCTCTATATCGGACTGATTTCTTCGTGGAATAACTCGACCGTGCTACTTTTTCCCATGTCTAGTCAGCCTTTCTACAAACTGCGTGCTCATTCCCCCGAGACGTCATAGAATGTGCAAATCTTGTTATTATAAGCGGATTGCCCTCGGCTGCTGAAGGAAATCTCACCAAATTGTGGCGAAGTCGCAGAAGTGCGCGAGAAAGTTGAGAAACTGCAAGGCAAAGAGTTCACGGAGTTCCACTCGGATACTCTTGACTACACCTGTCCGTCCAATGGTACTCGAAAGCTTAGAAAATATGGAAGGAACTCACCTTGCATCCCCATCGACTGCGGTGTATGACGTAGGCCTCGAACCACTCCTGTAATCGGGCATTTGTGAGCGTACTCTTCTCGAAGCACATGCGGGATCACAGTGATGTAGGGGTATACGGAAGCACAACGGATCATTCAGGGTACACTCGCAGGTTTGGATGCAGGGAGGGGGGACAGACACATTGTTAGAACATTCTCGGACCCGAAGCGAATCGTTGATTGACGAGGAAGTGAGAATAACTAGGAGTAAGTATCTGCGTGTTACGTGTAACCGAACATTCGATCTTTTGGAAAGCCGTCTACTGTAATGTTGAAAGGGACGTCCAGAATAGGTTTGATCTTCCCATCTTCGGATGTAGAAGGGAAGAAAGGGGAGTCAACTAACAAATGTGAGCAAGCAGAATCACGCAACGTACAGGGCGGATATACGAGACCTGCTCAATCCAGAAGACCAATAGAGAGAGGAGGAAGCAAGAGGACATCGCCGAAAGAGTCACTAGGTACTTGTTGGAGGGAATCTGCCTCAGGGTCCGGTTGTACCTGCAATTACCCTTGCTGGCAATTGCCAACTATCTATAATTGCAATCTTTGATATTTTGCCAAGTTCGTTGACAACGACTGATGATTATCATGGGAAGAACTTAGCCGTTCTAAATGCCGAGTCGATTAGATATTGCTTGAATAAGCAACGCGGTTCTTCCGCGTGATAAGTGCAACTCATGTTCGCTGCTTTGACTAAAGTGTGTGGGATGGGTTGGTTACACTCTAGTGGTTCATCACTGGAAGGTATAGTAAGAGAGGAAGTTCACTTGATGAGCATCCATGCGAGGTTGTTCCCGATGAGACCGACGCAGCCACAGATGGGCATGTACCCGACATAGACTGACTGAAAAAAACATTCCTTCGCCCTCGAACACGTTGAAGGCATGTGCCAACCACATCCAACCCCTCCCCCCACTATGCAGCCTAGAACCAGAAACCAGGAAAGTGGCTGCAGAATAATGAAGTCGAGAAAGGCGTGAGAACTGCACGTAAATAACTATAATCAAGAGCCAGGAGCGAACTCACATCGAACATCTTCTGGAAGCTTTCCTCGAAGGGATTCGAATCATTGCTGTCGTTTCTGGCTGAACGAAGCAGTGAGGACGTCGAGGGGAACTCGTCGTCGAAGAGAGTCACGTTGTTCAGCATGTCAGCCGGAGGATCCAGCATCCTGACGATGCAACCAAGACCTGCAGAGAAGAAGGGGGTGCTGTGGAAACAGCGGATATTGTGGGGAGCACGGAGGGAGAAGGACAGAAGGGAGGAAAAGTAAGCAGAGCGAGGAAGCTCCGCCCCAGATTCGGTTCGTGAAACGAGGCAAAATAGTGGATGAAGGATTATTCAGAATCGGGAAATGGAAGACGAGTAGGAGTCGAAGATCACGGTAGGTGTGGAGGAAGAGAAGGGGTATAATGGAAGAGAGAGGGAGATTTCTCCGTGAGAAAGGGAAGATGGGATGATTAAAGGATGGATACAATGCACTAAAATAGCCCTGCCCCTATGTGTTGCCTAGCGATGAGAGAGGAGAGAGGAAGGGATATGATACCAGCTATCATGAGGCACGAGAGTCGCAAACAGCACTGCTTGACTTCATTTGTAGCCCTCTCCCTTCCTCCCCCCAATCAGGTGAGGAGGGAAGGGGTATGACGTACTGAGTGGTGGTGACTGGCTGGTTGACGGTTAGCTACGTCGACTGCCATCTTCCCACGAAGAGGACGAGACTAAATCTGCGGAAGGCGTAAGCAGGGAAAGGGGGGGGGGCAGTCGGATAGGGCGGATGCTGTCCCCGAACCATTCACCGCCCTCTCCTCACTTTCAGTGCCCCGGGGCTACAAAATGCAACGACTCGAATCCGAGTCCGTGCGGAAATTGCGAAAACACGAATTTACTGTCGTGGCGAAGATGAAAGTTTTCTTCACGAGGATACGAAGATCACGACAAATAAACAGCGTTTTATAGCGTCGTCCAAGAAAGTCGTAGCGTCAGCTACTTTTCTGTTTTTCGTCCATTGTTTTTGGTGTTGGAGAAATCCCCCTCACCAGTGACGTCTTTTTCATTAAAGGTTGAAGAGTCCACGCGAACTTGGAATGTATAACCATGAAGAAATAGAGATGAACGACTGGAGTATTCGTTCTGGAGATTTCCTAGTTAGGAATTCCACGCGAGGAGAGATAGGCGAGATATTCTAGGGAGAGGAGATGAATACGATAATCAGCGCGTGTGAATACCTTCCTGAGAGTCAAGAGAGAGAGAGAGAGAGAACGAGCGTGGATTCTGCTGATAGAGGGATTGGAGAAGGAGTAATATTAGCCTGCGCTCGCATCGCATCGACATAGTGAATGGATGGATGGATGGATGGTACAGCACTCTCGTTGTCGCGAGAAGACAAGCCCGGCCCGTAAACATGTATTAGCAAGCCTGAGAGATGGGAGAGCACGAGAGCTTGAGAGGGAGGAAGGAAAGGAGCAGGCAGACTGCGGGAACTACAGACGAGCACTTGGTTATGAAGGGAGAGGAGTGATGACAACCAATATTAATCAGGCAATGATTGGTATAAATGATCATGCATGACGAGATTATCATGAGGAAAGTGCGCGCTGATTTACCTTTGCACATGCTGCCCACGCTAATTTGATCTGTGATTAATACAGTACTCGGGAAGTAAGTTGTCGACCTACTACGGTAGATGATGATGTAAGTATAACTAATATTCATCTAGTGCAGAAGAACCTTTCATGGCAAAAATGATGTTGTATCTATTCCGAATCAGACGTTATGCTCCCCAATTTGCGATGAAGAATGTGGGGCAGCGTGAGAAGCCACTGGACTTGGCAGTCACAATTTAGAGAGATTATTAGAAGAACTCGTGAGGGTTGCAGTGCCGGGAGGAAGGAGAAGCAGAGTGATACCCCTTATAGGAGTCGTAATTTGGAGGAGCAGAAGACCCCCACTAATACTCTCTTCAGATCTCTCTCTCTCTATCCTCTCGTCTTTGGGGGCATTCTAATGGATATTTGATAGGGTGTTTGCGGCGTTAATTACATGCGCATAAGAGAATTGCACCCGGATAAATGATCAAGATTACACGCGAGGTTTAACGAGAAAACTAGTGAAAAAAGTTTATGAATTCAGCAATTCTTGTTCCCAGAGATCTCTCGATGGTTAGAATGAACATCAAAGTAGAAGAGAGGGAGGGGACTGGGAGGGAGTATGCCAGACGGAACCTCTGAATGGGCACACAGCACGCAACAATATGCGAAAAGGCGCCCTTAATATGACGAAGAATGGCTGTCCTATCCGCAGGGGGGCAGACGCAATTTCATTGACACTAGATGCCCTCATGCTCCTTCCGCGACCGAAAAACAGGAACCGAGATGCATGTTTATGAGGCAAATATTAGAAGGAAGTTGAGAGTCAACCAAGTGGAAACATTAGAGAAAGAGTAAGGCAATTCGGGAGCTTTCCCACGGCACGATGGGAGCCCCCACCGATTATAGGCCACAGCGCTAGATAAATGGCGATAATCGCACGGACTCTACATGAAACGGACTGCTCACTGCTCATGTGAGACAGTTCTTGTTTGCGCTTCCTTGATGGCTCCTTTTTCCTCTCGTTGAACCGATGTTTTCGGCTACAGTTCCCTTCGGTTGAGGGCTCAATTCTCTCTCGCGCTCGTTACTGATGTAATTAGAGAGGTGTGTACTATGGCGCTGATGAGAATGAGAAGGAACTGGATTGAAGGAGGAGACTTGGTCGTCGCCTGTGAACAACAATAAAAAAAACAGGGGACGATCCATACGGTAGATGGGTGGGGGGTGGGGGGTTCGAGTAATGATATCTTCATTACAATTGCTCCCTTACTCTCCGATGATGAGTGAGCAGCACTAGATATGGAGAGCTGCAGGCTACTGGGCTGCAGAGGCTGCAGCTTCCCCACTCTCGGGATAGGGAGGAATCACATGGCGAATGCAGAGGGACACCAAAAACCAGCGACGAAGTTGTTGATATCAGACGAAGAAAGATAAATTCTGCTGCAGCGGGGGAAGCGAGAGGGAGCAGCGCAACAAAGGAGTGAGGGATGCTCTGCCACTGATTCGAAAGGAAGCCGGGTCGAGTTCCGGAAGTGCGTGTTTCGCATGTTCAGAGGGAGCCTCGAGGGATTTTGAGTTGCGCGAGTCGCACACTCCCATTAATTATATCAGAGGAGAAGAAGGAAGTATTCTGGCTACTTGAGAGCGTGGTGATAACAGCCCCTGCTATCTAATAAGCTTGTAAGGCGAGGCTCTATATCATTGCGTGATATAGCCTGAGATGGAGATGGATGTATTCTGAGTACGGGGCTTCTCATTACTCTGGTGATATCCAAGAATCCCCCTTCCTCTTGAGGATAGAAACCTCTCATCGAAAGTTGCGTGCGAAAGCAAGGGCAAGCGCGGGAAACGTTCAAAGAATCCGCAAAAACAATCGCACAGAATTGGCCGAGGACGCCGCAAATGGATAAACAGTTTTGATTGAAAGAAAACCAAACACAATCGGAGGAGAGGGGAGAGGGGAATATCGTTCTGGTGGTTCGAGTAGATATCCTAATGGGAATTGAATGGAATGCGGGCTTTTGACGAGGAGAAGGAAGCGGGTCATTCCTAAGAACAGATTGCAGAAGAGACGACGAGGAATGACGAGAAAATGAGGATAGAGAAGAGCGGGGGAGGAGTGCAAAGTGAGAAGGGAGAGTGCATGATACTCGGAAGAAACTTCCATTGGGGGGGATGGAAGCCAATTGAGAATCTGAGATTGAGAGTCAACGCGCGAGAGAAGAAGTGAATGTTGTGAGTGCTTGGCTGTGAATTGGAATAGCAGTTGGTCAGCTTCCGTTCGATTCATTCTCACTCGTGGTCTCTCGCGATCTCGAGTAGAAGAGAGAGAAGAAGAGGTGAGGAGGGGGAGAAACAGTGGAATGCAGAGTGGGGGCGAGGGGAAGAGTCGCATAATCCAAATGAGAGAGGAGGAGATTCTACGAACTTTGGACATTCCTCGTAGACCAGAGCAGTGACGGGTAATTAGGAGAGAAGGGGAAAATTTGACGATCGACGTCTCGTCTGGGAAACTTGAGAAGGAATAGAAGAAGCGTAAGGAGAAATTAGTTAATTGGCTAGTTTCCAACTAATGGAGAAATTCACTTAGCCCTCTATTCCTGGCTTCAGCCCATAAAAAACAGGCGCATAGAAAACACTCGTCGCAAAAGTTGAAAAGTGTCCTTAGAAATCGTAAGCAATGCATGGGTAAGATGCAGGACGAGAGGGGGGAGGGTAAGGAGAAGTTGAATATGGTCTGGGGATAACACCATTTCTCGTAGCAGCACAGCAGCAGCATGCGACTAACAAGATCGAAGCAATGAGATTCAAAGAGATTCAAGGAATGAAATGCGTTCAAAATCCATCCCCTCCGCGGTGATCGAGTTATCAGACCCTAATAAGCAATACGTTTTATGATCATGTAAATTCCTGCACAGTTCTGTTTTCACGAGAACTCCATGCCTATATAATCGCTACTTCCCCACAACCACTCAAGGAGAGTAGGAAAAAAAGATGATTTGACGGAGGAGGGGAATGGGGAGGGGGTGTTCCAGAGCATTCTGCGTGACCACTGAGAGACACTCAACTGAGACAGAAGCAGGAGGTGTCCCGAAATAGATGCACAGTATTATGAGAAAAAAATAGCTCAAACGGGGTGTGGAGTAATACCACGTTGATGGAAGACGGGGGAGTAGTTGGTTACTCCTCCTGACACTCTTCCTTTCGCGCGTTCCCGATTCTGCATTGCAAGGAAAGAGTTGACGCCGTTCCAGCAAGGGTTGGGCAAGATAAATCTCTCCCCTGATGTTTATGCAAACGGGAACGTTTTATGCGCTCCGCCCTCCCCGCTTGCTTTGCCTCCCATCTCCCCCTCCTCATGACTCTGCCAGGAATATCCTCCCCCCCATTTCATCTTCATACACGCATAGCTAACACTCGCCGTGACTACTACTGCTCAGAGTAGTAGTGGCAGCGAGGTGTAAATAGCCGTCGATTAGCACGTCGAGACAGCCAAAGAACGAAGAGTGAAGACTGAATCGAAGCGAGGATTAATATCCGAGCGAGCAAGAGAGCACTGTCACTACCACAACACGGACTGCGAATTGAAAAGAGATTTATGTGACAGTCGAATGCGTGGTCATTTCTTCTTCTGCCCGAGTGCAGTCTACTCGGTCTTTCTTCCCAGCGGGACGATGGTCTCCAGAGGGACGCCCTCCTCCTGTTCATGCTCCATCAGACCAGACGCCTCATCTCAATGCATCTATTCATAAAGGGTTCGAATACGAGCACAATTATTCTTGGAAGTGTTCTCTCTACTCTCATCACAATCCATACTATTCTTTAATTTCGATCGATAGTTGCATCGACCTTACCGGCCATCTCTCTGAGTCGATCCGCCAGACTCTGGCCGATCTCTGCCTCTCTCAGCAGTCGTATTGCCTCCGAGAGGATATGGTCGCTGCGACCCTCCAACTGGTCTGCAAAGTCAGAGTGTGCAGTAGATACAGTGGTCGATGATCCTCGTAATCTAGAGATTTAGGATGTTGATCATATGCCGCTTGTCTATTCCATTAACTAGTGAGCAAGTACTGACGTAGGAAATGCACAACAATAAAGCAAAATTTCACCTCCCACAGATTAGTTATCATCGTTATTAGTGTGCTTTTTTGCAAGAACCGGAAACGCGTCAAATAAGAACGGAAACGGAGGGCATTAGGGAAGGAAAATAACTGTTTTGGGTGTGTTAGTGCACAAAATAGGACTAATGGGTCTAAATATATAATCGGACTAACCGAAGCGTGTGCATGGGCGTAGGTGGAGGCACGGAGGAATTCTGGAATGAGGGAAATTAGTGCACAATCGTGAACCATAGTGCAAGTGGGTACGGTAGTCGAATAGTCTCACCGAGTAAACGGAGCATTCGTCGGTCGTGCGAGTGCTGATGGCGAGAGACTGCGCGAACGAAGGCGTGAGTGCGGAGATATCTGCGGTGAAGGGTACTGTAGGATACTGTAGAGTTATCGGATATCGATTCATAAGGCCGTGCACTGCGCCATGGGGTGCATTTCTTGCAAGAAGAGGTGCAAATTGTATCAGTCTTAGCCAAAGTATTAGTCAGGTCGTGGATGTACTTTTGAGTGGATGCTCGCCGTGTTCCGTAGGAGTGGTGGGATAGTTGGTGTACTGTGCAGTGGGAGAGGGAAGGGAGGGGCTGGTTGAGAGGCGAGAAGAAACGGGAGAGGAAGGGACTGGAGTGAACATCGAACACCGATCGAGGGGAGGGATTGAAGTGATAATGGAAGGAGAGAGTAGTTGAACGACGAATGAAGAGAGGGGCCATTGTAGGAATATTCCGGAATGGGCTAATATTGTGAAAATTCACAAACAATAAAATATCGATGTGTTCTTGCAGGATCGGGAATCGATCGAATGAAGTTGAGTGATTCCCCCGGAGGGATTGAGATGGAACCCCAAGTGGGAATTTGTCGGTAGTCTTCTTCTGTAGTATCTATCCAATAAATTGTTGTTGCTTTATCTGTAGTCATTTTTGTTGTACTGTTGTTATATCGGAATTGCCTCAATCTGAGTTGCATTATGATACTTGATAAACATTTGTGGTTTCATATCAACAAATGTAAACGCAACTGCATGGTTACAGTCCCATTTGATCTTTCAAAACGCAGTCTTTATTACAAGTATTTGGATGTCTAGATTCTATTCAAGGCTCCTGCTCGCTTGCTACGAGCCTCTGTGACTTCCGCATTAATTAGGCGAGTCATTTATGCCTCTCTTTTTGCTTGTGATATTCAGCAATCATTGTGTTATCTCCACTTGCAGAGTAGGCATGAGCACGAGAGGGCCGGTGCCTGAGCTGGATTCGCCCTTTAACTACGACACCTACCTATTCGATGCGGATGGTCAGTGAATATTATCTCTCTTTCATTAGTTATTACCCATTTCACCGAATGTTACTGTCATTTCTGTACTTGTCTTGAGAACAATTCATGTGGTGAAAAAATAGTGAATAAATCATCGTTTTTATTATCTCAGAGCGAAAATAAGAGAACGGAAATGGGTTGAGGGGTGCTGTGGAGATCGAATAAGGCCGTGCCCGGAGCCATCCCATTCCTCAATGAACTACTCGAGAAGGTGAGAAGCAGAAGATGAAATGGGAATTGCTAAGTAGAGAAAGGCATGAGATGCATGTGAAATAACTGTCCTTCGTGATAGTGGAAATGGGAATGGAAGGTTATCAATTGATTGGTGAATGCAGATAAGACTACAGGTTGAAATATCTTATTCTGTTGATTGCAGGGCAAGGGAGTGTACGTGGTGACGAATAATTCGACGAAGACGACGAGTGAGTACGTGAGAAAGGCGGTGCAACTCGGATTCACCAAGATAAAGGAGGTCAGTAGAGAGCTGTTCATTATTGATCAATGTATTGTTTCTCGATCATCACTAATGAATTCCTATTCAACGCTGTTGAGATATAAACGATAGGAATAATTCATGCTCACTTCTGCTTCCTCTTCAGTCGAACATCATCTCTCCTAACGTGGTGATGGCAGACTACTTCCGACGGAATCCCCGCTTCGCCTCCAAGGCAGTTTACACTATCGCCTCTGCAGGAGTACTCGAAACACTCAGGAAGGAGATCGGAGTGGAGACCATCGGAGATGGAGTAAGATGATCAGAGAAGGAATGAAGAATGAGGCCATAGTTTAGTTAGTTGCCTTACAGTAGAGAAGAACTCGAGTGGGGTCGAAGGGTGAAGAGATGGTGAATGAAAGCGTCCTTTGACTGCAGCCCGACCCGGTGGCAGCAGACTCTCCCCTCTTCATTCCCTCAGTGGATCTATCGAGGGAAGTGAGCGCCGTTGTCGTCGGATACGACGTCCACTTCAGCTACACCAAGATTATGAAGGTGGGCTGAGAGGTACAACAAATTGCGAAGTTCGTCGATCTTTGGCAATATTTTCCGAATATAGAAACGTGTTACTGAAATGCGACCTCGTGCATTGAATATCGTAGCATAGCAGGTGATTATACCACATGCGACAAGCACGAATTTGATTATCAGGCTTACTTTCACATGGAAGTATTTATGGAACGATAAATCTAGATTCATAATCTCTCCATACAAAATGCCATGTTGTTTTCCCTGTTTCTTGCATCGGAACACGTGATAATGTAGCAGTAGTTTATAAATAATCCAGGCTGCCAACTACCTACGCGATCCAGCCTGTGGTTTCTTCATCACCAACGAGGACGCGACGTTCCCCGGACCGGTGGGACTCGTCCTACCCGGTGAGTTGTGCTCTTTCTATGGGTCAATAACTCTAGTTTTAAATTCCGAGATGGCGAGAGAGGGAGAGATCTGATGTATCCCCTTGAGGCACTGGCTGCATCACTTCGTCCATCCGTACGTGTGTCTCTCCCCGTATGCCCGTTGTATTCGGGAAACCGGGCGAGGAACTGGAGAGATACGTGAAGACGAGACTCGCACTCGATCCTGCCAAGACTATCGTATTCGGAGACAGGTCAGAGACTCTATCTTTCTTTGGTCAGCAGAGAGTTCATGGGACAAATAGGAGTAGATAATTACTCTCGGCATTACGTGACTGTCAAATGTGCCCCTGGAAGGAAGAAGAAAGGGAGATCATTACTCTCCTTATGGACGAAAGGGATCAGTCTACAAAATGCCGCCACTTCGATTGCGCAATAGAATCTAGCGTTCCTCGATCGTGAGCAATTAGCTCCCTATGGCACTTTCCTGCGCTTACCGCTTTGTCAGAGATGAGAAAAAAAGGAAGTCAAAGTTGGTCGTTGAGACTGGACACGGATATCTCGTTCGGCCATAGACTGGGTGCGACGACGTGCTGGATGAGGACAGGAGTGCATTCCGAGGAGGACGTACAAAGGGTCAGACTCATTACTTTAGCACTTATCTTCTAATGAAGAAGGAACACTATGTTCTGGTGTGGGAAGCACGGTATATCGCTTCTTGAGCTGATTACGATACTTCGTCTCTCTCTGGCAAATAGAGAGAAAGTGTTTATCGAGAGAGATATCTCTTTTTATCTCTTCTTTTCCTATTTCTCGTTCTATGTAGCCGAAAAGAGTTTGCTTGAAATGGAGAGATCAATATGTTAGTAAATGGATGATTGCAGGCGATATCATCGAAGGAGTCTCATCTCGTGCCTGATCTCACCTTCTCATTCGAGCAGTTCTACGGTGGATGATCCCCCTCTTTCACACTTCAGATTTATTTGTTTATTGTATTGTAAATATCCAAGTATCAGGTTGTAGGGAAAGTCTTTGTCACTGGTTTTGTTTTTACACTGCTCGCCACAAATGCACTTTGGTTTTCCCATGTTCCTAGTGAATAACAATCAGTGATGGGCCTTTATAGTAAACAACTCCCCATTCCCTTTCCTTCAGTCAAGCTTTAGTAGATCAACGATTTATGTTCCTGGTGCCACACACTTCCCACATGTTTTGATTTACTTCTGTCTATTCTACACCACGATGAAGGATTCGGAGACCCTGCTGAAGAATGTTTATAACACACATGCCCCCTCTACAACACCTTGAGAAATTGGATCCAGATCCTCGAAGAAGGCGACTTTTCCCTCAATGAATGGGGTCGATCTGGGAGACCGCGTTAGTTACATTTTGAGACTTTATAGAAAGCTGCTTAAGAGACCCGTTCCGTAAGACTCGACCATATCAACCACCCCCCGGACACGTCCTCTAGCAATGAGAACCCAAAGCCCATACTTGGTAGTTAGGAGGGTCTTGGGCCCGCATAGCACAAAATGACCAATATTTTATCTCACCGCCTAAGATGCGTGAGAAAATCCGCCTGAAGTGCAAAAAAGTCGAAAATCGTATCTCCTAAATGGTAGAAGATGGACTTAGTTTCATATTTTCACTAAAGTAGGGGAATTCTAAAACTACTAAAAACTTGTTTTGATTGAATTCTGCATAACTTCAAAAATATTTTTTTGGAAAAAAAAATCGTATTTTTTACGTAGATCTCCCATTTGGAGTGGAATCCCATAGCTTTCATGCACACGTTGGAGTACACTCGTACCTGTATTGAACCCACACCAAATTGGATACTCTCACTTTTTCAAAGTCTGGGGATTCTGAATCGAAGGTAGTGCTTCTGTGCACCTGGGTGATAAACTGAAGCCATATCATTCACTCGATGGGCAAATCGATTAAACAAGATATTTTTTAAACATTTCATAGCTTGATATAATACATTAAAACTTGAAAACCTGAAATTGTTGCATTTCCGAAAATTCGATTTTTCGACCTTCGATTCTATGTTAATTTTAGTATCTCAAAAAGGTCATTCGCATTTCAAATACCATAGTTTCGACCAAGAAGGTATAGTAGTTCTCACGTTGAGTTGAAATATACAGAAGGAGCTTCGCATGTGCTTTCAAAGTCCCAATATATGCGCCCAAACTTCCCTGATCGAGAGAAACGAAAAAAAGGAAAATATCGAAATTATGAGGTAATGCACTCAATTTGCTATCTACGAAAGGTTCTTAACATTACTAAACCGTGAGCGTCATGTTCTCATCAATGGTACCTCAGAATGATCCATTTCTTAAATTTCGATTTTCTTATCATCGATTTTGATGATATTTTGATATCCAAAAAACACATATATTAAAACAGATCCAATAGGTTCAACCGTGAAATGATAGTAGTACTCAGCATGGATGCAGAAACACAAAATCAGTCTCCCATGTGCTTTCAAACTCCTGTAAAATATGACCAAATCTACGTGATCGGTAGAATCAAAGAAAAAAGTATAGCGAAATTTAGATGAAACTGCATTTTATTTTGTATTAAAGAATGTATTGTAGTATTATTTAATCATATCAGTCATGTTGGCATCAATAGTACCACAATTTGGCTCAGTTTCGATAATCCGATATTCAGCATCGCGTTTTTGCCGAAATTTTGACATCTGTTGAACATCGCAAGCATTCCAGAGCCCAATGTTTTTAAAAGAAAATGGTAGTATCCTTCACTATTAGAACGAATAATACAACAATGCATTTTCACTAGCTTTCAAATTTCGGATTTTTTTTGAACGAACATTCATGATTGAAGTAGAATAAATTCAATGTCGACCATGCGATTTCGAGAGCAAAATCCGAAATTTGAAAGCCAGTGAAAATGCATTACTGTATTATTCGTGCTAACAGTGAAGGATACTACCATTTTCTTTTATATACATTGGGCTCTGGAATGCGTGTGATATTCAACAGATGCCAAAATTTCGGCAAAAACGCGCTGCTGAATATCGGATTATCGAAAATGAGCCAAATTGTGGTACTATTGATGCCAACATGACTGATATGATTAAATAATACTACAATACATTCTTTAATACAAAATAAAATGCAGTTTCATCTAAATTTCGCTATACTTTTTTCTTTGATTCTACCGATCACGAAGATTTGGTCATATTTTACAGGAGTTTGAAAGCACTTGGGAGACTGATTTTGTATTTCTGCATCCATGCTGAGTACTACTATCATTTCTCGGTTGAAACTATTGGATCTGCTTTAATATATGCGTTTCTTGGATATCAAAATTTCATCAAAATCGATGATCAGAAAAACGAAATTTCAGAAAGGGATAATTCTGAGGTACCATTGATGAGAACATGACACACGCGGTTTATGAATGTTAAGAATCGTTCGTAGATAGTCAATTGAGTGCATTACCTCATAATTTCGATATTTTCCTTTTTTTCGTTTCTCTCGATCAGGGAAGTTTGGGCGCATATATTGGGACTTTGAAAGCACATGCGAAGCTCATTATGTATAGTTGAACTCAACGTGAGAACTGCTGCACCATCTTGGTCGAAACTATGGGATTTGAAATCCGAATGACCTTTTTGAGATACTAAAATTAACATAGAATCGAAGGTCGAAAAATCGAATTTTCGGAAATGAAACAATTTCAGGTTTTCAAGTTTTAATGTATTATATCAAGCTATGCAATGTTTAAAAAATATCTTGTTTAATCGATTTGCCCATCGAGTGAATGATATGGCTTCAGTTTATCACCCAGGTGCACAGAAGCACTACCTTCGATTCAGAATCCCCAGACTTTGAAAAAGTGAGAGTATCCAATTTGGTGTGGGTTCAATACAGGTACGAGTGTACTCCAACGTGTGCATGAAAGCTATGGGATTCCACTCCAAATGGGAGATCTACGTAAAAAATACGATTTTTTTTTCCAAAAAAATATTTTTGAAGTTATGCAGAATTCAATCAAAACAAGTTTTTAGTAGTATCAGAGTACCCCTACGTTAATGAAAATATGAAACTAAGTCCATCTTCTACCATTTAGAAGATACGATTTTCGACTTTTTTGCACTTCATGCGGATTTTCTCACGCATATTAGGCGGTGACATAAAATTTGGGTCATTTTGTGCAATGCGGCCCCAAGACCCTCCTAACTACCAAGTATGGGCTTTGGGTTCTCATTGCTAGAGGACGTGTCCGGGGGGTGGTCGATTTTTACAGAGCAGGTCTCTTAAACGAACCCATTTCAAAGTGCCCGTGAAATGACTATTGCACTTAGAGTCCACCATCGCACTGTCAAAGAAGGCTTGAGATATCTTGGAATGAGGAAATTAATCGGTCGATTCAAATCCCATGAGCCAAGCCAGCCGTGGCCGTCGAGTCCATGATTCCATTACTCTCACCATTCTCCGAGGTGGGGATCGATGGCTGGAACGGCTCATAACGGGGAATGAGAAGTGGGTCCCCTACGATACCAATCATGTGGGAACCAAGATGGTTGGAGAAGGAGAGCCTCCACAGGGTGTATCCAAACTTCACCTGAATCCCAAGAAAAACAAGCTGTCAATGTGGTGGGGAGTGGATGGCGTGATCTACTCGGAGCTACTCCCCGGGGCATGTTAAACACAGGGACCAAGTACATCACACAACTACAGAATTTGAAGTTGGAAGTCGATCGTTCAAGGCTGAAGGACAAAAAAGTGTATAATCAGCAAAATGACCCCCGTCCCCAGGACTGCAATCAAGTCAAGCAGGAACTGGCTAGATATGGACGGATGGTTCTCCCTTACCTCCCGTATTCTCCTGACTTGACCCCTTCCGATTAGTGGCTTTTCGCAGACCTGACCCATGCCGTTCGAGGTAGGGCCTTCAATTCACGTGAAAGTCTCGAGGTTGAACTCGAGCAATACTTTCATTCGCACCCAGGCGTGTTGTAAAGGGAGGGGATCGATACTTTGCAAGTACGTTGGGCACATTTTGTCAATAATGAGGACAAGTATAATTGAACATATGATTTTCCTTTGCCCAAGAAATAACGTTTTGAAAAAGTGACAAAGACTTTCCCTACAACCTAATAGAAATCACTCCGGTTGTTCCTATGGTTACACCAAGTGTCATAAATATTGCACCCGAGGTGACAATCGATGGTCTAATGCAATCTACGATTGGTTTAAAGGATGCCTCACTCATCTGAGGAGCAAATCTGGTCTCTTTGATCTCACTCCTTTGCAATCCCATTTCTCCTCATATGCTTTTAGTCGTTCTTCAAGTATGAAATTGCGAAGATGTCAATTAGTCCATGCGTGTCTTCGTTCCCCGTTGACAAGGAGAGACAGTGACCAACGTGGAAATTGCAACTGTCTATCGTATTCTTTCACTACATCATTCCAATCGCATAGCAACGCGCCTTCTATTCCTTCTCTATCTTCATGCTTATGATTTCTGCATCATTCAATAGGGTTTCTATGAATTTCTTTTAGTTTGCAATAATTAATTCGGAGAAACCTTAGTAGAGGGAGGAAGATATTCCAATTCCATACCTCTTCCATGCCCCGCCTCTCGGGGTCTCTTCCTCTTCTTCCGATTTGCACCCCTACTAGTCGGCTGCCTGCAGTTTATGAATACCCTCTCCCTCTACATCACCCTACTACATCATTCCACCTTTTCCCTCTCCTTCTTAGGTTTTGTTGACTTCTCTCTTTGTGAGTCTTCACTAATTAACACGTATTCGGTGGAACATGTAACTACACTGGGATTCAAAGAGTGATTGATGATCTCTGGCTTCATTCCACTTCTCCTCCTTCCATCCTCTTCATTCTCATTAGTGTATCCACTGCAGCCATTTCGGTACTGGTCAAACGTTTATTCTCATTGAATCCATCTATTTATGATTAACGAAACAAATGTCAATGCAATACGAGAAGTCACAGAAATTCCAATGCACTTAACTGGGTGCAAAATGCTGTTTGAGGCGATAGAGTGAATCCTTCCCTCTCATCCAATCATTTCCAATCCCTTCCCTCATTCCATCATTCCCTTCTAAATCGGGAATCTCTCAGGAATATCACGAGGCCACTTGGAAGTAGAAGCAACTGGCAATGCGGTATTCTTGCGAGATTCATGATTATGATCCAGCTCCACCGTATTCCTCTTCTACCGCACTCCCACATAAGCATTGTTCCGGAACAGCAATTGTTCCTTATCTCCACTCGAGTAAATGTTTCCCAGTGGGATGACGGTTGGTTTTCCCATGAGTATCTCACTGGGAATTACACTGTCATCCCAAAGGGAAAACAAGTTTGCCGACCCATTCCCACTATCGCCCCACTAGGAAACGTTTACCAGTGCTCCCTCTGATGGTCTCCCATATTCATTTCCTCATGGGGCTCACGAGCATTCGATCTCTCTCTGTGTGGCTTCATAGTGTAAATTCGACATGAAGCAACTTACACTTTGAGGCAGCACAAAGAGAACTTCGATCTGCCATCTACTGCCTCCCCATTCACATCCCTATTGAATCACTTACCACCGAATGTCAGGTGCAAGGATATTCCCTTTCGAGAGCTCAACCATTCCTGCCCTTGGGCGATGAATCCCATCCCATTTCAACACCTTATCTAAGTTAACGTTCAATACTCTTCCCTCTTCTTTCAGTATCCTTCATTTCCGGCCTCTCTTCCTCGGTTCATTAAAGAAAGCAATTAGTGAGTAGTCTGCCTCTCATGCACGCCTGCATGGATTGCGGGATCGATTACGAAGTAATTGCCCTCTGATCCTGGATTCACCCTCTGGTGCAGATGGTTGGCACGTCGGTAAACTAGAGACAGAAAGAGGATGCGAAGAAGGAAGAGCAGAGGCCGGATTAATATTATCCCTTTAAAGGGTGGGAGTAATTCAACTCTCTGATAGCATCCTACCACGTACTTCTTTCTCGTCACTGCATATTTTTCTACCCATGGAAGGCAAGACTGTTCCTAGAGTACATTTTATGGGGTAAACCCTTCCCCATCAACGGAAATCAAAAAGCGGGAATGGAGGAGTAAAAATACAACACGAAGCAGGCGGAAAATTATGATAAATTGAATGTTCATGTGAAATGTACCTTCTGGCTACGGTAGTCATCTTACTCTCGTTTATCATTGCTAACTAATTGTATCTTCCACTATACGGGCCTAACTCCTCCTCGCAGGGGATTCTTTCATCTTCTCCTTTTTAATCTGCCACTCAATCCAATCTCGCTTTCCTCCCTTCGCAGCTTCCATGATTCTCTCCTAGTTTCGCACCTCTCATTGCGTAGTCCTGCGATATACTTCTCTTCCTCGAGATTGGCTAGGATTCCGTCAGATTTCACACTGCCACAAGGAAGTGATAGGACGTTACAGGATGACTGAGAGTTTGATTCTCCCAATGATCTCAAAGGTATTGCCCCATAAGAAATTTCCCCCTCTGGTTGAGTCACGTATGTCCAAATTTGTTGCAAAAACACCACGACAATCCTTCTTTTGTCAACACATTACCTCAACGCTCGTTTTCTTCGAATTACCACTGCTGTAATCAATACCTTGCACGTACGACTACAAAGTGAGAGTAGGAAAAGGGAGGCCGGAGGGCGGGACTTACAGACTCAATTTCAGCATGATAGCTTCTCCAGTATCTATCGTTCCCCTCCCACTCCACACATGGGTTGCATTTTGTTATCTTCGGAAGCGCCAGATGGTGAATGATTCTCTCTGTGAGGTGTCATGTTGTGAATTGCGAATACAGATCAGCAATCCACATAATTACACTTCACACAGAGATCGTTTATTACTCATCTATTGACATATCAACTCCCCAACCGTACTTCAATAACCGTACCTTACTACTGCCCATTTCACAGATCCTTTCGCACCTCATCCCCGATACTCTCTAAAACAAGTGAATCAGATCAATCAAACAGCTATATTTCTCCTTATCGGCTATTGATCTATTCTTTGCCTCTAGGAAGAGAAAGATTAGAAGTAGGAACAGGTGGTTTATCGTCTTTCGGTACTTATACCGTAAAGAAGCTAGAGAGAGATCCATTACAGTGCTTCTCATTCGAAGCCCCGCCTCCTCGGCTCCTCCTTCCCTGCTGACTGTCATTCACTGTTCTCGCTTCCTCTCCTCTCCCACTTCCCCTTCTCTCTCCATTGTCTTCACTACAGTATTCCCGACAGTTCCCCTCTATCTCCAGGTGTTCCCATATTTCTCCGTGAGTGTTAATTGAATAACATGCACTTCGTTGAACATGTTTTTCGTTAATACAAACGAAGAGATCGATAGCCCTTTCTTCTCCATGTCCATCTCCCGGCTCTATACATCGCCCGATCGCCACTGCGATGAAAAATCCCTTCTCTCCCTATCCATCAGACGCACGGATAGATCTCTCAATGACACGCCTTTGTCCTACTTTTATACGAGAAAGTTGGGCATATAAGTGCCATAGAGAGATCACCGATGAATACAGTACTCCTCCGATTCGACAACATTCATATTCCACCTTTGTCTGCAACACAGCCCTACTTCCTTCTGCATCACTTTCCCCATACTAACGAGTCTCCATGGGAGATTAGTTGTTGTTTCTTAGTATCACCCCTTTGAGTCACTTCTCTTTACCAAAAAACTCACTGAAGTGAAGCCGGAAAACACATATCTATTTGCATCTACTGGACAAATTCACTCTCAGTTAGACTCCATCGTTATACCTGAGAGAAGCAAGTCTACCGATGGGAGTTTGACCGTGAGGGATGATTGGTATTTCCCTTCCTCAATCCCCGACGACTAAGCCCTCGCTTCATAAAAGCGATGGTCTCTTCTCTCCCTCACTCGTCAGAGTAATTTCTCTCACAGAGAAATTTCTCTAATTTCTCTTCATACATCGCGTTCTGGGGTCAGAAATAAGCAGTAACTTATTCTCGGGTATCGCTGATTGAACAACGGAACTGTGAATACAGAGGCTGTAGAAATATTCCAAGGGCGGAACCTGCTCACTGCCTCTTTTCTGATCCCCCCCCCTCACACTCACTCTACCCATCACGATATCGTCTGCAGTTTCTACAGTTCCCCTTCTACTCGACCATTTCGGGAGTTCACTCGTGATCTAATTATAAATATGATTAGTTCATCTCTCCGTTGCGTATCAAATTGTGGCATGTGCGTGTATGTAAGAATAAGCCACATATTGAAACATCACAAGGAGAATGAGTCCCTTCCCTTCTCTCTGCCCTTTCACTTCCAATTTCCTTTTCTCTATCGCATCCCTTGCCACTCACTGATAGCAAGAGAGATGGCAAAAATCTCTCAGCATCATGCAACTACATCACTTTCGGTTGGCAGAAATCAATATAAAAATGACACAATCGGTCTCCCACAGAATAAATTGCATAAAAAAAACACAATGCAAACGTTTTCTGCCATCACAGAACCTACAGTTGATGGTTCTGTCTTTCCTTTGACTGGTTAAATACAGAGCGTGGGAATGATAGCGATTGAAAGTACGGCTAGAAGGCACAACAACCTCTTCGCTGACTACGGTAGTCATCTTGTCTCTCTCTCTCTCTACACCACCCATTTTTTCCTCTGGATTTGTATTCTTCTCCAATGTGAGTTTTTTCTTCTCTCCATGTTCTTCTGCCACCTAAAATTCACCTCACGTATCGTTTTCCCAGACTTGCAATCAGTCCCTTCCTAACACCCATCTTCTCCTTCCTTTCTTATTTCTTCTAAGCCCTTCGGACTGTGCTTCTCCTTCAGCAAAATCTCCCTTTCACTTGAATGCAAATTTCACTATCCCTGCCAACATGCTCCTTCCCCCATCCTTCGCTCTACTGTACCCACTTGAGACGGTAGTCGTACTTCTCCATCTTCCCCTCTCCGAATGGTCATTATCTCTCAGCCAGATCCCTGCACGCCACCTGTTGCATTGAAGCCAGTGGCTTGCCTGCGATTTGGAGGAGAGCATCCACTCATTCATAATACACCGTACTCTCCTCTTGCTGAATGCAGTAGCCCACAGAATAATGTTTGACATGTAATTACGATTTCAACAAGTGATGGTTGTGGGAAGACCAAATAATAATTCAGTCAGATGGATGAATTAGATTGGTTTCTTTGCACTTTCGTAGTGCCACAAAAAGTAAAACCGAAGGAAGACGTCCAAGTGCATGCATTGTTTTCACATTGAATCACAGTCAGTGGTTGTTTACATCTCATCGCAGTAGAGTTCGAAAAGTAACCAAGTAACATGTTATTTATCATAAAAAAATCACCCTTCACTCTCTTCATTTTCCCACTATCTAGTACAGTGAGCGGTGCATTTGCATGATAAATAACATGTTATTTGGTTATATTTCGAAGTCTACATCGCAGTCATCTGGCTCTCCTTTCCCACTATCGACAACTAATTGGCCCGCACTCTTATGTCCACGGAGGCATCCCTGGAGGGGGTGGGACTGAATCCTCCCCAGTTGGCTAGCTCCTCCTACCTACTCCTCACTCCTCTCAGTTACATCCTCGGAGAGTAGTCGCTATCTCTCAACAGCACTCATTATGCTACTAGTATTTCATTGAGTACGAAAAGTAACAGCGAGAGATCTCGGATGAATCATCTACTGTACCCATCCTTCCCATCTCCTACCATAAACCCCTCTGCAGTCAATTCGGAATCTCACCGTGAAGCAGCTATGAATCACTTGATGAGAGTGCTGATCGACGCTTCTTCACGGCGAGATCGATTACTGGTTGACTCCGCCCCTTTCCATTGAAACCACCTGGCGACGAACACCTACAGTACTTTCCCATTTCGATGCATCTCTTCTACCCAGTTCCCTACCCAGATCCCCTTAAAATCGATGACTCTCTGTCAGGATTCATCGATCAACTTGTGTATTGTAGAGCAAGTTGGAGGTGACTCCTTTCAGAGAGCGACGATTGTGACCTTTCCCTTCGTCCCTGTACCTAGATTCCCCCAATCTGCATCTACGACGCTTCTTTCATCCGATCCCCTTCTTTTCCAATCCCGGTAGTTATCCCTCCTCTCCCATTGCAATCGTCATCTCTTCGTAATTCTTCTTCACTTTACTTGGGATTAGCAGCAAGTATAAGTGATCAAGAATTACCAAGAGATCGATGCTCCCTCTTCTCACCCCCACCTCCTCCCCTTGATACTTCAGATCTTTCAAGGTTCTTCTATCAATTGCCTATATTTTCCCAATTCCTAATTCCTCCTATCACTCCCATCACCAGTTCTTGCTGTACCATTGATCAATGATCACCAGTTGTAGTCTACTTGAAACGTGTTTACGTCTCATCGCCATACACTTTAGCAACTGAAGTCATTCGTACTACTCGTTAATTGGCTCACGAGATTTCCTTCCCATCTCCGTCCCCCATCATGTGTTTCTCTTCCTTCGCCGTATGGACTATGTAATAGCTTGTGACGGAAGGAATCCGAAACTAGGGACCAGTCTGTCATCATGACGCGAGGATGAGAAACACCGAATGTTCACTGCACTGATCCATCAGACGAATCATACAAACACATTATAATTTCATCATGAAAACACAATCAGCCATTGTAAAACCACCAATTTTCTGTTCTGACTTTCTTCTTTGTAAGTTCCATATATCACATCGTACTCTCTCAAATATCAATTCGCATTACCGTATCCGTCTCACTCTCCCCTCCCCTCCCTCTCTTCCCTTTCGCTCTTCCCTCTTCTTCACTCCTATTCTCTCTATTCCCTCCGTACTTTCTCACTTTCCCCTAATTGGTTCTCACACTCCTGCCCACGGGACAGAGTAGTATCTTTCCTATCGACAATAAAGAAATCGACATTCCTTAGTTAGACTCAATCGCAATAACTGAATTCGAATGCATGCATCGCGATTGTAATAAAACAAAGTTGATCGATTCAAAGCATAATTCCCTCCTTCCAGGTCTTTCCTTATCTCCTCATACAATTTTCCTTCTCTTTTGTTTTTTTCAAACAAGATTCCTTATCTTCTATGAGGTTTGATCATCATCTGTACACTGCCCATTCTGCCCATCTTTACACGGGCATGAATCTACCCGAATAAAGGAAAATCGTAAAAGAGGCGTGGTAGCATCCCTAGAGGGGGTGGGACTGAATCCTCCCCAGCTGGCTAGCTCCTCCTCCCTACTCTTCACTCCTCTCACTCCATCCTCGGAGACTAGTTGCTATCTCAACGGCACTTCATGGTGCTATTATTTGATTGAGTACAAGGACTGTCAGAAAGATCCCGGAGACATCACTTAACGCACCACATCCTTCCCATCTCCTACCGTAAAACCGCAGAAGTCAATTCGGAATCTCACCGTGAAGCAGCCGGGAATCACTTGGTGATAGTGTTGACCGCGCCCTTTCACGGCGAGATCAATGACTGGCTGACTCCGCCCCTTCCCACCCTGGCGACGATCACTTGTACTGTACTTTCCTCGATCGATGCATCTATTATCCGGTAGTTACCCCCAATCCCCTTCCAATCGATGTCTCTCTGTGAGGATTCATCGACCAACTTGTATATTGTAATAAAGCAAGTGGGAGGTGACTCCTTTCAGAGAGCGATGATTGTGATCCTTCCCTTCTTCCATCTACCACACCCTCATTCTCCTATCCCATAATGTAAGACACACGGAGGAATATCGGCATCGCTCAATGAGGGCTCATTCTGCTACTTGTAGTTGATCAAGTAGCAGATAGAGCCTCCCTCGAGAGATATCGCCGATGAAGTCATCCGCCGTACTCCCCCCCCCCCCCCCCCCCCCCCGGTAGTTCTTCCTCCTCTCTCCCACTCCACTGCAATCGTCATCTCTTTGTACAGTCCGGTCAGATCCCTACATGAAAACGGGACTCCCCGGGAGTCCCCGGATGTCCCCCGTGTCCCCCCGCCATTTTGCGGCTCGGGCAAAGAAAGAACTAATTCGAATTTTTGGACTCAGGAGGTCATTCCCAATCGATTGGCATATAATTGATAAATTAATAAATTTGCGATAAATCGTAGTTTAATTTTGAAAATCAAGGATAATTAATCGGAAACGAAGAACGACCGTAATTAATTTGCACATTCGCCGGTCCAGCTCTGGATCCATCTAGTTAACTACCGTAGTTCTTCGTTTCCGAGTAATTATCCTTGATTTTCAAAATTAAACTACGATTTATCGCAAATTTATTAATTTATGAATTATATGCCAATCGATCGGGAAGAACCTCCTGAGTCTGAAAACAAAAAATTCTAATTAGTTCTTTCTCTGCCCGAGCCGCAAAATGGCGGGGGGACACGGGGGGACATCCGGGGACTCCCGGGGAGTCCCGTTTTCATGTAGGGATCTGACCAGACTGTATTTCTTCTTCGCTGTTACTTGGAATTAGCAGGAAGTACAGTGAACAAGAAATACAAAGAGTTCGATGCTTCCTCTTCTCAACCCCATCTCCTCCCTCCTTTTGATACTTTATCGATTGGTGTGGAATGCTTCTCAAGAGTTACGGTAGATCTCTCAGAAGGAAGAGATTCCTGCATCAACTGCTTCTGTTTTCCCAATTCCTAATTCCTCCTATCACTCCCATTACCACTTCTTACTGTACCATTCATCCCTGATCTCTTGAAAATCGACCAGTTGTAGTCTTATTGAAACGTGTTTACGTCTCATCGCTATACACTTTGGCAACTGAAGTCATTCGTACTACTCGTTAATTGGCTCACGAGACCTTCCCATCTCCATCTATCCCCATCACGAGTCTCTCCTCCTTCGCTATGAGGAATGAGTAAGAGATTGGGATGAATGAAACACTAGGGATCATCATCACACGAGGAATCAAGACACCAAATATTATGTTCACCTCGCTGCTACTCCCGATTGGTCAGACGAAGCATACAAAACAACAGCTATTTTATCATGGCAAAATATCGTATCGTTCTCACTCCCCTCCTCTCTTCTCTCCTCCTCTCTCCCCTTCTCTCCTCTTCTTTCATGTTCTCTCCTCTTCTTTCTCCTTCTCTCCTCTTCTTTCTCCTTCTCTCCTCTTCTTCTTTTTCTCTCTCTACTCTTCTCTCCTGTCTCATCTTCTTCCCTCTTCTCTCCTCTTCTTTTTTCATCTCCCCTCCTCTTCTTTTTTCTCTACTCTTCTCTTTTCTCTTCTCTTCTCTCATATTCTCCTGTTCCTTTCACTCCTCTAGTATGGTTTCCCCAGTAGAATCCTACGTAGGCTCCTACTAGGGTGAAAATCTCATTGTTCTCCATACTCTCTCATCACTCAAGTCACCCTAGTAGGGACATACACCCTAGACACCCTAGTAGGAACCTAGTCTTGAGTGATGAGAGAGTATGGAGAACAATGAGATTTTCACCCTAGTAGGAGCCTACGTAGGCTCCTACTGGGGAAATCATACCAGAGTCAATCACCTTCCCTTCACAAAGAAGAGTAAATTTGCGCCATTATTCTGTGAGTACCCACAGATTGATGATTTTAGTTCCCACGGTTTGATAATCGGATCCTTAATGCACATGGGACTACCTCTTCTATCCCCGACTCTTTCGTCGAGGGAGTATAAGGTCCTAACAGAATTAGAAAGGGAGTAATACATTTGATTTTTTTCGCACTATCATTCATTTCGATTTCTATCTATCCTTTGCTTACTGAGTTATAACATGGATAAAATTATCTGATTGTGAGATTAGAGATAACTGAGGATCTATTGAAAAAAATTACAAAGCACTATTTTCAAAATGTAATCTTGAAACTGCGACGAATAATAATCATCTTCCTCTTCCTAGCTCCTCCCCCGAATCATCCTCCCCCATCCCATTTCCAGTTTTAGTCCAGTCTGCGTATCCCATGCTCTCCTCTTCACCCCCCTTCTTTCCTCCCACTTCACTCCTCCACTTCTATCGTCCCGAATTAAAATTCCGCTACGAATGACTCGATGTGTGCAATTGTAACAAACTTTTTGTTACAAAATTTGATGACACTCAAAATACACTTTCATGGGTCATGTTTGGGGTTATTCGATGCGTAATCATCGCATTTCTCGGGAAATCGCACTCAAAAAAATTAAAAATCGATAATTTAGCCGATATTAATTTTTTTATAAAATGACGAGCAAGGATTACTACTTCGACTCTTACGCTCACTTCGGTATACACGAGGTTAGTAAGCTTTTCGTTAATATCGACGATTGTTTTTTCCCATGAAATAGCTAACTCGATCGTTTTAGAAGATGACCGGTTTTTACGCGCATTTTGCGGTCAAAAATTATTGCTTCCTTTCTAGGTAGAGTTCTCGAACATGACCATCCAGTCAATACATATCATTAAGGACAACAACCTCGGCCATATCATCGAAGTTGTCCAGAGCAAGATTGAAGACATCAAGGAGTCGCCTTTCGGCATCGAAAAGGTATTTATTTTATCATTTTGTTATTATGTTTACGTATGCATTTGCCGTTTAAATATAGTAAAATTTATGCTAAAATATGATGCTGCCGTAGGTTGATGTCATCATCTCCGGGTGGGTGGGATATTGCCTCATCCACGAGTCCATGCTGAACACCGTCCTCTACGCTCGTGACAAGTAGCTGGCGCCTGGGGGCCTGCTCTTCCCCGACAAGGCCAAGCTCTTCGTTACTGCATCGAGGACAGGCAGTACGAGGATTAGAAGATTAACTGGTTAGTGTTCTGCTCGATTCTAATTGGTTGTTAACTTATCAGTTGTGGCGCGGGCACCCTAATAGTTTTTAGAGCATTCGATGATCTCATCGGGTCGAAAATGCATTAGCCTTTTTCTGGAATATTTGAACAACTTCTAAAAATTTGAAAACTCATTAGATTATCTCATAAGGGCATTAGATTAGGATCAAAGGCATACGATTTTTCAAATCAGTGTGACCTGGGCTACTTTGACCCAAAGTTCTGTTTGAATTGAACAACTTTTAAAAATCATGGTTTGTTGCCTGCCCACGTACGTTGTTGCAGGTGGGACGAAGTGCACGGCTTCAACATGTCTTCCATTCGCAAGGTGGCAATCACTGAGCCCCTTGTTGATGCTGTAAGGAGCAACCGAGTTATGGCCAACAGCTACTGCGTCAAGGAGGTATGTCTCAAGTTATCTTCTAATCGTTGTTAAATTAACCTTCATATGCTGCGGCTTCAGCTAAGGAAAATGTGCACTGTTTTGTAGATCGACCTCTACACTGTTCAAATACTCGATCTCGCGTGGACCTCCGATTTTATGCTGCGAATGAGGCGCGACGACTGCGTACAGGTATACTTTAGCCTATGCTCGATTCGTAGGGAGTCGCCCAATTCATTGATGGGTTCACTTTGAGGCGCTCGTCGCCTACTTCACCGTCCAGTTCTCCAAGTGCTACAAGTGGACGGGATTCTCCACCGGGCCGGAGAGCCAATCCACGCATTGGAAGCAAACCATCTTCTATCTCGCTTAATTGTAATGTTTACTAGTAAATGATTATTTTCTTGAGAATGTTTATTGTTTGCATAACAAAAGACTATATCTTTTTCTGGAAGACGATATCCGGGAAGATGTAAGCTGGAGTAGGAACGATTATGTTCGTGGGCATTCGATAATGAGAGGGCGTCATGATGAGAATGGAAGGGGTAGAGGATCATTTTTTTCAGGTTCGGTAACTACTGCTCATAACAGTTTCATAGTGCTCCATTGCAAAACAGTCCCCTTAGACGATTCCGCAATTTGAAAACCCCTACTTGATTCTCATTGAGTCAGTTGCTATGTAAGCATTCCCTCACTCTCGGAATCTCAAATCAAATCCTGCTTAACACACACGCAAGTGACAAAATGGAGAGGAAGCTATTTATCTTACGAAATAGTTAACATTGAACTCGCTTTTGGACGACATCAATGGTTTAGAGTACAAGCAAAGTTTCATAAAATTAACATACAACGCGAGAGTGGGTACTAACTGAAACGTCTGAGATCCAATTTAACGTGCAACCGAAAACTACAAATAATTCAGGGACTAGAGGGAATGAAAGAAAGATCTGGGTGAAAAGCAATTTAATGCATGGTATAGGTGTTCTCCGCCTCGAGATCGCAAACCTTACCGTGGAAGGATACTTTAATCTTGAAGTCCAAGTCGCGCAAGTGAAAACTCCTTTCAGTTCCTCGCCCTTCTTGACGATAAGAGCATCCTCAAAGAAATGAGTAAATTAGTGGCATGGTGAGGAACTCAAGTAATCCATAAAATATGCAAACAAACATAGGCTAAAGTATACCTGTACGCAGTCGTCGCGCCTCATTCGCAGCATAAAATCGGAGGTCCACGCGAGATCGAGTATTTGAACAGTGTAGAGGTCGATCTACAAAACAGTGCACATTTTCCTTAGCTGAAGCCGCGGCATATGAAGGTTAATTTAACAACGATTAGAAGATAACTTGAGACATACCTCCTTGACGCAGTAGCTGTTGGCCATAACTCGGTTGCTCCTTACAGCATCAACAAGGGGCTCAGTGATTGCCACCTTGCGAATGGAAGACATGTTGAAGCCGTGCACTTCGTCCCACCTGCAACAACGTACGTGGGCAGGCAACAAACCATGATTTTTAAAAGTTGTTCAATTCAAACAGAACTTTGGGTCAAAGTAGCCCAGGTCACACTGATTTGAAAAATCGTATGCCTTTGATCCTAATCTAATGCCCTTATGAGATAATCTAATGAGTTTTCAAATTTTTAGAAGTTGTTCAAATATTCCAGAAAAAGGCTAATGCATTTTCGACCCGATGAGATCATCGAATGCTCTAAAAACTATTAGAGTGCCCGCGCCACAACTGATAAGTTAACAACCAATTAGAATCGAGCAGAACACTAACCAGTTAATCTTCTAATCCTCGTACTGCCTGTCCTCGATGCAGTAACGAAGAGCTTGGCCTTGTCGGGGAAGAGCAGGCCCCCAGGCGCCAGCTACTTGTCACGAGCGTAGAGGACGGTGTTCAGCATGGACTCGTGGATGAGGCAATATCCCACCCACCCGGAGATGATGACATCAACCTACGGCAGCATCATATTTTAGCATAAATTTTACTATATTTAAACGGCAAATGCATACGTAAACATAATAACAAAATGATAAAATAAATACCTTTTCGATGCCGAAAGGCGACTCCTTGATGTCTTCAATCTTGCTCTGGACAACTTCGATGATATGGCCGAGGTTGTTGTCCTTAATGATATGTATTGACTGGATGGTCATGTTCGAGAACTCTACCTAGAAAGGAAGCAATAATTTTTGACCGCAAAATGCGCGTAAAAACCGGTTACTAGAAGCCAATGAAATGGGCAAACCTTGAAGAGGTGCTTGTTGTGGCAAATGGAATCGCGGTAGGCCTCGGTGCGAATCGTATCCTTGAGCATCTTCTAAAACGATCGAGTTAGCTATGTCATGGGAAAAAACAATCGTCGATATTAACGAAAAGCTTACTAACCTCGTGTATACCGAAGTGAGCGTAAGAGTCGAAGTAGTAATCCTTGCTCGTCATTTTATAAAAAAATTAATATCGGCTAAATTATCGATTTTTAATTTTTTTGAGTGCGATTTCCCGAGAAATGCGATGATTACGCATCGAATAACCCCAAACATGACCCATGAAAGTGTATTGATGATTACGCATCGAATAACCCCAAACATGACCCATGAAAGTGTATTTTGAGTGTCATCAAATTTTGTAACAAAAAGTTTGTTACAATTGCACACATCGGGTCATTCGTAGCGGAATTTTAATTCGGGACGATAAATACAGTACCCTCCTAGTCAAAAATAGAGACACATGTCCCTTCCGCTCGCTCTCTCGGTAGTCTAGTCGATATTTCTCTGTGGATCTTCATCGAGTAATATGCACTTGCTTAAGTTTATTACCGTCTGAAGATTCAGAGAGAGATCGATACTCTCTGGCCATTCGATCCTCACCACTCCCTCAACCCAACCACGAGATTCCTCTTCTCTTCCTACGCTTCTCAAAAGCACTCCATCTGAGATTGTCTTTCCATCCAGTGCAAGCATCCATATATAATTAGCAGTCACAATTTCAATCATTCACATCAATCGAATAGTCGCCATTTCTCAGTTAGACGCCAACGATATACTTTACGATGGAACAAAATATACCGCTGGTCGTTTATCTGAGAGAGCCGACTACAATTAACCTTCTACTAGCCTTCGCCCAACCATTCCTCCTCTCATCCTTACTCCGGGAGAGCTCATTTCCTCTTGGCTCAATCCCATTTACCTGCGCCACTCTGCACTATAATAGCCTTCTCTTCCTCGATACATCTTCTAGTGCAGAGGCTAGTCATCCATGGTCATCTCAACTGTGTTGATACGGGGAAGGGTTCGAGAAGAAGCGAGATCAGCATACCGACCTCTCCAACCATTCATATTCAAAGTCCCTCCTTCATAGTGTGGACTCCATGCAACAGTTAGCCCTGAGAACGGTCGCTCGGTCTCTCTCAGTATCATTTCAAGGACTTACTTGATTTTGAGCAAGTAAGTGCTTTGAAATGATTCTAAGAGGTCCGTTATTCCTTCCGTATTATTCCCTACTGCCGTTCCCTTCAGAATCAATATTTAATGACCTTATAACCAGTCATATAGGCTGTCCCAATTCCAGCACCTTATTTTCAATGTAAATATACTTGTTAGCAATGGAGTCCGCGAAAATAATTGGGTTCCATCATCGAATACGATCTGAGAGGGAATTTCAATTTAGAATTGCCCGAGAGTAGTACAAATGGAGTCATCCTTTCGACACTGACAAAGAATGTGAACGAAGGAGAACAGGGAAGTTTATTGATCTACGATCCCCTGCTCCTCTTCTTTCTTCGCTCGCTTTCGATTGAGGGATTGGAGAGGATCCGCGGATCTCTTTGATTGTCTGTTCCATATTCACAGACTGAAAGAGAGTGGCGAGAGGTAATTGTTTTCCTCCCATAAGTTAATCCCCCCCAGGGATGAGTCCAGGTGCGTCCTTGCATAACGAGGTCTTCTCTCCATTGGGAGATTGCACTGATGGATCCAGAGAAGGGCGGGAGACTCGAGGGGGGGGGACTTAGAGAAGGGATCTCAATCTGCTAGCTCCCGTCCAGTCCCCTTCCCCACTCCTTCAGCATTCCCTCCTTTCCCAAATATCAGCCTGAATCGGGTGATGAATGGGTATCTCTCCGTAGCAACCCATTGCTACTGATTAGAAGAACGATCGAGTGAGTAGCACCGTGATGTTCTTCGTAGAGATCAGAGATCGTAGAGATGTTCTTCGTAGAGATCACTATGCATCATCCACTTACTCTTCATGAAACCCCAGACCACCTTCTCCCCCCTTCCAGATATTCTTTCGGTAGACAAATCTAATTCTCCGAGCGAAATCTCTTTGCGGTACTTATGATACAGCAAGTACCGATATCGACATTTCGCTCAGAGAAAGATTTATTGTCTATAGATAAGGTATGTTGTCCCTCCTGCAGAATGTGAGCAGCAATAAGTGACGCCTCGTCTACAAGCAGAATCAGGTGTTTCCTTTGCCCTTCTGAGTTGTTCTCTTATCAGTCGATGTGGAGAAAAACGCACGAGGACGAAAGACAGCCAAACATGAGTTTACGTATAATCTCACCGCACATTTTACAGATTCAATTAGGCAATCGTCGTAAATCAGGTAACATTCTAGGAAGGAAAGCTGTCTGATTCTGATCTGGTTGCGAAATGAAATTTTTTTCATTCATCACTAACTCGGAGAACATAAAATCATTCCATTCTATATGCAAATATAAAATGGTCGTATATTTACTTTCGAAAAGGGTTACTGAACGCAACAACTTTTGTCATTTCAAAAATTTAGGTTCATAGTTTCCCCGATGAGGATCAAAATTTGGGCTGAGCCGGGGATTGAACCGGGACCTCTCGCACCCTAGGCGAGAATCATACCACTAGACCACTCAGCCATGTTCCTGTATGGATAGGATATTCAATTTGAATGAAGCTGATCGGAACCTGTTCTGACAATGAAGTCCATGTGAAACTTTCACTTTCCTTCGTTCCTGAGAAGATGGTTGAACTTTCAATTGATGAGCATCCTCATTCGATGTAATATCTGGTTGTGAAATCAAAATTATATTAGGGGACCCTCATTCCACAATCAACTGTCTCACTTCAGAATGCAACTCTACAATATCGAAAGCCTTCAGTACAAATCATGGCGACGATGCGACGCAACGATAATCCATCGTCCTGCAGACCCTCTGCCAGAAACATATTTTCAGATTTTGTACTTTTCATCTTATTTTATTAACATATCTACAGTTTCAATTATTGCTCACAAAGGAGGATAATCTCTTGCAATTAGCTGATTTGCCTATTTCCTCTCCTCATAAATAGTCCTTCTTCCCTCCTCTTCCCTTCATTATCGTCTCTTCCTTCTCCCGTCTGCTGGTCACCTCACTTCTCTCTCAACGACGCCATGATTGCGCAAATGCACAAACATATGGTGAGTCCCCACCCCACCCCCAGTACCAGATGCTGATCCTCCTACAGTATCCTACTCTACCGTAACCTACCGTACTCCTTTTTTCAGATGATCGCATTGATCCTCGCGATTTTCGTCGTGCTCGCCGAGTTCGCGCTCACTCTCTCATCCCCCTTCACCGAACAAACTTATGTACCGTAATCTACCGTATACATTCCCTGATCCTAGATTCCATTTGCATAACTATCATAATCTCGCTACCGTACCCCTACCGTATACCTCCAGTACCGTAATGGTTGGTGATTGCAGCAGTTTGTGCTCGAATGCCTCGCTGCTCTTTTCATCTGCGGCATCGGAGTATTCGGATTGATAAAGAAGAACTCGATCGTGATCCTCGTGGCCATCATTGGAGTGGTGAGAAGAGGGAGGGAGGGGGAGGGTGGGAGAGAGGGGGAGGATGGATGGATCCCCCTAATCATCACTCCTCTCAGTTGGCCTATGCCCTCTACGCACTGGTGATGACTACGATCGCCTTCTATTGGCTGTCCAAACTTAGTGAGTTGGAAAATAACCGCACTCTAAAGCAAGCAAAGCATTGCAGTGGGATCGAAGAAGCTTGTCGAAGAGTCGAATTCGAAGGGAAAAGACATTCTTGCGGATCAAATGAAGAAGGATTTGGGAGCTTTGTGGGCGTGGCTCATCATTAGATGTCTCATCTTCGTTGTCAATGGTAAGAGAAAATGAATCACCAAATGAACAAATCGACTTGACTCATTTCTGCTTTTTTGTAATGTATTGTATCTAAAATTGTGAAAATAGCAGAAGATGTCATTTAAAATTAATTAGTTAAATTTCAGCTGTCCTCGTCTTCTTCTACTTCATGTCGCGCAAGGCGGTTCGATATTATTGGGCTAAATCCCAGAAATGAATATATTTGAGATCTTCACGAGCTCGATCGACAACTACCTCAATGGAAAGGACGGATCTGGATCAGTATCAGCTGCCACTCCTGGTTCGTATCAATAACCATAATTAACTGAATGAGTGGTTGAGGCTCCGCCCACACTCCTGGATCAGTGAAGACTACTGAGACGAACAGAGAGAACTGAGAGACTGACACGACAAGAGAACCATCCCGCCCCCTCCCTCCCCTCCCCCAGAGACCAGAGTACCTTTCCCCCCACTCATTGAGTACCGTGCTCTCAGCAGCTAGTTATGCTGATAAAAATCCCCTCACTAATGTTGTCGTGGTAAACATCGGGTGGTGTATGTCATAAACAATTGTGATCAGAGTACTTGTCTCATTGTGATAAGAGTACTGGTCTCGTCTACAGCAGGGTTCGGTGGAAGTTGTTAGACTCGGCTCTTGATTGTATCTTTGAAAGTCGGATAAGCTATAGTTGACTGAGTTGTTGTGATTTATCACTTTCATATGATAATCTTATCGAGAGCAAGCTTTATCACCCGTACGATGGAAATTGTTCTTCCAAACAGTCTAGGTTTGTTGCACATCTAAATTGTTGCTAACCTTCATCAACTATTTGGAATGGAGGACTAAAAGTTCCCATCTCTCAACCCCCCCTTCCTCTCTTCTCCTCACCTTCCCGCTCGAGATTCGAATACTCTCTTTTTCCCATCGCTCCTGCTAATCTGCGATTCAGAACTCCTGAAGTGAGAACATTTCTTGTTGAATGTCATGACTTTATGACGATTCCAACTTAGTTCCCTAAGATCACACCACTGGGCAGAGTCCCACAATAGATAATTTACAGTACCCTCCCCTTCCATGTTTCCTGCACCATCCAAATTGGTTCGATATTTTACCTCGAGTGTCATGTTTTCTCATAGTTGGATTCTGTCAGCTTACTTACAATTATAGTGAAGTAAGCTGTCTGCAATCCGACTAAGAGAATTGGCTCATCTTCTTAACCCCCCCCCCCCTCTAGCTGGTGATGCCTCGATCAGAATCCGTTCTCTTGATGAGAGAGAGCAAAGGATTAGTAACAGCTGGGTGTCTCCTTTCCTTCGTGATTACTGGATAGCAGCTGACTCTCCTTATTATAGACTGCCGCGAGACCTGGCTTCTCCCCGTAAGAGTAATCTCTCTTACCTGGTACTAATGAGGCAGATTTGAGGTCGGCGAGCGAAGAGAGAAAGAGAGGAGATTACTGTATCACGAGGGGGCGGGGTTTAGGGTGGGATTCCCTCCCCATCCTCACTTGTCGACAGCCATTGCATTCTTCCCACTACCATCAGCAGTCGGTATCTCCGATGTAATATCTACCGTACTCTTCACTCATCTACCGCATCCTTATCTCACATACTCAGCATGACCAGTTGTTGCTATTTCCACTCCGAATTACCACAAAACCTATCTCCCCTTGGTATATCGATTTCTCTGAGCACAATTTCTCCGGCTCACTTCTATCTTGAGTAAGTGAGTAAGTGAAATTACGCTCAGAGATTATCGATTATCCGTATACCAAACCCCTTTCCTTCTCCCTTCTTCTACAGCCGTAGACCACCACCCAAACCATAAGCCAGTTGATACATCTGCGGTCACATAATCCCTCAATCCAGCAATCATTTTTTGTTCCGTACCCTATCGTAAAGTAAACATCTTCTCTTTCAGCAATACCCGCGCTCTCTACAGTACCCCTCCCTTCACCGCCCCTTCCAGACTCCTCTCTTCAGTGTCCCTCTCCTCTCAACGTCTCCTCGCTCCATTGCTGTCTCTCTGGTAGATTTGGACGAGTTACTTACGATTTGAAGTAAGTAAGACTGCCAAATTTAACCAGAGAGATTAATGGATTGCTTTCCCCACTACATCGTGACTGCGGATATTACGGTACCCCCACTCCTCTACCCCTCCCCCCTCCTCCTCTAGTGACCTACTCCACCCCTTGCCAATCGATTCCCTCTGTGAGGTTTCATCGAACAACTTCTACTTTGAAAAGTACCTTGAAAAGCAGTTGTTCGGAGAATCCTTCCAGAGAGATCGATGTTCCACTTTACGCTCCTTCTCACCATCAAGCGCTTTCTTTTGGGATGATATCTTCCCCCCTCACTACTTTCCCGTCCTTTCAGCTTTTATCCCTCCCTCCATCCAACCTCAATTCCCCCCTGTGAGGCTCAACATTAGTCAATTCAGAATCTCACCGTAAAGCATTCATAAGTCACTATTATTCCAGTTAACATGAGTCCTTTAGGGTGAGATCGATGACACGATGAGGGGAAGAAAGATCTCATTCTCACCCCGCGTTCATGTTTGACATTTCTCCTTTCTGATTCATTCTTTCCCGATAATCAACAGCTAAGGAAATCACGATTCTTCTACTCACCCCACCTGAGAACTCAATCGCTTCCTCTACCTTCACAAACAGGACGACGGATATTACGGTACCCCCCACCCTTCCCTTCCCCTGTAATGCCACCTCTTTCCAATCGATTTCCCTCTGTGAGGATTCATTGAGTGACTTGCATATCTTGAAAAGCGAGTTGTTCGAAGATTCCTTCCAGAGACATCGATCATTGAGTCAAGCTTCCCTCCCACCCTCGAGTTTGTGGAATGATATCTACTCATTTCACTACTTTCCCCTTCCTCTCAGCTTCCATCCATCCTTCCTCCCACCTCTGAACAGGAGTTAATTCGGAATCTCACCGTAAAGGACCCATGACTCACTGGTAATCAAGTGACCATGATTTCTTTACGGTGAGATCGATGACACACTGAAATTCTCTTCGACTCTTCTATTGCTCATCCATTTCCTTCCCTCACACTGCTCACTAATTTACACCTAAGCTATCCAGAGTTTGTTAGAAGAGTACCGTTTTAGAGGGATAAAGTCCCGCCTCACATTCTCCATCCTACCACCTCTTCTTCAGCCATTTTCGCACAACATGTCGAAGAAATGTTCCGTTTTAATGTTACAACCTTTATCATTCACAATCAAAATAGACATATACTGATAGCGATTCCTGAGGAGGAATTTCGCGTATCACACCATTCGAAACAACACATCATACAAACTCAGAATAATAAAACTCATATGGTATTGCATTGGAAAGTAAATCGATAATTGAAAGAGAGCACAAACAATGTGAACGAAAAGGAAGGAGAGGCCAAACGATTGAGACAAATACGGTAATACAGCGATAACAGCGTGGCACAATTCATCCTTCTACCATCTTGAAACGATAAACTAGTGAAATAGGACCTTAGCAGACATTATTAGGGGCTATTCGACATAAGCTGTAATTCGGTCGAGATAGGAGAGTGGAGAGGGAGGAGGGGAGATGAATTGGACACTGAGGGGACTCGCTGAGAAGACACAGGAGGAAAGATCGAGGGCCGATGAGGGAAGAGGAATGAACAGGAAGGAGGGAAAGGAGATAGTCAGAACTACCTTACTACTCGATCAACCGACTAGAGGGGGGATGGAGAGGGGAGGAGTATCTTCACCTCACACAATCGTGCAGCAGGGGAACTTCTTCGCAGGAGCAGCACGGCGGAGAGCCAGCTGGAAAGGATGCACTCACTCCTTTTACTACTTGGTATAAGAATTGCTGATCGTCCAAATAACTACACCATGCCCTCTATCGGAAGTATGTAGCCTCTTCTGCATTCAAGGTAGAATCACCATCATCCCAGAGTATCCCTCTCCCACTCACATCGGGACTGGCAGCGGAGTCTCCCTTGGCAGGGGATGCAGCAGCTGCAGACGTCGCTGCATCGGTCTCGTCCATCACTGGCTGGCTAGTGATCACCTGCAATTCATGGGTTTACCACATCATCGGATAACAAGGGAGCCGTAAATTAGTCGCCAGGGATTGCTTTAGAGCCGCAAAATAGATATCTGTCAATAAGTCAAGACTACCGTACCTCAGAGTCGTCCTCCGGCTCCGCTCTGGTCGCAGGCTTCGGCTGCAGTGTGATCGGCGCCGTGACCGAGTGAGTGTGCGCTGAAGAGATCAGAAGTCAGGGATCGGAGATCACACTCGACTCACCGTCTCTGTTGGGTCCGCCTGCGAGGATGTCGTGCATGTCCACGTCATCAGAAGTCTGCGAAGAATCGAGGTTAATTAATAGAAGATGAAACGATCAGCGATAGTCCAAGGACTTCATGCATGCACAACAGATCACAAAATAGATGTTGACGGACGATGAATCGAGCAGGCACATTTTAACTTTTTTTTGTGTTTTGTTATTGAATTGAAGCGAGAGAGTTTCATCTTCCATAAGTGAGGTTCCAGAGCTATAAATTTTAGTCACTCGAATATTATTTGTTAGGCAACAGAAACACACATGCATGATCTATATCATGCACATTTCACAATACTGAGCACTAAGAGAGGAAGGAACAACCAAGGTGCTAAGATCAAAGATCATCTGCTTACACCGCAAGAGGATTGTTCGACGTCGCTCGTCTGTATGATCGCACTCTACAAGCGGGTGAGAAGAGTTTTCGAGATGGCTACATTTCGCCCATTCCGCCGATATACGGTGGAAATCAAAGATCATGGCCTGCTCACCGGCGAGGGAGGCCGTTCAATGTGTCGGTGGCCGAGTGAGGAAGAAGAGGAGCAGGATGAGTGTAGAAAGATCGTCTCCTGGTTAGATGAGGACAGATGGAGGGGAGGAGGGGAGGGGCAGACTCGAGCGGGGCAAGGGATTAAGTAGCCAAGCAGCTCAGCACAGATATAGCGGGGATAGCGAGACAGTGGACAGGACGTGGATTTGATCATGCTTATTCAAGTGCAGTGACTGACCATTGGTTGGTGAGAGGGAGGGGGCGGGACGGGGGAGGGGAGGGGCTGCTGCTGCACGGGCTGCACGGGCTGCACCTCGAGGGGCGCCATTGCAGCTGCCACCATCGTAGTGGCCTGTAGAGGAGAATGGAAGCAGCTGACGAGGGTGAGAAGAGAGGGAGGGAGGGAATTATTCTCATCCCGCATTCCCATTCACCTCCTCCCTTTCCACAACCATCATTATCCCATCCCATCAACCAAACGACTCAAAACGCATAACAACATCAGTTCCCATCCACCCCCACCTACCGTAGGCTCCTCGGTCGTCGAACTGGTGGTGTCTTCTGTTGCCACAACATGGGGAGCAGCCTCAGCTTCGAGAGCGGACTCAGCCTCAGGCTGCAAATTAGTCAATTGTCGATAAGCACATCCTATATTTATGCCGTACCTCGCCCTGGATTACCGTCTCCACGACTTCCACCACTGCCTCCTCCTCTTTCTTCTCCTCCTCCTTCTCAGGCGGCGTCTCAACCGTTGGCTCCACCTTCAGTGATCATATTTCAAAAAATAAGGCAAAAAACCGAACGAAAAAATGTGAGATGAGAAGGTGGAATGAATGTACCTGGTTCATCTCCTCCACTCTTCTCTCTTCCTTCTTCTCACTCTCCTCATCCTCCTTCTTCTCTTCCATCTTCACTCGTTTCTCCTCCACACTCTGCAAACATTATACTATAAACATTTTCTAGGGTTCTACCGTTTATTTCAAATTATCGGATTTTTTTTATTAACGTTTCGATAACTTTCCACAAAGCCAAAATCAAGCTGGCGAAATGAGGATCCAAATTAATTTTCGATAGCTCTACCCATCTACCGTAATCTGTCTTACCGTAGTCAGATCCTCCATCTTCATGGCAGCATCCTCAGCACTTTCGAATGCAGCAGAGACGATAGGTGCAGCCAGCTGCAGACCATCGATCAGCATTTTGAATGGTGAATAATTAACCAAATCAAGAATAACCAACAATAAAGTTTTCATAAATTTAACGAAACTATAATGATCGGGCTTTAACTGAAAAGTATTATCGACCACTTCACACGACTTTTTATGCATCAAATGAAAAGGTTGGGGCGGCATTCCAATCTGTCCGAAGACATGCAGGGCGTTTCACTCCCCCCCCCTCACCGACCTCCTCTTTCCTCTCGAGGACGACTACTTCCTCCTCCTTCACCTCTTCCACCTCCATATCCTCCATCTTCTCCTCTGGCTGCGTCGTCGCTTCCGACTCCATCTGTAATCAGCCAATTGCCAAATCTATATGAAACACAATGCTGCCCCTCTCCCCTCTCTCTCGACACTTCTTCGATATTTGGCCCACCCACAGATGAAAAACCCATGGTCAAACCTACCATAGGATTAATCCTATGGTAGATCCTAAGGTATGGGGTTCGAATCCCAACCTCTACAATCACCTTTGCCAAGCTTCGGGGGAAGTACCCAACAGTAGGCAAAAATTGTACGAGCTTTGCAAAAGTCACTGCAGAGGCCGGGACTCGAACCCACCCTACCATAGGTATGTAAAATACAGCGCCTTAGACCACTAGGCCACAGTTTCCAACGGTGACCATGCTTTTTCATCTCTGGGCCCACTCACCCCCCCCCCCCCCCTTCTCCTATCATTTCTCATTCCCCTCCACATCGCAGAGGGGATGTGTGACCGAAAATCAGGGAGAGGTACCTAGAAATTAGTGGGTTAGGGGAGGAAGGGGGGGGGGGTGGGCCAAATATCGAAGAAGTCTCCCTCCCTCCGATCGTACCTTCAGTTCCTCCTCCTCTTCCTCGACTGCAGGAGGGGGCACGACTGCTCCTCTCTCGATCACCGTCAGCAGGTGTTCGTCGGAGGAGGAAGTCGTCACGGGAGACGAGGCTGCAGCTGCTGCATCCACCAGTTGCTGCACCAACTCCTCTGCCACTCCGGGTGAGACTGGGTACTGCACCGGGACAGGACCTGATGAAAATACTGTTTATTATCAAGAATGGTGAACTATTGCCTACAAGTTTAACAATAGCTGAGTTCGATGGGGGGGGGGGCTCGCGGGAGAGTGAGGGATTGAGAGGAGGGAGTTGGGAGGTGGGGGAGATGAGAATAGATAGTTTACGGGCTGCACCGGAACCCGCGCGTTTACTATCCATCAGGGGAGAAGTCTGGGGCGAGGGAGGGACCTCAGTCTCAGTTTCCGCCCCAATGAGCTTTCCCCTCTCACATCAGCAACAAAATAAGGACCCAGATGGGAGGTCTACTATATTTCGCTAATTCAACTCATTCAAAACAATATTGGATTGCACTCGTAGCCGATAAGCGATAGCCAATCGATATTATATTTCGTTATAACGCCATATTTTAGATTTATCATCGTTACACGGTAGGGATATCTAGAGAATTGGGTAGGCAAGATCAGCCATATGCACCCCCTCCCCTCACTAACCATCTCCAGCTGCCAGATCGTGCTGCACCTCCTCCACTTCTGCCTCTTCCTCCTCTCCCTTCTTCTCCTCCTCAACCTCAGCAACGGGCTCAGCGAATGCGGGAGTGGGCTGAAAACACATTGTGATTATGGAAGAATTAAAATTAAATGTTCTACATTGTGTTACCGATTGCACAAGGCCCACCAAACATTTGCAACCACTTCCCTACCTCAGCCTGCTCCTGTTCCTTCTCCTTCTCCTTCTCTTCGACAGCAGACTGGATGGCGTCATTGTTGACCGCCTCCACCTCCTTCTCCTCAGTCTCCTTCTTCTCATGGATGGCGGCCGTCACGACTTCCTCCTTCACGTCCTCCGGAACACCGATGACGTCTTCTTCCTCGTGCTTCGTGACGATGGGAGAGGGGACAGGGGGAGAGGGGATGACCTCCTCCTCGAGGGGCTTCTCTGCAGCTGGAGAGGAGTCCACGTGGTTCTCCTGCAATCAATGATGCATCAGTCACTGCACCATTTTGTTATCTCCAGATCACATGCTGAATTTAATTGGAAAAGAAAGGAGCCGAAATGCTAGTGTTCCTCGCCCTTTCTTTACTTCAGAGCGCTTTGTTACTGTAACTTTCGGGTGGCATCTTTTTGCATTTAGAAATGTTTGATCGCTGACAGATGCATCTAACACAAAGAACTGAGTGAAAAAGTGGCGCGTTTACAACCACTGCCTTTTGGTCCAATCATTCTCCACTCTTCTCTACTTCCCTCCCGTTTGCTGTTCCTCTCTGCTCCCTCCTAGCCCTTGTGGCTCTAATCGCAACAAAAGTGCCCCCATAGTGTGTAGTGTAAGAAAGCGGAAGGGGGAGAAGGAGAAAGCAGAAGCCTGACCAATTCCCCATCCTAACTTTGTCAGCTATGTAAACCAAAACGTAGAAATGGCAATGCATCCACAAACATTGATGGAGCTAGTTTCAGAAATTATGGTCCTGCCGGATCTCGCGAAATATCTGGGGCGTATAATAGCGGAAACACAATTACAACGCGGTATCATTATTAGGCCAATATCACCCAGGACAATAATTTAAGTCAAAAAGGCAACATTGCCCTAATCCAAGAATGGGACAGGAAATGTTTACATCAGCTCATTCCTCGACTCGACCCCGTCTCCCTCATCTCTTCTGCTCACCTTATCCGATCCCTCCTCGACCTCTTCCTTCTTCTTCTCCATCTTCTCCTCTGCCTTCAGTGGCTCCTCCTCCTTCAGGGGCGAATCCATCTCCACGAACACCTCAATACAGACAATCATTAGATAAAAATCGGAAAAATAAAGTAATTTTATAAACAGAAAAGGACAAACTCGCAATTACAAAGGAAAGGGGGCGAAAAGAGAACAATTTCCCAACCAAAAGATGGATGAATAATATACGCTCCCACACAGAATCATTGTTGTTTCAGCTTGCAGTCAAAACGATCAGGAAACAAGAAATTATGAAAGCGGATTGAACAGGGATAATTAAACATCTTTAATGTGATTTCACAATCCTAGCACGAGCTATTTTGAAGTTGAGAGAAGAAATGAGAAGGGGAGAAAGGGAGAAGGATCACATAGCTAGAGTGCCCTCCCCCTTGAGTCATTCCCTGCGGCCACATTGCAGAGAGTGGGAGAGTGTGAGATGAGTCAATTGAGAAGAGGCGATAGGATGGGATGAAGAAGAGGAGAAGAGATGAGAGAGGTGAGCAATTCACTAGAAATTCTCTCCCCTCCTCCACACATTCATAAGAATTGCATCGTCTCTTAATCACCCAGAGTGTAATCAGAGATGAATAGAAGAGGGGAGCAAGAAAGACTGAGGGCAATCAACCTGCACCTTCCTTAGCGTGGCCCTACCACAGATGTATCTAATCACTGACTAAAAAATCCCGTCCATTTCCCAGGGCACTGAAGGGCTATTCAAAAAGCGAGAAGTGTGCAAGTGCACGTCTCTCTTCCAGACAACTCCCTCAAAGTGGGTCAAATCATCATCGCTCTCTCTCCGAGTCTTTCAATCCCTCCCATCCACGAGAATAGCATTGAAATAGAGAAAGATTAAGACTCTCAACTACCCTTGGAGAACGTCTTCTCAACGACGTCTTCCGGAATTCAGTCTCTTTCAACCCGATTCCTTGCTGTGTCCCTCCACTCTCTCCGTCTCAGTCCTTTTCGCCTCATAGAATCTCGGCACACGTAAATACATCCAAATAAGGGGTCCGCTTCTCTCTCTCGTGTCGAATGAAAGGGGAAGAGATGAAGGCGAGTGAGCACCACTAACTGCCATTCAAAAATGAACAGCAGCAAGATTTCCGCTTTTGTTGTCGTTGAAAGTTCGTGCGCACTTTACGATTCGAGGAGGAAGAGAAGCATGTGCTGCTCATCAATGGATGACATTACAACGAGATTGTATACGATGGACTGTGTAGTGGACATCAAGCGCCACTCATAGAATCTCGGCACACGTAAATACATCCAAATAAGGGGTCCGCTTCTCTCTCTCGTGTCGAATGAAAGGGGAAGAGATGAAGGCGAGTGAGCACCACTAACTGCCATTCAAAAATGAACAGCAGCAAGATTTCCGCTTTTGTTGTCGTTGAAAGTTCGTGCGCACTTTACGATTCGAGGAGGAAGAGAAGCATGTGCTGCTCATCAATGGATGACATTACAACGAGATTGTATACGATGGACTGTGTAGTGGACATCAAGCGCCACTCAACGACCTACTCGTAAAAAAAAAATAAATCAATTGGGAATTTCCGCACAAATCCGGGATATATTAACGAAAATAAATTAGAAGATGGAAATGAATGAAGGGAGCATAGAAGCGAAGGTAGCAGTAACATCTTCTCCTCTTTCCTCTCTCACCTCATTCGCTCCGATCGTCGTGTCTGCCACTCCGTGAGAGACGTCCAAGATGTTGAGTGTCCTCTCCTGCTCCTGCAAAGGAGCTACCGTACCATCACTTAAACACATTAAGCCAGTTGTCTCCCGTCTGCCTCGCCAGTGAAATTCCCTCCATAGGTGGGCACCATCGAAGCCAGCTGTGAAACACCCCCCGGTTTTCGGATTGGACACCCCCGGTTTTTGGAAAATGTTGTCACAAAAACGATCATTTACGATCACCCCCTCTCCTTTTGACACTAAACACCCCCGGTTTTCGATTTCCAGCTTCAACCCACGCCCACCTATGATTCCCACTCACTGTGCTTCGGTTGAGGGGCGATTCAGGCGTCGAAGTGTCATCACGCGACGACATCGACGGCGACGTCTCCCAGTCCTAAAAGACACCAATCGATTGATAGGGATACTGTAGGTCCTCGCACGATCATCGAGTGCGATACAAAGTGGGTACGGTAGCTGACCGATGTGATGGGGGAGGTTCTGGCAGTGAGGAAGGACTGCTCTCCTGTGGGCAGATCGCCATCGTTGGCAGTGACGAACTCGCGTGTCTCTGGAGATAGAGGAGCAGAACTGCAAGAAAAGGCGATGGAATGATATGGGAATCCCCACATCATATCGCAGTCCGCAAAGATTCCTTTGAAACTCAGCATAATCATCGATCAAACGGGGGTATAAAAAGATAGCAATCAGGGCTAGGAAGCAAGGCATGACAGATGTGATATCCGCTTCCATCTCCCATATCACAATCGATATTGTTATATTCACATTGCTCCTATAATCTGGGAAATAGGATATGAAAACACCGAATTTAGGCCGGTTAAAAAACACGCAACAGTTTCATCCAAAATAGAACCCCGATACTGTTGTTTCATTGTAGTGCCTATACCCATCCACCCAGATGTACCAACCTGAGCGGCGACGATGCAGACCTGGGCGAGAGAGCCTCCGTCTGAAATTACCAACCTCTGGTATCATCTTGACATCTAAGAGCACGTTTGCGTAAGCGTCGGACAAAGTATGGCACCATCGAAAAATGGTGATTCTCTGAAACCTTGTGTTTTTGTGTTTTCGAGTATGGCGATCACGAAGGGCACACTAATTTTGATCGTGGATCATCCGTTGATGCCAGATGACGTCACGCCTAAACCAGATATTTGATAATTTCTAAAGCCAGAATTGCCGTAAAATTAAGAGAATTTGTTTCCTGGGTCAATATTTTATGGCGAATCCGAATATGTATTTCATTTTTCACGATTATTAAAAATAACCGAGAAATCATAATTTCTCGTAGAGCCAAGGACAATCGGCGAGAGTGGAACCAATATGACCGGCATGATGAGAAAAATCTTTGATAAGGATTTATGCAAAATAAAGTGAGCGCTCTTGTAGATAAATTCGAGGATTCTCTTTCTCTTGATCCCTTGATCTCTCCATACCTCCTCTGACTGTCTGCCCTCTCTCCTCTTCCCATTATCTCGAAGCATCCCCACTGGCAGAAGACAGAGACGAGGGGCAGGGGAGGGAAGAGGGGTCAAGCCGAGGCAGAGACTCGGGCAGATCAAGGGATCAAGGGAAAGATAATCCTCGAATTTATCTACAAGAGCGTTCACTTTATTTTGCATAACACAGATATTCTGAGAGAACGCAGGTGCATGGGAACAACAAATTCAAACTGATTTAATCTTGTCGACACACTATCAGTTGATGTATCCCTGGTCGTAGACTTTTATATTCAAGTGGTGAAGCCGTAAAATCGAAACTACCTAAAAGCCGGCTCTCGACATTTCAAAATTTCAAAAAATCATAACATACTTCAATGTTGAGCTAGAAAGTCATTCAAAAAAGCAAAATTACCGCCTCGTCGAGTTCTACAAATCATCTGTTCAGGACGTTTTTGAAAACTCAATTTGAAATATAGATAAGTTGTAAAAAGCGAATTGTGGGTTCTAAAAGTTGTTACCCTGAAAAATTTTTCCACGATTACCCAATTTTTTATTTCAAAATCAGATTCTCCGTGCAATTCTACACCAGGGATATTGATTTCAGATCATTTTAACTTTTTTCCCGGGAGGTTTCAGCGCTCGAAACACCGAAAACCTGCTGTTTTTCGAAAATTCAAAAAGTTCAATGATTTGTCATTTTCATACCGATCGGTGAGAAGCTGTTCTATTGGTTGTAAGTGATATAACAGGGTCTGATCGAGTAGTTGTGAGTGAATTCAGCGATATTTTTTATGAAAAAAATCATCGCTTTTTTCAGTCATTCTCGGAGGATGCTCAGAAAATCCTGATCTCTTCTGAGTAAAATATTTTCTCTGGAAACGACTTCAATATTCTTATATTGTGAAAATAGTCTATCCTAAGCAAATTGGTGCCCATTGGAGAGCTGATAAAGCCTGAATATGAAAATGGCAAATCATTGAACTTTTTGAATTTTCGAAAAACAGCAGGTTTTCGGTGTTTCCAACACTGAAACCTCCCGGGAAAAAGTTGAAATGATCTGAAATCAATATCCGTGGTGTAGAATTGCACGGAGAATCTGATTTTGAAATAAAAAATTGGGTAATCGTGGAAAAATTTTTCAGCGTAACAACTTTTTGGAACCGACAATTCGCTTTTTACAACTTATCTATATTTCAAATTGAATTTTCAAAAACGTCCTGAACAGATGATTTGTAGAACTCGTTGAGGTGGTAATTTTGCGTTTTTGAACGACTTTCTAGCTCAACTTTGAAGTATGTTATGATTTTTTGAAGTTTTGAAATGTCGAGAGCCGGCTTTTAGGTAGTTTCGATTTTACGGCTTCACCACTTGAATATAAAAGTCTACGACCAGGGATACATCAACTGATAGTGTGTCGACAAGATTAAATCAGTTTGAATTTGTTGTTCCCATATGCAGTGGAACTCATACATTCTGTCAGAATATGCGTGATAAATCCTTATCCAGATGGATTTTCGAAAATCCAAAAGCAAAATAAATTTTTTCTCATCATTTCGGTCAGATTGGTTCCACTCTCGCCGATTGCCCTTGGCTCTACGAGAAGTTATGATTTCTCGGTCATTTTTAATAATCGTGAAAAATGAAATACATATTCGGGTTCGCCATAAAATATTGACCCAGGAAATAAATTCTATTAATTTTAGGGGAATTCTGGCTTGAGAAATGTTCAATTATTTGTTTTAGGCGTGACGTCATCTGGCATCAACGGATGATCAACGATCAAAATTTGTGTGCCCTTCGTCATCGCCATACTCGTAAACACCAAAACACAAAGTTTCAAAGAATCACCATTTTTTGATGGTGCCAACTATTGTCGGATTTTGTCTGGTTCTTACGCGAACGGGCTCCTAATCAAATATTCAGAGTAGAGCGAAATTAATGAAATGTGAACGATTTTTCGAGGTTGTTAGTTGTTTTGCAAACTAATCTGCAAATCAATAGTTGCGCTTGACCATTTGCTCTGAGTTCAAACCGGGCAGCGAAGATGGACTCACATCGGGGTCGGTGGAGATGGAGGAGAGGCAAGTGGGGGAGAGAGAGGAACTCGTCTCGGAGCGGGAGGGAGAGACAGTGTTCGTCAACTCAACAAGATCTGGTTACATCCCATAAGAAAATGATCGTGCAAACGTCGTTCATTCCACATCAACATAGCTGCTGAACAAATAAAATAATTAAATTACGATTTTAATAATATTTTGAAAAAAATTAAGCGTAATTACGTCGGCGAGTCTCGGCGAGACGGAGTCATTTGCGTGGTGGACGCTCGTCTTAGCGCCCGTTGCCTCCACTGTAAAATCTCATCCAATTGAACAGATCATACTTATTCCATTCATCCTAATCAGATTTAGAAACGTGGAATCATCACAGCTCGAGTAAAAACGGCATGCACTATTATGTTTGATAAGCATACACTGCGGATTTCGAGCGGGCGCGCAAGTGCATCCAGCTACTTTAGGGAGGAAGAGTAGTCAACTGACGGTAGAAGCGATGATTGATGAGGGGATCTCCCTTCGTGGCGTCGTACTTGAAGCGGAGCACGAGGGCCGCAGCATCTTCCGCCACCAGGAGACCCGCCAGAGGACCCGCGATCAGATCCTTCCTGATCAATATCCAATGATTAAAGACATTCCTTCGAACAGTATCTGCGTTCACAATTTAGCGCACCTGGCCATTCCCGAGACTCCGGCGAGCTTGTTGAACACTTCCGTCGTGAGCACTCCCCCGGTGTTCTGCAAACAGAATGGATAGCTAAAACTACAGCCACCATGCAACTTCCTTATTCATTGGAGAAATGAGGGGAGATATAGGCGAACCTTTTTGTAGTACTTCTTCACATCCGCCCACAGCACGTTGTCCTTCAGCTCGCCGCTCTTGCAGTAGTGCAGCCTCTCCACGGAACGAACGAGATCGATCATCGTGTACTGAATAAGAGTGAGTAAAGGGTATAATACCATCCAATCTACAAAAACGATCACATGTCATACACGGTGACAGATCTGCCGGCATAAAATGAAGAGAGAAGGGCGAAGAAGGTTATTAGTGAGAGGTACCTCTCCATTCTCGATGCCTCCATTCGTGGGCGATCCTCGGCCCTTCCTTCTCAGTGTGGAAGCGTCGCCGGCCATCTCATTCGTGCCCTGGCGGCGGTTGCGCGCATTCCGTTTCGTCATCTACGCTAATGAACACTGCAAACTGCAGATTTAAAAAATATAATCAGCAATTGTGCAACCACAGAAAACAACAAAACAAGAACAAACAATAGCACGAAAGCGTGGACAAATCCGAAAGCAAAGCGGGTGAATTAAGTAACTCCATCACTATTTTTTTTGAATTTGATGGTCTCGACGCGCTCGAAAGAGATCGATACTTTTGATCTACCGTACGTTCTAATTAGGTACTAATGAAGCTTCCGTTTTTCTTATGTTTTCGCTTATTATTTGCATGTTATTTTATTCGTTTTCACGTTATTTTCGCTCGCATGGTGTTCTATTTCAATGGCGTAGGGAATTTGAAACGTTCAAGCAGCTGTCACCTGCAAGGGGATCATAAATATCGGGAACACGAGATGGGAGGCAGTTAGCGAGTGCCGTGAGAAACGTATCGCCCCTGGTGCACAGATGTTAGCGCAAAAAAAAGCGCAGCAAAGGGGGAACTTTACACAAAGAGGCGCGGGGATGTCTGGCAGAGTTTCTATGTCGCTCTCTCATCTTACTCGGATTCGTACGTATCTCTGTGTGTCTTCGCCCTCTCAGAGGGCAAAGATGACATGAGAAATCTCTCGCTCTATCACAACAGACGGGGGCGGAAATCAAAGAGCTCTATCACTTGTCTCGGCCGATCTCGGCAGATTCTGCCACTGTACGGAATCGGTCAAACAAAGCCGAGAGACGAGGGAAGGGGCAAGTAGTGTCATCTGGGGGCGGAAACAAGCCGCGCCACTCGTAATCCCACTCGACACGCACAATCATTAGCATAAGCCGAAGTGACCATCGAGGGTGATCGAAAGTGAAGCATGAAATATCGTTATTCCAGGTGCTTCTTAGCCCTTTCTGTAAATGAACCCAGAGACGATCGAGCAGCCCGAGCCCTCCCCGCTCCAGAATGGAAGCGAGCCAGGTCTGATCACAAACTTATTGTTTTCGTTGGTATAAAGAAAACATGATCTCGTTTTTCTTATCCTCGAATCGAGCTCAATTCCTCAACTGAGTTCTTTTCCTAATGGGGACAGCGTCTGAGTTCAGCCATTAAAGTTAGGTTTAAGATGTAGGTATATATTGAATATCTCTATTTTTACGCCGATGACTGTTTTCAGTGGCCGAGGGGAAGCCGCAACATATTCGACCGGCACTGGACGACCTTCCCGCCACTCCCTCCCCTGTTCTGCCTCCACCTCCCACTCCCCCTCTCATCCCTACCGAGAAGCGTCTCCATGTGAACAACATACCTTTCAAGGTGAGTGCCCCATTCCCTGCCCAGGATAGACGTTTTGCACGTTCTCTCCATCTTTCCGATTAGACGCGGAAAGGATGCAGTCGGGGGAATAACTTTTTTGCAGTGGCGCGAAGATGATCTCATCCGTCTCTTCGGAGGCTACGGCACGACGAAGCACGTAGAGGTCGTCATGAACGAACGAGGCAGTAAGGTCAGCCTTCTGACGACTATTAATTGTCCTCTCCCTGGGAACCTCAAATATACCCTTTTCAATAATTTAGTTTCATTTCTATGTGGTATTCGCTGAAATAGTTGCTGTTGGCCCATTGTGATTCGCTCCCTTATGCTCATCTCTTGATTCCCTGGATGGCAGGGCTTCGGCTTCGTGACCTTCGTGGATGCTGCAGCCGCGGATCAGGCGATGAGCGAACTCGATGGGCGTGTTCTCGACGGGAGGACCATCAAGGTACCAATCCATCCATGAACCTTACCCGCGGGTATTCAGAAGATAGCGTCTAGCGTATCTTGATAGTTGCTCGGGCTTAATCGGAAAGATTGAAACGGGCTATGATGATGGTTGTGGCAACTTTTCTTGTCAGGTGAACGTGGCAACTAAACTACGCAAGTATTGGGAACCCGATCGAGTGAAGGGTCGGAATCACCCGAGACACACGGGAAGGAATACTGACCAGAGAAGCGAGCAGTGCTCATCCGTGAGTCATGCATAAATTATAAATTATGGAGCCGCTCTATTGGAGGCAATTGTATAGCGGAGAGATTTCGAAAGAAAAAGTCCAAGTGGGATTGGCGTTCCCTCCGTAATTGACAGTCCATAGCCAATGCATCCTCAGATTGCCTCCAATTTTAGCCCAATTGCCCAATTCTTCTTTCCTGTTGATAATTGTGTTTCTCACAGGAGTTGGGATTGCTGCTGATGCAGCAGAAGCAGCAACTGGCCCAGCAGCAACTGCAGCAGTTCCTCGCAGCCAAGGTAACCTCGTGATGGAGAAATGATTAAGCAATTACCTAATAATTATTTGTTTTCAAACATTTTAATTTAAACAGTTTCAATGTGTATCGGATCACTTCTCACATAACTTGCTTATACTTGCTTCTTGTCTGGTGAGTAATCGATATTACAGTAATCTTCTCTTCAGCAACAGTCGGATCTGATCGCGACTGTACTCGGACTGCCCACGTCGAATCTCGGTGGACTCCTGGCCGGAGGAGGGCAGCTACCGTACTCCGCACTGGCAGTGATGCCGTCAGGAATTCCCCCTGCAATGACCATCGACTCGCTCGCACTCCAGGTATTTATCACATGCACGCAGCGGTCGAAAATATGGGTCTAAAAAATCTTGGAAACTGGGCGTGTTTCTCAAATTTCAAATAAAAATCTCTATTCCTGGGTACGTTTTTCCCAAATTTATCAAAAAAAATTTCTACTTTTTTCACTGGTCCGAACTTCAAAAACTGGGAACTTTATGCCATTTTGGGCCTACTTTTCACTGCATGCACGAGATTCTCAGTTCCTACCAATGATGCCTTAGTTGACGATATCCCTTCACAAACTTATTGTGAATTTGCATTTCTAATATTTCATATCATTGCTAATGGGATAAAGTAACCCAAGCTGTCCCACTCTGTAATCCCAATCGATTCTTTTTCAGCAGCAGCTGCTGAATCTGCAGTCGTTCCCTCTGCTGCAGCAGCAGATGCTGCAACAACCTCCTCCTCCTCCTGTATTCCCCCCTACTCCGCAGAACGGACCCTACGGACAGGTACTGCATATCGCGGTCAGTTTTTGCAGCTAATCGATCGATCGCAGGTGCCTACCGTATCCACCGGCTACACCATCCCGCAGATGTTCCCGGCGGACGGCGTGAAGCCGGAGATGGGCACGCAGATGATGAACGCCGCCCCCTTCCACGTGCGCCTACCCAATGAGGTATTTGAAACGGAAATATTGATTGATTTTCTTTGAGTGGTGTTATGGTGATCAGATATAAGTAGTACTTGCTGATTAGTCTATCCATCTTCAGATGGGTGGATCTTCGTCGTCCTTCCGATCGCCGTCTATCAAGAGTGACGTCCCCTCCCAGAGATATAATCCCTATTGATGTACCATTTCCTCTTGTTAACTTTGCTCTATTTTGCCTATTTGCGGGTTCTGAGTTATTAATTTCTAAAGGGAATAATTTGCTTTATGCTCATCCCCTTTCTTTGATTTATGTTGCTATTCTGCATTTTCTTTGCCATCTAAGAGTCCATTCCGAAACCTTGGCACGCAGTGTAATAATTTCCAGAACTACTGTGTTCAGACTACTTGCATAAGTTGATCAATCTTTACAATCTACTGTTCTTATTTTATTCTTTGTGCGACAAGGCGCTGATAAATGTTATCCGAGCTGTGGGGATCAATTCACTCCGGTGCGAATGAAAAAAATGTTTTCGAAAAATTTTATCTGCAATAAGTAGTCAGTCATAAAGTGCACCTACATACCGATTAATCAATAGAATACGGATTATAATATACAAGTGAACCAGTTTAATTTGTGGTATACAGATACAAATATTTGGAAGAGAGTTCAGATTCTCGGGGTGGGGTTCTCCTCCCTTCGTCACTTTCGTCCTCCTCTCGACTCCATCCTCTCTCTCAACTGTCTCCGTCTCTTGACCATCTCATCCTCCGACCCGTCCAGCTCCTGTAACTGTCAATATATACCGTAACATCTCTTGACCATACCGTAATCACTGGTCCTCCCCTGCCTCCGTGGTGCTGCTGCTGGTTCTTGTGACCGTAGCCACCTCCGCGTCCATTCACGTTGGCTACTGTAATATGCAAAGGGTAGAATCGATCGATCGATCGATGCTCACACTCACGCGAAGGGAACTCGTGCGAGACGATCTCCTCTTCGTACTCCGTCTGCGCGACAGTCTGTCTTTTGTCCGAACCGTGCCTAAACTCAAGGATGGTTTAAGAGACCCTCCACCAGAGAACGTAACAACTGTGCAGGGGTCCTCGGATGACTAACAATTCGATAATTCCCATATTTTTTTTCTGAAGTGGGGGTCCCGAGTGCTTATCGCCGGCAGCAATGACTAAGATCTGGGATCGATTTTGAAAAAGTTTATGGCACCTCTCACTTTTGGGGTCGAAAAATCGACTTTCTAAAAATCATCGGTAATATAGATTTTTTGGTGTATTCTGACGCGTAGAAACCGAATTTCCATATCAGAATGCGAAAAAACGAGAATGAAAAATGTTATGGTCGAAAAACCGAAAATTTCGATCCGAAGTGGCACATAAAGTGCCATAACTATGTTTAAAAAAATAAAATTTTGGGTGATTGGTATTTTTGGAATCTACTAGTGCTAATACGTCTTAAATGTGTATATATTACGACTTTTTTGAGCTTGGAGTTGGTCATTTCGTGTAAAATTCCGAGAAATGGAACTTGCTATTTCTCATATGCTGGCCCTACGTTGCGCAAATTAATAGATAACTTTATTTGATATCAAAATGAACTCCTACAAGCAATTTTAACCATTTGGCCACTTGAGGGTAATTGAAATTGTCGAAATTCGAGATTTTGCTCTCAATGTACCGAGAATTGGAATTTCCTTCGCTCTTGCATCTGCCTGAAATCTGTTCCAATATAGTGTAGTGTCACTAGTATGAGTAAGCCTAAATATGTGATGCATCAGATGTCGAATCTAGGAGCTTATGGGTGATTCACTATCACGAAATATCGCGATTGCGAACAAAATTATCGAATTTTTGGGCGGTTCGCAGTTGTATGAAGTTTTCGTGAGTTGAAAGTATCAAAATCGGATTCAGCGAGGTGAAATACACTAAAAATTGTCGTTTTTGTGAAATTTTGCAACAAAAGTTAAAATTCGAATTTTCGAAAATCAACGAAAAATTCATTTTCCGAAAATTCTGATTTAACAAGTGTTTCTAGGGTATTTCAACTCGCTGAATCCGATTTTGACACTTACAACGCACGAAAACTTCATACAACTGAGAATCGGCCAAAAATTCGATAATTTTGTTCGCAATCGCGATATTTCGTGATAGTGAATCACCCATAAGCTCTTAAATTCGACATCTGATGCATCACATATTTAGGCTTACTCATACTAGTGACACCACACTACATTGGAACAGATTTCAGGCAGATACAACAGCGAAGGAAATTCCAATTCTCGGTACATTGAAAGCAAAATCTCGAATTTCGGCAATTTCAAATTTCAATTACCCTCAAGTGGCCATACGGTTAAAATTGATTGTAGGAGTTCATTTCGATAACAAATAAAATTTTCTATTAATTTGCGCAACGTAGGGCCAGCATATGAGAAATTGCAAGTTCCATTTCTCGGAATTTTACACGAGATGTCCAACTCCAAGCTCAAAAAAGTCGTAATATATACACATTTAAAATTCTGTAAAAAATGCAGGAGACGTATTAGCACTAGTAGATTCAAAAAATACCAATCACCCAAAATTTTATTTTTTTTAAATATAGTTATGGCACTTTATGCGCCACTTCGGATCGAATTTTTCGGTTTTCGACCGTAATATTTTTCATTCTCGTTTTTTCGCATTCTGATATGGAAATCCGGTTTCTACGCGTCAGAATACACCAAAAAATCTATATTACCGATGATTTTTAGAAAGTCGATTTTTCGACCCCAAATGTGAGAGGTGCCAGAAACTTTTTCAAAATCGACCCCAGACCTTAGTCATTGCTGCCGGCGATCAGCACTCGGGACCCCCACTTCAGAAAAAAAGTATGGGAATTATCGAATTTTTAGCCATCCGTGGACCTGTTACGTTCTCTCGTGGAGGGTCTCTTAAACAACGAGCGAAAATCAGTTGACGATACGCAGATTGCGTGTGTCCACAGTACCCGTCGTATCCGCCTCCTTCCGATTCGTAGCTTTCGTCGGTGTCGTCGAAGTGGTGCACTCGCTCCATCGTCACTCGCTCGGTCACACGACGACGAGAGGGAGTACTGTAAGGAGAGGCAAGAGCGGAGACCTGTGCATTCTCCCACTTCAACCACACTCACTCGCACACCAATCACATCTGGTAATAATGGTTGGCCAATGGTTCAAAAATTTTTTGAGGAATTTTTCTTTCTAGTATGAATATGCGATTAATTTCGGCGAATCTTACGATAATCAGTGTTTTCTCGATGCAACGTAAATATTGAGTTCGATAAATATCAGGAACAGTGGGGATGCCAATTTCGGAAAAAAAAGGACTGTTGTCACTCAAAAGTGTGAATAGAAAGTGAGCGTGGGTAGATGACTGACACATTGTCGGTTCTCTTCCTGCTCGTCCCTCCTCTTCCTCCCGTTCCTCCGGGCGGCGTCACTCGCTCCCGCTGCTCCTGTAACTCAGCTACGTGAGACCCACTCGGTGCAACTCGAACACTACATACCAAGATAACTACGCTTTCATTTTTGAGTTATATTCTTTGTCTTCACCCCCCTGCAACTCACCCTCCATCTCTGAGTGGGGGCAGTTCCTCCTCGACTCGGCGCCATCTGCTCGTACTCGTCGTCGTCGTACATGCCTGCACCACGTCTGCAAGGAGTGTATGGTAGGTTTGGAGAGTTGCCAATTAGATTATCGAATTGGCGTTTGCTTGACCTACCTCGCGATGGGCGAATGCGTCGTCCTTCTTCGCTCTCCGTACTCGTACTCGTACTTGTCCTGCAATGTCACATGGTGATTGCGCGCTTCACCTCCACACGAAACCTCTCCCCTCCATCGTGGTGACCTACCTGATCAATGGCGTCGAACATCTGGCGACGCAGCATCGGATTCGATGCCATCTGACGCTCGAGGGCACGCAACCTATCTGCAAGGAGGGAGTGAAGAGCCAATACGACTAGATCTCTCTATCCTCTCTTTTACACAATCTCGCTAGTGCAGCATACCGAGAATGTTCAACCACACTGCAACTGTTATCCCCTCCCAAACCTTCATTTCCGAGCAGTTCATGGCCTTGACTGGTCCTCCTTCCCGATGGTCTCTTCTCCTCCCTTCCTCTCGATCCTCTTCTCTCCTTCTCTCTCTCCCTCTCTCTTCCTTCTTCATCCGATGAGTAGAGACGACGACGATGACGAGGATCCTGCAGAGAAAGAGAAGTAGCGATAGAAGGGGAGTCATAGAGGGAGCATCAACTTCAAATATGGTCATTTGGCCAGTTGTATTCGACCACTGACCTCATCGTACTCGGTCCTCTCGACTACACTCTCCACACAGCTTCTCCTTCCTGCCCCTCCCTTCTCTCCCTTCTCCACTTCCAGAATGGCTATTCGCTCCGTCAGCTTCGTCACGATCTGCAACACATGAGAATACCAACAAAGTTTGTTTTTTTGAGGGGTGGCCATTAGGGTTCACTAATACGAGAACGCAAACGGGATTGACATTCTTCTCGATGAGTTTGGCCTTAATCATTATAATCGTCGTCATCCCCACTCCCTCCCCTCGCCCACACCTGGATGGCGTGCTCGAATTGCTTCTGCAGCTCCAGATGGGCAGCCTTCTGCTTCTTCTCTCTCTTCTCCAACTCTGCCACTCTCGCCTCCAGTCGCACCACTGCTTCAGAGTCCTCAACGTCACAATATTTCACATCACGAGTCAATCATCATTAAACTGTATAGACCTAGCGCATCCTAGATTCATAGGAAAAAAATTCATTTCCTCTAAGAGATGAATCATTGACTCACCTTCCTCCCCCCTCCACCCGGTGGCAGGTTTTCATCGGCTCCTCCGGCAGGGGCAGACGCCTCAGTGAGGTTACGCGCGGAGGCCGCGCCATTCGCGTGAGGACGCGTGGTCGCGCCAACGCCCACTCTAGACATCGTCGAGGGGGCAGTAGTGGTGGGGGCAGTGGAGGGTCGGGAGAGACGAGGACGAGGCACGGGGACGGGATGAGGGTCCTGAATGAGGAACATTGGACAGTGCATTTGGAGCAGAGTTGAATAAGATGAAACAATTGAAGGGAAGGAGTAGCATAATGTCAGAATGCAAATGTGCAGCCTGTACGTGACTGCGTTAATATTTATAGATTTCACTATCATCGTCGCTTGCGATTCAAAATGAACACTCCGTACTAGGGACGCTCAATCAAGTCCAATTTCGAATACCTGGAAACCCTCTGGCATGAGAGAGCGTACTCTCTCTCTCGCAATGATCCCCCCCCTCTCTCCCTGACGTACCTTCTCCTTCTCCCTCTCGACTGTCTGGGAGACGTTCGTCGTTACTCCGAAGGCGACCGTCTTCTTCTTCACTCGCTCGCGCGCTGGAACCTCGGCTGCAAATCGATAATTACTCTCCTTCGATCGATATGCTCCACTCCAGTCAGAACACTGCATAGTATTCTACAATACTATTAACGTGCTCATTGAATACTGACACAAATAACACAGATTTCATCATGCAAAGCGGAAAAGAAACAAAAAAAAGATCATAAAAGTATTACTCACGCGCTTTGACTCGTTGGGTGATGGGCACTCTTTCGGCACCCTTCGCCTCTCTTAGCGTCCCTACAGTGACACGCTTGGGTACTGTAGCTCTGGGCGCGGTTTCGGGTGGGGAAGAAGCCTCGGGTCGCTCTGGTTGCTTCTTTTGTCTTGGGCAGTCGGCTTCAGAATCTGAAGCAGAGGTGAATTTGGTTCTGATTGCCATATTTATATCAATGCGGCATTTGCTTACCTTGACTTGCTGCTATTCCGTAGACAGAGACGCCATTCATCTACTGCGATACGAGGGACGAGTGCCTAGCAACGGAACACCATTACACTTGAACACACCCCATTCTCAAACATCATCAAAATTATAAACTTATAACAGATATCGAATACAGACGCCAACTGTTCTCACAAAAACGCATAAGAATAATGATTCAAACTTGTTTATTCAAGCGTTGATTACCACAATCGACTTTAGAAAAGGAGCTATCCAAACAAGGAGTTCGTAGAGCAACTTGAATGGAATTGGGTAATGGGGCTGGTGTTACAATCAGTTAATACGATGTTCAAACCCAACACGATTCCTTGGACCACGGTAGCAAGAGTGCACTGTAGGTTTGACAAGAGAGGAATTGCACAGAGAGTCATGGTGGGAGTGTAACGGTCAAGGGAGCAGCCCATACTTACAGTAAGGTAAGAGAAGAAGAAAAAACGGGGCCAATGGGTATGAAAGTGGGCGAGACTAGGGAGAAAATAATTGATTAGAGAAAGATCTCATGTATACAACGCATCCCTTACTAATAGCTAAATGAACCAGGGCTACGAAAGAGATGAAACCATTGGGGATTATAATTATTCGAAATTGTCCGTTCTATGGTACAGTGTGCCATGGGGCAGCGACTACGGTGCATACCGTTACTTGTGCTATTAGAAAGTAAACGAGTGAGAGTGAAGTGAGTAAAAAAATACGAGTTGCGATATGAGCTATGCAATCATGAAAAATATTCAATTAGAAACGAGATAAGAGGTGGCAGGGGGGACGCATCTACCAGGACAGGCGACAGTCATCAAAATGAATAGAAGGGAGGGGAGGGAAACTACAGATCCGTCTCCTTGAGGCCCTCCTTCTTCTTCATGGGACTCTTCTCCTCTTCCGAGTCGAATTGGAGACGAGCCTTCGCACTTCCCAGACGTTTGCTCTGCAATGATATCATCAACTTATAAACATGTGATATCTCTCTCCCTCTCTCACCAGAGTCTCTCTGATCTTCTCTCTGGCCACCATGGATGCCTGTCTTCCCTCTGCCTTCCGAGGAGCGGGAGTCGTCGGACTCATCGTCGACACTGCTGCAATACAAAGTTATTTCATGAAACATTAAGTGTCACACACCTTCAGAGTGCTGCACTTGCCGCGCGCGCGTTCGTTTCCTATGCGCCTTGAACTTGCCTGCAATTATCAATCTTACAAACTGGAACAACGGTCAAACATTATTTATTTATCTTACCCAGCTGCTTCATTTCGTGCTTCATCTCAACGTATCCACACTGGGAAGAGAAGAGCTCCGCGTTCTGCAAATGGGAGAGAATTGCCCTCTTCAAAATAGAACATTCGAGTTTTGACGCGCATATGTGTCCATTTCTCGTCCTCCCAGAACTCACCGACGTTCCGAAGGTGTTGTAGAAGTTCCTGTACCCGCACTCGAGCAGGTACATGACATCATAATTGATGGCGGGGTATCGATCGATGTTGCGACGGCGATCGATCGAGCGGAGGTCGTGCGCCCTGCAAACAGACATGACCTCATCATTATCGATTGATTACGAGTCGACGGCTCAGAACATGACAAAACAAATGACCATTAATCATGTAGGATCAGGGGTCGAAAGGGTGGGTCACAAAAATTGTAAAAAACGGTCATGTTTCTAAAATTTTAACATAAAAAAGTTGAAAATGGGTATGTTTTTACAATTTTATCATCAAATATTTTTTTTTAAATGGGTACGTTTTCTACTTTTGCACTGGTTTGGAGTCCAAAATCAGGGCACGTTATGTCATTTTGGGTCTACTTTTCGACCACTGTGTAGGATATCACTCACATGGTGGGTCCTCTCTTCTGACTGTATTCACAGTAGAATATGGGTATGCGACGATGTGGGGGAGTGGGCTTTTTGGACGAGGAACTGTCCGCCCCCTCCCCTTCTCCCTCTTCCTTCTTCGAGCAAGTCCTGTCCACGTGCTCGAGGATCGACTCCGGGGGGAAGAACAGGGGTGGCAACTCAAAATTGTCGTGGAGGTTGATGGCGTTCTGGAAGGAAGAAATATTTTATGGAAGTGGTTAATTAATCGATATTCCAGCGATCCACCAATCAATAGACCACAGTAGTACCTTTATGTGACCTCCGTTGTACTCGTACGGGTAGCGGCAGTCGACGAGCACGTACTTGTGACTGGAAAAAAGCGCAAGATCACATGTGATCCGAGACTATCTTGTGCAATTAGACCGTGAGAGGAAGCAATCGATCCGATAGAGGCATGTGCCGATTCAACGGGCCAAGATCAGATCATTCATGGGGGCAGCAAGAGCATCATGACTCAGACTGGAATGGAACACGCATCATAAACTATCATCACACACACTCCCCAAGAGGACATGCAACCACGATTAGCATGCCGGCAATCAAACGGGAGACAATACCGCCCACTCACTGGAACTCGTCCAGTCCGAGGTTCTGCATCTCTGCTGCTAGTGTGTGTGCACTTATGCACCCGAATGCAACCGAGTGCACCTGGCAGTCCTTCGTAGGCACCAGCGGCAGCTCGTACACCTGCACATGACTCACTATACGAAATATATATCTTCAAATCCCCGGATCGGGGACATGTTTGATCCATAACAATCTGTTTGAAGTGTCCATAGAAAGATAACGGCAGCCCTCGTCTCCCGTCACTCACTATATTGGGGAGAGCTGGGAGGTGCGGGTGGTCTCGTAGGGGCGGAGCGAACTCGCCTCGCTCCAGCACGGAAGCAGACAGCGTACGCTCGAAGTTGGCTGGAGAGAGTCAGACTCACAACTCCTCCCATTGAATAGAAGCCAAGTCATTCTAATATATCACTGCTTCAGTAGCCTGAACCTACGACGGCCAATCACTTAAATTTTACAAAAATATGATCCAGCTATTCCTTGCAATTCACAGTTCGTCCTTCCTATCCACTCTATTCTTCAGCTACATATACTTTTACGAGAAAGGATAAACCATTTTCCGATATTTTCAATGTGATCAAATCCCTCCCCTCTTCACTGCTCACCCCGATGATGCATCACTGCGCATCCTATTCCGTATTCGCTCATTGGCGATCCCTCCTTATCCAGCATCGACGTCGACGAGGAGAGAATCAATGCAGATGATGATTCGCCCTTCTCGAAGACTTCGTCGTCTTCTGGTTCCTCAAATATTAAAATTATACATTTTTCGAATAAAAGAGCAAATATACTGTTATTAGAAATGGTCACGAGAAAATTGATCAGGGAAAAATTTCAACTCCATTTCCGATTGTGCAGTTATTGAAGAGATGTGATCATTTCTCTCCTCTACTTACCACCAACACAGTGGAGTCGTCAGTGAGGACGATGGCGCTGCTCCGTTTCCGCTCAGTCGCTTCATCTGCAACCAATAATAGTCATGCAAAGTCAAACAGCATGATACGACATTTTAGGTGGAGCTGGTCTTGAATCAGGGCTGGAATTCCGTGTTTTGTTAATTTTTTTAATGTTTTCGCTCTTATAGGCGCAACATTTTTGTGGATAAGTTTTGTGTGATAATCATGATGAAAATCCCTTAGAGAAAAAATTCAGCACACCCCATCAGTGTGCACCCGAAGCTCTTACCGTATGGCACTCTTGCTATCCTCGACTTTTGTAGGATTTTCAAATAATTTGCCTGTTTTTACTGTATTATTTTCCGATTTTTAAAATCAGAATGCGCGGGAATATTTGTTTTAAATATTATAAGCGAAAATAAGACTATATATTATAGCAATACTAGCAAAACAACTGGCAAGACGAAATATATTTTGAAAATGTTGGCAAAAATCAACAATTTGAATTTCCAAGTCCAACTCAGACAACCCCTACTTTGTTAGCACGGTCCCTTGCCCGTCGACATTTGAAAAATCGGACCGCCTAACTCCGCCCACTTGACCCTTTTCTTCAATTCTCTGAGAAAAATTAGGCGGATTAGGTTTTCTAATGTCGACGAATAAGGGGCCGTGTGTTAGTACAAATACGTCCCCAAAGTACTGTAGAAGCCATGATTTAGGTCGTAGAATGTTTACTAAAAATACTGTATTTGAGCAAGATATATATACCGTATTTTTTACTCGGTTTTTGCTGCACGCGCAGTTTTTGAAAAAAACAAAAAAATGTTAGTAGAAAATACTACAACAAATCGAAGTTTTCTGTAATCAAATTTTCCTGAAATTCAAGTATTTGTGAATAGTTTTTAAAATTCGACTATTGCAATTTATTATATCAGTTTTGAACCCCCAAAATTGATTTTCTGGCAAAATTATTAGAGGCAACTAATCAAGAATAGTTTATTTCAATGAAAAATTTTTGTGTTTTGTGTACACAAAAATTACATTGTACTTTTTGTGTCGAGACAAATTTTGAGTTATATACATTTTGCGTCCCAGCCCCGTCTTGAATCAGTAAAATCCAGATCAAATATGCATTTCGTGGTAAACATGAAAACTTTTTAGCAACGATAGCCCATCATCTAGAATTCAGCTCAAGTTTCCAACGACGGAAAAATCTTCTTCTCAATGGATTTTCGCAATTCGTGATCACCAGCTGACCCCGTAAACTGTCGTCTCCGTCCAGACTAGCTCTCTTCCTGCTGGAAAAGTCCTCGTACTGCGATTGCGTGCGACGGAACGTCCGACTCGCTGCAACCGTCAACATTTGATTTAGCAACTAAACAAACAGAACTGCTAAAATATGTCGTTTTGTATCTTAAAACATACTGATTCTGCTGCTAGCTCTCTTCTATTGACATGCACTCACAGTGGTGCTCGTTCTGTGCAATGAAGAGTCGAGTGTACTGCTCCTCGCCCTTCTTCTCCGTACTCCCACTCGGCCCGTCCGACCCCGCCCAGTCCTGAACACTCAGACTCACGAGAGGATAAGGGGGAGACTCACATCAATGCCCTCCTCCTGGGCAGCCTCGATCAGTTCGATCGTTCCGTCCTCGCCCCTCTTTCCACCCTCGGGAGTGCACACCTGCCAGCGATACTCAGTTAAATAAGTACTCCATAAATTCCAATACCCTGGATTCGTAGAAGAAGTCCCTAAGGTTGGACTTGAGTTGCGATGGCTTGGCGCGCTGCCCTAGTGACATGCCCGTCGAGCGCTTCCTGAACAAACACGGCATTCGAGTAGTCATCTACGGCGTTTAGAGAGAACAATAAGGCCTAAATGTGCAGCACTATTTAAAACATGCGATCAAGTGGGGGTCCAAAAAGACCAAAGGTGTTCAGGGAGAGACGAACCTCACGCGGCCGCTTCCGCCGGAGAAGTTAGTGAGGTCTTTGAGACCGAGTCGCGATGCGGACTCGAGTGTCGGCTTCGCGGTCTCTCCATTCAAGCGAGGGGTGCACTCGCCCTCTCTGACTGTCGCACCCGCCTCCGACCGCTCGTCCGATGCCATCCTGCAACAAATAACCCTGTTATGAGTGTGCAAAGACAGCAAAACAAGATAAGAATACACGCAAAGAAAGCGATAGAAACGATCCCCTAATCCACTTGGAACGGAACCATATTGCTTCATTGTGCTGCCTGGGAGCCCATGTTGCGCCAGCCGCTTGTTTCGAACTCAAAAATCAGCGAAATAGGACCGAAAAAGGAAAAGAAGCATCGGGCCCAAAATACCGTGCCATTGCCGCCACACACCGATATTCAAATCAAATGGCCATTGTAACGCCGAGTGCCGCATCAAACTAAATAGATCAAGAACTGACTTTTCATTACAGTATTCTTACAGTATTGTTAAAATATTGATTTGTCTTGAAATATTTTTTTCATCGTTATCCACTGTACACGAGCTTGTAGAGGTATATATTTTATTAATTGTCATTTTACATCGAGAAATAAAGATAAACAACATTGAGCATTCTTTGGAAGATAGGCACAAGTGTATTAAACATAAATTGAGATTTGTAGTCTTTTGCATAGAAATAAAGAGCCGATAACAATTGATAAGGTATACAAGATCAATAAATTCACATACAGTGTATGAGTTGTACATTTTTAAATGGACGACCCAGGGCCATCAAGGAGCGGGAAATGGTCGTGTAGCGTGTTCAAACTAGCAACATTCATTCGATCGAAAGTCACGGAATAATCTTAAAACTCTAAACAATTCATTTGCGAAATCAACCATAGCGGGCTACACTAAGGGCTACCGAATTCAGGGATCAAGGGTGAGCAGCTGACTACAGTACTCCTAGTGGTGTGCAGCTACCATATTCTGCCATTATTGCCATCCTCCGGTCAGCTTTTGGAACATTTCCTCGTCCAACGTCTGGCTTTGCTCCTTGTTCCTCATCGACATGAAGATGTAACCACCGATGAACTCGTGAACGACCTAAATAATAGTCAGTTCACGATTAACCACCGATGTCACTCTATCGAACCTTGCAATCGGCAGACAACGGCTTGAATTCGAGGTCCTCATCTTCGAACTGGACCTGCAACGGAGATAATACGGCAACCATAATTTCGCCCTCTACAGTACCCCTCTACATTATGGTGTGCGGGCACTACACCGGATGAGAACCGTCGGATGAGAACCCACCGGATGAGAACAAAAAAATTACCCTTCTCCAGCATGTTCACAGTAGATTCCCAAAGTGTCAAAAATGCTTCTGTGAAAGTCCTACAGAAGGGTCCATTTTTTGGTTCTCATCCGGTGGGTTCTCATCCGACGGTTCTCATCCGGTGTAGTTCCGGTGTGCGGTGCAACCGTACCTTGAGATGTCGAATCTCCCAGTTGACGTGCCATTTCTTCATCTGTGCGAATCTCCACGTCTTGAGTGTCTCTCCATTGTCTGGGTTGATCTTCACGATACGATTGGTCGCCACGCCTGAGAATCGGACGGTTATTTACTGAGGACCGGAGGAGCTTTGAATATCTTGTTTGAACAGTTACAGTTCCTGTACCATTCTAGGGACGATGCATTTCCCGGGCAACGACCCGCTTCAAATTTAGATACTTGATCATAAATCCAAAGTAAAATTCACAACAGTACTCACCGATGAGCTCTGGCTTCTTGCCCGTCCTGAATCGAACGACGAAGTAATGCGTGCCCACCTCGGGCAGTGACTGCCACGCCCGGATATACTGAAAGAGGAATTATACAAAAACAATCAAAACATCAATGTAATCAATAATATTAATATCCGTTTAGAGTACGGTAGACTACAGTACCTGCAATTTAGCGTCGGTCGCAGAGAGGTTCTTGACGTTCGAGTGCGCGTCAGATATCCGTTGCTGCAGCTGCAATTGGAGGAGGTCACTTGTGTTTCAAGATCATGATTCGCGTGGTTCAGATAAATTATAAATCCTATCTGAAGCCACAACTGCGTTTACGAAACTACAATGTCTTTGTGCATTTTTACTTTTTTTGTGCGTATCTGCTTTGCTACTAATAAAATTCTGTGTATTTGAAGTATTGTTCGAGCGGAGATAAATAATAAGGGTGATATGTTGGTTCTATTGGTAGTTTCCTATGCACAATATTTGCACAGGGGTGACCACTCACACTCTGCTTGCTCCTCGCCCTCCTCACGTATCTTCCACTGACGTACTCGTCGACGTTGAAGTCGTTTGGCAGCTGCACCGCTGACTTACGATGAGCACTCGACCCATTCTCGCGACCATTGCCTGCCAGATGAGATAATGGGGGATATGGTATGACTAGGAAATCTGTTGATTCACTTATATCAAAAGTAGGAAGTTGTGTTGCGAATGAACATGGAACCGTTATTCTAATCAACTCTACCGACAATCATGAACGGATGGTCTCTCCTCACCATTGGCATTCTGCATCTTGAGTAGATTCTTGATGGCATCGACTTCCTGCTGATAGGATGCGTCCGCCATGCTCTTCCCGCGAGAAGCCAGACGACACGCTGCCATCCACTTGGCGTACTGCATCTCCTGCACGGGGAGAAAAGGGTTACGGTATCGATTAATGTACTCATTACGTCAATAGATCTATTGCCCATCTGGCATTACAGTAGCGCACATACCGTATCACACTTGAGCACGAGGTCGGTCATTCCCTCTGCAGTGGGGACGAGCAGCTTGATCTGGTATTTGCCCTGCGCCACGGAGACATCCGGAGAGACCTCGCAGCCTGCAGTTAGAGCACGGTTCCCCCATGTCCTTTCCCCTTTGTTTCAGGCTACATTTTTACCAAGGCCCGGACAAACTCAATCTCGTGTAAGATGAGTATTCAAAATCTTCGAGAAGAAGGTTCCTTCTCACCCTTGAGATTGAAGTGTCCGAGAGGTGGTCCTCCGGCATCGCCCGCATTCACGTGGTACGAGAGGTAGAGGTCGCGGAAGGTGAAGAAACCACGCTTGAATCCCTTGAACGCCGCCAGCTTCTTAGGCCTGAAGAAGGAGATTCAGTAGGTCACAGCAGAAAAGGGGACAATTTTACAGAACTTTTCCGCTCAAACTCTGTTTTCCTTCAACCATCAATTCTATTCGTTCTTGAAATTACAAAGTGAACTAGCCAGAACTCTAACAAGAATTGGTACCTTATTTCACCATTCCCCGATTCGCATGCTACCATAACCCATCGTACTCACTTCATGTACTTGAGGTACTCGCCCAGTTCGGGTACTTGGGTGAGGTCGGAGCGACGGCCGATTGCAGCCGCGTCCAGAGTCTGCTCCTGAACGAATCACGAGGGTTACTGCATCCATCGACTACTGCAGTGGTGCACATGCGCAACTGTCATAAATATCAGTTCCCGATGAACTGTTAGTGTACCGTAATCCCTTGCTCACCAGTTCATCTAGCAGCATGTCTACGTCATCTCTGCCGTTGCCCTCTGGTTCGGGCGAGTCGCGTGCCAGCTGGGCTTGCAGCTGAAATAGCAGAATTATTATTATCGTAGAATCGAAGTTTTATTCTATCTATTTTCTTGTATGCTCGTGAACGGGTAAGAAGATGTAATGTAATCAAACTCGTGCATAAAATTTAATTTTGAACTATCAGAATCTCACCTGGAGTGCTGCGAAGAGCGAGGCCTCCTCCTCAGTGTGGTCGAATTCCTCCAGGAGGATGCTCCACTTCGCCTGCTCGAACAGCTGGTTGATACGCACTGGATCGTACTGCAATCGAGGGAGATTAGTCATCGCTCTCCCATTCTCTCCCTTCTGTCTGACAGAGCATAGTCATTGTTCTATCATAGTAGTCATACCAAGTCGGAAGAAATCGATTATGCATGAGTGCGCGGGAAAATTACCGCTGCAAGCATCGAATCGCCAATGCCTAATCTTGTGGATTTAGTGAATTAAAAACGGTTACACATTTCACGAAATGAATTTCAAAACAAAAAAAGCATGATAAAAATGACTAGAAGCAATCTTTCGAAATCACAATAAATAATTCTGGGCTCTGCTCGATTCCCTGAGTGCGCCTAACCAATAGAGACGTCCTCACCTTGGGGTTGATGTCGAAAAAGGCCATGAACTTGAAGCGCAGCAGAATTACGTCGCCCTCGTACACTCCCTGCTCCATCAGAGACCTGCGATCATGAATGAATAAATAAATTATCTGCTCGTAGTCTGTGGTACTCCTTCGTCCTCAGCTATTCTCACTATTAGCGCACATTTGTGTAATAAAGTTCTGAATATCTCCTAGAGTATCTGATCACCTGCTGGAGTCTAGCCATCCTCTGTTGAGTGCAGCCTTGTCCGTGTAGTTCTGAGGGCGGAATACCGGCAGATCACTGCAAATTTAATCATACATATTTACAAAAAATCCATCAGTGCATCTCAGAGTTTCAACGCAATTCCAGTAAAACCTTTAACTTGACGATTGTATTGGGACAAAATTTGTCCAAAATACACTACTCATACCAATTGTAATAGTGAATCATTCTGGATGTAACAAAACTGCAGCCCCCATTTTCCCTCCGTTCTCACCGATTGGGCGGGATTCTCGGGGAGTGGACTAGTTGCTGGTCGAATTCTTCCCTCTCCAGTCCCTCACTGAACGAGACCGACGGCATGATGGGAGCACGACGGAGAGTCTCGTTGTACTGCAAATCCAACATTACTTTCTCTTTGTTTTTCTTATTCCCTTGCTCTCCCCATGTCCACAAAAATCAATATTTTCCGTTTTGGACAGCGCCATTATTTATATACTACACACAAATTGCTACACAAATTAAACGCTGGCCTTCTTTCCCAGTCTACAGTAACCGATACATCAATCAATCAATCAATCGACATCACTCACAGCTCCAGGGGAGGGCGATGCTCCTCGGGGCAGGGTTCCGTGACGGGGGAGAGTGCCCATCTCGTGCGCGTTGAAGATGTGACCGGAGGTAGAGAGAGCAGGCGACTGCTGACGCATCCTGCGCAGATTATCTTCGGAGAGTACGGTATCGCTTCGTATCGATTCATCATAGGTGTGGAGCAAAAAAAATTTTTCTGAACTTTCGATAAACCAAAAAGCGAGGAAAATACTAAAACAAAAAAGTGAATGGTGAGATGTGTACAATTGTTCTCCACTTTGGATGATTTTCATCTCTCCTCACCTGAGTGTGGATCCGGAGAGATTCTGGCTGGATGCCCAGATGGGAGTCGCCTTGCGCAGCGTCATCGGACCCACCGACTCCTGCACGGAGTGGATTGAGGCATCAATCATAATCAATCGATATTCTTCCCTCATGGCGCACTGGTAGCATCCTCAGCTCCAAATAACAACAGGTGCTTGAAATTCGACACCTCTTCAATCACCCTATTGTGCATTAGGCTCTAGTGGGCACTCCTCACCATCCTCCATCCCTTCTACCGTAATCCTACCGTACCTCTCCGGGTCGAATTGGCTGTGGTCCATTGCCGTTCTCTGCTTCGTAGGAGGCGTTCTTCCTCAGGATCTCTACGGGGATGTGTCTCTTGAGGGAGAGTTCCTCCGAGTATCGAATTCCGAGGTCACGGCACAGCTTCTGCGTTGCCTGAAACAGCAAGGCAATCGATACTGTAACACCCGGGTATAGTAACCCTGATCTTCAGTCTACCGTAAGCCTACCAAATCCTCAAAGCACACGCACCTTGACGACGTTGACGGAGAAATCGACGCGGGCGTCGATCACTTGCATGTCCGGCAGCTGAATTCTGCAAGGGAAAGAATGGATGGGGATAACTGGGTAGTGTTCAATAAACATCTCGTTCCCTCAATTTCACACTATCTCGAGCAGTTTAGACAGAAAAAGATGTGGAATTTATAGGTAATTCGCAGAATTCTATCACTCTTCTCGCGGTCACACAACATATTTCAGTTGGTTTCATTTTTTTCGGGTACTTTTTCTAATGAATAAAAGATGAATCAATTAGTAAAAAGTAAGTATTGTTTCATGAAACAGTACAGTAGTTGGCGTATCATTAACTTCTTCCATCCTCATCCACTCACCGTGCGTCCTTGTGCATGGGGGTGAATTCCAGCTTGGCATCTGCAGTGATTCCCAGCTGGTCGAGGGTGCTCCTCGTGTGCTTCAGCCATCGACGCTTCTCCGGCCACCACAACTCGTGGTCAGACCAGTCACGGGAGATGTCTACAGTGGGTTACAGATTTAACTCTTTAGATCAATTAATCACATTTTATAATGCTCTGTTGTTCTGGGCTATGTTTTCAAAATACTATAAATACAAAATTTTATGAGAATAAGCATCCCAAATGAACAAAGCTAGTGAATTGCAGGGCAAGACCAAGATTCGATTCGGCGATCAACAGTCCGCTTGTTTACGATTCACACGTTGTTACCAAACTCTTGTGTTCCATTATTCGCAATTGTATCCTCATGTATTCTCAAGAAAAGGACTTTCTCACTGATGACCCCTGCTGGTCTCCCTTTCCTCCATCCAGTGTTCCTCCCCCCTCTGATTCATTCCCTCCCTAATTCCATTGTACTCCCCTCCGCTCATCTCTCCTTCCCCCTCTCTCGGTCTTCTGTCCACACTCGTAACTCGTAACTGATCCAATGCATACTTGATCAGACCCTTTCAGTCTCTTCTTCTCCTCTCCATTCCCTTGTACTATCCCACAATAGTTGGGAGAGGGGGGGGGGTGTCTCTCCTAGAGAGAAGCAGGGAGTACTCTTCAAAACAGACGCCAGAGGGCTGCTCTCCCTTCTCCTTCCCCTTCCCTCTCCGATCTCTTTCTTCTCTCTTCTCTTCCTCCTAGCAGTCGTCCCTCCTACTCATTCGAGGCCTCCTCTCTCTATTACAACCAACTGAATGGCAGCTACCCCCTCATCTCCCTCCTATCTCTGCCCCATCTCAAAGGGAAAAAGAGCCAGCGAATAGGAGGTGCAGAATCATGCTGATATACCGTAGCTATCACAAATCAATAATATCAATAAATCAATAATAGAAGGCGGAAATGACCTACCAATGTCCTGCGTCAGTTTGATCATGACTCCACCCACGTGTTGGTCTCCTCGCACGTACAGGTTCCTCTGCAATCAAATAACGATGAAATGATCTTTGATACACTAAAATGCTTCTGATCTACCTCGTGATCTGCTTTGCAAAGCAATACAATTCGTATTTTTTTGGAGCAGATAAAACTCAAAAGAGCTACAGTAAAATACCATCTCACTGATCTTTGACCTACTGAAAGTTCCTTGATCTACGAGGCTGTTCTACTTCTCATAGCTCGCATTTCCAAAGAAAAACTAGCGAGATAAAAAATCGATAATGAAGGAAGAATGACCTACCTGTATGTTCATGTCGGTGACGAGGATGGCCAGTGGCCACATGCCATCGTTGGTCGAGAAGGATGGCTCGACCAGATGAGCCATCGCACACTCAAACAGAGCAATTAGCACGAATAACAAGTGATAAAGGAGGTATAGGAGGGCTTGATTGAGAGACAAAGAGGTGACGATAAGAGAGAGTATACAGAGAGGAGGAAGGGGCGAATCTTGCGAGAAAAGCTGATGAATCACGTAGGATGGAGCGAGTATTCCTCCACAATCAATGAGGATGATGAATGCTCCTGGGGGAAGGAGAGGAGACAGAGATAGAGAAAGGGAGATGGTAAAACAAGGAATTCCATCCCATTCGCGTGCACGACGATAGCCCACGGCGGGTCAGAGCAAGTGTGAGCGGCCCCGCCCACTCGAGATTGGCCCCTAGCCAAGCCGAAACGCGCGCGATGTTAGAGTCGGCTTTAGAGAGAAATACGCACCTACTGCATGACTTGGCCACAGCAGTAACTTGTCTTCACTTCGTAGCCCAATGCATGTACAACGGGGGTGTATCATTTTCGAACTCCTCGATGACATTCGAAAAATTTATTTAACATCCTCTGTGATTTCCAAAATGATACGCCCGCAGGAACAACGCATTCAATTTAGACTCATTTTCACGTTAATTCCCCTATCAATAGCTGCATCGTTGGATGAGAACCGGCGAAATTATGCATCACAAAATACACGGTAAATAACCATAAATCACTTTATTAACACATAAGAGTTTACAAAAAGGGGATAAACCAGAACAAGAAAGTGTGAGGGTGCATGGGGGATTATGCTGATTGCGGTCGATGATCGGTTTGATGTTTTATACACCCGATAGACAAAGTAAAGCTGGTAGAGATACGCTGGAAACGGGTTGGAAAGGCAAAAATGTGTCAACGAAATGCTGGTCAGGAAAGATTTTTGAGCAATCAGGGGCAAAAGTTATAAATAAAAACAAAACAAAAATCTAGCTACACCTAATATTAGACCATAAAGAGAGAGAAACTGGGTGGATAAGAGGGGAATACCACGGGGAGAGGAAAACAACAGTCGAATAGAAAACAATCTACGAAATTGAAAGAGTAGCTAACAAAACTAAGGAAGGGAAAGCAGCCTCTCCTCCTCTCACAATGAGATGGCTGCTGTTCAGACAATGCTAATCAAGGAACAGGAAGTAGATCACTAGGTAGATCATCACTAAATCTCTCGTTCACAGGTCAGACTACAGTGTAGTCGCATCGTCAGAATGTAGTCTCACTTCAAACGACGAATTCGCCGGGAATCTTCGGGAGTCCCGATGTCACTCTCATCCACAGACTTCGCTTCCGTTTCGGAGCCTTCTCCTTCTGAATGGGAACATTCCGGTTTTCTGACCTCCTCCTTCACAAGACAGTAGAATAGTTTCCTTTACGACGTTCATAATTTTATCCAAAATTGCAAGATTTGGATTTAAATATCCTATAGAAGGGCATTGACCAACCTTCTCTCCTCCTTCAGTCTGATTCTCCCTCTCCTCATCATTCTCCTCGATCGTCGTCACTTCGTGAGGAGACTCACCTCCTTAAGATGAATGCCATTAATAGATAATTATTTGGTCCAATGTAGGGGTATGTATACAACATAAATTTATCTATTTTCCCGACCTGTGGTCAATGAATAAGCTAATTGAAAAAAGATGCCGTCACAGCATGACTAATGACTCTTCATTAGTCATTCCATCAGATGCTACAGTAATCATACTCATGGGCGTTCCACTATACCCTCTGATGAGTCACTACTCTTTCTGTACCTCCATTGAAGACCACTCCGACCTCCGATCCTCCTCCACTCGTACTTCCCGTTCTCTGGAACGAGGCGATCGACGAACCACCTGCAACAATATCCCATGCTACTGTGTGAACATCACACATCTTCCCATTCCTAATTTGCCCAATAAAATTCCCCAAAATCACCAATATTCCAAATTCCAAAAGTACGTCAAAATTCACGAATGAATAATCAGCTTCACAACAGCATGACCAGGATAGCTGGGACTAGGCACAAAACCCGTGCTCACAGTACGACGATTATATAGAAGCGCAGATTTGGGCATTCATTGGTCAGTCCAAAATAGATACGGTAAAGCATCAGAATGTAGAGAAGGCTGTGAACTATTAACTCAATTTGAGCTTCCATATAAGTGTCCATTGTACAGCAACAGGATGCCACCACTGACCATCGACTGAACTGAGATCGGGACTGGCTCGTGGAGAGAGAACGATGGAAGTGACGTCATCGCAGCTGGAGAGAGTCGTGCCCGAGTTGCCTCCCTCCCCTCCCCGATGCAAGGAGACCACCGAATGGTGGGGGAGCAGATGTCCGCCCCCGTTGCCGTGAGGAGACAGAAGGAAGGGCGACGATTGCGAGACGTGCATCTGCAGAGGGACGAAGGTACGGTAGACACACCACAACACAAGATTAGCAATGCCACGCCATAAATTGAAATACAATAGTTGTAGATGCGCCCATTCACTACCATAACTACATTGAACTGCGCACGATCACTTGAAAAAAACACCATTTCAGATCTTGCCAACAACTATTTCATCCAGGTAAATCAATGAGTTCGTTCAAAAACATTCAATTAAAATACACACTATCAATAGAGTGAAGCGGCATGATCTCGAATGCAATTCGTTATCCAATACATTCTATCTCCAGTACTCCTCACCGATCCGCTGTCGTGGACAGTGTCGTGCGAGGAGCTGAGCATGCTCGCCATCGAGTTCTTCCGAGAGAACTTCCGCCCGAAGATGCTGCTCTTCCGGAACGGCTGAACACACATAATATAATATTTCGTATCTCGGTGCGCCTTGTGCGTAGATAATATATATATATATATATATATATATATATATACCTATATATAAAGCGCAGTGTCCGTACGTTTGTCCGGATTGCGAAATATGTTGGATTGCGAAACCTCTCTAGGACGGGGCCCCCGCCGAAGGCGGGGGGCAGCCGGACTAGTATATATATATATATAAGAAGGGAGAATGAGGGAGAAGAAAGGAAAAAATCTTCAGCTTATCGTAAACCTCGCATCAGATTGAGAGGATAAACGCGAAATAGTCGATAGAAGTAAACGTTTAACAAGATAATAGAGTAAGGTCGCCCAGAAAAAAAAACTGCAAAACATTTATCGAGAATACCAAACGGAAACTATGCACGCACGTTTTGATAGCATTGTTTATACCCCAGCACACCTTGTCGATTCCGTCCAACTCCTTCCTCAGCTCTCGTTCCCGCACTTGCGCGTCCGACAGTTGCCTGGAATACGGTATTCAAATATTTATTTTCCCTGCAAAGATCCTACTCTGTCGCTCTCACATCTTCAACTCGTCGATGACGTGAGTCTTCTCTTCGTTCTGCTCCACGAAGAAGAGCAGACGACTCTCGAGGTGGTCCGCCTTCTGAGATGACCTCACCTTCCATCAGTCGATAATCTACCGTACCTCGTGGAGACGCATGTTCTCGCCCTTGAGAATCTCCATGGATCGACGTAGATAGGCCATCTCCTTTTCGTGGACGTCAGTCATATCTTCCGCTTTAGAAAGAGACATCGTTGAGGAGTTGACAGAGGTATGTTACTGCGAAATCATTTTACACCTTTTGATATTAACAGATGGAAAAACTAGGTGCACAATAATAAGATAACTAATATAGATATCGCAAAGACCTTCGGGATCTTATTAAATAATCTCATTCATGCACCACGTTGATAATTCAGATTTATGCGATAGCAAGTGGAATAAATACATATGAAAATCACACTATTTACTGTGGTCAATATCTAATGCAAGCCAAAAATGTCAAGAAAATAAATATTTCACCAATGATTTCACATATAAATTTCTAGAGCGTGACTAATTCACACATATACAATGGCCATTAAGACCGATAGCTCACAACAAAACTGAGTTAGATCAGAAGTGAAGAAGAGAAGTTTAGAATGGAACAGATTCGAAAGAGGCGACGATTGAGGAAACACACTCGATTTTAACGCAATTAAATACAAATGAATCATACAGCATTGGGGAAATAGCAAGCGATATCTACTCTATGCAGGGGAGGTAATCATCAGGGAACAAAGGAGAGAAGGGAGGTAGGTTCCTTCTTACCGCATGTCGTCCTCGTCTTCTGCTCCTCCGCTCACGATCGCCCTCTTGACCTACAATACCAATGATGAGATGATGATCAAGAAAAGTAATTTTAATAAAATGCACACTCGTTCACTCGAGTCGTAAGCTCAATGCAACAAGAGTCCGCTCCAAGTATTGAATGAATGTCTCGTCAGCCTCAGTCTGACCTTGACGAGTAGGGAAGTGTGCCAGTTGTCCAGCTTGCTGATCTTGTCGTAGCCTGCGACTGCCCTCGTGAATGCCTCCTCATCGTTCGCCTCCATCGCAGCAAGGATTTCCTGCAGAGAGAAAACAGAGATAAACATGCTGCAATTGCTCAAACGAGTTATGAGTGTTCAAACGAGTTTTGTGATCAGAATCAAGTTGCGATGGTTCACTCCTTCTCTCTAGTATGCATTGTATTGTGTCCATTTCTCATCAGCGTACCTTGATGAGCTTGCACTCCCTCGTGTCAGTGAAGGATGGCGATGCCTCCTCGTACCGAGAGAGAGCATGCTGCGTGTCCAACTGCAATTGCTCCTTGCTTCTTAATCATCCCTGGGGAATTCCCGTCGCTGAATCATACTAACAAGCTCCAGCATAAAAATTTAGCCCCTCTTTCACACTTTGAGGGACCGTCAACTCGAGAAAAAATAAACAGGACCCTCGAATATTACATATTTTTTGAATTCGAGCACATGTAGGGTGAGGGGCAACAATGATAACCAACTGACCACATCGATGTTGAGTCTGCAAATGAGTGCCTGCAGGAAGTGGCTCTTGGCTGCGTACTTCAGAGTGGGATGCTCTGCCTCGTACATGGCGATCTCCTCGAAGGTCGCCACCGCCTTGTTGTACTGCTCCAGCTGGGCTGCCATCTGCAAGAATACACCCAATTTCTTTAGATAAATAATTAAGTAAATTCATCCAGAATCGCCTTCAATAATAATTAATTTTCGCTATGTCACACGAGCATAAACCTAAAGCTTTGTGAAAAAGTTTGGCTATCAAAACGATATTCAAGATCTCAGGAGGTAATATTTACAGTAAATAGATTTATTGAATTCACTCACCATGGCAACCTTTACGAGGCATTTAGTGGCACTAGACTTGCTCTCCTCTCCCTGAGAAAGGCATCGATAACACAAATAGAAGGTCAATAAAACACCTTGTAGTAGTCTGCGGCCTTCTGGTAGTGGAAGATGCACTTCTCCATGTCGGGGCACTCCGACTCGTATCTGAAAAAAAAGTAGCCAATCTATACTTCTTATATTCGGATTGTTTATTCTTAGGTTGTTGCTAGCTCTCGCACCGTGAGAACACGAGCTGTTGTGTTGAAAAAGCAACACATCATCATAAATGAGGATGATACTTAGATAAGGAGGGGCATTTTCACTGGTATTATTTCTTTACCAGTTCGAGACGGATCATAGCAATGGGCACGCATCACAATAAAAGAAAATGATAGGCACACTTTTTTTACCAATTTACACTTGACTACTCGTACCCGTCACTTTATAAATTGTTGACAACCCCAATAACGTAATGTCACAGGAGGGGATGTATGGGGATATGCATAGATACAAAGATTTTCTTCCCTAAAATAAGAAATATACTGACAGTTCTGCGATGGTGACGTGCACCTTGGCAGCCATGTTGAATCGACCCATATCGGTATAGATATCGGCCGTCTTCTGCAGGCACTCCACTGCGAACTGAAACAAACATTACACACATTAACCATAACTCCATCTTCACAAAATATAATAATTATTTTTTTAAAAAACGTAAGCATCCTCATGTATGATGAATTAAATTCGAATTAATTATATTTCTAACCGTAGGATTGGTCTTCCTGTAGCAGTTGCCAGCCTCGGCGTACTGACTCGCCATGTCATGCTTCGCGTCTGAATCTTGACCTGATAATTGATTCCGTCAATACACCAACAGAAATATAGAAAAAAAGAAGAAATGTGCGAGCACCGTACCTTTAATCTCAGCAGCTCTCACAAACGCGTCTCCGGCTTCCTTCCACAACTTTGCCATCTTGAACAGGTTGCCAGCCTGAAAAATATTTCCGTGGGATCATACTCATCTTCAGAAAAATTATTTTTCATTGATAGATAAATGATTTATCAATAGCACATTTGTGTATCTACAATATCAGAATTCCTGTTCGGGGAGGGCTCCGAATTGAATATTCCTGGGAAGTCTCTTCTTTCTCGGCTTCAGTTTCTTCTCCTCCCCGATAATGTTTCGCTGTTTCTTAGCCATCTTTCTTCTTCTATCGTCGTCAGTCTGCAGATTGAGAGAGGACAAGCCATGCTCTAGTAAGCCGTGGTTGTTTCTTTCCTCATCCGTAGTGAACGATTCGAGGCAATCCTCATCCAGACATCGGTACATCTTCTCGCCTCGTTCTTGCATGATCTTGAAGAAGGGAGAGTGAAGCTCCTCCAGATGGATATCGAGCAAGAATCGAGAGGTGAACGAGAGGACACAAACGTCACAACGGAACGAATGCACCGATGCATAGTGATCGGCGAAATCGGCCTCATTAGAGAAGGAGCAGCCCTCACACTCGGCACATTCAATCCAGTTATCGTCTTCGTCCGACGAGACGCTCTCATATTCCTCCTCCTCCTCTACTTTGGCCCGTTTACTGCCACCGACAGACGTCGAATCGGCCACTCTCGCGGACGCAGGATCCTAGCGAGAGTAGCGATACACCACAAACAAGAAAACAACAATGAGAAACTGACAAGAGAAGTAAAAATTACCTGAATGTAGAGATCGGCAGCCTCATCTTGGCCTCCACCGCCGAATACCTTGGAGAAGAATCCTCCGCCACCTAGGAAAAAACACAACTTATTGGAAAACAAGACGAAAACAAATGCTGATTCACGTACCACGTGCCTTTTTGTCGGCCTCTGCCAACTTTGCGCGCGCTCTAGCCTCGCTGTCGCCCATTGTTGTCTGCAAAAGGTTAGAATGTATTCCGAGTATCGTACCAATATAACGAAACAATAAGCAGAGACAAAGAAGAAAACAAATCAATAAAGTAACGCAGCTCTTTGTTATTGGATTTTTCAGGACTAGGTACAGTTTACGGACTATCGGCATGGGAGCCCTTCCATATACGAAACACCAAGCATTGCGAACTGACTTTTTTTCCAATTTCCCTCTTACACTCTCTCATTCTTACGTACACACTCGCTTCCCCCTCGTTATCTGTCACTCTCACCTATCGACTGCGTGGTGAGAGCGCGGGGAGAGGCAAACGCGAAACTCCGCCCCCTCTCCCTTCCTTTCTCGCTTGTTTCCACCCCGGCGTGTATAGAAAGCAGCGCGCCTACGAGGGATCTCCTCTCGCTATCTTCGTCGGTTTTAACCCAGTATCTCAAGGTACGCTTGGGCATCTGACCAGATACTCTCTGTGTTAGAGAATCAACAGTTTTTGGGCAGCTCTGAGGGGGATCTCCCGGGAGCAATAATGATGTGTTTTCCATCGAAGGGGCTTATCAAGTTCAGTAGATTGTGATGACTAGCTTGTAATATTTTCATCCCCATCTTCAAAGAGCTCAAATGTTTCCTGTACCTCCCATTCTTTAACGATGTCATAATCAGTGTAATATTGAAGGGCGCCTTTTAAAAAAATATGCAGAATATCAATTGGTAGTTACGGATCAGAGTACTTAAGAACACATACCCTACTAAATTGACATGGTGTTTACAAGTGCCGACATTCCATTTAGAGATGGTGATTAGAGAGAACTAAATATCAAAGCTTCTGCAAAATTTACTAAGTGGGAATATTTGATCGTGAGAGAGTTAGTTCATACGTGAAGCAACCGATCATATCGTTGACATAAATTCATTATTAAAAACCTCATTTATTGCTCTCGGGAGATCCCCCTCAGAGCTGCCCAAAAACTGTTGGTTCTCTAACACAGAGAGTACCTGGTCAGATGCCCAAGCGTACCTTGAGATACTGGGTTAAAACCGAATAAGTGAGAGAAAGGAGATCTCTCGTAGGCGCGCTGCTCTCTATACACGCCGGGGTAGAAACAAGTGAGAAAGAGAACGAGATTGGAGAATTTCGCTCGTCTCCTCCTCCGGCCTTTTCATTGAAAGAGAGCGAGAGAGTGCAATGAACTTTAGTATTTTAGGCGAGAGAGCATTTGAAAAGGAGATGATCTAACAGTTATTTTTTCGCGGAATCACTTTTGGCATGATAAGTGAGTGAATTAGACAGTGAGTTGAAGAAATCGAAGAAGTGACGGAAGAAATAATGATATGTAGATTGATATATTTATAAAAATGATACGAATCAGTTTCATTTCATGCAATGGAATATTAAGAAATATATCTTTATCATTCACTTTGGCCCTGATTTCGTTGTATTCACTTTACCTTCCTTCTCCTTCTCATCCTTCACCTTATTTGTCTCCTCCTTCTTCTTCTCTTCCTCCTTCTTCTCTTCCTCCTTCTCTTCCTTCTTCTCCTCCTTCTTCTCTTCCTTCTTCTCCTCCTTCTTCTCTTCCTTCTTCTCTTCCTTCTTCTCCTCCTTCTTCTCTTCCTCCTTCTTCTCCTCCTTCTTCTCCTCCTTCTTCTCTTCCTCCTTCTTCTCCTCCTTCTTCTCCTCCTCCTTCTCTTCCTTCTTCTCATCCTTCTTCTCATCCTTCTTCTCTTCCTCCTTCTTCTCCTCCTTCTTCTCAGCATCCTCCCTCTTCTTTCTTTCCTCCTCCTTCTTCTTCCTCTCAGCTTCCTCCTCCTTCTTCTTCCTCTCAGCTTCCTCCTCCTTCATCTTCCTCTCAGCTTCTTCCTTCTTCTTCCTTTCCTCCTCCTTTCGCGCTTTTATCATTTCGTTAAACGCTTTCCTCTTCTCTGCCAATTCAGTAATTCTACTGCATTGTCTCCATGGATCGATGGCGTCGATTATGAAGCTGAAAGGTCAAAGATCAGATATATCTTTCATCCTGATCTACTTCTCATTCCTTCCTCATAATACTCATATCATCTCGACCAAAGGTGTCATCAGCTGCACTCTGTCTAATTTCCTGTTCTCCTCGATGAATACACTGTAGTACTCATCGATATGAGAAAGAAATCCTAAAATTAACTAAATTTATCGAATATTTGCCATCGAAAATTAGTAGCTTATTTAATCTTCATTTTCATACAGATCTCCTCACCTTCTACCGCTTTCTCTGAGCCAATTCGACAGCGACAGTAACCACGCATCCACCTCTGAATGAAAGTGAATTGTCTTCGAGCAGGCGAGACTGTGATAAAAAGCTGAGATAACGAAAATGAGAGTGGAAGAGATACCTGGACCTCCTTGCCGATCTCCTTATTATGCATCATGAGTATGTAGGGGATCTTGTCCGTCTGGAAGTAGTCCTCCACCCTGATCGCAGGGTCGTAGTCCGCCCTCCACAGCGGCTGCAACATCAGATTCATACGTTGATTCATCAGTATCACCCAATATCAAGATACAAAATGATCAAAAATATACAACTTTCTTCGATTTCAAAATAAACCATTGCGGTGGTCTTCGTCACCTGGACCTCGAAATTACGGTAGGATACGGTAAACGAATTTGTAAGTGGTAGTAGAACACTGAAGCATGCATTGAAGCCCAGAAAGAGTTCTGATTACCTCTCCTGTGTCTTTGTCCGTGGGTATCTCGACTTGACCCTGGACAGGCACGATTGCTGAGATGAAGAAGAGAAGGAGGAACTGCCACGGAATGGACATCCTTGAAGAATCGAGTAGAGGAAAGGAGGATATCGCTCTTTATTCCTCCCTTCGCATTCCCACGGTAGTCATCACTGCATTAAATGAACTGCTGAATGCACGAAAGAACGATTATCTTCTAGATAAATGCTGCATCTCGGGGAAAGGGCATTTCGATGGGATGCCATGGATGAAATTTTCTTTTCAGCTCCACTCTATTGATGGTCCCTTGTGGCAATTCTATGGACTATTCTTCATGTGATCGAAACAGGGACTCCCATTTACTTTTTCGATTCTATTGATGCGGTCTTGAATGGGGCAATTCGGGAGATTCTACCGCTGGACTTCCTCATCAAGTTGGAATTAATCTCCAGCTTCCTGAAGCTACAAGGAATGGTATTAGTGATGCCAAATCGGCGCGCGCTCTCCTCGTTTCACACGCTCTCTCGCTCTGTCTGACCGGTGAGAGAGCGTGTGAAACGAGGAGAGCGCGCGCCGATTTGGCATCACTAAATGGTATCCAAATGTAATCTGCAGAGAGGGGAATGAACGATGTTACGGGAAAAAGGGTAAGAAGGGTAAAATGGTACGGGAGGAAGAACGGAAAAGAAGCCACTTACAACGTGGAATTCTTCACCACGGTACCAATTCAATCAACTCATCCCTGTATCTCCATCTCGAAAGTGCCATCTCGCTAAATTTTTGAATCTGTTTATCATTTCGTTTTTATCCTTGCCAAATCAGTTGCGAATCTTTGTTCCATAAATTTCGTTCATAATTTCCCAAAGATAGAAGTTGTTAGTAGTAGAACAGTAGTGCTCATGAATGGATAGTTGACAAAAAATACTTTACAATTTTTCTAACAACGAGCAGGAATCATACATGATCTCAATAAACTCTCTCATATTCGCATGTTCTCCCCCTCTCCCCGTTTGCAGGTTGCTCTGTGCGGTACAATTACATTCATCTCTACCCCTTCTCTGATAATGAGTGGTTTGGAGTCTCCAATAGATGGACTCTCATCTGCAAATGGGAGCTCGTGATATCTCCTCATAAACAGCCATTGTACGTCTCTTCGCTGGCAGAAGTGTACGAGTCCATAGTCAGTCTCACTCACTTTCAGTACCAACTCGTACTTCCTCCCAATTTTCCTCCAGTCTTTGCGAATAAAGTCCCATTTTGAATAAAATAATTTATGTGCGCGTCTCAGATTCTTTTATTTCCTGCATAGAATGTCTGCTCCGATGTTCCCCTGGAGCAACCAGCTCCTCGAATTGCTGCGCCTGCTCAATGTAGCACGGATCACTGCTGATGATGTGAGATTAGTCCTCGCTTCTTCCTGTATTTCCATCCATTGTAGGCAATAAATGCAGTCAATTCCGCCTCTCAACTCGCACTTTCTTCCCCTTCAGCATCTGCTACGATGTTCGTCTTTCCACAGAACGGATACCAACTGAACCCATACCCGACAATGATCAATCCTTTGGTACCTGCTCTTCCTGACTAACTTTTAACCAATCGTCCTTTGAAGGCAAGGACTGGACTGGATGCCATCTCTCAACTCACTCTGAATGCTGCTTCTCAGTTCGCACTCGCCTCAGCCTTGTCTCTCCCTTCCACTGCTCCCATTCCACCCCACGAACCTCGAGTGAACACAACCCCTGCACGCAACAATACGGTATCGATCAGTTCATTGGATTGTCTTCATTCCGAGATATTTCCAGTATTCCCGAGATGTTGCCCATAAAGCGATGACCTCACTCGATAACCCCAAAGGTAATCTGCCTGGCAGTTCACGCAAAATTGGAAGATTTAGAAAGCATTCAGTTCCCTTGGCATCAGATCATTTTTGGTTGTAATAAAGATTTACAATTTATATATTTGGCACTCACATTGACTATCATCACTTTCCATGCAATTTATCTCTTCGTTCGGGTTCATGGTCCTTATTCTCAGAGTTGATCGAATTCATGAAGCAAGGCGCGGCAGCTTGCGTTGCAGAAGTGAAATCATTTATGAGGAAGTTCATAATCAAGCAAATGACAATCGTCAGAATGACAGGTACTTCATCTTGAAAATAAATTCGAAAAAAACATCCGCTAAAATTGACTTCTAAATCGCCTATAGGATACGCATGGATGCAATTTAAAATAACCCGAGCGTGGGATATACAGCGCAATTCGATCTCGAAAGATCATGAATCTTCTTCTCTCGCAGGCATCCATCCTTCCGTCGTTTCACGCACTTTCCAATCAGTCTTCACTCACAGTCAGAAGAAAATCTTCGCTTGGTATCTCAATTGTAGTCGGCACCCGGAGAAAATGCGTGAGTTCCACCTGGAAACAAGAGGAACTATGTACATACAGTAGCGCCAATAAGTATTGAAACGATTTGTTATTTTGCTATAACTTTTTCGCTGATCTATTTAGCAATTTGGATGTTGTGGTACTATGCACCAAATCGATCGAGGAATACGATGCACATATTGCGTCACCACGTGCCTCATAACTGATTGCGTATTGATGATTAATTCGAATTTCACTTTTTCAAACAGGCGTTATTCTTACACAGATTTTTTCCAGCTTGCCAAACTTTCTGACATTGGAGATGGGACCGAGGCCTATCCATAATAAAAATTTGAAGTTGCTGCTCGGTCGCACATTGGCTGCAGCCTTGCTGTAAAATCGAAGTCGGAAATTCAGATTTCGGCTTCTAGACGACCTAGAGACTTGTTCAAGGCATCAAAATGATCGCAGTCATGAGTCCAGATGATCCTGAGAATATGAAGATAATATCTTGAAATTTGCCCTCAGCGCATGAAAAAATATATTTTTCACATGACCACTTTTTGGAGATTCATAACTATGTAGGAACTGTATATAAAAATCTGATTTTTGCTTAATCATTTTCGCAATGTTCTAATTATATGATTCCCAGCTTTCTAGAGTGTTTGGATATCTTTCCTGTCCGCGGCGATTGTTTTTCGGAGACACTTTCGAGTCCCGGACCGGCTATTTTCGTTTGCACCCTCACTCCAACTGTGCCCAAAGTTATTAAAACATTTCAAAAAGTTGGGATTCAGTTCTTCATAACGTGTTGGACATTTATACACAATAACAAAATTTTTCCACAAGTTTCTCTCAAACATGTTTTCGAAGGGTAATGCAATCAGGACCGCGGTGCACTTCCGAAACACGATCGCCGTGGACAGGAAAGATATCCAAATACTCTAAAAAGTTGGGAATCAAATAATTACAATATAGTGAAAATGATTAAGCAAAAATCAGATTTTTATATACAGTTCCTACATAGTTATGAATCTCCAAAAAGTGGTCATGTGAAAAATATATTTTTTCATGCGCTGAGGGCAAATTTCAAGATATTATCTTCATATTCTCAGGATCATCTGGACTCATGACTGAGATCATTTTGATGCCTTGAACGAGTCTCTAGGTCGTCTAGAAGCCGAACTCTGAATTTCCGACTTCAATTTTACAGCAAGGCTGCAGCCAATGTGCGACCGAGCAGCAACTTCAAATTTTTATTATGGATAGGCCTCGGTCCCATCTCCAATGTCAGAAAGTTTGGCAAGCTGGAAAAAATCTATGTAAGAATAACGCCTGTTTGAAAAAGTGAAATTCGAATTCATCATCACTACGCAATCAGTTATGAGGCACGTGGTGACGCAATATGTGCATCGTATTCCTCGATCGATTTGGCGTATACAGTCCGGTCAGATCCCTACATGAAAACGGGACTCCCCGGGAGTCCCCGGATGTCCCCCCGTGTCCCCCCGCCATTTTGCGGCTCGGGCAGAGAAAGAACTAATTAGAATTTTTGGTTTTCAGACTCAGGTCCTTCCCGATCGATTGGCATATAATTCATAAATTAATAAATTTGCGATAAATCGTAGTTTAATTTTGAAAATCAAGGATAATTACTCGGAAACGAAGAACTACGGTAGTTAACTAGATGGATCCAGAGCTGGACCGGCGAATGTGCAAATTAACTACCGTAGTTCTTCGTTTCCGATTAATTATCCTTGATTTTCAAAATTAAACTACGATTTATCGCAAATTTATTAATTTATCAATTATATGCCAATCGATCGGGAATGACCTCCTGAGTCTGAAAACCAAAAATTCGAATTAGTTCTTTCTCTGCCCGAGCCGCAAAATGGCGGGGGGACACGGGGGACATCCGGGGACTCCCGGGGAGTCTCGTTTTCATGTAGGGATCTGACCGGACTGTAGTACCACAACATCCAAATTGCTAAATAGATCAGCGAAAAAGTTATAGCAAAATAACAAATCGTTTCAATACTTATTGGCGCTACTGTATCTATGAACTTTACTTTTTTTTCTCTCAATCGGATGCATTGTTGGTATGTGATAACCCGCAATTAGTTTTCTTCAGGTTTCTTCCACTCTGATCCATGCCCAAAAATTCAAAGCGACTTGGAGCACCTGAATCGTGCTCTCCCGCCATACAAATGATCTCATCCCGTATACTCTTCCTCGTTTGATATTTCAATCATGATTTATTCATCTACCATCACTTTATGCTATCATCCAAGTATAGTACCATTGTTCAATATGTACACAAAAATTCGTCGATTATGATCTACTATTCAGTGCAAGCTTTTAGAAATTGTGATATCTCATCAGTTTACATCAGTGATTTCATGTCAGATAAAGATCCATTTAACCCTTATGTGACTAATATTTCTCACAGTGGATTGGTGGCACGATTACTTCCCCCTCTCATGATAATTGAAGGTCTCCATCCTTTCTTCGTTCCGATAGGTGGACTCTATCTTCAACGAATAATAGAGGCATCTTATATGGGGGAGTAAACGCCCATTGTCCTTCCCTTCCCTTCAGTTCAGTTCAATTCAATTCATTTATCATGCACTGTTCGACTCGGAGATAGACAAGAACCAGGAAGAATGATGGTTGATCCGGATGAAGATAGGAAAGAAATCTCATCATGTGTTTAGTCCTTTCTAGCCTATCGTAGAATTTATTAGATTTGAGGTGGCATCTAGAACAACATCTAGAACAGAATATTCACGTGTATTTTTTTATTACAATAAAATGCTGCACAAATAAGTATCCCAAGAGCTCCAATGTGCATCCCTTTTGTTTACACAACGTCATTCTTGCACCGAAAGAGCAGGTAGAAATCATGTTTGTTGCATTGTTTGTGTTGAGAGGATCAGAGAACGACGCTACTGAAGATACAGTGTAGCATGATAAGAAGGAGGGAACTTGTTGAACCGAGGAAGAGAGAGAGAAGAATCCTCACTTTTCTGTTATTTTCTACTCCATTCACACATTCCATCTCCTCTCTCTAATACTAATGATTCTCTACTTTGCTCAGCGTAGATGTTCCCTGGATGAACTTCGAAAGATGGCATCACTTTTTCTCACCAGCTTCTACTATAAAACGAGACCCTCTTCACAACTTCCCATCCAGATCTTCTCTATTCTCTCCTCTCCTCAAGAAATGAACTCCTTCCTCATTTTCGCTTTCTTCCTCGCCCTCACTACGGTAAGCTACGCAATCTATACAGTATCTCGATGACTTCCTAGTAGAGTGCGGAGAGAAAGAGGAAGAGGAAGACTCTGCCGCTCTTTTGAGGGGAGAGCGAGGAATGAGGAAGAGGGAGGGGAAAGTGCAAAGTCTTCCGGAAGACTTCGTGGTCTTTCGGAAGAGTTAGAACTTTTTGACATGGATTGGAGCAAGATTTGAGCGTTTTTGGCGCATTTTCAGTGTCCATTTGCATGTTCGCACTACCCTTTACATCCCAGGCGGAGTTATTCAGTCTCTGCCCCAATTTACATGCGCCAGCAGAGTGCAGACGTCAATTTCAGTCTGGGCGTTATCACACGTTGCTTTATATGTTTCTTCTTGATGTTTCTTGTATTCTTCATCTCGTCTAGTTTGCTTCACTGCAAAACCCGTCTTTACCCAGGAACCTCGTCTTGGGCACCACTCAATTCTGGTACGGCGGAGGGCCGACTGTTCAGGCTCGTCCCCCCCTTTTTTGTTCAGTTCGTCACCGGTTTGGTTCCCTGCCGAAATCCGTTGCTACTCTTGATCATTCGTTATATCAGTGCCAACTCTGCTGACGTGTACCCCACCTGGAGCGTCCGTCTACCTTGCCCTGCACAGCAACGGATGCACACAGGCTGCGGACTTCAGCCTACTTCAACCGGGGTCTACTGAACTCTGACTAGGACTACGCACTTTCCTGTGAGTGTTTCCTGTGAATCTTTTGCCCCTGAACAGCTCTTTTGTGTAATTGTCACTGATTATGGGCATACGTGATCCCGAATAACTGATTTCCCCGTCTAAGTAGTGCTAGGTCCTAGACCAGATGCTGCTTCTCCCTTTTCAGAATTTTTTCTCACTGGGGCATCTCGACTACTCCCTCTTCGTGTTCGTCGCCTCTCTAGGAGCATGCAGACGGACTCTGAAGACACCGTGAGAAGAATCTACGGAGTTCCTGCCTTCCATTAACCCCTCAAACCTCTCCTTTTTTCTTAACATGGTTCGTTCTTAGTGCAATTTAGCCCCCTTCATCTCTTATTCCTTGAATCCTAGCTACTTCAGTATCTCCCGATATCCTGACCTGTTGATGAATCCCCTTACGATTGCCCTTACGAGTCAACTACGACCCGTATCTCTAGTGTTGGATGTTGTATAAACCTTTTCTTGTCTCACTTGCAACTGATTCTATGTTTTTGTTGATTATCAAATTTTCTCCTATGTTGTTTTGATTCAGTATTATGATAAGCGTTATAGATAAAGTGAGCTTGTTTGGTTCTGGCACCGGAACACACTTCTTTCGGTCACTTCCAGCATTTGAAACACAGAGATGAAAAAACTCGAGAGAAACAGGCGATTTTGGCATTTTGGTCTTCCGGAAGACTGCGAGGTCTTCCGGAAGAATTTCCCCCTCCCTCTCATTCTTCCGGAAGAGCAAAACTCATTTCGCGCCGCGCCGAGCGGTCTTCCTTCTTCCTCTCCGCACTCTATAGTACTCTATAGTCTCCTTCTTTCTATAGTAGGAAGTTCCTACTATAGAAAATCGATAATTCTACCGTACTTCAGGCGATGCCCGATATGACTTCTCAACAGCGTGTTCAATACGATTCGATCAAGGCTCAGGCAGTCTCTCGTCTCTCCCCCTCTGGACAACAGGCGCAGATGAGAATGGACAGCATGGAAAAACAGGTGAGAGGAGAGGATACTGTAGGGGTACGGTAGGTTAGAAGTACTGTAGAATATTACGGGATGGACAAACTACTGTGGGCTGTAGCAATAACAGTGAAATCACATTCAGAAATCACAGTGTAGACATGAAAGATCACATTCAGATGACTCCTACTACCAGTCTCTCCCCCAGTCAACTCGAACTGAACTCGACTCATTCCACAACCAGATGATGGTAAAACATCGAATTCTTTCGTAATATCGACTTTCTCTTTCAAAACGCCGATTTTCCAGTCAACGATGCGTTCCATCGCATACGGAAACAACAACGGAATGGGATACCTCAGAAAGTGACGAGTGTACTTGCACAAGGAATTGCTTCACTCAATGTAATCTACATCCACTTAGCCGAAAGTGTATTCAACGATGTCACTGTACTGTAACAGCAATCGATAAAATTGTAATAATGTACTTGAGCACTCTCTTGTTGGTTTGTTGTTCAATTCGAATAGGGGGGAGAATGGGCATTAACCGCCTATTATGAAGATAAAGTGGTGTAAAGGATGGAATTATATTATATAATTTATATAACTAAGAAAAACAAAGACTTGTTAATAACATGTTGAAGTGAGATGAAAACAACACATTGCAAAGTGATGATTCCGCCTCTCCCTTCGATTTCGAATCAATTTCAGCGAATAAATGCTTCAAAAATGTGTCGAAAGAAGCACTAGGCCGTATGAAATACGAAATCGACATATCCTCAAGGGGTGAAGGTATTCAGAAATCCCAATATTGATTGATCTTTTCAGTTGACTCTCGGTTCATTTTTCGGTGACCACGTCTCCATTACAATCGATGATATCAGTAATTTGTGATTGAAGAAATTTTGAAGGATCTGGAGGCAAAACTTCGGAAATGTCCTCTCGTGCTTCATTATTCTGTCAATCGTAACATACTATTTCAGTAATTGTCCGGGCATATTCGAGTCGATTCCATCAAATCGACCATGATACAAATTATGAGTGACAGCTTCTAAATCTGCGTATTCGGAATGACTCGGAAATCGAAATTTACTCGGTGCCTCTCAGTGTTCTTTCTGATTTCGCCAAGATGTACGATAGCTAGTATCTTCCTTTTTCAGGTATCGTTTCTAAGAGTATATAAAATTATTCTTGCCCATTTGTTTCGTTTCTTGGTTGCGTTCATATATCACTTTCAGTAGTAGGTCGTAAACACTCCTGCCTTCTGGTCAGGCTTATTTGGTCGCACTTCGAATACGCGTGTCCCTTTGGCCAGTATCGTTCGGTCTCACTTCCCAAGTGATTTACTTATAATATTTGTTTTTTCTACTCAAATTCACACTCAATAAACGGAAAGTCTCGCTTGTATTCGTCGTTAAGTTAATAAACTCTGCATTTGTTTAGAACTTCGAGAGAATCGCAAACTTTTGAAGCCCATAAAAAAATTCTATTGTTCACTCCATTTTTCATCAGCATGGGCGACATCATTCACTTCAAGCTTCTTCACAATGGAGAAACTCGCAGGTTTGCGCACAGAATCCTTATTTTTCAATATTTTTTCAATAGAAGTAGATGTATTGTAGATTCATCTTCTCTCGATCGAAAGATCAATTTCTTTGGATCGCAGTGAAGGTGAAAGCATCTTCCATCACTGGTCCACTCCTAGCTGAAGAAAAGCTGATCTGGAAAGGTAGAAGGATTCTTATTCGTGCCTGCTTTTTAGAGGCTATTCATGATAATTTCAGATGGTAACTTGTCCGATCAGCCATTGGAATCACCTGAAGATCTAGCTAAAGCAATCAAGGATGCCGAGGCTTCCAATGAGAGATCCGAGCTTACTAGGTATGAAAAAATGTCACTAAAATCTATCTAAGATATCATATTTTGGCAAGATTTGTTCAGATACTCCGCTCCATGTGTGCATTTCAAGGTGGTTGCGTCGACTGCATCCATCCAAGGGGAGAATGAAGAACAAGATGAAGTAGAGCTAGCGGCTCTTCGATTTATTCTCAGAAGGGACTCCTATAGCACCGAGGAACCCGTAATCAATCTGCCTGATCTATCCAGTATGGAGGAGGTGAAATCGAATCCCATACTTGCTCATTGCTAATTTCTTCGATTGTTGAAAAATAATAAGTGCCGAACATCCTAAATATATCAATTTCAGTCGCAAAAGCAGCTCTGACTGCCTACCATGCTCGCCTGCAGCAGCATTTGGAAGACTACAGGAAGGAGCAACGGAGGGTCGAGGAGGAATACCACGAAACACTGAGAGAGGATGAAGAAAAATACAGAGAGCAACAACGTCAACAGACTCTCAATTATGAACAGACTCTCATCGGAAAACTGAGAGAATATCAGAGCGAGTCGAAGGTAATCCGAAGGGGTTTTTTGTTGACTCGTCGTCGATCAACTCGTGAGCTCGAACTGGAATACGGTGAATCCCTTCTACGGAAAGTCGAGGATCTCATTCGACGGCAACGTCGTCGTCTTCTGGAATATCTAAGAACGATGAGACAGCAGGAGGAGAATCTTCTGCTGAAGCATCGAGAGAAGCTGCAGCAGACGCAGCTGGATTATCAGAATGCACTGAATGATTATATGATGAGGCTGCTGCAGCACCGGTTCAGCAGTCTCATGCTGTGATCTCTTCAAACTTCCTATCTCTATTTTTGCAATATCGACATGTGATGGCTAAATATTATCTGCTTTTATTGTTTTCTTCGTGCCTAATGATATTGATAAAATAGTTCAATGTACAGGATAGATTGAACTTTGTCTGATTGGGAATCGATTCGGATTCCAGTACAAGTCCTTCTGGTGGTCCGCCGAGATGACTAATTAGTTTTATAAATTGACATTATATCAACGCTCAGAGTGCTTTTTTCCGGAAAATTTTGCAATCTCATCAGTCCACAATCGTTATTCCTTCTCAGCCAAGCCAGCTGATTATGTCTACCTTTCATCCCCTTGATATTTTTTTTGAAAATATCGATTTCCTAGTTCGTTGTCTCTACTAATCTTACATAGATCGCTCTGCTTTTGAAAACCTTGAAAATTTTCCTTTTCCCACCAATAAGTATTCTCAGAGTGAGAAAAAAAGCAGTTACTGCATCATCACAAAAGTGATAACCTTCGCCCCTTCTATCCCATTGACCTTCAGAGGACGCCTCTGATACATCTTCCATCCTTCTCACTGTTCTTCCATTTGAAAATATTAGATAGCTTCCTTTCCAGGTAATTTCTCAAGCGATACTCGTTTCTGAGTCATACAGCGATCTCATCAATTTCAATTATTACCAGTCGCTTTTGGAATAACTCTTCTTCTCGAACTGTGGCGAATGTAGCAACAGAAATGAGTGTAGATGAAGTATACGATAGATATTACGTGCAGTTTCTGCTCAACTTCAACATATCAGAAACTTTCTGGGAAAACTTAGCAAGTACACCTATAGGCCGTACAAGGAAAAATAAAGTGTTGATATTAAGATGTCCCTAGGGGTAACTTTTCACGTAGAGTTCGAAAATCGGCCTTAGAAAGCTGTATCTCTAACTGCTCATTCCGTGTGTTGCGTCACATGTGGGGTCGGTTTTTGAAACTTTTTAATGGCTCATCCCAACCCCATAATTCTGAAAGATCTCGACGAGATAAGCATTTTTCCTGTTGGAAGTGAAAGGCTAGCTCATCTGTGAAAAAAGTTGTGGCCGTTTGAAATCTAAAATTTGTCTAAAAATTGTCGCCCTGAAAAATTGTATAACGCGCTGGGCAAAATAAACAGTTCCATTGGATTCTCCATGTAATTTTACCCCGGGTACAAAGTTAATCAAAAATTAATTGGGACAAAAGTGCTCAATCCGCACGCGAAAGACATCAGAATGAGAATTTTTTGCATGTCGAATTTTTCGAACTTCTGATTTAGGTGCCATCTATTACCTTATTTGAAAGAGGATTAAAAGTTAGTAAAGAATCTGTATGAAGCCCGCAGTTAATCTTCTAATATTAAAGTTCTGGGCATATTTTTCAATTTTTTGGGACCTTTGCGGACAACTGATATTTTGCGGGATTGGGCAGCAGACCGCGGTACCTGAGTAGCATGTTATGGGACTTTTTGGTTCTGGGCAGCCTATGCTGGAACTCGGGTACCCTGTTATGGTGCCTGTGTAGCTTATTGTGGGAACTGGGTAGCCTATGTTGGGATCTGGGTTGTCCTGTGACTCATTTTTTGGGCTTGGGTAGCCTGTGAAGTGGCCGGGGTCGCATGGGGCGGGACTTGGGAAGTCTCCGATGATGCCCGGGTCCAAACTAAACTATCGTACCCTTCATTTTCAACGGTTCAATGAACAAGCTGAAACGTTTTGAAATTTTCAAAAGTTTCAAGCTTCTTACGGGCTTCCTAACAATTATAGAGGTAAATCCTTAAAATTCTGTGTTTCTCACATTAAATTATTTAATGTCGCGAGAAATCAAATCAAAATATGCAGTATTTCTATAAGAAATGGATAACTTATAGTGTTAGAAAAGGGGGCGGAGCTTGCGATTGCCGACGATGCTAAACATAGGAAAAATTCCTATGATTTTAAAGATCCATTTCTAATAGAAAAAGATAAATATTTGAGTTTAACTTATTGCGAATTAATGTAATCTCATACGAGGAACCCAGAAATGACAGGATTTTTAGATAGACTTGCTAGGAAGCCCGCAATCGCCTTGAAAAGTTTGAAAATTTCAAAACGTTTCAGCTCGTTCGTTGTACCGTTGAAAATGAAAGGTACGATAGGCATGGGGCTTAAATAATGAAAAATAGCCGTTTTCGACTCTGTGTTGCATGATCACTGCACATCATTTTGTCATCGGTTATGATTCAATGCCTGGGTTCCCATCCTCGTACCTGTATAATAGAAAGTATAAGTTTTGAACTCGGGCATCATCGGAGACTTCCCAAGTCCCGCACCATGCGACCCCGGCCACTTCACAGGCTACCCAAGCCCAAAAAATTAGTCACAGGACAACCCAGATCCCAACATAGGCTACCCAGTTCCCACAATAAGCTACACAGGCACCATAACAGGGTACCCGAGTTCCAGCATAGGCTGCCCAGAACCAAAAAGTCCCATAACATGCTACCCAGGTACCACGGTCTGCTGCCCAATCCCGCAAAATATCAGTTGTCCGCAAAGGTCCCAAAAAATTGAAAAATATGCCCAGAACTTTAATATTAGAAGATTAACTGCGGGCTTCATACAGATTCTTTACTAACTTTTAATCCTCTTTCAAATAAGGTAATAGATGGCACCTAAATCAGAAGTTCGAAAAATTCGACATGCAAAAAATTCTCATTCTGATGTCTTTCGCGTGCGGATTGAGCACTTTTGTCCCAATTAATTTTTGATTAACTTTGTACCCGGGGTAAAATTGCATGGAGAATCCAATGGAACTGTTTATTTTGCCCAGCGCGTTATACAATTTTTCAGGGCGACAATTTTTAGACAAATTTTAGATTTCAAAATTTTAGATTTCACAACTTTTTTCACAGATGAGCTAGCCTTTCACTTCCAACAGGAAAAATGCTTATCTCGTCGAGATCTCTCAAAATTATGGGGTTGGTATGAGCCATTAAAAAGTTTCAAAAACCGACCCCCCACATGTGACGCAACACACGGAATGAGCAGTTAGAGATACAGCTTTCTAAGGCCGATTTTCGAACTCTACGTGAAAAGTTACCCCTAGGGACATCTTAATATCAACACTTTATTTTTCCTTGTGCGGCCTTATGTAATTTCTATCAGATCTCCTCTGATATAACGCATATTCTGACAGAATGTATGAATTAGGAAATGGGAACAAAAAATCAAACGGCTCTAATCTTATCGACCCAATAGCAGTTGATGTATCCCTGGTCGTAGACTTTTATAGCGAAGTGGTGAAGCCGTAAAATCGAAACTACCTAAAAGACGGCTCTCGGCATTTCAAAAGTTCAAAAAATCATAAAACGCTTCACAGTTGAGCTAGAAAGTCGTTCAAAGAAAGCATAATGACCGCCTCGACGAGCTCTTCAATTCATCTGTTGACGACGTTTTTTAAAACTCAATTTAAAATATAGATAAATTGGAAAAAGCGAATTGTGAGTTCCAAAAAGTTGTTACCCTTAAAAATTTTTCCACCATTTCCACTTTTTTTATTTCAAAATCATATTCTCCGTGCAATTCTACTCCAGGGATATTGATTTCAGCTCTTTTCAATGTTTTCCCGGGAGGCTTCAGCGTTGGAAACACCAAAAACCCGCAGTTTTTCGAAAATTCAAAAAGTTCAATGAAAATACATTAACTGTTATTGTGTCGATAAGATTAGAGCAGTTTGATTTTGTTGTTCCCATGCACCTGCGTCCTCTGAGAATATCTGTGATATACTTACTGTGCTAGAAAACCAGCAGTTTGTGGGACGCTCCGAGGGGATCTATCGAGATCAAATATGCCTTTGTTCATTGGTTGACGTGGTCACCGACGTGCCTCCCTAAGTTGAAGAATTTCAATCATGGAGAGAGGACAAAAAGTGGGCGGAAGGGCAGTATGAAGGCTTCATGTCAAAGACAAGGACGATCAGACATGAGCAATGATGATAATCAAAATACTCTGGTGCGCACACCATCAGTTTCTCATCATTTTCTCTCGTCTGTTTGATAGTGTGAAACAATCAGCCAGATGATGCAATTCCGTCTCGCGGTGATTGGAGTGATCCGGAATGTTAAAGAAGGAGTAACACGAAAAATAAATTGTACATATGGAAAAGTGGTTGTCGTAGAGGACAGAAATCCGATGAGAAATCACTTTATCCGAAGTGACACAGATGCCTCTATCCCGAGATATGAGAATGAGAAGATCGGGCCTCAGCGCAGGCGAAAGCGTGCGTATTTGAAATGAATGAGAAAAACATCAACAACGAATCGATCCTAGCTGAATTCGAACACACGTAGATTGCGCTTGGCGCGCAGTAGTTACCCACTGCGCTATGATCACGATTGGTTCAATTTGAAGGGAAACGTTATAGCTACCTATCACACTCATCAGAATGTATTACCTTCTCATCTCTTATTCGTTTTACACCTTCTTTAATTTGCCCATCATACGATGACTGTCAAAGTCAATAAAATAAAACAAAGTTCATCAGAAGAACTTGAAATGAACAAAACGTTCTGCGTTCGGGGGGATTGAACCCCCGTCGAATGCTTGGAAGGCATCCATGCTGACCATTACACCACGAACGCGTACAGCATAATATAGACCACAAGCCACGCCCACTTTCGGGAATACCGAATTCTCTCAAAATCCGCAAGAGCTCCGACAGTCGGAATTCTTGACCAAATTGGACGATCAAAAGCGATTTCAGTAGCTCTTGGGATCCTTCACAAATGACCACTGGAGCAGCTTAATTAGGCAACTCTAATTAGGTCAGCATACGCTAATTAAAACCAAAATAGGCGTAAAATGGGCCATTGTACTCGTGTACAGCTGCTCCACTCGTATTTTGCAGTTCACATCATTCAAATACATGACACAAAGTTAGAAAACAGATGGATCATTTTCCTGACTGTCGGAATGATTGAAAGATTTCATACAAAAATTTTCAAAAAAGTGCAAATCACTTCCATCCGGGCAGATTCGAACCTGCATGTTACGGGCATTAGAGGTAGAGCTCAACCATTACACCAATTGAACGACTTCGGGTTTGCGATCAAGAATGATACATTAACTTGACCCCTTGCGATGTTTTCCCGCTGTCCCGATTTCGAGCATTTTTCCATTGAGAGCGAGATTAAGGTTTTTAGATTATTATTCGGCGCAGGGTTAAGATATCGAGCTAAATCAAAAAGTATGGTCTTATTTATACCATTAGGGTTCCATTGGGCACACAAACTGTCTTGTGAGATGGTTTTGGCAGAATGCCTTGTGGTCTATAAATATAGACTGCTATTTCGAGCGAACTCAACGTATTTGGCTGATTGCAAATGCACAGTGGAAGCAAACTCAATCGAATTATATCTGTAATCGAAAGAGTGCTTATTGGGAATCTAAATAATTGATTAGGGCGTAGGTTTTCTGAGAGATACAAATGAGAAGATATGATTAGCAAGTATCTTCCTTATATATTATATATTTTATCTACGCCCGAAAGCGCAACGAGATACGAATAATTGATAGAATAACCGTACAGATAATTGACTCTCCTCATACTGAGGATATAAGTAATAGAGCTACGTGACGGGTAGGGGGGTACAATACTGAAAATACATAGATCTAGTCAACTGTTCTCATCTGTCTTCTTCTGGTCTGCATATGAGGAGGGAACCGAGGAGGAGGCACTCGGGTAGACCAGGTAGACTATGCTCCGAGAAACAGCATCCGTAGATCTCTAAGGGGTGGGGGGAGGGGGGGGGGATGGGAGTGGGGATGCAAGAAGGAGTGGAAAGTGGATAACTAACGATAAATTGCGAATTTAGATAAGTCTAACTTGAGTAATCTATTCTTAAAGACAGTAATACTTGGGGAACTATGAACATCTGAAGGTAGTTCACTAAGCATACTAGCAACTCTTCTGGAAAAACAATGGAAACGAGGTGTTGATTTAGTTGCCTCAATATGATTTCCAAATGTGTTTGTTCTATCCCTAAGGGGTTTGAAAGTAAAGAATTTATTGCGATCTAACTGTGCCGCCATTCATAATCCTACGGGCGAAAACTAGGTCAAAAATGACTCTCCTCTCTGAAAGCGCTTGAAGACCAAGAGTAGACAGACGTTTAGGGTAGGAAGGGAGAGAGAGGATAGGATGAAGAAGGAAAGCATCGATAGAATAGAATTCGAGTGAATTGTTCCTGGACCTTCTCTATTGTCTGACTATCCTTCTTAGTATAAGGATTCCAGAAAGGGCAAGCAAAATCAAGGTGAGGAAGGACATACGTGCGATAACATTTAATAAGAATATCAGGGGAGTTAACTGAGACAGCACGCAGCATAATATGGAGTGCAGTCTTAGCCCTATTAGCACGTTCAACAATGGAGGCGTTTTTGAGAAGGGAAGGAACAATTTGAATATCAAGATCACGTTGTGGGGAATTGCTTTTGAGAATTACATTGTTTATGGTATAACAAAGAGGGGTCGATCCTATGTGAAGATGGGTACACTTAGATTCAGAGAGAGAGAGCTGGTTAATAATAGTCCAAGAATAAATAGCATCAAGAGCACATTGAAGTTGGGCAGTCTTAGATTGAGATGATTCAAATGGGTATGAAATGTACAATTTGATATCATCGGCATATGCTTGAATGCGTACATCGGGGAATTGATAGAGTATGTAAGTGATATCAGAAATATATAATGTGAAAAGAATTGGTCCTAGCACGGATCCCTGAGGTACACCGGACAGTACTGGGAAAGAGTCAGAAATACAATCACCCAAACGGACTGAGAAATGCCTGTCAGTTATAAAGGAAGAGATCCAGTTTAGGAGATTCCCGTGAATACCGTAATGAGAGCATTTGGAAATCAATTTGGTAAAGGGAACTGTATCAAATGCACGGGAAAAACCGAGATAAATAACATCAGTAACTTCTTTACGGGAGTGTGCACGAGTCCAGTCATTTTCACAGTCAATAACATTAGTGACAACTGAAGCACCGGGACGATATCCATGCTGATACTTAGGTATTATATCAAATCTAAATAGGTATTGTGTTAATTTATCTTTGACTAACCGTTCCATAGTCTTAGAAGCAGGAGAAATTATAGATATCGGGCGATAAGAGTCAGGAAGTTTGTGGTCCTTGTCAGGCTTAGGGAGTGGTGTGATAAGAGAATGTTTCCAATGAGAAGGGACAATACCAGATAGCATACTAATGTTGAAAATGTCACAAAGAGGAAGAGAAAGAGCTGAAGCGCATTTTCGAAAAATAATTTGAGGGATATTATCAAATCCAGTAGAACATGAGGGTGAGAGCTTCTTCAGAGCTTTACATACTTCATGAGGAAAGAAGGAAATGTTGGATATGAATGGTGGGCTAGGGTGAGAGGGAATGGAAGGGATCTCGCCATCGTCAAGAGTAAAATGTGTAGCGAAATTAGAAGCAAGAAGATTGGAAATATCAGGGAGGTTTGATACAAGAGAGCCATCAGAGGATTGCAGCTTCTTGGGAATAATAGACTTGGGTTTGGTAAGAGAACGGATATGACGGTAGAGGTCTTTCGACTGTCTTATTTTTTCTTTTCGCAAAACTGATTCCATTTTTTAATTTGAGTCAAAAGATCTCTACTGCATTTTTCATACTGGATACGAACAGAGGGGAAGTGAATCTTAGAAAATAGAATATTCCTGTGACGTATGAGGCGTTGAATGTGTGGCGGATAAGAAGCAGTAATAGGCCTAGGTTTGTAAAAAGGAACACATGTTTGAATACCTTGAGTAATAATGGAAACAAAAATGGTATACATTGACTCAGGATCAGGGGAAGCAGAAAACAAGCTATACCAATCGATATTGAGGAGGTAAGAATTAAAGTCATCGTAATTAGCACGTGCATAATCCCTAATTAGAATTTGCGGTGGCGGGAGAACATGATAGTTTAATTCGAAAGAGATGCCTGAATGATCAGACGAAGGGAACGAAGGAATTACGGTAGGGTCACATATAATAGAAGGCTCACTAGTTAGCATTCAATCTATACATCTATCATGCCTAGTGGGTGAAGTAATTATATGCTGAAGACTAGAGGTGGACACAAATGTAGTCAGTGATCGATCGATATTGGAGGAGGGAATGGATAAAGAGTCACAGTTGAAATCGCCAATTAATACGGTAGGGTAACATGACGAGGAAACTAAGTCGGTAAGGCAATCGATGAGTGATTCAGTCTGGGAAATACTATAATTAGGAGGCCTATAGATGATACAAGGACGAACGGAAAGGGACGACGTGGTAAGGAGATCAATTGCAAGGCATTCAATGTTCCTGTGTATCGAATCAATCATTGTATAGTGGAAATGGTCTCTGAGAAAGAGAGCAATGCCACCACCACGACCAGTGGAGCGATCACGACGGATGACTACATAAGGGAGACCGCTAATCAGGAGAGAGGAAGGGGTTCGACTATTCAACCAGGACTCAGTTATGCATAAAATATCAGGTTGTTGAACTCTAAGAAGTTGGTGAAGGGCAGGGATCTTATTACTAATTGAACGTACGTTGTAATAAAGGCATGAAAGAGATGGAGATAATAGAGGTGCACTAGTCGAAATAAGGGAAGGTGAGAGAGGGGGAAGAGAACGAGTCTGGATCAGTGGGGGTCGGCAAGGGTCTAGCAGTTTACCGAGCTGGAAGGAGCAGGGAAGGAGAAGCCTTGGGAGTGTTCAATGCAGAACGACCACCCTTTTTGGATGCCTTGTACTCCGGAACCTTACCGCGCTCCATCAGCTGGCCTGCGTAGATTACCCAGTTGCCACCAGCATGGTTCAGCTTCCTCTTCTCCTGGCGTAGATTCCACTGCCGATCACGCTCCGCGGCAGAGAGAGAGGGCCTGAGGCGGATATCCTTGAAGGTCGGAGCAGAGGCCACCTTCTTCGTGTTCATGAGCAGTTCCCTCTGAGAGGAAGCCCTGGGCAGAACAACCTTCAGAAGGCGAGGGTGGGGAGGGTGGGAATGCTGTCCATTTTGAGGGTCCTTGACTGCGCCCATTCGGAAAACTGTCTCCGGGCGTACCTCGAGGTCGACGATGTCGAGGATCTTGCGAACCTGGACGAAGTCATCGTCGATCCTCTCACTGGCAGTCTTCTTGGTCGATTCAGGGAGATTCTCGATAACGACGCTTCTCTCCCTCTTCTCCTTCTCTATGGGACACTCCTTGGGGATGAGATTCTCAACCGTAAAGGAGAGAACCTTTACACATCCCATGAGAGCGAGATAAAGAGGGTTCTTCTTCTCCGTCTCCTCTATCGTCTTGAGGTACTCGGTGAAATTGGCAGTAATGTCATTAACCTCACCGAGGTACTCAGCGTGGAAGGAGGTGGCGGAGTTGGAGCGCCGTTTGTTGTTGGGCAAGAGAACGATGTTGGAGACGGATACGGTAGCCATGACAAGCGATCGATAAATCAATAGAAGGATCAGCAAAAGGGGAGGATACGTGCAAAGTAAGAGATAAGTGCAGAAGGGAAGGGAGGGAAGGGGCGAGAGAGTGTGGGAAACGGAGAGAGTACAGAGAGGAGAGGGAGAAAAACTGATGAAATTAATGAGTTTCAGGCGATAATTATGGAAATGTGAATGAGAAAGACTGGATATAGGACTAATCAGACATTAGGAAGGTCCAAGACAATTAACTAAGGATAAGAAGGCGAAAAACGCGCGATTAAAGAGAGCGATTGATGAGACACCTACTCGCAAAAGAGGTCCTTCTCTTGGTACCTTTACTAAGATCAACTAGATTATTCAATTGATCCTGTGGCGTTCATTTTCTTTTTTAGGCTGTAAATTCCACTACTGGAAGGAATTCCTTCAGTCTGATGCTTCCATCCTCTTTTAGGGGAGAAGTTCCATATGACTACCTCTTTCACTACCCATTCACTCTTGGAGATATGTTATCCCCTTCTCCTCCTTCCTTCTCCGAAGACTACCTCGAATACATTGAGAGATCGCTACGTCGTTTAGAAGTGTAAGTTTGCACTTTTCATTCGGTTATGCTACTGGTTAAGATATAATTAGAGCACTGCTCGTAACCAATCCTTTCTTTTTGACTGAACAATGGCATATCAGATTATCTAGCAATATCTCCAGAATGTCTGACAATCTTCAAAGCAATTCGCTCCGTCCTCCTCCCCAGGCGCATACTTCGGAAGGCGAGCGCGAGATCTGTATTGAAAATTTTTTTTATTTTGCAATTATAGGTTACATGTCAACCTTCAACTATGTCGACCTTCAATGATTCCAATTTATCACATCTTTTGTCTGAACAATTTCGTTTCAGCTCCGAAATCTCTTTCACATCTTCTGAAGAATTCGAGCAAACGACCATTATCGAGACGACCGTTATCAAGAATCCTCACTACATTCCTAGTCCTCGCTTGGGTCGCCAGACTAGACAACTTCCGTATCCGAGCGTCGAGGACCAAGAGACCAGTGCACTTCGGCTTCCGCTCCAGACGAGTCAGAATTTGGGAGACGAGCGTAACACCCGAAAAACTCCTTTCGATAACAGGTAATTTATGTGTAGCTTTTATCGGATGAGCATTTTGATCTCCAGTTACATGTTTGTGCCTGAATGACACCGTTTCAGGCCAAAAATCTCTTACTTCTACGATACTTGCTGGTCTTCGCACGAATCCGAGTCTGACGAAGAGAGGATTACCACTATGAAGAACTCATTTCTGGCTCATCAGCGTGAGGGAGATACATCGCATAGGTAATTTTTTGCTATTTATCATCATAGGCAAATTTTTATTAGAAGAACAAGTCCGTTCATGGTTACTAAAAATGCCGTTTAAGATCGAACATCACTTACTCCTCGTGGGGAGAATCCGACTCATCTATCGATTTCGAGACCGCTTTCGTGGCCAGTCCGCGAGTGGAGCGCGAGAACAGCACGCTTCATCGTCCGCGTCGTACGCGTGAGACGGTGGGAGACGAGCGTGAGATCCGTAGCCGTCTCACTTTTCAACAAAAATGTAATAACAGGTGAATCTTCTGACTATGACTATTTTTTATTTGAAATACAACGGCGAGTTAGTTATTTAGTTTTTTTCTAAAAAATTCCGTTTCAGATCCAAAATTGCTCACTCCTCTTGTGAAGAATCCAACTCATCTATTGATTTCAAGATTGCTTTTCTGGCCAGTCCGCGAGTGGAGTGCGAGAACAGCATGCTTCGTCGTCCGCGTCGTACGCGTGAGACGGTGGGAGACGAGCGTGAGATCCGTAGACGCCTCACTTTTGAAGATTCCTCCAACAGATAAATTTACCCAGATCTAATGGGTGATCATAGTGATTTAGATGATGTGAGAAAAAAATGAAGTCGCCCATACATTATAGTCCTTCCAGTTTCTCCCTACGCCCTTCCATCCTTCCCTCCTCCACTTCTTCTCACCATTCTCCCTCCTTCGATGGATGCAGGCTCTGCCTCGATGAATCCCCTTCCTTCCGTTCACTCTTCATCAAATGCGGCCACACAGCATGCGATAATTGCACCGACAAGCTAGCTAGTGTGAGGAGAGATCACGTGATTTGCCCCTTTTGCAGAGTTGAGACCGGATTTGTGCAAAATTTGAAGTTGTATATCTGAATAAATCGCATCGTATCATTGCAACCTCACTTTACATTCAGATATTTTTCTTTTTTTTTCTCCAAATTTGAATAAATCAGAAAGTTTTACACAAATGTGAAGTTAAAACTCATTCATAGAATTGACGTAAAGATAGCTGCTGCTCCACTGCCCTTTCTCTGTCATTTCACGCTCCTTTTCAATGTCGAATTATCCTTCGATGTTGCTGCTTCACTCTTTCATTCCACCTGCTCTCTCGTATTACATACTCTGGTTTTTCCCAACCAGTTGTTAACCAGTTGGAAGGGGCGGAGTTTCGGCGAACCAGTTGTCAACCAGTCCCCTGACCAGTTGTTGACCTGTTTCCGACCAACAACTGGCCCCAACCAGTGCCCCAACCAGTTCCCAACCAGTGAAGAGACTCAAGCGCAATTAGCGCTGAAATCCTTTTGCAATTATTTTCGTCAGCCTTTCCACGAAAAAAAAAGTGTATTGCATATTGAAAATAAATTGTGAAGTTGTCTTCGCTCCATCAAACAATAGTTGAAAAAGCTGACCAACTCAGGTCTAGCTCCACCATTAGTGGCACCACTATCTTGCCGGGAGCGATCACTATTTGTGGCACTATTATAATTACAATAAAAAATTAATTATTAAAAAATCATTATGCGTTACTTTCTGGATCCGGGAAATAGGAGTATACTGTAACTGCCAGCGGATTAGCCAACAAGAGATAGCCAACAAGAGAGCGAGACGAACGAAGAGACTGTTCACTCTCAGCGGGTGGCGAGAGAAAGAGAGGGCTCGTCGGTTCGTGCCCCGGCGTGTATAGAGAGCAGCGCGCCTACGAGAAATCTCCTCTCGTTCCCTTCGTCGGTTTTAACCCAGTATCTCAAGGTACGCTTGGGCATCTGACCAGACTCTCTCTGTGTTAGAGAACCAACAGTTTTTGGGCAGCTCTGAGGGGGATCTCCCGAAAGCAATAATGAAGTGTCTCGTCGATAGATGTTGTCGGCCTCAAGACCCCAAAAGATTTACTCTTTTCTTTTCTTGTTTAATTGTTTAATTAAATTTTTATAGAAATATGTTGTTGTTTCATGATGATGTAGATGAATACATAAGGCACAAAATCAACCGCCCTCCCTTGTCCCTTGAATCATTGAATTGGCATCCCTAGTGCTAAATGAAGACAAATAGGAGAGGACGAAGAAGAGGATTTTGGACAAAAGATGAGGCATTGTTTAGGAAACGCTGATCATGCACACACAATGCAAACTAAGATTCAATTCTCAGCAATAATCGTTTACTTTCGTAGCGAAGGCCAGAGGGACAAGTAAGGGAGGGAAAGACGATATTCATCTTTGGTCTTCTTTCAAATCTTGGCGCGCACTTGCACTTGCGGGGGAGAATCTGCCTGAGTGTTCTCCTGAAATAATTGATCGTTGATCTTTGATCTCCTCATCCTCTTACATTCCCTCCTCCGCCGGGAGTGGGCTGCATCGCGTAGGGGCGTCCGATCGGGGTGGGTGGGCCGGGAACTGGAGCCAGATTCGGGATCGGAACTGGAGCCACAGCTGGCACCCGAGCTGCCGCCGGCGGAGGCGCCATTGGGGCGCACTGCATGGCGCGTGGCACAGGCGACGGTGCCGCCGCGTCCACGTGCTGGAAAGATCAGAGATCAGAGTGTCTTGGCATCGAGCCAAGTGGTGCCTGCTTTTATTTGCCGGGTTACGGTAGTCGTGCTACAGTAACTCACGCTCACGAGCAGCGATATGTTCGTCTTCGCGGTGACTGCCGTGACCTCCATCTTGTCGGGATCGGAGCAGGGCTTGAGCCGGTACTTGTCGGGCGCCTCCGAGGGAGCAGGGATGGAGGCCTAAACGGCGGCTTTCTCCATCTTCCGGCTCTGTCTACAGTAGTCTCTACTACCGTATACCTGTGCTGGTTTCGGGGCGGGAGTCGGGCTCTGGCGTTTGACAGCATACGGCGTCGACTTGTCTGACTGCTGCACGATCGGCGTTTCACCAATCGGCGAGGGCTGCAGAATTTAAATATTTGAATTCGCGCCATTAAATGATCAAATTATGAAAAATTGAGAATTTTACACTATATGTTTCGTTTCTTTGGATACCGCAGTCGGCTACCGTACATTGCTCATGGGCGTCTTTCCACGGGGCACGGCTTCATGTGCAGCCGGTCGACGCGGCACGCGACGCGACTGAAAAGTATGGTAGTCGATCGATAACTGGCTACCGTAGTCTCACCGCCGCCTTCTTCTTCGATTCGTCCTTCTGCCCGATGGTCTCGTACAGGCCGTCGTCAGGAACTGGTGCCGCCTGTAGAAAAACTCTTGTTTTGAATAAAAATCCGTTTTTGGCGCAAATTCAAATATTTGTATTCGGACCACGGTTTTGTCGATGATGAGGGGCGGAGCTAACGTCTCCGGGTCGGACTCGGGCTGCTTGAGCAGGGTCGGTCGAGGATGCGGCTTCTGCTGTTGCTGCACCGGCTAAAATAGGGTTACTGTAATGAGTGAAACTGTAGGGTACGGTACCTTCTTCTTGTCCTTATTTTCTAGTGCAGGAGGCACTTCCGTGGGCTTCTTCGGTTGTCCTTTGTCCGAGTCGGAGCCGGACGAGAGCAGCGTTTTGCCATCCTTCCAGTCTCTGGAGCACGGTGGAAGTATACGGTAGTATCGATCGATGGGGTACGATAACTACCGTAGTACCTCGCGAGAGACGCTGATGTCGGTTTTGTGTTCTTCTTTCGCGGCTTCAGTGAATCCTCGGATTCAGGATACAGAGATCAGAGATCAAAGATGGGAGATAAAACTACACATTCACCGGATTAGACGAAGAGCTCTGCTGCATCTTCGACCGTTTGGACAGCGCGCTCTGGAATGATACGGTGGTTGGGTCGAGACTCTCCCGACTACGGTAGTCACGTGCGGTTACGGTACTTCCTCTGTCTCTTCGTCGACGAGATTGACAGTACGCGGAGGTTGCTTTTTCTTGCCTGAGAGGAGTACGGTAAACGATTATCGAAAACTGATTATTCTCCGTACCTGCGCAGTTTACGCCGACTGCGAGGGATACGGTGGCTGCCGCTGCAGTTGCTTGCAGCAACCTAAAAATTACAAAGGAAGTAGATGCGAGATCAAAGATGCGTACCCTAGCATGGCAGAGAGGGGGGAGGAGAGGACGGATGAACCGTCGCGGAGAGAGAAGAGGGTCGAAATGAATGGAGAATGAGTCGATCAATTTGATGAAGGAGAAAATGCAAATGGATGTGATTATGTTGTTATCGATTTTGGTCATTTATTTAAATGACGGTAAAGAATTCAGAGATAAGAGCAGGGCATGCTCCTATCGTTGACAGTTGTCAGTTGCATCTGGTTATGTCTGAACTACAGATTATCAATTCAATCGTCTCCACTCCTGATGGCGTTCCTCCCTTCTGCCCTTTCCATCCACGATCTCGTCTCCATTCTCCATCATTCCATCGTCGACTCCCTCGCCATCGCCTTCAATCTTCTCTTCTCCCTTTCAGTGCTTCTCAAATCACCGAAGTGAGTTTGAAGTGAGCGATTCCTTCTCTTCAGGCATACTGAATTTAGAATCTCGAGATCACAGATCAATCTTGCAGATCCTACAAAGTCTTGCTACTCAATTTTGCGATCGTCGATTTGCTGAGCTCCACGACGATGCTTCTCACCGTACCGCCGTTAGTTATTTAATTAGTATAATAAATCATTTATAAAATAAAAAGAATAATAATTGCAGAGCATTGCCAGCTCGTCACGTGCTCGCCTGCATCTACGATGGACCTTTCGCTCTCGTCTCAGGTTGCTGTGGCTTTTTTTTCTTCAAAATAACAGTAATTGATGGAAATACGTTGTTAAAATGGCGTAATCTTAGGCTTCTTCTGTCACTGTCTGTACACGGTGCTGTTGGCGACTCTCTCACAGTCTCTCTTCCTCATCGCCTGCTCCTTCGCCTATAGACTATTCATACTCGGATTGTCTTCTGGCTAGAGAAATTAATCGTATGCTAGGCTACATGATAATTTCTGTGAAAGATACCCTCTTTGGACATTCGATATTTGTGGGAATCTCCTCTCCTCTAGCCCTTCCCCTACTGGCAGATCCGTTCTCTTCGTCTGTCCACTCGTCTCCATCCCCAATCTGATGATCATCGTGAGTCACCGGGTTGGAAAACTTCAATTCTGGAGATTTCTTCAGTGACTTCATGCTCGACGACGAAATTGCGGTGAGGGAGGAACTGAGGGTCGTCAGACCAGAATGCTTCCTGGATGAATACGTCCTTGAAGGTAAGCCCCTCTCCGAGATATATTTCAGTCTTCAATGTATTGCTCTTCTTTATTGCACTGACACGATCAATTTATTGCTTTCAAACTCGATCCATTTTTCAAATAGAATTCAAACTAGTGTAGGTGCTCCTCATTAGCGTCTCTTCTCAGGTCGCACGATCGCAAAACGAGAATTTTGTTGCAAATTCAAAAGCAAGGGTCTGAGAATTTCCGTGATGTTATTAATGGAAAACATACTTTATCGGAGTTTGAGAGTCGACCATTTCTCACTCTTCTTCCCCGTGTGATCGGTGGAGAGCAAATTGGAAGAGAGAGAGAGAGTTGAGTAGAGAACAAAGTACAAGGGAGAAGTGTCCATCTCATTGAAACATAATAGATTCCGAAGAAGAACAGATGAGACAAATTTCAATTGGAGATATTGAAGACCCTCGAAGGTGAAAACATCTTAGCCAGTACCCCCCCCCCCCCCCCCTTCACCCCTTCCCTAGAATTCTTCCCTAGAAAACAAGTGTTCAGGCTGTTGACCGTATCTTTTATCAATCGATTGTTCGGTCGATCAATCGATCGCTCGGAAGGTCACAGATTACTTCTTCTTATCCGCCCCGAAGGCATCGCCACCGACTGCCGCCAGCGTTTGGTAGTTTGGATCGTGTGTTGCTATAATAATTCGGGTTATGGTAGAGTACTGTGATACTGTGGCATTGGAGGCTAATGGTACCGTACCCGCGACGGCAGCCTTGTTGTCGGGAGCCTTTGGTTTGTCCTTTCCTCCTCCGCCTCCCGCAGCAGCCTTCTTGTCCGCCCCGAAGGCGTCCCCACCCACGGCTGCCAGCGTTTGGTAATTGGGATCGTGTGTAGCTCAAATGGAAAAGGTATGAGTGGTTACGGTAGCCATGGTTCGAATACGGTAGTGGTATCTTACCAGCGACAGCGGCCTTGTTGTCAGGTGCTTTGGGGTTCTTGTCTCCTCCTCCCCCTCCTGCAGCCTTCTTGTCGGCGCCGAACGCATCTCCACCCACGGCAGCCAAAGTTTGATAATTTGGATCGTGTGTCCCTTTAAAGGAGTGGTTACGGTAGGTGGTAAAGGCTACAGTAACCCACCAGCGACTGCGGCCTTGTTGTCGGGAGCCTTGACTCCGCCCCCTCCTCCTCCTCCTCCTCCTCCACCGCCAGCAGCCTTCTCGTCGGCACCAAACGCATCACCACCAACGGCAGCCAAAGTTTGATAATTAGGGTCGTGTGTCCCTTTAAAGAGATGATAGTGAGGTACGGTACCAGACTGGTCCCAACTGCAGCTGGTTACTGTACTAGGATTCATGGTACAGTAACCTACAGTGTCAGGTTGAGTCTTCGCTACAGTACCTGCGATTCCGCCCTTCTCGGGTGCCTTCGGTCCTCCTGCAGCGGGAGCAGCTCTCCCTCCTCCAGCTGCTTTCTTGTCTGCCCCGAAGGCGTCGCCACCCACGGCCGCCAAAGTTTGATAATTCGGGTCGTGTGTCCCTAGGCAGAGCACGGTAGAGGCACGGTATGGTACCAGATACGGTACCTGCAATGCCTCCCTGGGCAGGTGCCTTGGGTCCACCGGCTGCGGGCGCAGCTGCGCCCCCTCCTCCTGCTGCCTTCTTGTCGGCACCGAAGGCGTCACCACCGACGGCGGCCAAAGTTTGGTAATTTGGGTAGTGTGTCCCTTCAAGGGATACTGTAGTCGAGGATCCAGTGGGTTACGGTACCTGCCATTCCTCCAGCGGCGGGTGCCTTGGGTCCTCCGGCTGCGGGTGCCGCTCCTCCTCCTCCTCCAGCTGCCTTATCAGCCCCAAACGCGTCACCACCCACGGCGGCCAAAGTTTGATAATTTGGGTCGTGTGTCCCTTTAGAGTATACGGTAGGATGGGTACGGTACCAGTATATAGCTTACCGGCCATGCCTCCCTGTGCGGGTGCTTTGGGTCCGCCCGCGGCTGCAGGGGCCGCCGCACCTCCGGCCTTGTCGTTGCCGAACACACCCTGTCCATCCTTACAGGCTGCCAGCGTCTGGGTACGGAATGGTTAAGCTGGGGCCAGACGGGGTATGGTAAACCTGGTAGTTAGGATCGTGCGTGTCGGCTATGCCTCCGGCTGCAGGAGCCTTGGGTCCGCCCGGTGCAGCTGGAGCAGCTCCCGGTGCTCCCGCTGGCTTCGCCCCTCCCGCTGCAGCAGCTGAAAGGAGTATGGTAGTCAATGGGGACGGATACGATAGTGAGGGTACGGTACCTGGTGATTTGGGTCCTCCGGTAGGGGGTGCACTCTTGGGTACTCCACTCTTGGCACTCTTTCCCTCATCATCAGCGCTTTCCTCAGTCTCTCCCTTCTTCTTCTTTCCTCCACAACCAGCCACCACTTGGGCAACCACTGCACCCCCCCCACGAGTGCAGGGAACATTAACTGAAATGAAGTCAGTTGATGATCGAAGAGACGGGGGATACCGTACCTGCATTATCACGTGGTCCATAATTCAATCGCTCGAGAATTGTCCACACTATTTATGATGTCGATGGTAGCGAGCTTAGTGGCACGTGTGACCACCTGGAATACTGTAGAGGGGTTACGGTAGGAAGGAGGGGAGGAGGGGGGAGGTGAGGAGGGGTAGGGGGAGGGGGTGGGGGAGGGTGGGGAAACGGGGGTCCTCAGGAGTGGAGGATACTCCAGGGGGGGGTGGGAGAATTGGAGAAGGGAGGGGAGGGAAGGGGAGGAGAGCTCACCTCGGCCACAGCTATCGATGAGTGAAAAAAATGGGAATGAATGGAGAAGGAGAGGAGGAGGACGAGGAGACTGGAGATTGAGGGGAGGAGGAAGAGTTCAATTGCAAATGAAGGGATAATTGGATTTTGGATTGCCCTCTTTGTTCGTTGTGATTGGCTCATTCAAATCGTTCAATGATCGATGGTTTTCGAGGTTTCAATTGTAGTTGTTTGTTTTTGGATCTTTGGACATCCGCAGGCCACACGTGGATCTTCAATGTGTTCACTCTCTTCACTCTGCCCATCGGGCCGTCCTCATATTCATCATTAGGAAGATGGTGAGTCTGATTAATGAAAAAGCTAGCACCTAATAATGGTGACTACCGAGTAACGAATCAGTTTACAATCGTCTAAAGATGATCATTATGGGAAGCTAGGAAACTCGAACGATTTAATTATCTGATGGTTGCGATAGTCTGCGGGTGTGTGAAAACTGAATTGACCTCAACTGATCTTTTATATTCTCGGTGCTCACTAAACTCGCTGTGCACACAGCGATGATGAGTGGAAGAACGGCGCAGATGCACAACACTCTCACCAAGGCAAGTGCATTTTCGAATGAAACACTTTTCACAAAAAATATGGGTGATACGGTATAATAATCCTGCAGATGCTGACCCTCCAATCCGTACTTCCCACCTTCTTCAGTGGTGCAGTCATCAGCTACGCCTTCTGCCAATTTGACGTCGTCTGTTCCCCCGTCCAAGAACACTTCATCATCTCTCCCCACATTTTCCATCCACTCTCGAAGACAGCTAAGGAAAGCGCGGAAAGCGACGAACAAAATGGTTTGCAGCAGCGTTAATAAATAACCACTTACACCCTGCTAATTTATTCTCCAGACATATTTATTATGCGAATGGATAAGGGGAATTTGATGCTCCTAATTCCAGTGTGTCTCCTTTATGGTTCTCCTCGCTCCTGCCATCACTTTTTTACTGCATGAAACCATACAAGGAGTAAGCTAGAATCAGAACTTTCCTCATTTCACTTTCTTTATCAATACTCTGCTCGAATGAGCTTGTGAAAATAAGTCATCGGGATAGCCAAAGCAGAAACCCTAGGTATTGTTTCAGTTTCGTCACGATCCTCGTTCGCTGTAACTTCACCGAGATTCAGAGAAGCAGAGTGTGAGTACTCTCTCAGTATCAATGAGACTCATGAGTTCATTGTAGTGAATCGACGACTACTCACGTGGGAGAGAAACAGACGGACCAGATTGCCACCATCCTATGAGCCAATCTTGAAAATTATCTTCATATCCGCCTCCGATCTCAAACATTTCCGTTTCGATGAATAATTGGGACAGCCTTTCATGCAGTGAGCATCGGTTACGATTTAGAAAATTTTTAAAGAGAATGTGTAGCAGCAACTATGACTAAATTTCCGATGAGGAGCGATCAATACATCAGCATTTATCAATATGACAAGATGCACTCAGAGAGTCATTCGAATACTGAATACATTGTACACGTACTGTAATCATCGAGAGATTACAAATTGACTCGTATGGGTCGATGGAGGAGAATTCTCATGGTAGAAGTGGCAAAGAAGCTCATTGGGGGGAGGGGTTCCTGAGGGGAGAAACAACTCTCAATTCGGTCTATGGATGGAAAGTCTGTGGACGTTACTGTTGGCTTTGCTTAGTTAAGGAGATGTGATACTGTCTTTGGAAGCTGGATAAGATATAAATTATGGCAAAGGTTACTGTAGTTTTAAACGCATGTAAGGTACAGGGACTCTGAAGGAGGATGGGGGGTTTACTGTAATTCGGTGGGTTGTATCATAGGGGCGCGATCAGGATTCGTCCGGCGGTCGACTCGCTTCTGACTCTGGTCGACTTGGCGGGAAGGAGAAGGGCCTGCTCCACTGATCCCACCGAACTCCTGCAATTCATTCCTTTCAATTCTTCGTTTTTAAAGATTTTACCACTACCCCTTTGCTTGTTTGTATTTTTCTACGTCAACATACATAGAAAGAAGAGAAAGAGGGTAGTGGAACGACTAAATGACCTGGTCTTCGCCCTTGAGGACACGCTGATGGATGCTCGTGGAGAGGTGATCGAGGGGTTGGATTGTCTTCGACTGCGCATCCTATCGAACTCCGATGAGATCAGATCTGCAACCACGAGCACTTCCGGTCACTCCCGGTTCCACTTCCAGTCGCGAAAACACGGCAAAATAAGGAGGGGAATTGAGGCAGGCGGGACATGCTCTACACACAAAAAGCTGAGCAAGCAGGGAAGCGATTGTTTCGAACAGAACCATTCCATTGAGGGGACACTCACGCAGACCTCATCAGATCTTTCGTCGAGTCGCATTTCTTCGCTGAATTGGACGGATTTTCGTGCCTTGCAAGCATTATTTCGACAGAATGAGAACATTGTCACTGTTCAGACAATGCTCTCACTCTGACGATGCAAAGATCTACTATATGCATTTCTCTCAATGCGAGGGTTGGACTTGCAATAAGCGTTACTTCAAAAGCATTTCAGGACCTAGCTTGCCAGATAAATAAATCCAACCCTCGCGAGAGAAGGGACGGACTGTATTCTCTACTGCTTACCGCATGCTGCATCGTCCAATTGGATGAGGTTGAGTTGTCTCGGAAGGGAGGAAGTCCTCCTCTCCCTATTGAAGAGGGGAGGGGTAGAGGGAGTGGTCGCTCCCGTCAGAGGCCTTCGATCGGTGGACACGAGTAGTACTCTCCTTCCCAGACTGCAGCTGCGGATGTAACTCCTCTCTGTGTTCGTCGCTGCTGCTGCCACTCCCATGGTCACTGAGAGAAGCGATAGAAGGAGGATTAGACAGAGACACTCCCGTTAGAGAGAGAGCTGCTAGCTAGTCAGGCAATGGAACACCACTGGGTTGAGTCAGGTCAGGCAGTTGGGTACTCGGATCATTGTAAGATGTACAACTGAATACAAGGTGGATGCGCTGAGGGATGCGGTAGGTCTTCGATTCTGGCTAGTCTTCGAAAGCATGAACAACGTTTCCATTCGCAGCGAGAAGGTTTCGAGCCATGTCAGATACAGCCATGCCTACCATGCTGTAGTCAGCTGAAGCCGGTCGAGAGCTAGAGAGGAGTCGCTGCCGTTCCCTACTTCGAAATGCGCGCTGACTACCGTATCCTGGTTCGATGGGACATCTTGCTTATCAACGACTCGTCTCCTCGACCGCTACAATTAGTGCACTCACCCATCTTCTTATGGACCTTCTTCTGGGCGAGTTTCATGAGTCGTAGACGGAAGTGCTTCGACCCCAGACAGAAGACAATGAAGTTAGACGCCTTCCCGCAGATCACCAGGGTACTGTACGAGGGTGATTGGTATCGACCCAGAGTATTCGGGACAGTATGATGGTCGTTATTCGATGTTAGATGGTGCAATTATATATCTATAAATGTATTACCTGCACAGCATTGTGACGTTGTAGGAATAGAATGGATAGAGGAGGTCGAGCTGGAATGTCATTTTTGCTCACGGTGAATCGAAACATAATTGAAATTCTTTGCTTTCCTCTTCACTCATTGGAAGTGAGAAACACATACGGTTCTGCTATTCCTAAGTCGCACCATACCCCCCCCCCCTTCCTTCCCTCCTCTCACCTGGTAGGCAGTCTTTTTGAGATGCCAGAGTGCCGATGGTCCATTCGTGAGAGTGAACATGGTGACGATGCACGTCACAGTCATCGTCACTCGGTGTTCTGTCTTCGCGAACGCAGAAGAGTCACGTCTAAATGTAGAACTCTGTGATTATCCCTGTCTTTCACTTCTGACGTCTCCCAACTTTCCCTCGCTTGCTGTATGATTTCGTTTTACCATTATCCTTTTTGCTCGCCATCTAAATTCGGGAAAGCTTTTGTTCTCGATTCCAACTCGGGCTCAGCCGTGACGTGCCTTTCCCTTTAGGGAAAAGTGCATGAAGGCTGACAGGTTTTGATGAAATTCTCTAATGGATTTCTGAGCTCCAAATAGTCTCTTCCTTGCTGTTTTCATGATTCCCGGTGAAAAGGTACGACGAACTTCTCCGAGATGCTGTTGCCCATCGAACCAAACTGCTGATGACGTTGACTGCAAAATATTATTGTTTTTCCTATTCCAGTACTGTGCTTAGCAAAACAAAGACGAATGTCGTGGAGAAATAATCATAAGGAAGACGATACAAAAGGAGGAAAGGACAATTTAGTCTCTCTCCTCATTAGGTAGAGTGAAAGGGTGAGAGAAGTGAGGATGGCTGACCGTAGTGCGCCGAGGAGCATCACGTTGAGGATGGTGAGAAGGACAATGGGGAAGATGATCATAGAGAGCACGTAGAGAATAGTCGAGTAGTTGATGAACATCCTGAGAAGAAGGAATATTATTGTAGAGAAGGATAATGGAGTCCATCACGATTCTACCCAGAACCACAAGAAATACTTTAGAGGCAAATTGTTTCTGTAACTGTGTACATGAGACTATGAATGAATCATACCGGTATCCTTCCGAGTATGGATTCGTCTTGTTTCCGAACCACGATCCGTCGTTGTTGATTGGCATGCAGCGAGAGTAGAGCTGCGTGTCGTTGCAGTACCATCTGTAGAGAAGAAATTGAGATGTGACTCTATCGAGGTTTGAGAAGGTACATTTGATGTGGCCTGTCCCGGCTGCCTACCACAACACCTTCCCCAGCTCACCTCACTAGACAGTCGTACTCCACGTGTTGGTAGGCAGTGATGCTGCCCGTGATGGCGATCACTGAGGCGAGGAGAGCAGGCATTCGACCACGACCCCATCCACCTCAACATAACTCAATTCTCATGTTACGATAACCAGCTTTTTCTTATTTACACATAATTTTCGTACTTCGCCAATGTTTGAAATGCTTGCATCCTAAGCCATTCCCTACAGGCTGTGAGTATTGACCAACTCGTCGTCCCCGTAATAGCCCAGCATACAGCAGAAGAAAACGCGCAAAGTTTACATCGTCTCTGTCACTTCCTTCTCTTCTCATTGTGATCTCATGCGAATGACTCGTACTAGAGACAGCGAGAGGTGGAGAGGATTGCAACTTATGCTCTCTTCCTAGCAATTTTCTCATCTATCCACTCGGCAGCGTGATGAAACTTATAATTAACACCTCCTAGTATGCGGAAGAAAATGTGACCGATGACTCGGGAATTTTCTCACGTCAACTGCGAAAAACATTATAGCGGATCAATAAGCTCATTATCATTAACTTCATTTACTAATCTAGTGCATGAAAACAATAGAAGCCTATGATTTTGTCTCAAAAGTGTCTCGGAAAATCAAGAGGAGAAGAGGAATACTGTTGCTTACCTCGGACGTAAAGGGGGTTTCGAATGCCGATGAGTCTATCAGTGCACACGAGGATGACACACCAGATGGCGATGGCAGAACACCAATTGGCCAGAGTGATCAGATGCATCTGCAATTACTCTTATCTAATTCTATTTCTCTGAATGAATCCATACATCTCATGATCTTATTGGCCTCTACTTCACGTATGTTCTATCACGTATGCCCTAATTCAATTTTGCTTGATTCCTTGCAGAAGATATTAGGCTGTTGCATAAGTTCCTTTCTTTTTTCGTGCATGAACATTATAACCTCCACTGTTCTTTGCAATCAACCAATCAACTAATGGTTTGTTACAATTGATTGGGGCATGAGTACACTCTATATCGAGCACGATCTTGGCTCGAATATATCAGTGGGCATGGGCCAATTTAGATCGGAAGTCATCGTACTAGTATGTTTGATCCGAGTGTTCAACTACTCACAGCTCCGAGGAGAGCAGTGATGGTGCTGAATTTGTCACACTATTCTAAAGCAATATGATGAGGTATCTCATATGACATATCACGAGAATTGCACCTTAAAGCCCTGCATGAAATATGGGCCGGATAAGATATTCACTCTTTCTGAAAATTACGGATTTCAAATTATTTGCCACATAATTCATAGACATCGATGAGAAAGGCTGAATTGTGATGGGTTGTGAAGTACCTTACCGTGCATATATGCAATCATACTTAGGAAAAGATTGGTCTATCATTTCACAAGCTGAATTCTTTGAAATAAATATGTCGAGATTCACACGTCGAAATCAACAGATTTGGGTATCCCCTGTTTACCACACGCATTTGAATACGGATTTTTTGCACTTAAGAGAACAATCAACTCTTGTCCTAGTACTGGATGATTGCGCAGAATCAGAATGCCACGAATTCTCGGCAACAAGGGCCCAACTCAAAGTGCTAAAAATCGCCGTTTTCCGATGCAAATTTTCTGAAACGTGCTAGCCACCCAAGATAGTGAGTAGATTCAAAACCATTTCATGGGTGTAATCCACAATCAAGACCATATCACAGGGTAATCAGAATATCTCGTCTGTCCACGTACTTCAGCAGAATTGTCCAAAAGAAAAAAGAAAGGAACTTATGCAACAGCCTTATAACTAAGACCTCGACCCTCCTCCCCTTCCATTCCCCTCGAACACATCTCTGGTGCACCCTTCGTGTTGATGAGGGAGGGCGATAGTAGCCAGACCTAGTTTAGCCCAAATCTCATTACCCGTAGAGGAGGGGCGATCTCAGGGGAGTGGTGTGACCCCCTCCTTCCTTGTTTGCCTCTTCCTGCGGTGCAGACTAGACACAGAAGGAGATTCGGACGGATGAAGCAATTGTACTATGTCACGCTTTGCACTTTGCCTGACAGAAATTTCACACAGTGCAATTAGATTGCTTGATATTGAACGAAATCAGCAATGTGGATCTATGATCTGCCCCTGATAATCAGGAAAATAACAACACTTTATCTTTCTGATCCCTCTATCCTTATGTAATCTCTCGATCCCATAATGAAGTGTGAGTCCATTTCCTGCTGCATCCCTCTTTGTCTCCTAATTATTCCCTCTATCTCTCTCCAATTTTCAAAAGTGGTCCTTCTCTCCTCTTCTCTTCATCCAATTCGTCGACCTTTCATAACTGAAGTGGCACGGCTGTCAAACGTGCTCACAAATGCATCGAAACGCATTCACTTGCAAACAACCAAAGGTTCACCAATTCCCAAATTCGAAAACCGTGTAACGAAATTCGAAGGAGGAAGAAGGGATTCGAGGCGGAAGAGGAGGGATAATATCATTTTGACGCTCTGAATGCCGTTCGCTTTTATTGAAAATGTAATGAAAGAAGGGTGGCTGGGACCGACGAGGGAGCACAACGAATCAGGACAGTTTAGTGTTGACGACTCGCGTACTGTAGGGAATGGAACAACGAGGAAGTTGCCCCCAACAATGGAACCACCACGCGATAACACACTGAGTTTTTATTCATTTTTGAGCGAGATTATCGGATTCTCCCTCGCTGGTTCTCTTTCAAGCACCTCCTTCAATTCTCCAGAAGAAATTCTAAACACCAGACGCGATTTCGAAGTTCACACACCAGATAAATCGCAAAGAACGGCCTTCTGGCATGTGCTTGATCATTGAACTTGTCTGGGAGAATAAACAGCATATTTTCGTGCGAAACCCGCTATTGAAATCTCGTGAACCCAATCTAGGGTCTCGTACCTTGGCGTGGCTTGAAGGGATGTTTTTCTCCAATTCTCAGACTGCTACGTTTTCGATTACTCATTTCATAAGGGAGAATAACCGACCTTGGTGTGGAAGTACAACCATCTGAAGGAGATGTTGAAGGTGAAGACAGAGTAGTTGGCGAGGATATTGGGGAAGAGGAGAGTGAGGAAGATGATGTCAGCGAAGGCAAGCATCGACAGGAACGTGTTCGCCCTGTATTACGGATGATTACCATTATTTACTTAATTTATTTACATTTCTAATTTTAGCGAGTTTATGCATTTGTTTTTTTACTGTCTAAATAAGAGACACACAACCAATGGCTTGCGGGGAGGAACTAGCCTACGCGAGCTGAGGTTGATTCATGGATATGTAAAGTGATGACGAGTTCCAGATGTGGGAAGGATTTCCGACTTGGATCGTTTGCATGTGTGGGAAGGACTATCAAGATGGGGAACGTCTCTCTATTCCACACCATCTCTTTCTTTCCTATCAACGAGATAGCGTGGAGATGGAGAGAGTCATTCTTGATTCTGGCTGCCCTAGTGAGTAATGGCCCTTTCCCCATACTCTTTACCGAGATTGCCTCCATTCCTCATTCTGACAACCCTCGAGTGTTCTTCTACAGTGTTTGGAGACATTGTAGTCTATCTAGACCTGTCTGCCCCCTTTAACGAGAGCATTGATTGCGGAGTGGGTGGCACTCCTCACTCTCGCCACCTCACACAATGCGAAAACATGATTCGTAGTCTTACTCTACTTTTTTGGACAAAATTTGCAGGATGAAATTTGTATTTCCTCCTTCTTTCCGCTAAACTAAGCACTCCAGAGGGTATTTTTATCGCAAAGTACCCAGTAAAACGTCAGTCTATCAGACACCTCATAGAGAATAGAGAGAGGGGAAGTCATTTCGCTCAAAACATGCTCTTTCTCCGCTTTCTTCTTCCTCAACAGGTTATTGTGTGGATCATGAATACTGAAGAGACTGGACGGGCGACTTGGACTAAAGTCAGAAGAGAGGCTCAATCTCTTGAAAGCGGGTAAATGACCATGCACGCAATCGAGCAAGCGAAGATACTGAATGATTCAGCTGAATAGAGGGAGAAGAGGAAAAGGGAGAGAGAAATGTTCAAAGCAAGAGGAACAGATTCGGCAGCTATACTCCTAGTCTGCTCACTTCCAGTCGTACTAGGAGAGATAGCAAGGGGGGGGGGAGATGTCACTCACCGACTCCTCATGTTCTTGTTCAGCAGCACCGTGAGATTGAGAATATTTCCAAGGATTCCGAAGATCGCGACGACAGGGTAGAAGTATCTAAACAATTAATTCACTATTAATAGTTCTTTGTTTACCTCTTTATCTACAATGTATTGGGGTGTCCGGAAAGTTCGTATAATTTTTTGTTTTTATTTTTTATTCAATGCTTTACAATTCTCAGTGACCAATGTATGCCCCCTTCTTTCTCACTACCTCCCTCCAGCGATTGGGCAGGGTCTCGATTCCTCTCTTCCAGAATGCGGGTTTCTTCGAGACCGCCCAGTTCACGAAAGCCGTCACAACTTCATCTCGATTCTTGAACTTCTTTCCTTTGCAGAAGTCAGAGAGAGAGCGGAAGCAGTGGTAGTCGCATGGGGAGAGATCCGGGGAATACGGTGGATGGGGAATCCTCTTCTTCAGCTCGTCCATTTTCTTCTGGGTCATCTTCGCTCGATGTGGGCGAGCATTGTCCATCAGAAGAAGAATTTTGCGCTGGTTCAGGAGTCTGGGAGGGACTCTGATCGCGACATCTTCCAGTTGTTCAGAGAAGAGGTCGGCATTGATGCTGGTGCCAGGGGCGAGGATCCCCCAGTAGATGGGACCGAGCACTGAGAAGAAGAAGCAGAGGAGTTCCTTCTTTCCGTGCTCTTCCATCTTCGGGACAGGCGTGGGCTTCTCATCTGCATCCACCCATTGCAGTCTCCTCACAGGGTTATCGCACGTGATCCACTTCTCATCTGTAGCGATGATGGAATTGACCAATCGAAGATTGGATCTACGATGGAGTAATTCCCGACAGACTTGAACACGATTTTTCAGCTGTTCGGGGGAGAGGTCATGGGGAATCACTTGTGGGAGATTCGGCTTCTTCCCAGATCGATGGAGGATATCGGACACCGTTGATCTGGGAGTACCAGTATCCTTCTTCAACTCACGCACACTGGCCATGGGCTTGCGCTTCAGTGTGCGGAGAACGAGAGGCTGATCGAGGGAGGGAGGGCGTCCAGAGCGGGGTTGATCATCGAGACCAAACTCCCCTTTCTTGAAGCGGGAGAACCACTTATAGCAGAAGGATATGGAGGGGGCGTCAGCTCCTTCCGACTGGGCCAGGGCAGAGTGGGCCTCCTTCACGGATCGGCCAAGACGGTAGTAATGAAGTAAAACTGCTCGGAGGTAGAGATGGGAGTCCATCACAAGAATCAATGTAGCAACTAGGAGACTGATTAAATCCTCTCACTACTCAACGTCAGAATGATGCAATACATTGTTGACAAACAGATTGCGCAATCACTGCATTTGATCGCGAACTGACTTTTTTCCGAAGCATTATACGAACTTTCCGGACACCCCAATATTTCATTGGCCGTGAACGCCTACGCCAAATTATTTCGGACCAACGAGCAAACAGAATTGCAAAATGCGTCCCATTTCATTCATTTTGTATTGTATTTCGAGTGATTTTTGCAAGATTCGGCAACTCCTTTTCTCTATTTTTCGTTTCCTTCCTTGTGTGGGTAATACACGCGAATAAACATAGAGCACGTGCTGAATCAAATGGTGCACGCAATGAATCCCTTTCTGAGTATCACTCCACTCTCCATCATTCTTCGAAAGGTCTAAGACTGACCTCTGTAGTAAGTACTCGAAAAGCGATCCGTGCATCATTTGTTGCGCATCGCTGAGGCAGATTTCACTCAGGGCTTTCCCTGAACTCCGAGACATCCTGAAATGTTGATGTAGCCTGACAATACATATCACCATGACAGAAAGAGTGCGAGAAACATGGAAAGCCAATCATCATCATTCATTCTGACAAGTTTAACGAGCTATACCGAGAAAGAAAATCAAAGGGAGTGAAAGGGAGAGAAATGGTCGGAGAAAAGGAAAAGGCACACAAAATGAGAACTTGGCACGAGGGAGGAGATTCAATTTGAAGCATGGATACCGTTCACTTCTGGTAGATATTTTGAAACACCTGGAGAGAGAGAGAGAGGAAAGACACGTCATTATCGCAAATCGGAAAGCACTGCCATCTCCATGGAGGCACATGCACAGCAACATTTGGCTTTGCTTTTTGGTGAGCTACTTTTCCATTTCTTCTCTCTTGAAAACGGAGAACCGCCAACAACAACAGTCGAGATTTCGATCAAAGAACCGTTCGGGGAAATTAATTAGAGGCGCGAGGGCAGGTGGAACAATCAGAGGGAACGGCAGTCTGGAGTGACAATAACGAGACTGAATAAGAGGAAAGGAATGCCCCAGACCTAGGCCGCCCTCGCATCGAAAGAAGAGACTGAGGATACTCGAGAACAGAACGACGACATTCTAGAATCCGAAGAGGTTGTTTGTCTGGGGGCACATCAGGTTCTCCCAGGCCAATAATGTCTGTTTCATGGCCCTTGGGCTATTTGTCAAAACGGGGAATCCCTGGGGGATCGAGGGAAGCGACGGTGAGGACACGAGAGGATGAGGAGATCGTCGAGTGAAGGGGCGGAGTCTGCGGATGAAGGCGCAGCATGCCGTTCTAGTCGCTTCCTCCAATACAATTAGGGCATCCCGCAGCAGTCTCCCCTACCAGCTGACTAAACTACCGCCACTTCCTGGATTTACTGCGCCTCTATTCTGGGCTCCGTAACCCTGTTTACGAACCTCTTTCTGCTGCTTGCGCGAGGTCTCTTCTACATCCAGCAAATGGGCACGCGAGGATTATTCAAATGGGATCGAACCGATAGAAGGAGCGCAGGGCAAAAGATAATAAGCTGCGAGAAGTGAATAGAAAGGCGATGTGGCGAATGAAAGAGAAGGCCGCGATAATTCAACAGAGAGGAGGGGAAGGGTCGACGACGGGTTTCTAAAGGGGAGAAGCAGCAAATGGGCCGTCGACGGGGGGGGGGGGGAGGGAGAGCATGTCCCCATTCGAGAACCAATCGAGAAGAGGAAGAGCACGGGAAATGGGGTGGAGAAGAGACGACGACGTCACCGACGAAGGAACGAGATGGATGATCTCCCTTGCAGAGGACACCGAATGGAGCGGTTCTTTGATGATAGAGGGAATCAAGATTTCGCATTTTCAAGAAGATGGATGACTATATTTGCGAAAATTTGCACTAAACGCATGCAATCATCAGTCATTTCCGGATATTCCTCGCGATATTTAAGATTGGGAGAAAAATGAGGCATTTCTGTGAAGACTCGCATGATTGACGAATTCGAAGACGTTCTTCGAAGTAAGTCTTCTAAGTTATGACTTCAAAGTTTCACGCGGGGAGAAACCCCCCTCCCACAGATGATCAGAGTGATTCATGAGGCATACTCCATTCCTCCGGAAGGAAGTCGACTAATCATCGTCAGAGATTAGTAGGACATTTAATACTTTCCAAAAGTTTGTGGGGTGCTTAGTGGTGAGAAACAGACGCTGGTCGCTTGCTCGTAAGCCTCGATTGGTGTGCTTTGAGGGACCAGGCCACGGAGAGAAGTAAACACTCGAGAAACGCTGTTGAGAACTACTGACCAAGGAAGGGAATGGCGTAGTAGTGCGCGAGAGTGCAAAAGAGTGTCCTCAATTTGCGCATTATCTAATATTATTCTGATCTTTCTAATAATGATATAAAATGGGCCTTCTTCTCTCTAGTTCACTCGATCTCTCACTGGTCAGAAAGAACGAGAGAAATCACGAAGTGAGGGGAGACGTTTGCCAAGACTTTGAACCAATTCTGCTTCAGTATACTTCGTACTTGCAGTGGCTCTTCCTCATGTCTCGGCAAAATGAAGAAATTCGAGTGGATGAATGGGGAAAAAGCGGAAATCGAAAGCACACAACTTATTGAAATCTACTACGCAATCGAGGCGCAAACATACATCTCGATAGCTGAGAGCGTAGCTTTCATCTGACTATATTGGCAGAGACTGTGGGGGAGGGGTGGGCGGATAGTAGTAAACTCTTCGAAAATGTCTGGCTATGAAGACACAGAGAACACTCTTTCAGGGCGATTCATTAAAATACGCATGGAGAAGACCATTTATAGAATTCTCCAGTGCGATGAAACGCGCTTGCATCCATTCCATCCCTCGCTAGTACCCGAACACTTATTGCGATCTCGAATGAGCTCGTGCTATGGTCTCGCTCAAGACATAGGGTGTAAATGAGGAAAGGAAGACGGTAGTACAGGACGATATTTGAAGGAGGAGGAGACGGAGGAAAGGATATGAAGCTGGTGGGGGCTGTGCGTCAGTCCGTGCTGCCCCCAAACACAACAGGGGCAGATTCAATATACGGGGGAGGGGCTGACTATTCGATATACGGAACAGCGGCGTTGATTAAATGAGCGATGGGCCGAAAAGTGCAAAGAAGAAGGGAGAGAGGGGATAACAGAGGAGCTAGAACTTCGAAACAATCACATGACAAAAACCGCCCTTGTGCTACTGTTGATGAAAACAGAAATCAGAGTAAAACTCTCGCCGAGATTTTGTATCGATATGCCCCACGGAGATAAATAGAAGGAGAAGAGCGAGCTTTCGGACGTCAGAAGGATAAGGTCATCGCTGGTATTGCTCCTCGTTCAACACGTATTCAGAACAACTTGTTTTGCCAGAGGGGTCCTTCCGGCAATAGCGGCCTTTTTCATTCCAAGATTAGTCAGAGCTCAGATTCTTGAATTTTCGGCACGTTGTTGTTGTAAGAACTTCCTAGCTTTTCACAAGCAGAATGGATGTTGACCGAGCGACTCGAGTGTTTTTGTCCAATTCTCGCATCCGACGAAACTTCAACGCGAGATACGCGCAAAAGAATATTGCACTAAATCAACTGATTATGAAAATCGAATCTATAGTCGACAGGCGAGAATAAGGAAACTGAAGAACAATCAGAGAAATTTACCCTTAGATCACGTGATTATTTCCAAAAACTTGAGAATATGGAAGCTGAATTAGCCGAATTTCTTCATTGTAATGTGGGGAATAATCTAATCCTAATTGGTTGATTGTGAATCACTAACGAGATACCGAAGCAGACTCACGTCAAACACCGCGACGCAATTACAGAAGGAAGCAGAAATCCGAGCCGAACTCTCGGGAATCGGTATCGATGTCTCCCCTACAGACGAAGACGAAGAAGTATGGTAACGACAGAGAGGAGAAACGAAGTTACAGGGATATGCTACGACACCGAATTTGAGGCATCTCATATCCTAACGATCTGGTCCAGTTCAATCAGTCTCGCCTGTCACTTCCTTTTCTTGGTTCTTCCTGGTCTCTAGTGAGAGCAGAAGGATGGAAAGAGTGATTGGTCGTCTAGTGGTCGACACACTTTCCAGAAGAGCTCATCCATTAATAAATAACAAAGAATAGAAATAAAAGGATTCCGAATGCGTCAAAACAGTCGTTGCATGAATGTCTATTGCGGGGCCGTGAGAGTGGAGAATGGAAGAATAGTCGTGTCTCTTCGTTTTACATCATCCCTCGCTCATCTAGCCATGGATGGTTACGATAACCAGAGGATGACTCCTCTTATCGTACACCATCCCATGATAAATTCGTGTAGACGGTCGTGAGAATCACCCGAGATTCGAGGTATCTAGAGGGCAAATATCGAAGGAGCAGAAATGGAGTCCGGTAGGGACTATGGAGGGGGCGGTAGGGCAAGAAGTAAGGAGGGACAGCAAGGTATCTACCGAAAAGCAGGCAATACGGTATAAACTACGAGGAGTCAACTCAGAAGTTCATTATAGTTATCTGGTGATCAACCAATGAGCGCCTAATAGGTGAACAGTTCACTCATCTTCTCTCTCCTCGCTCTGTTCGGTGGAGCGAGGAAGGAGTTCTCAGAGGAATTGCACTGATCACATCAACAACAAACTAGGAAGCAGCAGTATGCACTTCGAAATTGTCCCACACAGATAAGGTGATCATGAACTTGGAGGAGATTCTGCGATTCCTTCTTATTCTAGATACAGGGATGGAGTCAGAGGAAGTGTGCAGAAAATACAACGGAAACTGTACAAGGAAAAATAATAGGAGCGCATCGAGACTCAGGTTAGCTCGGGTTGTTTTCTCGGTGACGGAATGATGGGATTTGGACGGGGAAAATTCAAAAGAACTGTAGTGGATGGGATGGGATGCGTCGGAGGCAGTAGGAAGAGGAAGGAGCTTCTAAAGGAGTAATTCGACGCAAAACGAGAATATCTTGCAGGAATACAAGTAGCAAATATCAGTCCTCGTTTTTCCATCCTTGCCAAGAAATTAGAGAAGGGTGAGTCTAGGAAGAGTCCTTCTAACGAGCAAGTATTAATTTGAGAGTCTTCGAGAATGAATAAAGTGTGAGAATGAGAAATTATGGCTGGAAAACAATGGGGAGAGTGTCAATCAGATACGACCACAAGGTCCTGGGCTGTTGTTTGGTTTTCATAACTTGGCAGGATAGGGGGAGGGGAGGAGGGATGGGGGAGACCGATCTTCGCCCGATAACACCTCCTCCTCTCCAGTGCTCGCTTCAGCAAGTGACGAAGAGCATTCAAAGTTAGGGAGGGGCCGAGGGCGTTTAAAGATGAACAACGCAATTTCGAAAATGGGGGCGCGCCCTCACATAATTAGAGACTCGGTCGGCCGGACACTTATTCTGGGTCATGCGCCCAAGCTACGGAGGAAGAGAAGGAGGAGAAGGATGCGGAGGGCATCACGTTTCATAATTGGGACGCCCCTTCAGTAGCCATTTTTTGACCTATTCTTAGGTGGCCAAGAAAGAGAAGGCAGGAGTAAGCGTACAGTAGCTCTCTAAGCACCATGTTCATCATCATCGTGTTTAATCTATGAAAAAGCGCGCGTTATGAAGAGCCTCAGGCGAATTCCCCATTGTATCCTCAAATGAGACGCCTATCTTCGATGGACACTCTGTCTCAAATAACAGAGGTAACCGCAGTCGCAGTAGGGAATGACAGCGGCCTGAATATAGTAGTGTTGTTTTGTGCGCGGCCCTGAGTGGCCTTGTTTTGGCCAACGCAATATGAGGACATATTAAGGTATATTCCACGGAGGAGATAAAAAAGAGCGATCACTGTCTTTTGCTTTTGAATCAGCGTCAATTGGTTGATGACAGGACTTGCAACTATTTATAGAAAGCGCACAAATCCAATCGCGAGGAAAGATTGTGTGAGGGGCGAGAAGTATTTCACAACCTGTTGATTACAGCTCCCCCAAATAGCAACCATCACATCAGTCCGCCTGACGATCTGGTGTTAATAATTTAATCAAGGCGACTGCAGAAATGGGCGAAGCCTCGTGGTCAATAGAAAGACGCGCGAGAAATTGAAATGAGGAATGGAGAAGAAGTTCGGAGCAGAACATAAGAGGGGAGGACCCTGTTTTTACTCGTTACTTGTTTTCTGGGATCTTGAGACGCCCTTCAACTCCCCCCTCTCCTTTCTCAGTCTTAGTAATCTTTGAACTCTCCTAGTTTCACTACTTCTTTCCCAGGTTGAGATGGGCAGGGGGGGGGAAGAGGATCTGAGGAAGTTGTGCTAAGATATGCGGAAAAACAGCAGACCACCACCACCCTGCCTCAGGCGATTAGAAACCAAAAGGGAGTGTGGAAGTGGTGCAATGATCGCAGACCAGAATGTAGCAGGAGTTTCAATCAACTTTCGCGAGGAAATGACAAAAAAAATGACGATGCCAACCATGAAACCAACGGAGATGCTGAATAATCTAAACAAGTAATATGCGTCCGGAAAATAACATAATTTACGGGAGTTCTCTAAATTGTGCCTCTAAAACAGCACAGAACGACTCCAGACACCGAATGCAAAAGGAAATTGTGCGCCACAGATTCACTCTCCACTAAATTTCTCCATTTCGTCAAAACTATCGCCGCCCCTCTCCTCCTCTTCTCCTATTTATTGAAAGGGCGCGCGCAGATGATTCCCTCAACTTTTCAAAATAATCTAAGACGCGAGGAGCGTTCCGAGAATACTTGCATTGAAAAATGTGATTAGGATGATGCGGAGGAGTGGAGGAATCCCCATGCATAAGTGGGAAGAGTGAACATAAACATCGAGAGTGGTTCTGTAGATAACTGTTCAGTCTTGCGTAGGAAATCATAGGAACTGAGCACGATGACGTTCCCCGGAAATCGGGAGAAAGGCAGGGGAGAGTACTGTCTGGCGAGACGATACGAGGAATCGTGGATGGAGTGTGCTTGACCTACCAAAGTGTTAGGATGAATGGCGTGGAATAGAGAAATTATATCGTGAAATGGGCAAGTGATACAGTGGATGGATCAGGGGAGTACCGTCACATTTCTCAGAGAAAACAGGTACACTGAAGAACCGGATACACGCAAAATTTCGAATGATTTGAGAGAAATATGGAGTTTATGATGCTTAGAGGCGCATATAATATGAGAGAAATTAATTGAGTGAAGGCGCGAGGAGAGGTGTTTTCTGGTAGATCCTCTCTAAACAACCCATGGCAGCTGTTCGAAAGCAAGTGCACAGAGTGAGATAAATGCCCCGTTCCAGATTCACACCCCAATCTCTCCAATCTGCACTATTTGTTTAGGATGGTTCTGCCTATTTACTGCGCAGGAACGAGGAATGAAGTGCATGGTAATTGAGCGAATTGTGTATAAGAGAATGCCATGATCAGAAATAGGAGGAGATGATCGTGGGAAGATGAAGGAAGACAGGAACAGGAGGATGTTGAGGATCCTCCCACACCCCCTCACTCTCTAACGACGGCCATTCGCCTCCTCCTCCTGCACTTTCCCATCAGCAGCACATGTTGAGGGAGGGCAGGACGGAGTGGAGTGTGCACGTGTTGTTGTTCCTCGACCAGTAAACAGACCATCGTCAATTCATCGATGAAGAGAGAGAAAGAAAGAGAGGGAGAATCGCTAGTAATCGAGTGATGGGATCAGTTCTAATTAAAGAGACACTTCTCGACACTCCGGACAACAATGGACGGGTGATCCTCGAAATGTGGAAGAAGAATGATTGCATTTTCATAGCGATTTCGACACATCTCCGGACAAAGTACAGTAGGAATAATTTGATTATCAGGTAGGAGGGAGGGGGGGGGGGTAATTCGGAGACGCGAAGTAGTGTTGTTGTCTCTCCCCCCTCGTGGCCCTTGCAGAAGAGGTCATGCGGCTGCCTCAGACAGACATGGCACAACTGCCTTGCTTGATCAGATGGTGCCGAGAGAGGTTTGGCCCCCTTCGTCAACAGACTTTCCGCCCTCCCTCCCGCCTTCTTTACCTAATTAAGAAATTCCCGGCCCTTCCTTGGGCGAGTAAATGAGAAAAAGCGTGATGGGTGCGTGCTTAAATCGGGCCGATGTTTGCCTTCCTTCGAATTTGAGGAGCGCCTGACTATTGGCGGATTCCAGAAAGAAAACCAAAACTTTGCCAAACGAAAACGATGAGAAAAAGGGAGGAAAATGAACGGAAGATTCGAGAATCACGAGGAATCTCAGTAGCTTTCATCGTGGATCATTTTCCATAATTCTGCGTTCACTCGCACTCACTCAACACGATCAAATTAACGTCGACATCCGTGAGTAAACGTGAGGAAGATGAGATGCATAATGAGAGGAGTCTATGACAGCGGAAAGGAGATCAATTTCTGCCGACTCGAATGCAAACAATTACGTGAAAGTGCGCTCGAGAAACTTCAAAAAGTGGTGGATCATCAGGGAGATGGACTAGGGGACTCAAACACATTAGGAATAGTTGTTCTCGGATGGGTTGGTTGTCCTGCACGAACAATATGAGGATGGGCGAAGGGGAGGAAATGTAAAGGTGCATAGAGAGAGGGAGACTTCCGGAAGATGATGTGATGATGATGAGGGAGGAGCAGTGAAGCGAGGAAGAATCGTGCAAGGATGCACGCAGAACCAATCAATTACGTAACACAAAAAAGGTTTACATTCTTTAATTTTGCGAGAGAAGACACAACTCGCTGATCGACATAATCTCAGATGGACGTATTTTGAGTTTCAATGATAAGGGTCTCTGCGTCTGAAACATTTGAATGCAAGAAGAAAAGCCGCAAGACAGGATCGTCCCATTGACACTGGATGGAAGTGTTTTAGGGCTGGTGGTAAGAGGAGGGGTGGGGTGCAAGCAACGGAGAGATTGAATGAACATGATAACGAGCAGAATTCACCTTATCACCTCGCAAATTAGCAACCGCTTGTAAACCGGAGTCTGCGACGTTTGAGCATTCCCGAAAATATACCGAGTGCTGAAACTCTAGCAGGAAGTTTAGAGAAATGGGCTGGATTTGAAATTGAAGTATCCTGCGAATCATAGACCGAAATTCGCAGACAACAATGCGCGATCATGGTAACAATCTGTGCTAAATTTAATAGAGCTCAGCTTCTTACGTTTTTGTCACAAAACAAACAATTTAGGCAGCAAAGCACAGTAGTGGCAGCTCAAAGCCCGATTCTGAAGCACTATTCGAAATGAGTATATGCGTGCATGCTCTCTTCCTCCCCTCAGGGAACACAAATTAGCCGTCGTTTAGTGGCCACTGTCGAATGCACGAAGAAGCACTCAGACCGATTGAGACAAGGATGCATTTCGATGATAAGTAAGGAGGAGTTCAGAGGACCAAGAGAGCAGAGATGATCAGGGAATGAGAACAATGGAGGATTGAAGAGGCGTGACAAGATGAGAATATTTTGCTTGATGCAGAACGGAAAAGTTACTTGGCTTGGAAAGACGCGCGATACTATTACTGCCTGTTATTCAGAGTAAGAAAGGGACCGGAAAGCACTGTTCAGAAGCCATTCACGCGTGGGAATCGAGAGATTCTTAAAGATCGACCGGAGCGACGTTTGAACGAAAAAATGTGGTGAGTGTCGAAACTCTAGTAGGAAGTTTTAGGAGGCTTTGAAATGGAAATCTCCTGTGAATCTTCTGCCAACATGTTGGATGAGCACACGAGAATATTTGCTTAAGAATCCATGAAAATGTTGTGAAAATCAGAGCAGTTAGAATAAATGGCGGAAATGGAACGAAATGACGAAGAAATTGAGTTGCTTTACAACAACATCAGATTAGGAATGGAATCAATCGACTAAATGAAATGCCGTGCAATTGTATTTTAAATATTCCATTTCCATCACTGCAATGGAAATACACATTCGTGTTTTGTTGAGAGCGGCTGAGTACTTCACCATGGTATATTTTATGCTCTTTTTACTCTTTCCATTGTCATAGCACCTTTCCAGATCTTCAAGGTGATTTTGATTGCTCTCTTGGTGTCCGCATCGCTGCAACGAAAATATCACAACGGATGGAAGAGATGGGTGCGGTATCGATTGATCCGCGGTTCGATCAGTCTGTCACACAACGGGAGAGATACAGTATACCTGATATCTTCTTTTCAGGATGCGAATTGCAATGCTTGCAAAGAATTTATGAAAACCTTTAAGAATGAGGTGAATTCGATTTTAGAAATAATTAGAGACTAGATGGATATCTTCCTTCCAGGTCAAAGATCGGGAAAGCATGAGCAAAGATGAATTCGAGAAGAATCGAGAAGTAAGTGCTATGAGATATCTAGATGGGTGAGGGGTAAAGAGTGGGGTCTCCATTCTTCCTTCCCCATCCTTCTTGCACTCCATTGCAGCGGTACTGCGGTGACAATAAGCTGTGCTCGAAGATGATAAATATCGACTACTTTGCTTCCAAATTCGACAAATTGACTAAGTGAGTGTGGGAGGATGCCCATTCTTTCTCTATGTAATAAACAGTACCCTCATCCATCCACCCCATTGAGGGGCTTGACTGATTTCACTCGTCTCGCTGCAATGTGCACCTCGGATCTGGGTGGATTCAGTCTCTGTCCTCCCACTCACAAACGGAGTATGTACGACACTCCGGAGGTGGGATTGCATAGGGATGACGACAGATTGGATCGATATCCCTTGCAGTTCCCCGAATTGCGACTCGAAGAAGAGACTAAGAGGAACTTCAACAGACTTCTCCATTCGATGACCAAACCAGAGCTGTGAGAGGGCAGAGAAGAGAATGATTACTGCATAAACAAACGAATATTGATGGAACTGATATGGACAACACAAGTATTGATCTACTTGTTTTCCCGACGTACAGACTCACACTCACCGACATTTATCCAATACTACCGAGGAAATAATTAAAAATTTGAAAAATACCTAAATTTTGTTGACCATCATCTGACGTACCGTTTCGAGTAAAGTCATTTTGAATTATTTTTTTGAATTCACCTGTAAAAACAGCGTTCATTGAATTGTGTGGTTGAACCATTGGAATTTATTGCATTTAAATTGCAGAGGCCATTTCGAAAGCTTCAATTGATATAGCATGCGCAATTTCATATGAAACCATGAATAGTCTATTCGTCTGCAATATTTTAAAACCTGAACATAAATAAACCTGAACATAAATAATACATCCCCTTTATTCCTTCTATCCGTGGGTGGCGCAGTGGATTGAGGCGCCGCTCGTCATACAAGGGTCCTGAGTTCGATCCCCCGCCTGGGCAGACCAAGCCCTCTATCCCTCCGGGTCGGTAAATTGGTAGTGACCTCGGTCGCGAAAGGTAACGTTCCCTAGAAGCACTTTGGACAGCAGGGTTACGTAGTCCTAGCAGTAGTCGGCCTCACCGCACTACACCACCTAGCGTAGTCGTTCACGACTGTAAAATCGCTTGACGTGGCTGCACCTCTTTTTTTTTATTCCTTCTATCCAAGTGTAGTAACTGAAAAATAGGTTCCACCTGGTTTCGACGAGACAGGCATCACAATTGTACACTTCTTACTTGATCTTTCTCTATTTTTACTAATATTTAAAGTTCATATTGACAGCTTGTGATTTTTATTCAGCGTCTATTCTTCATCCCTTGCAACCCAATATTTCAGGTTTCTTTTCCGGGACAAAAGATTTGATTTGAGCAACGAGTAGGGATCGAAAGGAATCATATTTTCGTTCCCTTCCTTCCCTGATTTGTAAATGATGTCGATCTACTCGACACCAGGTGGAAACAACTTTACTCTGATTCCTTCTCTCTTTGTGAATGCTCCGAATAGCAGTGAATTTGCACCTGGAACGTTCATTTCCGTAGTTCCGAAAGCACATTTTTAGCACAAGTCAAAACAGCGATCTGTGATCATTTCTAATTTTCTCCTATTTGGCCTTTTAAAAATCCCCTCACCTTTCATAATGAAACGAAAAAGTAAAAAGCTACAATTTCTAATAGCTACAAATTCCATCATAGCTTGGCTAAAGAAGTGTATTCATATTCTATGGCAGGTGCATGATATTCAAAAATAGATTTGAAAAATAGAAGTGCTGAGTAACATCTAGATTATTTATGAGTATGCAGGTGTCTTTTCCTTGACAAAGATTGAGATTTGATCAGCCAAGGAAATGAATTATCTGTAATGGCATACTAGGAAGTTAAGAAGAATTAACATCGTTGATCCTAAGAAATTAGGTGTTTTCGCTGTTCAGTGAATTCTCATTTGAGGAAGTAAATGAATGGGTAAAATTACTCGTAGGCTATTCGAGTCGAGGAACCGTTGCTATTCTGAAGGCCATAGAACAGAAGAAGTGAAGGAAGAGGAAGAGGAAGAAGATGATCTCTTCCGTTTCTGGCCACCCCCCCCCCCTTCCTCATCTAGCCCAATCATTTCTAGCTATCCCTACCTGATTTTCGGCAGCTCAACCCCTCAATGATGGACGGGGATTGGAAATGAGAGGGGGTGGTCAGAAACCGAAGAAGTGCCCGATGATCTTTAGCATCGCATAAATGCTAGCGACAGTGACTGATACCTTTAGATCTACAGTGTAGATCATTGCTTGACTCGAAGATTTCTTGCGTTCAAAACAGTCAACACTCAAACCCGGTTATCTGGAAATGATTTATTCTATCTTGGGAACGATACATTACATAATTTCAATTATGACCTATTTTTAGAAATACGTTCTAAACTATTCTAAACATAAATGCTCCCTTCATATGATCACTGTGACAGTTGGTTATGACATGAGAAATTTCAATTCGATGAACAAGGTTAACTCGAGGAGTCTCTTACAGGCATGATGGGAGATGAATGGATTCAATGTGAGATCAAAGATCAAGGATACCAGTGCGAAGGAGGAATCGACGTCTATCAGTCATGGCAAGAGAGTTGAGAACACCGGACGAGCAAGGAGAAACGGAATAATATGGAGGACTTTAACGGGGATGGGCTCGATTAAGTCTGCACCTCGACTTCCTCTTCCGCTGCCACTTCGAATTCCCGGGAAGAGGTGACCGTATTCTGCAAGGGATTACTGTAGAGGAAGAATATCGACAGGTAGATCACCTGGTAGACAGCCTTGCACCCGAAGGAGACTCGTTCAAACTCGACCTTTCGTTCCTCACACTTCTCATCGAAGATGAACACCTTCACGAGATGTTCGTTAGGCACGCATCTGGAAGGAAGGAAGTAGACGAGAGAGGGGACAATTACGGTAGATGGGATACAGTAATGTATACTGTAAACACGAGTACGATAATGTGAGCTGTCTTCGACAACATACTTTCACTTACCGGATCTGGTGTGAGAAAAAGGTATAGAGAGTGTGATTGGGCGATCGGCAAGAGCACTTTGTCTCCACGAGTGTAGCAGGAATTCGCTGGAGCGGAGGGAATTTCATCGTCACTACGCAATCCTCCGCTTACCAGATGGTTGTAGTTCATAGTGGAATGGGATGCACAGAGGTCTTGCGACGATAGCTCAGATGAAGAGACTGTGCAGTCCACTCGCTCACTCAATTCCGCACCGTTCTCCAGTGACTCTAGCGGCAGCATGTCCTGCGATAGGAATACGGTAGAAGGGGTTCTGTAAAATACGAAGGAATATGGTAACGGCTACGGTACCTGGTTATTGGGCATGTACTGAGCGTAGTGACGGCCGTCCGCGCCGAAGAGATCCACCATCAGCTTGTTGTTGTCCTTCACTACATCTTCACATTTCCTGCAGAGGATTACTGTAGTTTGGGGAATACGGTAGGAGCGTACTTTGATTTGTGAGAGGGAGCTGCACTTGAGCAAGCGAAGAGAAGGAGGATCTGAGAAGGAAATGATGGTTTCATTCTTAGGGAAAGGAAGTGTTCGAAGCACATGGAAGAAAGTGCTCTTTTTAAGCCGTGAAAAAATTTGGTCAGAGATCATGTTTAATTCCGTCCATCGAATTTGACCTATTTTTGTATATCTCATTCAAAGCATCGTTAGCGTAATGGTATTGGATTCATACACCTACGTTCAATTTCTTCATGGAGCTTTTCCATAAATACAGCACATTGGGAAAACCACTACACTGTAGAATGGGCACTCATTCCCTGGTTAGTTATAGCTAGTGTGGACTAGGGTTGACAAAACGAACATCGAACACTTATTCGAAACGCACGTAGATTGACTCTGATTGCGCATACTACGCGCGGAATGATACGAACAGTGATTCGAAATCCCCCTCGATCGACTCTCACTCCGCAATGAATTCAAATTGGGGTCTCTCTCACTTAAAACCTTTCAATGATATTGAAACATATCTGAATCTAAAGGACTAAAGGCAAAAATGACTCCAAGACTATATTCCTCCTTTGAAACATAATTGAAATAACTCTGCATTCGATTTTAGACCAATTCATTCCACATCGATTCGAACAATGAAATTGATTCGAACTCGATTCGAACACTCCTTTGTTCGACTATCATTGCGCAACGAAAGTAATTTGAATCCCAGAGATTGCGCAATATATTGAAATTGGTTTCTCGATTCGAACTGTTCGTTGTTCGTGTTCGTTTCGTCAACCCTAGTGTGGACGAATTCTATTGTTCAGATATTCAAAAGATGATCTCGTACCGTGATCAAGCAGACTCTCGTGGTCTTGAGAGAGATGGGCGCCATTGCTGTAGATGGGAAGACTCACTCTACTACTGCCTACTCTGCCTATCTATCAGCCCCATTTATTGGGTTCGAAAAAGGGGCGGAGTCTGGGAGTCTGACGTTTCCATACTAAGAATGTGCATACACGAACAGAGAACTTCGAATCATTGCCAGGTGCAAGATTGAGATCGAGATGCTGTATTTCTACTGTCGAAGATATTCGCTAATTTATAAATCCGTTTTGCTCATTTTTATAAATCACAGTGTATATCTTTAGAACCTGCAGCCAAACGACCGTGGAAATAAAGCTCGTGGAACCGTGAAATCGCAACGCGACCATTGGTGTCATGTCCTTCCTTTTCCAACTCAATCGTAAACCGACAACATCCGTATAAGGAACTTCGACGAGAAGAATCATGTCAGAGACTATCCAGGCTATTTGTGAAACTTTAATTTCAGTGATGGGAATAGGCTAATACCGTATCTCTCTCTGCTACTAAAATTTGTTTACGATCCATTTTAATCAAGCGGTGACCTTTATCGAGAAATGAGTGGGAAGTTACATTGTCAATTTGTTTGCGACTTCTTAGAAGGTTAGCAGCCAAGTGTGCGCTAATTCCATCCCGACGACGCTTCCTCTGGAGAGACGAAGGAGAGAGTGGGGAGGACGGAGAGACGGCGAGCCTACGCCTTTAGAAGCACACTCTCTCCACTTAGTGCACTCCCTAGTGAGAGAGGACTGGAATTCATAGAATGAGTAGGAGGCGTCATTCTGCAAGAGAAGTCGCCCAGGTGGAAACATTGCTCCTCGAGACCAAATGAGAATAACAGTTTCAAGTTGTAGGAGGAAGCATGAGTCAACTTGCGGGCTTCCTGTTTTCAAGGCAATTTTGTGCATGTCAATCTCACGCATGAAAATAGAATTAAGTCGCGCATAAAAATAGAACTACAGTGCGATTCTATCATCATCTACGAGTGAATTCACGGGAGGTTGTCATCGTGCATGTAAGAGTTCCGTAGAGCCCTCGGCGAACGGGATGATTCCTTACGAAGAACTGTATACCCAAAATCTTACAAATCACAGGTACAGTAATGGATCTGCACGGAATGCTCACTGAAAAATAGATAATGACGTTCGAAATAGAGTAGGAAGTAGAAGATTATAGCCATGCGTAGCGATAAATATATAAATTTAGTTGCGACTGTTTCGAAAAACAGTTCCTCGTTGAGTTTTTTTCGATGCTTTACCATGTGATAGAAAAGTTTCAAAGATTACAATTCAATTTCCTGCTGCAATTGCGACTCGGATTCCAAATTCAGCTTCCACTCCACTGGGATACAATAGGAAATTAGAGAACAATTTTAGAAAAAAAGAAAAATAAATGTGAATCATTACAATTACTTCACACACACATTTTGACTGTAAAACATGGAATAACAGCCCAATCCCAATACAGCACAAAACATTTTGTTGTATTTAGTGATCAGCAAAGTGTTCTTCCCATTTCACATGATCCTCAAATGGTGAGGCAGAGAGATTGTTTGTGGAGTTGAGTGCCTAATTGTTCGTCGTCATGGAACTCTTTCGTGAAGAGATGGAGCGATGCCGTAAACGAGATGATTTTATTCCTTGTTGTTAGATGAATAATTAATCACCTCTAGCACATCATCCTCCCCCCTCTCTCTTTTCTCTTCGTGGGCGTGACGACAATGTACACGGACAACTTTTCAGCCCACATCAAATGATTATCCAACCGGGGAAATTACTCAGCTAGAATAGTTGCACAGTCTATAGCAAAAAACTCGAATAGTAGCAGAATACCCTTCATTGCATTGCTGAACGAATTAACTTCTTTTCCATTAACTCAGAGTGAAATGTGCGAATTAGGAACGGACCAGACTGATTCATCAACATGTATTCAAACGAGAAATTGCAGTTCTTGCATGTTCACTACTTCCATTCGTCTGATTTCCTCTCTTTAGCAGGGGAAGACCAGCACTTCTCTCACTTCTCTCATCTCTCTCCATCTCTTTCCATAACTCCAGTCATGTCTACGGCTGAGCCCCATTGATTGCTGCCTACTCCCGTTTCCTTCTTCCTCAATTTATCGTTTATTTACATTCTCTCAGAGATTTCTGTTTCTTACAGTTTGCAGTGGGGAGAGTCCTCCTTCCCTCCTTCCCGCACTCCCACTCCTTCCTTTTCCTTATCTAATTCCTGCATATTTTCATTTCTATTCTTGTCCCGATTCAATTCCTATTGACAGCTGACGTGTTCCAGATTGTCCGGTCTACACCTGGACGACAGAACTTTATCTAAACATTTAGTATTCAAGAAACGAAAATTCAGCTAACCTGGCTGGTGAATCATCATGATGCATATCAACGGAAAAAAAGGAGATGTGTAGTACCCTTCTTCTACGATAAATGCATCAGAAAGAGTTTGGATTTGCAACATTTGTAGGGTATCTATCTATGGTTCATGAGTTGAGTTGAGTTCTATGAGTTGAGGCAACGTGGAATGACTAATCTTTCGTATTCGACATCTGACTCCACTTTCCTCCACTTGTGGATTGAGGACGAAGTCAAGAGGAAATTTATTTGATAATTAACGATAAATATTTGGAATGAGTATAGTGAGAATCACACATGATTTACACACGGGGAACATTAGAATATGACCATGAATCTAAGGAGTTGAATGTATCAGCACGCTTATGAAGACAATCGGAACGAGCGAACCAGACCTTTCGGAATAAAATTAGCAATTTCTGAAAAACGATTGCTCTTTCACAATCCAAATTGACTTCACCGTGATTCCTGTCTACCGGTAGCCCCCCCACCCTCTCCCACTTCTGCATCTTCTCTCAAACTCCAAACTGACAATGATACTCGATCGTTGTTTCTCTCTGACTGAAATTAGCGATGAATCAACATTTCCCATTCGTCAGAAATGTACACAAATTTCCACCGTCGTCTTTATTTCATTTCAACCAGAAACCAGATCAAACAATTCATGGGCAGTAAATAGGCGGAGTATCAAAAAGAGAAAGTTCGAGCGTTTACCGAGATCAGTTACTAAAACTGCGAACAATAACACAAATATACCGTGAATACAGTCATGGACAACACATCACATAAAAATAGAACTGAATACAAACAGAAGTAAAATACCGATTAGAAATAGTCAAACTGAGGATGATTTAATCATGGGTAAGCAACACCAACACGAGGATAGTGTAAACTTAGTAATAACGCAAATTACTAAACTAAAACAGATGGTAGAATTGTTAGACGAGTGAGGGGGCGAAAGTAATACTACGAAAGGAAAGGTTGAGAAATTGAAAGACAGTCAGATCGCATTAGCACAAAGTGGGGGAAGGGTTAAACGTATCGGGGTTATAAGTGAGCATTAAAAAGTGTCAGGAATGAAGGGACATGGGTTGTGGTACGAGTAGAACTGGCTCGGGGGGTAATGTGCATGGATAACACGAGGTTGCATCATGGGGTGGAGGGGGCTTGATGAGATGCAGCTGTGCTTAGGTGGTCGACCTCCTCTTCATCTGCTGGTACGCCTTCTCACGGCAGGTCGAGGCACCGCATCTGCAAGAAAGAAGGAGAGATGGGAAGACTAGCAAGTATGTCTAGAGATGACTGCATCAAGAGACGGTCTATTCATATTCTAACACAGGATGCCAACAAACAAGTCTCAAATTTCAAGATCCTATCCCAAATTAATTTTTAAAAAATGACTGATCCCACTTGCAGGCGAATCCAATCTTGTTGTGGAACTTGACGGGGTCTTTGTAGTGGTGGTAATAATCGAAGCTGAGCTCCTCGCCTGCAAAGAGAAACTATCGTCCATTTTTCCAACAGCTCAAACGATTGGTAAAACTATTCTAAAGTGAATACCGAATAATGGCACAGGGGAGATTTTCGATGGTCATACTTGATTGTCATATACAGTTTTCAACTACACCCGACCTATCGAACCAAGGCTACAATAAACCGAACAGTTTCAATGCAATCAATATCTGGTGCTCATGCACTTTCAGTACCGTAATCCCCGCGCACTCACCAGCCTCGATATCCCTGTTGGCGAAGAGGGCGATGTGACGCTTCGGACGTCCCTCGACCTCAAATAAGATCATCATCAGGATCATGAAACACAAAAGTAACGAGTCAACTGACTCCTGACACTATTATATAATATTTGCTAATTTCCTAGCAAGAGAGCTATCTCTCTCTCCATCTCCTCATCGCCTGAACTCACTTCGAAGTGGACTCTCTGAGTGAAGAGGTTCGGGGCGCACGAGTGAGCGATGAACCTACTCTCATTGCCCTGCAAGCACGACAATCAACCATCGAACGATAGAAAGAGAGTATCTCTACTCCATCACAACGAGTATCCAGAGAAGTAATTGCTCTCCTCCGATCAAAATACAGAGCTAACTAATCAATACCGTACCATATTCAACGAGTCGACGACCAGGTTGTGATACTGACCATCCGTCGTTTTCCTGCAAAGAAAGCCGTCAATCTGAATGAGATAGTGGATTCATCAGAATGGAAAGCGATAGTACGGAAAAGACAATGACTGTCGACTACTCGATCACTCACATTTTGATATCGACCTGGTACATTTGGTCCTTGCGTTGTGCAGCCTCCTTGGCAGTGATCATCTACAATGGGGCACACCTCAGATGAGCCCCTCTCTCGTCATTGCGCATGCCCCTTCTCGTCCCAAGCACGTCAACAACGCCAACCAACTACATAGATTCAACCTAACCCAATCTGACGTTTCCATGGTACACGCACCTCTCCCAGATATGAGCAGACGAAGTTTCCTTTGGTGATATAGCAGCCAGCGCGAACGGTCCAGCTCTTCTCGGGATGCATGAAGACTACCAGAGGAATGCGACGACCGAGCTGCAAGGGATGAGGTAATAGGGGAGGGAATGGATGGAGGGGAGGAGCAGCGGGCTGCTCATACGTGTCCAAGTATGGCGGCGCCTCTGCCCGACCCTGCGGGACCCGACCCTGCGGGAGGGGGTCATGGATTTTGCCCGACCCTGCGGGTCTGGGGGAATGTCGGATAAAGCTCAGATATGATACCCCATGTAGCCTACAGTAACCCAGCATGCATCATTCGACTACCGTAACCCTCGTTACCGTAATCTGGTTACGGTAGCTTTGCAAAACGAGAAATTTGAGCTTTTTATTACATGGATGAGATCGAGCGGTTATCGTTGAGCTTCAATGGGCTAACAATTTCCCACCTACAGTATCTACAGTACCCATGAGGAAATAAATCCATTAGTGATATCGACAACTGATTTTTTTTAAATCGTTTCTAAAAATCCGTTCTTTGAGCCAGCAGTGTTCCCATCACTTGCTTGTTCCTTTTAGTATTAGTATATCACACATTACCGTAATCTGGTTACGGTAGTTTTGCAAAAAGATGAATTTGCGTTTTTTATTACATTGTAAAGAGCGAACGGTTACCGTTGAGCATGAATGTGCTTGCAATAGCTCATTTACGATATCTACAGCACCCATATGGGCAAAAATTCATTAGTGATATTGACAACTGACTTTTTTGAAAATCGATTCCAAAATTTATTTCTTTTTGTAAAATGCTATTCCGCTGATTAATACTTGCTATTTTTGACCAACCCTGCGGATCTTGACCAACCCTGCTGATTCTGACCGACCCTGCGGATCCTGACCAACCCTGCTGATTCTGACCAACCTTGCGGATCTTGACCAACCCTGCGGGGTCTGACCAACCCTGCGGATCTTGACCAACCCTACGGATCTTGACCAACCCTGCTGATTTTGACCAACCCTACGGATCTTGACCAACCCTGCTGATTCTGACCAACCCTGCGGATCCTGACCAACCCTGCTGATTCTGACCAACCTTGCGGATCTTGACCAACCCTGCTGATTTTGACCAACCCTGCTGATTTTGACTAACCCTGCGTATTCTGACCAACCCTGCGGATCTTGACCAACCCTACGGATCTTGACCAACCCTGCTGATTTTGACCAACCCTTCGTATTCTGACCAACCCTGCGGGGTCTGACCAACCCTGCTGATTTTGACTAACCCTGCGGATTCTGACCAACCCTGCGGGGTCTGACCAACCCTGCGGATCTTGACCAACCCTGCTGATTCTGACCAACCTTGCGGATCTTGACCAACCCTACGGATCTTGACCAACCCTGCTGGTTTTGACTAACCCTGCTGATTTTGACCAACCCTGCGTATTCTGACCAACCCTGCGGGGTCTGACCAACCCTGCTGATTTTGAACAACCCTGCTGATCGTGACAAACCCTGCTGATCCTGACCAACACTGCGGATCTTGACCAACCCTGCTGATTTTGACCAACACTGCTGATTTTGACTAACCCTGCGGATTCTGACCAACCCTGCGGGGTCTGACCAACCCTGCGGATCTTGACCAACCCTACGGATCTTGACCAACCCTGCTGATTTTGACCAACCCTTCGTATTCTGACCAACCCTGCGGGGTCTGACCAACCCTGCTGATTTTGACTAACCCTGCGGATTCTGACCAACCCTGCGGGGTCTGACCAACCCTGCGGATCTTGACCAACCCTGCTGATTCTGACCAACCTTGCGGATCTTGACCAACCCTACGGATCTTGACCAACCCTGCTGATTTTGACTAACCCTGCTGATTTTGACCAACCCTGCGTATTCTGACCAACCCTGCGGAGTCTGACCAACCCTGCTGATTTTGAACAACCCTGCTGATCGTGACAAACCCTGCTGATCCTGACCAACACTGCGGATCTTGACCAATTCGAATATTAAACAAACGACCGACCCCGATCAATTTTATTGTTACCAAAGATCCAAAAATAGCGTCAGAAAATTTTGCCGGATTTCAGCAAATCATGGCTTCCCATAGAAAATTCCTATGGCTCTTTAAAAAATTCTGACGCCTATCTGAACAATTTTTCCATTGCTCATAAAATTCCTACGGCCCTCAAAAAATTCTGACAGCTCTTAGAGTATTCAAACGGGCCTCAGAAAATTCAGGGTTGTATCTAAAAATTCCGTCGGCCCTCAGAAAATTCCTGCGATATCCCTGAGAGCCTTGTGAGGTCTTAAGAGACAATCATAATTTTTTGAGGATCTTCTGAATATTTTGAGGGCCGTTTGAATTTTCTAAAGTCCATATGCATTGTCTGAGGGCAGTCGGAATTGTCTGAGGATCGTCGGAATATTTTTAGGGACGTCGACTATATCTATGCACCTTCAGAATTGTCGCAGATTAGTGAGAATTTTATGCGGACGTTGGACTGTCTCTGGGGAAATTTTTCTGAAGTGCTCTCAGAATTTAATGAGAGCTTTTCAGAAATTTCTGAGGCTCGTGGGAATTTTCTGAGAGTCGTCGGAATATTTGGTGCGACGTCGCATATCTCTGTGCACCTTCAGAATTTTCTTAGAGTGGTCAGCATTTTTTGAGGGAAGCGATAATTTTATGGCGTTACTGTCTCTGTGGACAATCAGAGTTTTTTGAAGGCCTCTCAGATTTTTTGAGATCAGAAATTTCTTCATAAAATTATAACGACCTTTAGAGAAATCCGACGGCTGACATAAAATTCCGATGAAGCTCCAAAATTTCTGAGAGAATTTCAAAATTTCTCAAAAAAATCTGAGTCCTTCAAAAAACTCTGATTGTCCACAGAGACAGTCGAACGCCATCATAAAATTCTCACTGCCCTAAAAAAAGCTGACCGCTCTAAGAAAATTCTGAAGGTGCACAGAGATATGCGACGTCGCTCAAAATATTCCGGCAACTCTCAGAAAATTCCCATGAGCCTCAGAAATTTCTGAGAGGCTCTCATAAAATTCCGAGAGCCCTTCAGAAAAAGTTGATGGTCAACTGACACAGTCCAACGTCCTCATAAAATTCTCAATATTCTGGGACAATTCTGAAGGTACATAGATATCGTAGACGCCCCTAAAAATATTCCGACGATCCTCAGACAATTCCGACGGCCCTGAGAAAATTCATATGGACTTTAGAAAATACTAACGACCCTCAAAATATTCCGAAGACCATCAAAAAATCTGATTGCCTCTTTAGACCTCACAAGGGTCTCAGGGATATCGTCGGAATTTTCTGATGGCCGTCGGAATTTTTAGATACAACCCTAAATTTTCTGAGGCCCGTTTGAATACTCTAAGAGCTGTCAGAATTTTTTGAGGGCCGTAGGAATTTTCTGATCGATGGAAAAAATTTCAGATAGGCGTCATCATTTTTTTAAAGAGCATATGACTTTTCTAACAGCCATCAGAATTTTCTTAGGGAACCCATGATTTACTGAAATCCGGCAAAATTGTCTGACACTAATGTGGGCTCTTTGAAACAACAAATTTGATCGTGGGCCGTCGGTCCGTTTTTAAATATTCGAATCGGTCAAGATCCGCAGTGTTGGCCAGGATCAGCAGAGTTGGTCAGGATCCCCAGGGTTTGTCAGGAACAGTAGGGTTGGTCAGGATCCGCAGGGTTGGTCAGGATCAGCAGGGTTGGTCAGAATCCGCAGGGTTGGGCAGAGAAGCCGCAGGGTTGGTCAGAATCCGCAGGGTTGGGCAGAGAAGCCGCAGGGTTGGGCAGACCCCGCAGGGTTGGGCAGAGAAGCCGCAGGGTTGGGCAGACACCGCAGGGTTGGGCAGAGAAGCCGCAGGGTCCTTTTACAAAAATAAATAGATTTTGAATCGATTTTCAAAAAAACAGTTGTCGACATCACTATTTAATTTTTGGCGGGATGGGTACTGTAGATATCGTAAATGGGCTATTGTAAGCCCATTCAAGCTCAACGATAACCGTTCGCTGTTTACAATGTAATAAAAAGGGCAAAATTCATATTTTTTGCAAAGTTACCATAACCAGATTACGGTAACGAGGGTTACGGTAGCCGGATAATGCATGTTGGGATACTGTAGATAACGTGGGGTATCATATCTGCGCTTTATCCGACATTCCCCCAGACCCGCAGGGTCGGGCAAAATCCATGACCCCCTACCTTAGGTCCCGCAGGGTTGGGCAGAACTCGTCGCCGGCGTGGACACGTATGGGGCTGCTGCATCCTTCTGACGCAATATCTGCATGTGCTCGCTCCAAGAGTACGTTTTGCGATTTTCCATCTCACGGTGGTATAACCTCGATCAAGATTACTCCGGAAATGGCAAGTTCTCCCCCCCCCCCCCTCACCTGCACTGCTCTCTGCATACACTTCGTCTTGTCGCACTTGCAGGCGTCTCCACACTCGTACATATCGACGGCTGCAAGGGGGGCGATACAGTAATGCCACGAGGAGTGCAATGGGGGCAGAGTGGCAACTGACCGTCTTCCGGCTCTTCCTCGTCATCACCATCGCGGGGCTGCAACCATTTCAATCAGTGCATGTTTATTAAATGAGGACACACAAATATGCCAACAGCATCGCACCTGGCATATAAACAAGAAAGAAAGAATGAAGGGGAATCGGCACTCAACAAGACAATTCTGGCCCACTTCATTCCATTCCACACCTCGCTCTCTCATCATATTTCGAGATTTAAAGAATGTTTAGAATAAAGAGCTCAAAGCAGTAATTCAAAATAACTCGCCTTTACGGTGTTTCCGAGCATCTTCTTCTTAATATAGGCAACCTTGGTCGCCGACTTCTGTAAGGAGGAGTTTTTAGTTAGCATGTAAGCCCGTTTGTCTATGAATCGATCAATCCTCGTTTCTGCCCAACAATGAAATAATACGTGCTCAAAGTACGAATATCTACACCTTGCCTAGCGATAAGCAGATAAATAGTCAAACTGACATTGGCGCAGCACTTGGGATTTCCTCGATGATCGCATGATTTAGTGCACTCACAACTGGAATTAAAAGAGTTGTTGGAGTGTCACTTCAAGCACAATTAGGGAACCCCTGTCAATTTTGAGTGATTTGGATTCTCTTGCAAAATCGGAGTGAGCGTAATTGAGAGGGTGTAAGGGCGGGAATATACCTGGCGGTATTCGACGATAGATTCTCGTTGATTTTGGCTGCAGCTGGACTCATCACCGAGTCGAGGAGATACTGCAAGTAGAGCCATCTTTCTCAATATTCCATCAGTGCACTCACTTCGAAGATGGGGATGCTGCTGTGCTGCCACGATGTCCAGTCCTCGAAGATGAGCGTAGGCCCCACGTCGTCTCAAAATGATATTTCAAACTAAATCCAAGGATTGGCTAGAAGAAGGAGAAGTCGATGGAAGGTCCAAGTGCACTCACTGATCGGTCTCCCATTCTTCTCGTCGACGAAGTCATTGATCTGTCTCTCCATCTTGTTCAGTCCAGAGAGGTAGACGATGCCCTGAATCAGATGAATAAAAAACTTTAAAAAATGGATGGATGGATCGATCAATCTTCGCATTCTTGCAACGTTAGTTCCCCGTTCTCTCTGTCTAATTAGCTAGGAATCTTCTCCGTTCTGGACATCTCAAGTACAACACTAGCTCATGCCCGCGCATCTACTGAGATCTCTCTCTCTCACCGGCTGCTTGACGTATTCGTTGTAGTCCATCGTCATGATGATCACAATGTTCGGATAGAGCCTGAAGAACAGAGGTCTCATAATTTTTCTCCTTTAGTTGATTTTAAACAGAAATGCAACATCATAATATCCAATTAAATTAAAACTAATTATTACACAAAGAACAACATAAAAAATAAAACATTATACACATACAACTTAAACAATTATGACAAATTAAATTTTTCAGACACCTACAGTTTAGAAACTGGAGGCGTCAATTCTGAGGTGATTGTCTTAGAACTACGATAGTACAGAATACCCATCCACTTCTAAGGAGATCTACTCCCTGCTCACTTCCTCAGGGCGTGCAGGGGGGTCTCGCTCTCCATGATGACACTCTTCACGATCGGGTCGAGCATCTTCACTCGTTTGTTGTGCTCTTGCAGCTGCAATCAGCCACATTACAGCTTTGTGCTCACAATAATAATTAGGTAGCAGTTTTAAGACTGACAGCTGGACCATTGTCGACGATGTTCTTGCGCTGCCAAGTAGGAAACATGAAGTGAGACCAATTGATGAGAGCCTGAATCATCAATCCATCTGTCTCTCTCTTCCATTCCGCGTCTCCTCACCGACTGCCCGTCGATGACCAGGACGGAATCCATGTGGTAGATGGCGTCGTTCACCGTTTCGCCATCGGGCGCCTGCAATAACACTCTAAAGGGTTGATCAACTATTAATTAATTATAATAGAATTAATTACATAAATGTATGCTCACCTCTCCATCTTGTATCAGGTCGAGATTCCGATGCGTGTCGTACCGCCTCTACAAAAGATTGAAAGTAGCAGGAAATACAGAATCTTCGAAAATAATTGCCACGAATGTGCTTTAAAAAGTAGATTAGCACTTTGAGCATTTACACCGCACAGTGCACAATTAACACACATCCGATCCACTGGACAGCAGAGGACAGTATTCAACATTGAACTCACGTCGTTGGCGCCGAGGAAGCGGGGATAGGGGTAGATGATTCTCGATTCCTCCTCCATCTTCTTACGTGATTCCCACTGCAACCAATTCATTCATTCATATCTATTTGCCTATACATAAAGCGCAGAGTGTTATCGTGTGTGACCAGGATCCGGCTAGAAACAAATAAGTAGAAAACTCACAGGGATCGGATTGCTTCTAATTTTGCCGCTGAGAAGGGGGTTATTTCGCTGCGCTGGGATGACGCCTACTACGCGTGCTGCAGGGGCAGGGGCAGCTGCGACTGCTGCAGGGGGAGGCACGGGTGGAAGGGCTGCAGCTGCTCCGAGGTGCACACTCGACTCACGCGTCTGCAATTTGGTGAGGTGATTAATGCAACAATTCTTTAAAAAGTAACCAATATTGGGAACAGTCGCAGGACAGCGGGACCAAAGATGAGAGAGAGGCATCATGCGAGAAAAACACAGCAGGATATTTTTTTGCAAATTAGGTGAATATTGAATAGCCTATGTTGTTAATCATGGCTGTTTCAATTTCTTAGTAGTAATTATGACTGACCCTGGATCGACGACTTCTCTTTCGCTGGGAGGGATCGTTGTTCTCCTTCTCCTCACCTCTGTCGGCCCCATCCTCCTCCGAGTTCTACAATATTTATAAAAACTAATTTTATATTTTAATACAAAATTTTGATAAGATAAAGTAAGTAGTTTTTTTTTCAACTGTAACAGGCAAATGATAAACTCAAACAGAATGACACAAACTTACTGTCATGGATCTCTTATTGTCCGTGGGACGAGGAAGGCCGCGCACGGAGTTTGATGGGCCAGCTCCGCCGCTCCCAGACTCAAAATTCAACAGTTACGCTATGGACAAAACAACAATAGAAAACACTGATTTAATCTTTAATATATTAATATCATAGAAAGGGAAAGATAAGAGGCCGCAATGAACTAAAGAATGACTCATATACAGATACGACAAACAATCTTGCGAAAATGTGAAATATGCACACAAAGGGAAAAGACTGCTCAAATTTCTTGTAATTAGCGGCGGACTTAGTGTTTTGGAGATGGGGGTGGAAGGTTGGCGAAGATGCAGAAGAGGTTACGTCGCTGTCAACTCACCGTCGCGTTCCTCAGAGGATCGGCTGCGGGAGCGTCGGTCGTCCCCCCATCGCTGCAAGTAACCACTCATATTGTTGATGCCCCTCCCTCGAACAATATGAACAAATTTTAAAAAATTCCCATTTAGCGCAGAATATAATAATGAACCAAAAAAGGGCGCTCGATGAATACGTTCCATGCAAGAGATTGAGAGGGTGTCAACAACTGCGACTGTCAATAGCTCATCCCCCACCAAAAAGTGTGAAGGGCGCAAAATGAAAGCGAAACCATAATCTTGCGAACTTATCTTTTTGTGAAAGCATGAAATAAGTGCCTTCGAAGTAAAGGGATAAAGCTACCTGGTTCGCCCGTTGGACAGGCTCTTCCTGCCACCCTTCTTGGATGAAGATGCTGCATTCCCCTTACTGCCAGCCATACTATAATTGCAAAAGATAACATGGAAGGGGAAAACTGTAAAAAATAAGTCAATAATCGAAAATACGGGGAAAATGCAGAATGCGGGAAATCTTGCCGCGCAGTCAGTGGTCAAATCGTGCCACCGTAGTTTCCGTATTTCAAAATGATCAGTAACTAGTTTTTAAAAAATTTCTCACTTTAGCGATCGTCACGTGAAATTGGAGAATTTTTTAAATGCTTCAATTTTTGCTGTTATGAGGTTGTCATGAGTGACAAATAACGATATGATAAATAGAATTCACACTTTAGTGGAAAATTTTCTCAAACAAGCATGTCCTTCTAAGCTCCGCCCACTTGGTGTCAGTGACGCACGCAGCGCCCGTCCGCAACGCGTTCCATAGGTCGCTTATTATTTTTTATGTCAATTATTAATTTATGAAACAAAAGTTTAGTGAACTTTAAATAGTGATAGCAACTAATTGGTGTCGAGTAGTATCATGATTGATTAATCTCGAAAATTATTTTATCTTTCTTACTTTGAACTACAAGGAAGCAAACTTACCGTAATCAGACTGAAGTACTCAAATCTAAATTCCTACTCCAATAGTCTAAATCTGCCCGTAGGAGTATGTGTCCTAAAACCCTTGTATAGCACATGCAGCCGCAATCTGATTAAAAATGAGTTTATGTGTGAAATCGCATACAATATGAAATAGAGTGGAAAATGGGGATTTACAAGTTCCTATTGTGAATACTGATGAAGAAGTTGAGAAAGATGGTCAGACACGGGGGAACAAGAAATAGATAGTTCGAAATACATCAACACTCTTCATAAATTTTGTCGAAACGAGACAAAAATATGCGAAAAAGTGTTCCAGCTTGACCACAATGCCAGATTTGAAAGAACAACACTATCAATTGACGATAAACTATTTAATATACAATGATGAGCTATAGAAAAATATAAATTAACGCAATAAATGCCTATGAGATGAGCTATAGAGTCTGGAACAGAAGCTACAGTCACTATCGGCCCTTCAAACGACTATAGAAAAATCCAAGCATACCGTAAGGATATGAAATTTCGGTGATCCATTCGTTTGGCATTGGGAAGCCATCATAAAAAATATGAGAAGGATCGTCGATCTGGATCATAAGTAAGATGAACATAAACTATGGCGGAAAAAATGCGGAGAATAAACGAACTTTGAGCGAACGTAGCAATATTTCGCTAACAACGATTCGCCTCAAAACAAGATATGATGTGCGTATGGACATTCTAATAGAATTCACAGAAATTCACGAAATAGGGCTAATCAGGAAGAGAATGGCACGAGAAAAACGTCGTTTTCTCCAAAACATTGCTTCAGTTCAGAAGGTATTGAAAATTTTCGCTAGTACCGATTCTCGCGAAACGATTACAATCTACCCAGTGATAGATTCTCCATCAATTCGAAACAAAAACAGAGAGGCGGGCCAATAAACTAATCGATAATCAAGAAAAAATCATTTTGGCAGTAAAAATTCGATTTGGCGCATTGGGAAAACACTCCCGTTTAAAGACACTCGCTCACCATCTTTTTCCCGGTCTTTAAATAGGACTTCCCGGTTTGGTGGCCGCTACTTGAAAATATCAATTTTACAGCCTAAATTGCTTAATTATTAATTTGCTTCAACAAACGGGAATCCATTGAGGGTTCGCCCCGATACCAGATACCAGCCGGTTGTCACAAAGTAACGCAATGTGATTTCCCTCTCGCATCTCAAAGGCATTGCTTCAATCACATTCATGTTAGTTAGATAGCGGTGAAGGAGTCTCAAATCAGTTGTCAAACACACATAAGAATGCTGAATGTCAGATTTTAGACACCCTTCATTCACTGATTATCACTTGCCGGAAATTGCCTCGTACTTCCCAATTGCTTCAACTATCACACTCGATGAAGCATTTTTGATTGTAAGCAAGAGCTTTCGTGTTATGGAAACACTTCATCATATGCTGCATCATCGGTACATTATGGACAAGGAACCCGTAAGTGATCATCGAGAGAAACGAAGGAGGAGAACGATAATATGATGGGATGGGGGAACGAATAACGAGTGTGATACGCGATGGGAGGATTCACAATGGAGTAAAGACGAAAGATAATGAACGAATCGAGAAAGTATCTGATCAGGGGGGAGAAGGAGGGGGGGGATGGTTCATAGCCCAGTGGGAGGGAGATCCGTAGTGAGGCTCAATCGCTGTTCCATCTTCCGCTGCGTGTAGTACGTCCAGTAGATGATCTAAAAGCCGATTATGACTATTGTTTCGTAAAACGGGAATCTCACATTGAAGAGCGCGAATAGCGTGGGAAAAAGCAGACTGGCGATCTTGTCTATCTTCTCTGGAGGCCACGATACGCAACCCGGAGGCCACTTTGGCAGCGGGATACGGTAGGAGCTGCGAGGAGGGAGGATTACAGTAACGGAATCGATCGATGGGCTCGTTTCGTCGCACCCGTCCGACTTCCGATCCAGGGGCAGCATGTAGCGTTCGTCGTAGCGACAGAGACCGGGAGGGGAGGACTCGAAGGCCGTCTCCACCTGCAAATCATGTTTCCCCCCCTTCGATAAACAGTTTTTATTCTCGCCACTCTTACCTTCTTGCATATTGTATGCTTCTTCTTGCCCGGCTGCTCATCCTTCACCTGAATAGTGCGACATTACATAATATCACTGGCCAGAATCCGATTTTGAATCAAATTTCCGGAATTTCCATCTCGATTTCTGGAGTGAACGAACCTTGAATCCGACGATGGCCAACTCGAGTAGCGAGCAGAAGATGAACGTCATCGAGACGAGCATCCAGACATCTCAAGAGAAGGAATTCTCTCGCTAGCCCCCATTGTTCCCTTGCACCGGTCAGCCATCGATGGTAACAAATTTAGAGATCGCAAAAAATAGTCTACCTATAGCCTTGATGTAGGAGACGCGCGGCAGATTGCGCATGATGTTGCCGAACTGAAAGTGTGTTTAGACAATATTTTACAGTTTTTCTCACCTGGAATATCATGGCCAGCAGTGCATTCACTCCCAGCATCGTCCTGGCTGGAATCGCCCGAGGACCAAGCGAGAACGAGACCCAACTGGAAGAGAAGGGTTACGGTATCGATCGAAGCCTATCGATTCCCTCTCTCACCTAATGAAGATGGTGAGATAGGTGGGAAGATATGCTTGCATGAAGTACCAGATGTAGCGACTGAACAATTGTTGATTATTTTTAGCTAATACAGTTTGATACCGTTCGAAAACGAGTTCGAAGTGGAGCTCGTCCCACATGCCCGCAGGGTAGGGCTCCTTCTTCTTCCTGGAGAAGGATCAGCCATGATTTGTGATTCCTTCCCTCTAAGACCTCTCTTACTGTGTTGCAACATCAGTGCAAAAAGGCGAATCCATATGAGAGACTTTTTGAGTGAGTGAACATATCTGTAGATACCCTTGGCATTAGCGAAAAATCGAATCCCTCCAAAATGTGTACACATGTAGTACTCGGGGAGTACTACTCAGACACGGCATATTTAGTGTTCTAGCTCAAGTGTTCGGGAATGAGATGTACTTTGGTTCAAAAATTTCAATTTTCGAATTTTTCCGTTTCGCGATGGATCTGATCGATTCATATCTCTAAAAATTCATAATATTCGCTTGAGTGCACCAACCAAGGTTCATCAGAATCGGATGAAAACTCGACGTGAAAACATCAATTTCCGATTAATATTATTTTTAGCTATTTCAGATATAGTGGTATTGACACTTTTTATTAGCTTGATTTGTAGCTCTCACTGATTACTGTTTACTATAAAATTTTGAGCGAAAAATAAAAATACATGTCTGGCGAAATTTTCAAAAAACCGAAAAAAGTCATTTCGTAATAAAGTTTCAGGCTACCGTATCCTGTCATGAGAATATTTCGCAAATCGTCGAACATTGATGAATTTTTGAATCATTTGGAATTTGAATGTTTCAGTGAAGAACCTAACTGGCACATAACAGAGAACAACTGAAATCATTCGCTAATGTGCTGAAATCGGTCAGAGGTGTGATACTTGTGTAATGGTGAATTTTACAAATTGCAGTAATTGACCGCTATCACTTCAAATGTATTGAAATCGTAATTTCGATACAAGTATCGACTGTAGTTCATCAAAGTATGTGAGAAAACTACATGGGCATAAGTTCAGGCAATTTGTAAAATGCACCATTACACAAGTGTCAAACCTCTGACCGATTTCAGCACATTAGCGAATGATTTCAGTTGTTCGCTGTTATGTGCCAGTTAGATTCTTCACTGAAACATTCAAATTCCAAATGATTCAAAAATTCATCAATGTTCGCCGATTTGAGAAGTATTCTCATGACAGGATACGGTAGCCTGAAACTTTATTACAAACTGACTTTTTTCGGTTTTTCGAAAATTTCGCCAGACATGTATTTTTATTTTCCGCTCAAAATGTTATAGTAAACAGTAATCAGTGAGAGCTACAAATCAAGCTAATAAAAAGTGTCAATACCACCATATCTGAAATAGCTAAAAATAATATAAATCGAAAATTGATGTTTTTACGTCGAGTTTTCATCCGATTCTGATGAAACTTGGTTGGTGCACTCAAGTGAATATTATGAATTTTTAGAGATATGAATCGATCAGATCCATCGCGAAACCGCAAAAATCGAAAATTGAAATTTTTGAACCAAAGTACATCTCATTCCCGAACACTTGAGCTAGAACACTAAATATGCCGTGTCTGAGTAGTACTCCCCGAGTACTACATGTGTACACATTTTGGAGGGATTCGATTTTTTACTAATGCCAAGCATGTTCACCGACTCAAAAAGTCTCTCATATTTCTTTTTGGGGCTTTTCCATCGTTTTTCACGCGACTTCTCTTTTTCTCAGCCACCGTCCCGTGCGATGGAGATCATAAGGGAGATACTCGTTGACCTCGCAGTGTATTTGATGAGATCGTAGTCGGGGAGGACGATCTGTGAGAGTAGCTGAATGGGTGCCACCATATTTCCCTCCCCGTCGAATGTCTCCGCCGCCCAGTTCATCTGCACCTCCTGGTTGTTGTAGTTGAAACTGCAAATACAGTCAGTTATCGATGGAGAATATGATAACAATAAGCTACCGTACCTCTCGTAGATGAGGTTGCACTTCTGCACATCCATTGGGAAGTTGGAGAGGTCCATCTGACACGGGCCCTTCACACGTGTTCGCTGAGAAATCATAGCCCTTGTTTCAGATTCGATGATCTCTACTGTATCGCAGAGAACTATACGTCGTAAATGCGTGTCTCAGTTGGATCCCCCTCATAATCCCTCCTTACCCCTGGGATACACACGAATGTTTTCTTCGCAGTTCCCTCGAAAAACAATCGGATGATCAGAGTTGATTCTCAGAAGTAGCCTGACCAGGTGAACCCTTTTCTCTCTACACAGGACGATCTCTAGGTGGATTCCTAGATTATTCCCCATTCATCCAACCCGGATGTCCGATCTCTTCGACCCATTCGTGTCTCATCTCAATGATCCCCCTCTCAGCCATGCGAGCGTCACTCTGCACATTCGATTCCATCTCGGAACTGCATGCAGACACGCCAAAAATCGAGAGGAAGAAGGGAAGGAAAACGTGGCCAAACTCAATCAACTGGAAGCCTAAGCCACCTACAGAAGGCGACGGAGCGTGTCATTCGCAAGGAGGAAAGAGACGAGAACACTCACATAGTTCACCCAGACAGTCCCGTTCGGGTAGAGCATCAGGAAGATGTTCCTGAATGAAATTCAGTCTCGCAGACAGAGAACCAATGCGAACTTGAAGGGCGAATCGTGGATCTGGGCAATTTTGCTGTTGATGAAGCAGCTGTTGGGAGTCCACAGTCGCTCCAGGACCTGCAATCAATTTCAGTAATCTACTGTTTCGAAATTTGCGTTCGAGCATTCGTTTGTCTCCATTGAGCTACGATGATGGATGAGTCTGTTTCCCCTTCTTCTCCCTTCCTCCTTGTCAATACCTGATGATTGAGTGAGAGATTCTGCTTGCAGGGGTTCAGATGGTCGAAGTAGAGGGCAGGATCCATCCACATCTCGTTGATGTAGATGTCCATCTCAACAACAACTCCATCATTCCCCCCATTTTCAAAGATTGAGCATGGTTTTTTGGTCATCGATGCTCCGATTCCATCCAGCGTTACTCTAATTCGCAAGGCATGCGGAATCAGAAAACACCATCTGCAGGTCACCGATTAGGGTGGTTTTTACTCCATTTCTTTGGATTAGCACAAGAAGAGGTTTGATGTTTGCTGAGCAAAGCTCTCCTGTCCACTTGGGTACGTGATCTCGCACATCTTTCATGGCACTTATCAGGGATTGCCGAAAGTAGATCATCGATTAGGACGACTTCTTTCATTTGCACTTCCTGTTTGTATCTCAGCGCATGATGGACTTCAGTCTAGCGCTAAAAAGGGTACTGTGCTTCGCAATATTAGCAACGCGCATAAAATTTTGTACTTTTAGTGAATTCCCTGCAACCCAGAAAATGCTGGAAATACCTCGAAATCGTTGGTGATTTCATCGATGGTTGTGATGGCCTGGATCCAGAATTCCACCGTCACTTTGACTCCTTCTTCGGCTGAAAAAAGCATCCTTTTCACTGTTGTCTCACCCAGTTATTGTAGATGAAACTACGACAGATAGATTTCAGATGTTTTCGTACTCCGTTCCATTAAGAGGTCTCGTTACGAGGGGAGATAATAACCACTTATTTGCGTCATTGCTAGATATTATCCCCTGCCCAGTGCAATAGTAGGGATGGAGTCTCTCTCTCTATTTCGCCCGTTCTCTTGCCAGTTAGAGTGATGAAAGAGAGGTCGGAATGAAGAGAGCGTGCTCCTCATTGTCCACAATTGACTCTTAATTTGAGGGGCCAATTTCGATGTCTCTCTCCTCATTTATGCGCAGCGTAGGCAAAGAATGAGCAGATAATTTGCGAAGCGAGGGAGAGATGAGGTGTCCAAATTCGCGAGGCTTCTGTCAGAAGCTGGTGGAAGCTTGTCATTCACAGGGACTGTGCTCGGACAAACGCTACCGTACCACACTACAGACGAGATCACTGATCGAGAAATAGATAGTACTTTAACATCTTCTCTACTGGTCAGGCATGTGACACGTAGAACTTACTAGGGATGCGGAACTTATTGTATCCAGTTCCGTTGAGTAGTTTGTCGATGATCTGTATGTCCCTTGAGCAGTTTCTCCTGGGTGTTGACTGCTCCGTGCGTGAGGTTCTGCAATTAATTTCAGGTTTTTGAACCTATTTCGGGCTAAGCTCCACTTGGCAGCCACTTCCCTCAGAGTGTCCACTACTACACATGACTAATGAGATGGAGCAAACTAACTCCTTTTCCCTTACTTCTTTCATGATTTTCAAGGCAAAAAGTGGTAACCTGGTGGTCTCAGCCTCGTCCTCGCTCTCCTTGAGGGAGTAATCCTCGTCGATCCTCAACGCTGACGACGTCGAGGAGACGATGAGGAAGAGAAGAGAGAGGAGGAACGGACCCCGAGGGATCATCGAAAGGAGTCTGAAGGAGGAGGGTGAATCAACTGATGATTGCGAGAATAGACGATCATGAGAATCGATGTGATACAAGTGAACGACGGATATAGAAATAATATTGTGAGGCAGATAGTTCGCATTCTCGGAATGTCTATACGGGGAAGACTCGAAGCCTTTCACTGTCAACGACAGACCAAGAACAAACAATAAGGAAGCCCCGCCTGTGATAGTTCTTTGGTATCGGATAGGAGTGCAGGGCAGATTGGGTCTATCCGAAGGGCATCTAGATGGAGACAAAGGACCAAAAGACTTATCATGGCGATGAGCCGGGGGGATAATGGGGGGGGGGGGGGAATGGGAGATCACTCAGGTGGATGCAATACGACTGGCTGCAGAATAGGGGGACAAGGAACTGGAGACGGGCCATTGGCGCGTCTGAAAGAGGCAGAAGAGAAGGGAGGATGATGGTAATGAGACATGCTAAGAGAGGAGGGAATGGGGAGGAGAAGCACTGAAGGAGTCATAAACGAGCACCAGAGAGACTCGAGCAGGAGGGAGGAATGACCGAGTGCAACATTGTCTCGCTCTCCCAAAATGGAACTTCGTCGGGAGTACGTGGAGAAATGACGAGAAGAAAGGGTGTAGTGCAAGGGAGATTAGAGGAGGAGGAGTCCTGATTATGGAACTAGATGGAGGGGGACTCAAATGCGAACTAATGCGCGGCGAGGAATCGGCAGCTTACTTTGATGTTTCTCCCGGAGAAATCAGCTGACGATGGGGGAGGGAAGCAGATGGACGTGATAAAGAGATGATCGTGATCTACCAGACTCTAGGCACCGATACGACAGTGTCACGGGAATGATCACACTGTTTTGAAGGTGTTTCACACAATAATTGAGACTGCGCAAAATGCGAAGGTTTCGAAGCTCTAGTACGGTATATCTCGAGAGGTGTGAAAACAGAAGTAATAGAGAGGAAACGGTTTGATCTCGCCTCTCGCTGGATCACACGATCGAATGAAAGTATCGTCGCCCTATCTGCAAACAATCGACTGAAATCCGAGCGAGGAATGAATGGCCCTTCACCTCTCATCTTCGAAGGTGAGAAAGCCCCCCGTGATTCCCCCCCCCCCCTCCCACCACCGACTAGGAAAACAAGCACTACAGTTCGCTCATTTCAGTGAGTATTCAGGGAATTAGGCTAGAATGAACGGGGTAACACACCCCCATGAATGCCCTTCATTAGCACAGTAATCGTCAAAATACCGTATAGCAATAGAGATGATCTGCGAAGAGGAGTACTAAAAAATAGCGAGAAATTGAGGAGCCACTTTTCATTTAGTATTTACATCGATGACGAGAAAATGAATCACGGTTCTTTGAATGAATGGAGACATTGGGGCTGATCAGAGAGACAAAGTTCGTTCCTTCGGCTCGAGTACAGTTGGAGAAGGTAGAGGAGGGGGTGTTGACGAAAGAATGGCTGGATTATCCCAGTACTTCAACCTTCGCACTTCGCAAGAGGGCGATGAATAGATTATCAGTGTGAGATTCAGAATCGATTCGAACGCGAACGTTGACTAGGAACACTGGAAAATGAAGCAAACTTGGAAGATGATGATGGAATACGTTGGTCTAGATGCTAGTGTCAAGCACCTTTTATGGTTGACTTCCGACAAGGACATTTAGGAGGAAAAGAGAGGAGAAGAACGAGGAGAATACACGCTAGACGGGACTCGGATCCAGTGAGCTACTGAGCTACCCACTCCAAATTAGAGTGCTACGATGACGAATCAATCGTCGCAGACCTAAAATAGTGCCATCTCTAATCGTCAAACACGTCTTCAAGGGAACAAATTCCACTAGTTAGGAGCAATTCAGAGGATTCTGGGAGATCTAAGGCATCATTCCTGCAAGTCGAAACAGGAGTCTAAAATATAGCTGACCACCCATTGCAGTGAAGGGTGTCAAACAGCGAAGTTAGGAGCGATTCCGGAACTTATCGAGATTTGCTGCATCACTTCCCTCGAAGGAAGCGATTGCTAGCGGATCTACTCTTCTACTTCCTGTATTTACTCGCCCGTGCAAGGGGGAGACTGACAGGTTCCCTCCCCCTGACAGTCTCCTCCTCCTCCTTCCTCAATTGGCTTCTATACAAATATTCGAAATCGAGGCGAAATACCAGACTATTTCTGTGAGTGACAGGGAGGCGCTTTTAGCTGGATTCGAATCAGACTAAATCTGCCTGGATTCATCGTGGAATGAGAGATCGGTAGAAGTGAGGACGTTGGCGGATGATTTGAGTGGGAGAGAGGGGCGTTCCCACATGAATCAGATGGAATTGAGGTAGAAGCAGGTGCACAATGAAGATGAGAAGAGTAGAATGAGTAGAATGGAAAGAGAACACGAACGAGAATCAGGAGTTATGAGAAGGGACTAATACTCTTTGCATCTCATTTCTTTCAGTGTCGGGGAAAAAACAAAGTTTGTGCTTATACGAGAGTGGACCTTTCTCTAAATACGCATGATAATGAACTCTAAGCACGAGATGTTTCAGTGGAAGTGAGCTCAGAGGGACTAATCTGCAAGTCATTGAGTATACACTTATCCGGAACCCAGTGAATCAGGTTAGAAAACGGATGCATGTGAAAACGATATTGAACTGTGCAGTGTCTATATCAGATTATTGTCACCGAGGAATTGCTCATCCATGCTGCTGACAGGGTCAACATATATACCGTGCCCTGCTCTCCATTGAACAAGAGTGTAGGCATCAAGTCATACGACTGAATCGGGCCCGTGCACTTCATTGCCCGGGTCACACCATAAAACGAGGCCGGAAATTCCCCTTGAGGGCCACGCTCAGCCAGGGCAAAAATATAGCAGTGAACTGACTCCTAATCTGGAGTCTTAGAGGATGGAGAGGGGAGAGGAGAGAGCCACGGCTGTGCTTTTTATGAGTTTGAGAAACAGTAGGAGAGGGAGGGGTTTAGAAGGGAAGGCAGAGCCATCAATCAGTTCGTTTCGAGGATTAGAGGAACAGGGGAGGAAGAGGTCGTCAGAGTCGAGAAACTACCCGCAAAACGAGGCCGACGACGCAACAAAATCAGAGAGAAACATAAAGAATCGGAGGAACATGCTCCCCAAAACGTGAGAAAAAGGGTGATTGAAGAGCCAAAAATTAGTGAGCAAGTTGCAAAAGAGTGACGAGAAACTTCCTGGAAGAATGGGTGATTCGGTGAGTTCATCAGGAGAGGAGAGAGATGCACCTCCCTAGATAGCCTCCCTCCTCCTGTCCCCTCCTCCCCCCCTCTCTTCCTCTTCCCTCCACTCACTCATTCCCAAAATTATCGCATTAGTGGTAGAAGAAGAGGGAGAGAGAGAGGAAAAGTTTAGCACCACAAGACTCCCGAATAAATGTTTTCACAGAGCGCGCGGAGCACGGAGAGAGAAGAGAGAGAGGACGGAGAGGGAGAACGGATGTTCGGCCAGCAGAGTTCCCCTTCAGTCCACTCTTCCATCAGCCACTACTAAGGAGTATCGAGCAATCGCTCTTTGCTCTCCTCCATCTCACAGGTAATACGAATTTCTCCTGTTTAAAAAAGAAATCTGTTCAGAACAATATGTGTGAAATCACAAAAATAATATCATACTATCAGGTTGTAACATAAGTTTTGTCGCGTCCAATATCTTATGCATTTTAACCTCAGAAATTCTTCGAATTAATTTAATCTCAATTTCGTTATTCATCATCAGTGAGGGCCTTCGTACTCTTTCTTACGCGCTTTACTTCAGTCCTGTCAAGGCAGTTGAGGAGGCACATTAGTCAGACAAAGTTGTACTGAGATAAGGATTACAAATCATTTTCACGCATCAGCTCTTCTTGAAAAGGATAAATTATGCCGATTTTGTGTGATTTCCGTAAAGTACTACATATGTGCATAATTTTGAATCACGGATAATGACAAACGAAAATCGTTCTAGAAATGTAGACGACTTTGTATAATGTGGATGGTTGGTGACGGTCGCGAAAACTTTCGCAAGCCGAATTTTCTTCTCAATAGATATCCAGATCCAAATAGTGGTGGAATATAGTTCACCCAAAGTGGTCAGTATGCAGACAAAGTTTGGGGTAGATTGGGTTCTGTTGAGATAAGTGGCTCCATTCAGAACGATGGTATGTAAATTAAACTAATGAAATCGGCACTTTGTTCATATTCCTACCTCGCACACATGTTCAATATCTGATTTGTTGTGTCCATCCTAACCATAAACCCTTCCCTTACTAGTATCTACTTGGGATAAGTTTGGAAATAAATAGCTTTTGAATGACAATCTTTAATTCGAAACACCTAAACTTGCATATTTTGGTAAAATTGTGCGCGAATTGAATTAACAAAAATTCAAATTTCCCACAAGTGGAGTGTTCTTTCTCTCACTTGTTTAATGATAAATTATACTTCCATGAGTGGTAATTGGAACGCACTTATGTTAGTCACTGTTGTTGCAATTCTGGATTCAGAAGAGTTGGTCAAGTTGGCTACGAATCAGCGGCTAACCTTACACTCAGTGAAGTATATCTTTGATTCCGCTCAACATAGCACCATATCTGGCGTATATTTTGAAAGAGCATTGACGGGGTATATCACCATGCTGTAGAAGTTTGGTTCATTATTCATCTCTGCGAACTAGCACCCGATCAAACGAATTAATAAAATATGCACCAAATTTAAATCAGTTCATATTAATATTTTTCGCATAGCCAGCGTGCGCAGTTCAGCTCTACCCTATTGTTTGAATGTGCATGAACACCCCAAACATATACTAGGAGATCAGGCATTGATAATGTTTGAGAAGTATCCTTCATGGAAATATTGTGAACCTCCGAAATGCGACAAAACTTATGTTACAACCTAATACATATATCTAGACGAGGCAAGTTTCTATCACTAATTTGAGAATAATTTTGAAATAGATTTGGGGAGTATCTGAGAAGAATATAACGAGAGAATATCATCCTTCGTTCGAAATGCACAGAATGATTTGCATAGAATATTTTCCATAAATAATCCACAACGAGGAAAATATGCTTCGAATTAGTCAATACCTCGTCTGTTATAAAATTATTCAGAAGAAATAAACGTAGAAAAATCAACGCGAATTCAAAGAACGTTCAAAATTTTAAAATTAGAACTTAGTCCAGATAATCTTGGGAGTAGTGACAGAATGGGATGTACTCGGGTCACGCTGCTTTCAAATACTGACGTCTCTCTCAGCTTGGAACGATGATCGTGGAGAGCAGAGAAGGAATCGGATTAAGACTCTACGTGATGACCGCAGGGATGACAGAAACAATTAGAATCATAGAGAGGAAGGGAAGAGTTCCATGGGCAGACTCAGTGACGGAGTCTGTCTCGTACTAGCGAAGAGGAAATGGAGCAAGGTCCGACAACTGAGTTACTCATCAGAGCACGTCTGTCCAGACTAAGAGATGTAGACAGAGTAGACTGAGTAGATGTACATTGATGCTCGCGTCTACACGAAAAACTCACGCCAATGTGTTTTCGTTTAGCACTGCGAGAAATTATTACAATGCGAGGCGAGTGAACGAGTGGGAGCAGAATCAGCTATGAATGACCCCATATCTGGAGCAATTCCCGCCTAGAGGACTTATTCCAGCCACTTCTGCCTGTTTTATATCTCACACGAGACCTGGGCGGCCTTTCTCTCGAATATGAGCTGCTTATTTATAGACAGACGAGTGTTTTACGGATATTCGTAATAGTTTCCTCCTCCATTAGATTTCGTCTCCTAAGTGATAGTCACGAGGCAAAAGCTGACTATCAATGCATCATGAGCGAGAACATCAACACAGTAGACATGAGCAAGCGCGTATCGAGTAACCCGGAACGGTCCTAGAGCATCCTAAGTCGACGTGACAGGTACGGTAAGGAGCTCTGGAATGACGGGAGTCCTTCCCCATTCCCCCAATTGAGCATTACAAAAAGTGCAGTAGATAGAGGCAGAGCCCGTTCGAAGGAAGCAGGAGACGAAGGAGGAAGAGGAACGTAAGGAGGAGTCGGTATTGAGATGGGAATTGGGAGGGGAAGGGCGCAGACATTTTTGTGTATGAGCAATGACGTGTTCTCGAGAACTCACAAATTGACAATGAATTCACTTTTTCTTGTCGGTTCCGCGACTTCGAAAGGAATCGGCGACAGAAGGAGATTCTTCGGGAGGTCCTTTTCAGTGATCAACCTAGAATTGGATTCAGACGCACCCAAGAGATCACACACCTACAATTAATTTCGAAGCGACAGACAGGAACGTGAGGACTTTGAGAGCAAGCGGAAAGAAGTGTCAACTAGAGAGGGGAAGTGGATGCCTACTAGAGTCTTCACTGTCTAAAAGTTCCCTCCCTTCCTCCTCTCCCCTTCCCTCTCCCCTCTCTCAATCCGATTGCAAGTGTTCTCGTATGCAGAAGCAGGAAGCTGCGACACTCTCAGTTTCAGAAACAATTATCCACAAATAGGAGGTCCAGCCGCACTTTGGAGGTGCAAACAACCATCAAACTACGGGACTTCTCTCTATCATGGGACAGGAAAGGCTGAGGAAATTCATTTTTTATCAGAGATCTCACATAACTGCAATGAAAACACACGGAGGAAATATGATTAGTTGTGCCTTATGCTTGCAGTAGAAAATACAGTGGGAAAAAAAGGAAGGAGTGAGCCTATCGAGAGAATGTCCATGAGAACGAGAGGAGTAAGTGAAGGAAGTGGGCATCAAATCGAATAAATTTCTACGTGTGTTCACAAAAAATGAACAAAAATACTGGAAGTTTGCAAGAAGGGTGAGATTTCGAGCAAAAATAGTGGTCATAATTCAGAAATGAAAGAAGAAAGAAGAAGCAGTGATAAATCTGAGCACTCGAGAGTAATCATAATGGGAGAAACGAGAACAATTGCATAATTGTTGAGGGAGCAGAGAATTCTTCATAAGAACCGACGTGGCAATCGACCAAAAAGCGAGTGGCGCAGAAATAATGGGCGAATTATTTGACAGTACAGTGAACAAAGAGGATATGCTAAACAAACAATGAAAATGAGGTAATGCGTGATTCATCGATAGAAAGTTGCAGAGCTACTCTACTGCAAAATCGACGTGCAAAAGTCATTATGCAATTTGTGGAGATAGATGCCGAGCTACGGTAATCGTACAAATACAAAATTCGACGTGAAAAAGTCAGCATATAATTACAGAGAAATGCGCAGCAGCTGCAAAAATCGCGCAACAATCTGTATAAGAAGTCAATCATCAATAGGAAGTGGGAAGTGTCAGCTACCGTAATATAGAGACAATTCAGGAAAGTGATCAGTAATGGAAAGATACAATAACCTAGGCTGAGGTCTCCCTATATGTTGGTCGATATGCGGAGGCAGGAGAGGGGCGGTACGATCCCTGTTGGGATCCGTAGTGGATTTGCTGCGATGAGTAGGGAGGGTATGGCTTATCGAGAAGAGGCTCCTCTCGCACCATCGGAACACCGCGGAAGTGAAGGTCGGACGAGCTAAATGGACACGATAGAGCCGGGAAATTGGCCCCAGCCGGAGCCGAAACCGGCATTTAGATGCGGGTCGTAGTCGGAGCCCACAGCGTGGTCGGGTGCCTGAAGAGAGCGCGGAGAGGAGTGCGAACACAGAGATAGACACTGCACACCACAGAAAAAGGAGACGACTCGCGAGAGCCGGAACCGGGAGATAAAAGGCATTTGCCGGTTCTCGCGAGCCGCATGGGGAAGAAGCGACATATTAAAGGGGATGTTAGTGAGTTTCCGAGACCATGCGGGGGAGGAACTAAGGGAAGCATGCGATAGAACAAAGGAAATAGTGCTACTATGTACTTACTAAAGTGGTCAATCTTCCTCCTGTATTCAGCATTACTACATTATCGAGCTAACTGAGACTGCGACAACTCACCATTGCTCCTCGGCGACGTTTGACAAAAGGAGCATATACACACCACTACAGTATTACGCGCGCTCTCTTCATCATCACTGTACAGTAACCGGGGAATTTCGGTTTGGGGACGAAACTCATGGCACGACATTGATAATCTATCTATCCTACGTTTCAAGGTGGGGAAGGTGGTGGGGCTCCGCGCTCAACTTCTCGATTGGCACCGGGGCTTTGCTACAATTTGGTTCCATGGGATCGGGGTCTGGTTCCGTTTTTGGCTGTACAAAATCTTGGACTTTTCGTTGCTAGAGCGTCAGAAAAAATCGAAGAGAACGGAAGGGTTAGCCGACAGTCTCGGGCGGGTTACGGGGTGTTAATTACAGTAACCAGGACGGGAAGATCCAGAACCGGGGGTTACCTGCGTGACTCCTCGGATCCGGAGATGAACTTGTAGGTGGTGGTCATGGCACAGATGAAGGCGAAGAGGAAGCAGAGAGTGCCCAGAAGATGCATGTAGAAGGCGTACCCGATCGATTGCTGAGTAGATCAATGATTAAGAGGTGTTAATTATTTTCATGTATTCATTCTGATGAGTTCGAGATGAATTTTTAAAAAAACTCCGCTTCCATAACTATTCTGGGAGATTCATTTTTCTTTTTTTTTCAAGTGGAATGAATTTTCCATCTAACAAGCTTCTAACATTGTATGCAAACTTGTATTACAGAATCGGCTGTAAGATACATCTCTTCTGCTCATGAAGATCTCAATGTGGTCCCACGCATTGCAACTCCTACTAATCATAGCAAGCATTTGATCGAAGGCCCCTCTACGCAATCTCCCGGCTGTCACAGAAGAAATGAAGAATAAATGCGAGAGTGATTCATCCCTCACCTCATAAGTGCCGACCATTCCCTGAACGAATCGATTGTCGACTCTGTTGGCTGCGAGGAAGAAGATGCCGTCGGCGATGAACGAGAAGATCACTGAATCATGATTTCTCTCCATTGTCAATTTCCCCCCCTCTGTTTCATGAGTCTGATCTTGATGCGAGCATTTAATTGATTTCGCAGGTTTTTGCTTCTTTTCTTCGAAAACAATCAATTAACACTACATCGAAAGCGCGAAATCGAGAGAAGTTCAATTCGTTTTATCAACATTTTTTCTTCCGAAAAAATGAATGGAAAGCTACTTAATGTTCAATGTATTATTGATTAAGATAATTAATAAACTGACTGGCGATGAATAGTGAGATGGCGAAGCAGAATGCAGTGGGAGGGAAGATGGGGGCGCAGATTCCAGTGCAGATCGAGATGAAAGCGAGGAGAATCGAGGAGATTATGAAGAAGAGAATCGCCTTGTGCCACGCTGCAAGGGATCGTTCGCACCAACTCCAGGTTGTAATCGCTTTCGCTTGTAAGATACTCTTTCACATCCCGTCACAGATCTCGGAAGTATGCTTGCACCAAGGTATTTCCAATCGCTCAATTTTGCATACAAACAAGCTTCGAGATCAAAATCGTCCCTACCTCTTTGTGCGAAATTTTAACCGCATATTCTCATCTATCTTTTGCTAAAAACGAAGCTCTTAGACAAAACTATCACAGTAATCAACCCTAATAGCTGAATTCATGCTAGGACTCTTGGCGACACCCGCTCTGACACTCAATCTACAAGTTCTCTCTCTTTGTGGTCCATCATCTCTCGTCTCCTTCCCAATCATGTTGTAAATATATATTAAACAATTTGAGAAATAAATAATGAAATATGGCCTTACCCCAGAATTTATGGTGTTCGCTCTCTCCGGCTGCTCCGTCCTCATCGATGTTGTTCAGCGTGTTCTCGATCACTTGCTCAGCAGAATTGTCGAACTGACGATTATTCATTTACCAATTTATCCGTTTATCAAATTTGTTTCCCATTTCTCACCTTGTACATGCAGTGGAGTGGCGCCTCTCCGTAGAATTCGCCCACTGACACGACGTGAGTCTCCGCCCGGATGCAGTCCCACCACAGACCGTGCTGCCAAGTATCCTCTCATTTGGTTCACATTCAAGACAGAGTAATAAATTTTTAACACGTCCCGCAACAATGCTACCATGAAATGCCTGTATCGATATTACAAATGAAACCTGATGTTCGGCTCGGAACTCGCGAATGGCGACAATCTGCCACGCAGGAGAGAAGACTCCTGCAACATATTATTAATTTGAAAAGCTATTTTCAAGCGTGATTCCATCCCTCAAAATCACAAATATCTCACCAGCCGAGGTCAGGATGATTCCAGCGAGGATGAGAACGATGGATAAACCAAGCAGCGCTTTCTGAGCTAACGTCGCCATCTGGAAAGATCAAAGATCACTTGGAATAAATGGAAGCACAGTAATCCACGGAGACTCGATCGATATCCAATCAACAATGGGATGCAATTGGGCGCGACAAAGGGGTGGCCGGCACAACAATCACAGTTCTTCCTTTCTCGGCAGGTGCCCCAGCAGGGGAATCGATAAGTGAGTCATGCCTTCCCTCCTGCAGAGACTCGCTCTCGCAGAGGCAAAAGCTGTTGTGAAATCGAGTTTTCGCAACTGCCTGAGGGCACGAAATTCACGAGTCGAGAGTAGTACTCGAGATGAGATGAGAGATCAGAGACAATGCGAAGAGGAAGAGAGAGGGAAGAGAGAGGAGTGCAAGGGTGTGTGCCACGAACCGGTAAAGTGACCTAATGCAACTGTGAGAGAGGAGAGACAAAGATGTCACTGAGGAGCAACGGCTGTTCTCTCAATGACTTTGCAGAGACCTGTCAGAGCATTTGAGGAAGTCTGACAACGGAAAATTTGTAGACTCAGTTCCAGTGTGTTTCGGGGAAAAAATCATCGGAGAATCACAAAGAGATGCAATAAATCAGTCCCAGGTAAGGTTCTTAAGGGGGGAGCAAGGCGAACAAACGGCGGAAATCGGCCAGTGGTCCCTCTGCCATTTCGACATTGTTACCATGGAGCCGTGCGCGCTTTGCGCCGCAGAGGGGGAGAGGCTGAGGGAGAGAGAGAGAGAGAGATGGATTGCACCCCTTGTTATTGGCCCTCCCTTGCACATGGTCAGCAGGGGAGATTCGAATGAAGAGAAGAGAGAGAGGGGGGGGGAGGAATGCTCATGCGATTCGAACACTCATGCAACTGCCACTGAATGGGAAGGATCGGGATGAGTTCACTCCGTGTATTTGATATTTGACTACTCGAGAGGCGACCATTACAAGTGCCATGGAGAGAGTCGAGTTATCGTCTCACTCTCTTCATTTAGTACACTATCTCTGGTCAGAGCGAGTGGGAGAATGGATTAGAAGAGGAGGATCGCGATCTCCACTAAGGAGGGGAGACTTCAGTACAACCGTGTGGATTGGGGGGATGGGCATTGGCAATCGAATCGAACGCCTCGCTGACTCTCAATACCCATTCATATGCAGAGATGGGCGAGGGAATCGACCAAACGGCTGGTTCCATCCAAAAACGGAGAGTGAGTCAAGCGAAGAGATCGCATCGGAAATGTGGACATTCCCGGTTTTCAGCCTCGCATCGATCAAAAATCAATATTAGAAAGGAGTGAAAAGCGCGGAAAATGAAATTGAATAGGAGGGCGCAGCGTGTTATGCCCATGCAATGACCTAGTGAGGAAGGAGGGGAAGGGAAGGATCGAGGGGAGATGCGAAATCGGCGAAACCGAGCTAGAGAGCGTGCGTTTCGAGGAGAGACTAGACGCGATGGAGAGAGAGAAAGTGAAAGAGCAGGGAGAATTGAGAGAGAAACGGCGAGGAAAATCAGCGATAGTAGTGAGGCTCCGCTGGGCATCATGACAGGAGTGGCCTTGAAATGGCGCATACCTTCTCCCCCCCCCCCCTCCACTCCCTAGCTGTGACTCCCAGTGGGATCAGTTACATGAGAGGATACCAAGGGAAGAGCTGAAAGGAATCAGACTGATTTCGAAAGCTGCTAGTGATTATCAAACGCGGAATGAGGATTGGGCTCATGGTCGATTCACGGACACAACGTTATGAAATAACGCAAGTAAAGCCCTATAATCAGAGTCAATTTCCATTTCTTTCCAGTCAGAGAAGGATATTGACAGTGGGCTTTATGGGTAGGGTAGTCATCACGCGAAGGTACTCCCTCCCCTCTTTCAAATGAGGTCGGCTTGGGCCCTTTCCCCTGCAATGGGATTGCGCGTGGTGGTCTAGGTTACCCCTGTGCCAGTCGACTGACAATAGAACCTGAGGGGAGGGAGAGGGAGGAATATCCGCAAGGTGGAGAGATAATTAGGAAAGGGGAACGACCGAGATGGGGGCTGAAGCCTCTACTCTCAGCAGGATTGGATAGGTGGGGGCTCGAGAGGGTGAGAGGATGCAGAGGGAAAGAGCCTTTGAGAACTGTCACAAACAGTTCGAATGAGGAAAACACGCACGATTTGAGAGAAAGCGAGCTCTGAATGGTGACTATTCCGTTCTCGATTGAATTGCACCCGGTGAGAACGAGAGTGGACACGTGCTGGTTACTCAACAACTGCATTCTACGAGTAAATGAAGAGGGAAGACGAAAACATTATCTATACAGGGAATTCTGACATCTGAAACATCTACGATAAATCAGATAGAGATGGGTAAATGAAACCATAGTGAAAAGGCACAACCATGGAGAAGGAAGCATCGCTGTAAGTGATCACCACTGATTGCTCTCCTTCTCTCACGCACTCATAAACCTCAATAGACCAATTTCACTTCAGCTTTCTCTTTCTTTTCTCTCGCGCAAGCACTCAAAATAGCTTCGACCTTCAATCGATTGGGACGCTGAAAACACATGGAATTCGATGAGACGAGTACCCGTATGGAAGGAGAAACGCGCCCCGGGCTATCTATGGAGAGTGGGAATAAGACGATTGGGGATAGCGAGAGCCTCTCAATCGCACCCTATCTCTCGGTGCGCAGAGAGAAGAGAGAGAGGGAGAGTAGAATAGCTCATTATCCATCTAAAGGTGACTCAGGGAGGGATTCGAAAGGGAGAAGGAGAGTGGGGGGTGGAACATGTTTATGCCTCGAGGGGGTTTCTCCCTATCTGAGATGGCTGACCTCATTCCGACCTATCCTCTCGATTCAGGAAGTGGAGGAGGAGGAGGAGGGAAAGTTGGGAAGATGCATCTGTACACGAGATGCGATATGGAGATAGGCACGCGTTTCTCCCTCCAGGATGGAGTGATGATGGAGAGAGAGGGGGGATATGAAGGATTAGGGGAGGATCGCCTTAGGGACGATCGGGAGTTCTTTGAAAGGAGAGATTGGAACGGAAGTGACCCGAGAAAAGGAAGAAAGATGCGTCATAAAGGCGATTTCAAGGGCACTGTTTGGAGGGCGAAGAGGGAGGAAGTCTGAAGGACGATACACTTCGTGTGAGGCTTCCATCTAGAGGTAAGCGAAGATATTGGAAGAAATTTCGACGCTACGGATCAATTTTGCAATAATCGATATTCCAATTTGGCAATTTCCATTCCGACCCAACAAGGAGATCCTCGATTCTCCATTCATTCGTATCTCTCTCGCTGCTCTCGGACGGTCCTTTACCAGGTTTGGATGATTTTGTTGAACCTATATTCCACTAAAAATCGATAAAATAATAATATCCATGCATGATTTTTAATGATTTTCACCCATTACGGCTCCAGCTTCTATTCCATGTGTAATTTGCTCAGTTATCAATGTCAATGATTCGAATTACAGTATGGCGGCGAAAGCGGTGGGCGGCGAGGCCGCGGCCGTCGCGTCGGCCAAGTCGGCCAAGTTCGACAATCTCCAGCTGCCCGAGGAGGTATACGGTAGTTATTGCTCTTGGTGATTACGGTATCTCTCCACCATCGATCCAACTAAATTGAGAAACCTCACTGCCCACCGCACCATAGAGAGATTAGAATGAGAAATGGATTGGTTCTTTTGTTCACACCGGATTTGAATGAACTCGAGGATGAAGATTAGAGACCAAAAACCACTTTTCAGCGTGACAAGGCGCACTACTTCGGTCACATCTCCTACAAGCGCAGCGGCAGTCACGTGGTGGCCATGAAGAAATTTCGCGATGTAATTTTTTCAGTTTCCTTCATGTTACCGTACACCTACAGTACTCCTTTTCAGTTGGTGATCAGTGGTAACAAGAAGGAGATTCTCTCGATCATCAGTGAGATTCTGCCTGCCCACGACCAGGAACTGCGCTACCTCTCGAGTCTGCTCGTGAAGAGAGAGAGTCCCGAGACGACCAAGGTCAGGGGAGGAGATACGGTAGGGAGTGTTAATGGGTACTGTAAATGCAAAAGTTGACTGTTACTGGGAAAATGAAGGCAACTGTTGTTAAAAGTTGGACATCCCATTCCTTGCAGGAGGCTCTTCTCTCTGCGATCACCCTCGGTTCTCGCCCTCTCGTCGAACTGATCCTCCAGTTGTTCGTCGATTTCCCGCACGAAGAGAGATCGGGTAAATTTGATCTTTGATCTTTTGAATTCGCACCCGAGACAGCAATCTAATTTGTAATCTACAGGATGCACGAACTGTCCGATGTTCGCTCCTCACATCACTCCTCTCATTCTCGCGTGCATCCTCAACAACTTCGCCATCGTGGAGACGCTGTTGCTCAGAGGGCACTCCATCCCCATACCCCATCACTCCAATTGTCAGTGACAACCACATTGCTGTGTTTCTACGAGCTGCATGAATCGTGACCCCATCCTTCAGGCAGTTGCGAGTCGTGTCGTCTCGTCGCTCCGTCGAACGTCGAGCAGCTCCGCAAGATCGACGTCTACCGCGCCATTTCCTCCGAGGTATTTGCCGGCTCTGGTTATCTCCCTGGTCAGACCTAAAACCCGGTTTCAGGCGTTTTTGTGGCTGGCGACGTCTGATCCATTCGCAGCTGCTGCCGCGTTGGCGACGGACTTCGAGCAGGCGATAGATGACGACAACGTCGAGTTCATAATAAGTTACCTATTTTTACGTAAAAAATCATCATTTTCGTCTAATTTTTACGAGTTTGAATATGCTTCATATGTTTATGCGATAAAAATGATCGAGTTGCAGGACGTGTACAACCAACTGCATCAGAACGTGCAGAACTTCGCCCTCCGACTCGTGGAGCAGTGCTGGAAGGTACAGTGTACCGTTCTTCCGTCAGCCAACTTGGCCATCCTGAAGGATGCAGAATGGATCGAAGATGATTGAGCCTCATCAGGTGGAAGAAGTGGATATCTTTCTGAGTCAGCGATCGCTCTCTCTCCTCACCAACTGCCAGCAGTCGTATCCACGAGTGAGAATGGGATTGGACGCCTCCCTAAAAGATGTGAGCGAGGCTCTTCTTTGATCTTTGGTCTCTGACCTTTACTAAAATATCATCTAGTCGATCAAATGCGATAAAGAATTGGATCATGGATGTAGCAATGAGCTCCACATACCAGACATTTCCAGTTCGCCGCGAGCATCCCCGTGCAGCGTGCCTGTGCCACGCTCTGGACCCAAGGTATAAATCCTGGTTCCTGGTTTCGGAAACAAGCCTACCATTCTCAGGCTGGTCCAATTTCGGGAATAATCTGGTGCGCGACTCCTTCCGCATCCTCCGTCACGTCTTCCTCTACCCGATCATCGCTTTGCTCTTCGTCTTCAGCAACGGGAGAATCGGCGGAAGCTTCAATGTGCCCCTTGCGAGGTGAGAGTGATCTTTGATTTTTTAGACTTTGCAGGGGAAAGTTCAGGAATCGAAGAAATAACTTTGGGCAAGAAACTGGTGTTGCTTAGGCAGATTTAGGGACATTAATAAAAAATATCAAAGACCATATAACACACTATCTGAGATAATCGGAATAGACTTGGCACAGACCGAAAATTCCAATTCCTGCTAACTTCACCAGTAGGTCGGCCTCCACGAGGGAAACCGACGAGCATCGGCAGAATGTCGATCCGCATCCGCGCGGGCGGGGCGCGGAATTTCAAAAATTAACTACGGTAGCTTCGAAATTTTAAAAGCGACTCCTATGACTGCGGCGGTAGGGGCGCTGCATCCCTCGACAAATTCTAAGACTTTTTTACTCCGGAGAGTTTTTCGATCAGATTCCATCTAACGCCTGAAATCGATAATTCCACTTTTAGTTCGTACATGAAAGCAGTTCCCCAGAAATTTTTCAAGAACTCCTAAATAAATAAGAACTCCTAAATATTATTGGTGATCTAGCTTCTGCTTGACTCGATACATTCTCCCGTAGAACAGCGCGATTCAACAAGACGCGTAAGTTGGTCAAAATCAATTTTGAATGAATTATGGTGTAATTTTTGGGTTACGGTATGCGAGTGCGACGTTAGGGCGACATTTCCCAACAGGTGTTAAATGGTCTGAAAATCAATTTGAAGCTATCCCACACCAATTGGGAAAAGTCGTCCAACTTGTGCACCCACCTACAGTAACCCAAAAATTACACCATAATTCATTTTGACCAACTTACGCGTCTAGTTGAATCGCGCTGTTCTACGGGAGTAGGTATCGATTCAAGTAGAAGCTAGATCACGAATAATATTTAGGGGAGTTCTTGAAAAATTTCTGGGGAACTACTTTCATGTACGAAAGAAAAGTGGAATTATCGATTTCCGGCCTTAGATGGAATCTGATCGAAAAACTCTCCGGAGTAAAAAAGTCTTAGAATTTGTCAAGGAATGCAGCGCCCCTACCGCCGCAGTGATTGGAGTCGATATAAAAATTTCGAAGCTACCGTAGTTAATTTTTCGATATCCGCGCCCGCGACCGCGCGGATGCCGATCGAAAATCTGGCGATGCTCGTCGATTTCCCTCGTGGAGACCGACCAATTGGCGACGTCAGTAGGAATTATAATTAACGGCCAGTGCCAAGTCGCTGAAGAAATATGTTGATTCTCTCAGAAAGTTTGTTATATCAGATACATCTCGTACACTGCTTCGTACGTCGTCTTCCTCTGCTGTCTCGTGGGCATTCGATACGAGAGGAAGGACCACACCGTCTTCGACAGGGACATGACTAATCCAGGTCCATGGTTGATCTTTGATCTCTGTGAAATTACTGAATTGAGAAAAAATGACTTTTTTGAAGACTTTTTTGAGAGGAGAAATTTGAAGACTCTTAGGACTGATCTTTGATCTCTGCAGATGTTCGTCACGTCATCGTCCGTCTCCTCGAGTTCTACACGTTTGCGTATGTGTGTGGATTGCTGCTGGAGAGGTGAGTCACACTGATCTTTGATCTATCGAGTCGAGTGGTAGCAGCATTGTTGCACAGACTTGTAGAGATCAAAGATCTGAAAAATCGTTAAATTTTAGGTACCTCGAATTGTCCCGACGTGGTGTCTCCAACTTCTTTTCACTCTGGTGGAGATGGTGAGGAATTTAAAAAGATATATATTATAAAATTTAAAAAAATAAAATTAAGGTTCGACTTCATGTTACTCGGTTTCTTCATGCTCGCCTTTCACATTTGGTAAGATTATAGTAATATCTGGCCCACAGAAGTCCCGTACTCCTACCGTACCCCTTACCTCACTTTCCAGGTGCACTGCTGTCTTCATCGGCATCACTGAGCAGAAGCAACTGAAGAAGCTGCACAGAAGACATTGGGTGAGAGAGACGAGTAGGGAAGAGGCAGTTGCGCTTCATCGCCTAAAGCTCCCAATTGAATACTACATTCTTCGCATGAATCTTCAAAGGTCAAAGATCGTCTGCCTCTTCTCAGCCGATGATCGACTACTTCCTCCTCTACGACATCTTCCTGGCCACAGGATGCATCTTCGCCTTCTGGAAGTCATTCTACTTCTTCCAACTGGTCAAGGGAGTCGGAGCCACCATCGTGAGTCAAGGGAAGGGTGAAAGAATTGTGAAGGCGGAAGTTGATATTACATTACGACTTATTTCTTCAGAGCAGTAGCTTTGCTAGCTCCCATAGAGACGATGCGCGATTCACTTGATCTTTGATCTCTCTGCAGATCTCGATCGGTCGTTGCGTCTCTCAGATCTACTCGTATCTCTTCGTCATGGGCATCATCATGTTCTCGTTCGCCATCGGTGATTTCAATCAGCCTCTCTTCCGCTACAATCTCCCTCTCCCCAGGTCTCAACATCCTCTCCTCTCCTTACGAGGGAATCTCGGCTCGCAAGGACAATGGAGACATGACTGATAGCAGTGACTTCTTCTCTAGGTCAGTCGTCGATTCAGTGTGGGCACTGTACCGTACTCCTTACAGTATCGAAAACGCGGTCCGTCATCTGTACTGGGCGTTCTACGGGTACATGGAGTACACGCAGTTCCCACACGAAGTGGGCAATGCCGGTGCCGATCAGAAAATGGTGAAGAACAAGCTGATCGAGTATGCCATCGAGGTGAGATATCGATTAGAAATTGTCTCATTCATCAATATCCCTCAGGGAGTGGCGATGTCCTACCACGCGATCCTCATCATCACTCTCCTCAATCTGATGATCTCACTGCTGGTGAAGAAGGCGGACGAAGTGCTGGTGAGCATCTCTCCATCCTTCCTCTGGGACCATTACACCTCGTCTTCATAAATCCTGCAAGAATTGCTTAAAACGCTGAAAGAATATCCCTTCATATCGACCGCAAATATTCTACAGGACAACGAGGATCTCGAGTTCAAGTACACTCGTGCTGCCATCTACTCCGAGTTCTTCGAGCCCTCCTTCTCCGTCCCTCCGCCACTCAACATCGTATGAATTTGATCTATCGATCTTAGATTAGGAATAGTACATCAGAGCAGATTCCAAAAAATCGTCGACTCTTCCTCTGACTACAGATTAGTGGCTGCAGCAATCTTCTTCCTTTCTTTACAGTTGCTTTGGATGGTCCGTCCTCTATTCTGTCTTGCCTCGGGGGAGTATAAACTGCACTGGCCGGAGATCTACATCAGGAAGGATCTCGTCGACCCACCAGCTGAGAAGATCGAGGAGGAGAGACTCGTTTTCGAGGTGATCGCCGATCTTTCTTCCTTCGACCTTTCCGACCTTTTGGGACCAGAAACTCAAAAATTTGCTCAATTATAAGATTGAAATAATGCATGTTGAGAACCTGCTGGTGGTGATGTTCAAGCGATTCCGGGCGAGCAAGGAGTGCCTGTACAAGTCCGCCTTCCGCGCTAATGTCGAGGTGAGTACGATTTTCGAAACGGAAGTTAAATTCACAAATCGGAAACAACTTCAAAAATCGTAAATTGCAGAAGGAGAAGACGGAGGCGATACCGGCGAAGGTTACCTTCATGAACGACACTTGAAGGAACGAAGAGGGGGAAACGAAGTCCCCTACACAGTTCCGGAAATAAATAACTTTGTAGTATTGCTAGACATAGTTCGCATGGAAAGCTAGTAGTGTTCTGTAATAGTCTGCCTGGAAGCAAACTCAACAGTAATCTCGACTAATTGCGCCTCTAAATTCTCGTTCTCTAATTCGGTTCAAGACTCCCTTCCTTCATTTTCTAGTGGTATACTTTGGCATAATCCTTTAGAGAAATCGATAGTTATGCATTCCATCTTTCAATTCTTGTCACCTTTCTCTTCTTTTCCCGCCCGATTTCTCGCCCCCTGCTGATCCTTTTTCTACCATCGTCCGTGGCCTTGTCTGCAGGCGCAAAACGATCGTTACCTAAGAGGGGGGGGGTTGTTATTAAAAGGCACGTCATTTCCACGAGAGAGCACAAATGGCCCTCGAGAACAGCGCAGTTTCAAGTGACAAACTGTGGAAGGTCGGGGAGAGGGGAGGGCCGGGGGCAGGGGTTGAGAGAGGGAGAGAAAGGGGCTGCAAACCAGTCTTCCTCTGCCTCTCTTCCTCCTCTCCCTGCGTATGACCGGAAGGAAGGTACACACACACGAAAACGAGCAAAGAGTATAGTACGACAGATTGAATAAGAGAAGGCGAGACAAAGGAGGGAGAGGGGGGAAGGGGGGGGAGGGCGGGGAGAGCGGGTCGGACGATCGGAAGGGCGAGGCTACTGGGGAGGGGGCTGCAGGCGAAGCTGCCTCTCTCCCTATTTCGAGCCACCTAATATTTCCTAAATGAGAAATGCTTAGTTGATGTATAGTTTGGGGAATTGTAGTTGTTTGATTACATTCATTTCATTTATCTTGTTCAATCTTTGCTGAACCGTACCTCGATTGACCCGTATCAGCTCTCGTAATTGCTCTTCCTGTTGCCTATACCGTTAATTACCGAGCAGTATCCAGTTCCACTCTCGATATCTCATTTCCTCTGGGGGTTCCATCCCCCTTCTGCCATTCTCCTACTCATCAATTACCGTGCTGCTCCCTCCGTTCGTCTCGCTTTCCTCCCTTTCCCTCCCATCCCAGCTGAACTTGTCACATCGGTACAAGGTGATCATCCCTCACACCGATACCTCCTCGTTTGATTACTTTCCCGAATCTCTCCCATAGGATCACTTCACTTATCATTTGTTCCCTCCGTCTGATCTCTGAAATCTCTTCTCATTTAGCTGCAACCTATGTGTTATCTTTGCCTTCCTTAACTAACTGATTACTCCATGGTGGCCAATTTGTCTCTTCGTCTGAGAACCGTAAGCGCGTTATGTTTACAACGAGGAAACATACCGGAACATACAACACACGCGCTGAGAGAAGAGAGAAAGTAAGCTAATCGAGAGGAAGCAGAAGGGAGAAGAAGGGAACATTCATCACCTTTCTTCTTCTCCTTCATGATTGCCCCTTTCGGGGATGAGATTACATCAACGTTCGCTTAATTTATTGCTGTTTCGTTCTTTCGCGTGTATCATTTGTCCTATTGAACTCTGAAGTATTCATCTTTTTCGACATTTGTCATTATCCTACCAATCCTACGGTATTCTCATCAGGAGCGAGCTTCCGATGGAAGCGAATGTTCGATGGCTTCTCCTCACTCTTGTCACCATCAAAGTTGCTGAGAATTCACGCAAGTTTTTCCCCATTTTATTTGGTTCTTGGTTTACCTACAGAGTTTTAAAACAGTTGCTTGAGTCATAGTTAGATTGAATCGGGACTGACTCACTGTAAGAAAAGAGGCTTCATTGCAGCCCTCTCGAACTGTCCGATGACTACCATCCGACAGATCGTGCAGCGTGCAGCACTCGCAGCCAAGGATCCTGCGACACAGATGCAGGTACGAGCAAGGTTATATTCCCGTGCGAGATCTTGAAGATCAATGAGTTGAAAGAGCTCGGACAACGCTTGAAAATTCCCCGACAGTAAATCGCGTTCACACATAAGGAGAACGTTTATATTGCATTAATTTATTTTTTTCCTAATAATTTCTGCCTTTCTCGTCCCTCGTTGCAGATGATCCGTCGTATTCTGGAGGACGTGCAGGGTGGAACGTGGGGAGTGCTCATAGTGAGAGACCCGATGCTCGTCAGCCAGGAAGTACGATGAATAGAGAGAAAAGAATCCAACCGTGGCCGACCTCTTTCTGTGAAATCTTCATTATCTCTATCTCTTCAATCTTACCAAATCGCCATGTCTCAGTTTGTTCAGTGAAATCTGACGCACGCCAAAAATTAAGAAATTCCAAGAGTCGAATTCACGTAAAGAATGATTTTCTCCTATTTCTCTCATTGCAGGTCCACTGGACGATTCCCGATCACGTGAATGCTGATGGAACGCCCGCATTCTGTCTAACTGTCACGAGGGGGTAACCAGAAACTTATTTCATTTCATTTATCATTTGTCTCCCACTCTGCAAAGCGAGATGGCATATAGAACTGCCAGAAAAACATAAAAAAATAATTCTTACTAATGCTGAATAATTCCTGCCAATGATCTCCTTGAGATGGCAGTACAACGTCTTCAAGACAGGCTCAGCAGACATTCCCGATCGAGTGACCATCGAGGACTTCATCTCCAAGTATACCCTTATCTCTCTTACTCTAATTAGCAATGTAGCAAAACTGACATTTATCCAGTAACTATTTTGCAATGACTATTTTCGAATCGAATGACCTATGTTGAGAAATTTTCAGACCCACATTAAAATCATGGTTTATCTAACGAATGAGTGATGTCTAGGGTTCCCTTGATGGAATTGATTCCGGAATTCCAATAGCGAGGACAAAAGAGTGACGTAATTCCATTCCTCCCATTCCCCTTGCACGGAGCGATGGAATGGAATTCCAAAACTTTTAGAATTCCATTCGAATTTATTACTGGATCTTCACTGATTCTCTCCATTCAATTTCGACATTTTTCATAACGGAATTCCATGCCAATATGGAATTCCATTTCGAATGGAATTCTAATTGCGCACCGCTCGTATGCGAGTTCGACTTTGGAAGTGAGTGGAGGGTCTTGGAATTCCAATAGTCAAATAATTCCATCAAGGGAACTCTAGTGAAGTCACATGGTTGAGGATGCGTCACTCGGATGCCCTCCAGCCCTCGAAGACGTCGCCGACGAAGCTCAGCGTGGCGGAGTTCGATAACAGACTCGCTCAGGTGAGTAATATCTCGATTGCGCAACAAGCGTTCTCGAACTATAGATTCACAGATAAAGGGCGTCGCGAAGCTCGTTCATATTTTTTCATTTCTTGCATTCATTTTTTCATTTCTAATCTCAGATCTCGTTTTCATACCAAAATGAGCAATAGTCGAGTGTTCTCTCCACTGCAAACTCCCTTGACAGGCGATTGATCGAGAACGAAAACGACGAAAAACAGCGACGAAGAGGAAGGAAATTCTCTCGATTATCAATGGAGGAAAGGACAACATCGAGAAATTGTAGAGAGAGAGAGCGCGCGCTTAGACTGATAGAAACCATGTAGATAATGTACTTCACTGATCTCACTCGTCATGTAATAAAGAGGATCTACCTTCTCAATGATGCCTTCTCTTGTCAGTCCAAACACAAAATTAACGATATTTATATGTAATAAATGGAATAATAAAAATACAAACACTTCACAGAAATACCTAAATCATTACAATAAGTGGATGATGAAAGCCTGGATAAATTGATGGAAGGAAGTCGCTTCGAGTATAATATCTTTCTCACTTCCCAATTTTTTCATACCACATAAGATCTTTGAAACGGATTAGATTGGAGAAAATAAAAACTGAGTTAGGAGAAGCTGCGTTCAAGGACATAGCAATATTTTGCCACACTCCATCATCGATGTCGAGAAGATTCTCGTTCCAACCTTGCATTGTCGTTGAGAAGCTGCCCATCTTCACGAGCTTCGAATAATTCAGCAAGTAATCTTCTGAAAAACTCGAGCATAGTCAGTTTTAATTGAAACGAATCAATTGAAATGCCTAGTCTGGTAAAAAAAGTGTATGAAGTGAATGTAAGAATTGGTGAAAGATACGGAACATACCGAGGGAGTCCCGAGCACAACCTCCATGACAATTATCCACTGCCAAGTGATAGAGAGGGTATTTCTTCAGCATCGACGATAATTCGTGACTGTAAAAAGAGAAGTTGATAGTTTTCCGATTATCCATCTAAATGAAAACTCACTTCATCACGTCATCGAAACAGAAATCGACGTTATCGATCTCGAACATCTCCAAAATGGTGGAGTCATGAAGAATTCCCTTGATGAAGACGAATTCCTCCACACTGCGCAGTCTCTCGATGGTGAAATTTTCAACATGGGTATTAATTGCTTCTCTGATGTATTCTACCACGAGATCTCTCCTGTTTCTCACGGCCACTACGAAACCGACGTATTCCTAGAACGATAAGAGATAAATAATAATAATAAAAACAATTTTACATGATTATATTCACTACTTTGTGCGCCTTGATCAGTATCACACACTTTCAAGCTTTTTGCACTGATACAAATAATGAATAGGTAATTCGTACTTCTCCTTCGTCGATCCACTTCTTCGTGCTTCTATGGCGGAGTGAGTGAAGATGAGGTCGCAGAGACAGAGTGTCCCTCCGAATATATATCTTCACGTTGAAACTGGTTCGACGAGGCTGCAAATAAAGCTTTTACCTGAATAAAGACACAAAAAATGAGATCGAATTTGATACTGGACAACTTACGTCTGACATGTCAACAAGATCGACAGAGTAAATTGGAGGTATTTTAGCAGTCTTCAGAGAGAAATAAGAATCAACGGAAGTCCTGCAGCTCTTGTTGACCTGAAATAATTTGTATCATAATGATCGCACATTCACCATTAATCTGTTCATGACAAAATATTTCCTTATTTAGGGCAAGCTTTCTCACCATTTTCAGTGCACTCAGAGCTCCCCATTGTTCTTTGGAGCAGACAATTTCCATTGGAACTCGGGGCAGAGTGTCCAGATTAGCTGGTCCTTCCACTCCTTCGACCTGGTCCTTTGATTCCTCTTCCTCCGTTCTCGCTCTCTTAGCAGGCGGATTTGATCGCATCGACACACTCTTGCGATTCAATGCCATGATCTGAAAGTTGGAAGATGTGAGTTCCATAATTGAGTGTTTTCTGCGGAAAATAAAAATTAGCGAATAAAAGTAAAATTGTCTGAAAATGGAACACGTATCATTGAAGAATACACAAGAAACTAGTGAATAGCTGGAGTCCATATTAATGAACAGATAAAAAAGTAAATGTTGAATGGTCCATTGAGATAAGAAGTTAACTGGTGAGCAGACTAAAACTGAGAATGAGAGGACAGTGAACGAATGAGAATGAATGGAGGGAAAGGTTGGCAGATGCTTCCGAGATAGGATGCTTCCGATAACAACTCTGTCTCTAAGTCTCAACAGGGTAAAGTTCATACCCTGTGGAATACATTCTTTACAGCAGATAGTGAGATGGAGCAGTAAAGAGTAACTTCAAGATCGGACGCATCCACTTCCGATTACAATCCCTCCCTTCACTTCATTCATTTACACTCTCCGCATCAGTCTCTCCATTTCATTGATTGGTTGATTCATATTTTGTCTTTATTTTTTCATGTGTCCACCCTCATCTTTCATATTACTACATGTTTCCCCTTCCTGGAACAAGATATTATTTCCAGATCTCGATGGCACTGAAGCGAAAGTGTTTCTCGAAGCGATCTGCTCGCCCAGTCAAGGCAGCCAAGATGGAGGACGAGGAACCGATGGTACTCATTAGTGGGCTGGATGGAGCTGCATCTTTGGATACTCTTCCCCGTGTTCCAATGGAGATTATTTGCTCGATACTCGCATCGAAAAAGGAATGGAATGCACTGATTGCACTGAAAATGGTGAGGCAGTGTCTCTCTCAACCTTTTATATTTCGACGGAGATGAGAATTTGACTTAATGTTGTATTTCGTAAAATATATTAGGCAGATAAGAGTTAGGAAATTCGATGAGCTGAATGTCGAATGATTCATTCTTTCGTGATAATTCTTCTGAATATCTCAGGTCAATCGCCGCTGCAAAACAGCTGTTGATTCATTTCTTCGTCAGCGGTCGAACATTCCTCAAATCGATTCCATCAAGTTGATCGGCATGTCAGACGTAAGATTTCAAGGAGTCTATTTGTTCTGGTATTAACTCTCTGAAACAGTGAATGCATTCATTTTTTCAGTATCGTCGAAGCAGTTTCAACGTGGAGATTCTCATTCCGAAAGAGACTCTTCAAGTACGCCCTCATCTCTATGACCTTCGACACAGAGTCATTTCCAGAAGAACTGATCAAAAGGTAATTAAGGATGTGCATAAAAATGAAGCCTTGCTTCACTTATAAAAATCTTTGAAAAAATTTTGAAGATGAAATCAGTTCTGTTTTTGGTGTATGATAACCTCTCGACTTCATTTCAGAAGACTTTGCTGACAATCGCAGTTAGATGCAGAAAAGATCCCGTGGTTGAGTATCTCCCAGAGGCAATCAATACCGACGTCTTCCTTTTCTCCATCGAGAATCTCCGAAGTCCCGAAGAACTTCGATTCATCAGTGGAATGCTCGGAGAAGCTTCGGCTGTCGGATTCTTCAAGATCATAGACACATATTGCAGTCTCAACGACGATTTAAGGTCAGTTGCGAGTCTGTGAATCAACCATCTATGAGTTACCTGAATATAACCCTTGCAGCTCGGAAATTCTGTCGTTTCTGAAGAAGAATCAGGTCAATCACTTTTCGGTTCCTCGCTCTAAGCCTTGCAGTATAACCAATCTAGGTTTGTTACTTTCCTTAAATTATCTTTTTATTAAAATGGCTTTTATCCAATCACACTGTGTTCAGGAGACTTCTTGCTGACAATGTCAATGCTGACGAGAAAGGGCTCATGCGTCTTCCATTCGACTGACGACATATGGATGACAGAAGCGGACAGAATGAGAAGAGACTTTCCTATCAGAAAATTCCATTTCGAAATATCTTCGGAATTTAAATTGTTTTCTTGGTATTAATTGATAAACATTTGATCCAATGTTGAAAGATGTTGAGAATAGGGAATTAATTTGTAGTTGTTGTTTTTTTATAAACAGGATTGACAGCAGACCGCTCGAGCCTGCGAGGGTAATAACGAATGAAAGGGCGCTCTGTCACTCGTTGCCTGTATGGCAGGGTCAACTTTGAATGCCTACAAACAACCATAACTCTGTTCCTAACAGAGATATAAAAATCGGAATTTCGAAAATGTGTTAATGTTTACGATTGTTTCAACACTATGTTGTCAATTTGAGCTGGCTAGACTTTCTGTTAGTCCTCCTTTAAAATAATTGTACAACTTTGTTTTGAAATATTTATCAATCGCCATTTTCATTATGCTCCTACAGTCTCGTCTCCTTAGTTACTGAATGACTCCAAAAGGACCGTGACACTGGCAGGGGAGAAGGTCGTCGATCCCAGGAACGACAACTCCTCCTCAACGACCATCGTCATCATAATCAGAATACTTCCCTCACCTCAGTTTCAGTCGTTCTTCGGATTCGAAATTCCTTGAGGAGGAGAACAATGGCCATCTTGATCTCCATCATAGCCAATTTGTATCCGATGCATCGTCGAGGTCCAAGACCGAAGGAGAGAAAAGAGTGAGGAGGAAAGGAGGGGCACAACCATCTAAATACACCCCTGAATAATCTTCCTTTTTTTCAAAACATTTTTTGATGATTTTTTCATATTTTTGCATATTAGACAGTATATTTACCGTTGTGGTTTGAACTCCTTCGCGTCTCTGCCCCATATCTCCTCGTTGAAGTGGATACTGTAGACGTCGGGCTGCACGTACGTCCCTCGCTCGATCGATACTCCACCCACTACCGTATCCCTCGTGCACCGGCGACCGGTAGTACTGTATGATGGGGTTAGCGCAGCTGATGATCGATTCCTTACAAGGCAGCAAGTGGGTAAATTCTCAGCGATTCCTTTATTACGGCGTCGAAATATGGAAGCTGTCCGAGTTTAGTCCAGTCTGGATCCTGATACATGTGCACCCTTGTTCATAATTATTCATAATTAGTGTACCTGTACCATCACCGCCCTCGCCTCTTCTCTAACTTTCTCCTGCACTTGAGGATGCAATGCCAACAGATAAGTGACGAAAGAGAGAGCGGAAGCGGATGTATCGAAGCCTCCAATCAACTCAGGATAAATTAGGAATCGTAAATGGGAAAGTGTACCTGCCATGATGAAGAGAAAGCACTGCGCGATGATCTCGTCCCGAGTGAGTGAAGTAGACCTCTAGGTGGAACCAATAAAACTGTTTTCGTTGCATGTTTCTGTGGTGAAAGTAACACAACTGCTTGCACACAGTTATTCTTCTCATCACGATTTCATCTGAACTTGTCTCGAAATGTGATTTTTCTCTCCTCCCCTCGTCATCTCTCCTTTCTCCTTCACCTTGTTATTTACTGTCCACCTAGAGCACACAGTTAAAGATGGGTGCGGCTCAGCTCAGCAGTATGTAAAAAATGAGCTCTTCTCGCCCTCGCAAAGCGTGAAATGTTTGTAATTATCGCGTGCAGGGTGGGAATCAAAAAATAATCCATAAATTCAAAATTGAGATGATAGCAAAAAAAGTACCTTGATGCTCCCTTCGTTCCCCTCTTCATTCGACTGATTCAGAAATGCGTCAATGAAGTCGTCTTGTTCTTCATTTCCCTGAGTGCAAATTTTGAATCTCAAAAATTCTGTTAGAATGAATAAAAGCTACAAAAAGCAAGTACAAGTGTCCTACCCTGTTCTGAATCCTCTCGTCAACGACCGTTTCCATCTCCTTCAGTACCATTCCAATAGGATTCTCGAATTTGGCAGCCAGTGTGTTGAAGAGCTTCCAGAGGAAGGGAGAGAGGGAAGGGAAGGCTAGATTGAGATCGAGATACCACACATTCAGATCACGGACGAAGATCTGAACAGACGAATGAGAATTGAGAGGACTTTAAATGATTACTCCTTTCAGATGTCGACAGAGTGGATTCGAGAACATCCTACTCTCCTTCTGCCCGATTACAAGGCGACAGATGACATCGAATGTGAACTCTTGATAAAACCTGCACTTGTTCAACAGAACGACAATCAGATTGCCTAGCCTACTCATGAATGTTGAACGCTGTTTTTTTGCGTCGAAGGAAAGACATCAAATCAGCCGCGCAGTCTTCTAAAATTGGCTGAATCTGCAATAAATAGTTTTGAGATCAAGAGAAAACTCCGGCAAAACAATGCTCCCGGTGAGGCTCGAACTCACGACCTTCCGATTATGGGACTGACGCGCTGCCTACTGCGCTACGGAAGCAGACGGGCTCCAGCGCCCAATCCAAGCCCACTTCTCTCCCTTTCTAATTCCAACTCTGCTTTCACGATATCTAGTTGGATCTGCCGAAATCATCTCACCTTATCAAGATTGGTGGGAGTGAAGAGAGAGTTGGCAGCTCCTCGCAATCTGAGCAACTCCATCCCTCTCTAAGTGATGTTCCTCACCTCCTCCATCTCCATCCGATGGCCTCTGCCATGTGCACCCTCTCATCCTGCCCATTCTCATCCGATGCCAAGTGCAGCAGCTCAATCACCATCATTACTGCTTCCACGATTTATTTCAGAGATACTGGTCCCTGTTAAGTTATTTAAGAGTACATACTTTTCGAGCCTCGAAACAATCTGATTTCGTGACACAGAATTCGTTGACTTCATTGAGATTGGAGAAGACTATCACTGGATTCGTCCCCTCGTAGACGCCGTAGCAGCTACCGAACTCCTACAGATCGTCATGATGAGATTTTCCTGACTTCATGTGCTACCTCGTTCTGTTAGAGCGATGATAAATCGACTTGCCTTTGTCCATTCTCTCAGCTGCAGTGCCCCGGGGTAATCCAGTCGATGCAATTCCTTCGAGTGCCCATAATAGAAACGAGGTCGGGGTCCCGGTATTCCGATTCTATCGAAGTATGTAAGGCGATGTGTGATCCACCTAAAAATAAGAGTTGATGATTTAAAAATTAAAGGAGGAGTAAATGCAAACGCGCGCCCGGTTGGAATACGTTTCACCCAATGAGGCAGTGCATATGATATCTTCAAAAATTGAATTTTGAGTTTGCTCCTCCTTTAAGTGATGTCCTTGCGAAAAATTCACTCATCATACTACAAATCTAGCCCATACGAGAAAGAGAGAGAGAGAGAGCGAAATGAATTTGTGCACAGCGATTTCCCTCGATTCCATTTTTAGTAAAACGATACTTCAGCACTATGTCGAATGATAACCTTACGGATGATAACCAAAAATTCTCTTTGCGTACGAACCGACTACGGATAAACGGGAAATATATTCTGAAATGACTGCTTTGTGTGCTAATTTTTTGTGGTTCTATCTTCAGTAAACCCGAGATTGATTATACTCATGTCACATCACCAAATGATCGTACGCTAATAGAAAATACATTTGTTTTCTGCACTTTCATCACATAGACGCCTACTTCCTCGCTTTTTCAGCTTATTATCACTTTTCTTCTCATAACTAAAGTCATAGTTCTCCCTAGAAGCTTATTAGGGGTGCACCTTCTTATCCTTAGTCAAGGTCTTTCAATGCATGCCACATAAAGTAAACCGAGATTTGTTCATTTCGCTACCTGTTATCTAGTGAATAGGTTTTGGCAGATCTTTTTCCTTTGGAAAAAAACAGTAAGTTTGTGACTAAAAAAGATGGTGGACGGGATGAGCGGGCCTCCAAACTAGTCGACGACTTGTGAGTCGATGAAATCTTTTGGGGGATTCCTAGATTGAATGACATTCTCATGAAATTCCGACACCTGCATCACCAGTTTCACTTGTAGTGATCGTGAGATGGGAAAATTGCATCCGAATTTCTTGCAAATGCGTATGACAGATCTGGGGCAGAAAATATACACTTACCAGCTTACTTTTCCAATCGACATTGTCCGAGAACATTGCGAGAATTTGTATTCGGAACTATGATAGTACAAATATGATAGATCGATAAAGGTAGAAGTGAATGAGTAATGTCAACGAACGACGAGGCCACTCCACGTTCACCACGGTTTTGACTGAAAATACACGTACATTTTATCAAGCATTTTCCCTCAAAAGGCTCAATAGTTTAATTACCTCAATTTCTGTTCTTAGCTCACGGTGAACCAACACGATCCACAAAAATTGAGTTTGCAAATGGGTGCAAGTTGGGTGCACATTTTGTATGCTGTAGAAATCTTACTCATGTTGGTTCTCCTTAATTGGAGAAAATTCTCAAGTTCGGCTTTAAATGTCCCAAGGGATTTATTAGCACAATTTCTTCTTAGTTTTACAAAAAAATATTTGGAGAATATGTGCGTGGGGAATTCGCTAATCCCTCATTAAATGACTGCCAGGTTTGAAAAGGGACCGTTGATAGATTGCAAGCATTATGAATACTCGAGTGGAGAGAACGCGGAACTTGATTATTGCATCGAAGGTTAATCTAGGACTAGAAATTCAATAATGAGGAGGTCCTTTCGCGTATTACAGGAAGGGTTCTCTTGTAGACGTGAGATGGGAAGCCGGAGCTTATCAATACGCACTTGTACAATTTTTGCAGTCTCAAATTCGATTAGTGATGCAGTACGAAGCCGCATAATTGGCTAACCAACAAAGTAGGGATTCTCGATTGAAGACCGCTTAGAGTACAAGCAGTGATTCTATTCACTATATTGGGAAGTAGGTGTCTTTTCTGAGTGACTATGGACTGAAGAGTCATAGCACAAATGTTTCGTTTCCGATAGTTGACTATTCGGTCATGCTCAATCAAATGGTTCTTGTGACCTTCTCTGAACCTTCATCTCAACTTTTTTTTCCACGGTCCTTCTTCGATTCAAGAAAATTCCTTTTCTCAGCGCGCACAATTCTACGAGACTTCGTCCCCCCCCTCCTCCTTCCTCCGCCGGCTCCTGTCCCTTCCCATCGTCTTCGTCGTCGTTCTCGTATCGAACACGAGACTCCGCCCCATTATCCGTGTCTCCGCCCTCCTCACCTCCCGTTCTCTCCAGTCACACTTCCCTTCTTCATCTGAGTCTTCTTCATAGGCCATGCATCATCGGAAGTCTCTCATCTTCGCAACTCTTCTTCTCTCCTCCTCTTTCTCCCAGTGAGTTTTCCAGTGGTACTTTCATGATGATAGTAAATCTCAGGCCGAACGACGACGGGTTGTCGTGCTACTTCCAACAGGAAAAAGGCTTCACACGCTGCTACTCCGATAGACGAGTGAGTTATCCCTTCTCCATTCTCATGCCTTCCTCTTCATTCAGAACCTTGTTCCCGTGTGCACCTACAAGAGGGAGGGAGGAATGATCCGTCAGGGCTGTCTGCTCATCGACCCGGTGAGTCCCCCTTCTACCATTCATTCCTCCCTTCCCCTTCTCAGGTCAGTGCAGGGGTTGCTTGCGCAGCAGACTGTGTCCTCCGAGTGAGCAGCGATGATCAGCAGCCCCACGCAGCGTGCTGCTGCTGGACCCCCTTGTGTAACGGGAAGGACTCCGTAGTCTAGAGCAGGAGTCCTCCCGTTGCACAAGGTAGGAGAAGCCGATTCACACTCATTCTTAATTCGATATTCTCGTTAGTGCAATCTCCTCATTACTAGAGGGGAGGAGCAGTCCCTACCCTTTCAAACATCCTCATAACTCTCTCGTAGATACCTCACACGCATACTCTCCCCTGTACCTCAAAATGATTTCACTCATAGATAGTTCACCTCATTTACGATCAATCTCCATCATGTGTTCCCTCCTACTCGAGGTATCTTCTCTCCTTCCTGTCCCTTGTTTTTTTTTCAATTCTAAACTATTAATAAACTAACATGGGATTGGTCGGAACTCACATATCCCAATCCTCTTCTTCATAGAGGATTGGGATATACTACACCACTTCGTCTTCCCCCGTACGGTCTACAATATGAAATGTTCGACTGTTGGCTGCATCTTGTTTTAGTTTTATAGTATGCCCCAAATGCGATAAAAAATTATGCGATAAAAGTTTCAAATGCTTTGTGATGGGCGTCCATACTTGTTGATAAACTTTTATTGTTCTAACGCTCTGCAAAAGCATTTCCCAAAATGTGCAGCGATCTGGCTGACTCGAACCCCACACCTCTGCCCGTTAACCCGACGCCTTACCACTTGACCACGCAGCTGTTGGGGTCCTTTTTCTAAACTACACATGAAGTAGTGAGCGATTGACGCGCAGGCGGATCATTGCAAAACTTGAAACATGAAATATCATAATTCCTAGAAACATTTGCAGACTAATGAGAAACTCTATTCGTAGAATGAGTGAACTGAGAATTTTGAAACTGGACCCTCATTAGAGAAATTGGCCGACCGCCAATATGTTCGAGCAAGAAAATCAAATTCCGCATTTTCAAACTTTGTCACAGATGTTTGATCTAACTCTGAGGAAAGCTCATAGAAGATGTTGAAGAGATTCATTCCAGAGTAATATCTACAGGGCGCACTCTTTTCGCTGATTCTCGTGCTATCTTATCCATCTTGTCCATCTTATCCATCATCTTGTCTCTCTCCTTGTTTCTTATTATTATTCTCTCGCCTTCACGAGTTCTCTCATTCCTGATAAGGTTACTGTCGTTCTAATAATGCGACAGTTGAATTGTGCTGCAATGATTTGTGAACTTTTATTCGTCATGAGCATCATTTCACATCGCCCCCCATTGGTTCTTCCCCGAATTTCTCTTCACTGTCGAAGTTCGTAACCTGCCTGACTGAGATTATAGTCGCGTGCGCAACATTCAGTACAAAACATTTTATCAGTTGGGCATTTTAATCCCCCTTGTGACCGAATATGCGGACGCAGCAATTATTTTCCCATTTTTATACCGCACAACGCCCATTCTGAAGTTTATTCGTCACTCTACTCAGCAAGGGTTAATAGATGCGAGTACTTCCTGAGCTTTGTAATTGTACCATTCACGACTTCAAGTCAATAGGCCTACAAAAGAACCACGCCTCAACTCCCTTTTTCATTCTCCATCGAATCGAGCACCAGCAATCATTCACATATCTCAGTTCAAGATACTCTTCTACTCTCTCTTCACGTTCCTTCTGATTCTCACTGGTTACTCTCAACCTCTTCCTATCGTCCCCTACTATCTCGATCAAACCCTTGCCTACACTCACTCCAACGAGCACAGTCACATGCCTTCAAAATGTTCCCATATTCTGCGGAAATATATGCGCGTATCGATCTGGTTTCATAATATCATTTCAAAAATTTCGCGAAATTGTACGTGTACTTCCCTCTCCGCCCATCTTCAGTGTGCGCTTCATCCAATTCTCAGATTGATCTGCCCAGATGCGTTGCTTCCTCCTCTTTCTTCTTCTCTCCATCGTCGACGTCTCCCCCAAGGAACATCTACACCATGTTCGTTTTCATCGTATCTAGATATTTATTACTCGTATCCTCCTTGTTCCATTCGTGTGTACTCCAAAATGTAAATTTTTTTTTGTAAATCTTGTACTAGGTTCTCGCAAATATTGATTTCAATGTGACGTTTTCATTGCAGTACTGCCATCCTCAGACGCTGCTGACGGCTACTCAAAAAGTCGAGCCAACGAATGGATATTTATCAGTAATGAGGATCATTAGAATTTTGCTTATCAAAGCCTGTCAACACAATGACAATCTGCAGTAAATTGAATCTCGCAATGTCGGAACGGTATTCGGAAATATTTAAATATTTGAGGAAGGATCAATGTGACTTTATCATGGCGTTCTACTCTCTCTTCGGCTACTACTCCACATGGGAGTACTCGAGCAGACCGAGTTAGTCACTCTCCATCTATCCTCACTCCCATTCAATGTTTCTCAATAATCATCAATGAATTGCTGGTTGATTCAGAAATCAATCGATATTTCAGCGAATCGCAAGACCTTCGCAAGATATTGCTGCAATTTCGGATGCTCCCGACACCATCTTCAGGTTTGCTCCTGTTATTCACAACAGGGATTCATCATGTAGATATTGCAGGAGTTCTACTGCTTCAAGGCCAGGAATCGGTAAACCTCTAAGAGGAAGCAGCCCTCAATGCGCTCCAGTGCCCCTCACTTCATTCTATATCCCCGTTCTCCCCAACGCATAGAGCGTGTCCACGTATTGCACGCGAAAGTCGCGAAAGATTCAGTATACGCTGGTACAATGCACGTCGTCAGAACATAAATAAAACCATTGTTAATATCCATTGCACTATGTATCGTCGTGCTTTGCTACAAATGTTGATCCTTTCGCGACGTGAAACTTTCCGTTGTGAGACGTCGTCAAACCTTTCAGTCTTTCGCATTTTCCAAGGCTGAATTGGAGCCACATTGATTTTCCACCGCGACTTCCCCACCAACATTAATATTTGCATTTCTTTCGATTTCAATAAATGCAAAATTTAAATATGATATTCAAGAAGGTGGATAATGAATTGATGGACCTCTCTCCTCTTTTTCCACTCATTCACTCCCATCTCCACAACGAAGGCCACCCGGTCGACTCCCTCCTCTAAGGGAGAGGTACCACTCCCTCTCCTACAGTATACCCTATCCCCTCAGGACCAGCGCGCGATGAGACTCTGGGACTTCTTCTTCCCACACAGACACGAGGTACGGTATCTTTATATTACTGTAGATGATTACGGTATGATTGGCAGGGAGCAGATGAGAGGGGACAGAGACGTGGTACGAAGGAGACTTCCAAGAAGAGGAAGGAGAAGAAGAATGAACCTAAACCGGCCAAATCGACCTCCGCAGAATCATCCTCTGCCCGCACTAAATCTTCCAATTCAGTCGATGTACGAGGATACTGTAGCAGTCAATCAATACAGTATCCCTGTTCACGGTATCTTGCAGATGTCAAAGTCGTCGCTGCCCAAGACGGACGTGCTGGAGGAGTGCTCGGCCCAGGCTGCTTCCTCGGATCCAGGATCTACCGATTGCGTAGGGATGATGCAATAGCGCTATCTCACTGTCCCAGACCAGTCCAGAAACGAGATCGACCGATACGCACGGAGTAAACTGAAATGAGTGCGATACGTGACTCGGCCTGGGACAGTAATGAAGTCGCCTTGTTAATTACAGAGTGATGACGTAATACAATGGAAAATAAGTAAATTTCAGCCGAAGAGCTGGGAGTACGACGAAGATAACCCGAAGAAGTGAGGAAGACAAGCGAAACCCAGTGGGAAAATATCATTTGCAGTGCAACGCCCGGTCAGAAGATCAAGAATATCGTCGATAAGAGCGGTGCGAAATATCAGAGGTCAAAGATCATCGATGGCCTTCTCAGTTAAACACGTACGTCGAGTAACGTCGTCCACTCGAGTGAATCGCGACACCAATATTACATCCAGACCCATCAAAGAGGTAAGGAAAGGAGGGAGACTGATGATAATTGGGTTTACTTTGAAGAAGACGCTGGATCGTTTCATGGAGCGAGTAAAAGCACGCCAGGAGAGCAGAATCAAATCGGTGAGACGAACCGGAACTGGAAACCGGAAGTGAACTTCGCATTTGAGGCTGGGAGAACAATGCCTGTGCGTGACTCAGAGTGTGTGTTTCCGAGTGCAGCCGACGCACTGAGGTGAGAAGATCGATGACTACAGTACTCATCTACCGTACACCACTCAATTATCCACTCAATTATCCATTGATTTCAGGGCGGAATCGATCGTGACGAAGGACGTTGGAAGCAAGGAGACGACAGAGAGACAACTGAGAAAGAAGAAGGAGAAGGAGGGGAAGGAAGGGAAGGAGGGGAAGACTCCCGCGAAGACCCCTGGATAGAAGGAAGAGGGATCAAAGAGGAAGACGAGAACACCCAGTAAGGAGAAGAAGAAGAAAAAGAAGAAGAAGAAAGAGGAGGATGATGAGGATGGAGAGTCAGTTGATCTTTGATCTTTCGGAAGATATCATCCTTTTACAGCTCCGATTCGATGAAATCTGCGAGGTCGCAGAACTCGGGAAGGTCGTCAAGGGAAAAATCGGACAAATCGTCAAGGGAAAAGTCTGAGAAATCGTCAAGGGAAAAGTCTGAGAAGTCGTCAAGAGAGAAATCAGAGAAGTCGTCGAGGAGAGTGAGGCCGTCGCCGTTGAAGCAGATTCAGAAAGTGAGGAGTGGGGAGAGATCAAAGATCAAACATCACTCAGATCTTCCCCGATCTCTCGAAGAAAGGCCGAGAAGAGAGGAGGGAGAGGAAAGAGAAGAAGAAGAGGGAGAAGGAAGAGGTGAGGACCTACCTGGCCGTACTATTCTACGGAGAAGATCAAACATCAACAGAACAAGACTTGGCTTAAAAGGGATTTAAACTTTTCTGAATATCGATTAAATGCAGACTGCCCGTCGCAAGAGTCGCGAGAAGAATCTCTTCGTGAATGGGAGGCCATTCTGGGTGGTCGCAGGCAAGATGTCGGCAGAGGAGAAGGTATACTGTAGGTATTAGGGCGGCAAGAAGGGGTCACGGGTCACCCGATTTTATGACCCTGACCCGTTTCTGATCCGTAATTGCGGTTTAGAAGTGGCTCTCTCCCTCTCGCTCCCGGGCGAGAAAGGAAGAGGAAGAACGAGAGAGTGCGATAGTTCGAAGATCAGATATGTGGGATCAAATATCAAGTCCCTCTCTTGCAGGCAGAGATGACACAGGACGATCTTCCTCTCAACGCAGCCATCATCCTCGAGGTTCGCAAGGGAAACATCGATCTGCCCGTCCTCCCTGATACCATGTGAGTTACGAAGAGTACTGTAACCGGGATAGAAAAATAGCACACAATACTATAGACTAAACATCTATTTTGTTAACATACAGCATCGAATTCGACAAGTGGGCGCCTCTGGAAGTACTACAGGGAAGGGACGAGACGCTGTTCAACCACAAGATGCTATTCGCAAACACCATCAGATCCATGATCAACTCGACCGGTAAATATCAAAGATTAACTGGTCACCTTCGATAGTACTCACACAAGCATATCTGAGATGATGTAGGCTTTTGAGTACCTATCTGTTCCTAATCATGATGCAATGGCTTTAGATTTCACTGGGACGGATGGTACAACGGGCGAGCCAAGCGAGACTCCCCCTGCAGAGAAGGAGAAGACCAACGTCCATCGAGTCGAATTCGCACCCCATCCCACCTTTTACTGGAGGTCACTATCGTATTTATTACCGTATATTGTAGCGATCTGCCGTGAGCATTGATAACTGATCTCTGTCCTACCGTACTCCTCCTTCAGCTACGATCGATCGAATCCTTCGAAGATGCAGCGGGAGGTGTTCCGATGGAAGGGAGAAGGCGTCGCTTAGTGATGAAGACGCACGACGAAGACACTACGAAGCACATTCGAGTGACTAAACTAATCCTCAAACAGAGATAAACCAGAGTTTTGTCAGTACTTGTATCTTATTGCGTGTGCAATCATAAATAAATTTTTAATATTTATTTTAAAATCTTAAGACAAAAATCTACTAATAAAAAAAAATATAAAAGATGTTGTCTTCCTGACCCAACACACCGCCCGGATGCTAGCCGCGAACGCACCGTTTGGAGCGTGCGGCTGCTGCTTTGAAGCCTCGGTCTTCCTTCCGTTTCTATAAGTGGATTTCGCGAAGCTCTTGTCACAGTGGTGACGCTCTCTCTAGTCTCATAGCACGGCCACTGACGAGGGCAACTCTGTTTCCGGGGATTTTGCGAAATATTGATCCGTTGGCCCTCCAGCACGTGCCATTTTGTAATCATATTCTGACGTCACTGTTCCGTTATCTTTTATGCGTGGCTGGTGTCTATTTCGCACCTTCTTTCCATCCTTGACAAAGTAATCCTCCTTCCCACTCGTTTTCTGGAGTCATCAAGATTTTGATTCATGACTGTGTTGTCTTTTGGTTCGACCATTGCTCGATTCTTCGTTATACTCCTGCCTCTCTCCATGTAATAGCGGCTTACTCGTCTTTTCGCTCTGAATCCATAATCACGCGATGCGCTGACTTGTTAGCGCCGATTGAAAGTGTGAATTTCAGGCGCGAAACGACGACCATTTGACGGTTTCCTCTCTGTTTGGCGAGCCCGCTTTTCCGTTAGGTAAGTCGTGTAGTTTATCTTTCTTTGAGGTTTTCAGGCTAATGGTGCGAGCCTTCCTTAAACTACCTTCTCCATCTGAAATAGTAAGTGTCCCAGTTGCCTGGTTGTAGATGCGCCCTAGATCCAGCGAGGTGATGACGTCGAAAGCCAGCCTGCAGGGAGCAGGAAGTGGAGAAGCAGCCAATGCAGCCTCCAATGGACAACCAACAGAGAATGAGGTACACTTTCCCTTGGTTTACTCCCTGCGCCTCAAGAGGCAATTTTCTTGTAGTTCGTGATTTGCTCTCTAGTGGCTCACTTGAATCATTGCGATTAAGTGGAACTGCTAGCAACCTTGCGTGTGTTAAGAGAACCTGACGGGATTAAATTTCGGAAAACTCAGTCAGAGATTATATTTCAACCAGGAAGGGAAAACATGCATGTTGTATCGCGTTAGTTCCCTCGAGTGTGGTGGTAAATGGCTGTTTTGACATGCGCATCTCTCGATGTGGGAATTCCCAGCCAATCAGCTGATCCATAAATCTCGCCTCTCAGCATATGATCAATACTTGCATAGATCGCGGAGTTGCTCATTGCAGTAACTGGCTAATTATTATAGCTCACAATATCTAAATCAAGCCCAAAAGCAGGCGCCGTCTCGCTCGCAGCCTCCGTACACGATGCACGGAGTGCTGCACTTCATCCAGCACGAGTGGAGTAGATACGAGATGGAGAGGAGCAAGTGGGAGATGGAGAGGGCGGAGCTGCAGGTGAAGAGGGAATTGGTCATCCTTTTGTCTGCAGTGTTTATGGGGTTACTAAAAATATGGAGAGCAGAAGATAGAGTTGTAGGCTAGGAATGTGCTAGGCTATTATATTGGGGTGTCCGGAAAGTTCGTATAATGCTTCGGAAAAAAGTCAGTTCGCGATCAAATGCAGTGATTGCGCAATGTGTTTGTCAACAATGTATTGCATCATTCTGACGTTGAGTAGTGAGAGGATTTAATCAGTCTCCTAGTTGCTACATTGATTCTTGTGATGGACTCCCATCTCTACCTCCGAGCAGTTTTACTTCATTACTACCGTCTTGGCCGATCCGTGAAGGAGGCCCACTCTGCCCTGGCCCAGTCGGAAGGAGCTGACGCCCCCTCCATACCCTTCTGCTATAAGTGGTTCTCCCGCTTCAAGAAAGGGGAGTTTGGTCTCGATGATCAACCCCGCTCTGGACGCCCTCCCTCCCTCGATCAGCCTCTTGTTCTCCGCACACTGAAGCGCAAGCCCATGGCCAGTGTGCGTGAGTAGAAGAAGGATACTGGTACTCCCAGATCAACGGTGTCCGATATCCTCCATCGATCTGGGAAGAAGCCGAATCTCCCACAAGTGATTCCCCATGACCTCTCCCCCGAACAGCTGAAAAATCGTGTTCAAGTCTGTCGGGAATTACTCCATCGTAGATCTAATCTTCGATGGGTCAATTCCATCATCGCTACAGATGAGAAGTGGATCACGTACGATAACCCTGTGAGGAGACTGCAATGGGTGGATGCAGATGAGAAGCCCACGCCAGTCCCGAAGAAGGAAGAGCACGGAAAGAAGGAACTCCTCTGCTTCTTCTTCTCAGTGCTCGGTCCCATCTACTGGGAGATCCTCGCCCCTGGCACCAGCATCAATGCCGACCTCTTCTCTGAACAACTGGAAGATGTCGCGATCAGAGTCCCTCCCAGACTCCTGAACCAGGGCAAAATTCTTCTTCTGATGGACAATGCTCGCCCACATCGAGCGAAGATGACCCAGAAGAAAATGGACGAGCTGAAGATCGAGAGGATTCCCCATCCACCATATTCCCCGGAACTCTCCCCATGCGACTACCACTGCTTCCGCTCTCTCTCTGACTTCTGCAAAGGAAAGAAGTTCAAGAATCGAGATGAAGTTGTGAGGGCTTTCGTGAACTGGGCGGTCTCGAAGAAACCCGCATTCTGGAAGAGAGGAATCGAGACCCTGCCCAATCGCTGGAGGGAGGTAGTGAGAAAGAAGAGGGCATACATTGGTCACTGAGAATTGTAAAGCATTGAATAAAAAATAAAAACAAAAAATTATACGAACTTTCCGGACACCCCAATAATTTATTGTATTTTTGCTGATTGTAGCAGTTTTTAGTATGATTACGTACAGTGGGAGAATGTGAGCCTGACTATCTACTTACACAAAATCTCTCACAAAGCTTTTAGATAGAGAGAAAAATCATGAATCTTTTTTTGTTTCTGTTTCGGTCAAGGTATATTGAGTAAATATTGGTGTATCCTCGTTCACTTCTCTCGTAATCTTTCCCTCCTTGCAGGCCCGCATCAGTTTCCTGCAGGGCGAGCGACGTGGACAAGAGAATCTGAAGGCAGACCTCGTGAGGAGAATCAAAATGCTCGAGTACTGCCTCAAGCAGGAGAGGTGCGTCTCTTCCATTAATTGTAAACATTTCGATGCTGTTAATTCCAAGTTATATTGAATCATATTTGTGCTTTTTTACTTTTAAAATGGAATAATAATCTTAGTACATCAGTCTCCTAGATCGTTCTTAAAAAAACGTGAATTTATCATCCCATTCACCTTCGGTTATTTCAGAAACAAAAACTACCGCCTGACGCACAACGGAGAAGAGCCGCCGTCTTACGAGGAGGAGAAGGAGGAGGGCGCTCCCGGTTTGTTTATTTAATGATTAACTATGTTGTTCTATTATTCACGTTTTCCCATTCCGAATGTAAGATGCGAACATATCTTACTAAACGGTCATATTTTGATGATTCGATTAACAAGCGGTGACTAAAACGGTACCAATTAAAATCAGTATATACGCGACTGATGTACGGCCGCTTACTTATTAACTTGATTTTTTATACGTTGAGTTGAATCACTTTAACAAAATATAATTAGCTATTATTTATTTTTAAAATAAGTAAATGCTCGCAGATCCGAACGCGCCCCTCGACGTGGACGCCTACCCACTGGAGTCAGCGAATGCGATTGGATGGAAGCAGGGAAGGGAACTGCTGAGGAAGTATCTAGAGGTGAACGATTGCATTCATTGCCCCCAATGCATCCATTGTTGATGACACCCACTTCCCTATTTATATCCGGACTGGAGATGTTGCTTCTGTTGAAACAACTAATTGATTCATTCAAGGATAAAGCAGTATAATTATATTATCTACTTATTTAATCATTTCAGGAAATCGGGTACTCGGAGACGATTCTGGACGTGCGCGCCTTCCGATTCAAGAACCTCCTCGGCACGATTCCTCCCGGTGAGCAGATGGGAAGGGGATGGGCAAGAGTTCCCTTGCAGTTATTGTAATAAAAGTATAATCTAGGCAAGGACAGTCCATATTCTTGGGCATGTTTAAGTGAGTGATATCCCATTTTCGAATTGTATTCATCAGAGCAATATCTGGATTCGATCCTGTCAGGTGAAGGAACGAAAATACCCCCTCTCGTTTACTTGAAGGGACTCATGAATAATACGATACTAGGCAGTTTTTGGTTACTGAGATTTCTAGCCGGGCGCTATTGCGAGTATGTTATTTCCGTCAAAAAGAACTCGCTGTTGCAAGGGCCCAGTTGAAGGGGTTTTGTGATTTATTCTTTCTCTTCTCTTGAACATCTGATTCGAGAGACAGAGAGGAATTGGAAAGAGAGTACTAGAAGACGAGAGAGAGAAGATGCACTAGATCATCCTGGGTACTAATGTGAATGGGGCAGAGGGGAGGAGTAAGGAGAGGAGGGATGGATTAGATGGATGGGAAAGAGGAGGAAGGGAGCGCTCAGGCATATTAGGTGCATCCTCTCAGGAGGGATGGAATGACGACGAATTACAGAGAACCAATTCAAAATTGATGTTTTTCACCATTCGTGTACAGAATACATTTACGATACAATAGTAAAAAAATACCCATTTGTATCTCACGTAACAGAAAATTGTGCATGTCAATAATAATTAATGTTAATGATGTCCATTTTTCGAAGGTCAATGGCCAGTGAACGGGAACAAGGAGGACGTGCTGGCAGCTTTGGCGGGCAAGTACAAACTGCCAGGAACAGGAGGAGCAGCGGGAGGGAGAGTAGGCAGGTGAGAGGGAGAGAGAGAACATCCACAGGAAGTCATTCAGAGGGACTGGGGAAATTGGTGTATCGAGTGCACGAATCGAACGGAATGAAACCTTTTGTGTCCGTGCTGGCAGGGGTCCTCTCAATCCACCGATCCATTGTTGGAAAAATAATGAAGTGAGCATTGCAGTGATTCGTCGTCCGATCACGGGGGAGAGATGGACGGAGAGTTGAAGGAGGTCTTCGACGAGTTCAACTTCCTCGAGAAGAAGGTCACACAAACTTGCCTTTTTTATGCATTTTGTTGTCAGAAAAAAAATGCCTTCAGAAATGTTGAAACATGATATTTACGCGTTTATGCATTCTCTTCATCTCATTGACTCTTCCCCTTGCAGGAATCGTCAGTTCCTAAGGAAGACTGGCACGTGAGTGCATCGATGCTCGACCAGCTGAAGGCACAGTACAAGTACGAGTCACACTTTTTTAAAAATATTTTTTTAGATATAATTAGGATTCTAAATTATGTGTGCTAGACTACGAGCTTGTTTGAAATAAGCGCTAATGAAATATTGCTGGTATATCGAAGTGAATGATGAATCTATCACCCCATTCTCGTTGCAGGAATGAGAAGCAGGCGAAGCGGCAATCCTCCGGGTCGATGTCGAGAGAGGACAGCGAGCAGGGAGATCTCCTTCCGAGAGCCGCGAAGAAGGGTACGGTAGGATACGATAAAGGAGTATCGATTATGCCCAGAATTTCAGTGTGTGTGAACAATGATTGATAGTTGCCCTTAGGGCTTGTGCGCTACTGTAGCTCACAGTGTGCAGATCCCTTGGATTGTCGAACTAACCATGTTCCCTGTGCATGCGAAGTTATTGTAATATTAGAGACCTTGCATTATTGTTTATACAATAATGCACCCCATTCTAACCATTGCAGCCTAGAAAACACCCACTAACCGATTGCCATTAAAACATCGCTAAATTGTTTATTATTTGTTGCCTGATTGAGCAGCTGGTCTCGAGACCCCCTCCCCCATTCCAGCTCGAGACAATGAGATGGATGTGGATGGAGAGGAGACTGTCGATGGAATCGAAGACACCATCGAGCGAAAAGGCAAGGAGAAAGGTCAAAGATCAAAAATCACAGACTACTAACGCTTCCTCCCTTTTCCACTGATGCTTTTCAGTTTCTGAGAGAGTCGAGGAGTCCCTCTGCTTGCATTGAAAAGATTCCCTAGAAACTGTAAACCCCCTTTGTAGCTCATATCCTGATATTTGATTATATCGGCGTTGCTCATGCATGTCCTCTATGCTTGTCTGTATGCAATCGCTTCTCAAGCGTTTCCTTCCGTCCGATTTAGGATACCTTCCTGGATGTTTTCCGTTTTCAGAGCAAATCATACGAAATTTTAGCGGACGACTACCTGTCGCTGATTGGAGCCAGCGGTGGTGCGGGCATGAAGAGCAGACGTACGGGCGAGCATACGGTAGGTTACGAAGGGAAGAGCCGTATCACTCTGATCACATGCCTATTGCAGAGCAGCGAGCCGTTCCCTCCACAGGACATCAACGACGCCCTCGGTTTGCCCCCCGACGAGAGCGCCGTCAACATCAAGGATGTTGACGAGGACCAGGTGAGGGCAGAGGGGTGATCTTTTTCTCTGCAACGGGAGGAGATCTTTCCATGGCGCTCGTTCTCCTGCAAAAACTGTCACTATCCCTTTACAGGACGACGACGTCTCCTCAGCCCCTCAGTGGGCGACTCGTGCTGTTCTCCGATCGCATCTCGACTGCGTCCGAGTCATGCAGTTCCATCCCGTCGAACCCGTCCTCTTCACTGCTGGTACGGTAGTTGGGCTGGGTCACATTTCGTCCGAGTGCTGCTGGGAAATGCGATGGGTATGATGAAAACGGCAGATTTTTTGGATGATACAGTAACAGATTCGTGCTTGGCAGGTGAGGATGGCACGACGAAGCTGTGGAACTTGGAGGCGAAGCCGTTGAATGCGAAGGATGCAGAGAAGGCTGCAAAGAGTAAGCGAGTTTGATATCGTGCATACTACAATAAGTTGCTTACAACAATTAGTCAATTCTCTTGTATCATAACGCATAAGTAATTATTCGTCTTATAAGTTGCTTACAACAATTAGTCAATTCTCTTGTATCATAACGCATAAGTAATTATTCGTCTTTCGTTGCGCCACCGAGCGTAGATAAAATATATATAATTGATAAACAAGGACGTTTTAAGATAATATTGAATCTTTGAAATAGCCGATTGATTTAAAAAATGAAACGATAAAAAAAGTTGTTTCGGAAGTATGTAAGTATTTACCCACAACAATAAAACAACAGAGTCAAGAAGCGAGAATAATAAAATTGTTCATAATTAAGAACGATGGGTTTTCATTGCTGTGCATTGCAGATGCGTCTAATCCGTCGGAACTCGAGCCGATCTACACGTTCCGCGGCCATGCCGGACCTGTCCTCTCCATGGATATCTCTCCCACGGGTACGGTCGTTTGGGTGTGGTTGGTATACAGTAGAATATGTAGATGAAAGAAGCTCAATTTTATACGAGTTATGCTTTGGAACACTTGGGACAATTTTTCTTCACTCTTGATTCTTGTTACACTCTCTGCATACATCTGCAGATGAAGGGAGAGCAATGATGGAAGACCTGAGCGTGTTCACTAATATACTTCTCTCATTTAGGCGATCGTCTCTTCACGGGTGGTCTGGATGGTACAGTGTGTTGCTGGGCAGTTCCCTCCACTGCCTGCGACCCCTACGACGTGTACGGTGAGTGAGGGGAGAGAAGGGAGAAAGTAAACCAGGTCTATCGAGATAATGTATTTATCGCTAAAATAAAATCATGGTTAAAAAGGGAAAATATTGGCGCTTGGTGGAAAAGGAACCAGGCTGATTTACTGGTTTACTGTTCCAATGTGAACATGCATCAAATTCTAAAATTCGAGTATACCTTACGAGTTGAGGGTTCAAAATGAGGCTTTTGTTGCAGACCCGAAGGTGCTTCGTGAGCGTCTCACTGGTCACGGGGACGCAGTGTGGGCAGTGGCCTTCCACTCCTCCGATAATCGTCTCGTGTCTGCCTCCGCCGATGGAACCATCAAGCTGTGGGAACCCGGTGAGTGAGGGGAGGCGAAGGAGACGAAGCGTATTCGGACGTTTGCATTACTTTTTCACTAGCACTTTTTATTAAAATAAAAGCCTGGCTCACATGATTATAGTGCAAGGTTTCCTCATGAAAGCGCAATCTACTTTTAATTCAATAATCTTTTTCTCTCAGGGAACTTCGGCGAGCCCCTCCTCCGCACCTTCTCCCCTCCCTCTCATGATGCAGTCCCCACCAGCGTCGACTTCTCCTCCACCGAACCGCAGCACCTGCTGGCGGCGTACACGGGACAGAAGGTGAGAGACAGATTGAAATGGTCTCTCTTTGTTTACACTCACCCTGATGGGATTGAGTAAAAGGTAAAGGTACATCCCGTCTTCGAGACTGGGCTCGCGGGAGAACACTGCTAGGCCAGTGTTAATATGGGCTGATTCAGTCTGGAGTGCCCACCTTTTCGCCAGACCTATTTACCTGCGTGATCTAGTCACGACTACCAATTCCCCGTCCCCAATGGGTGGGCGCCTTGGTGGGGCGGAGACGGTGTCACGGCCGGGAATCGAGCCCGGGTGGGATGGAATGGGAGGGTGCGCCATAGACCACTACACCACTTCGTCTCTCTTGAGTAGTAAAATAATGAATTTATTGCTTCAGAGAAATAGAAATGATGGTCACATATTCCTTTGGCTTTTTGTTGTCACTATTTTTAAAAGATATATGTTTCCTTAATCAGGCGATGATCATCGACATCGAGACTGGTGCCGTCGTCCTCAATTTCGACTTCGGAGAGGGTAAATCTCTAAATTAAAATTTATCCTTTTTTTACCGCGCACATTTAATTTTGATCACTGGCGAACTCTTGATTCAGAAAAAATTGTTTACTCATGAACGGTGCTATCCGAAAGTACGTTTTACATTGGATGAAAAAAACCTTTTCACGAGTTTGGTGTAATAACTATACAAAGTCACTTGTATCATTGTAGATGCATCATCGGGTGCGCGTATCACGAAGATCCTCTCCCACCCCACGATGCCCATCACTATCACGGGCGGAGACGACAGGAAGATCCGATACTTCGACAATGCCAATGGTGAGGGAAGAGAAGCGAGAATACACCGTACAGAGGAATATTATTTTTTATGAAAATGAAAAGAATAGGGAAATGTGAATATATCTGCATATATTTATCTCAGTTATTCTTAATCGTAGGTGTTTTTGGGGTGAAATGAATAGTCTAGGATGAGTAGTCTGGCCGTACAATGCGAGTTTTCCGTCTCTCTCCCTGTCTATCGGGGACTAGAGTGAGTGCCCCCTCCCCCTGCAGGTTCTCAACTGCACTGTGCCGTGGCGCACGTGGAGGGAATCTCCTCTCTGGCCATCGACTCCAATGGCCTCTACCTCCTCTCCGGCTCCCACGACGGAAGTCTGCGGCTATGGAACATGGAGAAGCGCGTCTGCCTCAAGGTACCGTAGTTTGTGAAACTATTTGGGGTTACGCTGAATCCTTCTGTGCATAATAATTGAACGGAATTTCGATGGCGTTGGTAGAGCAGACATCAACATTTCTCTTCGTTCCAGGAGATTCCTGCGCACCGTAAGAAGCACGACTCTGCCGTGAACACGGTAGCCATGCATCCCTCCCGACCACTCATCGGATCAGGAGGAGCAGACGCCCTCGCTAAGGTACGGTAGGTGGAGGGAGTACTGTAGGTAAATCTATAATGAGATAATTTGTTCGCTAGTGTTTCGGGAGAAGAGTAATAGGTGACGAGTAATTGAATGAATCGATAAAATATGAGTCAGATACCGTAACCGTAGTTATCGTATATCTTGCAGGTGTACACGACGGAGTCGCGACACTGGAGTGGGGCTCAATAGGAGAGAGAAGAACGGCCCTCCTTCTAGCCCCGCCCTCCTTCTAGCTAGCCATCTTTTTGATATAATATGTAAACAGTTCTTCATAGTGCCTTTGTAGTCATTCGTCCCTCTCAGATGTCTTCCTCTGCACAATTATTCAATTATTCATTCTTGGTCTACCGTAGTAATCAGAATCAATTTATTTGAGCTTCTCCGATTCCAATTGAAATATCTACTGTAATGAGATGGTAGCCAGTGTGGCTCTTGAGCCAGCCCCCTTTCCATCGCCCCTTTTTAGCCAGCGAGTAACTTCCCTTTGTTAGAATACACTCTATTTCCTCCTTTCCTCCTTCTCTCCTCAAACCATGCATAACCTTATCCACTTCCAGTTGTCCTCAACCATCGTGATCACTTTCATCCTTTGTTTCTCTCATCCCGGTAGATCACTTCTTCCCTCTTCCCCACAGTGCTACTCTACCGTAATACTCTACCAGTAGCCCCTCCATACTATCTCCTCCTTGTCCAGTTTGATAGTTTAACTGTAGTCTCATGAATTTGAACTCAGCTTACCTTTATCCCAAATGTCTCAATAGCGGCTCATGATTGATTGATTTATTGACCCCCGTTTGATCCCCTTTCTATATCGGTAACTCGATATTGATCGCCCATTTTGCGTGCTAACTTATTCGAAGGGCATCGTTTGAGAAGTGGTCAGTCACTATCTTTGTTTCCTAATAGTAGTGTACTGCTGACTTCATGCACTCCCTTCCCCATTTACCCCTCTTCTCCCCTCTCCTCAATCAGCCTCCGTTTTATGCTAGTTGTACGAGTTTCGAGACTGATAGTGCAGCCTGCCCCCTTCATAACATGTAGTTTTGCATTGATTCTTGTGAACGCCCCATGATGTGAAGATGCGAAGCCTTTAGCAGGCAGCTCCCCAATCCTCCCCGTCTTCATTTCTTCTTCCCTCAATTTGTAACATACACTCGTTCTTACGCCTCTCCCACTGACTAGACTATCGATTGATTGAGAGGCTCCCCTATTCGATCGGTTTATACTAGTGTTAGGTTTGAGTCCTATCCCTCTGATGTGTGTATGTTCACTCCTCCTAAATATGTGTTCAAAGTAAATAATTTACCCGTTTTAGTGGGCGATCCACCATTTTTATGAATTGTATCGAGCGTATCTTTGATAAATAGTCACCGATGATGTTCGTCAATGTAAGGAAAACAATGAAATCATCCGTAAAGTCGGGAGAAACTACCTGAACAACAGCAAGGGTGGTAGATCTTGCCGCGATTTCTAGCATACGATACATCCAGCAAATAGCGGCCCTTATTGCAAACTGACTGGATACTAAACTAGCCACATTGAGACGTGGATTGTGATTAAGCACCCGTTTTGTGGACCGGATTCTTTATTAGGCTATCGATTCCCCCTGCTTTATCCATTTATCGTTGTATCTCATCAATTATCGATTTCTCCCCTTGAGGCGCGTGAATGGCCTCGTTCCTCTCTTCGTTGATATCGCGGGATCCGCGTGCCTCCTTTGGATACGATATCCCGACGACTCCCGTGGCCGCGATTGATGGCGTCAATCTGGGAAACAGCGCCAAGAAGGTACAGTTACAATACCATTATATTTGCTTGTCGGTATTTGTTGGTTGCATAGTCATGAACTTCGAACAATCTCATGATTGTGAATTAAACAAAATACTTTGTCCAATATTGCAATAATATTTGTCGCTAGATCAGTCTTACAGTACTTGCAATTACCGTATACATCTTATCGATTGTAGGGCGAGCCTGAGGCGGAGGCGGTGTCCGTGTTCTGGGCGTCGCCCGAGATGGCGAGTCTGCGAGTGCAGACTCAGAAGCTGAAGACGATGAGACACCCGAACATCCTCACCTACGTCGACTCATTAGAGGTGAGGAAGGATGGAAAATAGTATTTGGTACAACGAAAAGTGAAAATGTGTGATGAAGCAGAAGAAACAGTGATAGTGAAAATAGCGGAAATAGGAGCATTAGATTTGGATAAACTGAACGTGGCAACTGTCAACGGCTAATGATGAAGTGATTGCCTGGTATTCGTTTGTCAATTTCACAGTTTCCTCTGCAGGTGGAGGGCACTCTGTATCTCGTGACAGAGCAGTGCAAGCCCCTCAATATCTACATGGCTGAGGTGCAGTTGAGGGGAGAGCAGAGGGAGAGTGTCGTCGCATGGGGAATCTACCAAGTGATGGTCAGTGGGAGGGGGGGGAGGAATATTAGTAAATTGCTAGTTTTAATTTTTTTTTAAATCTTCACTTGACCTATAAAGCTAATTCTTAACATTCTACGTCACGTTCCTTGCTAGTTTTGTGGTTATAGGTTAAAAAAAATAGGTTAAAAATTTTCCCATTTTCAAGAAAAGTCAATAAATGGTACTGAATATATCGGAAACACAATCTGCTCAAGATACAATCCAGTTCTCTCGATTTAGAGCTGTCTCAAGTTCCTGCACGAGGCGAATATCTCTCACGAGAACCTGCGAAGAGCGATCTACGTCACTCAGGCAGGAGACTGGAAGATTGCTGGACTGCACCAGGCCACTGCATTCACGTACGTTTCTGGTTATTTTTAATTATTGTAAAAAATAAATAATATAAAATTAGTTGTATGGTGAAATTTTTAGTGAATTTTTGTTTTTAGAATGACGCAGGGGCTCAGTTCAATCATTGAAAATGAAAAGTTGAAAAGCAGCATCCTTTACAATCAAATTCATTCAATATCTTTTAAATATCTTCGATGAGAATCATCTGTTTTTCTAATTCAATCTTTCTTTTAGGCCTAATAATTTGGAGGATGAGTATGACTTGTAGAATCATGAGATAAAATGAGTGAGAGATAAGAATAAGCAGTTGAAACGATCTAGGTCATTGAAAAACTAACAATCAATGTTTGCTGCAGGTCTCCACGTGCTGACCTCAACCAACTCGGTCTCGTGCTCTGGGAGTTGTTCAATGGATTCAATAGTAAGATGGAGAAGGCCGAGCCACCTGGCAAGATTCCCAAGTGAGTGATCGGTTGAATGCACTCTAAGTGGTTTGTGGTAGTTGCATGAAGGTGGAAACTTAGAAAAAAAACAGCGAGAAAAATATCGATAGATTATTCATTAAATTTATGGTACTTTGATCGATTAACCAGTTAGTCCCGATAATCGATGTCCATCTCCAGGAAGTTGCACGAGTTGTACAAGCGCATCGCGACGCCTGCTGCTGCCAAGCAGACTGTCGCAGAACTGCTTAGAGGTGAAAGAACGTGATCTTTGATCTCTTGCCTATGATGGAGTTTGTATTAAGGGCACTTCTTGGATATTTGGCCCACCCCCCCCCCCCCTCCCCGCACCTATCATTTCTCATTCCCTCCTCGTCACAAAGGGGTTGTGCGACCGAAAATCAGGGAATAATGCCTAGCAATGAGTGAGGTAGAGGATGAAGGGGAGGCGGGTGGGCCAATTATCCAAGAAGTGTCGTATTAAAGTTACTGGACGAGGACGAAACCTTAATCTGACCCTGATCTGGTCGCGTGTACGAGAGAGTATGCAAAAGTGAGAGAGCGCGGGATTACGCTGATCATTTCCGGCCTTTCCTTGAGTAGCATTTTTGTATATTCATTCTCAACTAATTTAGCCATCGGCTATTCGATGGAGGACAAAAAACAGGGAGTCAATTTTGTCCTCGTCCGGTAACTTTAAGACTGTGATAAATGTATTATTGTATTCATCATTTGGTTTTGAATTGATTCCCTTGATTACTTGGCATGGCAGAACTGCGATCGACGGGTGGCTACTGCAAGTCCCGCTACGTGGACACTCTCCTCTTCCTGGAGGAATTCCAGCTGAAGGAGAGCGGAGAGAAGAACGCATTCTTCAATCAACTCAGGTACTGTACGACGAAATTATGGTGGTGATTTGCTATTGTATTGGGTTGAAGAGGCCTTTAAAAATTACGTCGTTGTAGAAAAACGGTGTTCGATTTCAGGGAGAATCTGGATGCGTTCCCCGATGACGTGGCGAAGTACAAGATATTGCCGAGGTTAGTTAACAAAAAAAAACTTGTTCTTATGGTTCCATACCGCACACAAGTCATTTGATAAAATAAATTCATTTGCAATGCTTATAGCAATATTTTTTGTTTACACATTTATTACATTTATTCATAGGCTCATCCACACGTACGAGTACGGAGACGCCGGCCCAAACATCCTCATTCCCATGTTCAAGCTGGGTCGACTGCTGAGTGAGGAGGAGTACCAGAGGAGGTGATCCAGCTCTCTTATTTGCTCTTGTAACCCAGTTGGAAGGGATTTGGCCGCAAAAAACTGTTCGGTAACAGGGCTGGGACAACAAAAAATTCAACGCGCCATAATTAAGGAGTGAAAATATTCTGAATGCTACCATTAACAAATTGTTATAGAGTTGAACGTGACAGTATATGCAAAGCTTTTAAAACCAAAATAGATTCGTTTTCTGTCAAGTTATGAACGATTTGTTTTTTTGTTGTTTACAACAAAAACAAAAAAAATAAAACAACAAATATGGTCATAGCTTTGCGAAACAAGAACACAATTTTTCGTTTAAAGCATTTTATAATGTGGCATTGGTCTAGTTTATCATAATTGAAAAGATCTGGACTTCGATAAGTATTCCACTCTGAATTACAACCCGGTGAATGGATTTGTTGTTCTGATTTGTTGTCCCAGTCTTGTTCGGTAACTCCGATTCGTTCGTTTTCGTGAGAAGTGAATGAAAATATAAAAGTTAAATTTAAGTTCATTCCGTTTGTGATTTTCGATAAAGTCATTTGCTTAAATTTTTGTGGCCATAGGCAAGTTAATGTGCTTGACAATGTCGTGTTAAAAAGACATTAATTAATTAGTTGTAAAATACATTTAATTTATCAATCCTCAGGATCGTTCCGTGTCTGGTGAAGCTCTTCGGTTCTCCGGATCGAACGACGCGCGTCAAGTTACTCGAGAAGATCGACGAGTTCGCGCCCCATCTCACTCCAGCCATCGTCAATGAGAAGATCTACGGGTAAGAATCATTTATCCGATTTTCACCTTTATACTATCACCTTTATACGAGAGTTCATAATCGGAAACCCCCGGTAACGTCGCTTAATTTGATATTTTTCTCTCGATTGATATATGTTCATGTAAAAAAGTATTCAATTTAACTTAGAAAAGATCGATAATTTTTATAGTAATCTCTCGCAAGGATTCCTCGACACGTCGCCAGCTGTGAGGGAGAGTACTGTGAGTCGCAGAAGAATGATAGTATTGATTTTCCCTTCTCGTTCTCAGGTCAAGGCGATGGTTGTACTTGCCGAGAAGCTGAACTCGCACAACCTCAACACCGATCTCATGAAGTACCTCGCCAAGCTACAGGGTGCGAACTTACTTTTTTGGCAGTTTACTGGAAAAATGAGATAAGCGAATTTCCGGTTCTACAGTTTGTTTTTGTTATAACTATTAGGTTGATGCAAAAGTTTCTGACTATTCAATTTTCGTAGATTCTTCCGGTGTATTTTGACTGCCTGGCATTCCTTCATGGTTGTAATTAAGGACTTGCTAGTAGACTACAATAATATGTTTTTAGCCAATATAGCTCATAGTGTGCCTGAGAAAATCACTTCCACATCAAAACACGCAAAAATAGTGTATTTTTAGTGTTTTCGATTGAACGCTGCCCCTCGAGTATCAGTGTCGTACCGAATTAGCCCACTATATCAATAGTAGGGTAAGAGTTGCTTGTTCAGTTAATGGTGAAAAAACATGTTTGCCACGTCTGTGAGTGAAAGGAAATTGTAAAAAGTGCCGTTTTCGGAGTTCGATTCTCTACATCCCGATTTCGAAGCACCGTATTCCTGAACAGGTAGATGAAAGCGCTCCTAAATTTAACTGTGTACTAGTATGGAATGGTACTTTAGAATGTGTTACGCCTTTTCTTTATTAATCGATCCGCACTTGTAAAACCCCGGCAAATGCATATTCGCAAAATTACAACTGGTGCTGATCTGTCCTTGTGAGGCATTTTCATGTGGACGTTCGATACCAGAACTGTTGTACTAGGTAATTTAGAATACCCATTAATTATCCTTTAAAACTATGAATTAGTTTGCTGATATCGTGGTTCTCACTGGAATTATGATCAATTCAAAATTCAGATTAATCGCGACCTTTGTAGACTTCGGGTGTGAACAGTCCTATCCCTATTGATCGAGTTGTCCCAACATAGCGCTAGTAATATGGCGTTCCCAAGGCCACATCAACCACCGACAACCATTAGTTGATTGACCGATTTCGAAGAACAGGAGAGGTCATTATGTCTGAACATGAAAATAGTCAGAAACTTTTGCATCAGCCTAATACAAAGGGGTGAAAAATAGAGCGAAGGAGTTCCATACATCCCACTCACTGCCCCTTCTGTTCAGGCACGGACGAGCACGGGGGCATCAGGACGAACACGACCATCTGTCTGGGGAAGATCGCCCATCTACTCGACCCCAGCTGCAGACAGAGGATACTCACTGGTCTGTGGGGAACTCATTCTTGGGATAGGTGTAATATATCCAGGAAATGTTGAACACTTCATGTGGATACTATGAGATGATAACATCCGTCCAATATTTAGTTTGATAGTATGAAGACCCGTTCCTCTTCAGGCGCGTTCACTCGTGGTCTGAAGGACCCGTTCCCTCCTGCTCGAATGGCCGCCGTCCTCGCCCTCTCTGCCACCCAGCAGTTCTACGCCCTCATCGAGGTACACTAATCACGCCATTAAGTTAAAAATACTTCTCTGGAGGCTGTTCGATAGCCAAATATATTATTTTTAAAAATACTTATCTGGAGGCTGTTCGATAGCCAAATATATTATATGTTGATGAATAGTACATTGTCCTGTTTAGATATGTTGTCAAAGTACTTGCATGCTCATAATTTGACGCCTCTCATATTTTCAGATCGCAAATCGTGTGCTGCCCGCTCTCTCTCCACTCACTTGCGACCCCGAGAAACAGGTAAAGTTAATATTCTATTATTACATTTATAAAACGAAATTCAGGTCCGTGACCAAGCGTTCAGTGCACTGAAGGGATTCCTCGAGAAGTTGGAGAAGGTTTGTATTCGGTTTCGTTAATAGAAACGATGTGTTTTTTGTCCTGGCTAGTTTGGGCTTGGAATCGCTATTTAAAAACAGAAGCAGAAATCACATGGTCATTCGACCGGCAAAGCTCACTCAATAAAAAATATTCTTCTGCGCGGCGACAATATTTTCGCTTTAAATTCATACTCTGTTCATCAAGATATTAATGGTTCCTCTGTAGGCGAGTGAGAATCCTGCGTCCATTCCTGAGTTGGAAGCAGCAGTGAAGGCAGGAGGAAAGGGACTACTGGGCAGTGACAAGGTGAGAAGAGATCTCTTTCTATGCTATTCCACTCGGGCTTGTGATTGAGACTACTTATGTTCTCTCCCAATCAGGTGCCTCAATGGGCCTCGTGGGCACTCAAGTCTCTCTCGGGCAAGTTCTACAAGGGGCCGACGCCCGCGCAGCCAGGAGACCCCGCGGCTGCAGGGGCTGCTGCTGCAGGAGCAGGAGGAACTGCTGGAGCTTCTGGTGGGATATTGAGCCTAATTTCCCTTATCATTCGATATGGTTGAAACATATCAATAAGTCAGCACTGTTCAAAGTTGTGCGTTACGATGGTTTGAATTTAGAAATGTGATGAGTGTCTATGGGGGTGAAATGTAGTGTTGTTATTCCGAGTTGCTCGCCACTCGCGAGTCAAAATAACAAATCGACTCGCGAGTCGTAAACAACTCGCGAGTAGAATCCTTTGTTCACACTCGCGAATTGTTTTCGACTCGCGAGTCGATTTGATTTTCACCTCTCCTTATCTTCTCTCAATTGGATTTTGAGCTGTTTGAGAAATTCGATTGAGTTTCATTGATCACACAAGACGAATTCGTCGTTCCTCGCGTCAGACAGAACAAAGAAATTGACTCGCGAGTTGTTTTCGACTCGCAAGTCGATTTGTTGTTTTGACTCGCGAGCAACAGACCGTTCCGAGTTAATCGAAAATGAACTCGGCGAGCGCGAGCAACGCGAGTTCGACTCGAGCAAAACAACACTAGTGAAATGGTCTTCGGTTTAACAATCCATTACTTGCAGCCTCGCCCGCAGCTGGTCGTAAGCCTGCAGCAGCTGCAGCCTCGTCTGGATGGGATGATGAGGATGAAGAGTGGAAGGATGCGGAGGAGGGAGAGAAGGAGAAGGAGGGATGGGGAGACGAAGGATGGGAGATGGTCAGTCTTGTCTGTGTTAGTCGCCGAATAAGCGAATCTTTGATGACAGGATCAATGTGAAACGTGATATTGCGAGCCGAATTTTTAAATCCACACTATCCTGAAATCATTATTTCGTTGTACAGGAATCGAAGCCTGCTGCTCCCAAGCCGATGCTGAAAAAGCCTGCTGCTGCAGCTGCGAAACCGGCTACAGGAAGACTCCAGCTGGGAGGATTCAAGTCCTCCAAGAAGGGTTAGAACTGATTATGTTCGAGATATTGGCAAAGGCTGAGCGATAGCCTGGCGTATTTTTTTCTACTTCTGCTCAGATGTTTTACGTCACCAATAAATCTCTAGGGATAAATAAAATAAAATAATAAAATTGAATGATTGTGCAGATGTGGAGGATAATCTGGACGAGATGCTGGGCATCAGCAGCAGCAGTCGCAAGACGAGCGCAGCCAGCAGCACTGCTGCAGCCGGTGAGTAGTGCCGCCCATTCAATCCTCTATACTCGTTTGATGGTTACGAAAGTACAGTCAATTCAACATATTGTGAACCGTTTCTTATAAGATATTATAAGTTATTATAATTCCTTATAACTTTTACAGTGTGAGGTTCAGGCTGAACATCATGACTTGAAAATTGTTCTATGCGTTCTTTGGGTCAATTCATTAGATTCTGACCAATTGTTTTCAAAAATATTTCCTTAAACAAAAGTTAGAGCTGCATTAGCGCAAATGCCCGGAACAGGATGAAGCCATCAAATAGCAAAAACTCAGTTCGTGTTTACACTGAAAACGATTACGCGGAAACGCGGCTACCGTAATTTTCAATTTTCGCAGTGACGAAACTCGGCTGGCCTTTGCTTCGAATTTATCGATTTCTCGTGTTGTATCTTCTATTTTCGCCTCGCAAGTTGTTATCCGTCCACCCGCCAATCGTTTGTGAGCTCCCCATGCTGAAATACTCCTCTTTTTCAATATTTCCAGGCCTTGACAAATGTTGCATGTTTTTCACTTCCGTGAACTAATCATCCTTTTCAGCTGATCTCCTGAGGCCGTCTTCGAGGCGCCCGCCAAGGTATCTCGATCATTTGAGCTGTTTTTTTACAATGGGTTTATCTGGTTTCATCGGGTAGTCGTTCAACGTGCAGAGTAAACGCTCCCCGTTTCAGTCTCGCTTCTCGCTCGACGGCGACGATTTATGAGAGAAGATTGTGCGCTAAGGGCAACAGCCGAGGTTGCCCTGTCTACGCCGTTGTTTTGTAAGTGTTTATTGCGATAAATGATTGAATTGTTTCGACTTTCTCGTTCCTTGAGTCGATCATAAATATTTTCCTGACTTCCAATTTTTTAAATATCTATCAATAATGGCTCAAATCACTAGCAACATTAATTTTGAAATATGAGGACAAGTGGTTAACCTTGAACTGCTAAAATAGGATCTGATAGAGGGATGACTAATCAGAGCTAGGCTCATTCTTCACTTTGAGAGGGGTGGGGGTAGTGAAAACGAAAGAATCGTCTTCTTCCTCCGACTCTATCTCACCCACGCTCCTCTTGGGAGTGACAGGGGCAGTAGAAGAGGAGGGGAGGGGTCTCTTCGGGGCTCTCGTAGGGGGGACTCGCTTGGCGACGGGTTCGCGGGCCTTGCGAGGAGCGACCGCGAATGGATCCCCTCCAGCAGCGACCTTCGCTCTCCGATTGGCCGCATACTGGTTCAGTCGAGTTGTCATAGAGAGCTTTGCATTGGTTATTTGATCCGCAGTGCTGCAGTCTCTCCTGTACAGCACGCACTGGAAGACAAATAGATTATGGTGTTCTATATTTCATGTTTTGGACGAACCTTCTCTATGAAGGATACGATACCCTGATCGATACGGTCAGACGGATTCTTCATTAGTTCAGCCTGCTTGTCCCCCGTGTAGATGGCTCGCTCCAGGGCGGCCGCGAATCGAGCGACATTGTTCTGGGTCGCTCTGTCACAACGCTCGACTATATCTTCCGATAGTACCGTATAGGAGAAACCTGGGTATACGCATTTGGAATGACCAAAGTTTAGGTGGAAATGAACCTGGTTTGCCTGGGATCTTGCAGTGCAACGAATCGAGTGACTGCTTGAAGAACTTCTGTTGGTCCATCGACTCTCTCTTCCATACATCGAAGCCCTCGAGCTGTGAAAGATAGAGAGAGTAGTTGAGAAGAAGAGTGCTTTCGGGATTCGATAATGACCAACCATGTCCGCTGCCGCCTTTGAGTTGTTGGTTCCTTCTTGAACCATGTTTCCCCACTCGGTTTTCATCTGGTTCACAGTATTCACGAGAGAAGTCATCCTCTCATCGTTCGCTCTTAGGTAGTCTGCTATCGCATCGATGGCTGCAAATGCGTTAAATGGAGTTCAGAATTTATGTGACTCACCACTGCGAGAAGACGAAGAAGAGGAGGAAGTGCCCGTGGGAAGGAGATGAGAGAGAGAAGAGCCGGCAGTGGATGAAGCAGGGGGTACTGTAGCAACAGTGGAATGGGATACAGTACCGGGGAGGGAGGACATGTTTACTGAGGAAAAGGAGATACATGAAGTGGATTGGGGCACAGTAATGGGAGAGGAGGCAGTTGGGGAAGAAGGAGATACTGTATTCGATACGGTAGGATTTGGGGATACTGTAGTCGGAAGAGATGGAGACACGGTAGGAGATGGAATGGGAGGAACAGTGGATGCACCAGCTGCAGCAGCAGAGCGGGTGCGGACAGGAGAGACAACGAGGAATGTCGTCTAGAAGCATTCGGTACCATGAGGGGAGAATGATAATACCGTACCTTCTTGCCTCCCTTGACCTTCGGAACAGGAGGTAGAGCGCCTCCATTGACCAATCGATCCATCTCTCTGCCCAGCATCCTCCGAGTTCCCTTCTTGATGAGCGTGACTTGGAAGGTGGGGTGCTCCTGGATTTCGACCTCTCTTCCCACATCCACTACTCCGTCCATCATCTCCTCGTCGTGTATCTCATAGTTGCTATTGTCCCTACGCTTGACTAACCACAGCATTTTGGATGCGAAGAATAAAGCACAATATGTTATCAATCATCGTCCACAAGTATCACAATTTGGTTTTCAGGAACCTCTTCTTGAGTCAGTCTCATCATGGGAAGAATCAACAACGTGAGTGAATTACACCATTTTATCCCGAAAACAGCAAATTAATATTGGGGATTACTGTACACAATTGGGGATTACTGTAGTCGGTTGTCCGTTACTTTCGCTTGTAATTGCAGAAAGGAAACAGTTACAAGCTGAGACTAGATAGAAAGAAGCTAGACAAGCACATTGGAAGGAAGCTGTTGAGAGATGAAGTGAATCCCCTCCGCGATAAGGGCTGGTCCTACGCGAAGATAGCGGATAATCTGAACAGTAGAGGAGATTCTGTGTCTGTAAGTACTGTCAGAAGACAGCACTTGAAGAAGGAGAGTCTGAGAGAAAGACTATTCGTTTCTACTACCCGCCCCTCTTCATTTTCTGGTCAAGGAACTGATTCATGAACTCTACCAGACCGATTCACAGCGAACAACTGCTCAGGTTATGCAGTTGATAGAAGAGAAATCTGGGATAAAGGTGCGATTAGATTAGAGTAAACTGCTACTTCGACTCATAGGTTGCCCCTCACATCGTTGCGATATGGAGGGCCGAGCTAGGCTATCGAGTTCTAAGGGCAAGATACGGTTTCGCCGTGCGAATGCTCAATCGAGCAATCCGACTCGGTTATGCAGTCAAAATGGTAAACATTGACCATTTTCGAAAATTTGATCAAATTCTGAAAATGAGACTCACTTGGATTGTTTTCAGTTGAAGCAGCGAGAGCAGTTCTATCTGCACATCTTCTCCGACGAGGCATCCATTCAGTTGGATAAAAATTCGAAGACTCTCTGGGTTCAGAGTCGTGCTGCATCAGTACTCGCTGCTCCCAAGTACACAACAAAAGTCAGTTCAACTAATTGAAGAATACACTGAATACACTTCCTTTCCCACGATAATAGCAAAACATGACAGATAATGATCTGGGGATCAATTTCGTGGAGAGGGCCATCCAAACTGGTGATCATCGCTGGAGACACCATTGATTCAGTCAAGTATCAAGACATCTTGCAGGAAGGTCTCGTTCCATGGATGAAGTTAGTCTGAGTAGCTCCTATCACATCCCTAGCACTAAAAAATACTTACAGAGAAGTCTATGGGGATATCGGAGTGTTCGTACACGACAGCGCCCCTCCCCACGTCTCGAAGACAACACAAAGATTCCTCCGCAACAAGAAAATAAAGGTTTAGTTGTGTTTCGGAGGGGGGGGGGAAGAGATCTATCAATTCAGACTGAGGAGTGGCCTCCGGAGTCTCCGGATTGCAATCCCATTGAGACAATATGGGCTATCCTCAAGAAATGGGTCATCAATGTGTGCAAGCCGCAGACTAAAGAAGAACTAATTGAGGGAGTCGCTCACTGGTGGAAACACGAGTGTTCAGTTCAATTGTGCCAGAATCTAATTAGCTCAGTTCCAAAGTCCCTCAGAAGAGTTGTAGAGGCTAATGGTGGCCCCGTACACAATTGAATTGCTCATACACCCTTCTAGTAAAATGATCCCATAGATATTTTATTGCTCATCGTAAGAATCGAAGATCCAAAACACATGAATTTGAATAAAACTTTATCCACAATTAAATACTTACAACACAATGACGTAGACAGGGCAGCCTTGGCTGCTGCCCTCAGCGTACAATCTTCGAAGAGATCGTCGTCGAGCGAGAAGCGAGACATGAAACGGGGAGCGTTTACTCTGCACGTTGAACGACTACCCGATGAAACCAGATAAACCCATTGTAAAAAAACAGCTCAAATGATCGAGATACCTTGGCGGGCGCCTCGAAGACGTCCTCAGGAGCCTCGATCAGCTGAAAAGGATGATTAGTTCACGGAAGTGAAAAACATGCAACATTTGTCAAGGCCTGGAAATATTGAAAAAGAGGAGTATTTCAGCATGGGGAGCTCACAAACGATTGGCGGGTGGACGGGTAACAACTTGCGAAGCGAAAATAGAAGATACAACACGAGAAATCGATAAATTCGAAGCAAAGGCCAGCCGAGTTTCGTCGCTGCGAAAATTGAAAATTACGGTAGCCGCGTTTCCGCGTAATCGTTTTCAGTGTAAACACGAACTGAGTTTTTGCTATTTAATGGCTTCATCCTGTTCCGGGCATTTGCACTAATGCAGCTCTAACTTTTGTTTAAGGAAATATTTTTGAAAACAATTGGTCAGAATCTAATGAATTGACCCAAAGAACGCATAGAACAATTTTCAAGTCATGACGTTCAGCCTGAACCTCACACTGTAAAAGTTATAAGGAATTATAATAACTTATAATAACTTATAAGAAACGGTTCACAATATGTTGAATTGACTGTATGCGCGAGAAAATAGTGCTGTGTGAAATATAAACTTGCCTATTTAGTGATGTTTCACAGGGTTGGAGAATTTTACATTCGCGATGTGATGACATTTTCAAATGTAGTGAATCACTAGTGATTAGAGGTAGAATGCTCCTCTTTCTCCAACTGCCATTCCAGGTTCAGCAGTCTCATCGGGTGGAGGTGGATGGGATGACTTCGGAGAGGACGACCTCACCACCACTCCACTTGTCACTGCCATCAAGGTACGAAAGGATTTTAAAAATTAATGAGCATCTGTTCATTAAAGTCAGGATTCATGCGCATATTGTAGAAGCCGACTACTACTGGAGCGAAGCCGGCTGCATCCAAGTTCGCAGCACCTGCAGCAACTGCAGCCAGTGATGGATGGGGAGACGAGGGAGAGGGATGGGGAGATGAGGGTTCGTGTGTTTACTCTGTGAACATGACTATCCATGGTACTGCTATTCAGATTTTGGTATTACTTCTGAAATCTTGATTGGAACAACTTTAAAGTGATAGTGTGCGACATAGAAGAAATGGAATAATATGTATTGGTGCCTACATAGCACGTGTCTTCTGAGAGATTGCATGAAAACGAACCCCCTGAGGAACCAGGTGCAAAAGTTTGAGCAATCTGGCAAAGAAAATTATGACAGAGTCTAGTGGCAGTGAGAAACCTTTTGTGCCAGTGATTTTCCGTGGAACCGGTTTTTAGACGTTTTCCGGATGTGGTTCCGGCTCTGACATACATTTGTTCATTTTTGAGCTATTGGGGTGTCCGGAAAGTTCGTATAATGCTTCGGAAAAAAGTCAGTTCGCGATCAAATGCAGTGATTGCGCAATCTGTTTGTCAACAATGTATTGCATCATTCTGACGTTGAGTAGTGAGAGGATTTAATCAGTCTCCTAGTTGCTACATTGATTCTTGTGATGGACTCCCATCTCTACCTCCGAGCAGTTTTACTTCATTACTACCGTCTTGGCCGATCCGTGAAGGAGGCCCACTCTGCCCTGGCCCAGTCGGAAGGAGCTGACGCCCCCTCCATACCCTTCTGCTATAAGTGGTTCTCCCGCTTCAAGAAAGGGGAGTTTGGTCTCGATGATCAACCCCGCTCTGGACGCCCTCCCTCCCTCGATCAGCCTCTTGTTCTCCGCACACTGAAGCGCAAGCCCATGGCCAGTGTGCGTGAGTAGAAGAAGGATACTGGTACTCCCAGATCAACGGTGTCCGATATCCTCCATCGATCTGGGAAGAAGCCGAATCTCCCACAAGTGATTCCCCATGACCTCTCCCCCGAACAGCTGAAAAATCGTGTTCAAGTCTGTCGGGAATTACTCCATCGTAGATCTAATCTTCGATGGGTCAATTCCATCATCGCTACAGATGAGAAGTGGATCACGTACGATAACCCTGTGAGGAGACTGCAATGGGTGGATGCAGATGAGAAGCCCACGCCAGTCCCGAAGAAGGAAGAGCACGGAAAGAAGGAACTCCTCTGCTTCTTCTTCTCAGTGCTCGGTCCCATCTACTGGGAGATCCTCGCCCCTGGCACCAGCATCAATGCCGACCTCTTCTCTGAACAACTGGAAGATGTCGCGATCAGAGTCCCTCCCAGACTCCTGAACCAGGGCAAAATTCTTCTTCTGATGGACAATGCTCGCCCACATCGAGCGAAGATGAGCCAGAAGAAAATGGACGAGCTGAAGATCGAGAGGATTCCCCATCCACCATATTCCCCGGAACTCTCCCCATGCGACTACCACTGCTTCCGCTCTCTCTCTGACTTCTGCAAAGGAAAGAAGTTCAAGAATCGAGATGAAGTTGTGAGGGCTTTCGTGAACTGGGCGGTCTCGAAGAAACCCGCATTCTGGAAGAGAGGAATCGAGACCCTGCCCAATCGCTGGAGGGAGGTAGTGAGAAAGAAGGGGGCATACATTGGTCACTGAGAATTGTAAAGCATTGAATAAAAAATAAAAACAAAAAATTATACGAACTTTCCGGACACCCCAATACAATGGCCAGATGGTGCTCAAAATGTGCGGGAAATTATTTTGAGAAACTTGTATGTTTTCACCGAAGCTCTAGTACCACGAGATCATGGTGAAAATATCGAAAAACTCAGTCGGGATTCATATAATAATTCATATCTCGCCCGGGACCCCACCTTGCACTGTGTTTTCTTTGCAGATTCAGAATCTACGTACTCACATTAGTCTTGCAAAAATCAGTTGGAGAGTCGGCAGGTGTTAGAACAGGTCTCGCTAAGCCACAATTTGCGACCAACTCGCAAAATCGAAAATTAATAATTCTCAATTTTACGTCGAAATTGCTCAGATCCATCTATTCTTTCACATTTCTGCGCTTACTAGTCTAGTTGTAACAATTTCCATGGTAAAATCGGAAGATTTCCATACTTTCAAAATGTCATGTTTTTCACATCGTAATTTCTGAAATTTGACAGTGTCTAGTTCAACAGTTCGGGATTGTACCAAGTGCTCACTATTTACATTTTAAATTATTCCTAAGATAGTGTAACAATTTGCAGTTCGTAGTTCTTCCGTCACTTCAGAGATCCATTTTTAGACCCTTCAATATGGCTCGAGCGAAGGATCGGAAATAATCAAAATTTGTTTTTGAAGTTGATTTTGCGAACTACGGTTGCCATATGTTGGACAAATATTTTCATATCCAATTGAAACTAAAATCAATGAAAACTCCTTAAAATTTCACGTTCCTAAATTTGCAATTTTTTGGAGATTTGCGGATTCACATTTCTAAAAAATCGTAAAAACGGCCTCTTGTTCATGCGTATCAAACTTCGGAATTTACAAAAGCATCATTCAAACTCATAGATAATAAGATTTCGCAAAATCAACTTCAAAAACAAATTTTGATTATTTCCGAACCTTCACTCGAGCCATATTGAAGGGTCTAAAAATGGAACTCTGAATTCATGGAAGAACCGCGAACTGCAATTTTTTATACTATCTTAGGCATACTTTAAAATTTAAATAGTGAGCACTTGGCACAATCCCGAAATGTTGAACTAGACACTGTCAAATTTCAGAAATTACGATGTGAAAAACATGACATTTTGAAAGTATCGAAATCTTCTGATTTTACTATGGAAATTGGTACAACTAGACTAGTAAGCGCAGAAATGTGAAAGAATAGATGGATCTGAGCAATTTCCACGTAAAATTGAGAATTATTAATTTTCGACTTTGCGAGTTGGTCGCAAATTTTGGCTTAGTGAGACCTGTTCTAACACCTGCCGACTCTCCAACTGATTTTTGCTAGACTAATGTGAGTACGTAGATTCAGAATCTGCAAAGAAAACACAGTGCAAGGTGGGGTCCCGAGCGAGATATGAATTATTATATGAATCTCGACTGAGTTTTTCGATATTTTCACCATGATCTCGTGGTACTAGAGCTTCGGTGAAAACATAAAAGTTTCTTAAAATAATTTTCCGCACTTTTTGAGCACCATATGGGCATTATAGCTCAAAAATTAACAAATGTACGCCAGAGCCGGAACCACATCCGGAAAACGCCTAAAAGCCGGTTCCATTGAAAATCACTGGTACAAAAGTTTGCTCACTGCCACTAGACTCTGTCATTATTTTCTTTGCCAGATTGCTCAAACTTTTGCAGCTAGTTCCTCATGGTCATGCAATCTCTCAGAAGACGCGTGATAGAGTAACAGCGAATCAGCGCTGAAGTTCTACATCATTCATGAACATGGTGTTGCAGCAGCTGCAGTTCCAGTAGCCAAAGCGTCGTCGTCGGTGGCAGCTGCAGCAGCAGAGAAAGAGACGAGAAGGGCAGAGATGGCTGCGAGGAATGAGGCAAGGAAGAAGGTGAGGAGCTATCGAAGGAATAAATGAAGAGGTTTAAAGTAATGTATAAAATGAACGCGAAATTGTTTTTCGTGTAATAAATGGGAAATTTAACACGAAACTATAATTGGCAGCGTCTGCTACCGTCGGGATTGTTTAGAGTATGTATGGATGATGACTTATTGTCTGTAGCCACTATGACGATTTCTCGACATTCATTGATCTATTTTTATGAACATTGTGCGATGAAAAAATTCCGCAGCTATCGATTAGTCACACTATCAATTGATCGATTCGCAGGAACTGGCAGCTAAGCGAGCTGCGAGAGCGGGAGGAGGAGCGATGAAGCTTGCCCCGACCAAGCAGAATCCCCCGCCTGAGTTGGCCGGAGACTGGGGCAACGACGGATGGTAGGAAAGTACGGTACGGCGCATCCCACTGTCAATCGCTAAGTGGTTTTAAATGTCCCGTAACGATTCTTTGTTTCCCGGTATGAGCTTTTTCGCGCTATAACTCCACTACTCGCATGTCATTACTGTATTTATCCCAGAAGAGCAATTGTGATATTATTGTTGTATTGCTATATTATTTTAGGGCGGACATATCCCGAAATATCGATAGACTCGCTTTGCCAGCCTTTGTTGTAGGGTACTGCTGATGAGAAGAGATGTGATAAATAGTATTATATTGATTTATCTGGAGTGTTTAGCGGGAAACTCGTAAAGATGAAACGGTAGACTACTATCGATCGAATGCATCGATCTACTTTCCCTCTCTCTTGGCGACGGCGTCAGCGACTGTAGTTCCGTTGAATCCGACCTGGTGAGGGGAGAGGTCGTAGAACTCGATGATGATCTGGAATTATATTTTATATTTTATATTTTAGATTTTTGACGAGATTTATATTTTATTGTGGAAGGATTCAATTATTACTCTTTGCTCTTACTCTTTGTTGCTCTTTACTCTTTATTACTCTTTGTTCAAACAGGGATATTTCGTTGTCCATAGTTCATGCTAATGAACAACGAATAAGATGGAGCGAAAGGATCGCACTCTAAACTAGACTTTGTCCCAGTCAAAGTTCTTGAGAGTAATGCAGAACGCCGCAACTACTAATTGAATGTTTTCAATTGAAAAAAATATTCAACTTCACACCTTGTCCTTGGGCACTCCCAGTAGTCCATGCACAAAGGAAGTCACTCGCTCCGTGTGCTGAATGTTCAGCTTCTCCCCCACGCAACCGATCGATTTCACCTGAGGATGCGATCTTTGATCTCGGCTACCTTTTCTTCCAATTTTTCTGTGGGACTAGGCATGGGAAGGATTGGCCGTTGGCGTTTACATTGACCTTTGATTTTTAACTATGATGGTTATACTTACGGTGAGATGGCAGACGGGGCCGGGCGTCGCTCCGTGCATGATGCGGCGACCAGCGTCCACCTAGAAAGAAATATTTTTGTTTGCCATGTTTCCTTTCTGCAGAAAGGCCCCTCTCCCTTCCGTTTCGTCTGTCTTCTAGTTTTCATGTTTCGGCGAGCAACAACTCTGCTCTCGCCATCTCATGGCACGAGTGAAAGATACTATTTGTCGCAGAAAAAAACATTCCTAGCAGAGAACTAGCGTCCCCTTTTCACTTCACAGATACGAATGAGAAGGGGCGAGATATCGGGTAAGATGAAGAGAGCTAAGACATTTCCGTGCATACCTCAACCATGATTCTCTCCCTCGGCTTGCCCATCGACTCGGTCAGCAGATCGGTGAGTTTGACCTACGAATATCGATTTCTCCCGATCAATCGATTGGTAGATACCTCGAAATCGTCGGGGATCTTCGTCTGTTCGACGTTCGTGGCGACGCGAATCATCGGCATGGCTGATTTGGTGCTGGAAATCGAAAATTTGAGTTTAAATTGATTTGAAATCAGCAAAAACAGCTAGGATAGGTTGAAATAATGACTGAAACTGACGAAGTGGAAAGGAGACGCCTGAGCATATCGCGCGATGGAAGAAAGAAGCAAGAATGGGAAGAGAAAGAGAGAGAGAGAACAAAGTGACCACTCGGAGTGATCGAGAGGGCACGGAATAAGATTTATAGAGAGAAAAGAATGTTGGAAACATCTTTTCAGGCCTTTTTTGAACCAGAAGTGCAAGAAAATATGACTAAATTGTGAAGGAGAAAGTAAACAAGGACATGCACGAGAGAGGGACGCTATTGATCAGAGAACTGTGAACGTGTAGAGGGAAGGGAGGGAGAGAGTGGGGGGGGGGGGGGGCAGGGAGGGAGGAGGGGGAAGGTTTCGAGAGAGATTGTCTCGATAGGTGACAGTTTCAATGGTCAACTATCGATGGGCCAATGCGCTCTTACTCTCACTCCCTATCTCTGATTTGACAGAGAGAGAGAGAGCATGAGAAAGAAAATTTCCAGAATTAAAATGAGAGGAACAGCTCCAGATTTGATATGCGAGATTGTGCTAGTAAATACGCTAGGAGAGGAAATGAGGTTGGATAGAGAGAATGAGAAGCAGAGGAGGACTCCAACCAGAGGGAAGAGCCGTGATGTAAAGAGAGCGGAGGCACGTAAACACACTAGCAGGCCGTTGCTTCTCGAGAAGATGATAAGCATATCGCCCATATCTTTTTTTCCATGCCAGTCTTTTGCAAAAACGAATCTTTCGAAGGTCGTTTCTGTCTAGAGTCTCCACAGTCTCGATTTCTCTTCAAAGGACGCTTCAATTTGGAGATTATTACTTGAAGAAAAAAATTAGAAGAACGAGCAATCGTAAGAAGAAAAGGCAAGAAAATCTTGGAGGCATTCGATTGAGGAAATGTGTGCTTCGTCATAAACTGTAATTCCCAAATGATTCGCACTGCGTTCTGCACAATTACACAGAAAGAAACACCCGTTTATTCGAGAATGTAAACTCCGTTGTTATTCTGTGATATTCTACTATTTAACTGCGTAGAGGAGAGCAGTTGCATCAGAATTTGATGCAATGTGCCATGGCCCGAGGATGATCAGACCATGCCACACTGCATCAGATTCTGATGCATTATCTCGGCCATGGAGGGAGTGTCGGGAAGGGCCGCCTGCAATGGGATTGATAGACTCATTTGAATACTCCGTGGGGGCGATCTAATCAACAATAGCCAGTACTCATTTCTGCTCAAATTGGTATGAACACATTCGATAAAGGTGAGATACTAGTCTTTCGTGATCATTCAACCATATCTTACTTACCTCATCCTGGAGTCTTCTCCTCTCCAGTTCCTCGATGTCGAGGTGCTGGGCCTCGTCGAGTGCTCCGTCCTTCTCCTTCTTCTCCTCCTTCCCCAGCTCCGTCACCTCCTGGTAGCGCTGGAAGAAGGCGAAGAGGCGGGTGACGAAGCGCCAGATGCGATCCATACTTGCGAGTCTCTGTTTGATGAGGGAGAAACTCTCGTCCATGGATGGGCTTAGTAGTCCTAGCAACAAACGCCTGAGTGCCGTCCCCATCTCTCCCTCGTCTTACAATACCAATACACCGTCTATAATCCGTTCATAGTACTTACCACATGCGCCCACATCAAATCGTCAGTGCATCTTTCTCGTCTCTAACGAATTGGTTTTGTCATTGTTTCTAGAGAATTCGCTGTCTCGAATCTCGGAAAGAAAGTCGACGACATACGTCAAACGAAAACATCGATGAAAGCGAATTAGAGAAGGAGTAGAGGAATGGAAATGTGCATAGTGAGAGGGACTCGAGTTAGAGCAATGTTGTGAAGAGAATGGATTCACGAAACGCAGGTCTGGTCGTTCCATTTCATGGAGCTGAAGAGAATGGTACGTGTATCAACACCATTTTTACATTTACGTAACAGATCATTATTCGTAATCAGTTGTGTGATTGGTTTCCAACACAGCCGATTACTTCAATATCTTTCTAGTCAGACATAAAGAAAATACCAACATGGTTAGTCCTTGAACTGACGAGACCGAATGGTGAGCTCCAAAAAGTAGATGAATAGAAAAAGGAGACGAGGCACTAGTTCAGATTTTAATCTTACGGATGATAATAAAAAATATACATTTCCGGGTGATTTCCTCAGTATGTTCCCACTGCCAAGAAGACTTCTGCAAAAATACTGCAGAAGGGTAAAATGTTTGGTCATCTTCTGACAGGGGTCATCCGATCTAGTGGCGGGGACAGAGGCAAGTAAAAAGGTTATTAAGCCAGATTTTAAACACATTTTAAACCAGATTGGATTGATTGGGGGGGGGTCGAGTCTCCCATACTATCTAAATTTGGAATTCTGTACTGGACAAGAAGATACCAGGTATCAGAACCTGAAGTGCATTCAAATTCAATCGAGTCGTTTTTCCGAGTCAATGATGACTTGTTTATATTCTATCCATGCAGTTTTAAAGAGAATTGAATGTCCATCCAAATTGGATTGATTCGTATTCCATTTCATTGCCTTTTCATCTAGATCAACTAATCAATCCCTCTGGCATCCTCACACTTCCTCCCTTTTCCACTCGTGGATTACGACCATATACAGCATATGGAATGCGTGAGGTCGGAAGCGTCCTGACAATACCAGTAAATATAAATACCCTCGACCAGCTCGAAACAGTTCATTAGCTACACCGATGTCTCATCCTTCTGCTTTCTCTTATCCCATCAACTGACCTTCCATGGTGTGGTTCACTCCAATTCCCTTCACTTCGTGGGATTCATTCGACCACTATTTCTACTCTCCTCATCATCTGATGCCTTATCCTCCTCAACTGATGGAAGACATCGATCGTGAATCAGTGAATGAGATTATCAACGCCTTCACCGTCCTTCAATTCGAGCATCCCCATGTTCGATTCACTCCGGATGAAGAATGCACTATCAAAGTAAGATCTATTCCACTATATTTTAGTTACATTCATCATATTGTACCTAGGATAAATCCATTCGTTACTCTCTGAATAAGTGAATAGACAGTACTTCATTCTAATGATTGCAGGGAATGGAAGCAAAAGCGATTCGTGAGGAGCACTCTGAGATTTTCTACGGAGATCGACACGAAATTGATCGTCAGCTTCGTTCCTCGATGCCTCCTTCATCTCTCTCCTCTTCTTCCTCCTCTTCCTCCTCCTCTTCCATTGATCCCGTCGCCAAATGGATTGCCACCAACGATATCGGTATGTTTTACGTCTGCACATCGTTTATATTTAGAATATTATGTATTCAAATGAATGATTTCAGAAAAGAAGGACGAAGAAGAATCTGTATTCGACGCAGCTATCTTCGAATTCCCCATCTTCAAAGGATGGATTGCATGAAGAAGAACAACGAATTAATACATTTGATTTTCAAAATTTTGATTATTTATTGGATTGTATAACAAAACTCAAGTCATGTCCGAATAAATGAGGATTGTCAACATTTCATAGTGCTCCCTCCACGTTGCAACAGCACGCCTATCTTCTATGAGGCATGGTTGTTTCTGAATGCCAAAAAGTAGCTATAACGGTTAAGATTAAGACTTCAAGGGGTGTAGGGGAAGGTCGAGTCTCCCATACTATCTAAATTTGAAATTCTGTACTGGACAAGAAGACACCAGGTATCAGAACCTGAAGTGCATTCAAATTCAATCGAGTCGTTTTTCCGAGTCAATGATGACTTGTTTATATTCTATCCATGCAGTTTTAAAGAGAATTGAATGCCCATCGAAATTGGATTGATTCGTATTCCATTTCATTGCCTTTTCATCTAGATCAACTAATCAATCCCTCTGGCATCCTCACACTTCCTCCCTTTTCCACTCGTGGATTACGACCATATACAGCATATGGAATGCGTGAGGTCGGAAGCGTCCTGACAATACCAGTAAATATAAATACCCTCGACCAGCTCGAAACAGTTCATTAGCTACACCGATGTCTCATCCTTCTGCTTTCTCTTATCCCATCAACTGACCTTCCATGGTGTGGTTCACTCCAATTCCCTTCACTTCGTGGGATTCATTCGACCACTATTTCTACTCTCCTCATCATCTGATGCCTTATCCTCCTCAACTGATGGAAGACATCGATCGTGAATCAGTGAATGAGATTATCAACGCCTTCACCGTCCTTCAATTCGAGCATCCCCATGTTCGATTCATTCCGGATGAAGAATGCACTATCAAAGTAAGATCCATTCCACTATATTTTAGTTACATTCATCATATTGTACCTAGGATAAATCCATTCGTTACTCTCTGAATAAGTGTATAGACAGTATTAGGTTGAAGCAAAAGTTTCTTTACAAGGTATTTTTAAAAATTTCTCGCGAAAGCTTCACTTCTATGAAAGACCACGCTGGGGTTATTTGAGGTAGTATTGGGTCACTACAATCATTGGTATATATAGAATCGATCGAGTGCCGTTTGGTAGAAAATCTTTGATAACCGAAAAAGTGCAAATTTTCTGATTTTTGGGTCCTCTGCAAAATTCATCTGAAAATTAAAACCAATAAAGTCCCACTTCCGTTCTTTTGAGAAGTGAATTAGTTAATGTTATTATTTCATCTGATCGATTGAAATGATAGTTTCGGAACCTCTCCGAAAACTTGCGATGCGAAATATACCGTTCTCGTCATCAAAAATTCGAAATTTGTATATTGCGAAATGCAGCTCTTGAGAGGAACAAGGAATCTTCATGAAATTTCTATAGGATATTTATTCCGAGAAGTTCTTCTGATTTCAAAACTTTTGAGACCATTTGGTCCCACATCAGAAACGTTGAGCGTGAATAAACCAATCCTTGAAGTTGGACGAACTCGAGAATCCGAAATTCGTGCCTCTTTGGAACAGTGATTTCATGTATAATCTGGTGCGCTTCTCACACAAAGATACCTAATCGTTGTGCTTTACAAAAATTGTGTTGCTGTTGCGTTATCATTTCAGCGAAATGTATACTGATCCATCAAAGAATCCGACGGAAATTTCAATTTTGTGATTTTGGCAGCTTATCATGAATGTATACATGATTGATCAGGTATGCGCTAGTGTGCGATAATGAGAGTGTTCATCCACCAATAAAATAGAGAAACCCATATGAGTATAGTTCAAGAACGAAGGAAGATGTAGCCCGAAAACGCAGCAAGAAAATTTGTAAAGAAACTTTTGCATCAACCTGATACTTCATTCTAATGATTGCAGGGAATGGAAGCAAAATCGATTCGTGAGGAGCACTCTGAGATTTTCTACGGAGATCGACACGAAATTGATCGTCAGCTTCGTTCCTCGATGCCTCCTTCATCTCTCTCCTCTTCTTCCTCCTCTTCCTCCTCCTCTTCCATCGATCCCGTCGCCAAATGGATTGCCACCAACGATATCGGTATGTTTTACGTCTGCACATCGTTTATATTTAGAATATTATGTATTCAAATGAATGATTTCAGAAAAGAAGGACGAAGAAGAATCTGTATTCGACGCAGCTATCTTCGAATTCCCCATCTTCAAAGGATGGATTGCATGAAGAAGAACAACGAATTAATACATTTGATTTTCAAAATTTTGATTATTTATTGTATTGTATAACAACACTCAAGTCATGTCCGAATAAATGAGGATTGTCAACATTTCATAGTGCTCCCTCCACGTTGCAACAGCATGCCTATCTTCTATGAGGCATGGTTGTTTCTGAATGCCAAAAAGTAGCTATAACGGTTAAGATTAAGACTTCAAGGGGTGTAGGGGAAGGTCGAGTCTCCCATACTATCTAAATTTGAAATTCTGTACTGGACAAGAAGACACCAGGTATCAGAACCTGAAGTGCATTCAAATTCAATCGAGTCGGTTTTTCCGAGTCAATGTTCTATCCATGCAGTTTTATAGAGAATTGAATGTCCATCCAAATTGGATTGATTCTTCAAAGAATGGATTGCGTGAAGGAGACCAGCGAATTAATTATTTGATTTTTATTATTTTGTATTGTACAATATACAATAATAAATAAAAATAAATATCGAAAGTGTGTTATGGTATACGATTGCCTCGAAGCAGCGCAGCTCTCAGAGTTAGTTTATAAATTTTTAAAATGTATATTCGAAACCCGTTGAAGCCGTTGAAATAAGTTTCGCACAACGATTAGGCCTTGCGAAAATCTGGCAATGGTGAATAGGAGACGTTCAATGAGATTATCGTACACAAATTGTTTTGTTGATAAACTACACCAAAATAGTAGTTCTTTGCGTCTCGACAACCTGCACACTTATCTCAGAGATTGAACGAAATCCGTTCACTGAATGCGGTTCGTCTTCTCTCTCCTTTATCCAGTTCTCATGGAATTTGTCAGCTCAAGTTCAACGGAGAGTGGAAAAGTCGAGTTTCACTGAGTTGAGATAACTGAATCTAAGAGCCAATGCCACCAGTTGATCTATGTATACTGAAATAATGAGACAATCGATATGAATTGATTAACGTGCAAAAAGCTGGGGCTGGAGTGAAGGGCATCAGTCTTCCCGTCTTACCTCTAGTTCAATGCCTATTCTTCGGCGCAACTAGCATACTACCAAACAGATTCAGCTAAATTCGTGATGGTGATATTCAAACACGTGGGTAACGTCTGGTTGTTCTTCGTCCATGTCGATTATGACCCATTACGAATTACCATAATGTATACAAGAATTTATATAAATAACATCTCTAGAGAGCTCTGACGATTTGAAGCTCTGACGATTTGAACCACCTAGATGAACACTCAGAACAATCAGATAAAATACCTTCACACATTTTTAGCATTTTTAATGTGTACACACTGTCATTATGCAAAGAGGTCAGCAGTAAACGACTAAAAAATCTGTGAAACGGTTTGAACCTCTCGAAATTCTACACTCTCTATCCTCTATACTTATCTACTTATCTGATTTCTCTCTCTTATCTCCCTTAACTCATCTTGAACGAGGAGTTCAAGTCGAGAGAGAGAGAGAGAGAGAGAGAGAGAGAGAGAGAGAGAGAGAGAGAGAGAGAGAGAGAGAGACTACTTCTCTACTTCCTTCAATATCGCGTGATGGGAGTGATAGGTGGTATATAAGATGAGATGGCATCACAATTTGCACTTCTTTTCCTCTCTCACACGATGGTTCCTTCGTTCCCTGTTTCTCAGAACGAGGCACTGCTCGTAGAATGGAGGAAGACACTCGACAATGTGAGCAAACTAGCGTAATCGGCATTGGCTAGAGTGGATTTCCGAATGTCACCGTGAATGTCAAGCTATGAATCCAATATTCATTTGTCAGGCTTTTTTCTAATTGAATTCAATGACGCCTTTCTAATTTCATATTATCTCTTGCCAGTCTTGGCAAACCCAAGTAGTATCTTCAAAAATATTAAATTTTACCGATTACTGTAATTCGTCCTATTTGCAGGAAGTGGTTGGATCTCCATTCGATCCAGTGGAGATCCCCGAGGAGACACTCGTCTCCAGAATATTCAAATCCCTCAGGGAAAGTGCTGAACTGTACCCCGGAAAGCCTGCCATGGTCAGTTCCTTCGATATTTGATCTATGATTTTCTGCACCGATGAAATGTGTTCTGTGCTGAAGAGTTTAGTGGAGGAAATGTTCCTTTTCGTACCGGTTACAGTTTGGAGAAGAGGAAGAAATAAGCAGCATTGGTAGAAAGTTCTCTTGCAGATCGACTCATCGAACCAGGATCACTTCCTGACCTACGAACAGATCCATGATCAGGTGAGTGATGTTTGATGCAAACTGGAATAGCTGCAATGAAATTGCTGCTATTTCAATGAAAATGAGAAATATAAGCAAATAATGAGTTATCAGAGATTGAACTATAAGACAAGAGATAAACAATCAATCTTTCATCTTTGCATTTCATGAGCTACTGTACTGGTTAGATAGGGCGAACGAGTACGTAAATCGAAGACAGCAGCGGATAAATTTAACAAAATTACTTGAATTTCAGTCTCTCTCACTCGCAGCCTTCCTCCATTCTCGTGGATTCGGAGTGGGAGGCATTGCTACTACGGTGCTCTTCAATTGTGTCGAGTGAGTGACACGCGAAAACGTTCAGTAAAGATTCCTTAGTATTCACTTTATTTCTTTATTTTTCTGTCCATTTTATTCGTCTCTAGGTAGACTTACAATTAGTCTGAGGGTTATATTATCACTGGCAAAATGAGAAAATTGTGCTCACATTCTTCTACTGCAGACTGCCAGTGATCCATCTTGGAATCTGGGCTGCAGGAGGAATCTTCACCGGAACAACTGCAGCATTCAAGCACCGTGAGAACTATTTTTTGAATTACTTCTTCGATTTTAGCCCAGTATCTCATTTGTCAACGGATAAAAGAGGGAAGGCATGGCTCAAAACATGGTTGTGTAAGAAACATGTGTAAGAACAAAGGAATGAGAGAAAGGACTCTCTCTATTTGACGACTAACTCGGGGAATTTATAAATGGATGACATGAGATCGACTCGGTTTGGAATGTGAATGTGGCCCTAAAGAGGGCCGTTGGGTTCTGGGTGGTCACTATCGACGAAGCTCATCCGTTGCCAGATTTACTTGGAGGAAGTGTACTTGGTGACGGCCTTGGTGCCCTCAGAGACGGCGTGCTTGGCAAGCTCTCCAGGAAGGATCAGACGGACGGCGGTCTGGATTTCGCGAGAGGAGATGGTCGATCGCTTGTTGTAGTGAGCGAGACGGGAGGCCTCACCGGCGATTCTCTCGAAGACGTCGTTCACGAACGAGTTCATGATCGACATTGCCTTGGAGGAAACTCCAGTGTCAGGGTGGACCTGCTTGAGCACACGGTAGATGTACACCGAGTACGACTCCTTTCTCGACTTTCTTCTCTTCTTGTCTCCAGTACGGACGGCCTTCTGGGACTTGGCGGCCTTCTTGGCTCCCTTGGCGGACGGCTTGGGTGGCATCTTGAGAACTAGGTTGTCACAAAGAATGTGGTGAGTATACCTTCCCGTGCTCTGTTTATATTGGGGCAGATGAGGGCAAGCTCCGCCCATGCTTGGGCGGGAAAGTGCGCGTCATTCGTGTCTGCTGGGTCCATACCAAAATGTCCCCCCTCTCCCCCTGGCAATACCCGCCTCTCTAATCAAATTTTGAAGTTTTAATTGCATAACTCAATTAATTTTGGTTAAAAAGTTTCGCTCTTTTTTGATTGTTAAAGAGCTTGAGCTGATCTATCTTTTGTATGTTGATGCCTAAGAGCTCAGACTCACATGAACTTCGCTATGCTTTATAATGCGATAATTTTACATTTGATAGTATAGCGAAGTTCATGTGAGTCTGAGCTCTTAGGCATCAACATACAAAAGATAGATCAGCTCAAGCTCTTTAATAATCAAAAAAGAGCGAAACTTTTTAACCAAAATTAATTGAGTTATGCAATTAAAACTTCAAAATTTGATTAGAGAGGCGGGTACTGCCAGGGGGAGAGGGGGACATTTTGGTATGGACCCGTGTCTGCTCACGCTTTAACGTCTGTTGTCATGTGCAAGAGCGATTGCATTCACTGATCGATTTGGACGTAAGAGAGATCAGTTATAGAGTTGATCAGTTCGAGAATGTAATTGCGATATGCATTCAAAAGAATTGAAAAAATCCAGTAATTATTTCTTGTATTTTTACAAATTTATTGAACCAAAATGAAGGCAAACGGTTTTGATAATCGGGATTTCCTCGAGACTTTCGGTAAACCAGCCCAGTACCAGTCGAAATTACATCCCAAACTTGGGCAGCTAAACGAGTATCACTTTTTGAATCAATAATGAGAGTTAATGATTGTCAGATAGTGCTCATTCACAGAAACGAACATCTTTATCCTCGAAGATCATCTCATCTTTATCCATCCACACACATCCCCTGCTATTCGATCAACTTGGTTTGGAATGAACATGTGGCCCTAAAGAGGGCCGTTGGGTTCAGGGTAGCGGCTGTTCAACCACAATGCTTAAGCACGCTCTCCGCGGATACGGCGGGCCAGCTGGATGTCCTTGGGCATGATGGTGACACGCTTGGCGTGGATGGCGCACAGGTTGGTGTCCTCGAAGAGTCCGACGAGGTAAGCCTCGGCGGCCTCCTGGAGGGCCATCACGGCGGACGACTGGAAGCGGAGGTCGGTCTTGAAGTCCTGGGCGATCTCGCGGACCAGACGCTGGAAGGGGAGCTTGCGGATGAGCAGCTCCGTCGACTTCTGGTAGCGACGGATCTCACGGAGAGCGACGGTACCGGGACGGTAACGGTGGGGCTTCTTGACTCCTCCCGAGGCGGGAGCCGACTTGCGAGCTGCCTTGGTGGCGAGCTGCTTGCGGGGAGCCTTTCCTCCAGTGGACTTGCGAGCGGTCTGCTTAGTACGGGCCATAACGAGTGTGGAACTGCACGATAAAGAAGAGTCTCACTCTCTCCCCTTTATAGGCAGATCCACGCGGGAAAAAGGGAGATGAGGGCAAGCTCCGCCTCCATTTTGGCGCCAAAAAGATGGCGTCCCTTTCGACTACTAATCAATATTCAACTGGATTTTCGAAAAAATTCAGACAATTTTAGTTCTCCGAGAAAAGCACCTTCTACTGATAGCATTATCACAACAATGGATCACTGTTTACACTCGCTTTTTTGGAATTATCACACACAAATTCTTCAAAATCATAATTTCTGGTTTCAGATACGATAGATAGTGTACACACTCTCGCCTTTCCTCATTTCAGATCTATACACTCATCCATTCAATCATTTGTGTTCACGTACTTTGATACACTCGCTGAGACGAATGAGAATTGATCAATCAACTTGATTTGGAATGTAAATGTGGCCCTAAAGAGGGCCGTTGGGTTCTGGGGTTTGCACTCATGTGAGCATTCATCGGGGACTTATCCACCGAATCCGTAGAGGGTGCGGCCCTGACGCTTCAGAGCATAGACGACGTCCATGGCAGTGACGGTCTTTCTCTTGGCGTGCTCGCAGTAGGTGACAGCGTCACGGATGACGTTCTCAAGGAAGACCTTGAGGACACCACGGGTCTCCTCATAGATGAGTCCAGAGATACGCTTGACTCCACCACGACGGGCAAGACGGCGGATAGCCGGCTTGGTGATTCCCTGGATGTTGTCGCGAAGGACCTTGCGATGGCGCTTGGCTCCTCCCTTTCCGAGTCCTTTGCCTCCCTTTCCACGTCCGGACATGATGACTACACTTGCTAGAGTGATGACCACTCTACCCAACACCCCGCTTATATGCACAATTCGAGAGGGCCTTCGAGAGCAAGCTCCGCCCCCATTTACGCGCCAAAAGTAAGCATCACTTTCGAAAATGAATGAATCAATCTTTCCTATCCTGGTGATTGAGTTTTGATGAAAATGATGATGAGAACACTTGCATCATTCTAACATATGGGCTGGGGATAACTTGCATAATATCTCATCAATCTCAGATACTTTCGGCTGTTCAATGCTAAGACGCAGATTGGATGGATAGTATGAAAGAAGAGATCAACTCGGTTTGGAATGTGTATGTGGCCCTAAAGAGGGCCGTTGGGTTCAGATTAGCCGTGCTGAGCAACCATGGAGGGTTTACTCCTTGTCTCCGGCGGTCTTCTTGGGAAGAAGCACGGAGTTGATGTTGGGGAGAACTCCTCCTTGGGCGATGGTGACTCCAGCCATGAGCTTGTTCAGCTCCTCGTCGTTTCTGACGGCGAGCTGGAGATGGCGAGGGTTGATTCTGGTCTTCTTGTTGTCACGGGCAGCGTTGCCAGCGAGCTCAAGAACCTCAGCAGCGAGGTACTCGAGGACGGCAGCGAGGTACACCGGGGCTCCGGCTCCGACACGCTGGGCGTAGTTGCCCTTGCGCAGCATGCGGTGGAGACGTCCCACGGGGAACTGCAGACCAGCACGAGAAGAACGAGACTTGGCCTTTCCTCCGCTCTTCGCCTTTCCTCCCTTTCCACGTCCAGACATGATGACTATTGGTTGCTCGTTTGCACGAATGGATCTCTCCCCCACTATCTCCTCTCAAGTACACCCACGGAGACTCATCCAAGGACACGCTCCGCCCCCATTTGCGCGCCAAACTGGTGTCTATTTCGTGTTCTCATGATCTAGCGTCTTACTGTAGACTCTATGGGATATCTTTCTGATCTTTGTTCTATAGAGGTTTCACGATCATCGAAGATGCATTGAAGATGCATTGAATTGTCTCAAAATGAATCAGTTAGAAAATTATTCAGCGAAGTTACTGGCTTCAGAGCTTGTGTAGAAACTTGAGCATTTATCGATTGAAGACATGAGATCAACTCGGTTTGGAATATGAATGTGGCCCTAAAGAGGGCCGTTGGGTTCAGGGTGGTCACGAGGCCTCACCGGCGATTCTCTCGAAGGCGTCGTTCACGAACGAGTTCATGATCGACATTGCCTTGGAGGAAACTCCAGTGTCAGGGTGGACCTGCTTGAGCACACGGTAGATGTACACCGAGTACGACTCCTTTCTCGACTTTCTTCTCTTCTTGTCTCCAGTACGGACGGCCTTCTGGGACTTGGCGGCCTTCTTGGCTCCCTTGGCGGACGGCTTGGGCGGCATGTTGACTACGAGGTTGTCACAAAGTATGTGTAGAGAAGCCCTTCGACAGGGCTCTGCTTATATTGGGGCAGATGAGGGCATTCTCCGCCCCTCTTTGGGCTGGAAAGTGCGCGTCTCTCGTGTCTGCTCATGCTCTAACGTCTATTCTCATATGCTAGAGCGATTGCATTCACTGGTCGATTTGGACGTAAGATTCGTCATTCATTGAGATCAATTCGAAGAGATATTTTCAACGCTAATGTTCACAAAGGATTTACAAAATTAGTAATGATTGCTTGTATTCTTACTAATTCATAGAACCAAAATGAGGAGAAGTGGACACGAAATGAGGGATTTCATCGCGACTTTCGATCAATCAGCCCAACATCTTTCGCCTTTTGATTTCACCTTTTGAGCCATTTCAACTCAAAGATCAAAAGTTTGCTACTGTAAATACTTTTCAACATGCCACCCTCACTGTGGTATGAGAACCGTTTCGAAAAAATCGATTGCGGAATTAATAATAACCCCACAATTATTTCAACCATCACTTATTTATTGCTCTCGGGAGATCCCCCTCAGAGCTGCCCAAAAACTGTTGGTTCTCTAACACAGAGAGTATCTGGTCAGATGCCCAAGCGTACCTTGAGATACTGGGTTAAAACCGAGGAAGTGAGGGAAAGGGGATCTCTCGTACGCACGCTGCTCTCTACACACGCCGGGGCAGAAACAAGCGAGAAAGAGAGGGAGAGGGGGCGGAGTTTCGCGCTACGCAATCAAGGGGAGGGAGGGGGTGGCATAACGAGAGAGGCGATTGCGTGTGATCATCTGTACTTCCTCTCCTCCTCCAGATGAGACGACCTTCCAACTGCGTGATTCGAAAGCCCCGATCCTCTTCACATCCGAAGCCCTGCTGGAGATGTCACTGAAGGCGATTGATGATTGCCCGATAGTTGAGGTATTCTTCATCCTTACCAATCTTACTCTCTCCCTTTCTCTTAAAAAGCTGAGAAAGCGCTTCTTAGGTTTCTGCCTTATCTCAATGGTATTAGTCGAGATAGAACATAAGATCAAAGATGACAACAGACTTGATTGTAGACTCCTGCCATTCCATTCCAGGGGAGGACAGTGATCTGCATTCGTTCCTCCTCCTCTCCTCTTCCAGAGGGAATCCTCGATTGGAATGACGTCATCGCTTTTGCACCACTCAAGGAACTCACTTCCGGTAATCTTTCCTTCCTACCTTATCTTGTATCACATACTGAACTTGTGTTGATGACAGATAAAATGGTCAACGATTCTCTGTTGAGTGTCCCTTGACGATCCGTGCTTCATGAGTTATTCCTCTGGCACGACTGGCCTTCCGAAGGGAGTCACCCACTCTCATCGATCCTACCATTCGAGTATCGAGATACTCAAAACGTGGGCAAGTTTACATCGTTCAACTCCTCCATGGTACATTCATCTTTGATCAATCTGAAATCACATTACATAACTTCCCTTCAAATTGTATTCTTCAGTCATTTCCTGCGCGAGATCTATCCAGTTCTCGGGGTGAGGGATGTGAATTGGCGAGAGGTACGGTATCTCCCCTAATCGACAACTGAAATCTCTCTCTGATATAGGAGTATCAAATAATCGCGCCGACGTGCTTCCACATGCTTGGATTCGGTATTCTCAATTGGTGGTTGCTGGCTGGATGCCCTATCATTATCATGCCCACTATCGATGACAACATCTACCCTCAACTACTCACGAAGTACAAGGTAGAACAGTCTAGGAAATAAAATAAATGGGCTTGTTCTGTAAAAAACATACCTTTTGCTCTATAATATAGCATATTCTGTGCAGCCTCGTTACCTCTTCGTGACTCCTGCTCTCTTCGCTTTTCTCGCCAAGCATCCACTCGGGAAGGCTGCCTGTCTAGATTCCGTCCAGGTTTCTAGCATTCTATCGGATTTTAATCATATTTTCTTTAATCTCAGCAGAAGTAAAACGCGGTGAATTAGCCAGGGAATGCCAGGGAATTCAGTTCATTATCCTCATATTCAGTGTCAAATTAGGGATGAATCAATGGTTTCTTCAGTTGATTCTGAGCAGCGGCGCCGTTCTCAGCAAGGCCTTATGTGATGAATTCTTCGTCCACCATCCAACTGTGAAGTACATCGTCCAAGGTGAGGAAGAAATTGCGAACTTGGCGTGAAAATGTGTAAACATGACATATTGCAGGCTACGGGATGACTGAAACAGGATATTCTCACCTCCCACTGCTTCTCCATGAGGGCGCCAGTGCTTCGAGTGGAGTCGTAGCCCCCAATTACCTACAGAAGGTATGAAATGATTGGAGGAAAAGTGTGAAATGATCCTCACAATTTTCGATAATACTGGTAACCTCTGCAAAATATTTATCTATGATCGGGAAAATAGCAAACAATGGCGGAATATCCACCCCTTTCAGATCGTCGTTCCTGGAACTTCTCAACCGTGTAAACGAGGCGAAATCGGAGAAATCCTCGTGAAGGGACCAGGACTGACTGTTTCCTATCGCAACCAGGAGAAGCTGTTCAAGGAGCTGTTCAATGACGAGGGATGGCTTCTCAGTGGTACGACATCTTTGATTAAAATTCTTTCATTCACCTAACAATAAACTATTTTCGAAGAATTTGATTCCACTCTTCTCTCTCAGGAGACGTTGGTTACATGGACGAGGAAGGTTTCATCTACATCGTCGATCGAATGAAGGAAATGATAAAAGTGAACGTCGCCCATATCTCCGTACAAGTAAGTTTACTTTCTTATGCCACAACGATTGTTGTCCTAATTGCGAACTTAGAACGTCGTTCAGTTAGCTCCGGCTGAACTCGAGGGGATACTGCTCTCGAATAGGAAAGTGAAGGATGTCGCTGTGATTGGTGTCCCCCACGAGGATGTGAGTCAAACCCACTAAATGCAATTCCATTAGTCTATCGAGTTAGCCTGCTATTAGTTGGCTAAACAAGAGAAAGGGTGGAATACGAATAGTCAATCCAACTGATCTTCATTGAAGGGTGGCGAGTTGATTCGAGCATTCGTAGTGAAGGCAGACGAGGAATTGGGAGAGGAGGAGGTCAAGCAGATCGTCGCTAGTGAGGATTCTTTGATTATTGATCTACTGATTGCGAACAGAGTTTGACGAGTATTTTGATTGAGTTCTCGTGGAGAATCCTAATGAGTAAATAATTTGTTGGAAACTGTGTATTAGGGGGAGCAACTCTGTCCTTGCAGACAAATTGGCGGACTACAAGAGGATCTCGGGCGGAGTTCGCTTCGTTGATTCCATCCCCAGGTGAGGGTGGATGAGATCACCCAATCCTCGTGCTCTGTTCCCTCTCATTACTAGGAGACAAATGAAGGGAATGATCGTCTCTTTACTCAAGAGACATAAGATATGAATCGATCGTTTAGGTCTGCAACGGGGAAGATTCTGCGTCGAGAACTGCGAGAGAGATGCTGAGGCAGGATGAATCTCCACTTATCCCCCTTTGTACAGGCGAATTGGGAAGAGTTGCGATCGCATTTACATTTTTATTTAAGAATCTTTAATCACTTTGCATTTATTGTTCGAGATGTGATTGAAGGATTGCATGAATTTTTGATTGAATGAATGCTCAATCTAGTTGTATCTCTTTCGCAAAAATTATTGCACGACCTTCTCATCTTCCTCCGCATTTGCCAAAATCTCGATGTACTTAACTGGACGCCCCTAAAACAAAATGAATGTAGAAGTGTAGACTTTGAAAGGCAAACCTCGAAGTACTCCTCCTCCATATGAGCATGATCAGCTTCGAAGACAAAGTGACGTCCACAATTCGACTTATCGACTGATATCCATTGAGAAGGAAATTCAGACTTCGAAGGATCAAATCCATTCGGATTCCTTGATGGATGCGCAATTTAAAAACATCAATTTAAAATTTTCAAGTGCAAACCCGAATTTGGCGAAGTTCACGAATGCAGTTGTGAATGCTTCCATAACTACCCCGTCGTCCTCAGAGTATGATGGATGAGAGGAGAAAAGTCCCTTGGCGAAGAGGTAGAAGAGATCTCCTGCGTGAGTAGCAACTGCAACGCATATTCAGGATTTATTATTATGCAAAGATATATTTTTCATTCTTGAATGTCCGATAGAAGAAATTTTAATAGGTATTTTCAGATCAATTGAATTGATTTGCAAACCTTTTGGAAAACGAAAGTAATTATATTAGGTTGGTGCAAAAGTATCGCCTCAAGGCATATTTCAAGTTTTCTCGTTAACACGATACTTGTCCTAAAAACTACTCCGGCATTGTTTGACGTAGTAGTGGTGTACCACACCCATTGGTTTATATCGAATATATCGAACGTCGATCGTAGGAATATTAATGCTATCCGAAAATTTGCAAAATTCCCATTTTTTGGGTATTCGATAAAAAAATACCACAAAATTTATTTAAAGAGGATCACACTTTAAATCTTTTGAAAAAGAAATAAATAGCGGTTGATGGTTCCACTGAACACTTGAAGTGGTAGTTTCGTAATCTCGCGGAAAAATTCTGAGGATGGAAAGACCCATTTCGTCGATCAAATTTCGTGATTAGCACTTTGAAATGTGACTCTGAGAGGAACAGTGAATCTTAATTATAAGATGAAATATGTAAAGCATACACACATTGATATAATAAGAAAAACCATATCAGGATTGCTCTTGATCGATGCGAGGTATAGACTCTCGAATAAATTTTGAAGCGAAACTTTTGCACCAACCTAATAAATGCCAGATCCTCCAGTAAGAAGGCTTTTCAGAAAGTTTATTCGATAGATGATCGGATTGCAGTGGTCGAATACGTAAAGATAGATGGGCGAATCTGCGAAACCTTCGAAATTCTCCCTTCCACAGCCCTCACTCTGATTGGCGATCGTCTTCCTGCACAATTCCAGCGTGTCCGCATTCATGAGACAATCCGAGACGAGCTGAATTGTTTATCCTTCAATTTTTTGTGAACTTCAAAAACTCGCATGCACGATTGCTCTTATCATTTCCTTTTTATCTTTGAGACATTCCTCGTTTTCATACAATTTGCGGAGTTCCTTCTGAAAGAAGAGGAAGAGTATCTTTGAAATGGTTTCGAACGAACCTCCACTTTCTCGACATCCGAAGCATCGTGAGCAACGAGTGAAATGATTTGGGAAAGGAACTCCTCGTTTAACTTTTGTTCGAAAACTGAATGCAACTGTGAATAAATCAAGCGGGAATGCGACTCACTGAATGCGATTCCTTCCTCCTTCGTTATTCCAGCCATCAGCGGTTTCGGATTGGATCTCTTCCTCAGTTCATCCAAGGGAGCACCGAAGAAATCACCCCCGAGGTATGGAACTGTTTCTGCAATTTACTCTTTACCACCCTCATCCCTTACAGACCCAAATTCATCGGATCATTGCCATCCATATCATTCTTGTATGACTTTGGTGCATGCATGAATTTCTCAGCGGGAAGTGCGCGAAGTTTTTCGAGAAGCTGAATATATTCCATATCCTATCTCCAATAATTGAATTGTTCTTACATCCTCGCTTGATTTATAGTCAGTAATTCCGAGACTCACAGCTTTATCGCGACTGTTTTTTGGCATGTCGCTGAGTGGCATCATTTCAATCTCCCATCACTGCCTCCACACTCACCAGTCTTTTACTATTCTAATGTCTGCAGTGCCTGACATCACGATTTTCTTGTGGAAGAGACCTGAGGACATTACATTCATTGGGGGTAGAATGCTTGTTTTTACTCTTGTTCTATCTGAGTTCATACTTGATTATGCTGTCCAAATGCAGGGTAAAATCTAGTCACAAAGACAAGTATCTCGCCAGTGGAATGCGGGCTAAGATCCAACATGTCCGTACTAATTGCTCCTGCACTTTGACCGAGAAGAGTAATGTTGTTCTGCGAAAAAAGGAATCAACCACCATCTCGAAAAGGAAATAGGCAGTTCATTTATTAAGTATTTCCTTCTGTGTGCAAACAATAGCTCAAAGAGAACTAGGGCAGTTCAAGTAATTAGTACCTTATTGCCTCCGAATGCCTCGATATTATCGTTGACCCATCTCAGAGCTGCCGTTTGGTCCCACAGTCCAAAGTTGCCCGGACACACATCGTCTCCTGCAGTAAAACACGCTCCTGTTTCATGGATAGGCGAAAAATGTTACTGCCGCACCTGTTGTAAAAAATCCGAGATATCCAAGTCTGTAAGCTACGGTAACGAATATCACATCACGAGTTATCTTGAGAGATTTTGAATAACTAGTTTGACATAAAATGTTGCACTTACAATATGCTCACAGATGTTCACGTCTCCATAAGTGTTGGTACTTCCAATCTCGAAACCTCCTCCGTAAATGAATACCATCACAGGAAAACCTGAAAATATGTATTTCGACATTTCAATGGTACTTCATGATTGCGCGCCTTCCTTGGGTGGATCCCTGCATGGAGTGAACACATTGAGATACAGACAATCTTCGGAGGTTTTACCTAGCTGGAAAGGCAATTTGAGCAAGAAGTCGACTATCGATCACCAGGTATTTATCAAAGCAGCTGAATGGAGCTTGCACTGAACGATTGCCGAATGCCTTCGTCTCTCTGATTTCACTCCACATCTCTGGCAATTGAGGTTTCTCAAATATTTATCGTACAACTAGTTCATTTTGTCATCCAAACCGCGAAGCGCAGTTCTCCAACAGGCGGCTTCGCGAAAGGGATACCCTGAAATTTCGAATATTAATAAATATTTCAAAGAAAAAGTATTCAAAATTATATCACAAGTATCACGAGTCAATGAAGGTGGGCGGGAACAATTTCCAACTTTTATTTTTTGTTTTGGTTCATATTATGGTGGTGGTATACACTAGATCCAAGTTCTCGAAAAATCTAGGTCACAGGTCCCAGAACCGTCATTTAGGAATTTTCCGGTTTTACTTCCGGCTATATTGTATTTCAGCTCCCAGATGTGCTACAGAGGTGGTAATTTTAGTATATGTTCATTCCAAATGAACATATACTAAAATTGGAACAATACAGAGAAGATTAGCATGGCCCCTGCGCAAGGATGACACGCAAATTCGTGAAGCGTTCCAAATTTTTTTCACTCTCCTCTCGGCCTCTTCACTCTCCTCTCGGCCTCTTTTGCGAGTAGGTGTCTCATCAATCGCTCTCTTTAATCGCACGTTTTTCGCCTTCTTATCCTTAGTTAATTGTCTTGGACCTTCCTAATGTCTTATTAGTCCTATATCCAGTCTTTCTCGTTCACATTTCCATAATTACCGCCTGAAACTCATTAATTTCATCAGTTTTTCTCCCTCTCCTCTCTGTACTCTCTCCGTTTCCCACACTCTCTCGCCCCTTCCCTCCCTTCCCTTCTGCACTTATCTCTTACTTTGCACGTATCCTCCCCTTTTGCTGATCCTTCCTATTGATTTATCGATCGCTTGTCATGGCTACCGTATCCGTCTCCAACATCGTTCCCTTGCCCAACAACAAACGGCGCTCCAACTCCGCCACCTCCTTCCACGCTGAGTACCTCGGTGAGGTTAATGGCATTACTGCCAATTTCACCGAGTACCTCAAGACGATAGAGGAGACGGAGAAGAAGAACCCTCTTTATCTCGCTCTCATGGGATGTGTAAAGCTTCTCTCCTTTACGGTTGAGAATCTCATCCCCAAGGAGTGTCCCATAGAGAAGGAGAAGAGGGAGAGAAGCGTCGTTATCGAGAATCTCCCTGAATCGACCAAGAAGACTACCAGTGAGATGATCGACGATGACTTCGTCCAGGTTCGCAAGATCCTCGACATCGTCGACCTCGAGGTACGCCCGGAGACAGTTTTCCGAATGGGCGCAGTCAAGGACCCTCAAAATGGACAGCATTCCCACCCTCCCCACCCTCGCCTTCTGAAGGTTGTTCTGCCCAGGGCTTCCTCTCAGAGGGCACTGCTCATGAACACGAAGAAGGTGGCCTCTGCTCCGACCTTCAAGGATATCCGCCTCAGGCCCTCTCTCTCTGCCGCGGAGCGTGATCGGCAGTGGAATCTACGCCAGGAGAAGAGGAAGCTGAACCATGCTGGTGGCAACTGGGTAATCTACGCAGGCCAGCTGATGGAGCGCGGTAAGGTTCCGGAGTACAAGGCGTCCAAAAAGGGTGGTCGTTCTGCATTGAACACTCCCAAGGATGTCTTCTCCTTCTCCTTCCCTGCTCCTTCCAGCTCGGTAAACTGCTAGACCCTTGCCGACCCCCACTGATCCAGACTCGTTCTCTTCCCCCTCTCTCACCTTCCCTTATTTCGACTAGTGCACCTCTATTATCTCCATCTATTTCATGCCTTTATTACAACGTACGTTCAATTAGTAATAAGATCCCTGCCCTTCACCAACTTCTTAGAGTTCAACAACCTGATATTTTATGCATAACTGAGTCCTGGTTGAATAGTCGAACCCCTTCCTCTCTCCTGATTAGCGGTCTCCCTTATGTAGTCATCCGTCGTGATCGCTCCACTGGTCGTGGTGGTGGCATTGCTCTCTTTCTCAGAGACCATTTCCACTATACAATGATTGATTCGATACACAGGAACATTGAATGCCTTGCAATTGATCTCCTTACCACGTCGTCCCTTTCCGTTCGTCCTTGTATCATCTATAGGCCTCCTAATTATAGTATTTCCCAGACTGAATCACTCATCGATTGCCTTACCGACTTAGTTTCCTCGTCATGTTACCCTACCGTATTAATTGGCGATTTCAACTGTGACTCTTTATCCATTCCCTCCTCCAATATCGATCGATCACTGACTACATTTGTGTCCACCTCTAGTCTTCAGCATATAATTACTTCACCCACTAGGCATGATAGATGTATAGATTGAATGCTAACTAGTGAGCCTTCTATTATATGTGACCCTACCGTAATTCCTTCGTTCCCTTCGTCTGATCATTCAGGCATCTCTTTCGAATTAAACTATCATGTTCTCCCGCCACCGCAAATTCTAATTAGGGATTATGCACGTGCTAATTACGATGACTTTAATTCTTACCTCCTCAATATCGATTGGTATAGCTTGTTTTCTGCTTCCCCTGATCCTGAGTCAATGTATACCATTTTTGTTTCCATTATTACTCAAGGTATTCAAACATGTGTTCCTTTTTACAAACCTAGGCCTATTACTGCTTCTTATCCGCCACACATTCAACGCCTCATACGTCACAGGAATATTCTATTTTCTAAGATTCACTTCCCCTCTGTTCGTATCCAGTATGAAAAATGCAGTAGAGATCTTTTGACTCAAATTAAAAAATGGAATCAGTTTTGCGAAAAGAAAAAATAAGACAGTCGAAAGACCTCTACCGTCATATCCGTTCTCTTACCAAACCCAAGTCTATTATTCCCAAGAAGCTGCAATCCTCTGATGGCTCTCTTGTATCAAACCTCCCTGATATTTCCAATCTTCTTGCTTCTAATTTCGCTACACATTTTACTCTTGACGATGGCGAGATCCCTTCCATTCCCTCTCACCCTAGCCCACCATTCATATCCAACATTTCCTTCTTTCCTCATGAAGTATGTAAAGCTCTGAAGAAGCTCTCACCCTCATGTTCTACTGGATTTGATAATATCCCTCAAATTATTTTTCGAAAATGCGCTTCAGCTCTTTCTCTTCCTCTTTGTGACATTTTCAACATTAGTATGCTATCTGGTATTGTCCCTTCTCATTGGAAACATTCTCTTATCACACCACTCCCTAAGCCTGACAAGGACCACAAACTTCCTGACTCTTATCGCCCGATATCTATAATTTCTCCTGCTTCTAAGACTATGGAACGGTTAGTCAAAGATAAATTAACACAATACCTATTTAGATTTGATATAATACCTAAGTATCAACATGGATATCGTCCCGGTGCTTCAGTTGTCACTAATGTTATTGACTGTGAAAATGACTGGACTCGTGCACACTCCCGTAAAGAAGTTACTGATGTTATTTATCTCGGTTTTTCCCGTGCATTTGATACAGTTCCCTTTACCAAATTGATTTCCAAATGCTCTCATTACGGTATTCACGGGAATCTCCTAAACTGGATCTCTTCCTTTATAACTGACAGGCATTTCTCAGTCCGTTTGGGTGATTGTATTTCTGACTCTTTCCCAGTACTGTCCGGTGTACCTCAGGGATCCGTGCTAGGACCAATTCTTTTCACATTATATATTTCTGATATCACTTACATACTCTATCAATTCCCCGATGTACGCATTCAAGCATATGCCGATGATATCAAATTGTACATTTCATACCCATTTGAATCATCTCAATCTAAGACTGCCCAACTTCAATGTGCTCTTGATGCTATTTATTCTTGGACTATTATTAACCAGCTCTCTCTCTCTGAATCTAAGTGTACCCATCTTCACATAGGATCGACCCCTCTTTGTTATACCATAAACAATGTAATTCTCAAAAGCAATTCCCCACAACGTGATCTTGATATTCAAATTGTTCCTTCCCTTCTCAAAAACGCCTCCATTGTTGAACGTGCTAATAGGGCTAAGACTGCACTCCATATTATGCTGCGTGCTGTCTCAGTTAACTCCCCTGATATTCTTATTAAATGTTATCGCACGTATGTCCTTCCTCACCTTGATTTTGCTTGCCCTTTCTGGAATCCTTATACTAAGAAGGATAGTCAGACAATAGAGAAGGTCCAGGAACAATTCACTCGAATTCTATTCTATCGATGCTTTCCTTCTTCATCCTATCCTCTCTCTCCCTTGCTACCCTAAACGTCTGTCTACTCTTGGTCTTCAAGCGCTTTCAGAGAGGAGAGTCATTTTTGACCTAGTTTTCGCCCGTAGGATTATGAATGGCGACACAGTTCTAGATCGCAATAAATTCTTTACTTTCAAACCCCTTAGGGATAGAACAAACACATTTGGAATTCATATTGAGGCAACTAAATCAACACCTCGTTTCCATTGTTTTTCCAGAAGAGTTGCTAGTATGCTTAGTGAACTACCTTCAGATGTTCATAGTTCCCCAAGTATTACTGTCTTTAAGAATAGATTACTCAAGTTAGACTTATCTAAATTCGCAATTTATCGTTAGTTATCCACTTTCCACTCCTTCTCGCATCCCCACTCCCATCCCCCCCCTCCCCCCACCCCTTAGAGATCTACGGATGCTGTTTCTCGGAGCATAGTCTACCTGGTCTACCCGAGTGCCTCCTCCTCGGTTCCCTCCTCATATGCAGACCAGAAGAAGACAGATGAGAACAGTTGGCTAGATATATGTATTTTCAGTATTGTACCCTCCTACCCGTCACGTAGCTCTATTACTTATATCCTCAGTATGAGGAGAGTCAATTATCTGTACGGTTATTCTATCAATTATTCGTATCTCGTTGCGCTTTCGGGCGTAGATAAAATATATAATATATTGGGCTCAAAATGCGTGGAAAAATCTGACGAACAACTTTTATGTTGAAAGTGAAACCGTTGGACAGCATTTTCGGAAAATATGAACGAAAATCTGACACTACGAATCTAAAAAAATCATGCCGTCTCGGTGGGAAACCAAACAGTGAATTTTATTGCAGATTATGGAAGATTAAGTCCATACACGTATAGAAAAAAATAGTACTTACCACTTTTAGGGTGGCTTACGGCCGCAGTATAGCTCCGAATGTCGAAAATATGGGTAGAGACCGCAAGCTCCGCCCACTTTGAGGGAGAAAGAGTGCCCCAAAATCTGGCACTTCAAACGACTAAGCGAATTCGTAACCAAATTCTTAGTCCAAGCCCTTATTCTGTAGGTCTCATCAGTCTTTACAATCTGTGAAATGGCGATCGTGATCTGTTTTGTTTTAATATACAAAAAATCGATTGGCAGGTCATGCATTCTCCAATTTTTGTACTTCCAATGCTTATTCGTCTTTCGGACAAGACCGACATGGTTTCCCAGATTTTTATTATCACTTCTGTGCAAATAAAATATAAAATAGTCTTAATTTCGAATAGTCGATTGCAAAAAACTATCGGAGAGTACGCGTATTTATTAGAATACGACTTCCGCTGTTTATCTCTACTGTCTGCAAAAGTTTTGCTTCGGACGGGGAACGAACACACGCTTCCCTGACACAACGCCAAAGAGCTTCACCACTACACCATACAGATAGACTCTATGGCCGTTCCTCTGACGATACTTGATTTCTAGGCATCGGAATAGGCTACGCCCACGTGCTTTGTGTACGGGCACCCGTTGAACTACTCGAGAACACTTTTCGAACCATAGCACGAGTTAGAGTTGAGATATCGACAAACGGTCAAAAGTATCATCTTATTAGGTTCCTAACGGACATTTTGCGCAACGTTTGCCGTTAACTGCGACAGTTCGGCAATCCACGTTGTGGTCCCTAAATATGGGATGTCAAATTTTGAAAAATTCGCATATCGCAGATTTATAATTTTAATCGACCATTTCAATCAATTTCGTACATTTCTCGATCGAATAAGTTAGATGAGGGTGAAAGAGCACGAAATTTTCTCACTTCAAAAATTTCGATTTTCAAACATCCTCATTTGTAGAGACCGTCTAACAGCTTATCCGTTTGACGATTGATCAAAATTGAAAATCATTCGCCTCACTCCGTCAATCGACTGACTGGTCAATCGCCTATTTTTCCAATCGACTAATGAAAATAGGCGATTGATAGACGATTGAATTATCCTTTTGGGCAATCGGATAAAGGCCGGACAATGGCTTCGATTTAAAGCCACTCGATGAAATGAGAGAGGGGAGAATTAGTCGATTGAGGATTTGATTTCTCACGTCGTCAATCGACTAACAAAGGATAGGCGATTGAACCATTCGCCTACTCATTTAATTATCCGTTTCGTCAATCCGCAGGCGATCTCTACTCATTTGCTAAATTTGTGCCCATCCAACAATGGGCGACGCCATCTCTGGAAATGAACTCAAATATTTATCAATAGTAGTGACCAACATGAGTAAATACTGTCATTATTAGCTCTCCAGCCGATTCCATTCCCTTGATTTGAATGCTCAAACTTGCCACATCGAGTGTTCGAAATTCAAGATAATTGAATTTAGACTACATTTTGAGGAATCCCAACAATTTTCAATCACTAAAAATCATTTTTAACTCAGATGGGATAGAAAACACATTGTGCAACATTGTGCTTGTTCAAAAAAATTCTGAAATTTTTGAAAATCGAAATTCTGAATTTTTGAACAGTCTTGCCACAATTCCAATGTTTGCTATATCTTTAAATCATAAAATATTTTTAGTGACTGGAAATAGCGCGGATTCCTCAAAATGTAGTCTAAATGCAATTATCTTGAATTTCGAACACTCGATGGGGCAAGTTTGAGCATTCAAATCAAGGGAATGGAATCGGCTGGAGAGCTAATAATGACAGTAGTCACTCATGATGGTTACTACTATTGATAAATATTTGAGTTCAATTCCATAGATGGCGTCGCCCATTGTTGGATGGGCACAAATTTAGCAAATGAGGATGTTTGAAAATCGAAATTTTTGAAGTGAGAAAATTTCGTGCTCTTTCACCCTCATCTAACTTATTCGATCGAGAAATGTACGAAATTGATTGAACTGGTCGATTAAAATTATAAATCTGCGAGATGCGAATTTTTCAAAATTTGACATCCCATATTTTCGACATTCGGAGCTATACTGCGGCCGTAAGCCACCCTAAAAGTGCTAAGTACTATTTTTTCTATACGTGTATGGACTTAATCTTCCATAATCTGCAATAAAATTCACTGTTTGGTTTCCCACCGAGACGGCATGATTTTTTTAGTACTCGTAGTGTCAGATTTTCTTTCATATTTTCCGAAAATGCTGTCCAACGGTTTCACTTTCAACATAAAAGTTGTTCGTCAGATTTTTCCACGCATTTTGAGCCCAATGCCACCTCTGTAGCACATCTGGGAGCTGAAATACAATATAGACGGAAGTAAAACCGCAAAATTCCTAAATGACGGTTCTGGGACCTGTGACCTAGATTTTTCGAGAACTTGGATCTAGTGTATACTACCACCATAATATCAACCAAAGCAAAAAGTAAAAGTTGGAAATTGTTCCCGGTGGTTAGATTTTTCTCCACTGACTCATGATACCTGTGATATGTACATTAAAGAGCTCTTATACTTACTTGAAATGCATCGACTTGCTTCTCTCCACTATAAATGAGTCTTCGGCCTTGGACCTTCCCGTAAGTGGTTTCTACGATGCGCGAATCGGGGAAAGAAAAAATTTGACCCATCTGAAAGGGAGCAAAAGGATGTTGAAAAAAATGCAGAAACATTTGCCACCAGAAGTTATTAAAACTCATGGATTTCAATCAGCCCTTTTTTCTGGGTATGGCTGGAGTTTCGAAGAATGACACTTGGTTTGGTCAAAAGTGTCTGGTGGACGACGTTCCGCATTCTTATACAAGACCCGCGATAAGGAATTGTTATGACGGAATCAAAATGACTGCGAGTCATCGCGAAAGAATCTAGCATTCCAACAACAAGATTAATAGGCGTGCAAGAGCAGTAACAATGATTTCCTATCTTAAATTCTATCCCCCTTTTCATATATCAGCTGATGTTTCCCTGACACAAATCACCACGAGACACTGCTGAAGGGTTCACATAATGCAGCAACTGTAAATATCCGCATAGCTACCTTATCGAACGTCAAATTACTACTCGAGACACAAGGGTGTTGGTCACGGGCTATCTGTTTGTTGTTGTTGCTGACACATTTTTTCTCTTTCTCTGCATTCCCCTCTCTTGCACATGAATACTACACATTGATTTCCACAGTGAAATTACTACCACATTAGCAATATCCTCACTTGGAATTCTGACGAAGCTGCAACTTAGGATACCCATACAACCAACTATTGTAGAGATGTGCAAGGAGCACGCAATCGCCTCTCTCGTTATGCCACCCCTTCCCTCCCCTTGATTGCGTAGCGCGAAACTCCGCCCCCTCTCCCTCTCTTTCTCGCTTGTTTCTGCCCCGGCGTGTGTAGAGAGCAGCGTGCGTACGAGAGATCCCCTTTCCCTCACTTCTTCGGTTTTAACCCAGTATCTCAAGGTACGCTTGGGCATCTGACCAGATACTCTCTGTGTTAGAGAACCAACAGTTTTTGGGCAGCTCTGAGGGGGATCTCCCGAGAGCAATAAGTGGAGTGTTTGTGATTAGGAGCAATTACGCAATTAGTGAGGCTGTATGTGCTAAACGTGGTATGAAATGGCTTACAACAGCAAGACACGAAATTAATCACTCTATGAAACACGAAAAAATGAGATGCGATTTTTGATGCACCCTGCACCCTAGTGGTGTACGATAAATAAATACATAAATTGATTTGAAATTGTACGAATTCAAAATATCTATTTATTTGTAAAAAAATGGCATTCAAAGAATAATAGTCCCTGATTTTCGTTCCTCTCTTCATCGTAAAGTAGTCACCTGAATTCGCAAATCGTAATAGGAATCGTGGGAATCGAGACCATTTCGAATAAGAAGAGGAGGTGTGAGGGAGTGAGCGAATGATAGATATTGGGTAATAAAGTGAGAGAGGCTCTTCCTCCCTCACTGTGTTCCTCATTCAGTCTTCCTTGTCCTTCCATTGAACTCTCAATATTTCCGTGCTCTTAAAATCCTTTTTATATAGCTGTCATAAAATATAACAATTCCCAGCTATCTACTCTAGCTCGAATCGTTCAACGACGTGCTAAAAACATACAATATCTATCTGGAAACAAGGTATGATTGATACTCTATCATTTAGTCGCTTGTGTACCAATTGTAGTAGAACGTTGCCCGAAATGCGTTTTATATCCCGGTAGACACTATAATGAAGCTGTGCTCGAAGTTCGGCTGTCTCAGTTCATTTATGTAGGTGGGGACACGGTTTGAACATGCCGATACGCATTGTTTGGATACTTGTCCAGGAAGAGACAGGTGATCGATATTGCTAATTTTAGAAATCACTCGACCGTGCAAACAATTGACTTCGATACGAGAATACGCGTGCGAGCCTGGTAAAGAAGAAGACGATGACTACCAAGACTAGAGTTTCGAAAACGACTGGTTTGTCAAATCCAAAGCGTTACGAATGATGTTATCCAAAGCTTTGTTTAGTAATCAAATCAAATATCCAAAGCGTTGTTTATTTGTCAACAAGTCGCAAAAAATCAAACAACAAAAACAACTTGTTCAAACTGATCGCAAACAACAGTTTTTGATTGTGTTTCAAAAACCACCAATATCTCCGGGACAATATCGGTGGCAGTGAATAAACAACGCGTTGGCAAATAAACAACACGTTAAAGTTACCGGACGAGGACGAAACTCTGATCTGACCCTGATCTGGTCGCGTGTACGAGAGAGTATGCAAAAGTGAGAGAGCGCGGATCATTTCCTGCTTTCCCTTGAGGCTATTATTGATTTTTAGCATTTTTGTTTATTCATGCTCAACTAAGTCAGCCATCGGCTATTCGATGGAGGACAAAAAATAGGGGGTCAATTTTGTCCTCGTCCGGTAACTTTAATTCGCATTATTTCCAAAGCGTTGATTATTTATCGCACTTTGAAAACGTGTTGTTTAAAAATTTGTCAACAAGTTATTTGTTTTCGACACTCTAACAAAGACTGCTCTCGATTGATAGGCAAGGTATGAGTTATCGATCCCTTGCATTTAATGAATTGAATTTGTTAGATCGACGGACCGACTCCACTGCAGGCCTCGAAGGAAGATGATTTAGTCAAGATAGTTGAGAAAAATGAGACGGATTTCAGTTGCACACTCTGCATAATTTTCCAATTGAATAAACGTATTCTGAACAAAATGATCTGAACACATCAGTCGTATGCCCATCTGAAATATTGAACACTCTTACACTCATCTCGAGCGGCATTCAACCTCTTATAAATGTATCACAAGGTACGCTTGGGCATCTGACCAGATACTCTCTGTGTTAGAGAACCAACAGTTTTTGGGCAGCTCTGAGGGGGATCTCCCGAGAGCAATAAATGAAGCATCATTCTGATTTTTCGTATAATTCAAGGCAAAAAAAATAAGAGAGAGGCTGGCCACTTCCTCATCTTCAATCACAAGTATTAATAGACGCACGAATGCGCTAATTTCATGGTGGGAATTTGGGCCACTCACGATAACAAATTGAGATGAAGAGACCGGCAGTGAGATAGACAAAGGCCTCCAAGTCCCTCCTCATTTTCGTTCCATCCCTCCTCCCCTAGTCTATTTTGCCACCCCTTTTTACTCTCTCTCTCTGATCTTTTCAATTATTCACTTGTTCAAATTTATGATTAAATCAAGCAAGCCGTAATTCTTTGCAGCTACCTATTCTAGCTCATTTTTAAACATTTTATTAAAACAAAAAGAAGAAACAAGAACAATAAGGACATGATTGGTAAGTGATATCTTTATTACCATCGATTGAAATTCTTTTTTTTCTCTCTCGCAACGTGTTGTATTGTTTTCGTACAGTACGTCTTACTGTATGAATGGTACTCCTTTGAGAGACTGCATTCGATATCCACGCGAATAGAAGGAGCTGAAGATGGTCCGCACAATATTTCCCTGAGAGACGAGGTATGCAGTATTAAAATCTCTCACCTTTGAATTTCGTTTTCAGATCAGAAATCTTGCCACCATTGTCGACAAAATTGAAGAGAAGCTCACTATGCTTTTCGTACAGCACGGTATCAGATTGTATTTCAATGAATAAAGTATTCTATAATAATTGAACAACTGAAATGTTAGCAGAACATGCAAGGGGAGGGGGGCAAGAAATATGTGGTCGGGGAAATCTCATACACATATTGGTAGGCATCCATGCTCACTGTTACGCCACGACTGCACTGAGTATAACTATAAGTCTTATTATGGATTAGTACAATGTTTTTAGCGCAACGTGATTCACGTTCACGTTGATCATAACATAATTCGCATTGTTCCACTACTTACCCTATACAAGATTCCTCTCGAGTTTTCTTGATAGCAGAGTGGTCTGAGTGAGGTGCATCTTCAATTTGATTCTCTCTATTGTGGTAATGATTGACGTATGGATGCGCTAATCTCTCGTTACCAAATCGTGAGAATCGTGGCACAAGAAGAGAGGAAGAGAGGGAAGAGATTCCCCTCACTGCTCATTCTCTATCTACTCACACTAATTGTTGATTATTATGGCATTCTCGTGTTTAATCTTTTCGCAATTATGAAACTTTTGACATTTAAAAATAGTTGCTAAGGAGATAATCAATAATTCATTGTAGCTACCTACCATAGCTCTAATCGCCACATTGGCGTGTGATCCAACAAATCAAATGGACTGAAACTGATGTTTGTGTTATTCTCTTTTCATTGCATTACTATGGATAAACCGAACATCTCCTCTCTGTAGGCTTGTCATTTACCAAATTTTAATAAAGTAAAATTCAACCACTCTTTTCGAATTTTCAAAACGCGGGAATACTAGCCCATTAACAGTTGCATTACCATCCCCGCCACCCTTTGTAAATAACAAGTAAGATTGTGAATACTTATGAAATAGAGTGTCCTTTTAAGGATCAGCCCTCTTAATCGCCAATGGACATTGGTACATACAGAAAAAAGAACGAAGATACATGATGGCCTGACTCAGGACGAATGCAAGCCAATCTGCTAACTGATAGACCTCCTTGATGCACACACAATGGAATCCATCGAGTACTTTGTATAATTTTTTATTCATTTTCTTAAATATAGACGTGTATAATCACTCTTCGTCTAGGCCTAAAAATATCATGTATCACTCTTTGTTTATGCGATAAAATGCCATGGAGTTTTCTCAATGCGTAACATTTATTCGAAGTACCGGACGAAGCGAAAAATTGCGGAAACATTCTGAAGAAGTAGAGTGCAATTTCCTTCATCTCCTCCTCATTAACCCTCTGGCTGCTCAACGGAGAGGGGATCCAGGTGACTTCCGATCTCACCCTCTTCTCAGCGTCGGGGGCCCGGTGTTCATCGGGGGCCACCAGCTAACTACTTCTTCTCCCACCTCTCATAGTAGTTCTTTCCCCATTCCCGTTAGTCTCCCTCTTCGATGTTTCCTTCAATGGTGATCGTCTCCCCTTCCCTCTCTCCTCCTATCAAATTACCCCGCTTCGCAAGGAAATCTGTGGTAATCGATTTCTTTTAACAGTTTCGTAGTAATTATTAAAAATATTTTTTAAAGATTTCCCCTGTCCTCACTGGCTCGTTCTTGTCGCAGAATTTCGAAACACGATGCAAACTGGGCGAAGGCGACTTCGGAATTGTAAGATTTGCTTGCAAATCAAGATCTTTAGCATGCTCTTGTCGACATATTTTCGACAATATTCCCATTATTTGGTTTCTCAGGTGCATGAAGTGCAGTGCATGTCCTCGGATACGAAGTACGCTATCAAAATATCGAAAGTGAACCCTCTGAAAGCAAGGAATGGACTCAACTATTCTAGAACGAATCTCAACGAGGTTTGTGATCCTAAGGCGATAATTTTATCAACGTTGAAAATTGTTACTAATAATTGATAATAATTTTTTTAGAACAAAACGAATAATTAGAATATCTGCAGGTCCGTGCGCACATGTCCATTCCCCCACACGATAATCTCGTTCGATTCCATCGTGCTTGGAAGGAGCAAGGGCACGTGTACATGCAGATCGAATTGTGCAAAGAATCTCTGCTTGACTACTGGAAGACATCCACTCAACTCACCCAGAAAGAACTGAGCATCGTCCTGCACGATTCGCTCCGGGTAACTGCTACTGTTAAATTATAGAATTCAATTATGTCATTGAACTGACTTGATTCCAGGCCCTCTCCTATCTCGCTCTCCACAATTTCATTCACTTGGACATCAAACCAGCAAACATCTTGAGAACCGAAAAAGGAGTCTATAAACTGGCTGACTTCTCAGTCACTCTGGACCTCAACAAGGTGAGAGGAGATATAATATTCTCGGCGATACATTGATTGTACCGTAATCTTCCACTCAGGACTCTTCATCTGACGACATCGGGAGTGGACGCTACGCGGCGCCGGAGCTGTTCACGGACAAAATATTTAGCCCCAAAGCCGATCTTTTTTCTCTAGCAATTTCGCTTTTTCAGGTCGCTGTTCCTGCCGATGCTCCGTTGAACGATGAAGAGTGGAGGGAACTCAAGCAAGGAAGAATCCCGAATCGCGCAGAAAAGGGTTAGCAATCAGTTGATCATTCCTCTCATTTTTGTGTAAATAATAAATGGCACGTACTCTCTTGAGCGCTAACTGGAGATCTCGGAAGGAAGGTTCGATCGATGCTTCGCGAGTTCCCCTATCGTCCTTCGGCAGTGGAACTACTAGGGAGAAAGGACATCGAATCGACACTGGCCGTTCTGCAAGAAATTAAGAAAGAGGTAAACATCAGCTTTTACTACTCGCACTGTGGCTCTTTTCATTTTTTACTCTTTCTCTCACTAGAGAGCTTTCGAATTGAGGATAAATCCCGAAACTGTTATCTCTTTACAGAAACATGAAAAAAAGTTTCAGAACAATCGACTTCGTGGTCGTCAATCGATGTCTTCTGCTGTAGAGAGAGAACTGAGAGGGAATGCATCGCCCCTCGTGCATCCCCAGGTGAGTTTGCCCCTGATTCCCCTCTCTTCCCCTTCTATCTTGCAACTCACAATGACGAAATGTGACGTAGAAGGAGAAAGAGTCAATGAAGGAGTTGCTTGTCAATATTTTGGAATAATAGTATTCATTTCAGAAATGTGGAGTGATCTTCCACACTGACGAAGTCTTCTTCACAATGGAAAGACCTATGAGGAAATCGATGCTGTCGGGACTTCCCACTAGACTGTGCTTCGATGAGTGTTGAATCTGTAGCTCTAGTGATTGAGTGTAACAACAATTAAGTGAATTATGTTTGTTATTATTGAAATATTATTGTTTAACAATGTTATATTTTGAACCTAAAATAGACCGTATTTTATGATAGTAAAAAGGATAAGTCGTACCAGTGCGTACCAGCTACCTGTAAATATCTGTAAATATTTTCCTGGATAAAGACAATGTCTCTCAATCAACAACACGCTGAAATCCGACATAGAACAAATTAGGAAAAAAAGTATAATCCTCGCATATTCAAGGAAAGGGAACAGTTTTATGGGTCTGGCTCATCTAACCTCTTCGCCCTCTGTATATCCATCCAATCCCCTGTCGTGAGTGATCTATTCTTATCACCATCTCTCTCCACGGAGGGACGTCGTAGTCGTGGCTCTTCTACATTTCTCGACATTCCTCTGTCTCTCCTCCCTTCCCACACTCTCTCCTCCTTCTCTCACTTGCTCAGTCGAAGTGCCCTGAGCGATGAGTCCAAACAGAGAAGAATGTCGTCTACAGTGAGAGACAAAGAAGGGAAGGAGGGCGCTTTAACCTTCGTGTTTGCCCCTCTCATTCTTCCCCTCCCTTTCACCCAGATTTCGCTCCTCAAATTACATCGCGCAAGAAATCAGAGGTCCACAATGACACCACCATCACACGCAAAAAGTACCCTGAAGAAGGGGAGAAAGAGGGAGAAACGGTAAAGGAACGACCAAGATGCGGAGACAAACTGGGTACATTGTGCTAGGAATAGATCCACTATTCATTGATCACCCTCTCTCGAATTTCTCTCATGCTGATGAATTACCTTCTGATATGCAATATTTTAGGTGGCATTGAGAGTACTTGAAGATTTGATAAGGATGCAGCTTCGAATTGAATGAAATCAAGTTACATTTTCATGGAAAGGAATGCTCAATTGAGTTGATCCAAAGTATCAGGCCCAGGATCAAAAGTGAGTGGTAGATTGAATGGACTTTGCACGAGTGTATCTCCTCTCCTCTGCAACTCTGACCACTTCCTCTCTCTTCTGGTTCCAGAATCCTCGTCCTTCCGCGTCCTTTGTTCACTTTTGCTCTCGTGCGCACTCAAACACTCTGCCAATGGTCCTCCGATCATGGACTGATCACTCTAATGACTCTCCTCCCCCTCCCTCCCCCTCTCTGTCTCTCTCTGATCCCCTACTCTCTCCCCTCCTCCCTCCACCTCCAGCTCTTCTTCCAACCACACCCCCTTGGGCATACAAGAGGGAGGAGATCTCCCTTAGAAGGAGGAGAAGAGACGCCCCTTCCACTCCCATCCCACTCCTCTCAGGAGAAGCCCTCCCCAAATAAGAGCTGCTCCTCAGGGGGGAAGTTCCAGACCCTCATTGCCTCCTCTGATTCACTCCTTCTAGGAAACTTATCCCTATCACTTCCTTATCATTCGGACCAGTCTAAGTGGGCGTGGCCTGCGCGTCCCTTCTCCCTCGGACTCCGTTCCTGCCACTCGATCACTCGTGCATCCACAATGATCACTCCTTTCCATCTCGCGCTTCATTCGTCCATTCGTTGTTCAGTTCGGGACCACAGTGCCTCAATGAGTCTTTTCCTCCTGTAGGTAGCAGCCTAAACCGGTGTCTTCTTCCCTCTCGAAGTAATGAAGCGATTCCTCCTCTCCGTTGCTCTCTTCGGCGCAGCTGCCCTCATCATGATCGTCCATGCACAGGTACACTATTATTTACGTATTTGAACCGTGATTCTTGACATGGTATCTGGCAAGAGCATCAGTGATCGCAAACTTGATTATGTTAATATGAGATAGTATGCGTTGATGCATTGCATACTGTTATTGTGATTAGGAGATGCAAGGGCGATTGGTGTGCTGTAGCAAAATGCGCGATCTTTTCAGGACACACCCGACACTCCCGATAGCCCCGAAGCCCGCGGTGCCAACGTCACCGTGTCCAGGTGATCCATGATCTTTGATCTTTTAGAATTTCTTTTTCTAACAATTATTGAATAAGATTACATTCAAGAATCCTCCTTCAGCGCGCGAATGATCAATGGTTTCCTTTCGATACTTGATTTTGCTCTGCCAACTACAGCATGAATATTCTGATACATTCGAATTCAAGCTATATTGATTAGATCAGAATGCAATCATTTTGTGAGTGATGTCTTGTGTCTCCATCCTCGCTGATCCGACTTTCTTCTAATTTCGTACCTATCAGATTCTCTTCAAGCACAAAAAAGGCAAACATCTCGGGTTGAGCGGGGTCGAATCGACTTTTCGCTCCTTCTTTCGCCCGCTCTCTATCTCTCTTCCCTCAGGGGAAAACGCACTCATCATTACTGGCTTGACCAAACAGAAATGATCAAGAGATGATAGGGAGAGCTGTTGTATCTTCTCTCCGATTATCACTCAAGTTTGCACTCTGAGAAAGTGACTGAGAGATGGTCGAGAGATGATCAAGAGGTGGTCGTGCCTGGGGCGAAGGAAAGGAATTTCCTCTATGAAAGATGATGTGATATAATAGACTGTAGAAGGACGATATCTTCGATGATCATGGCGCCTTAAGCAAAAGTAGAAGGTCGTCATCGTTGATCCCTTGCAGAGCTAAGCGTCAGTTCGGTTGCCCGGTTGGCTGCTATTCCTCGTGCTCTTCCACTTCCCAGTGCCAGATGTACTCCCTCCAGGTAATTTCATCGATTTTCGATAGGTTATCACTAGTTTCAAGACATCCATATCAGTTTTGCAAGTCAATTCACAATTAAATTCCCCATTTGCAGGCAGTTTGCGTGCAGGGATGCTGCTGCTCCTCCAACTCCCTCGACAGTGAGTATTTATTTTTGTATTTACATAAATAAAAAGTTACCCCGGAAGTATGAGTAATGACGACTAGTCGACGGCTTAGTCCTCGGCTAGTCTGCATACGTGATTCAGTGAATAATTCGCTGACGGATACTTATGTTTGCCAAGAAAGAGAGAAGATCAAGCACTGCGATAGCCTCTCGTTGCTTATTCGAGGGAGCAAATATAGTGATGAATAAGTGAGGAGAAACTGACCAGTACGAAGTATGAGTATCACCACAGAGCAATCCATCAATTCACAATAGCTTTCAACCACTCGTAAAACATGGACCATAGTAATGCGATTATTCTAAGTATTGCAATGCACACCACGCTTTGGCGAGGTTTCCGAAACGTCGTCCATCATCTCCCTTTGCAGCCGCCTGCTCTGGTGGACCTGCAGTGGCTGCGTGCATCGGTGGTCTCTGCGGCCAGGGATACTTCTGCTCCTCTAACAACTACTGCTGCAGATGCTCCTCCGGAAACTCGACCGGTGAGTAGCATGCGGATCTCACTAAATGACGGTGCCCGCAAAACCCGGCTCTCAGGTCCCTGCGTGAACCGTGTCTGCCCCACCGGATACCTGTGCAACACGAACGACTACTGCTGCCCTCTCGGTTCCGGAGGTGAGTAGTGCGCGTGGGTGGTGCGCACCATGCCCATGTTTACGAAACGTCGTCATCTATAAAAGTTGATTATTGCAGGAGTTCTGGGAGTGTGCGTTAACGGACAGTGCCCCACTGGATACACTTGCGGAGCTGGCAACCTGTGCTACGCCTCTTCCGGCTAAACTACAGTACTTGGACATACCGTACCCCTACCGTAACATTGTCATCTCCTCTCCCGATTCCATCACTGTCCATTCTTCTCCTTCTTCGGTCGGTTCTCAACCTGTTTCAGCGAGGCTTATCTCTCTCCCTTCTCTCGTGTTTCCATCACTTGTCTTCCTCTGTTTGCCCTCTCGTTCCGGAGTCGGAGTTTCTTCGTTCTCTCGGCTAAAAACTGGCTCTGGAACCCGGCGCTCGTCGTCCCCCCCCCTTTCTTCCGCCTCTCCCTCTTTCTAATTTAATGTTTGACCCTAAGTTATGAACTGAAGTCCATCTTGAACGGTGCTAATATATTGTGCGATTATAATAATATATTCAGCATAAATTATGGAAACAATTGTCACTCTTCGTTTGGCAATGAATACAGAAAGAAGATAGTCAGCAAGAACAATTTACTTTTATAACACATTTATTTTATACTATTCAATGAGGAAAAGAATTTACAACAACATTGAAAGGGGAATCGAGGATTGTCAAGAATCCGGAGCTGTAGAGATATTTATAAGGTATCTATTGTAGTGAAAATACACTTAATTCTCGAATTTTGCACATTCTCTGTCTGAACGATGAGAATATCCCTCTATGTTCATTCGTTCCTGATCAATCAGACTAGAGTGCCCGCCATTCACTGCTGAGTTTCTTGAGGGCGATTCCTAATCCATCAGTGATTCCATCGACAAATAAGCATACCAGGAAGGGCATGAAAGAATGGGAGATGAATGGGAACCAGATGGAGACTAGAGAGTGAGTGACAGCGGAAATGAGCGCAAAAATCAAATCGCTGGTTTTACTGAGGGACTTTTGCAAAATAGAAACAGAGAATGAGATACATGACTTTGAATCAGCTCCTTTGTATAGAATTTAAATGTAACACGTGTATCACGAGTCAGTGGATGAAAAATAGGCCCCTCGGGAACATTTTGAAAATTTGTACCACGAATTTGGCCCATACTATGGTAGTATAATGCCCTGGAGTGATGATTTCGAAAAATATAGGTCATTTGTCCCAGAGCCGGCTTTTAGGAATTTTCCGGTTTTGCACCGTATCTCTGCTCCCAGTTGAGCTAGAAAGGTGGCATTGGGTTTAAAATGTGTGGAAAATTATTTTGAACAACTTTTATGCTGATGGCTTTTGTGTGCGATGTCAAGTGAAAAAGTTATGGTAAAAAGTCCATTTTTTCAAGCAAAAAATATATTTTTTCGACATCACGCAGGAAACTTGCAGCGGATTTTCTTTGCATATTTCGAAAGGAGAAGTCAACCTGCATTATATAAAAAATTAGCAAAATAATTGAAGGGTAGATTTGCATTGTACTTTTGGGCCAAAGGTGGGATTTTGGCAAAATCGCAAAAATCATTATTTTCAAATTCTTTCAAAACGTATTTCTTTCACTTAAAACGATCTTTAAACACCGTAAATATATGTATTTCGTATTTAAAAGTTCATAAAATTTCCAGGGGTACATTTGGAAAGAATTTGAAAAAAATACTTTCGCGATTTTGCCAAAGTCCCACCTTTGGCCCAAAATTACAATGCAAATCTACCCTTCAATTTCTTTGCTAATTTTTTATATAATGCAGATTGAATTCTCCTTTCGAAATATGCAAAGAAAATCAGCTGCAAGTTTCCTGCGTGATGTCGAAAAAATATATTTTTTGCTTGAAAAAATGGACTTTTTACCATAACTTTTTCACTTGACATCGCACACAAAAGCCGTCAGCATAAAAATTGTTCAAAATAATTTTCCACACATTTTAAACCCAATGCCACCTTTCTAGCTCAACTAGTAGCAGAGATACGGTACAAAACCGGAAAATTCCTAAAAGCCGGCTCTGGGACAAATGACCTATATTTTTCGAAATCATCACTCCAGGGTATTATACTACCATAGTATGGGCCAAATTCAAGAAATAAATTTTCAAACTGTTCCCGCACACCTCCACTGACTCGTGATACGTGTGGTAAATCGATATACATAGGCACCGTACACAGTACCGTACATAGGCACCGTGCTCGAACGTTTCGAAGGATAGCGATATGATAGCGATACGCTCTTCTCACTCGCGAGTGTCGAATGAGAGGATTCCCTCTGGTGGCCATTCACCATTCACACCCCGACTCTGTATCTGGTAACACTTTTCTTTCTCATGCCTCTCGCGTCTTTTCGAACTTCTCTCTCTGACATTTTATTCAAATTAGTCGATCGGTATTTTTTTTAGTGATATCCTGATACTCTCTAAATGTAATTTTCAGTTTCGCTACTCCGAGAATGGAGGGAGAAGTGATCATCAAAGAAGATATCGAGGATCGCGAGCAGTATCTCAGTAAGAAGAACAAGGTTAGATAATTTCATCCATTTCTGATCGCCTAAATATATGATACAGAGACCCATTCTATCAACTCCTGAACTTCGTTCTGAATTTCTAAAGCCTCGTCTTCATTCAGTGGCTTCGATCTATAAATCTCTCGCTGGGAGAACAAGTGGATGCGATGAGAAAGAGACTCGAGGTCGTCGGAGTCAAGACTACCGCAGCAGCTACAACTGGAGAACAGTATACAGCGATCAACGAAGAAGGAGAGAAAGACGGAGGAGACGAAACGGCCGAGAAAGTGCAGAAAATGAACGAAGTGAGGATGAGAAGGGGGTTGACTTAGCTGATACGGGACACCACTAGCAATTGTGGTCAATAAGCAGCATTCAGATGATTCGTGTAAGTAATCACGAGATGGTTAGCGTGCTGAAGAGTATGGAGGAGCAGCTGATGACCAGAGGAGGGGGAGAGAAGGAGAAGAAGGAAGAGAAGAAAGGAGAGAAGGAAGGGAATACGGAGGAGAAGAAGGAGAAGTGCAAATGGCATGCGGGATCGTTCTGTTGTCTGCTTTAAAACCTTTTCTGCGATAAAGTTATGATTTCAATAAGATGTTGTTTGACCGTTCACGTGAAAACACTTATATATATTTTATCTACGCTCTACGGCGCAACGAGAGACGAATAATTAATTATGTGATATGGTACAGTATGACTCTCCTCGCACTGAGGAGGAAGGGCAATATTTGTGGGGCGGGGGTGCAATAAAAAAGTGAAGATCTAATCGACTGGTCTCATCTGTCTTCGTCTGGTCTGATGGGAGGGATACCGAGGAGGAGGCACTCGGGCAGACCTGGTAGACTCTGCTCCGAGAACCAGTGTCAGAAGATCTCTATGGAGAGGGGCGAGGATGAGGGTAGGTGAAGAGATACGCTAATGGGAAATAGTGGTGGGAGGAAGAGGATATTTTTGAAAATATGTTTACTGAAATCAAATTCTAGGGCTCTTAATCTCTTTTTATAAACATGAATACTAGGTGATGACAATACATGAGAGGGAAGGGCATTCAAAATTCTAGCAACTCTACGAGAGAAACAGTGGTATCGAGGTGTAGATTTAGTTTTCTCGATGTGGATTCCAAAATTATTGGTCCTTTCTCTGAGGGGTGCAAACAGAAAAAAACTACTTCTGTCAAGTATGGTGTCACAGTGCATAATTCTACGGGCCAGGACCAGATCATAAGTGACTCTCCTCTCAAAAAGCGCTTGAAGACCAAGGAAAGACAGACGTTGAGAATAGGAAGGGAGACCAAGAGGATATGATGGAGATGGAAAGCATCGATAGTATAGAATGCGAGTGAATTTCTCTTGGATTTTCTAAAGCTTCTGACTCTGTTTCTTAATGTGAGGGTTCCAGAAGGGGCAAGCGAATTCAAAGTGAGGGAGAACATATGTGATGAAGCATTTGATAAGGATAATGGGATTATTGACGGTTACTCATATTAAAAAACAGAGTCAGAAGCTTGAGAAAATCCAAGAAAAATTCACTCGTATTCTATACTATCGGTGTTTTCCGTCTCCGTCATATCCTCTTGGTCTACCATCCTATTATCAACGTCTTTCTTTCCTGGGTCTTCAAGCGCTTTTTGAGAGGAGAGTCACTTATGATTTAGTCCTGGCCCGTAGGATTATGTATGGAGACACCATACTCGATAGAAGTAATTTTTTCATGTTTGCTCCCCTAAGAGAAAGGACCAACAACTTTGGAATCCATATTGAGAAAACCAAATCGACACCTCGATACCACTGTTTTTCTCGTAGAGTTTCTAGGATTTTAAACGCTCTTCCTACCCATGTATTGTCATCTCCCAGCATCCCTGTTTACAAAAAGAGATTAAGAGCTCTTCAATTTGATTTTAGTAAATATATTTTCCAATAGTACTTCCCTCCAATAGACCTTGATCAATGGATAAATAATAATAATAATAATAATAATAATAATAATAATAATAACTTCCCTCCACTACTTCCCATTCCCATTCCCATAGTCCCCATACCTCCACCCTTCATCCTCGCCCCTTCCCCTATTTAGAGATCTTCTGACGCTGGATCTCGGAGCAGAGTCTACCTGGTCTACATCGAGTGCCCCCTCCTCGATAATACTCCCCATCAGACCAGACGAAGACAGATGAGACCAGCCGATTGGATCTTCTCATTTTACGATTGCACCTCCATCCCCCCATCCCCCACATTCCTCCCTTCTTATCGTATTCCTTCCTTCGTATTTCTTCCTCAGTGTGAGGAGAGTCAACACTCTTGTATCACAACGCTTAAGTAATTATTCGTCTTCCGTTGCGCCGCCGAGCGTAGATAAAATAAAATATATATATATACAGCACGAAGCATAATATGCATGACAGTGGTGGCTTTCTGAACACGATCATCAATACTGGCAGAGTTATTAAGGGTGGGCAGTACTTGGACGGCGAGATCACGTTGTTGGGGGACTTGCTCGAGGATAACATTATTAATGAGATATTGAGGAGCAGGAGAAGAACCTATGTGGAGATGGGTGCATTTAGATTCCGAGAGAGATAATTGATTGGATACAGTCCATGAATATATGGCATCTAAGGCATACTGTAATTGGTTAGTGCAAAAGGCTTTATTTTTATTGGAGTAGGAAACATAAATCTTAGTATCATCAGCGTACGCTTTTACAAGCACATCAGGGAAAGGAGCAAGGACATATGTTATATCAGAAATGTAGAGAGAGAATAGAATGGGCCCTAGCACAGAACCTTGAACAGGGGAACACCGGACAGAACAGGGAAGGACTTGGATACGGTATTTCCTAGTCGTACGGAGAAATGCCTATCCGTGACGAAATCAGAAATCCAATTAAGAAGGTTACCATCAATACCGTAATGCAAGAAGCATTTAGAGAGAAGTTTAGGAAAGGGGACGGTGTCAAAAGCACGAGAAAAATCTAGATAGATCACATCGGTTTGCTCTTTACGAGAGTGCGCAAGAGTCCAGTCATTTTCACAATCTATAAGGTTGGTGAGAACAGAGGCACCGGATCGAAAGCCATGTTGGTACTTAGGAATAATATTGAAACGATACAGGTAAGGTGCAAGTTTATGCTTGACAAGGCGCTCCATTGTTTTGGACGCAGGAGACAATATAGAGATTGGGCGATACGAATCAGGTGACTGGGGATTCTTATTAGGTTTGAGAATTGGGGTAATGAGCGAAAATTTCCAAAGGGATGGAACGATACCAGATTACATACTGATGTTGAAAATATCACAGAGAGGAAGGGCGAGAGCGTGAGCACATTTACGAAAAATTATTTGAGGAATATTATCATGACCAGATGAACAAGAAGGGGAAAGCTGCTTTAATGCCTTGTGAACTTCATGAGGGAGAAAGGAAACATTTCGGAGGTATGAGGAAGAAGGGTGTGAGGAGACAGAGGGTAAGAGTCCATCATCAAGTGTGAAATGCGAGGCGAAGCGAGACGCGAGAGTATTGGCTATGTCTATAGTGCTAGTTACGATGGCTCCAGAAGTGTCAACGAGTTCTTTGGGAATGGAAGACTTAGGTTGGGTGAGGGTACGAATATGACGGTAAAGATCCTTACAGTTTTTCAATTTTTTATGTTCGCAAAATTGGTTCCATTTTTTGATTTGGTATAATAGATCTTTACTGCATTTTTCGTATTGGGATCTAATGGATATAAGGTCAATCTTAGTGAATAGTGTATTTCTATGTTTAATAAGTTTCTGGATATGAGGGGGGTATGCATGGATTTTAGACTTAGGCTGATGATAGGGAACGAAAATGTCGATAGCATGGTGAATTACAGATACGAAAGAGCAATACATATTTTCGGCAGCTGGTGCCTGGGAGAATAGGGAGAACCAGTCAATATTGAGTAGATACGATGATAGATCATCATAATTTGCACGCGAGAAATCTCTAACTATTGGGGTGTCCGGAAAGTTCGTATAATTTTTTGTTTTTATTTTTTATTCAATGCTTTACAATTCTCAGTGACCAATGTATGCCCCCTTCTTTCTCACTACCTCCCTCCAGCGATTGGGCAGGGTCTCGATTCCTCTCTTCCATAATGCGGGTTTCTTCGAGACCGCCCAGTTCACGAAAGCCCTCACAACTTCATCTCGATTCTTGAACTTCTTTCCTTTGCAGAAGTCAGAGAGAGAACGGAAGCAGTGGTAGTCGCATGGGGAGAGATCCGGGGAATACGGCGGATGGGGAATCCTCTCGATCTTCAGCTCGTCCATTTTCTTCTGGGTCATCTTCGCTCGATGTGGGCGAACATTGTCCATCAGAAGAAGAATTTTGCCCTGGTTCAGGAGTCTGGGAGGGACTCTGATCGCGACATCTTCCAGTTGTTCAGAGAAGAGGTCGGCATTGATGCTGGTGCCAGGGGCGAGGATCTCCCAGTAGATGGGACCGAGCACTGAGAAGAAGAAGCAGAGGAGTTCCTTCTTTCCGTGCTCTTCCTTCTTCGGGACGGCGTGGGCTTCTCATCTGCATCCACCCATTGCAGTCTCCTCACAGGGTTATCGTACGTGATCCACTTCTCATCTGTTTTCGATGATGGAATTGACCCATCGAAGATTGGATCTACGATGGAGTAATTCCCGACAGACTTGAACACGATTTTTCAGCTGTTCGGGGGAGAGGTCATGGGGAATCACTTGTGGGAGTTTCGGCTTCTTCCCAGATCGATGGAGGATATCGGACACCGTTGATCTGGGAGTACCAGTATCCTTCTTCAACTCACGCACACTGGCCATGGGCTTGCGCTTCAGTGTGCGGAGAACGAGAGGCTGATCGAGGGAGGGAGGGCGTCTAGAGCTTGGTTGATCATCGAGACCAAACTCCCCTTTCTTGAAGCGGGAGAACCACTTATAGCAGAAGGTTATGGAGGGGGCGTCAGCTCCTTCCGACTGGGCCAGGGCAGAGTGGGCCTCCTTCACGGATCGGCCAAGACGGTAGTAATGAAGTAAAACTGCTCGGAGGTAGAGATGGGAGTCCATCACAAGAATCAATGTAGCAACTAGGAGACTGATTAAATCCTCTCTCTACTCAACGTCAGAATGCAATACATTGTTGACAAACAGATTGCGCAATCACTGCATTTGATCGCGAACTGACTTTTTTCCGAAGCATTACACGAACTTTCCGGACACCCCAATAGTGATTGGGATGGAGGGAGGAGAGTTGACTCAATTGAGAAAGATAGACCAGAATGGTCAGAAGATGGGAAGGAAGGGATTACTGATGGATTGTGAACAATGGACAAATCGCCTGTGAGAAGCCAATCAATGCACCTATCATTCCTAGTTGGGTTGCGAATGAGATGAGTGAGAGTGGATGCAGCAACGAAGGAGTGAAGGGGTTGCTCAGTGGAAGGAACAGAGTTGGAGAGAATGTCACTATTGAAATCTCCGAGAATAATAATAGGATAGCTGGAGGATGAAATCAGATCAGAAAGACAATCAACAAGATTTTCATTTTTTTGCAATTTACTATAGTTAGGGGGGCGGGAAACTAGTGAAATGCGAATGAATGACGAGGAGGTCAGTAAATCGATGGAGAGATATTCAATATTACTATGGATTGCACTTATAATTGAGAAATGAAAATGGTCACGAAGTAATATGATAGTGCCACCACCTCGTCCACTGGACCGATCGCGTCTGACAGCTATATATGGTAAGTCAGAAATCAAAAGTGATGTGGGGGTACGGGTCGTAAGCCAAGATTCAGTAAAGAATACAATATCCGGTTTCTCTATCCTGAGCAGGTGATGTAGTGTATGAACCTTGTTCACGAGAGATCTAGCATTATAGTACAGACAAGAAATTGTGTTGCTAGGAGGGGTAGTGCAAGAAGGGGGGAGTGAGGTAGACGGTTGGGTAGACTCTACATGGGAGAGAGAGGATGGATCAAGGGATGGGGATACTGATTGCAAGAGGCTTTGGGAAGAGGATGGGCAAGGGGGTCTGCAGGGAGTACTCAGTTTCCCCCGTTGAAGAGGGAGAAGGCTGAGTTCACCTGAGAGAGGGGAGCAGGCGTCGGGGTGCGGGGTCTCGTCTTGAACGAGGCCACTTCTTCCTTCTTCATCAACTCACCCGCGTAGATCACGTAGACCGCACCACCTGATATGTTGAGCTCCCTCTTCTTCTGCCTGAGATCGTACTGATCTTTCCTCTCTTTCTCCGAGAGAATGCGCACCGATTTGAACTCCGGCGCATCAGTCACCTTCTTGAGGCTCCGCAGGAAGAGCTGCTGGGAGGACTGGCGGGGGAGAACCACCTTGAGTGGCCTGTTCCTTCCTTGCTTCTTCTCGCCCATTCTGAACCAGGTCTCGGCACGAACCTCGACTCCGGTCAGGTCGAACATCTTCTCAACGGCGGCATGATCTTGCTTGAGTCTCTCACTGGGCAACTTGATGCTGCTCTCAGGGAGGTTCTCGATCACGATCGATCGGCGCCTCTTCTCCTCATCCACCGGGCTCTCGACAGGGGTGAGGTACTGTTGGTGGGCGAGCACCTCCACACACGCCTGGAGAGCCGAGAGTCAGAGGACCGACTCTTCTCAGAGTCGAGGAAAGCGTCGAGTGTGGAGGTGACCTTCTCGAGTTGGGATTTCGCTGCACTGCGGAAGGCCTCCGACGACTCAGTGACACGACGCTTGCCACCACCGACGGAGGAGGGGATGGGGATGGGGGGCGGATGAGGCGAGAGATTGAGACATTGTGTGGTGGAGGGGAGAGAAAGAGGTCGCGAGAGAGACAACGAGAGAGTACAGGGAAGGGAGAGGGATTAGAGAAAAGAGAGCGATAACACGGAATCAAGGGATAACTAATTAATAAGGAGTGATTAAGTCATAAAAATCGGGGAGAATGTGGGGGACGAGAGTACAGAAGCTTGAGACCAGGAAAATCAACAAAAAGTAGGCTAAGAAGCCTTAATTAACGCAGTTAATAGAGAGCGCGCGGGAAAAGACCTGTCGCAACAAGAGGGCGAGAGGAGAGTGAACTTACAGTCTGTTAAATTTCTCAAGTCAATTAGGACTTTCGTAGTAACACTGAAAGCATTCTTATTTTTTGGGTAGCAAGGTTATTTCATTCCTTTTCAAAGAAGTGTCTCAATCAGTGTTCAGATTTTTTGAAAAAAAATATTGTGCTGTTAGAAATTTGAATCATCGTCGTAGCTAATATCTTGACTCTTCCATTCATTCTTTAGCTCCTTCCACTCCAGCGCCGCCAGGGGAAATGTTCAAAAATTCAGGAAGGCGAGAGAGCGTGAGCAATTGAGAGGGTGTTGTATATTACGCATGCTTGTATTCTCTTTCGTCATTGTAAACTCTCAGAGGATATCCTTCCCTTCACTAGCCCAAATTCCCACCCTACTCCAATATTCATGTCTTGCTACTCTCTTTTTTTTCAGGAAAATGGATCAATATTTTAATTCGTTCTCGTCTCCGAGCTTCAATTCGAGTAATTCCTCCTCCTTCTCCTCCTCGCCAAGCTTCAATTCCCCTTCTTCTTCCAACTCCTTCTCACATTCTAATTCATTCTCTTCGTGCAATTCCGTCTCATCTTCTACTCCTTCATGCGCCTTCGCCACTCCTGACTCGTGTGGACGGTACGTGCATGTTAAGTATTCTTTTAACATGCTTGAAAGATAATAATGGTATTTGGGCAACAAACTTGAGTGTCGGAAAGAATTTTCGAACCAAATAACTATTATATTCCATTTTTTTCATTCCAGAAAGCGGGCTCCCCAAAATGATCCCTCGGTTTCGCCGATTGTGGACGGCGAGGATACGGTATGTAATTAATCCTGGAGTGCTTCCCAATTCACACTATGTAATTAAATCCACTGAAATCTTGCTTACTTGAATGACATTTATTTCAGCAGTACTCTACGGCAAAGCGGGCAGCTCCTGCACCGAGAGAGCAAAATCCAATCCTAGACCTGATGCCGCTGATTTCTGCTCCATCACCGCTCAGCAGGTATGTGATAGTTCACCAGCTGTTTACAGTCGACTTGGAAGAGTGTAAAAATTTGAACAATGACTTACAGGGATCGCATGCGTACCTTCCTGCAGTCTCCGGATAGTTACCAGTGCGTCATCTCGATTATCCATCCGACGATCGTCCTCAAGAGTTACAAGAACGAGAAGAGGTAAGCCAGTGATTCTCCCACTAGTGAAACTTTATCCATTACAGTTCAATCAAACCATATTAACCGCGGTGATGTTCACATCATTCAGATACTTCTGCCCTCCTCCTCTCATTCGACTCAGTGGGCAAGGATGGAATCAGAAGAGAGTGGAATTAGAAAGGTGATCCTCAGCACGAAATGATTTCGAATCAGAAAATATTCTATAGTTGGTAGCATGCTGTTTACTTTAAACCTTTATTCCATATTTTAGATTGTTCAGAGAGGCGAAAGGGAAGATGCTCGCCAATGTCGGGGAAGTCACTAGGAAAATCAACGAGGAGCAGGTTATTCATTTCGTTACATACTTGTAATGTCGTCTCATTTCACTAAAAGGTCAACAAAAAAATTAGAGAATTTTTCAGGATAGTAAACTTTACGCATTTATCGGCACAGGCTACTCCGAGCAAGACCCTCACAAGCTCGACTTCACGAACCAGGTCGGATTATCGATTGACTGTAGCAATATTTCATAGCGATCCTGGCTACAGTAATAGGTTAAATTTACTTGCAGGACCAACACATGATCAAATCTCTGTTTGTCTCCGACACGGACAAGCGAAAGTTCTTCGAGCTGCGCCTCAATCTCGTCTACAGAGGTCCGATTGACGTGGGAAGCTTCTCGTCCTCCAGAGTCAAGGTGAATTTCGTGTTCCGATGAATTCGTTTTTTTCCCAACGTCCTTTGTTTATTCTCGTTTTGCAGGTTATTTCTAAGCCGTCGAAGAAGAAGGAGAGAGTGAAGACCACCGACTGCAAGTCACTCTGCATCGCCAGTGGATCCAAGGTGAGGGGCAAAGATCATTTTGACAGCTTATCCAAATTCTTGGTGAATGTACAGCAAAAAGAGTAATCATGCTTCCATTCAATCATAGTGTCTTCACCATGTAGAAGCGTGTCATTTTCGCTCTGCAGGTGGCCCTCTTCAAACGGGCTCGCGGGCAACTCGCATCCACTCGATATCTCCATGTGGACAACAATACATTTACCGTTTCTGAAAGTGAATGGAGCGCCTTCAAGATCTATCTCTGCCCTGAGGGTACGGATGGGAAGAGATCGTATTCATCAGGATAACGGGAATAGGAAGAGGTGTGAAACGATTGGGAAACATATCACCAGAGAAACTTGATATGGAGCGTCGCTTAGCTTTAAAACGTTGAAATCGATAATCGGTTCGTTTCCAGATGAAGCCAACAAAGACGACGATTACCAGACCGAGACGGATGAAGGCTACGTGCACTACGGTAGGTACACCAAGTAGATCGATTGATTACGTCAAATAATAATTATCCCAGGAAGCGTGATCAAACTCGTCGACTCAGCCAGTGGAATCTCACTCCCGAAAATGATAATAAGGAAGGTCTGAATTTTTGAAACAATAAGGAGAATAGGTTGAAGCGGAAAATTTAAGGATGTAAAAAACATTCGAGTTTTGATAACCTTTCACCCTTTCTCAGTCGATCGATGATACTACGACTCTTCTCGAGCACTCGGAAGAACCCGTCTCTCAACTGCATAAATGCGCATTCGAGGTAATATCCGCAGACGCGTAACCTTTTTGAATATGTTTTAAAAAACATAAATCTACAATTTGCAGTTTGTTAATCGCAAATTGTCCTACCTTTCACTCGGACAGGACAGGATCGTCACACAACTGGTGAGCGAGATCAGTAAAATTACATGCCCAATTTATTTTGACGCGACTCACTTGTCAGCAACTAAAGCAGTTGTAGATAAAAATTAAATCATTGAGTTAGCTATTTAATGACTATTTTTATCAGGCAAGTCCAGTGCCGAACTACGTAACTCGCCATCAGATAACAGAAACTGCCACCTGGACGATCACTTCGGCCGATACGGTACACCGATCAAGAAATAATTCAATAGCGACAATTCTGATATTCTATTGTAGTTGGAATACTCTATAAACGAAATCACATCATTCCAGAGAGAATTCCGTTTCTGTGAGGCGAATGGACCAGTGCGTGCTGCTCTCTCCCCCGCTCCCATCCTCAACTCATTCCAAGTCGTCGGACCCGCGGATCTCAGAAGGTATCGTATGAGTTGTGTTTACATTTGACTTGAGATGCAAATGATTAGTACGTTCACTTGAGAACAGAATTTCAGAACAATACGACATGATCTGAGAAATGGTTTGTTTCAGACTGGACCTGATGGGTCACGGATTCACGAGCAATATTCGAGTCTGGCTGGAGACCGTGGAGCTGGAAACTGTCGTCAGGTAGGAACGAGACTAAACTGATTTAAATATAACTGGAAGGAACAAGACAGTAATAAGACGATTTCAGGAGTACCGAATATGCAGTAGCGATGCTTCCTTCCGCGGCAACATTTAGTGAGATGTGTCCCGAGGAAGGATGGGATGTCGAGGAGAAAGAGGTATTGATTGGTATCAAGCATTGAGCTATGTAATTATCGAGCAAGAAATTATATGTGAGAAACATAATATTTCAGTATCTTGGTAAGTATGATAGGATGTCGTAAATGTTTGAGCTTGCCCGGATCTCATAATTCACGGCACCCACTAATTGTTATATCACAATTGTATTTCAGTTGTCGATATCTTTCGTGCGTGACGACGGGGTCATCTATGGGACTCCTCTCAAGTTTTGCTACAATGATTAACATCCAGAACAGTCGCTACTTACATAATGCACCCGATAGAATTTCATTTTGTCCCATTTGGAATTGCATTTTTCATATTATTCGTTTTTATTTTATTCGTATGCTTAGTATAAATCCTGACAGTCTCTGAATTCTTTATGTTTCAAAAAAAGGCTGCATGAGCACTGTCTCGATGAGGAGTGGGATTTCGGCGGATGATAAATCTACAATGACGTTATTAAACTAATTGAAATCATGACAGGGAACTGCGAAGAAGCAGGTCGAAATAGCACTAGTTGTTTTCAGCAATGTACCAGATTTGGTTGAACCAGAACCAAGCTGAATCTGTAGCCAAACCTGATATGCGGTACGAGAGTCGAGTAGGCACTCGCCAGTTTTTCTCTCATTGTGGGGAACGCCGATGTCCAAAGAGATCGGCGTCCGATTGGGAACAGAGGGATAATCATAGGTGGAGGAAGGAACAAAAGACTGCTGCACGGCTTCAGTCTACGACAACTTACATATTCCTTAGACAGTCAGCCAAAAATTATTTTCATATTTTCACCTCATTCTATAGAACAATAAAATGAATAACTGCACTTATTTGCACTTCCCACTCAGTCGATCAATCAATTACACAAATGCTCTCATTTCCATCTCATTACCATTCAATCAATCGATGAACTAATAACTCTAATCCCTTTGCCCTCTCCGTAACTGACTCCTCTCCTCTCCTCTCCTCCTCCATTCATTTACCATCCTTCCCTCCTCTCTGCGATGTTGTGGGTGGTCGCCCCCTTCACTGCAGCCACCTCCCTCGCACTCGCCGTCGGCTGCGCCAAGGGCCGAGACGTAAGTTGGAGGATACCCTACCCCCGAGGGGTACTGTACCACCGTACCCTACCTCCTGGACCACTCGGTGTACCGTACCCTGCCCTTGATATAATATAGCTACCTCTCCCCCTGTATCTATGGTGCCCTGCCTCGGGTTATGGCACCTTCAAGTTACAGTATGACTACAGTGCCCATTACAGGATCACAAATTAGCGAAAACGCAACGTTCATCTGGATCGCGTAAGGACGTAACGAGAAGTGGAAAGTCGACGCGATCGGCTAAGAATGGAAAAGCCGGAGGATCGAAGTCGGCCAGAGCCGGCGGATCCAGCAGATCCGGCAGAGCCGGAGATAAGTCCGGCAGATCCGGTAGATCCCCTCGAGACAAGTCCGGGGAAAGGTCTTCGAGAGCCGGAAGCAAGTCGAATCGATCGGGCAGATCTCGCTTTAGCAGCAGCAAGAGAGCCGTCGCAGCGGCCGCAGCCACGAAACATCCCACCGGCAAGCCGCCCAAGGTACTGTAGGATATCGTATTCCCTGACCTACCGTACTCTTTGTAGCATCCGGGACCGTCGATGGCCTCTAAGAGAAGCGGCAGCAAGGAGATGATAGGAGGGAGCAAGGAGAAGATTGGAGGGAGCAAGGAACAACTCTCCGGCTCTGGTCGTGAGAAGAAGAAGGCCCTCGTTGTGGGTGCAGCTGGAGGCCCTTCCAATGCCGGAGGAAAGGTCGCCATGGCCCCCAAGAGTGGCGAACAGAAGAGCTCCCAACGCGAGAAGAGGTATACTATACCCGGCACCAACCTACCGTAACCTCGCTTCATCGCAGAGCTCCCAAGAGTGGAGAGCAGAGGAGTTCCCAACGCGAGAAGAGGTATACCGTATCCGGGATCAGCCTACCGTAACCTCGCTCCTTCCCAGATCGATTGATGGCTCCAAGCGCTCGAGCCGCTCCAAGAGATCCTCTCGCAGCAAGAGGCACGGTAGCCGAACGATTACTGACGATCGAGGAGTGAACTACAGTACCCTACCGTATCCTGTTGCAGGGATCCGAAGAAGGCGGGCGCTGTGGTTGCACACGGTGCAGCAGGTGCACCAGGAGGAGCTGCTGCAGCCAAGAAGGAGAAGTCGGGTCGGTCGAGCAAGAGTCGCAAGAGCAGCAAATCGGGTCGCAAGAAGGGAAGCTCCCGCAGCAGCCGTCGCTCCAAGAGATCCAGTCGGGAGAAGAAGACGGCCATCCCTCCCGGTATCGTATACTACCGTACCCTACCGTATCCCCACCGTATTCCAGTCGCCGTCAACAGCTCCGCTCGCACTGCATTGGCAATCGACAAGGCTGCAGCCGCTGCTGCGACTGCCGCCCTTGCGGTAAGGATGCTGACCCACATACCGTAACCTACCGTACTCAGGCTGGTCCTGCCCCGAAGATCGCCTCTGCGCCTCGTCTGGACATGCGCTTCGAGCCGTCCGAGCTTCACTACAATGCCACTGGAGGAATCCAGAAGGTCACCATCGCCAATTCGAGCGACAAGCGAAAGGCCATCAAGGTATACGGTAGGGAATGCAATAGACTACCAAAACTGTAGGCTGGCACTTGCCCATTGAGATACCGTACCTAGTGGTATCCAAACTGTGTTGTATGATTGCGTGCTCTACCGTAACCCTCCCCTGATTCAGGTGAAGTGCTCTGACAATCTGCTCTACCGTGTGAGCCCCGTGCACGCTTTCGTCGAGCCAGGAGGAGTGACTAAAGGGGACGTCCTCAGACAGAATGGAGCCGCCAAGGTCGACAAGATCGTCGTCCTCGCTTCTGAGGTACGTCCGCGTCTCCGCCTTTGATGCCCCCATCCGCATCCGCTCCTCACGCGTCACTTTGTAGGCGTCGAAGGACGACAAGTGCGCGAAGACTGCGTGCGCCGCCGCCGTCAACACCGACATGCTCATCCTGCCGCTCATAGCAGCCAATGCAGAGTAGAAGAAGCCCTGCCCCCTTACTAGCCCCGCTCACTAACCGCGATCGTGCGGATGCCAATTGTCCGCGTCCCGTCCGCGTCCCCCGCTCTGTCGATCAATAATCGATAAATGATTATTCTGATCAATTGATTATCAACTTTTCATTTCACGGGAAGACGAACACCGGGGAAGGAAAGGGATGAGGAGAGGGAATGAGGGAGTTCTACGAAGATCCTTCTTTGTGTCGACCGGTCAGAATGATCTGAGCATTCTTCAAAAAAAATGTCTGAGACTCACAGGGAACTACGCCACATTTCACAGTTTTCGGTTCTTTTAAACTTGTGATTCTCTTCTCATTTTTTACATGCCACTCGCATTGCATTTCTAGAAGACAGACGCATCTTAGCATCTAGAATGCCTTCATTTAGTGCTTTTCAAATCTATTATTAAAAATCGGTTTTCAAATCTGTTATCTTGAACATTTTTGAAGATGTCCTCTATCAACAATCTCAATCTCCTCAACTTGCCTTCGGATATCATTCGGGTTTTGATGGGAACGAATCCTGAATATATTGACATTATGCGACTGGTGAGAACAGACATCGTACGAGAACCGAATTTCACTTGGAAGAACTTTCCCCATTCCAAAATCCATCAGATTTCCGATAAAACTTCTCGAAACCCGCTTCTTTTATAAAGTTTTATCTTTAGCAGATATTCTATTCCTGATCTCAGATTTCTCCGAGGTGGAATTTCCTTTGCCTCGAGTATATCAGCGATCCCAAGCATCTTCCTTCCATTCACACCTTCTATTGGCCCATCCAGAGAGATTCGAAAACTATTCTCGAATTGGATCTTGCAAGTCGATACAAGAACTGTTTTGGAAAGTGGGAATCGTATTCTGAGCCTTCCGAGAATGTGCGCAATTATCTTTTTTTCCTCATACTGAATTCATTTGATTAGAAACATCACATGTTTAGGTTGTCCATGTCCGTTCAGAATACACGACGGAGATATCATAGAAGCAATCTGGGGAAAGGGTTGGTCGATTAATCAAAAGATGCTCGAGCATCACTAAACTCACAGCGAAATGGAACACAAATTCAGAGGATCTAGCAGCTATTGAAACGATTAATCAAGCCTTGACTGAAGGCCAAATTAAAGAACTGGAGATTACTAAATACAGTCCGGTCAGATCCCTACATGAAAACGGGACTCCCCGGGAGTCCCCGGGTGTCCCCCCGTGTCCCCCCCGCCATTTTGCGGCTCGGGCAGAGAAAGAACTAATTCGAATTTTTGGTTTTCAGACTCAGGAGGTCCTTCCCGATCGATTGACATATAATTCATAAATTCATAAATTTGCGATAAATCGTAGTTTAATTTTTCAAATCGAGGATAATTAATCTGACACGAAGAACTACAGTAGTTAACCAGATCCGGACCGGCGAATGGGCAAATTAACTACCGTAGTTCTTCGTTTCCGATTAATTATCCTCGATTTTCAAAATTAAATGACGAATTATCGCAAATTTATGAATTTATGAATTATATGCCAATCGATCGGGAAGAACCTCCTGAGTCTGAAAACCAAAAATTCGAATTAGTTCTTTCTCTGCCCGAGCCGCAAAATGGCGGGGGACACGGGGGGACACCCGGGGACTCCCGGGGGGTCCCGTTTTCATGTAGGGATCTGACTGGACTGTAACTTCGATGACTCGTATTCGTGAGCAAAGTTTATTCTCATTAAACTGAACTACTGAATTACGAATAGAAACATGCTACGAAAATTGCCACTTTTCAGGTCAAACATCACGAAGGTCCTCTCACTCAATTCAATATCTCGCCTTTTCCTTTCGTTTGACGCCTGCGAGCCTCAATTTTATAATTTATGTAAGTAATCGGAATGTATCCGAATTAACAAGTGCCATTGATTTATCCATGTTTCTCAGACCACAACAATCTATTCCTGTTGTTCTGTGATGCTTTACGTTATGTATCTAAAATTGAATTCACTACGTTGCTCACCCTCGATCCAGTCAATACAATTCCTCAAATTCAAGCTTTCTTTGACGACCAAGTGAGTGATATCATGTATATCTATCGAAGATATATTAAGAGTCAGTTGAATTGGCACTCATCGTATGACTTGTCTCTCGCTCTCTTTCGAAGACGAGATTCCAATTAGTCTTTTCCAGGTCAAATGGATGGCAGATCGTGCGGGAGTGAGTGCACACGCAGCAGTGAAGGAATCAGGAGAGGAAAACAAGGCCCATATCACAATTATTGTCGCTACAAATGCGGAAAATGCACAGTGAAATACCCAATTCTATGTCTATGATAAACACTAATTTGTCTCGGAATTTCATACTATTTTCTCACTCACTTACTCAATAAAAACTCGTTTATCCTTTATTCCAAATCGCATGGTCAACTAAATCCACTACCTCAATGCCAAATCTTTCTGGATACTCAGCAACTCCGTTTGTCACAGCAAATATGCCTCTTGGCTGTGCTTTAGTTTTCTATGTTTACTGTGAACAAAATATTGTGAAATGAAGATCTCAGCCAGAGATATTACACCAGGATGCTGACATTTTGTGAAAGACAGCAAGGACTGCTCCTCTATAATCTTGTTTACTGGCGTGTTCTATCCTCGGATAGGGTGGTTCTAGTGGGGTGCGAGATAGCCTAGTCGGTAAGCACTCGGGGCAACTCGCAGAGACTACCAGTTCGACCCCATGCTGGCGATGATTACTGAAAAAGTATATGTTCATCTTGACGCAGATGATGAGAATTGGAAGCTGAGCCATGCATCTTTTGGAGAATGACATCATTCTACATTTCCAACCCCTCTCAATTGAAGCTGATAACGTGGAAACTTCTCTTGACAACATCATGAAACATCTATCCGATGAGTTTGATTACGAGAAGATGATCCCATTCTTATTTGATATTGTTCGATTAGCAGTGAAGATTATATATTTCAAAACAAATTACAGAACACTTGGGCACTATCAGCTAACATAAAAATTTTTCGGTAGAAAAATTTATAGCATTCATCAAGTTCACAAAGCATGCATCCGCGGATTGTCACCGTAAGCATATTTAACACAGGTATCACGAGTCAGTGGATGAAAATCGAAACCCTCGGGAACAATTTTTAAAAATTGTCCTGGATTTAGCCCATACTAATGTATTAGCATACCACAGAGATCGAGTTTCGGAATATCCAGGTCCCAGGTCTGAGAGCCGGTGTTTAGGAAATTTCCGGTTCTCTTACTGGCCCTACTGTATATCAGCTCAATGATGAGCTAGAGCTTTGGCAAAGGGCTCAAAATGTTCGGAAAATTATTATAAGAAACTTTTATGTTGACAAGAATTTGAGCCGATGAGAAATATAATTGTTATGATTTAAAGAATACTGATGGAGATACTAAAAATATGTTTTCACCGTTTTCGATATTCGTAGACCAAAATTTTATTCTCGAAAATGATAGAGGGAGTACCCATACATATTACAAAATTATGAAATCCCGATTCAGAGACTCCCTTTTTCTGAAATATGTTGTCAAACATGGACAAGTGGATGTTCAGTCATGTTAATTAAGGAAATGCTTTGTGCAAACACATAATTTCCTCCAGTTCTCATCAGTAATGAACGTTTCTGACCTCACGTGCATAGAGCACGCTCAATACGCTTTAATTTATCATACTTCAAAAAAGTCGATTTTCAGACCTCATAAAATTCGATTTTTGCGGCAAGAAATAATTTGTATTTCAGTGTGCGCATCAGTAATTCTGCACGAAAGTCGAACTATGCACCGAATACTTTGAGAAATTACACAACTCGAACCATCAGCACATTCGAAATCAGGATACAATCGATCTAAAATGCAACTTTGAAAGAGTTAAAAAAATGAAAAATACTATGTTTGACGGCGCCTTTGTCGACAATGATAAGGAACATGTATGTTAAATTTCAATGTTATCATAGAAGCTAGAAAATACAATAGGCACATTCGGAGGACTTGAAAATGAAAATTTTGAATAATTGATCTATGAAAATATTATAAAAGAGCTAAAGTACGCATATGATCAAACAGTGGGTATAATATTATTTGGATACCGAAATAATAAATGTATGCACTTTTATCTCATCATTTTCAAAAAAGATGTCAAAATATAATTTTTCATTTTTTAACTCTTTCAATGTTGCATTTTCGATCGATTGTATCTTGAGTTTAAAATGTGCTGATGGTTCGAGTTGTGTAATTTCACAAAGTATTCGGTGCATAGTTCGACTTTCGTGCAGAATTACTGATGCGCACACTGAAATAAAAATTATTTCTTGCCGCAAAAATCGAATTTTATGAGGTCTGAAAATCGACTTTTTTGAAGTATGATAAATTAAAGCGTATTGAGCGTGCTCTATGCACGTGAGGTCAGAAACGTTCATTACTGTTTTACATCACTGAATATCCACTTGTCCATGTTTGACAACTTGTCCATGTTTGACAAATTTACATCACTGAATATCCACTTGTCCATGTTTGACAACATATTTCAGAAAAAGGGAGTCTCTGAATCGGGATTTCATAATTTTGTAATATGTATGGGTACTCCCTCTATCATTTTCGAGAATAAAATTTTGGTCTACGAATATCGAAAACGGTGAAAACATATTTTTAGTATCTCCATCAGTATTCTTTAAATCATAACAATTTTATTTCTCATCGGCTCAAATTCTTGTCAACATAAAAGTTTCTTATAATAATTTTCCGAACATTTTGAGCCCTTTGCCAAATAAGAGAACCGGAAATTTCCTAAACACCGGCTCTCAGACCTGGGACCTGGATATTCCGAAACTCGATCTCTGTGGTATGCTAATACATTAGTATGGGCTAAATCCAGGACAATTTTTAAAAATTGTTCCCGAGGGTTTCGATTTTCATCCACTGACTCGTGATACCTGTGTTAAATATGCTTACGGTGACAATCCGCGGATGCATGCTTTGTGAACTTGATGAATGCTATAAATTTTTCTACCGAAAAATTTTTATGTTAGCTGATAGTGCCCAAGTGTTCTGTAATTTGTTTTGAAATATATAATCTTCACTGCTAATCGAACAATATCAAATAAGAATGGGATCATCTTCTCGTAATCAAACTCATCGGATAGATGTTTCATGATGTTGTCAAGAGAAGTTTCCACGTTATCAGCTTCAATTGAGAGGGGTTGGAAATGTAGAATGATGTCATTCTCCAAAAGATGCATGGCTCAGCTTCCAATTCTCATCATCTGCGTCAAGATGAACATATACTTTTTCAGTAATCATCGCCAGCATGGGGTCGAACTGGTAGTCTCTGCGAGTTGCCCCGAGTGCTTACCGACTAGGCTATCTCGCACCCCACTAGAACCACTCTATCCGAGGATAGAACACATTTCATAATTTAGTATTAGGGTGTCCGGAAAGTTCGTTCATGCCTTTGTAAAAACTCAGTTTGCGATCGAATTTCGCAATCACGCAATGTTGTTTGTCAGCATTAGAGGAAAAACATCGGCTCACGCAGCAAAACAGCGCTAAAAGTATGATCAGTAGTACATGCACAGAGAAATGAAAACAATTATACTTAATAAGGAATATAAAATTTAAAAGTTTCAAAAATATAAAAGAAACTAATACGCAAAGGAACCCCGCTACTAAAAACTCACAGATGTTCCAATTACAACTAATTCACGGATAGAGAGAATCGATGACTGCCTTTATTCTTCATCTTTTACCAATATGCTTTCTAGAGATCACACTTGTAAATTAAAGCACGTGAAAAGACGCAGACTCTTATGCGGAATAACCTGTGTAGCAAGGAAAACTTACGATAGTGCCAAACTTTTCTTACAGTAACCCGAGCATTTTTAAAAGAGGGCTCAAAATTGTTGTTGTGCATTGTGTAATTCAATTTTTACATATATTTCTGTGTTTGCAATATTAAAATACCTAAACAAAGGAACAGAAAAGAAAATATGCGAAAAAAAACACTGCAAAGTAAATAAAGCGCTTGAATTAGAGAGGTGAGGCGAGAGCGACAGACGACAGAGTACTCGCTCCTCGCGCGTGCCCTCTTCCCATCTCGCTGCGTCTCTGACCTGTTTTGAATAACACTTACTGCGTATAATTTGTTTGAACCGTTCAACTTGATTACCCTGTGCCCTGTAGAAACGTTTATCGCGCGTATCTCTCTTAAAAAAGGTTTTATGATTTAATATTTTGGATTTGTTGTATGGTTCAATGTTCCAATCGGGGCACGTTGGCAGTTTATGTCAGTTGAGTTTGCTGAAGCTCCCGCTTTAAACTTCAAATATATTTCTAATAATCGTTGTCAGAGACGAAGCGTAGTCTTGAGATCATGCACAAGGCAATGTGTGACAAGGTTATACTTCTTCCAAAATTACACTGAATTGTCGTAAGTTTGAGTGTAAGTTGGAACAAGGTGCTCAATGAAAAAATTGAAAGATTGGGCGGTATATTGATGGACACAAACTGGGATGCGCTCCTCGTTGCCATGTTATTATCCGAAATTTTGAATTAAATAGTGACAGCCGTTCTATTTAGGCTCATAAAGGTTCACCCTTGTACGTGAAGGTATTTTTAGTCCAAGATCTATTCACTGCATCGGAATTATTTACTAATTGTTCAGACTTGCTTGTCGACTGAAACTATCCGAACCCGTTAATTTGGAGATCTGGAGCACAATTTGCTTTTTTCAATGTCCACATCACACGGTCGAGATCTATCAGGCGACTAAATCCAATTTCGATTCTCTATCTGGTCTCTCGTCGTCATTCAGGAAATGAAATAGAAGTGAAATGACTGCTCAAGAATTTTTGGTGCTTTTTGTACCTGCTGTTACAGTCATTACTCCGCCGAGCGTTCCTGAGTACAACAGGAACATGTCTGGGGACAAAACATGAAAAAAGGAAATGGCAAGGTACGAAAAAGTCTAGAGTCAGTCATTCATCTTTCAACATCATGTGAAAGAAAGGCATAGACTATAATTGTTGCGAAAAGTGACAGAATTGTGCAGTATCGAATTGAATGGTCGATAATTCTCGTGCCGACGGAGAGAGTGCGGGGAAAACTACGAGATTGGTCAGAACAGCCATCACTATGTAATTTTCACACCATGATTTCCGCAAATTGGCAATCTCGGAAACCGTAAAGTGCGAATTTCTCCAGTTACACGGCACGAGATTCTCGTTGGAAGTGGTGACTACCGTACACCTGAGATAAGATCTACCGTTACCTAACCAGGGCCACCTCGGACTTCCGTAATCATGTTCAACCCGATGATGAAGCGTGAGTGATGTATTGATTTTAACGACAATTAACCTATTAGGTTGATTCAAAAGTTTCTTTCTTTTTTCTTGCTTGCACATTTTGACCTCCCAAATTCTTCGCATTTCACCAATCAACTAATGATTGTTCAAAGATGATGCGGGCATACCCACACTCTATATTGAGCGTTATATTGGGCCGGTTCGATAGGTGAGCATGGGACATTTAATTCGGAAATTGTCAAACTAGATCAGCACTACCGACTTTTCAATCGTCCAAAGCTCCATGCAGAAATGTGATGAGCTCGACTTTGGCATTTCATTGTGGAGTACTATGATGGGGCATGACATATGACATTTAATCACTACTCAGCCATGAATAGCCTTTTTGAAATATGGGTCCAATTATCGAACCGTACTGTTCACAAATTTCGAAATTTCAATTAATGAGCACAGTAGTATTGCACATCGGTGAGGAGGAATAACATATGATGCGTTGTAAAGTACCCACCTGTGTGTGTATACACGAGCATTTAGGAATGGATTCTCCCACCCATTCAAGAACTGCATTTTTTGAAATCACGATTCTGAGATTCATGCGCCGAAATCAACACTTTTAGGTGTTCTTTGTTTCCTACGCTCGTTTGAATCCGAATTTTTCGCGCCTATCTGAACAATCTACTCTTGTCCTATTGCTGGTTGACTGCGTCACAACTATAAGAAAACCAGCATACAATCGAAAATGTTAAAAAGTGACCGTTTTCCGATTTTTATTTTTTGAAATTTGCCAACCTTTTACGGTGATGAGTAGAATCAAAACAACCCTATGGAAGTAATCTACAATCACGACCATACCATATAGTTTTCGGAAAATCGTGAGGGTTCAGACACACCGGCAGAAATTTGAAAAAGAAAAAAGAAAGAAACTTTTGAATCAACCTAATAATTAAGCGATGTGGATGGACCCTCCCGTCGACAGGGGTAACCATGGCCCCACCCCCACCGTGGGTTACGGAGGAGCCGGAGGAGCCGGTTACGCGGACGGGGGCAAGGTGCAAGAGAGGTACGGTATTCGTGATTTCCCATTGCGGAGATCTTGCCGCATGCAATTCACAATTGACGTTGGACAATTGATTGTAACCTGGAAGCGAACAATTCTGCTTCTGCGTTTTTTTTTGCTCATAGTACAGTGCGTTCCATGCAACTAGGGTAGACGAATTGAGTGAAGGAGTGAATCATGTGAAAATGTCTTGCAGTGATGAGTATCTCTACTTCGTCGTCCTTCATTGTTCACTCGTCGTTTTCTCACTGGCAGTGAATGGAACAATGCACGCATCCCTAATTACGATGAGAAGAAAACTATTCGAGGCGAGTGACTGAAAGGAAGGAAGGAAAAAATACACTTGTGATGAATTCACCGCTACGCACGCGGATTTTGATCAATCTGGCCTTTAATCATTCTACTTTTAAAACCTGCTTGTATGAAACTTGAATAGAAGCGTAATTGTTTCAGAGTTCTTTCTACATCGTTGTTGCTGGTCTCATGTGCTTTACGGCGCTCAAGACAATAATTCAGGCTGTATTCATCGTCCCGCAATACATAACAGGGGTGAGAGGGACACGAATTTCGCTTACTCTTATTTTTCGCATTCACTAGCTCCCTGATAGAGGAGACAACAAAATAAGAATATTCTCAAATACTCAAACAAGAGCTGTTAAAACCTTCTGAATAATTAGAAATGCCTCCTAATTGATGACAATTATCTACAGGCGAATCCCTTCTCCGCCGGCTACCGTAAGACGATGTTCACGCTGGACATGCTCGCTGATTACGGTATCTTTTCCATTCGAGACTATTCCTATTGTTTTTCAGGCATTCTCGGATTCTCTACACTAATGGCGGCCAATCGATATTCTACATTCCAACTTGGATGCAGTTGCCCAGTATTCGCCAAGTGAGAGACGATCGATGACTGGAAGCCAATCGATATTTGAGACCTGTGATCTACTACCTGTTGGGACTTGTCAGTGCGATAATTGCTATCTGTGTCGCGTTGCTGTCTGGTAAGAACACGATCGTCTATTGAATTAAATTCCTTTCCATTTTTTCCGTTAGTCAGACTGCCCCATATAATCGAATTGCACACACAGGAATGGGCTGCACAAAGGAGTTCTCACATCCGACAAACTCATACGTTGACATGTGCCCGAATGCTACTGTTTTCGTTGTAATCGAGGTACTGTACCTTCGTGAATATCCGTCATTGCCTACATTTCCAGAAGTCTCTCATGTTCCTTTACTACGCTGTATGTCTGCTCTCTGCTTATTTCTACCTGAAGACTTATCACCTGATCAGGAACCAGAGGTATGGCGTGAGAAAAATTTTCCACGCTATTTCCAGAAGAGTTTGAGCATGAGTACATTCAAATTTTTATTGTGCATATTTCTCATTGAGGGGTTACCTCATGAAGAACGAGTCTTCTCGCTGCGGTCCCGAGATGGTCATTCTCAAGCAAGCAATCATCATCTTCAGTCTCTACGTGGTAAGAATAGCGTAATCCAAGAATTTCCTTCTTCCACCCTACACTTACCATTACAATTTCCAAAAATGCAAAATTCCGGCATGACTTGTATCTTCCAACCGGAAGTGGCAAAATACAATGATCCTTTCAGGGTATGCTCGCTCTCTCCACAATCATGCCCTTCCTCTGCTCCTCCTCCTCGGCCTCTCTCTTCTTCTATCTCAACTACTTTCTCAACATGATCTCCCTCTTCATTTCTGCTGCCTTTCCCGGTCTCTTCCTTGCCGGATCGAATGAGTTCAGACGGTGAGAGAACGAGGACAGTCGACAAATCTCCAGCCTCTGTTTCGCCGATCTAAGGGAATTACGCGGGATAGGCAAATAGCCAAAGTCATGACCAATTTCGTTGCTTCACGTGCATTTCACCACCCGGAACTGAGTAGAACTACTGGTGTTTTACTGATCGGCACGAAACCCGAAATTACGATACTATTCAGGGAGATTGGTTCGTGGCTCTCCCTCTGTGGTCTTCATCCTCATTGGTTGACGAGAGCGAAGAGAATCACGAGTGCGACGACGATCACTTCGAGAGAAAGAGGCACATCGTTCTCGAAGTGAAAAGGAAGAAGGAATGAAAAACTGAAAACAAATCCCTCTGCAACAATATTTGTCCAAATTGGAAATCATTGCGAATTTTGTCACTAAAACTCATGAATATTTGTATCATGAACATACTGTCCATGCCTGCACATGTACATACTTTCCGAACACGATAAATGCATTCCTGATCTGCTAGTAGCAAGAAGACTAGCAAACCATTTTCCATTTTATTGTGTACAACGTTTCATCTAGCTCGGCTCGAAGTTGTTGCTATCATCAATTTGAAGAACTTGAATGCAATCGCAATTCTCTATCGGACAACACTCGCAAATCCCATACACTTCTTTTCCCATGTATTAATGTCCATAGTAACGACTGTTATTCACAGTCGAATGACGCTAATGGTCTGGCAGCCTTCTCGTTAGGGAGAGATTGCGAAAGGTGAAAACAGTTCTCACTCTCTGTTCTAAGACTACTCAGCAGCTCTCCCCTTCGTCTCGATCGATAATGTTCAAACCGATCAATAATAGTGGGTTTTCAATTCTCTTTTTTCTCATTTTCCGTGAAATGTCTTTTTCAGTGAATTCATCAACAGCTCAACTCCAAGCTGTCACCAATGGGTAAGGTTTTAAAAAATAAGTTCACAATCAATTTAAATCCCTTCATCGGCACATTTATGTTTCAGTGCCTTCATTCTATGAGAAATATTTTTTTCGTTTAATAATTCAGATCTGAAATTTTTTCCACTTCGTTTGCTGGGGTCTGACTTCAGAGTGTGATAAATAAAGAGATCGAGATCCTTTCCATGCAGAGCCTTCTTCCGAGAGTACGTCCTTCTGGAGCTCCTCCATCTCGTCGTCGTCCTTCTCTCAGTCGGCGTCAACGTCGTCATACTCGTCGTCTTCGTGCGGAAGAGTGCCAAACTGTTGGAGGCGAGTCTTGCTACTTTCCATATCTCAACCTCTTCTGAAATACAGTCGGCTCTTACACTCAATCCTATTTCATAACGGAGACTTCCGTCAAAATTTTATCTCAGTTCTTGAAGTTCTTCAACGTTCTATCTCGAAACTCAAATAAAGATATCAATCATTTTTTTACTAACTGAGAAATCATTGAAAATATCTAATAGGCAGACGTGCTCAACTGAATAAGCTGTTCCTGTGAACATATTTAGTATTCAACGAGTGAGATAGTGTGGAATTATATTTGTTCATCTTCAATCTGAAACACATTCGAAAGAAATCGATTAGGTCTTCCAATAAATCATTTAGAGCACCTTCTACTCGGTGGTCGCAATTCTCATTCTGTTTACTCTTCTGAAGGCGCTCGTCCAGGCACTCTTTGTTATGCCGCAATACGCCGTCCAGGTGACTAATCGCCATTTATAGTAGTCTGCGAACGATAATAGTGTTGCAGTAGGGGAAAACAAGCCATGTGGAATGGTTCAACAGATATCTTATATTAATAACGTAAGATAGATAAATCTCAGGGAGCCCTATTTTCCGACCACACGAGTTCACTCTTCTTCTTCCTCGATACTTTCGCTGATTACGGTAAGAGAAGGCCATCGACTAATGGGATGATTACCTTAATGCTCCACATACGCTTCACTGGCCTCGTTGCCATAATATAATCACAGGGAAATATGAGAGTCTGTGGTCAGTAGAGTACATGGAATATCGATTTACAGGAATTCTCATCTTCTCGATGGTAATGGCGGCGAATCGATTCTGCACTTTCAATCTGGCGCATCTTTGCCCGTTCTTCTCGAGGTTCAGAGTTCTGGCAAAATCCGAAATTGTGAAAAAATAATTGAAAATTATGTATGCAATATGCGACGAGAAAGGCTAGTATTCTCGAGAGGTTGCGAAGCTGCGAATTGGAGGATCCGTCTCGTTCTTTTCGCGGGAGGGGCAGCCACACTCGCCTTCCCGCTTCTTTCCATTGCAATTGGATGTACTATGAGGTATTCACTGGATATAAATCGATCGAGGAATGCTCAGCAGGGATTGTTTGAGTAGGATAATAGGAAATATATCCAGGTATTCTCCCTCAGCGAACGCGTACGTTGATGTTTGTCCATCTACTGCTTGGGAGGTGGGGATACAGGTGATCCGTTCACTTCCTTCTTCATTTATGTAGCATTTCCTCATTATATTGGTCTATTTTTCACTAATCATATCACCTATTTTGTAATCGAATCACATTATCTGATCGGTTGTGACGTCATGGGCTGTTCTCCCCTTTCATTCCCGTTCGATACCGTATCTCTCCCATTCAGAGGGCACTCGTCGTTCTGTACTACATAATCTGCGCCTTCTCTCTCTCCTTCTATCTCGCTACGTACTGGCTGATTAGAAGCCAGCGGTAAACGGTTTTTTCTCTAATTAACGACTTTCACAACTTGAGTGGAACAACAAGTTAGCGTCAAAATCAGAAAGTTCAGTGGCTACATCATGAAGAACATTCGACCGAGATGTGAACCGGAAACAGTGATTCTAAAGCAGGCCATCGTCATTTTCGGATTGTATCTGGTGAGAGAGAATCTGAAACGGACAAAGTCGAATAGTAAGAAGTTAGCCCAGAAAAATACGTCATCAATGGAATTAACCATTTGCGTAATCATGTTTTGAGCGTACAATGTGATCAACCATTTAATAGTACCCTCATTACTGTACAACATCCGTTATACAACTATAGCGAAAGTAACCTCAATTCAATCTCTTCAGTTGTACATCGTGGTCTCGTCTGCCATCCCCGTCCATTCCTCCTCCTCTTCCGATCTTTCCTTCCGTCTCACTTATCTCCTCAACATCGTCTCTCTCCTCATCTCAGCAGTCTTCCCCGGTCTCTTCATCAGTTCATCGAGGGAAATGAGGAGGTGGCTTTTCCATGTATCAGTGAGGGAAAGGAGGAAGAAAGCTGTAGAAAAGTATGAGATGTTGTGCAAGAAGGTTGAATTAAGCTTCTTTAGTGATCTATCACTGTCATTTTCACATAAATGGAAACCAGTAACCTGAAAGTTCTCTCTCAGCGAGGTCTCCTCATGGTTCACTCATTGCGGGTTCAATGGATGGCCAACTCGTGCGAGGGGAGCGACGAGTACGACGATGAATGAGATGAGAAGGAGATCACCCTCTATATCGATTTCCCCCGCTGAATCGGGAGTGTGAACTGCCTCGAATAAACTCAAATTGTCGTATTTTTCACTTGCAAAATTAGGTCAAAACATTCAAGGAATGTGATGATAGACATGCATTATTCGAAGTTTTTCATGGGTATTATTGCTAAATATGATAAATTAGTAAAAATGAATCAGTAATGCAAGATGTAGAAATAACCAGAGAACTTCGTCCGACTCACTAACGGTTTTTCCAGGCTAACCGATCATAAATCTCGTCAACAGACATCAGTGACGGAGTGTCGGGAATGGAGTGGGAGAGTGAGGCTTTGTTTCTCTCTGCAAGTCTTTGTTTGACCAGATGCCATCCCCTCGACAGAGACAACAGAAGTGCCGCCTTCGATGGGTGCAAATCGACGAGAGAGTACGCAGATTTGAGAGAGTGTCGGGCCACCTGCCCAATATTTTCCCTGTTTTGGTGCACGGTCTGGTGAAGTCACAAGGGGTATAAATTAGAGGGGAGAGAAGGCAGCAGCACCCACAGCAGCAATGCGTTGCATCGCTCTGGTCGTCACCCTCCTCGTCGCGGAGCTCGGTATGATTCTTTTGTGTTTTGAAATTTATGAGAAACGGGAGTCGATGGGTATCTACGGATATCTACAGCTGGACTGTAGATATCCAATGATATCAATTTTTTTCAAATTTAGTGTTTTGGAGGAAAGAGAAATTAAAATTATGAAAAAAATTGTACTAAAAATTCACATTTTCCGTTTTGAACTACTAAAAACTGATCATGAAACTGAAACAATCATTAGCACTTCTTTCACTCTACATAGATAGATGAAAAAAAATCGTCTTGATCATGTGCAAAATCAGCCTTATCTTCGAGTAACAAGATGTTCTTAGTGAACAGAGAGGTCATTGTTTTGAGATACTTTAACCACGTGATTCAGCGATTCGTGTCTCGGCACAATGCACGTGCGACGTCGGGAACATGGTCTCCAACCAGGGGACCCCCTCGGCCAATCTCGCCGTGAGATTTCCTTCTTTGATTTGACTAATTTTTGCAGAGCTGTTGTGCGAATACGTTCAAAAAATGTTGTATGAACACGTTTATATTACTGCTCGTTTATTATTTGCCCCGGGCACCTCAATTATTCTATAGATATGCATCAATACTGGAGTATTTCTAGTTCGCGGAGGTTGGCTACATTCCGTCGGCGGATGGATGCACCCTCACTGTCACCTGCACAGTCAGCATTTATTTAATATTTAGACATTGACAAAATCGAAAATGAACCTTAGCTTATTAACCATTTCACGCATATTTACCGGAATACTGGCAAAGAACGAAGGAGGATCCACATTGCTCAGGGTTGGTCTCCTCTCTCCTACGGTACCTACTACTCGACTACCGCCGAAGGGGACTCTCCCATCCTGGATATGGACCAATCGGTTTGTTATTCCCTCTCTTTTCTTCACACTATTATTTTCCTTTCAGGCCAATCTTGCAAATCAACCTGGTGGTAGCCCTCCGGTGTGGGGTACCTACGACTTCAATTCGATGAAGTATGTTTGCCTTTCCAGGGAAAAAATCAAATAACGATATTTTTCAGATGCGAGAATACTGCTAGTCCTACTGGAAGCCCCGTATATAACTGGGTTGTTTACATGTCTGATATTGATTACACGGCCATAAATGACCCGGCGGGTGACCCAACCAATTGGATCATGTACAACAACATCTTTTGCGTTAGTGAGTACATTTAACTGACCATTTATACCTGAAAAAATGCCAAATATTAAATTTCTTCATTGCAGTGCCGGACCTTCCTCCTCCTACAAGTAAGTTCCTTTCACTTATTGGGGAAAACCGAGAATCCGCCTCGTTCTCTCACCATTGTATATTGTTGTGCGATAAAGAAATATTTCATCGTATCCATTCTCTGACAACTGTAATACACCATATTCCACCGTGGGAGGAGACATTGAAACATTCGACTCCTTCCCACCCTCACAAGTGAGATCTGGGAAGGGAATGGCGCCTTCCTCCCTCCTCCTCTGCCACCTGCATTCAACTAGTTTGATTGCTCAGCATTGCCAGACTGGATCTCAGTCCCTTTTCGCTAGCTTTTTTTGTTGGATTGGCAACTGGCCAAACACCATCCGACTCGTCTATAAAACACTCGTTGAGCTCCCTGATCTTCACCTGTCATCATGTCATCGTGGCAGCTTCCTCTGCTCCTCCTCACGGGTTGGGGTAAGCGTATCCTAACCTGTATCTACCGTAGCTTTACAGTAATCTCAGATCTGTGCTTCGTTTGTGCCTTACCGAAAACTTTAGAAAATGCAATACTATTCTATCTGCCCTAATTGGTTCTCCGATCTATTGCACTGCTTTAAAATAATTTTTTTAAAAACTTTTTTGCCAAAACCACTTTACTCTAGTAGAGAGGAAAATAAATTCGAAACTCGATTGCGAGTTCGATTGCCTGCAATACGTATCATTCTACCGTATTCCAGCGGCGACAGTAAACGCGCAGTGTGGAGGCTGCGATGTCCAAAGTCTGAAGACGAATACACTCGCTATTCAAAATGATTTGGATGTGAGCAGCATTATTCCGTTCCCCGTATTGATGAGCTAACGAGCGCAAGATACCAAGGAAATGCCTTAGGAACTACACCGAAATGGAGTGACTATATGAGTCGCTAAACATAGACATGCATCTGTAATTCTCTACGACCCCAATCATGATTCAGTTTTGAAGTTAGACTCTCTGTCTCCTCATCATGCTCCCCTAACATGATCCCTTTTCAGTACGGAACCATTGGCGTAACTCAAGACCCGACTACGTGTGACCTCACGATCACGTGCTCGGTACGGCCAATTCCTCAATGCAGATATCGTAGTTATGCCTGGAGTCACGAAGAGCGATTTGTTCTATTTCAATGAACGGAGGGAATAAGAAGATGGGCAGATTTAAACCAACTCATTTTGAGCTCAGTGGTCATGTCAACATCGGATCAAAATAATGAGCGAAAAATAATTCGTTTCTGTTAGATGCTTTTTGAAAAAATATGGTTCGTTTGAAGGGATACATGCCTCTTTCAATCTACGATGACTACTCGACGACAATCGAGGGAGATTCGCCACGGGGAAACCCCGACGACGTGGTGGGTCAATGGGCAGAAAATTATACAGCAAAAGTTGGGTTCATTTCATGAAAAAATGCGCAATATGATTGATTCGAACTTTGTTTAGGCGTTATTCGTCAACGAGAACGGTGGTGGACCGGGAACAATGGGTTCGGCACAATTTCAGTACATGAGGTTAATATTCAATTCCAGCGTAGTTGTGGTGAATGTAAAAGTTCGCTGTCAGTTTTTGCCTATTGATAACAATCACTTTTCCATTTTTCAGATGCGTTGGACAAAACTGGATTCCTTATATAGAGGAAAGCTCTTATCTGGCGGACAATAACCAATACCCGGATGATCCGAGCATGTGGGTGGTCTACAATGCAGTCACCTGCACGCGTGAGTGAACAAGAGACCAAGCACTCGCCCAATCCACTCTTTTCAGAGCTCAAATACGAAAGCAGTAAGTTCGCCTTTCTTTTCCTTCTTTCTCATTTCAGCGAAAATACCCGAGAATCCGCCTCAGTATATGCATCATTGATGTTGTTGTTGTTGTTCGAGATAAATTTTTTCATGCACACTTTATCGTCAAAACGCAGGACAACTTTGGATGAATGGAAGGAAGTGTGCCTGGCAGTGCATTCCACTCATTAGCTTGAAGGTCTCATGAATTCCGCGCATTCCTTGCAGCCGCAGCACTCGCAGCACCTTCAGAGTAATGATGGATGACGGAAGGGGGGAGACCTTACTAACCAGGCGAAACTTTGCACTAATTGTGAATGGAAAAATGCCTTAATGGCCAAGATGAGGCCAGCCAAAATGGTGAAGAGAATCATCACGGCAGTCAGCGTGAATTTCTGATTAATAAAAATTTTTAATTTTTAAATATTAGATATTTCAGGCAAAAAATCATGCAAAAGCTAACATTTCTCCACAAGCACTTGCCGATTCTCTTCGCCGTCAACTGCAGGCAATCCAAGAATCGCTGACTCGCCTGACCCCCTAGGGGCTTCATCTGAGTTGGTGATATTATTCTTTGAGAGTGTCATCATCATTACCGTTTCCGCTTTTGAAACAAGTGTGGTTGACGGCGTGTCCTGGGAGAACAGTTGTTAGCAAAGAAAGATGAATCTATGGCACCGGGTCCTCGATTTGTATCGTCGTGAATTCAGGCTTCGCGACCTTCGTCGGAATTTTTGGTTCGTGTTTGGCTGGCTGAATTAACTTAATACATTTCTAGAATTTTATTAGAATAATAAGAATGATGGGAAGATACTGATTGACTACTCACCCTAATGGGATGGAGAGACTCGTAAGCTCCCTCAGTGACGGGCTCAGGAATGAGAGGAATCACCTGGAGGAGATGGAGAAATTGTGAATGTTATGAAATGAATCCTAATGATCTCACGTGGTGGGCGCCTTCTGCTGGTTGTTTATCTCTCCGAATCTTTTGTTTGATCACTTCGATCACACTCTGTTTCCTCCGTTTCTGCGGTGTTCTCTGCAAAAACAAGTATTTTTCGTAATTTTAATAAGTAATTTTGTACAGGCAAGACCGCTGTATTCACTCGTGGAGACGGAGAACGAGGAAGCTGCAAACAATCATTTTGAGCATCTTCTGAGAGAACATTGATTCTGCTGCGTTTGAATATTTCTGAGGCTGCTTACCTGAATGGCTTTGTGCGGTGAGGCATGCATGGGCGAGGGCTGTCGGATCGGCTGAGGGACAAAATATTTTCAATTTTACGGGGTTATCTTACTGGAGGTGGCTTATGCGGAGACTGCTTATGATGAAAAGGCTGAGGAGCCACCTAAATTATCGTGAATTTCTTCATTACTGTGAAACACGTCAAGATTCCGTTAAACTCAACTTACGGGCGCTCTAGGAGAGTGCATCGGGGAAGGATGGAGAGGAGATGGAGGTCGAGGAGAAGGATGAGGCATGGGAAGGGGATGAAGTACGTGTGGGAAAGGGGTGAGAGGACTCTGAATGGAGAACAGCTGTAGATGAAGATAATTATTTAGCTGTTATCCACTTTCGCTCTGTACAGAAAAATATTAAATGTGAAAATATAAATCACTAAAATATGTTTCGTGAATGAACTTTTAATGGCATTCAGAAGTCGCACGAATATCTACCGGCATGGGCGAGCATCTCTTCTTAGGGGAAGGACTTCGATCGAGTATCTGTTCCTTCTGCAGTTTTATGATGAAATAACGAAAAAAATGATACTCTGACATATTGCTTGAGGGGCGGAGGAGTCATCATGCCATGATTTACCTGAATATTGCACGTTCGAGAAGAAAAGGAAAAGAAAGGGAACTAATGCATTGGCCTTGGCTGGCCGAGGAGGGTCTGGCGTGGGCATTGCAGTGGATGGATGAACGGCTCCGATCGCAGTCCTTTCATAGTGACTTCGAAATCAAATTGAAGTTGTATTGTGTTTGGGATTGGATGAATGATTGTGTTGACTGATTTTATAGAAAAATGCGGTATAAATTGCAAATATTTCTCAGAATCTACACTTTCCGATCCAAGATGAAGCCTAGAAAAGGGAAAATGCAAAGGCCCAAGAAGCGAAAGAGCAGTAAAAATAAGTTCAAGAAGGTATTATGAACCGATGACAAACTATAATTCGGAGTTGCCACAAAGAATAAACTCTGGCCTGAAATATGAAATTTTGATGCGTTTCTTGGATGATTTTATACATTTTTCATTCGAACTGAAGAAGAATGAATAGTCGGACGGATTTAAATATTTATTTGCAGCCCTCACCGCGTCCGAGACAGCAAAGCAAAAAGCGAAATGTAAGACAATATTTAAATCGAATTTTAAGTGTGTTTAAAATTCAGGAGTCTCCAATGAAGAAGAACAAAGGACTGAAAGCAACTGCGAACAAGAAAGGCTCCCCTTCTCCAGGAAAGAAGAAGAATGAAGCACTGAAAGGAAAAGCGAACAATAAAGATGATCGAAATAAAGTAAGGCGAACTTTTATCAATTCCTCTTAATTTGCAGTCCCCTACGAAGGATAAAAAGAAGCAACTCAAACAAGACAAGGGAAACCACGAAGAGAGCTCTGAGAAGGTTTGATCCATCTTCTTTTGAACAATATATTTTTTGTTTGAGGAGAGTAAACAACCCAAGAGCAAAAAAGGGAAAGCGAACAAGAAAGATGGTCAAAATAAAGTAAGGCGAACCTGTTTTTTTAAAATTTTTTTTATTAATTTTCATTCAACTACTAAGGATAAAAAGAAGCTACTCAACCAAGACAAGGGAAATCACGAAGAGAGCTCTACGAGAGCAGTTAGATCCATCCTTTTTGAAAAAAAAAGTGTTTTGATTGAGGAGAGTAAACAACCCAAGAGCAAGAAAGGGCTGAAAGGAATAGCCAAGAAGAAAGATGATCGAAATAAAGTAATGCAAACTTGTATTTTCTTCAATTCTTCGCATGGCACTGAAAATTAAAATTTTCAGTGCCATGCGAAGGATAAAAATAATCTACCCAAACAAAACAAGGGAAGCCACGAAGGGAGCTCTGAGAATGTTTGATCCATCCTCTTTTGAACAATATATGTTTTTGTTTGAGGAAAGGAAACAACGCAAGTGTAAAAAGGGAAAAGCGAATAAGAAAGATGGTGGAAATAAAGTAAGACGAACTTTTTGATTTTTTCAAATTCTTCTGAATTTTCAGTCCCCTGCGAAGGATAAAAACAAGCTCAAACAAGACAAGGATAACCATAGTGAGAGCTCTGAGAAGGTCAGAACCACCCATTTCTTTTTAAAAAAATGTTTTTGAGGAGAGTAAACAATCCAAGAGCAAAAATGTGGTGCAGAAACTTTTCGGAAAACTTCGACTTGCCAGAAATAAAGGAGAATCTCAACCTGATAATGGCCAAGATGCAGAAAGTGCTCCTCTCTTAAATGAAAATCAGGCCCATCCAAGCCCTATTTATACCGAACAACCGACGGTCAGCCAACGATACAAGATTGCATTTATCTTTTTTATATTGTTTTCACATTTTCAGGCAGATCCTACAACACCACTGGATAATCGTAAGCTTCACCGTGGTGGTCATGTTGCCATCCAAATTGAGGAACTACATCTACAGGGTGTCCAAAAAGTATTGTTACACTTTTGAAACGCGAATTTTTTTAACATGTAGGTCGAGTTGTCAAAACCTGTAATAACACGTTTGAGCCCACCCTTCGGTGCGTTGAGGGAACCTACAAATTAGTTTCCCATAGTCATGGTTCGTCCAAATCGCTATCGTCAAACTATTATCAACCTTTGGACCCTCGGCGACCCCCCAGATTCCATCAGGAGGAAGCTTCGTATTTCCCGAATGACAGTCTATCGCACCATCTCCCGTTTCAAGCAGTTGGGCACTGCGAAGGACCGTCCAAGATCAGGAAGACCCAAGACCGCTCTCACTCAGAAGAACAGGAGAATCGTGGAGAAGAGAGTGAATCGCAATGCCAAACGATCCATCAGGAAGATGGCTAAGGATCTCAAGATCTCCAAAGGATCCGTGTGTGCCATCGTTCATTCTCTTCTCAAGTCCTACCCCTACAAGATGAGAAAGGGCCATGGCCTCACTGATGTCCACAAGCAGAAGCGCCTGGAGAGATGCAAGCTGCTCCTTCAGCGGGCCGATCGTGGGGAGCACTTGACTACCGTTTACTCTGACGAGAAGCTGTTCTCAGTCGAGGAGGTCTACAACAGTCAGAACACCAGGATCATCGCCAAGTCTCCTCAGCAAGCTGACGCCAGAGGTAGAACCATCTCTCGCATTGCCCACCCCCAGGCACTGATGGTTTGGGCTGGTGTGTGCTCGACGGGCAAGACTCCTCTCGTGTTCGTGGATCCCGGGGTCAAGATCAACAAGGAGTACTACACCAGGGCAATTCTCCAGAAGGCCCTTCTCCCCTGGTCCCGCTCCCACTTCAAAGGGGCTCGCTAGACCTTCCAACAGGATTCAGCGCCTGCTCACTCGGCAAAAGTGACGCAGGCATGGTGTCGCGCCCATCTGCCCGACTTCATCTCGAGTGAGGAATGGCCCTCGAACTCCCCCGATCTCAACCCTCTGGACTTCAGCATTTGGTCAGTGTTGGAGAAGGAGGCCTGCTCTACTCGCCACAAGAACCGCGATTCCCTCAAGGCAGCCCTTCTCAAGGCATGGGAGAAGATCGACGTCCCTTACCTGCGGGCCGTCATCGACTCGGTCCCTCGTCGTCTCAGAGAGGTCATCGCGGCCAATGGAGGCCAGATCGAGTGATCGTGCATTGTTATGTTCATATGGTCACTGATAAATACTGTGCCCCGTTTGAGTTGTCTATGTTGCTTTTAAAGAAAGATACATGGTTTTATCCGTGTAACAATACTTTTTGGACACCCTGTAGAGAAGGCGAATAAAAAGGTTTATGTGAGCACCAAAATCCCAAACTGTTATTAAATTTCATCATTTTTTAACCCTACCCTCCAAAGTTGAGATGAGTCGATGGCGTGGCAAGAAATGCCTACGGACAACTTGGCATTACACGAAACGAGTGGCCAAGTGTCTGTACGTCAATGTGAGTGCACTTGTACCTGCTCCTATGTTGCCCCCTTTTGAAAGACTCATTTTGGATACTACTTTTCACAAATTCATTAAGCTTATATAGCTTATATGAGTGGTAAACATTTCATTCAATTATAGCTATCTGTCTAAATGGGAAATTAATGTGATCCATTCAGCGAATCCTCTTAATCATCTGTTGTTCGTTCGCCGCAGTTGGCACTCTCATTGCTTTGACCTACCAGGCAATCTGGAATTCATTCTTTTGTCTTCCATTCAGGGCGTATGTTTGTTTATGTTTACATTTTTTTGAAGCATTGAGGATCTTCTGAAAATAGTTTTAAAAAGAGATGTTTTAGATGTGCACAATGCGCTGAAAAAGGAAAATTCTGGTAAATAAGAGGGCTATTCCCACTTGAACTGCCGACGTTGACCCCGATTGTGAGGAGATGATATTGCACGATAAAGAAAAGATATTTGGAAGAGTTTCGTTCATTATAAATTGCTCGAATTATCACAATCGCGAAACAATAGTTGAATAAATGGGTGAATTAGTGATATGATTCATCCATCAAGATTGAACTTCTCGATGAAATCCTTCGTCACTTCGTGCCCTCTTTCTTTCGCCGCCTTTCTCGTCATCGATTTGATATCCACAACCTGAAGAATATTGCATCACAAAAGAGGAAGAACCTAAACTTGATCTGAGATATATATAAATATCGAATGGAACTCACAGCATTGTAGGGGTCGAAAGAGATCTCGCATGCTTCTCCCTCCCTCAGAAGTTCTTTCACTTCATGGAGAATATCGGAGAGGAAGGAGTAGCACTGGCCATACATTGGAGTTCTTATTCCACCGTAAATGAATTCAATCCGAAATACATTACCCTCACTCAATTGTTCATGCTGATTCGTCAAAAACGGTAATAACTTTCTTATATCATTGAAAGTGTGCTCGGATACTTTAAAAATGATCTATCGATGGCCACTTGAGATGTATTTGGAGACTCTTTTTTAATGATAGAGACGCGAATTCCATTCATAAACAAAAAACGCCCTGCAAGCGAAAAATGAAATATCTTCGAATATTCATCAGGTAGCGGTAAACGCTGAGTACCATCTTTATTTTACTAGTGAATCTTCTTTAAATGATCAAATTTTCAAAATTTTATCTACACTGTGACTGTTGCGTAAATGAATTCAATCCGAAATACATTACCCTCACTCAATTGTTCATGCTGATTCGTCAAAAACGGTAATAACTTTCTTATATCATTGAAAGTGTGCTCGGACACTTTAAAAATGATCTATCGATGGTCACTTGAGATGTATTTGGAGACTCTTTTTTAATGATAGAGACGCGAATGCCATTCATAAACAAAAACGCCCTGCAAGCGAAAAATGAAATATCTTCGAATATTCATCAGGTAGCGGTAAACGCTGAGTACCATCTTTATTTTACTACTGAATCTTCTTTAAATGATCAAATTTTTACAATTTTATCTACTCTCGACTGTTGCGTAAATGAATTCAATCCGAAATACATTACCCTCACTCAATTGTTCATGCTGATTCGTGAAAAACGGTAATAACTTTCTTATATCATTGAAAGTGTGCTCGGACACTTTAAAAATGATCTATCGATGGTCACTTGAGATGTATTTGGAGACTCTTTTTTAATGATAGAGACGCGAATGCCATTCATGAACAAAAATCGCATTTTAAGCGAAAAATGAAATATCTTCGAATATTCATCAGGTAGCGGTAAACGCTGAGTACCATCTTTATTTTACTAGTGAATCTTCTTTAAATGATCAAATTTTCCCAATTTTATCTACACTGTGACTGTTGCGTAAATGAATTCAATCCGAAATACATTACCCTCACTCAATTGTTCACCCTGATTCGTCAAAAACGGTAATAACTTTCTTATATCATTGAAAGTGTGCTCGGACACTTTAAAAATGATCTATCGATGGTCACTTGAGATGTATTTGGAGACTCTTTTTAATGATAGAGACGCGAATGCCATTCTTAAACAAAAAACGCCCTGCAAGCGAAAAATGAAATATCTTCGAATATTCATCAGGTAGCGGTAAACGCTGAGTACCATCTTTATTTTACTAGTGAATCTTCTTTAAATGATCAAATTTTCCCAATTTTATCTACACTGTGACTGTTGCGTAAATGAATTCAATCCGAAATACATTACCCTCACTCAATTGTTCATGCTGATTCGTGAAAAACGGTAATAAGTTTCTTATATCATTGAAAGTGTGCTCGGACACTTTAAAAATGATCTATCGATGGTCACTTGAGATGTATTTGGAGACTCTTTTTTAATGATAGTGACGCGAATTCCATTCATAAACAAAAATCGCCCTTTAAGGGAAAACTGAAATATCTTCGAATATTCATCAGGTAGCGCTGAGTACTGAGTACGCTGAGTAGCGCTGAGTAAACGCTGAGTACCATCTTTATTTTACTCTCATTTCTTGGTCAGGCATAAAAAACAAAAGAATAATAGTCTGAAGATCACAAAACGAAGATAACAAACATTTTTAGTTGATTCGATCATGTTGATTGACTAGTCACATGATCAGAGGGGCAGCTCGTCGAGTCTCGTCTTGTGAATGATTGACAGGAACATGTCTCCCCTTCCAAGTCGATATCCGAATTGAGGAGGAGTAGCAGGAACATCAACTGGAATGATCTTTAGTTAGGGAATGTCTGAGAGATATTTACTCACTGGACTATGCTAAATCACTTTGAAAGTAGAGAATGGAGAATCACATTATCATTATTTGACTTTACCTTTGACGACGTAATTCTTGTATGCGTCAGTCTCGAATCCATTGTTGATTCCATCGGAAGTGCACATCAACCAGACATTCTTCTCCATTTTTGTTAATTCCTGGAGTACATTTTTGTTTTCATTTATTTTATTATTTTCTTTTCTATTTGAAATTCATGAAATCCAAGGAAATTCTAACACCCTTACGTTCATTAGAATGTGAGTTCTCGTGCCGAGAAAACGAATGTGAGCCTGATTGATGATGCAGAGCTTATTAAGAGCCTTCTGCTTGAACATCTCAACGATGACGTCTGCCGAATCATCTCGATCCATTCCGAAGAACATCTTGCGCGCATTCGAAAAATGGTATATGTGAATCGAGGGAACGAAAGAGGCGAGTTGAAGGAGGAAAGGTACTGAAAGAGGGCCGATTAATTTACCGATTTTAGTGTTTGTTACAACGCACACGTGTGTAACCTGGGAGTGAACAATTTTGATGATTTAAACAGGAGAAAAACTTAATTTGGAATGATTATTCAACTTCTCTCCACTCACCAGTATCAGGGACTCCTTCGAACCCTCCTCTAATGATGAGTTCATCCACTTTTCGCTCCTCTAGAATCTTCATTATACCCTCCCTACAATGGAAGGATAAGACCATTTTGGATTCACTCTACTCTCCCTACTACTTATTTTTTATTCTTCTGATCACCATAGATTAAATAGCGAAAGCGTTAATCTTCTGATCACCATAGATGTTTAAAAATCCGACCTGAACAATTTCAACTTAATCCAAATTAATGTGTGCTGGGCTACAAGAAGTGCATGATATTTCGAAGTCATTTCTCACCAATCCGATTCGATTGCCAATCCACTCGTTGAGAAGTTCCAGATCCGTTTCAATTTCAGGGTCTTCGATATTGGGACTGACATCGAAACCCTGAATTAGGTACGTCATCAAACTATAGTTAGGCTAACATGAGAGAGCTGAAAATTGAGATGTTTCGCTTTTTACTCCATTCGCAAAGATAGAAAAAAAGGTGAATTGGCAAGGATATGACAGTGATTGGGTGGAGATGCAATAAAAAGTCCATTAAAGAACAAAACTATCATTTTCGTATAATCACATTTCTCTGATCAAAATACTCCGCGGGAAGATCCTTGTGCACTTTCGACATCCTCATCTTTTCCTTCAGAAATGTTTTCTGATATCCCTTGAGGCAGAGTCGCAAGTAAAAGAGATTCGTCTGCTCCTTCACCACATCGAACATTAGATTGAACTCGCCCAGAGGTTTCGTCTGCATTAATTAATGAATTAATTGTTGTCCCTATACCTACGATTTCACACGACTTATTTTAAGTTTATAGCTGGTCTGGTCGTAAGAGTGCGGCTTCTACTACTTTGTCTTGCAATTGCTAGTTCGTACGTACCGAGCCCTCAACTCGGAAGTCGCTGACAGTGAGTCTGCTCACGAAGGGGATCTTGTCCTGATCGAGGGTGAATGAGTCCAGATGACCCTTCATCGTTTGAGACATCTGCAGAACCACTATTTCACCCCCTCTAGCACTTATGTAGTTTTTTTCTCAAAGAGACGTGGGCACACATAAGTGAATGGTTTTGTTTGTTTTCCGCTGTCATACCATTCTGAAGTGAAGCGCCAACTCGGGAGTGTATTCGAAGAGTTTCCAGAGGCAATCCTTGGGGAGTCTCTCTAGAGGCGATAGATTCCCCTTGGCATCGAAGGAAGTCGTCGAGGGAAGTCCACTCCTTGCGGTACTCTGATCCACTTCCATGTGCTTCTGATCACCGTTAGCCATCTTAGCAGATGAAGAGAAGGAAATAACTGAAGTGTTTAAATCAATTGTGTTGTATTGAAATGGACAAGAGTATTGTAATCACAGATGGATGAGAATGTGGGGGGAAGGAGGGAGGAGATGTATGAGAAAATATATAAAATAAGGGTGTGAGTGAGAAGAGAGAACGTCACCCGTTTCGGTGAGCCCGCAAGTCAAAATGAATGGAGATGGGTGTGGAAGGTGTGGGGAGTGATTATTCTCACTTGTTGAGAAGAGAATAATCGCTACCAGAAGGTATCCCGTTGCTGGATGCCTTCATAGAGAAGGTTGATCACCGGAATGCAAAATTTTAATTTTTCGAATATATATTCGAATAGCTTTGAAATATAATATTTCTGAAAATTTTTTCGGTGAAGCTAATAAAGATCTTCCTCTGAAATACAAACCAAATAGGGAACAGCTTTTTACATTTTGTTTCCGCGTAAACAATCATTGTGACGCATGTGATAAAGTAAATATTTGGAAACAAAATTGAGAATTCAACAACGAGGAAAATTGATAAATTCAGGAAGGGCCAATTTTGGCTTATCATTGTTTTTCTGCGGAATGCAGTTGAATCGAACAGGTTGAAACCAATAATTGTTATGACCTACATAACACTCCCTCAAATAATGCCCAAGTGATATTTGATCATGATAAGTGCTTACAAGAAAATATGCAAAATGTATTGTAGCGAATTTTTTGCACCAACCTAATAATTGGGTATGAGAGTGGCGTACGATACAATGGCATTAGGTTGTAACATAAGTTTTGTCCGATTTCGTTGATGAAGTTTGAGCTCACTCAAAATGGTCATCTCAAATCACATTGGGCTAACTCAATAGCGTAATTAGGAGGAAGACTTGAACATTCCCTACATATGTTCCTATAAAATTATGCGAGAAATCCATGATCGTAATCAAACCAAATTTCAAAATATTTTACTAAAATATTTTAATCGCCATTTTGCCAGGGCGAAAAAGTATGGTACAACTTCACACACATTGGCGAGAAGGCCTTATCTAATACTTTCTGAAACTGCGTCGAACGGTAATTTTGATCCTCCCCTTCCCGAATTACAAGATGGACAATGAGTAAGATGGACTGATTGAGCTGTTTAATCGATTAGTTTCCTTGCTCCGAAATTCAAACTGGCAGTCCTTAGAATATGGGCAATAATATCTACTACTATTCTGTGATTCATACATCATACATGGTTAGCTGAACTGATCTTCATCTTTCTCAAAATTTTGATTTTTCAAAAATATATTTTACTTAAGAAACATTCAAAATTCCGATTTTTTGTGTCCAGGTTAGAGTGATTTTTCCAACAAAAGTACATATCACCAAACTTTCCCAAGCCACAAAGTATTAGGACAAGGGTATCTTCAGCAAGTAATCACAAAATTACGAGCTTGCCAAATGTATGCGAAACAGGAACTCGTAGAATATGCCGATTTTAATGTCGAATTTTGGACATCGATATTTGAATAATTCAGATTTGTGACAGGAGGATCGCACAATTACTAAACTGAAATTATATGTGTATCAGGGTCAGATATATACATTTTTCAATATATTTGTTCTCTAGGTCTAATGATGTTAATGCACGGTAGATAACTCCATCTCCGTTCATGCCCAGTGGATCAGAATTCGAAAATTGGTGCGCTTTTCAAGTTGACCTTTCGTGTTAAAATTGATTTCAATTTGCTGCTGTGATACACGACCATGGAACTTTCCAAAAATATAATTTCATTAGCGCTATCAATCGGACCGATAGATTGCAACTCGGAGAAATGAGTAGCCCATTTATCAAATGCGCTGACTTTTTCCTCGCACTGCGACCAGAATCCCGATGTTTTAGATCTGTACAAACGTGCGCTAGACAGAGTGTTGGATCACTCATTGTGCCAGAACTACCATTTGAAAATCGGTCGAAAAGGAAGGATGTTGAATATCAGAAAACAAAATTATGAAAATCAGACAAAACTTTTGTTACAACCTGATATCTTGGTCAGGTCCTTCAGATATTCGAATAATGCCCAATTCATACGCCTACTGTCCCTTGAGAGCATACCCAGTGGCGTAGCTTCTCTGATCGCAGTAGTCCTGGAAGTGGGCGGAGTCTTCCCGACTCAGCCCTCAAGAAACTCTGAGCAAAGAGTTTCGAGTCGCACAGTTCATTCGCTCTCGATCCTCCAGATCGGGAGGTGGTATCCCGTTTCCTACCTTTTCCCTTATTTTACGTAATTTTCCGTATTTTACAGGGCCATGACCGACGCGGTGCTGTTCGAGGTGTCTTACAACGGACATACCTATGGGTAATTTCAATATTAATTAAATTCCCTATTTATTTTTATTGATAACTGAAGACACCGTTTGCTTGTATTCCAGTTTCACAGCGAGAGATCAGAGTGCGGATCTCTTCGATAGTCTCCGTGCCACAGTCGCTTCCATCGTCCACTCCAATCTCTTCGAACTGCTCTACAATGGCGAGTTCCTATGAAATTCCCACTATTTTAGCACCTGAGGAAAGCACTGAATGATGTTTTGATTTAAGATTTTATTCATATTGGGATCTTTTTTTCAAATAAAACGAAGAATAAGAATAATATAATAAATATTTCAGATGGTGAGAAGAACGTTGTTCTCGAGGGATCGGCTGAACTGAGCACTGCCATTGGACTCGCTCTGTTCACCAGGGAAAAGTGAGTGAGGATTCAATTAGCAATGAAATGAACAACAGATTATCTCAACCCTTATCTCGCATTATTTACGATTGTCACTCACACAATTACATTTCCTTAGTCCATCGACGTCTCCATGCGTTCGTCTCTCAGTGGGCGAATACTCAGCTGCGAAACTCAAGACAATCAACGAAGGATACAAACTGGAGATAGAGGACCTGAAGAACCAACTGTAAGTTTTACGAGCCTTTAATTATCACCCCAGCTTTCTCATAAACATCGACTTTGAAAGGTCATTTCACAAACATTTCTGAAGACACCGAAGGCGAATTAAGCATATCATAGTATCGCGTATTTCCTTCTAATGCACGAAATATGTATCATGAATTGCACATTTCTAACGGAAGGTGTTTTCTATTTAATTACTCCATAATATATTTCCATATCAGGACGAAGAAGGACGAGGATCTCAATCTGATCTCGGCCAACCAACAAGCAGATGTCAAGAGGTTCAAAGGCGAAATGTACGCTTTACAATATTTACCAATAAGATTAAAATCTTTTTTTCTCAATTTTTAAAATGTACTTTGCAGGACGGGGCTAATCTCGAGGAACGATAAGGACTGTCTCAAGTTGGAGGAAGAGCTGCAAGAGGCCGAGCGAAGGGTAAGCTTTTCCATATTTATGACTTTAAATTTTGAAATAACTAATTATTTTTCTAGATCCGCGAGCTAGAGGAGAAGAATATTGCAAACACCCGAGTGATGTCAAATGACCTCGAAAAGTTGGAGGAAGAAAATCAGGTTCGTCACTTACTGTATCGTACATGTTAGCAAAATCGGAACGGTCACCGAGCCGCACCGGGTAAATTTCACTTTTCGGAGTAATTGCGAATACGCAAATTTGGAAGCTGTGATTGTGCTCATAATTTGTATCATGGTCGATTTGCCGGAATCGACCCGGATATGCCAGGTCAATTATGGCTAGAAATCGATAAATCGAAAGCAAAGAATTATGGTGCGATTACAGTATCTTATAAACCTCACCAAGCTCGGTGAGCTTTCCAAAATACCGTAATCGCACCAAAATGTTGTGTATTTGATTTATCGATTCTAGCCATAATTGACCGGGCATATCCGGGTCGATTCCGGCAAATCGACCATTATAAAAATTATGAGCACAATCACAGCTTCCAAATTTGCGTATTCGCAATTACTCCGAAAAGTGAAATTTGCCCGGTGCGGCTCGGTGACCGTTCCGATTTTTCTAACATGTATATATATAGTTCAGTTCCCCTTCCCTTCACTTTCATCACTTCTTATGCAATCGTATCCTTGCAGTCGCTGAAATCGAGGATCGCCTTGCTCGAGGATGACTTGTTCAACTCACGAATGAATGTCGTCCTTTCTCAAAGTGAATATGAGACGAGAATCGGTGAAATGCAGAGAGAGTCGACGATCGAGATGAATAAGGTAGGAAATCTGTCACTTAAAGGAGGAGTGAACTCAAAATTCAACTTTTGAAGCTATCGCGCTAGGTGAGAGACTGATAATCTCATTTCTCTAACAGCGCGCGGTTGCTGAGACTCCTTCTTAAATATATTATTCGATATTCTGAATGAATGGAAAGTTAAAATATAATTTGTTGCCTTGCAGTACAAAGAGGAGATCGATCGACTGACTAGGAAGTATGTCTCGTGGAGTGACGAATGCAGCGACTTCCTACTCAAGAATGCAGAGATGGAAGCTCAAATTCAGGAATACAAACAGGTTCGCTTGATAGTTGAACTTCCTTCCTGAATTATGACTTCGTGTTTAGTGTTCAAAAATATTGTTAACTGAAAACATCTAGATAAAAAATAGCGATAACTGTCATGTTTTCCAAAAATCAACTTTTGATCTCCCAACAAGACTGTAATGTTGAAATATTCAGATAATGGAACTCGAGGAAGAGGACCGCAAGAAGGCCGAAATCAAGATTGAGGTATCGTAGATTCGCCATTCTCCGTATTTCGATTCCGCTGCCCCCCCCCCCCCAATCAATAATGTCATTTTAGTGTCTAAAGGAGTCCGAAAAGGCTCAGCAACTCATCATCGAAGAACTCGAATCTCGCTCCAAATCTGTAGTTGAAGTGGAAGAGAGAATGGCTCAGATGGAGATACAGAAGAAGCAGATGCTCCAAGATATATCTCAGGTCGGGTTTTGATGTTCTAAGATAGATAGTATGGTCATAGCATGAGGCAGAGACAAAGACATCACCTATCATTATCGATGAATAAATATGAAATGCTCCCAATTTCAGCAGCAGAATGAGGTCTATCAAATGTCGAGCGAGCTCTCTACCTGGTACGAACGCTACAATCAGCTCTCCTACAAGAATATCGAGATGGAAACTCAACTACTCGAGGTATAATTTATCGATGAAGTATTTCTGAGAACCAATGAACATTTGTCGACTTTCAGATATTTTAACCATTTTCTTTTGTAGAAGACTGAGGAGATCAAAAATCTGAATGCTGAGGCCGATTATTGGAATAAGCAGTACAACGACCTCGTCTACAAGAATGAAGAGATGGAAGATGTATGCATACTCTAGTGGTAGTAATATGGTTTCACTAGTTAGAACATTTACAGAGCGCGTTTCTGGAGGAAGCAGCAGCTGCAGATGAAGGCCATGCTGTGGAGGAGAAGGACGTCACTTCGGACGATGAATCGGGGTGGGAAATGGATGAGGAAGAGGAGGAGAGCGGAGACGAAGAGAATGAGGAAGGAGAAGATGAGAGAGAATCCATGGATGATCCAGTGGAGAACTCTCTGCACCACCAGCAGCAGACTAAAGACGACGATGATACTGACGAGACCGTTGAGAAGAATCGGAAGATCGTTGAGAAGATGGCCGAGATGAAGGAGATTCCGTTCTCGGAGAGAATGGCCTCTTTCGCAGCGAAGATGGAGGCAATGGAGATGAAGAAGAGAGAACTGGCGGAGAGAATCAAGAAGATCGAGCAGTCGATTAATGTATGAACAATCCCTTGTGTGATTCGATACATTTAAAATTGTTACTTTTGATCTTATTGGGATTGTCAGATTTGTGAGTTTTTGAGTGAGATAAAGAAAGTATTATATTTATCAATGAGCATACATGAAAGCATTCGAGTAATTAGATCAACAACACGAAATTCATTGAAATGATTGATTTCGCAGTTTTGGTATAAAACAATGAAGTGATGAGAGTATTTGATCATTTATCGGAGAATGATTAAGAGCAATTGCAATTCTGAGACTGAAGTTGTTCCTTGCTAATGGAATGATTGATATATTAGCTATATTCTGGTTTTATGTTAATTTATTATCGAGGTCAGATCTTCCCCTGGTCAAAGTAATCGATATTATGATCTTCTCAGGTACGCAAAGCCTTAAAAGTGGTTCCCAAGAACTTCTGGTTAGCCATGCACTATGGTTAATTTATCAGATCAGAAAGCAATTGGTCAAACGTGACACAGACGCCGCTGAATTGTGCAATAAATTGTCAAAGTTTATTGACGCTGCAGGCAAATTTTATTGTACGGTAAAATTATCGCTATTGATTTAGACAATATTTGATTCGTCTATTATCGTTTCCCCGTGTAATTCGAACCATATAATCCCCCGTTGTGAAATTATATCAGTGAATATGTGCTAGGGTGCAAACGTTTTGCAGGTTTCTCGCGGTTTGACACGCCATTGGTTATTCTTGGGAACCATTTTTGAATGGAAGGAGATACCTCTCAACCTGAAAACCTCACTAGAAGTAAACATTTGTTCAATAAAAATATGTGCCCTCTGGCGAACCTCGAATTGGGATAATACTTATGCAATTCAAAAGATGCGCTTTAAACTTCAGGCAAGTCAGCAAAACTACTGGCAGTGCTCATCCGTGGTCAATTGATTGTTGATGCTTGATTGGAAGCCACCTTCCATCGAGAAGTCAGCCCCCACTCATCTCCTCATTCATTCCCTCCTACCACTCTGAAGATGCACACTCACTTCTCTCGCTCTTCTCCTCACAACAAGCCTCAGAAGCTTTCTCGACCCGTCGCCGGTCCTCCTCTGTCCTACAACTCCGTCTACGAGACACCACGCAACTCCAAGGTATGCATTACGTTGAATTGTAATAAATTTGGATTATCTGGTCATATTTATTTGCTTACAAAATCATCTATTTCAGAATCCGCTAGAACAAATGATGCGTCAGAACACGCCTGATTCCATCCCCCGTGTGCCTCCGATGCACCCCCTTACCCATCAAACGCCTATGCAAAACTACATGTACCATCCGGTTAGTAGAGTATGATACTATTTTACTTTCAGAAAAATGATAATTTCTTTGTATGCTAAAATATATTCTGCAGAGCCACATGCAATTCGCCCAGACGCCATCTCATCACTGCATTCGACCTGTTCCCATGCACAGCTTACCGTTCGCCACTCCACCCTATGTCAATCAGATGGTAGTACAACAGGTTCGTACTTTTATCTGCGTATGTTGTCATCAATACATACTTTTTACATTTTTGTTTCAGATGCATCCGTCAAACCCGCCCATGCCCATCGCCCTTTCAACTCCTAGTTGGAATCCCTTCTCTGGTCACCCGATGGTTCTAGCAGCCTCTCCCTTCCACGGGATGACCTCGACTGGGGCGCAGGGGTACTCCATCTCAAATACATCTGTAGCGTTCACTCCTCCAGGATTTAGAGGCGAAGCCGTCCGTCCCCCATTGACACACTTGCCACCCCCTGGCATTCCTCCTGCTGCTCCTCCCCCGGGTTTCAATGACATCAATGGTGTCATCATCGATTTGCCGTCCTCAGGAATCTTCGAGGATTGCTCATCAGACGCAACTTCGAATGCAGATGGTCAGTGACTAGAAAGACCAGCTGAACTACTCAATCTTCATTTCTCAATCTGCATACTCAATCTTCATTTCTTCTGACTTCTATTTTATTTTCTTCGATATTACCTCTATTTTATTATTTCTTATTTTTTATTTCCATATTTTTTTATTTTTTTATATTATTTTATTATATTTTTTATTTTATTTTTTTTTCTATTTTCTTCGCATATTCTCTCAGTATGACTATTCCATCTATTCAGACCACTCATCTCCTCCGTCGCTTCCTTCAACTGGTTACTCATCCCTGCAAAGCACTCAGACTGATTCCATCGACGAAGCTGGTGAGAGGAATCTAGTAGAGTGATCACCATAATCGCTATATTCCAGCCGACTTTCAACTCTCTTCATTCGCTCACTCTCCACCTCCATCGGAGGACGAATTCGACAGCTACATACGGGAGTGCAACTACCATCTCAATACTTCCGAGACGATGGAAGGGGATGATGTCACCATCGAAAGAGAAAAGGGAGACGTTACAGTCGAGAGAATAATCGGAGAGCCCCATGATAAGACGGTATGATGATATACGTAGAAAAACTATTTTTGATGAACACTCCTCAATTTGTATTTCACAGTCAGAGCTCAAGATTCCCTTCCAGAAAACGTTCCTCCATCGATTCCGAAGCGAGGAAACTGCTGACGATGACGACTACATCGACGACTACGACGATGAGGAGATGATGTTGATCCTCGATGCTCTCGATCTCACGGAGGAAGTGAAGGATTGGGTTAGTCAAGATGTTTGCCCTGAACTTCCCCCATTGCACGATGAGAATGCATTCACCTTTACCGCTTCTTACTCTTCGCCGCAACATTCCGAAAAATCTTATTAGCAGGGTAATCTGACTGCTCGAGCCAAATCACTCTTCTATGAACAGGAAATGCTCGAATTCTGATGCTTTCCCACAAGATCAACCTAACATTAATTTTTAAATATTTAAAATATCACTTGGTCTACAACCTTATCGTAAATTTTCTCGTGTTGTGTACAGTTTTCATAGCTCCATAAAAATTGAAATAGTATTTAAATTTCTGAAAATTTATCCATCGTTGTTTGTCATAAGTTGTAAAGCAAGTCAGATAAAATAAATTTTAAATCATTAGTTGATAAAGCATCACATCATATGGAACATAATTTATCACTCTTTGAGTACTTTTCATCACAGGTGAGAATCTGTCGCTGAATTAATAAACCCGTAAACAATACACAAATGAGATATGAAATGTTTTGGAACGATGCGTCAAGTGAGTAAAATTGAAAATCACTACAGCAAAAAGACTATGATCATCGGGGACAAAGTAAGGGGAATGTTAGCGAATCAAAATAAAAATAATGATCTGTATACGGTAATTCGATCACATGCTCGTTTCGACGAGCGTCTCTTCGTCTTCGTCCGCGTGTCGGAAGACGTCACGGCCAGACCGGTACAGTACCTGAGAAATACCGTAATTGTCCGCCCGAGAAGTAGCAAATAAGTGACAAATTCTCGACCTAATACATGGAAAACCTTTGAGAAAAAGTCTGTTCTGTTCAAGTCATAGGCTTGTTTCTTTATACCTCCGATGGCGCGTTGAGTGCTACGAGGGATCGCGCTGCAGTGGGAGCAGCAGCAGTAGGAGGTGCTGGTGGTGCTCCTGGTCGTCGCGGTGATCGATCTAGGGGCTGCTCGTAGAGATTGGGATTGGATCGGGCGAGAGCACTGGCTGCGAGTGATGAGACTGCAGCTGCAGAGAGAGAAGTCTGCGAACCACGGAGATTCGAGTAAGACCTGCAAGAGAGGGAAGATCAACCAGGGAGATCGAGAATACTGGACAATGCTCCCTAACTTTATACAATGGCTTTCATAGCTTTTTTGAGTGATTCAATCTCTAGATCTGTATCAATAATACTCCAGTTTACCTCGCAGGTGGTGGTGGCGGTGCGGGTCGCCGTGGCATCGATTGAGCGTACAGATTCTCACGGCGGAAGGGTTCTTGCTGATGCGGGGGCTGCTGCACTGGTCGGGCAGCGTACCCGGCTGAGGGAGCTGCAATCGTACCTTTTGTAACGTATTTTCAACAATTGATGTATTTTTTTGGAATTTCGATCGATAAAGAGAAATCCAAATGAGATTCGAAGCTCATCTCTCACAGGACAGTCTATATGTTTCCGCCAGCTCACCTCGTTGATGACTCGCCGCGGGCTGCTGCTGCACCGGCTGTGGTCGATAGTCGTGCGTCACCATGGGCACAGCTGCAGCAGCTGCTCGAGGTGTCGGAGCGGCCGGTCGCGCTGGAGAAGAGAAGGTCGTCACGGAGGGACGGCGCTGTTCTGAAAAGAATTCATTGCAGCATGCCGAACCCTCTCGAAGTCCAATATTTGACAAAAAAGCGTATTTCGGGATAATTTCTAGTCCATAACGAAATATCATAGTTTGTTTAAAATTTTGATTTTCTGATCTTCATCACTACTTACCAGGTAGCGTGATGGTTCCCTCCGAGGATGCTGATGAAGATCTCAGTGAAGATTCAGATTCCGCAGTGTACGAGTCGCGTGCGGACGATCTGCGAGAGATTTCATCCTGACTGTCTCAAGAGTGCTGCTGACCTCTCGCTGTCGCTGAGGCAGGTGCTGCAGCTGCTGCCTGCAGTCGTTGCATCGTGCTGCTTGCGACCCGTCCGACCACCGTGCTGCACATCTCGAAGCCTGCAGCAGCTTCATGAACACTCAGCACCCACAGATTTCATATTAACGAGGGTAAATATATCATTTTAATTTCTTGATGTTGAAAAAGGGTGGTTTAATTTCAGTCCAAGCCAATTCACTGTTAGTTCATAGCTTTCCGTGACCTACCGCACATCGCCCGGCTTGGAGGGATGGTAGCTGGTGAGATTAGGAATCTCGGCGTACGGGTTATTCGACTTGGGTCGTCTGAAAGGAGGGAGGAGGGGAGGAATAACTGAGAGGTGCGTGATGAATCAGGCAACGATCACAACTACAGTACTCACTTTTTCGGCGATCGATAGTCAGCGCTACTGTAGAGATCGTTGCGGGATGAGTGATAGTACTGTAAATTTAGGATTTATTGATGTGCTCCCCATCGTATGCCATATCGTTGCTTGCGAACGATTTTGGCAGCAATTGCATAAAGACATATTGCACCCTTACCCTATATTTTCACCCAGTTCCGAATGCAAATAATGCTCTTCCTTCTATGAGTATAACTTCGAGATCTCACCTGGTCGGTGGAGAGCGAATCGCTGCATGTGGTGTGCATTGTCTCAGTGGGAGATCGAGCTGAGAGAGGACCGGATACGGGGACAGAAGGACGCCTGAGAAGAGGGAATTGTTTGGGAGAAGGGTGAAAGAGCATACATCTCATAGGTCTTCATAGAGTGGGAAGAACTCACAATGGGATTGCATCGAATGGGGTGCTGGCCACGGAAACCTTGGCTGATTCGTGTTCGCTTCCCCATGCTGACTCGAACTTCTTCTCCCGTGCATACTGCTGGTTCTTCCTGAGAATACAATCTTCTGAATTTTTATCTCAAAATAATATTTTCGGCTGTCACTCGTGTGTTTTTAGCTGAATCGACATTCTCCTTGACCACTCACTTCTGCAGTTGCATACTCGCCCTGAGGATGTTCTTCCTCTCGATTGTCTCATCTCGACGACGACGAGCCTGTAAGATCAGAGGTTATGAAGGATAACCATAATTCGGACGATTTTTGCCCTCGAGAGGCAACGACAGCGGAAACTGGATATTGTGTGCGTTATTCAAATTACTACTAACCTTCCAGAACCAGCAACAGCAGAGTACAATGAGAAGAATTCCGAGAAGGCCGACTATGATGATAGCGAGGAGGACTCCGCCGCGCCAGAGAGGAGGAGAGGAGTACGCTTGCGAGCCTGCACAGAAGTGGATTGGCGGCCATTTGCTAGCTCATCATTGAGATATTTTAACTCTTTACGGTTTTTTATAATACGAATTTTTCTTTACAAAACGAACTATGAATTGTAAGAAAAGATCGACGCGCTCTTATCTTCTTCTCACCTCTCTCACAAACGAAAGGCAGCTGGTCGGTGCATCTTCTGAGTGTCATCTGACCCGTGCTGGCCGTAATTGTTCCACATTGGATAGATGGGACGTCCACTGAGGAAATCCAGAAGGGGGTGTTCGCGTCCACCTGTGAAATGAAAATTACTACAAAGATTGAGGAAGATCTACGAGAAAAAAACAGTAATTCTCAGAGAATCGGAACAATCGTGGAGAAAATACTAGAAGAAAATAGCTCACGAATGGTTCCCTCTGTCTTTCGAGATCGGTGATCGATTGAACGAGTATCTCGTCCACTTTCTTCGCTAGGGCAGATTTCCTTCTGTCCTTCGTCGTGAGGTACGGAAGAAAGGCGTTCATCGACTGAACGTCCTTTTTAAATTCACATTTTCGAAAATTCGTGGAATTATTGAATATCAAGGTACCTTACATCCAATATTTGTCAGTAAAGCGAGCAAATGGCTCCGAAACATTCATTTATAGTAGGTCTAAACCGATGTAGTGTATACCTCGCAGTACTCGAGTGCCCTCTGATGGGTCGCCACTGCTCCCACGAAGAGATAGCACGACTTGAACTCGTTGTCTCCTATCATCCACCATCCACCCGCACACTCCCCGTCAATCTACAATGCCATCATTTATATTTTGAAATATTAGCACTAGCATCCACGAGTAACCGTTCCATAATCGGCAAGTTCTATCGAAATTGCACTGACCAGTGTCTGGTTGCTCTCGAGCACCGGCCGAAACTCGACGCGGATCAGGTCGGAGTAGTCGCTCTGCAATGAAAATTTAATAATTTTCCAAAATTATTACTCTTTGTTGGTGCCCATCCAACGTGTATGCTTGGAAACAATCATTGGCAAAGTGATATTCTTGATTTTTCACCTGATCTCTGATCTTTCCCGCTGCTACTGATTCAGTGCCCGGATATCCCCAGTAGTTGTGCATCGCGTCGACCACACCGATATCGTATCTGGCATTTGTTCAATGCTTTTGAAGGAATGTTTTGCACGAGCAAGAAACAATGGAGAGAAATTTAGTGCAAACTAAGGAATCCCAGTCTACTCACTGCGTGTGCTTCGTCGTCGTCAATTCATAGTCATTTCCTGGATTTGCGAAGACGTTCTCGGTGAAGTGCTGCTGTGATGATCCCGCCAGAATCGTCGAACGGTACCTGCAGTCATTTTCGGTTCACAACAGCCGTTTCCGGTTTTGAAATTGTGACTTCCGGCCCAAAACAAACTGACCGTTCTGTCTCTGCTCCGACATGTGTCCACCAGTCGAAGCTGACGCCGCTTTGAGACAGCACCTCAAAATTCCAGTAATAACAATTTGCAAAAGTACAATTATTTCTAAAGGGTATCTCAGCAAAAAATGAGTGAAGCCACAAATACCTGTCGCTTGGGTCGCAGATTGAATTCGTCGGGCCATTTCGAATCCTCTGGTTGATAACCATAGTGCTCCTGAATTATAATTATCATTGAATCGTTAATCACGTATATTGATGAATGAAAAAAATCATGAAAAACTTTTTACCGTGTACTGATGGCCGTCTCCCAATGCGATGTTATCCGTGAAGACATTTCGATAGAAGGTATGACCATCCTGATAAACGCGATTGTCTTTTTCATTGAAGTCTATCATATTCAAGTATCTGAATTATAAAAAATTACACACCTGCGCCACTCTCGTGTGTCCTCTGGTCTCTACAGTATGCAGACCCGTGTTGTTACTGATGACGTTGCGAGTTGCATTTAGCGCCACACTCTGAACATAGATTCTGTTAGTATGCAGTAGATTCTATACCCCCTGATGATTATCGATGTCTCACCTCGGCCAGAATGGTCTCGAAGTAGGGCGCATAGTTCTGCGTGATGATGTTGTTCAGCAAGAGGAACGTCTGGAATTATTTTTTGTAAGTTTTCAAATGTGTTTGCGGGATCAGCTCCACAAATAGATATAGGGGCTCTTGAATTTTTCATGCAATGCCTCTTCGTTATCGTTGCACAGATCCTGTCGACTCACCTGATAATCATTTCCAAACAATGCGATGGAAGTGCTGTTCGAGTTCATGGAGAATAGATTATTCTTGAGAACTGCATTCAATCTGGCGACTGCAGAAGCAGATCGAGCAGCGATGAGGAGACCACCACGATTGCCAACGAGGGAATTGCCACGGAAGAGAAGACTCTGAGGGGAAATGGATCGATGGCGCTCTTCCTATCTCTCACAATGTCTGTTTGAAATAGTCGCCGAATCAGAAACGTTCTGATCTTTTTCGAATTTTCAAGCCAATTGAATGCACAAGATGTTCAGAATTAATGGAAATTGACTAACCATGGTGTTGTGCAGTCTCATCTCGACAGCCTGCATGCTGCTGGAGACGTTGCCGTAGAGGAAGATGCCGTTGAAGGAGAAGGAATTGTCCTCGATCGTGATCAATGGAGAAATCTCCCCTGTGAAGAATATCCTTTCCTTCATTCATCTTACCGCAATTTTAAAGTTCTGTATTACTGTTGGGGATGAAACAATGAAATGCATTAATTGCCTGATGTGAAACACTCCAATTGTCAGTGTGACTTACCGGTGTTTGCATACGAGAAAGCTCCTTGGTCGTTCCTCTCTATCCTCGACTTCTTCAACATCACTTCTTGGATCGGGTCTGCAAAGATGGTTGTATTATGAGCTCATGAGATAAGGCATAATGTTCTTGAATTGTCAACGTCACTCACGAGCTTCTGGTTTGCCCGGCAACGCGACAACCTCAGCGATGAAACCGTAGATTCCTGTGAACATATTAAATGGCGTTCTAATTTGTCTTCATTTTTTCATGCATCTTGATGAATATTGACGATACCATCAGCAGCGGATGCCCTCAGGTGGAGTGCCAGTTGATCAGCAGAGAGAGGATCGGAGAAGGACGTCGTCGATGACAGAGACGGAAAGTTCTGCAATTGTCACTGACTCTTTCCGATTCGCGTACACTCTCGCCCTTGACCCAGACTGGATTCGAGTACGATACTGCGCTGCGCATCGTTCCAAAAATCATCAAACTCACGAAGGCCACTTCAGGCGTTGTGTAAAGCGACTGTGCAGTGGGCGGAGCTCGGAAATCGGCGAGGAGGAAGGAGGGAGAGAAGGTGGGAGAGGCGTAGACTCGAAGGGCATCGGGACGACCAAGATCGACGAAGGAGGAGTAGAAGTTTGCCTGCGAAAGAGTAGTATTGTTTTATTTTTTCTCAGATGTTTGCTGAGCAGCATTGGCGATGAGCAAGGTGTGGCGAAACATACTTTTAAAAATCTAAACGAGAGTTTCCTTCCCCCGGATCCGATGAAGTGCTTGACGCAGTCGACTGGACGAGAATCGTATTTGTAGTAGATGATCACACGACCTGCGAAATGACTGATGTTTCAGCATGTTCATTGGCATGAAAAAGGAACTCTTTGCGCGCTATTATGAGACATGAAATGAGATATCGGTTTGTCATTACACTTACCTTGCACTGTGATTGTCTTCGTTGCTGCGCACATGTTGATCATTCCGGGGGTGAGATAGGGAAGAGAGAGCGGGCCGAGAGGAGCGTCCGCTGAAGATAAATCACATTTGTTATCTTCCAATCCGTAGATGTTGAAGAGTAGAAAAGAGCCTATTTATTTTTTCAAGATAATATCAATTCAAAAAAAGGAAAATATGCTGAAGTATGGCAAACTCACCACTGGCCGGTCCCGCAGCCTGGAGGTTCATCGTGAGGACGTGCAGTCCGTGTCCCTTGTTGTCAGTGACGTTGATCTCACTGAGGATCAGCTGATCCCGAGGGGAAATCACCTGAGAGGTACGGTAGTCTTGGAATCGAGTGATGTCCGGTTTATATTTGAAAAAAGACTCTTCCATATATGTATGTGTCATAGAGACAAAGGCACTCACTTGCATTGCATGCAGACTCGAATTGGTGACGTTGACTCGTTCGACGACTGGAGCACGGAAGAAGAATTGAAGACCTGAGAAGAATCTTAGCTTCTATGATGGAGTTTACCGGTTATGTTCTGTTCTCAACCGAGATATCCTTTGTACTCACCCGCACTCTGCAGCGAGTCGTTGTGTCCGTGTCCTCCTCCGACTATTTCCACCTCCACCAGCTTCGAACCATCTACGAATATATTCATTGAATCGTGATATCGTGAACATGGTCATGTTTTCCGTAAACGTGAGCGGAAAAAGAATCCCAGAACAAAAAGCGAATGGTACCTTTGTCTGGCTGCTTGTCGAAATCGTACTCGTCCTGAGCGAATGCGATTCCACCCCAGTTACCGATGTAAATACTGGAAGAATGATATCTTTCTCTCAGCATGAGTGATCAATGGTTGCCACACTGAATAAGATTCAATTTTAAACGGCATGCACTCACTCGCTGAGACTCTTGTTGTACCCGCAGTGCACGTAATTGAAGTGTTCGTTATCCACACACATCCACTGACTGTCGTTGCCAGTCAGACGGAGCGGGCACTCGTCCAATCTGCAAAGCTTGTTTTGCAATGATGACCGAGTCTCCATCTGATACCCATGATTTTCCATAGATCTTAAAATTTTCACAGACTGTATTCACACCTAACAAACCTGTTTTTTCATTGTTCGAAACGCTTTGAATGTCTGACCGAAAAAATATCAACTGACCTCGTCTCTTCTCCTCTGCATTCACGCGGCTCAACGTACGTCTTCACGAGGCGCAGTCTGCAGGAAATTATTTTGCTCATTTCTAGTGGCCTGTCTTCTAAGACATGAGACACGATGAAACGTCAACATAACAAGGAAGACTTGCTGTATTGTGCCTTATCTTACCTCGGGTTGTAATCCCACTGGGGTGTCACCCAGTGCTGCGCAGCCTGAGTCTCCATCCCCAGCTGACGACAAACGACCATCGCATTCCTGCAAGTGGGGCAATTCTCTCTATATGCGCATAGTAGCCTATTGCTCTTGTATTGATTCATCAGGTGGGCGAATTTGTGATTGAAAAAAATCTCTGATATTACGTACCTGAGCGTGAACTGTCGATCACAAAGCGGAATCACTTCTCCAGTGGTAGCATTGAGTGCTTCAACGAAGCCAGCTCTTGGGCCACGAGTACTGTTTGCCGTGTTCAGACGGATCTGAAGAAGAACGATAGAAGCAATATTCAATAATAGAGATAAGCTAGAATCTCAAGTTACGGTATTCGGTAGGAAGCGGTACCTCGAATGTCTGGTAGTAGGGATCATCTCTCTTCAACGCTGGAAACTCCTTGTAGACGATGTCGGCTCGCTTTCTGAAAAATTGGGAATTGATTGATGTGAGAAATCGAAGAATCACGATGCAATTTAGTTTTATTTTTCGCAGGGCTATAAAGATTGCTGCGTTTATAGTTGAAAAATTTCTAACTTGCACATTTCCAATATAGCCAACTGCGTACCTATCAAAAGCAGCTCTCTTCCTCCTCAGATACTGCATAATCCTCTGGTCGACATCACTTCTCCTATTTCTCGTCCTCATCGTCGATCGAATTCTTCTCTCGGGCGTCTCCAACTCTCGAATGAACGGCCCTCCTCCTTCCAGCCATTGACCTTCCACTTCTTGGTCCTGCAAGCAGCTTCATTAATGTTGCCCTATTAATTATTTCATTTTAGCAAATTGTGGAAGTTTACTGCTCCATTAATAACGCGTTGATGGTTATGATTCTCATACCTCTTCATTCGTCATCGTCGATCTCCTGTATCTCGTCGCAATTCGTCCCTTCTGCTCGTCGTATTCAGTCGTGTTGATCGGCTGAAATAATCATTATTCAGTGGAATTTCGAAGTATGAACATCAGAATACAAGTCCTGTGTCCCCGTCAGTTTAAATCAATGATGCTCATGATCCTCACCTTGAACCTCACAGGATCCCACATGGTGCCCTCTGCGACGATGTTTCCCAGCACGAGAATGCGAACATTCGGCCAGATGTGCACCTCCACGCCGGTCTCTGTAGAGATTATCGATTTATATTATATCTATTCTTGGATAAATCTGTTATGCATAGCGAGTTGCGATGCTCACCGATAGTCAGTGTCGCTCCCGGCATAATTGTTAGATCTCGCGTGATCCTGTACGGTCGGAATGGCTTGATAACGTACGGGTAATTTTCCCAATGATCCTGTAAAATATCATAATTCAATTGTAGTTGTCGATCGATCGTCTCTCGTTTACCAATATGAGCTTGAGAGTCTTCGACTCGTACATTCTTCCCTTGAGATCATCGACGCCTGGTTCGACGTGCACGGCTGACGCCTTTTGACCCTGAATTTCTAATATTTATTATCCTTCAGTAATTATTTTCTTTTGATAAAAGCAAACCGAAAATGGCGGAAATGTTCGCTACCCACATCTTTTGGTCTCCAAAAGAATTCCATGAAGTGTTCCTCAGTGACGAAGAATGGCGAATATTCAGCCTTCGTATACGTATTCCAATCGTCAACGTCGAAGATTCGTTGAGCGATCTGCAATAATTTGTAACGTTAAAAAACAGCCGCGCTCGCTCCTTCATGCACTTGTTTCACAATAGAAGTTTGGCTTACATTTCAAAAATCTGGAAAAGCAATTTGAAATGATAGAAAGTCGAATTTTACAGAATTAAAGATACTTCACCTGAGCTTCGTTGGCTACTCCCCACCAGTTGTACGTCACATTCATTGAGTCTTCCACTCGCAGAGGCTGAAAATCGATATTTGTATTCAAAATAATCAAATAAATTATGCCAAGAATGTGGAATTCCCTGTTTTAAAGGAGTGCTCCGGGGAATTCATACATGAAAACTCTTGAAACGAAAATTTAGCACTCTCAAGTGAGTACGGTAGTGGCTTGGCAAGTAGCCAACAAATCGCAAACTGAAACCGTCATTCGAGCATCAGTTTTTTCCTCTTCTAATATTTGTTTTTGCTTTATTTTTATTCTGTGTTTATTGAATTGTGATAATGTGATGCGTACTCTATCGATTTTTATAGCGTTATCTTACTTGGAGCACCAAAATCGATCGAACTTCGACATAGCAATGTAACGCGTTTTTCTGACCATTCTAAACGCGATTTCGATTGGCAACAGCTTTAGATAGCTCTTATATTATATAAATCGTTTCTTGGAATCTTTTTTTATTAGTATGAAGCTTTTCCAAGCTGTAGTTGACTCACTCGAGCTGCGCTGGAGCCCCATTTGTTAGGTGATCTTGTTATTTTCCCACTCTCTTTGTTATCATGTATTGTCGTTCCTGTTTAATCGGTATCTAATTATCGTGTTTCGATTATTTATATTGGTTTATATCCAGAGGAACGCGAGGAGTTCAACATACGAGTGCGTGACCATGGAGAAGCGAAGAAGCGCAGGAAGGAATCGTATTGGCGGATTGCTAAAAGTGAGTCGCCACTTGTCCTATCACGTTTTCCTCACCCAATACCACGCAAGAGGCGTATCCGGTTGGTTCTTATGATAACTCATAATATGTAGGGTACTATTAGAGTAAATATTCTTCTTAAAAAAGTATCCTACTACTGAGGTAATTTACTTTTTGGAAGTAGGGTGAGAGTCTTACAACTAATTTACTTTTGCGACGCGAAAATCGGACCAGAGACCATAGAACAACCAGAGAATAGACTTCCCACTCAAAATATTGTGTCTGCTCCTAGGACGCCCCGACTCCTGGAGTGAAGAACATCACGGAAGGTATCGGCGGTGCGGCGAATCGTCCACACTCAGGTACTTTTGTGGATTTATTTGTTTATTACTAGTTCAAAATGCACTTACATGGCATTTGTGGGAAAAAATACTATATTCGTTCATAAATCACCTTCGCAAGTGATGATATTGCAGGACTCGTCGCTGGCGCCACCAAGATCTCGCTCGACAACGATATCTGGATGCTCTAGGTCAGCACTTTTCCTTGTTCAATCTACTGTAATTTAGTCTGTTTCTTTACTTGTTTTTTCCCTTCCGTTTTTTCCTGTGTCATCATCTTGCCAATAATATTTCCCCTCTTTCTGACGGAGAAAAGCTCGGGCCTCTACGCGAAGCTGAAAGTAATGGATCGAGCCGGTGCCACCGCCTACAGGGACAAGGTACCACCGCTTTTCTTTTTTTTAAATAATAAACTATCCCGATCGCTCCCCCTGCGTTTCACGGGTGCTCCCGTGCGTTGGGGAGTGGCCCACCTGCTGGTTGGAAGAAACCAGAGTGTTTACGCGCGCCCTCTGTTTCATGACCGATTGCATATCCGAATAGACGCGATCTCGCTGCGCTTTATATATCGGTATAGGATAGTGGAGGACTCATGCTTTTGATACTGGCATGCCTTCGGGAAAATTGTTTAACGATTCCCCGCACAACTATCTTCTTTCAGGGCGTTCAAGGCCGTGAGATTCGTCCAAGTTCAGAAGAACTTCGATCCTTGAAGATCTAATCTCGTGAAGGAATGGGATTTCGAAGAATATGGAAGAGCTAATGGAAACATGACTGCAACCACTCGTACACTGGATCGACCATCTTGTTTTGTTGTTTTTTTGTTGCTCCACCTTGTTGTTCGCGATTATTTGTTGAATCCTCAAGTTATTCTTTTATTGATGTTTTGAGTCAGTGATAAACAAAAACCATTGAACTCACTTTAAACTCGAAGGGAATCCGAAAATTTTTCTTACAGTAATCCAGTGTGAGTAAGGAAGGGTGCTCATCTAATAGTACCACTAATTCCAATCCTTTACAAACTTCTTATTCTTCTACTAAGAAGGTGCTGAATATTTTAGTATAAGTGCTAGTTGTTTTTTCCAGAGTTAACCCGTATTTGTTGGTGACCGTTGGATTTTGAGGGGAGATAGAGAACCACAGACAGCCAACGAACATCTGACCATATGTCCTAGTGGATAAGGGATTTGTCTTGTGATCCGACGGTTGCGGGTTCGAGTCCTATCCAAAGCGCCTGTTTATTGCTAAAGTATCTTCACTTTTCGAACTCTTGTTCATCCTCAGTACAGTATCCCAAATTTAAAAAATTTCGAATTTGCGCGCATTACCTGCGCTGATTGCAAAGCTTTGAGAGGCCATAGCAACTCTTAGAGGCTTCTGTAGCATTTCGTACAAAGTGATCTCTGATCGGATGAGTGTCCTCTGCAACACCCTTTTGCCAGTTCGGGTGGCTGGATATTCCCCGGAGCACTCCTTTAAACTCTATTTCATTTCCATCATTTTCTAAAAGCACTCACTATTCCTCCAGTGATAATCTCGAAGTCTAGCAGTACGTTCTTGAAGCGATTGAAGTGGACATCAATCTTTGAAATTTGAATTATCGAATGTGATTTATTTCAAACAAATACCTTCTGACTGCCAAAGCAGCCAACAGCGTACGAGCGAGGCCACATGTCCACGTATTCCTCTACCTTCTGTAGAGTTCAAAGATCAATTTTCCGAAGCACATTTCGAATTTCAGATTGCAGCAGATAGGTTTCAGATATTTTTCAAGACAACCCAATAAAATATCAAATAATTATACGGAATTTCTGCAAAAATGATTAAGGTGCTCGCCTTGATGAAGTGGTTGAATAGGAAGTAATTGTACTGAACGAAGGCTGGAATCGGTGCGGCGAGAGATCGAAGGGAGTGAGAAGTAGTGTGCACACGGACCATCCATTGACCCTGCGAGAATTCCTTTGACTGCTGAACTAATTTTCCTATCACTCAAACGAACTTTTCACCCGTATTCTCAACTATCGTTCCGTAAAGAGTAAGACCTACCCAATTGGTGAGGAATCGATTTCGCTCCATTATCAAATGTTTCTCCATTCCAGCCACTTCGAGGATGCCTAAATCGAAGTTGTTTTCGAAATTCATGGAATTGACGACGTACCAAATCTCTCGGGCGCCCAGTTGTCAGTGAAGTTGTTGGACGAGATATTAGCGAATGCGTAGTATCCATCCAGGAGAACTCGCAGTCCCGTGTTGTTGTCGAAGCGATTCTCCGTCATCTGGAATTATCACCATTCGAATATGTACCACACCAAGAACCAAAAGCTTCCCTGTCGTTTATTCATTTTTCTGTTTCTGCAAATACATCAATTTGAAGCCCAATTTTTTGCTATAATTGTACTGCCTTCAGCGAAGCAAAAATGCAGTTTCGCGCTCGGTAGCATGAAAAAGGGACGGTATTTCTCACCCGGAATGAGTGGGTTCTGCTCGACAGGAGGTCGTAGGTATCGGGGAGTCGAACGGCGAAGCCAGTGCCACTGTTGTTAGCGAAGGTGTTAGACCTGCATTCATCGATTCAACCCTATTATTTTGTTCGCAGGACGATCTTATGTATCTTTAAAATAAATGTTTCAACAGTTCGTACCAGATATTCCAATTGAATACGTTGGCGGAGGCGAAGGAGTCACGATGAGATTCGATCACTCCTCCATTTTCAACGAGCGAGCAATTGTCCAAGTGGTATGTGATCTCAAATGTATTTTAATCACTAACATGTTTGAAATTTGCATTATAGGCAACCAGGATCCAGTCATTATAATACAAGTCAAAGATAATTTCTGAATTTGCTCTCCGACATGGTCTAACCTCTGCGATGGGAGTGCCTGGCAGGACTTGGTGCTGAGGAGAGTGAATCCAGATCACCGACTCAGAATTCCGAGTGAAGTTGACCTACCATTATCGATTATTTATTTTCATATCTTTTATTAATTGATTATGATGTTCATCAGGTAATCAAATTTCGAAGAAGTTCAGCCTATCCTATCTATTCTACTCACTTTCTGGAACCACAGTTTCTCCTTGTCCCATCGATTGGTGAGAGTGCCATCGGAGAAGGAAGAATTGGAGTAGTGCGCTGCCGAAATTCCTACAATAAATCGATCATTCATCATACAATATCAGCAATAAATGCACTTACATACTTAATCAAGGAAGAACGAGGTTTGAGAATAAAAACCCACCGTAAGCGTTGTTCTCAACTCTGGATTCGTAGAGGTGCACGAATCGATCGAGGTACTCTTGAGCTGAAGTGAAATTTGTTTTAGATAAGTTATGTTCATTAAGACATTGAGCGCACTCAAACTCATTTTCCGCTAATTTTTGGGCATACATATTCGAAATAACTGACTGTCAAGGAAGAGAAAGAGCAGAATGAGCTTGGGAGCTCCCCTCGATCGAGTGTACTGCACTGTGAGAGAACGTTCACTTGTGACCAGAGGGAATCTGCAAGGGAAGAAATTCCATCGAAGATGCATGAATGTATCCTGATTTCATGGTATTTTCAACTCATAGTTGAATCAACAGTAGTGATTACAACCGAAAATCATACTTTCCACGAAAAAGGAGAACATACCCTATGTGGCTTGTAAGATCATCAAATTTAAATTTAGTAATCAATTTCCTATTCCCTTTTTTCCGAAGATAGACAGAATATTGCCTTCAACTCACTTCACATGGTCCTTCCTGGCACTCCACCTCCTTCCCGTTCCCTTCTCCCATAGAATCGCGTCCTCGTCCGATTCATTCCCAGCCGGGTTCACGATCTGCAATCAAAGAAATGTTCTCACATTTTTTTCCAATTTTCTTCTGTCACCATAGATCAATAGAAGGACATGTAGAAGAAGGGAAAGCTAACCTGAACTGCCATCTTGCTGTCCATTCCATATTCCCATCCAGAGGCAAGCATCTCGACCTCGTACGTGCATGGATTGGGAGGAGCTGAGAGCAGAGATCATCGACCAGTTTCGCTTCCCATGAAAGTCAAAGGCAAAACAGAATCCTCACCAAGGGGGCAGTCTTCGTTAGCAGTCGCCACGAGGAACTTCCGTTGATTCAGTTGAGATTCGAATACTTGCAGCTTGCTGATGTCTCGATTAGGGATGTAGTACACGTTGTTAGCCTGAATGAAATATAATTTGATCACTTTTCTCAATTTGTTCGAGTGATTGAGTAACAAAGGGCTGCAGTCTTCATACAGCCCATCCGTCTCACCTCTGCCTCTGGTTGCTCCTTATGACTCAGCCAACTGACGATGTCCGTCTGCAGTATTCCAGAGATTCGAGGATCGTAGCGCATCCCCGCCTCACCAGAACGAGCAAGCGTCACCTGAAGAAATCCTTTTCAGTTTTGGATATGAACACTAGGAAAAAATGAAAACTCGGGAAAACATACATTCTCAATTGTGATTCCAGCAGATCCAATGCGAATTCCGTTCTTCCTGTTGTTGATGACGACGGAATCACTGTAATTGAGGTTTTATGGGAAGGTATAGGCGGGAATCTCACCGAATCGCCGGTTTCTTCGTCAGATCATTGTAGACGACGTCGATGCCGTTCCAGAAATTGTCACGCACCTACAAATGTTTATTCAAGACATATTTTGACAAGCAAAACCGAAAAATCCATTTTCACACATTATTACTACTCATTGTATATTTAATTTTTCATAACGATATATTCGTCGTGGGAAACGTATTGAAAAAGATGTCACATGCCTCTCTAGTGTAGGCAACAATGGCTCACCTCAAGATTGTTGAATGTGTGGTAGTTCCAGTCGATTTGCAGTGCAGCTGAAAACTCAGGGACGCGAAAGTCGAAAACTCCGGCCTGCAATTTCAATGATTTGCCTTTCAATGCAGTAATGCTATCCTATTTTCCGAGTAGATAAGCGGTATTGTGAATTGTATTTTATACTGTACCTTCTCTATTCTCCAGTTGTGCATCGTTCTCTGTCCAGTGACAGTGGGTGGATTTGCGAGGAGAGAGTAGCGGACACCCGCCCAGCGAGGCTCCGCGCATCGTACACCTGAGGAGAGAAGGGAGTAGCAATTGTTCGATTAAAAAAATAATCCAGTGTTCATTTGAATACATCCCCGCCGTAGTTAGGAAAATTTTAAAAAAATATACTTCTGTAGGACGAGCAGATTCACCGAGAATTTAGGATAATTGTCTGTTTTCATTGTCTGTTTTTTTTTAAGTATGAACAAGCCGTACTCACCGACAACCTCAGTGGCTCTGCAGCCTGCAGCGACGTTGTGGCGGACTCCGTCGTGTCGACATCGAGTGATGTCCACCTGAGAGATTATCGTTGATCTACTCTGATCGATAATCAACACATGATGAAAACCATTGGCAAGAAGAACGGGAGCTGTAATTCCCCCACCTCGTTCTCCTCGCATCGAATGTTGTCCATGATCATGGGCAGTTCGCCACGTGGAGGGAAGATGCGCCAGTTCTGAGAATTTGTTGAAGCATTTTTGAAATAAATAAAGTTAGACATACTGAAGTCGGTATACTACTCTTCGTTCACTGATTTTGAAAACATAAGATAATTTAATCTGCCTACCTCGAAATATTGTGGGTCCATCACCAGTCCGAGTCGGTTGCAGACCATCTGGGCGTGGAATGCAGTCCACGATCGATTGCATACCGTGCCCCATTCATTCTCCACCAACACCTGAAAGAGTCATATTTAAAGAAGGAGTAACACGAAAAATAGATTGTACATGTGGAATAGTGGTTGTCGTAGAGGACAAAAATCTGATGAGAAATCACTTTATTCGAAGTGACACAGATGACTCTATCACGAGATATGAGAATGAGAAGATCGGGCCTCAGCGCAGGCGAAAGCGCGCGTATTTGAAATGAATGAGAAAAGCAGCAACAACGTTTTTTTTTATTTCCAATTTTTGGGACCACTATTTTTTCAAAAGTTGGGACCACTACTTTTACAGTGGGACCATTACTTTTTAGTGGTCCCATGGGACCAGTCTATTTTTTTTGGGTGCACTATTTTCCACTTCAACTCATTCGTTCACCTCGACTCTCCCTTGCAGTACTTCGTTGTTTCCGTCCTCATCGACCAGTCTCACATTATCGATCGATGGAAGCTCGAAGGGACGAGCAGTGAAAGTGATCAACTTCTCCTCGTCCTCGTCGAATCCAGATCGAGCCAGCTCACCCTGGAATATATTTTAAATAGGCTTATGGAGGAAGATTTTCACGAAAAACACAGAGCAATAAGGGAGAAAATGTGCCGTTACCTGTACGAGCATTCCTATGCCATCGTGGAACTGGAGGACTGATCCGGGCGCGAGAGTCAGTCTGGCTCCCGGAACCACGTGGAGATCCTCAGTGACCTGGTACCTGCAGATCAATTTATTGGATTTCTGTTATTTAACCAATGCTCGACTGACGTTCCAAGAGGCAGATCATGATTCTCGTAGACTGCCCCTCCCAGGAGGAAAGGCTGCGACTCCTTGCGGAACTGAAACAGGGGCTTTTATTTTGTGAATTAATCCTTTGATAATTTGAAAGATGAAATAATAAAATAAGTTAGGTCGCATGCTTCAATCAAAATGTCTGACTTGTCTGAAGTACTCGAGGATCTGCGTGATGTGTGCATTCCTCTCATTGCAGACTGCGGCGAAGGGATTGATGTCGATCGAGGCAAGAGAATATCGATTGAACTGAATGAAGAAATCGATATTCTTCAAACTCTCAATGCTTCATGAGCTGATAAGCGCAAAAATTTCGCATGAAATAGAAAAAAAGATCAATAATTTACCAATTTCATACATGTACTAGCATGCACACTTCACAGATAACCATCGATATAATTGTATGTGAGATTACCTGATCGAATATTTTTGCCATGAACTGTCTCCTATCCGCTGTTCCCCAGTTGTTCTCCCTCGCGTCGATCACTTTTGCATGCTCCGAGAGTTCCGTGGCAATCTCGTATCTGAAGAGGAGTTTTATCGTCAGTTTTTATCCTAGTGCATTCCAGATCCATTCAAAATTGACTCAATTCTTATGAGCCCGTTTGCGTAAGAATCGGACAATTCTCACTGGAAGCTGGCATTGCGAAAAAATGTCAATTTTCTGAAATTATGCATTTTGTGATTTTCAATGGTGCTGAAAACGATGAAAACCCCAAAATGCACAATTTCAGAAAATTGACATTTTTTCGCAATGCCTACAATTGTCCGATTCTTACGCAAACGGGATCTTATAAAAGTCAATCATTAAGTTTACTGATGAAAACTGACTCAGCCTCTCTGTTCCTGAAGCAGTTCCGATGTAGTTTCACATTAGAAGAAGTAACGATGAGAGCGGCGTACGGGGCAGAGCGAGCCTTCAGATGAGGGAAGGGAGCCATCACCGTGTTCTCGCGAACCTGCAATGGACGACATTTAAATTTCTTGTTGCAATAATTATCTTGAAATGTCCAAACTTTTTTTGGTGGAATAACTCGGGTTTTTGAAAGCAAGACAAGCATTGCCTTCAGCTCATGACGGTTTTATCAAAATTACGATAAGCAGGTCCGTAGTGACTTTCAATGTGCTACTCACGAGACCAAACTCACTTCGTTCTGTTGATTGAATGTGAGGAATTGTCCCGGCGCGTCTTCATTCAATCCGATGGAGACTATGCATTTTCCCCGGTTGAATTTGAATGCATTGCGAGAAATCGTCAGCTGAAAGTAATTTTGTTCAGGAAATCCGACAGTCAGATAGAGCTTATAGTGAATTTCCATTGTTTATGGCTGCTCTGTGGAACCGACCGATTTTTTAAGGATTTTTACCTATTTATTTACGACTCACGACTCACATTAGCAGGAAGTCTCCACAATTGTGGCCAGGGCGCGTTCTTCACGAATAGAGCAGTGTCGTTGTTGTTGAGGAACTGGAATACACATCATCTTTCGTAGTTCACGAAATTTTCAGCTATATGTTTTCGAGTTTCCATAAAAAAGGATGCTGCTAATAATGACCTGATTGCTGCTGATCACTCCTAGCAAATTGACTGCTGGGGCGACTCGCAAGCCCATTCCATTGTTGCCTGAATCATTGTCATTTCCTTAATGAAAACGTCGTAGTTTCTTTGTATGTTCATTGTTTGGCTCTCTCGGATCGCTCACCCTCTATCCTATTCCCGGACACATCTACGATGCTCCTTGCTGCTCCTGCTGACTGGCAGGCGAGAATCTCCACTGCCGGATGGTACTCGTTGTGGACGAATTCGACCCAGTTGATCAGGAACTGCAATGGGAATCGTGGCTTGTACAATATTTGAAAAATTCGTCGTTCACAGACGTAAAGCAGCTACACAACTCAATATGCAGTATTGCGTACCTTCGGTTCGATCTTCCTCTCTGCTGGAATGCAGAAGTTGCCGATGAGGATTCCTCCCCACAGATTCTCACTGACGACAGACCGCACGTAAAAGATGTTGTTAGATGGGCGACCCTGCAGTGGAATGCTTCTTCATACCTTATTGATTCTCTCCGGGAGAATTGTTTTCAAGATTCGTCTCCGCATCGAATATCGCAGTTTAAAAATATTGCTTCGTTAAAAATTGTGATGTTTCGAACCTTGAAAATGAATTGGTAGTGCATTGCGAGGAAGGGCGAACTCTCGTTGTAGTGCACGGCAACTCCTGAATTATTTCATTGATGACAATTTAGCTACTTTCTGTCTACTCATTAGTTTCTCAGATTCGGATTTCGCCTCTGCTTGCGACACAGTTATTTTAGGAGAGGGTCTTATTGTTTGTGGCATTGTGCACTGCACTGCTGTTTGGTGTGCAGGAGCACAATATCTTAGCACCTAGACCTGATAGTTCAATGTGCGTAGTATCTCGGATTTCAAGCGATTGTTTTCGACGAGCGCGTGTTATGCCCCCCACGTCACCGTCCAATTCTGCTGACCGTGCTTCTCTAGTCTAATCTTGTGAAGATGCATAGTAAGCAAACAAAACGTTTGAGATAAGAGTTCTGATGATGTGATCGTAGTTCGTAATGGAGCCGTGTGACGGAGCATCTTTTCATTAGCATCCTCACAACATGTGCCAGTGATTGAATCATAAAGATCAAAGTTCAGATCATGAGAATCGGTTTCAGATTAAATCATGAATTGCACTTCTATTCGCTGTTACTCAAACATCGTATTCATGCGCGCGCTCCGCCCCTAGACAATCGCCATTGAAAAACAACCCCGCCCACTCGTTGGCATCTGTATAAAACCACGAGAAGTTCTCTCTCACCAACTCATCTCAGTCTCCCCCCTCAAATGGCCGTGTTCATAATGAACCAATCACAATACACGGCGGAAATTCTGGAGCTCATAATGCGAGATCAAGTTCCCCAAGTTTCCTCCCTCGATCTCCCCTCTCCCACCACCTCCAGTTCCATCCACGGCTTCACTCCATCTACCAGCTCTGCCATCCATTCCCCCTACGGCTTCAAGATGGCGTCCCCAAGTCGACACCAGACAGAGGACTGATATCCCACTTCCGTCCCACTCCTCCTTCCTCATTCGGGTAAACTCATCATAATACCTCCATCCTCAAGTGTCATCGTTACCCTGCCAACTATTCTCAGATACTTTTTAAAACCCTGTTGATAAATATTATACTTTAATTTATCTCATTGTTCACAGTATATGAGAGTGATTTTTTTGTGATTTGGCGATTGAGACAAAAGGGAGGGCTTTCAAGAGGGATGGAATTGGATACTAAGCAACATCTCACATTCTTTGACAACTCATCTCACCTCTCCATCTGTTTCTGCTCACTGTCGTTCCGTTGAGGTTGATCGCTCCTCCTGCGTACGAGACATTGATCCCGTCTCCCCAATTGCCTGCAAGTCGAAATTCAGTGATTCCATTAGCGAGATCTAAGATGAACCTAATATTTTCTTTAAAAAAATTATTCTCCCAATTCAATAATTGTATCATGATAAAGACTGTAATACGGACAACTATGTTACTTTCATTAAGTCAAAGTCTAACCAATGAGCCTCGTATCGTTCAGCCAGATATCAGCAGCTCCGTCGCGTACGAGAAATCCTGCCTGGAATTGTAATTGCCTACCACTGCTTCTTCTGCATCCTTCATTTTCGACATCAGCATAGTGATAAAACAAATCAAATTTAGTTGAAATGGACGAACCTGTCCCTGGTTATCCTCCACAGTCACATTGTGCAGTGCCGTTCTGTCCCTCAGATCGATGCCCAGTATTCCATTGCCGATGTTTCCCGAGATGATCGAGTTGGTGACGTTGAGACCGTAGAATGCCTTGTCTGTAGAGTACGCGCATATTTCTCATGCTTCAATTACTTCTAGTCTCCAGTAGTAGCATTTCCAGTAGTATTTCCTGTTCATCATCATTGGTAATGATTGAAAGAGGGAAGAAATGTACCGTACCCTTGACAGAAGCGTGTACTCGGAAGACGACATCGACGTCGCCCGCGAGGTATCCAGTGCCAGAAGCTGCAAATAAAGCAGTCATGATATTTACGAAATTCAGCCGTGGCATGATCTCCAATATTCTCACCTAGTTTGTGTTCGATGCCGAGGTAGAGTGGCTGGCCAGAGGACTTGATCGAGATAGACTGCGGCAACTTGCCTGCAATTTGTCTGTCAGTACTATGAGTTACCGGAGATTATGGGAAAGTGAGTTACATTTGCTCCTATTTCCCCTTGTTTGTTAGAAGAAATCGACGAGTAATCAGACACATCATGTTGTCTCACCGTCAACGAGCGGTATCCTCATCTGGGGAACGGTGCATGCTGAGTGCGCCTCATCCGTGTCACATACGATGAGGGAGGTTGTGGATCTGGAACAGAACTACTAAATGTGATTTTCACATTCGATATCAGACGTCATTATGAAAATAATTATATTTTGCTTGATGTTATCTTGTTGAATTCTTCATGCCAATTGTATTGTGTCAACAAGCAAGACTATAAATGGAGTTGCACTCTCCACAGTTTTCTCTCTCTACCTCTAACAGATGAGATATAATGTGCAATGGCGAGGTTGGTTCTGCTCTGGTCCCTCCTCAGGGTCATCGCTCGTCATGGTTGGATGAGCTAACGAGAAGTAGCAGTTGGTTACTAACAAACAATTCAGGGTTGTTTACGAATTAGCGCGAGATCGTGCAAGGAACGGATCTATTTTGCGCAACTTTCACATTTTGAATGGAACGAAAAGTATTTTGGAGGGGTGGGATGAAGATAAGTCGATAGTTTCCAGCGCAGTTACCCGAATCATTCAATTTCATTTCACATCATTGCAAATCCTTTGGTAAGCTTACCGTAACTGTGGTGGATTCCGATTGGCGACAGAGAGGAACTGCAGTGAGTAAGTGTAGTCGAGACGAGGAGGCAGGGAGAGAATCTGAATTTCGAACTTCATATTTTGAATTATCACAATCGATGGCATTAATGACGACACTCGGCATCCATGATTGTGTATGACTATCGGCTAATATCGATCATCTTCCAATCCACTCACCACCCAACACTCGAGATTCAGAGAGGGATCGACGATGCTTCCATTCTGCATGTGAGCAGAGAGGAGATGAGGGAAGAAGAGGGAGGGAGGAATCGAGTGAGAATGGCAGATATCAGCACTGAAATGGGATTTAGATTACACACCTGCATGTTCACAGTATTTCTGAATCTCATTAGATAGGTGGATAGATAAATTCCTTCGACGTTATGCAGTATATCGTCTGTCAATAGTTCCTCACCGTGGTTTCTCCTCCTCGAAGAGGCTTTGCCGCTTTGCACGGTGCTGCGTTGGCGCTGAAAACAAAACAATTTGCTGCAATATTCAGTTCTTTGCTGGGCTAGTTCTCTTTGTATCTATCGATTAACTAACCATTGGCTGGTAGCATGGTGACTCCTCTGCTGTCCTGCCGATACCACACTCCATCTCCCCAGTTACCTTCCACTCGGGTCATATTGAGGAAGAACCTGTAAAAGGTGATTCGATTTTGTCGGATTGTGAAAACGACACATTCACTTTCCTCTTCTTATTGCACAATTCCCAATACTGATTTTTTTTAAATTGAGTATTTGTATCTCACCTCGCATCCGTCGTCTGATCAACTGCTATTCCGTGTCCGCGATTGAAGGAGAACGTCGAATTCGCAATAAGGATTGGACCAGATGACTGAACCAAGAATTACCAATGCGACAGCATCACTACTTTGTCATTTGTTTGTTTGACATATTCGTAGAAAATTGAGAAAAGTGTCTGCAAGTTAACATGAGAGCTCACCTCATACAGATACAATCCGTCCCTGGCACTGTGTTCGATGCGCAGTCCATTCATGATCGGAGGAACTCCCTCGATCCACAGAGCAGCTGTCACGTTCTTCGTAGATCTGAAGACACTCTGCTTCGTTTCCACCACCTTTTTTATTCATTGCATTATTTTGTATTCGTATTTTTCGCAATAAAACAATCAAGAATTTATCAATAACGTAGGAAATTTGCCTAACATTAAGCATAGCATGTCCAAGAAATAGAATAGTAGCTGACCCATCATATCCCGCGTAGAGGATGTCTAGATGCTCTAGTCTCGAAGCAGATTCCCTCTGCACTGACACGAGATCGTCGTCGGCGTTGACATAGGAATAGGGAGAGTTGAAGATTTGCAGGCCTGAATTGACATTTTTTAGGTAAGAAGCTTTCTAACAAAAAAGTGCAAAAGTGCATCACATACATTGCATCACATATTTCATCACATATTTTGACATTGCATTCCACTAAGGAATCTACTGTGGTGTTGTTAAGAGTGAAAAAAACGGTGTCAGATTCGTACCTTTCCAATGCCTCGCCCATCCCGTGAATGTGGGCGGACCCCAGCAGATGATTCCGAGATCGTCCTCCCCTGAGAAAACAACAAATTATTAAACATTAGATATTATTAAATTTATTAGTATATTGAATTCGAGTCGAAGCATACTACCGTTAAGGAGAAGCCCCCCCCCCCTTCTCATTCTTCCCGATAGCTTGACAACAAGCCTAGTGCACGGGTTTGAGAAATATTCTACGCGCTAGAGTCCTAAACGCTAAACCCTTTCTCTACATAAACATTTAAACGGAAATTTTGAGGAGAAATGAAATTAATTAAATTCGTAAAGAGTAAATAGCGTGCGTGATTGATGGGTGGGAATGAATGAGGAAAGAGCCCACCTTGGCAGAGATTCTCCGAGAGGGGAATTCGATTCTCGTCAGCCAGACCAGGACAATCGAACAGCGATCTGAAGAACAACTGTCAACCTTTTTCTTTCGATGTCTACTCCATCATGTCATTCCCTGTTGTTTCAGAGAATGAGATAATGTGAATGAGGCGAAAGTCGAGAACATTGAAAGACCTGCTTCGCATACAACATGTGAAGGGTAAGGTCGATGTTCTCTTCAAAAAAGCTAATTGAGTACAAATGGTCTCACTTCGCTCCGGGGAAGCAGTCTGGCTTGGGCAGCACCAGTGGATACGTCTCGTTGTTGCGATGGAACCATTTCCAGAAGCCTGCATTTCATCTTTGATCTCTCTCTTCTCCCTCTAATAGTCAATTTCTCTGCAAACTTCCTCGGCTGTCAGTACGAATAATTAGCATGCTGGTCAGTATGATCAAGGTCAGTGTATGGACTTACTTTTTGAGTGATTCTACTCCCCAACAAATACCCCTCCCCAAGGCCAAACCCTGCTGTTCTTCCGCTGAGATTATCGCCACCTCTTGGGGGACAGGACGAGAGATCACTCGAAAGGGAGAGAGCAGACAGAGAAAGAGACAGTGATTGGCTCGAGTTTCGCTCGTTTCTAAGGGAATTCGTGAGTGATGGCAGGCAATCGAGTGACCGACCATGGGAACGCCATAATTTCCGCGGCTTATGGGGTAGGATAGCCATGTTTTAGCTTATTCTACTCTTGTCGCTTATTCTACTCTTGTCGTTTTGTTGTGTTACGCAGAAGCGTAACACAACAAAACGACTCCAATCAGAAATTTCAATCGGTCCTCAAGTTTTTCTCTGCCCACAAAAACACGAAATTAAACAGCATGACTCCTTCAATCCACAAACTTGTAGCTAAGAAATTCAAGAGGGTGTTTTAAGGACTCAATCACAGCTTGTTTTGTCGCTGGGCAGATTTTTGGATATTTTCGGAATGTTATGCTTGAACAGCAACGATCGAACTAATATGTGATTCGAAGTTAACTTGTTTCTTCCCGTTAACGCACCTCCATCTCCGTATCCCATGGTACGACATGCTGCGCCCACGTCCACTTGAGTCCAGCTGAAAGCAATGATGATTGTATTCAAGCTGTTATGGGTCATTATAAATTTTTTATGAATCGGTAACGTAGAGTACTGGAGTAATTGCCTGGAAAATGCGAAGCAGAACCATTTCCTGTTTTGTTATTGCTAAAATAATAGTCGATTGTACTTGGTTAATTGGGTGCAGACACTCCTCCATCGATCGCCGAATCTCCACTGCAGTCGACCCATTCGAACGTTCGGACCATCGATCAACCTGGTTATATCGATTACTTCTTTGTATATCATACTATTGTTTGGAGAAATCTTACACAATCAGCAATCTTATGCTGATTATAGCTATTTGGAAGGTCTCTCGCCTCATTTGGGGCATTTGATCATCATAGGAGATCTGTTCCTGATACGGAAGCATCTGGATGTGAGCGAACTCGTTTCCCTGCAATTGATTCCTTCTTTTTTTGAAGAACTTGGTTGCGTTTTCAATGTTTCACATTGCTTATCCATATCCAATCACACTGTCAGTTTGTGTTGTCTAGCAGTAGTAGTATAGCTAGTGCCGCCCTCTCTCCCCCTGTCGGGTATGTTGACCTCCCTGAGGGAGTGCAAACAAGGTGGAATTGAATGGAAACTCCTCTAGCCAGCTGGCGGCTGGCTGGAGTCAGCCCGTATCACACCATCCCAATGAGTCATCACTAATTTCTCCCTCCTTTTGGATCTCAATTTCAGGATTCCCTTCGGGGGAATTGCTCATCTTCTGAGCCACTTTGCACACTCAAGAGAGCGCCAACTGAGATGCACACTCTTCGCTTTTTTGGCTTTTGTGTGAATCTTTTGAGGCCATTTTCGGAAGAAGTTGACTTACATCTGCAATGATGGCTCCTTTGATGCGCAGTCCGACGCCGGTGTCGAAGTACATCTGGACGCCCGTCTGGATGTACATCGTCGCCCCCACCTGCAAGGGATTTCACTTCTCTTCCTTGTCTGCCTCTCTTCATACTACATAATATCTAGATCACACTGTCCCCGAATAGATCGCATGAAATGGCTCATTAGGGATGAACTACCTCGACAGTCAGGTCGGAAGTGATGCGGTATGGTGAATTCATGGTCATCAGAGTAATATTCGCTGAGTAGACTCCTCCGAGAGTATTCTTGATGCGTTGCCGAGGTAGATCCGGCACAGGGATCTGCGATTTTGCATTGAAATCTCGAAATTTTGTTTTATTATTACCTGTCCCTGGCCCTCGAGAGCGATTGGGAGCCATAGAAAGAGGAGAGTAGAGAGTAATAAGAATCTCATCGTCGTATCCTCGGCTTCATTTACTGGAATCTGATGAGGAGCACGAAGGAGCCGTCTGAAATCACGGAGAAATTGAGAGCGGTTGATGCGGAATGTGGGGATGCTATCATGAAAGAACAACCACGAAGATCTATCAGAACGGATTAATTGAAGTAGTATGAAACGAAGAAGAATACATGTAGTCCGACATCGCAAATGGGCGCGCGATCGGTCGGAAAACACTTTGGACAGGTCCTCGATTTTATGGATGATCGGGCAGGAAAAGGAAGACAGAGAGAAAGAAACTACTACCAGTCGCCAAACAGTCCCACAGAGGCCTACAAGAGAACAGAACAAGAGGAAGTGTGAGATATATCATATCGGAAGGGAAATGGAGCCGATCAATTAGGCAACACGTTGATCACGGGGGAACGCAAGGGAGAAACCCCAGGCGCCGCTCCTTTTATCATATCAATGAGTCACAGTGAGAGGAGCGAACGATCCAACCCCGTATCGATTGATCAGTCCCGATCAGGGGTAGATCAATATGAATAAAGTAGGAAATAGGTGGAAATCAGGGGTAGGCACGGAACAGGTGGGGAATAGGAAGGGGCATCTAAGGGATAGTTCTGAATCAGAAAGTGTGCTTCTCTGCTTCTCTGTCCCACCTGGTCATCTCTCTCTCCCTCTCTCTCTCTCTCTCTCTCTCTCTCTCTCTCTCTCTCTCTCTCTCTCTCTCTCTCTCTCTCTCTCTCTCTCTCTCTCTCTCTCTCTCTCTCTCTCCCTCCCTCCATTTCACTCCATGCGAAAAGGAGGGCGGAGTTCCCTTGGCGAGAGATTGAGGGAGCAGAGCGAGACAAGAAAAAGGTAGCTTCTGAAGTTATAGCTCGCGCTCTGGGAAGGGGGAGGGAGGGGGGAATCAATATACCTGGCGGGAGAGGTCTCGCTGTTTGCCCAAACACGGGTGGAGTGCTGACCCGATCTGACCCCATCCCTCTACCTCTGGCACCACTCTCCTTCCCTCCTCCCCCTCTCTCTCTTTTCATTTCCATCCGTAACGGTGAGTCTTTGACCTCGACCGTGCTCATTATCGTGTTCGAGTATGGCCAGATTGGCCCCTCTGCCCTGTGGGGGACAGCGAGTGATGGATTGTCCCCCCCCCCTCCCAGACCTAACGAGTAAGCCGTCTCGGATTTCGCCCGCTACTCGTTAGCTATTCTCAATCGCGTCTATATTTCCCACCGTGGTTGTTTATTTTTTTATCTTATGATCGCTTGTTCGCCGCTGTTGGGAGTTTCCTGATGTTGTTCATTGTCGTACTTCTGACGAAACGAATCAAGAAATCGTAACGCTTGACATAGAGTGTCCTTTTAGAGAGATGTCCACTCTCTCTCTCTTCCCCCCTCCTCCTCCTCCTCGTCCTCCTCTCTCTCTCCATCTCCTCTTATGAATCAGAATGGGAATGGATTGGGGGGGAGCGAGAGTAGAGACAATACTTGGGCTGCGCGTGAATGAATCAGTGGAAGAAAACAATTCGGGACTTCGTCGTTCCTCTTTTTCTTCCTCGTCTTCTCTCTTTCTCTCGTCGATCAGAGATGCTAAATATTGTGGAAGAAGGAGAGAGGGAGATATTAACTGCATATTTTTAGGAATCCCTTCGGGATGCATCCAACTAGTTGGAATCAGTTGCTGCTCTCGTTCTGCGGCGTCGTAATTCTCGTAGCGCTGCTCCTGGGTGAGTCAGAATTATCACTTAATTAATTATTAAATTTTTTATGTAATTTAATATCAGTAATCCACTGTTTTACGAGATCATTCGAATATTTTCTTTGAAAGATATTCACCGCACGCGAATTTTGAGCAATTGTTACTAGAGAGAGAAGAACGCAAGCACGCTTCAATGCTTCTCATCTTATTTTTTTCAATTTCTTATTCACATCTTTTATTTGAGGTGCCTCAATCCTCGCTCGTCCTCCTCTCCGTCGACTGAGGATGAAATACTTTCCCCAGCCACCGGATTACGAGATCCTCTAGCTCTTTCCTCTTTAAGATACTCTTATTAGACCCTTCTCCCTCTTTGTGACGATGTAAATACTATCTAGATCTCACTAATTTTCTCATGGAAACAGAGTAATACCAACACCAACAACGGTGATCTCAACAACTTCGATTCGTATATATTCATTGTGATAAATATTGCTAATGTTCAAATTAAATCGATAAAAGAAGAGAAGTACGCATAAAGGTGTCCGGGATAATGGGGATGGATAAGGAAACATATCGAGAATCTTTCGGGAATCCACTATATTAATTTGACAGTTGTTTCAAGAGGGGCCAGTGAAGGGAAGGTTGCAGAAGAGAGAGGCTGGAACTGTGACATTTTAATTGTGAAAAATTAAAATTATGCAATAATAGCCATTACATATTCACAAGGCTAGTTAAGCATTCCTTTTCACAATTTCTTTCTATTCGTCAGACCATTTCGTCTACCTGCTGATCCTGTCCAGTTTCCTTCTGCATCGACTGCACATCGAGAAGAAGATCATCCTGAAAGAAGATTATCACGCTTGTTTACACTTATTAAATATTGACTCTATGTTAATGCTAGCACTATAATCATATGGATAAGAGGTATAAACTGTACCAGAGATGGTTGCTGTTGAATGTGTTCAGCTATGGCAGTCGCAGTCACTCCAGCAGCGCTTGCTTTGTCGATATGCAATGGAATGTGCCCATAGTTCGGCAATGTCTGCATCCTGCAAATTAGAACAAACTACTTGTAAAAAAAGCAATCATTCAATATCAATCAACCGAGAAAGGATTACCAGCTGTTGAGCCTGCTGGAGGAATGGTGATACCATATCGAGGTGGCGATGGATCATCGACAGCTGCTGCTGCTGCAGATCAGGAACTGCCTCCTCGTCCGTGTACTGCAGCAGCTGCAGCATTCGCAGCACTGTGGTGTGCTGCTTGATATTCAGCTGCTGCATTTCCTCCAGAAGACGAATTCGATCGTGGATGATGTCCATCACTGGCTTATCCATTGTATCTGAGAAATTACTTATGGTAAGAGAGAGAGATGAAGGTATGTCAGGGTCTGGCAACCCGTGAATCGAATTATAGGTATAGTTATGGAATATTGTTTATCGAAATGGGCATAAATAAATGAGGGAATGCACGGAACTGTATAGATCAGATCGAAAATTTCAAGAAGGGGATTGTAATAGGGAGAACACACACTTAGGTTATGAAGAAGAAGATCTTTGAAAATATGGAAAAGGTGTTGACTAATAGATAATCGATAATATGTATTTTGACGTTCGGATAAACTTGGCATGTATCTGTCTTCACTTTCTTCCTCGTCGCTCTCCTCGAGACGATGATTTTCTTCCTGTTCCAGGGAAAGCATTGTTGTAATCTGGAGATTTAGGATTTTTTAATCAATGTATTTGTCGCATTCTTTTCTGACGTGCATTCCTTTTACGCTTCATACGATGTTTGGCACTAGGTCGGATGAGAACCCATTGAATGAGAACCAAAAAAGAACCCTCCCATAGTGTTTTCTCATTAGATTCATACATTGCTAAAAAAAGTCTTCTGCGAAAATACTATGGAAGGGTCTTCTTTTTTGTTTCTCATCCGACCTAGATGCCCGATGTTTGATCTCGTGATCAGGAAGGTCAATAATTGATCACTTGGTGAACTCAACTGTCTCCTATGCCCACTGGTCACTAATTGTGATTGTAAATTTGCAATCTCACCCAAGTTGGAAGCCTCCACGCAAGATCGAAGGGTCCTATATAGCGCTCGGGTGTCGTAATAAAGGAGTCTATCGGTATAAAAGAGTCGCTAAAAGAGTCATCTCTCATTCACTCTTCGGTGTTCTCTCTACTGCTCCTCTCTCTCTCTACTGATGCCTCCTTACTCGTCTCCCAAGAATACCAGCGCCTCTTCTCGACTGAACAGTGAGTGTTTCTCCAATTTCCTTGCCCCAATGATCTTCCATATGATTCGAATGATAGAATTATCTGACTTTATATAATTTACTGATGTTAAGGAACGTCAATGAGTCGAACTCAGTCGATAATTCCTCTCAATAAGAGCCATTCTCCCTTTTCGAGTGATTATCGAAGAAAGGAGATGAAGAGGCACGTGAAGATGAGGATATCCGAAGTGATCGAGGTGGGTAATTCAGCAAATTAATAACAGCTGATTCTTCTCTCAAATTTCAACTTTTCTTCGTAAATAGCAGACTTCTGGTCTAGGTCGTTTGAAAACTTATTGTATCTTCTGGTCTAGGGAATGTGAAAACTGAAGAGACTTTAATAGCGTTATGATATAATTGCAGAAGCACCCCGATCTCCCCTTTGCTCATGCAGTGACTGCCGATTGGGAGAGAAGGAAAGTGGCATGGGAAAGAGAAACGAAGTCCAAGATATCGAAGTCCGATGTACTTCGAGTAACATTGGCAGTGGGAGAAATGCGCATCAAGGCCCATATGATGGTGAGTTACACGATCTTTACGCTTTCCTCACTCGATAATTGAAATATTTTCCCCTATTTTTAAAATTATATGAAATACAAAATATATTCAGATCGCTCGCGCTGACGTAGAAATAAGGAAATTGAAGCGAGAATTTTCACTGGAAGAGCATGACGTGGACATGAAGGAGCGAATTGACTAGTGAGCTTCTGATTAATTAATGATTATTTATTAAAATTATACTTCGTTAATTTGCAAAGTATCGGTCTTTTCAGTGAGATGAAGAGACAATGCGCGAAGAAATTGGGGATCGATGACAAGGAAATCAAGGAAGATCACCGTAGGAAGGCAAGAGAAGCTCGGTGAGTTCGAAAATTCGAGAAATGACTGTCCACAGAACATTTTGGCACATCTCTGCTCCTACGATGAAAAAATGAATAAAGAGAATCTTGCAGAAAATCATAGTCAAAATTGAGTGAATCCATTTCAGTGATGCGAAACGACGAAGTGAATCGGAGCCAGATGAGAGAATGGACGATGAACTATTCGCTCTTTTGAATGGACAAGATCATTGAATTATCATAGTTACCGTACTATATTATTATTATTATTGGTGATAAATATTATGAACAAATAATCATTTTTAGTGAAATAAAATCCAATTAATTTTCACATTTCCCAGCTTCACTCAATCAAAAAAATGTCCTCACATCCAAACGCAACGGTCCCTTTAACCCACTGGATATGATAACTGTGATCTTAAATGCGCCCACTTTACTTGTAAGCCTCTTCATAATATTGGTAGGGCCCGACAATCATATTTCGGCATTCCAATTCAAAATTGAGCAACTATCTCTCATTCCCAAATTTCTTAGTTTCCTGTATTGCATCTCCTGATGCCTCTTTGCGGTACATTTTCAATGGCGACTGACTACTCTTCTGCCCAGTGTGATTACTCACCTCCTCTTGGCTGCTGCACATCCCTTGCTGCAGCTGCTGCATCGTTCGCAGCGATGAGAGCGTCGATTATCTGAAGAGATTTTGTCAGCGTGTGATTTCCAGAATTGGCTCTTAAAAGATAGAAAAGTGACTAAACCAAACTAGAAATCGAGTGCTACCTGCTGCATCACGGGAATCAGCATCTCCTTCTGGAGATTCATCGCTCGTTGGTGATGGATCAAGAGGAGAACGAAGCGGGGGTCGCAGGGATTCGGCATCAGTTGCTGCAGCTGCGAGATCTGCTCGGCCTGCAGCTGCTGCTGCTGTCTCATGAGGGCTTCGATGCGCATGCTGATTCTCACACGTTCAAGGAGAACGTCCATCACTCTCAAATAGTCAGTTTATGATGCTGAAAGAGAGGGATACGAGGTACGAAGAGGGCTGGGTTACCCTTGAGAGAAACGAAACAACGAAGGAAGTTAGGAAACAAACATTTATCGAAATATTTAAGTGAGAACGTAAGAAAAGCACTGTTTATTTCAGACTATCAACGGGATTCAATATCGAAGTCCTGGGAATATTTGTGTCGAACTGACGGATCGAGTGATCAGAGAGAGGGCCGATTCTTAAAGATATCGATTATTCAGGAAACCGACAACGTTACGATAATGTTAGTTGCCGTAACTCGTAACTACTTCTTTCAATTTTTTTGTCTTAGATAGGGGATTACTCGTTATGATTCCTTTACTACTCCTCACCTCCTTGTTTTCCTCGTTGTTGTCACTGTTCTCGTTGAGTTGCTGATCTGTTGAAGATATCTGCACTGTCTCAAATAAGGTGGATAATGGATATTTGTTGTGAATATTTGGATCTGCATTAGGGATATCCATTCAATATCAATAACCAATATTCTGCATTACTCCATCGTTCAATTGCTGGAGGCTAAACTTCGAATGCCTTCCAACCTCGGGAATCTGCTGGTTGACTGAACGTGCAGCAATAGCCGTGTCCAGTGCAGAAATGGCCTGAAAGAACTCAACGTCTACTAGTCAAAGAATTTCGTAAGCACTGTAAATGCGGAATACCAGATTCTGCAGATGCTCCACCACTTCATCCACCATCTGCTGCTGCAGATCCTCGTCGTTCTGCCGTTGCTGGTGACGACGAGCCACTTCAGGGTTCCGCTGCATAATAAAATCGTGCATCTGCTGCAGAAATGCTGCACCCTGCTGAAGTCTGGGTTGCACAAAACTTCTGTTGAACTCCAGCACACGGTCAAGAAGGGCGGTGTTCATCTGACGGTTTAGATATCACAGGGAAAGTGGATACGGAGGTATAGTGAGGGATGAAGTCACCCTTTCAATCAGTTGAATCAGCAAAAAAAAATTGCTATCATGGAACATTATTTATCGAATTATGTGACTATGTAATGAATACTCCGTACTGCTGGGGAGGAGAAGAGCATACGAGATCAGCCGCCTGTAATTAGAAAGATCTGCACTTGATTCATGTTTTGCACTGTGTGGATGAAATATCTCTGCCTCCCACCATTGCTCATCACTCCCTTCCCCTACTCACCATCTACTCCCGCTCCTGGGAATGCCTGGAGGAAGGCCGCGAATGCAGCGAAAACCTGTAAGAAAAGGAATATTATGGGCTTATGGAGGTTTTCTCATAGTGAGAAAATTTAGTAAGAGCATCGGGTTTACCTGCACTTTAGCGATGCGTATCAATCCCGGGAGATTCCGCTCCTCCCTTCGCCGACTCTCCACCAGCTGCAGCTGGGAGAACAGGAGGATGTCATTAAAGGCCCCCTCCGGCAGCATCTCTAACTCCTCCCCTCTCAACTCCTCGACCAGCAGCTCGAGCTGCACTTCCTGCTCCCTCACCAGCAGATGAGTCAGTTCTTGGATGGCGAGGACCAGGGGAAGCATTGCTCTCAAATACTTAGGGACTATGAGTGGTTGGATTGAAAATGTATGAAGGGATTGGCTACCCATGAGGGACGATCAATGAGGCAGATGAGAAACAGTCTTTATCAAGCAAATTGTCCATACAATGGGGAGATCAGAAAATAATAAAAAAATACCTCTTCATCTCAAACGCAATTGGAGGCGAGATTTCAATGAATACATAATGGGAAGAGTGGCATATGGATGTGAGATCAGCTGAATGAGAGCATCGGACAAGCATGAAGTTGACTGTGGGCCAGTGGACGGAAGAAGGATGGGGGGAGTAACGTGGTCAGACAAATGGAATATCGGAAGGATGAGAGTAGAGAATCAAAGAATCGCAGCGACGAAAGTTGAAATGCGCAGGGAAGATCAATAGGAATGAGAGAAATGGGCAAAGGATACCGAGGGAACTAAGGAGAATCGAGAGAAGAGAATGGATGAACATTAGTGGAGATTGACTAAAGAAGAATGGAATCAGTGCGACTTGCTTCATCAGGGATTACAACTCCTCATAAATTCTGAAAACACAAGTGTTGTCTATGGCAGTATTTTTTTCAGAGAATACCTTGCTTCACTGGAATCTTCGGATCCTTCCAAGTTGTGGCTGGAGGACATGACGCCCTGAAAACAATCACGATAGTATTTTCTCTCATATCAACGACGAAAACAATCGAATTAGCATAAATAAGGCCATAACATAATTAACGTAAACACTTTAGTAATAAAGCGTTCGACAACCCCTATATTACGCACATGCTGACGCATATAATTCGTCACCAAAGGGAGGAGCGACGGATTTTCGACTGCCAATAGTGCTCCTGTCGAACATGTTGCAGCCACGACCTGAAAGGAATTAAGAGTTTCTCGTACTTACTCAACTTCGATAAAGTTACAACATTTTTGGATTTTAAGGAAAACGTTCGATGTTAAGAACGCTGAATAATATTGCTCACTTCTTGGTCGCACTTCTTCTTCGATCTCATCAACTCATCTCCTCTCCTCTTGAGTGCCCACAGGAGATCCTTCTGGGCCTGCGTCCCCACCTCCGTGATGCCATCACACGGCAGCTTCTCCAGATCTCCCAGTTTCTTCTCGCTTATCATCTGCTGCTCCTGCGTATTCCTCAGATGCAGCGTGATCCTCTCCTGCTTGTGGCTTGCATTCAGCAGTCGCAAGAAGCTGCTCCTCGTTGCAGGATGCTGCTTCTTCTGCAGCTCCGAGAACTGCTTCTTCTTCAGTACTTGCTGCAGTTGGTCGTGCAGTTCGCGAGTGCGAGAGACAGCGTCCACCAGTCGGCTGAGGTCCATCCTCTACTCACGAGTTTCCGAGGAAGGAACTTAACAAGGTATTCGACAGAGAGAAACAGGGATAAACAAGAGGAAACATACGAAAAAAGACATTCCGATTGAAAATAATTGAATTTCGAAATGCCTATCGTGATGTTTATAAGAAGAAAAGTGACTTTGCTAGGGCGAGAGACATAAAAAGGGAGGAGATAAAGGAAGAGACAACTGATTTTCGCACGGTAATTCGAAGGATCACGTGGGAGAATGAATAGGTCTTGTGATAAAGGGAGAGGAATAAAGACTAGAATTCGCCTCGAATGGTGAGAATATGAGAACTGTCGCCCTTCCCTATTGATCAATGAATCACAACAATTATCGATTATTATTCACCGGAGTATGTTAGCAGAATAATGTTCTCGCAAATTAATCTATGTTTAAAAGATCGCAGAGTTTACTTTACCCCCTCTCTTATAACAGGAAGAAACAATGGAAAACAACAGCTTGAGAATAAATGAGCATCACTTTGGAAGGGAGAGAAAGAGATTACGGACAGCGACCCGAAGGCGAAATGCCGAGTTTGAAATTTGCTAAAGAATCGAAATGAAGCGTCAGCTATGAGAAACCCATCTGCGGTTACTGTCTATGATCATTTCATAACAGTTTTTCCTCTCAAACTATTGATACCCTATCCTCTCAGGGACCTTTACGACTCTGCGAATCTCTAGTATCCCGACCAAAATTGCTCCGGTGCTTCGCGCAGAGGCTACAAGTCAAGTTTATCACGTCAGGCGATTAACACCAGATGAGGAATAGGTCTATTCTTCGGCAGTTGCATGCCACCAGTTCGCGCCAAGGGATCTTCTTAGGTCATCTTTCCATCGCGCTCTAGGTTGTCCTTGGGGGCGGGTCTTGTTGTAAGGGACCCAGTCTGTAGATGCGCGGCTCCACTGGTCAAATCCCATGCGTCCCAGCTTCCGAGCCCACTTAGTCTTCCTTCTGAGCGCTTCTTCATTCCAGTCGCGCAGGTTGGTCGCTTTGCGGATGTTCTCGTTCCTCCATCGATCTCGTAAGCTGATTCCAAGCATTTTCCGCTCCATCTTACGCTGCGTCACACTAAGTCTCTCCTTCTCACTTGCTCGCAGTGCCCAAAGCTCGCTCCCATAGAGTACTGTAGAAGAGACGCAGCTCTCAAATAGTCGTCGTCTAGTCTTCATAGGAAGCAACCTTGTGGAAAGGAGGTGGGACAATTTACTCCAGGCGAACCATCCCAAGCGAATCCTATGTTCAACTTCAGCCAGGTGATCGAGGGGGAGGGTGATTCTTCCTCCAAGATAGGTTGCAGAATCGGCGAAATTGAACACTTGATTATTGATGATGATTGGGGCTCGGGTTGTTGTACATGATGTAAGGAGCACTGTCTTTCCTGAGTTAACTTCCAATCCGACACGAGCACATGAATCCATCAGTTTCCGCAACATTCTTTCAAGTTCGGGGCGTGTCTTGGCAACGAGAACCACGTCGTCAGCGTATTCGAGGTGGATTAAATTTCTTCCATCGATCCTCAGTCCATCTTGCTCCCAGTCTATGTCGTTCATTGCTTGTCTCAAAACGGCATTGAATAGGCTGGGGGAGAGAGTATCTCCTTGGCGGACGCCTCTTCTCACATTCACTTCGACGAACTCCTCGTTGACTCGAATTCTTGTGGTGGATGACTCGTACAAACGTCTCAGAAGATGGATCAGTGTGGGGTGTACTCCGAAGGTCCAGAGAGCTTGCCAGACTGCACTCCACTCAACACAATCGAACGCCTTGCGAAAGTCGACAAAACCGAGGTACAAGGGAATACCGAACTCATGTGTTCGTTCAACAATCTGTTTGACGGTGTGAAGGTTATCGAGAGTGCTATGTCCTCTGCGGAAACCAGTCTGGGTGGGAGACTCTGTTTCTCCTAGCGTCCTTTCGATTCTTTTCAAAATCACGCGCGTACATGTCTTGAGAGTGACGGTGAGTAGCGAGATAGGTCGAAAGTTATTGATGAGGGAAGGGTCCCCTTTCTTGTGTAGAAGTGAGACGACAGCTTGGACCATATCTTCAGGAACTTGATCTCCAGACACTAGGTGATTGAGTAGATCAGAAAGGAATGGAGCAAGGTGAGCTCTCGAATGGTAGAGCATATCGGGGAGAACACCATCTGAACCAGCAGAGTGACCACACTTGAGATGAGAGAGGGCATCATAGGTCTCATCAGGAAGGAAAGGAGGGAGAGAATCGATAGATTGGGAAGGGATGGCAAGAGGAAGCTGCACTGCTGGCTGGTAGATGGACCCGAAGAAACTTTGGACCGCAGTCTTAGTTGCAACTTGTGAAAGAGCACCGGTGACCGGGTCCGGAACTTGAAGTCTCTTGCGGTAGGAGTGAAGATTCAACATTGCTTTGACTATGCTTCTTCCTTTGCGTACTGCTTCTATCGCTTGGCTTTCTTTCCTTCTCTTGATATCCGTGATGATGCTGGTTCTGGCCATTTTGCAAGAGATGGAGAAGGCGACATTGGATTGTGGAATTGATCGAAGGAGATGTCGCTGGGCCAGGAGGTTTTGGGTTGCAGGGGAGATCCAGGGTGGGGACTGCTTCTTCTTCCAACAGTTTGTTGCAGCCGTCTTTGCAAACGCTTGTATCTTGTAAAAGGCGTCTGTGGCTGAGGTCGGGCGAGCAAGGGGCATCGATGCGAGAAGACTCGCATTGGCAGTAAAAGCGACTTTATCGAAGACCAGTCGCTCCCTGCATCTTTTATGCCGCACCTTGTTGGGAAGAGAGAGGGCGAGTCGGACGAGGCGATGATCCGAGTTGAAATGGAGTTGAAATGGAGGCTACAAGGAGAAGGGACAATATTGTAAATAATATAAAGGCATGCTGAATAATATCTGTGAGAAAGGAAGATCCTTGGGGTAGTTTCAACTCTTCAGCGTTTAGAGGTGAACTAATGAGGAGAGAAGAGAAGGGAGGAGCATCTGCCTGCTTCTCACTTAGTCATCGAGAAAAGTAAGTGGAAGGATTGCCCACGAGATTCATAATTGGCATGCTTATCACGAGATCCACTGAGTAAGAGCAACGAAGTGCTGCCGATCTCGATATACTGAAGGGAATATACAGTACCTCAGATTTGCTTCTCCCTAACGAAAATAACATTCATTTTTAGGGGGGGGGGGGAACCATCTCAAAATCGGGGTGATATGATCCCCCATCCCCGACTATCCCCGACTCTCCGTGCACCTTTCTTTAGGGGGGCTCTGCAGCACTGTACATCTTCAGGAATTTTTCGAAAATTGATGATGCAGGAAGTGCGTATGCACAGTGTATAACATGCATTCCAAGTATAACATGCATTCCATCTTTGAACGAATAAGAGTCTGTTGTATCGTGAACGATAAGCGGCGAGCTCTTTCACCATAACACAGGATCTATATAATGAAAGAGAAGTTGTGCTTGCTCCACCTCCTACCGTTCCTTTCCTTTCTCCTTCTTCTCGTTCTCTCGTGCTCCTTCACTCTCTCCTTCGCTGCTTTGAGTGTTCTCTCCCGTTCCCTTCTCACTCTTTCCTTTCACAGCCTTCCTATCGTAGTCGACGAGGAAGAGAATGGCAATCTCTGACAAGATTCTATAATATTGTAAAAGATTTCCGTTCAAGCGGCAGTTCACAAAGTTACAGAGGTAATTGTGTAGGAGTTCATGGATCAAACACTTCCACATGCCGAGAATAGGATGGGACTTTGAAACAAATCACAGTGAAATTGAGTGCTATTGCTATACTCTCCTCATTTATCGCGTTCTCTTGTCTCGAATCAGAGGTAAAACGGGGTAAAAATTTGTTTTTTCCTGTCTTTAGTGCGGAAGGAGAGGGCTACCTCTTCTCACGTTCCTCTCTAATTGTTATTAGATGAGTCTCGAGGATCGATGCAGCCTTCTTCTTGTCTCTCTCCTCTTTCTCGATCTGCGATGAGAGGAAAGTAATCTCAACTCCTTTAGTCATCCATCATGGGAAGAACGAAAACAAGTTCTCGGGATGTTTCGATAGCAGTCTTAGGCAGTTTTCCGGGAAAAGGTTGAGAGTCTCACTTGGAGAGACATCAACAACGCTCGAGTTTATCTCCAAATGATGGTCGATTCGAAAGAACAAATGATGAATGAAAGGATACAGAACTGCTCTCGGGATTATCCTCATCATCAATTTGAATGTGTTCGAGTAATCTGCTCGATAATTACTCGATAGACTTTTATCGAGCAGAAATATCTGTAAAATATCGTCATATTCAATTGATTACGGAATCGACGAGTGAAGATAAGCTTGTATATATATACTCATGATCTCACAATGTTTTCTTTTCTTGGAGGGCTAATCCTTGGTCTCTGATATCCTTATCATACCGAATTTTGCATATCGAAACGAAAGAATAATCACACTATGATGTCCCGATCCCTCGATTCTCCTTATCTCAGCAATTCTCTTTCCCTCTATTCCTGGATGTCCCCTCTGACGTTTCCTTGACGCACGCTGTATTAGACGAACGAATAGGTGTGATATCACACTGATATTCTCTTTTCTCAGATATCACGGAATCAAACGTCTGTTACCATAACTGAATAGCTGATAATATTTTTGAAATAATCTTGAAGCGCCGGGAATTCTTGATCACATGAGAATGTTGTTTTGGTGATGTCGCATGACAAAAACATGAAGACTACTGTTTGACGGAATTTGCACTATTTTCCCTCAATTTCCCTGAAAATTCCATCGTTGTGCTTCCTTCACCTAATTCACTCCTATTTTCACTAATTTATCAGTTGGATTTATTCCTACTTTTCTCTATTACAGAGATAACGCGAAGACTTTCACCCCATACTGAGAACGTGTATTCACGTCCAAGAAACCCACTGCGCGGCGCATCCACGCGCAATTGCTTCAAAATTAATCTTCCCTTTCACCGCAAAAACTCAAAACATCATTCCTCACTATCAGAGTCGACTACTCTATTATATTTTGACATTTCACATCCGCTCTATTCGTCAATTAGACTTTCTCTATCTTCCGGGTCACCCAACAGTTTGCGATAATCACATCGCCACGTGATTTCATTACATGGTTTGCTTTCTCACGTAATCATTGTTTTCACCAACACAGATTGTTCACAGTCCGTCCTCATGAATTGGAGCTCGGTCGTTGATTCGATTCTGTGAGTATTTCTCACCCAGCACTAGGTCGAATGATCACCATCGGATGATAACCAAAAATGGACCCTTCTGTAGAACTTTCACAGAAGGTTCCCAATGTGTCAAAAATGATTCGGTGAAAGTTCTACAGAATGATTATTTTTTTGGTTATCATACAGTAGGTTATCATCCGACCTAGTGCCTTCTCCCCCTACAAATCCATTGCTGACCCTCAGCTGCTTCCGCACTCATCGAGTCGACGTCGCTGTCGAGGAAGTCGTCGAGAATTCCCATGAGATTCTCGTTGAAGCAGCCCCTCCAGTTCCCCAGCTTCCCAAGGTATCATACATTAGATGCTTGAGTTAGTCTTTATTATTGGATGTCCGGCTAGAAATCTAGTTTATATCATTTAAAAAACAATAATTCATTGTGAGGTTCATCCTGCTCCTCAAGATGCGGATGCTCCTGAGGATTCGCCTATTGGAAAGGTATTTGCACGGTTTCACTAGTATATGGAGTATCGACAAGCTAGTATCATCATTTCGCTTACTCTATCTCACTAGACAACTTGCAAATATGGGGATATTATCTGCTTCTTTATTGTCGGTTCAAAATAGAGCTTACGGAAGTGGACTCACTCGATTCAGAAACAATCGTCGAAGGGGATGCAGATTGGAATCGACTCTTCCCCTCAACAGTCAGCTGTATCCCCATCAAAGGGGAACTGTTAATGGAGGGTCAGAGTCGCATCGCAAAAAAAAATTGCGGCATCGTTCTCTTTTTACGCCCCGTTTCTGTTTGTTCTTCTGTCATTTCTTCAATTGTTTTACTCGAATAAACTTTGCTATTCGTATATATTTTTCTCTCATCTTTATGATCCACTCAAAATTCTTCGTTGGTCTGGAGGACGGAATGCACAAGTTGTAAGTAAGGAAAAGAGGTGTAAACAACAACAGTTGAATCGTACTGAATACAATTATGAATCTGTGAATCCTCACTGTTGTTTGAGTGTGTTTGAGTGTATAAATCCATCATTTTTCATAACTTCGACCCCCCTTTTTTTCCAGAGGATCCGTCAGATACTGACGCACATTCTACAATCAATCGAGGCAAGTTTGGCACTCCAAATCGTTGGTACTGACGCAGGTATCTTGTGCGATTGCTTGGGTAATAGCCTCGAATGTTTCGGTTATGCGAGAGAGGGATCTGGATCCCTTCTCCCTTCTAATCCGCGGTCGTTCATCCGCTATCGATATCTCGCTTGGAAGGAGATTCCATCCAATCTCATTCTTTATCTCCTTCTAAAACATCCTTCTGATATGCCTCGATAATATTTACACACAATGCTTTTGAATTGTTTTGCTTACATTCCGTGTACGTCCTATCAATGTTGTCCAAACTGCAAATTGCAGCTTCATCCAAATGGGTGAGATCCTGGAATACGTTCACTGGATTCTTTGGAACATCTTGTAAGGCACTCGTCTTTTCACACGCTTGTTCATCTGTAAAACATATCGAGCGTGTTTTCGAAATGAGGAGTCAAAGACCAATACTAGTGGTTGTTCTTTCTCAGCAATCGCTTCCTTCCCACTGCATCAGCAGGCACAGATGCGGCCATTTATATAATCGGGGCTGAGATGGGGACGATCGTGAGAGTTGAGTTTCCCTTTCGACCGTCTTTCAGTCCCTCAAAGCAGGATGCTCCCGATCCAGACACATTGAAGGAGAAGATCAAAGAGAAGATTGCCAGGGCTCAAGTGAGACACGTTCTTTACCCAATTCCACCCTCTCTCTTCAGAAGCCTCAGCTGACTGCGGAGGGCATCGCATTTATGAAAGAGAAAGGCATCTCCATGTCGCATTTCATTGCAGCCGTCAATCGGGTTTGAAAATTTTCCGATCTCTCTCTCTGTCTCTCTCTAGGCTGAGCTGAAGGCGCAGGCGCGCGAGAGGGAGACGGCAGTGGCGCGTGCAGCCCCATCTCACTAAGGAGGAAGTCGATGAGATGGCCAGAGCTGAAGTGGCTGCAGAGGAGATGGGAGGCCCCCGACCTGTTGAGTGAAGCGATCGGCAGAATTTCACCCCTATCCCCTCTCAGGCACAGCCCCGTGCTCGTCCTTCTACTTCCGTGCAGGAGACAGATCTTTCATCTTCTTCCCATCGTCCCGAGGTCCTTCTCGTCGTCCCTCAGGTGAGAATGAGCACGGCTTTGCAATCTTCACATCTAACTTGCAGGGACGAGGGATGTACGCAAAGGCGAAGCAGGAAAATTCGTTCCAGCTCCCATCTGTGGCATGAGAGGAAGAATCCCCCCTCTGAATTGCATCCTTTTCAGTATTTTCGTTAGTCTCCGAGTTACTCTTTTGCTCAGAAATAGTCAGTGATCTCATCATATTCCGGTACTCCACTCCTAGCTTCCCCGGCTCTGTTATGGTTTAGAGGTCCGAATGAAATATAGTGGTCCGATGAAAAGATCGTGGTCCCAGAAGATTTACTGGTCCCAAGACGATTTACGGGTCCAGTCCCATCCCATAAAAATATACTGGTCCGATGATAATTTAGTGGTCCCAACAAATATGGTGGCCCGAATCAGTGCTGCAAAATGTTTCCCGTTCTATTTGGTGGTCCCATCCGATACGGTGGTCAAAGAAACGTTTCGGCTGTCCAATGTCCAAAGGAAATTTGTAACAGCTTAAAGGAGGATGAAAGCGAAAGCTGGAAATTTGAACGTATTTCATCCTACCACGAAATGCCCCGGCTGTCAATGTGCTAAAAACAAGCCATGCTAAAAACAGTGAAAGTAACACCAATTACCGGTCCCCGACGCGGCTCTTGGCTACGGAGCGTCTCTCTTTTTTTTCTTATTTTTTGCGTTTGCTCGCTTTGATTGTGTTGCGTTGTTGCTAAACGCATATCTGTACTTTAGTTCATCCTGTTATTTCAAAATCAATATTACTTCAATCGATCGATTGTGTGATCTCTTCCCATCCACCCCTTTCACGCGCGCATTCCTTTCAGTTGGATTCATGAGTTCTATCTTCTTCTTTGGGGCGATTATCTGTGATTCTACTCATTCCACGTCGATAATATTTAAATTGCTTCTGTTTCAACTAACTTTTGACCCGATTGCCACAATTTCTCCCTAAATGCGTCGTCTTAATTACTTCTTCTTTTTCGTCGTTGGCCCATCTATTATTTACATGTTTTGCTTTCAACCTTGCTTAATTGCTCATTTTTTTCTTTATTTTCTACCGTTTAATTAATTGTTCATTGAAGCCAGGTCAGCGGTCATCACCGATGATAAAAAATGGGCATGGACGGTGCTGCCTTCGCTTCTCCCAGACCTGTCAGTTAGTTTGGCTGCTTCCCACTTTGCTGTATCGATTAATTTCATTCTTGTATTTTAGAAATACGTCCAACGTCGTCCGGCCAAGATCATGGCCCTTCCGATGGTGAAAGGCCATCGCGAAAAAGGTTCGTTTCTCTTTCTTCCGCCTATATTTAAATATTACTCGTGTTTTATTTGTGAATGATTACCTTTTCAATTCATTTATCGTAAAATAAGTTAAGGATATTCAAATAACAATTTAGATAGAAATATTAAAAATATACGAACATATTACGCTAGAAAATTAATCAAAGCAATAAATATCAGTCCGTAGCAATGATAAACTTTTTTTATTACTACTCCTCATCAGTCATATATCTTAGGGCCTCGTCTGCCATCGAATTGAGGAGAGGGAGATGAGGAAGAGGAGGGGGGAGGAGGGCGTCGTCCTCGCCCTCGTCGTCGTTCTCGGGCGCCTCCTCCTCCAAGTTGCTGTCGACTCCATGAGGACGAAGAGGACGGGTGAGTGTCTCCCACAACTTCTTAATTAAAAATGGTTCGTAAATTGATTACCTCTCCTTGTTTACCTTTTGTTCGGCGAGAGCAATTTTTCTTTTCTTCTCCGTAGTCTCTGGGCTCTCGATCATCCTTCCTCGTACCTAGGGTAGGAGTGTAGGCGCGTTTTTTTTATATCACAATCCGAACCAGGTACGTGAGATTCTTGACGTCAGTCCTCCAAGTGTGGGTAGCATCTTTCCTCACTTTCCTCCACACTTTGTTTTTATGGGACGGATTGGTGTATGATTTTTTTCCCACATGAAAGAAACATTTAGTGCAGGTTATTAGAATTGCTCTCCTACCACTGGTCTCGTTCCGTCAATCACACCCTGTTTGAGATGATTCCAGTGCAGTATAGTTAATCGAGTGCGCATTTCGTGTCCAGATCTATTTAATGGTTTCAATATTTACCTTAGAAGACTAAATACCTGACGTAAAAATAATCCTTCGGCGCGTATCTCCAAGCGAGAGCGTTTATGCTCTCACAAGGAGATGTCTGCAGAATCCATGAGACAGATGCGATATCCTCGATATTCTTGCTGGTGAATATCTATATGTATTTATTGCGAGAGAGTGATAATGGGAGGGGGTTAGATATGATAATACCTGTTCCTCTAGCCTATCTATGATCCTTTTAGTCTTGATATAATATCCTGGATTGTACGAGGACGTGTGGCCACACTCGTTGATGAGCTTGAACGAGGGATCCTAGAATAATTCACGAATACTTCGCCCATGCTGTTTTTGCTAGAATGCTGTTCTAGAATGACACTGATTCTCTTCCATTGCCATATCTACCGAACTCACTGTGAGAAGAGTCATAGTGATATTTCTGAAGAAGTGCCAGGGATCATAGAAGTGTTTGATCCCTGGGTACTTCTCCTTCATCATCTTGGCCACAGCAGAGTGTCTATCCGTCACTACACTTGCAATTCCCTTCGATCCTCCAATCATGAGAGAGAGCTCCCGTAGCCCTTACTCCAGTGCAGCCACCTAACATTTTGTTCACCTATTGGTTCGAAATGTGACAAACACACCTCCATTTTAGCTGAGCTTCCTGTTTCACTCTTGTGGATTAGCACATAGTGAATTGCCTCTCCCGTCTCTGCATTCAGTAGGTTACAGTAGGCTTTCGTTCATATCTCGAGCCTTCAAGTAGTTATCAAAAATACCTCATTTTTTTAATAATCTAATTTGAGTTAGTTTAGTGCGAGATGGAATGCAGTAATGATAATTAATGAATACCTGTTCAGGTCGGCAACAGCAGACGCAGCAGAGAAGAGGAGATCGAGTTAGGAGTGGAGGAGGACGGACGTAAGACGGAAGAGAGGGTTGAAGAGGACGAGGGCGAGGAAAGACGAAGGAAGATGAAGAGGGGAAGGGCGAGAGAAGAGGGGAACAGGTAGGAGGGAGTACGATAGATGGTTGGGATACTGTAGATGGAGCAGTCGTCTCCTAAAGGCCTCTGTTCCCGTTGTATGAGATAGATAAATATATTTTCTCCCGTTTAATTGTGTATATTACTCACCACAAAGGAAGGGACAGCATCAGGTACGGTAGCAGTTGCCGAGTATGTGTAGTCAGAGGGGGAGAAGTGACTTGCACAGAGATAGGGACACTTGGATGCATTCACCACTGCCATGAGAGATCTTCTTCCTTCTGGGGTTGAACGGACAGCGTTTATCCACGTTGTCCGTTTCTTCTCATTTTCCGTAAATGCGTGCATCTCTTTCTGGAATTTCCTCTGATGGCACACGACGCAAGCTCGTCGTTGCATCTGATAGGGAGGATTACATTAGCAGACGATATAGTATCGACGATAGTTTGCACATGAATATTACATTTCAATTAGCAATACTAGCTTGTGGGTATACAAATACTTTATCATTTAGTCCATGACATAGCTATTCTTCATCGAATAGCGCAGATGGCTTGAAGCCGGTGTAATGTCCATCGGCACTTGGCCATTTCTTCCGGACGGCATCGATGACACAAGCGGGGAGTCGAACTCTCTGTCCTCGTCCGAGTGGTCCGAGAAGAGAGGCCACTATCACTCGATAGCACCCGTGTCTTCTCGCCCTCAATAGTAAGTTTCATTCTTTCTATCCATGGTATCTATTTGATTGATATACAGTACGTGCTAATCGCCTTGACCATGTGCGTGCGCCGCGCTGCGCGGCGGCGTGCGGCTTACGCGGATTGATTTTGCGGGATGAATATTATTTTTCACGATTCGAACCTATTACTTTCGAATTCTCCGTAAAATTTCCCATCGAAAGGAGTATTCATTCATATTTTTAAAGATATATTTATATTTATAAATCAATATTTTGAATGCGGAATTTCTGCACCCTACCGTAATCTCACTTTACGATAGCGACAGTATCGCAAACTGGGATTACGGTAGGTTGCAGCATTACAGAATTCAAAATATTGATTTCTTTTTCTAAAAATATGAATGAATAGTCCTTCCGATGTGAAATTTTACGGAGAATTCGAAAATAATAGGTTCGAATCGTGAAAAGCAATATTCTTTACGCAAAATCAATCCGCGCAAGCCGCGCTCCGCCGCGCAGCGCCGCGCACGCACATGACCAAGGCGATTAGCACGTACTGTAGTGTATTCCGGATACAATAGCCTTTCAATAGAGTAAACGATTGTTGGAAAGGGGAACTCACTGATTCGCATCGATGGCCACATGTCCACTCGCATAGCCGTAGAGGGCAACTGCAGCTTCCGTACCCTCAAGTGAGTGATTGAGATGAAAGTTATCAACAATAGGAAGTATAGTAACTAACCGCTTCTGTGAGCAGGTACTCCTTGAAGTATTGATCCTGCGTAATGCAGGCTTTCCTACCGTGGTCCTTCAGCTTATCCAGCAATCCCTCCTTGAAGAGATTTCCTTTCTTGAGAAGAGGGTAGAGAAACAGCGATTTGCAGCAGTAATCGTGCTTTTCCTCGAGATCTCTAGGGGGACAACGAGTGCAGGAACACTCCACAGTCTTCTCGAGGTCAACCCCATCTGCGAAGATCTTCTGCTCCCTCTCCTTGGCTGCTTTGATTCTAGCCAGAATCTTGTCCGCTTGCTTGGGGTCGGGGAGAAAGGGATCGGGAAGTGATGTCATCTAGAGATCAATCAATCGATCAATTAGTGATACAATAATGTAACTTGTGTAATGAAAAAAAAACAATCAAGACAATGATAAAATCGTTTGAAAAGAGCTGTTTGTCCCATTCTTTGCGTACGTGCATCTTTCATCGATTGACTAGACACTTGTCTAAAGGGTCAGAATAGAGACTCAAACGAATGATATACAATCATGATTGTTCACCGGATTGAATTTGTACGGAAAATCGAATTCTTCAATCTCTTTATTGTACTGTTTTGTTGTATTGCATTGTAAAAATGAAAATGTTTGATAAAAGAAATGGAAATGAGTGTCACAATATGCTAAATAGGTTTCCCTCATTGCATTAATGCAGAAACCACCGCGGCAAAATGTTAGTCCTCGGCGGGAATCGAACCTGTCCCTTTCCCACTCTCGTTGTCGCCGCTCTACAGATCGAACTAGAAAGAGGAGAAAGAGGTAGTGAGATAGTGTGCGCTGCGCAATCTTTTCGCAGCCATTTCCCTGAGCTATCAATTACAGTACCCGTGCGCGTATCTCCCTTGATCTTTGATCTCCGTTTTTCAAATTTTGGCTTTCTATTGTCGTTCAAGGAATAAATCCGGATATATCTTTAGTAGACGAAGTTCATTTTCCCTTTCCTCCTCCTTTAAGTCGGCGTTTGCAGTTGGACAAGCGTTGAATATGAAATTTTTGAATTATACGAAGGTTATTAAGTCCATAATGAGCATGCCACATCGAGAAATTGGTCTTCTCATTGATTTTGGGGCACTAGGTCGGATGGGAACCAACTGGATGAGACCTCGCTGAATTTCAAAATGTACCGGATAAATTTTGATTGGACATTTTCTGTGAAACTTTGAGTAGATTACGAATATGGGACTTTTTTTCATTTTCAAAATGTGCCGGAGACTCTCCGTACTAGTTGACGCTCTTCGACCCTCGCAGATGTTTTACAGCTTTAAGAAAATTATGAAGGCCTTCAGAAAATTATGACTGCTCTCAGACTTTTATCTACTGGGCCGAATTTTCTGAAGGATATGAACCATCTGGTAGGGTTTTCAGAATATTCTGAAAGTCATAAACCATATCTGAGGGGCTATTAGAGAGAATATTACGCCTCTCACAAGAAAAACGAGCTAAAATCGCCATTCTAGGGAATGGAGGGAAAATCGTGAAATGAGTTGTAACTGGATTTGGGCATCCTGGCATGTCTGACCCACAATTCTCATTGTGTAGGCTTCATTTTGGACTTCATTGATTTGGGCATCCTGGCATGTCTGACCCCCAAAGTCTCATTGTGCAGGCTTCATTTTGGACTTCATTACACCGGGTCGCTTATAGACATCTCCACTTTGAGAGCTGTTATAACGATTACAGTGAAAGATATAGTAAAATTGACCTCTGAGAGACCCCGGCTCAGTTTTTCGAGCTCTATCGATTTATGTACTAGGTTGGTGCATAAGTTTTGTCGCATTTTGGAGGCTTATAATTTTTCCATCGATTTTGCTTCTCAATTATTTATGTCGCCTGACTGTGTTAGGGGTATGCATGTATATTGCAACCATATGGTGTAACTGAATTATGCACTCCCCATTTTTAGAAAATAGCAATATGAACTGATTTGACGTTCGTGCTAAAATTTTCAATTTGATTGACCGAGTGCTAGTTCGCAGAGACGGGTAATGTACGAATCTCCAGCACAATCGTGATAAGCACCCTGAGTGATCTTTCTAAATATATGCCAGATATGGTGTTCTGTTGAGCGTATTCAAATATATAATTAACTGAATCTACGCGAAGCCACTGATTCACAGACAACTTGGCCATATCTCCTGAATCCAACATTATCACAAATGAGCTCAACCTAAGTGCTTTCCATTTATCACTCATGGGCCACTAATTTCGCATGAAATATGTTAGGAAAATCATGCTCGTATTGCAGAAAATTTGAAATTTTCAGAAATTCAATTCAGGTACAATTTTACCAAAAAATCAATTTTAGGTGTTTTGTATTCCAGTTCGCCATCCAAAAACTATCGATTTCTGAAATTATCCAAAATAGGACAATACAAGGGAAGGGTTGAGGGTTCAGATGACCACAATAAATACGATATTAAAATTGTGGAAATTTGAATAAAGTGCAAATTTCGGTAGTATGATTTCCATACAAACGGTCTGCACGAAGCAGCTTATCCCAGCGCAACTCAATCGAACCCAAAATATATTTGTAAACTGAACACCTTTGGTGAATTATATTAAACTACCAGTAGAATCTCTAAGTCCATCTAGAAGAAAATTTGGCGTGAAAAACTGTGTTTGACCGTTACAGCTTATCCATATCACGTGAACACATCTAAATTTCTTGAACGCTGTTCGTTTCTCATTGTCCAAGAGTGGTTCAAAATTATACCCATGCGTCGACATTTATGCCTATATAGACCAGATCAGCATAATTCCAGTTCTTCAATATGCGATGATGCGTGAAATGAATTACTAATCCTTCTGTCGCCACAACTTTGACTGATTACTGTTCCTCCCTGACTGACTTGGCAGGATTGGCGCAGAGCGCGTAAAAGAGCGTATGAACTCACTTATTGAATAATAACAACTGCAAAGAACTGAAATTAATACAAAGAATTTTGGAGCTCAGAATGCCTAAGACGTAGGACGCGACTAAACTTATGCACCAGCCTGATAGATCATTTTTTTCTAAAAGTCAAATTTAACCGCGATATATTTCAGGTCAATTTTCTCAAAAGTGTAGATAAACGAGCAGCTGAATTTTTCATATGTGGTAGGCCTTTCCCTGGGCTATCGAGTAGTCTGTGCCGAAGATAGAGGGGGTGATAGAGGGGGTAATTAGAGTTAAGGCCGTTTTAGTTTTCCTGATGATTTGAAGTTATTTTTTCAGAAAAAGAAACACGATCATTTTTGGTTTACCGGGGGAGACGAGCGGTTTGAGGGCGGTTCGGAGTGAAATGCATTGACTCGGCCTTAACTCTAATTATACCTCCGCTATTTTCGGCGCAGACCACTCGTTCGATAGCTCTGGGAAAGTTCAATTACATACGAAAAATTCAGCTGCTCGTTTGCCTACACTTTTGAGCAAATTAACCTACAATGAATCTTGGTTAATTTTGACTTTTATACAAAATGATCTACATAAATCGATAGAGCTCGAAAAATGAGCCGGGGTCTCTCAGAGGTCAATTGTACTCTCTCTTTACCTGTAACCGGCATAACAGCTGTCAAAGTGGGAGATGTCTAGATCCGACCCGGTGTTGCGAAGTCCAAAATGAATTCTGCTTTAATAAGACTTTGGGGTAGTGTCAGTCATGCCCCAGGATGCCCGAATTCAATTAGAACTCATTTCACGATTTTCCCTCCATTCGGCTCAACACGATTCTCTCGTGAGAGGCGTGAAATCCGGCACATTTTGAAAAATGCGAGCCCCATATTCGGAATCTACTCAACATTTCATATGAAATGCGTCAGTTCTCACCTTATCGCTTTCAGTTCTCATCCAGTAGATTCCACGGTTCTCATCCGACCCAATGCCTTTGAAAATCAAGGAGAAGAGCATTTTTTGATGTGAAATGCTCACTATGGACTTAATATCCTTTTTAAAATTCATAAATTTCTTATTTAACGCTTGCCCAACTGCAAACGCCGACTTAAGCTGTTACAAATTGTCTTTGGTCATTTGACAGCCGAATAGTTTCTGGGACCACCGTATCGGATGGGACCACCAAATAGAACGGGAAACATTTTGCAGCACTTATTCGGACCACCATATTTGTGGGACCACTAAATTTTCATCGGACCAATATATTGGGGTGTCCGGAAAGTTCGTATAATTTTTTGTTTTTATTTGTTATTCAATGCTTTACAATTCTCAGTGACCAATGTATGCCCCCTTCTTTCTCACTACCTCCCTCCAGCGATTGGGCAGGGTCTCGATTCCTCTCTTCCAGAATGCGGGTTTCTTCGAGACCGCCCAGTTCACGAAAGCCCTCACAACTTCATCTCGATTCTTGAACTTCTTTCCTTTGCAGAAGTCAGAGAGAGAGCGGAAGCAGTGGTAGTCGCATGGGGAGAGATCCGGGGAATACGGTGGATGGGGAATCCTCTCGATCTTCAGCTCGTCCATTTTCTTCTGGGTCATCTTCGCTCGATGTGGGCGAGCATTGTCCATCAGAAGAAGAATTTTGCCCTGGTTCAGGAGTCTGGGAGGGACTCTGATCGCGACATCTTGCAGTTGTTCAGAGAAGAGGTCGGCATTGATGCTGGTGCCAGGGGCGAGGATCTCCCAGTAGATGGGACCGAGCACTGAGAAGAAGAAGCAGAGGAGTTCCTTCTTTCCGTGCTCTTCCTTCTTCGGGACGGGCGAGGGCTTCTCATCTGCATCCACCCATTGCAGTCTCCTCACAGGGTTATCGTACGTGATCCACTTCTCATCTGTAGCGATGATGGAATTGACCCATCAAAGATTGGATCTACGATGGAGTAATTCCCGACAGACTTGAACACGATTTTTCAGCTGTTCGGGGGAGAGGTCATGGGGAATCACTTGTGGGAGTTTCGGCTTCTTCCCAGATCGATGGAGGATATCGGACACCGTTGATCTGGGAGTGCCAGTATCCTTCTTCAACTCACGCACACTGGCCATGGGCTTGCGCTTCAGTGTGCGGAGAACGAGAGGCTGATCGAGGGAGGGAGGGCGTCCAGAGCGGGGTTGATCATCGAGACCAAACTTCCCTTTCTTGAAGCGGGAGAACCACTTATAGCAGAAGGGTATGGAGGGGGCGTCAGCTCCTTCCGACTGGGCCAGGGCAGAGTGGGCCTCCTTCACGGATCGGCCAAGACGGTAGTAATGAAGTAAAACTGCTCGGAGGTAGAGATGGGAGTCCATCACAAGAATCAATGTAGCAACTAGGAGACTGATTAAATCCTCTCACTACTCAACGTCAGAATGATGCAATACATTGTTGACAAACAGATTGCGCAATCATTGCATTTGATCGCGAACTGACCTTTTTCCGAAGCATTATACGAACTTTCCGGACACCCCAATATTTTTATGGGATGGGGCTGGACCCGTAAATCGTCTTGGGACCAGTAAATCTCCTGGGACCACGATCTTTTCATCGGACCACTATATATCATTCGGACCTCTAAACCATAACAGAGCCGCTTCCCCAACTCGAGTCTTCATGTCCAGTTACTCACAATTTCAATCGTCCAGATGAAGACAAAATGTTGGGAAAATGTTCGATCTATGACAGTCGATTTATGCTTAATCATGTGCATGGGAGAACAATTGGAGTGTATCGACTACATTTCATGCTCTGAATTCAGTTTATTTCAATGTACATTTAGAGCATATATGCTCTTACATCTGCGCACGACAAATCATCATTCGTGGAAACATGAATGATTTCGTTCTATTCCCACTGATTGATCGTGTCTCTGGACTATTTTCTCCTTCTCCAGACAGCTTACAACTAGTATGGACGATTCACTGGCTACACTGGACTCAAAAATGTGTAAAAAATCTGGCAGTCTATGGAAGATCACATTCTCTTTTCTGGTTCTCATTCTTCTGATAAGTGTGAGCACCACGCAGTGGCAACACCTAGTGGGATTCAAGTAATTATTACTTTCGAACATACTGAAATCATTCCCTCACTTCATCCTTCTCTGTTTCTTCATTCGTATTTGAGAGTAAGAGGGGATTGATAGCGTGATTCCCTCATCTCTCTTTATTTTTCTTCGGCTATATCATGTGATATAGGCTATATCATGTGATATATGTGACATATATGCAGTCAAACAACTCTATTCGCCTCTGACTAATTCGGTTTTTTTTCTCGACAGCTATATCGTTCATTTCGATCGTCTTTATGCAATGGATTGGCTCATCAACTGCGTAATAGGCCTCTTCAGGCAGGTCCCACTGCCCGATATAAAGAAAGAGTTCCTCTCCAGATGTTGCAGTCGTCGTCGAATTGCTTGTCCACTAGACGTCGAAGTGGGCCGAGTTCGACTCCGTGTCGACGCTGACGTCGTCTGCTTCTCACGTCGCGATGTCTTCTACTGCGGGTGCTGCCATGGATCTGCCGCAGTTAGCATCAGAGGAATAGGCAGGAATTTTTAAATCTATTATATGTCAATATGATTACGTATTCAGATTAACATAGCGTCGTTCTTCCTCTATATTCTGGCAGTGTTTGATCTATTTTTCCATCGGTGAATTTGCAATTACTTCAACTTCATGAATAAGTAGATCTTCCAATGGACATAAGCTATGATATCTATTGTGTGTGGTGCCCAAAACTTCGATAAAGAAAGTAATGTGAATTTATTGTTAAAGGAACAAGCGAATACTCTTCTTGTCTAGGGTTACCCACTAGGCAATGAATTGAGCAATGTCACTCCTCCCTTCTCCCGTTCTTACCCCTTGCTACACTCTCTCCACTCTATTACTCTTCTTCTCTCTCACCCAGTTCCAGCGAGAGATTACTGTAGGGAGCTGAGGAGAAACGAGTTGTTTTCCCTTCGAACTCTTCCATTCCTGTGGGCGAAAAAGAGGTAGCTTCTGTACAACTTTTGATTCTCATCGTTGTACGACGATTTACAAAATTGGCTGTCAGTTAGTTAAATTGTTCGGAGAAAGGGCGCTTGATGTCCGAAGACAGCAATCTTTTTTTTTCGGAAAATGCTCTTATTCCAATTACCCTGCTCCTTCCTCCTCTATCTCACGCGTTCGCCGTTCCCTTTCTTCTCTTCTCCTCCATGTTTTCCCCACTCTCTACTCCTCTCTCTGCCCATTCCAGCCTACTGTAGATTGAGCAGCGACTAGCTTTATTCCACTCACTCTTTCTAATACACCATGCGCAACTTTTTAAAGAAGAAGCTACATTCGAGTCAATTAAATAGATAGCAAGTTCACGGTAAAATATGCAGGAGCAGTAATGGAAACTTCGAAGGAAAAGCGAAAACGTGCTTACTACTATGGTCGTTGTTTGCATATAGGATTCAGAAATATCAAGAATTTGTGTGATGTTTTGAAGACACTGGATAGTAGTGAAACTATTATCAAAGAATGCCCCTTTGTGAATATCATTTCCTTCTTTATCTATCAACTTCCCTTCGTTTAAATTTCGTCACGATTGACGTCTGACATGCACTTTTCATCCACGGTTGCGAATGTTTACGTATCGCACCCAAGTTGTTATCATTCCGGAAGATACTGGGAAGGGAATTGAGGTAGGAGGAGTTTCTCTCTACGTGCATCGCTTTCTCCCCTCCGTTCTCTATTCATTCCTTCCGGTCGGTACAGCCTAGCACTGCGTCAGATTCTAGCCTATTTTACACGCTTTCGCTGATCCTCCAGCTATTCCTTAGGAGTATCTGAGGATAACAGCAGGCACGGGATTCAATCCTTTAGCGCGCTTCTGTTTACAAACATAAATGATATACACGACATAATAATCTCTCGTGTATCACAGTGCAATTTGTAAAATCTTTAACCACTGTAAAACTTGTTGTTCCCTTCTCGACGTTACCTATCCTTATGCATCCTCTGCAAATTTTTATTGTGCTCTATATGGATGTTTTCACAGCATAAACAGCGATACTACTTTATATGAAGAATAGGAAGGAGAAGGAAGTTGAAGAGATGGAAAAGAAAGAGGAAAAGAAAACGTCAGTTTATCATTATTTTTGAAAGAAACCATTTGAATACACCTTTATTTCAATATATTCTTTTCGAACTTCCAATTCTTCGTTCAGGGTATTCGATGATGGACACGAGGGGGGAACTTTCTCAATGTTCTACTCCTCCTTCGTAGCTAGTGGACGCCGCATCAGAGGAACCTACTCTTCGTCATCTTCTCAGAGCTACTTCACTCAGGTATGACGTTGGATGCAATTCAAATAATCAATCTATCATTCAGAGGGTCGATTCACACACCTTCACATCTCAAATAGCCCTTGAATCCTCTGAGGTCTCCAGGGAGATTACTCAGCGACAATCAGACATCAGACGATCAGACGGCGCAAATCATCAGACGAGTTCCATCCCCGACGATGATGGCTTTGTGCCGTACGCACAATGGAGAGCGGCCAAGGCAGAATTCAAGGCCTCCGGACAACGGTGCACCATACTAAGACAATAAAAATGATTGGATAGTTCAGGCTGCCCTGCTCTTCCTTTTCTTCGATGTGTACCTCGATCATGCAGGAGGAGACAAGGGAAGAAGTGGAAGAGGACGCAGAGGAAGAGGTTCCTCCCTCCATCCTCTCTCCTCCTCCTGAGAAGAAAATGGCTGTGATATCACACCAGCCAGTGATGACCGGGTGTGAAATGAAGATTGAGAGAGACCATATCATGAGATTGAGAGGAGAGGCGATAGAGGAAACCAGCACCGTCAAACTTTGCTGTTGTTTCTCCTTTGAGTGGTGAGAGAGCGATTAGGTTGTTACGGGGTAAATACTCATATCGGGCTCATTTCATGTTATTGTTTTTGTTATTAGTACGTAGAAGCTTAATTGTAGATGTATAAAAGTTGCATTATTCAATCGTTGAAAAGTGAGATAAGACATTTCAGAGGGAATAAATCATTTAAAAAAAATCTGTTCAGAATTTTACAATGCGGAAACAGAATTATGAAATTTTGTATGAGAAAAATTATCTTCTGAAACAAAAACTAGCAAATTGTTATGATTTATAATTTTTGATCTTTCATTATGATCTCAGGACTGTCGTTCCAAAGCATTCACAAATTTCCGTTTCATTTGGCGCTGATTCATCAATAGTTATGGTAATTGCCCTTCAACTCCTCCCTCCTTCTCCCTTCCCTCCCATTCATTTCCACCCTCTTCCCTCTCCGCAGCCGGTCATTCCGTTCTTCAACAGTCTCCGCGAGTCTTTCCGCTCCTTCCGATCCAAGAGGTACCGTATAACCGTGACCTACCCTACCGTACCCATCGCAGGTCCACCCGTAGCAAGCATTCTGCGCGCGGGAAGGTATACTGTAGTTTGTGATATGGTATTGTGATCTCTTATAATTGCAGAAGGAGCGTAGCCATAGAGCCAAAAGGAACGAGGAGGTTCGGATTTATCTTTGATCTTTAAGATAGATAATCTTTCTAGGGTGGCGAGATGGTCAATAAGAACAACGGGAAAGAGAAACCCCCGGATGGGGCGCAAGAGCCTTCTCCCGAGGACGGGTAAGAACCAGCATATAGTATCTATCGTACTTACTAAATACTGGAAAGGGCTACGGTTTGAGTCACTCCGTGATGACGTAGAATATGCAAATGAGGGGAATCCCTCTCCGGCGTCGCTTGTTATTGGCCCTCTCCCCCTCCCTCGCTCATTTCCTTCTCTGCCTCTCACGATGGGCGGTCGGAGGTCCGCTCGGAAGGATGCCACCACGACGACGGGAGGAGACACGACGATGACTGGCCAGGAAGAGACAACGACTGGACCGACGCCGACTCCTACCACGACGGCGACGGCGTCTGCGACCACGGCGACGAAATCTGCAGCAAGCACGACCAACGAGGCAGCTGCTGCAGCCACTCCATCGAAGGAGAGCAAGAAGAAGAAAGGAGGAGGGTGCGCATGCCTCAAGTAACATCCCGCCCTGGTCTTTGGTCCTTGAATCTATTTGGTCTCTCTTTCTCTCTGTATTTACCGTAACCTTGATCTCTGTATTTATTGTATCCTTTCCTAACGTTTCAATGGATCTGCGCCTCAATTCTCTGATATTTGACCTATGACAGGGTGGTTTGGATAGTTTGATGGCCCTGGGATCATAGAGTGGCACTTGATACTTGAGCTAGCTCCTCGAATGTGCTGTGATGCCTAGTCTAAATGTAGTTTGATCTTTGATCTTCAGCTCCATCGAACAGGGAACGTACGCGAGGCTCAAGCAGCGCATCGAGGACAGGAAGATTGCGAGGTCGGTTGATCTATGATTTCTGTAGTCTGCTCTTTGATCCTTGTGTTGTGATCTGTGATCTCTTATCTTCAGAGAAACGGCACGTCAACAGGAGAAGAACTTCCTCGAGTACCGCAAGATTATGATTCTCTACGAGTACAAGCCGACGACGAAGGCCCTTGCGAGACCTGTCGATGATGTGAGTAGGCCACGCCCCTTGCTAGGCCCGCCCCACCCTGACCCCCCCCCCTTTGCAGTACTTCCCGAAGCGCAAGTTCTCCTTCAAAGACATGGCATTCGGCGCGCGCAAGTCCTACTTTCTCAGTCTGCGTCCGAACTCGAAGTGAGTGATCTTTGTAGTTTAAATTCTGATCTTTGTTCGTCGATCTATTCAGGTTCGCCAACTGGCACGGTAAGAAGAAGGAGCAAGAGCAGATGGAGCAGGAGAAGGTGCTCAATCTGAGGCAAGCTCCGCCCCCTTCCTGACTCCGCCCACATTAGTAAGTCACGCCCCCTTTCCAGAACGAAGGCGAAGACGATGATGGTGGCGACGGCGGCGGCGCAGGAGCAGAAGTTCGTCGTCTCATAATTCAAATTCAAAATTGGAGCTGAGAAACTGAAAAAGCTGCGACTTCGATCGAAATTTGCATTAGACTCATAAATGAAAGATTATTTCGGCGGGAGATTCAAATTTGAATTTGAGGGCCATCGACGAGGCGCACGCTGCGCAGAAGATGGCTGCTGAGGATGCGGCAGGAGTGATGGACGACCAGATTCAGATGCTCGACAAGGTGTCCAAGGAGTCTGTCAGCTGTGCGTGGAGCTTCGATCTCTGTAGTTTGTAGTCTGATCGTCTATCTCTTCAGACGGTACTGAGCAACCACTGAAGGGCGACGAGGTCAAGGGAACGCGCGCCATGATGCCCATGGCCAAGGGGGTGGGTGATTGTTGATCCCTCTGTAGTTTGATCTTTGATCTCTCAGGCGGACGGTCGTCGTACGTTCTTCTGGATTTCGTGTGAGGGCGAGGACGAGGTCACCGACGAGGATTGCCCCATCGATTCGGACAAAGTCACCGAGGTATACGGTAGTGGTGATTTGTGGTGGATTCGAGGGCGACGATTATTAAAAGTCGCCGCATGCACACTCTGCAGGTGATCGAGGGCAGGCTGCTACTCAAGATCGCCGAGTTCGGCCGTCGCGACTTCAACCCCTACGACAAGCTGGAGGTGCTCCGGTGAGAAATTTAAAATTGAATTTAGCGCCTGAATATTTAAGAAAAGATGTATTATATGCAGGAGAATCAACAAACTCTGCGAGAGGGAGACATTCATGATGGGCAACACGCTGATATCTGTGCTGAGACTGTTCGATCTGACAAAGTGAGGAAGAGATCAGAAATCAAAGATCAAAGATCAAACTACGCAGGGGCGGAGAGAAGAAAAAGAAGGAGGAGGGGGCAGAGAAGATCACCGATAATGAGGTTTGATCTACGATCTTTAATTAATAGAGTAATTAGCCTAATTAAGGCCGGCAAAACTACTCGGAAGATCACCTGGCTGGAGACAATCGACGAGCACACGGGACAAGGCTGCATGATGAGACTGAACGGACGAGGCTTGTAGTTTGATCTCCAATCTCTGATCTTTGATCTCTTGAGGTGTTCCCGATGCCGAATTGGAGAAGAAAATCCTGCCTCTTGAAGTGCACGTCCGCGAATAGAGAAGAGAAGGCATCCCCTTTTCCACCTCAACTCGTCGAGAGAAAAACTAGTCACCATCGACTCGGAATAAACGACTCGATTGAAGTTGAACACTTTGGTTTCTGGTTTCCTGCCTACTCTTATTGCAAATCTTTGAACGGCATTGTGGCCCTTAGAGGCATCTGTAGCATTCCGAACAAAATGATATTGGGTGACTGTCATCTACAACACCACTTAGTATTGGAGACTCGACCTTTCCCTACACCCCTTGAAGTCTTAATCTTAACCGTTATAGCTACTTTTTGGCTTTCAGAATCAACCCCGCCTCATAGAAGATAAGCTTGCCGTTGCAACGTAAAACTATGAATCGTTGACAATCCTAATTTATTCGGACACGACTTGAGTTTTGTTATACAATACAATAAAGAATCAAAATTATGAAAACCAAATATATTAATTCGTTGTTCTTCTTCACGCAATCCATCCTTTGAAGATGGGGAATTCGAAGATAGCTGCGTCGAATACAGATTCTTCTTCGTCCTTCTTTTCTGAAATAATTCATTTGAATACATAATATTCTAAATATGCACGATGTGCAGATGTAAAACATACCGATATTGTTGGTGGCAATCCATTTGGCGACGGGATCGATGGAAGGAGAGGAGGGAGAGGAGGAAGAAGAGGAGAGAGATGAAGGAGGCATCGAGGAACGAAGCTGACGATCAATTTCGTGTCGATCTCCGTAGAAATTCTCCGAGTATTCCTCCCGAATCGCTTTTGCTTCCATTCCCTGCAATCATTAGAATGGAATACTATCTATTCACTTATTCAGAGATTTATGAATGGATTGATCCTAGATATAATATGATGGATGTAAAGAACATAGAGTGGAATTACTTTGATAGTGCATTCTTCATCCGCAGTGAATCGAACATGGGGATGCTCGAATTGAAGGACGGTGAAAGCGTTGATAATCTCATTAACTGATTCACGATCGATGTCTTCCATCAGTTGAGGAGGAGAAGGCATCAGATGATGAGGAGAGTAGAAATACTGGTCGAATGAATCCCACGAAGTGAAGGGAATTGGAGTGAACCACACCATGGAAGGGCAGTTGATGGGATTATAGAAAGCAGAAGGATGAGACATCAGTGTAGCTAATGAACTGTTTCGAGCTGGTCGAGGGTATTTATATCAACTGGTAATTTCAGGATGCTTCCGACCTCACGAATTCCACAGGCTGTAAATGTTCGGATTCCACGAGAGGAACAGGGCGAAAGTGTGTGGAATGCCAGGGGGATTTACAACATGATCTCGATGAAAAGGTCAATTAAATGAAATTCGAATCTCTCCAATTTGGATTGACATTCAATTCTCTTTAAAACTGCATGGACAGAATATAAACAAGTCATCATTGACTCGGAAAAAACGACTCGATTGAATTTGAATGCACTTCAGGTTCTGAAACCTGATGTCTTCTTGTCCAGTACAGCATCCCAAATTTAGATAGTGTGGAAGACTCGGCCTTTCCCTACATCCCTTGAAGTCTTAATCTTAACCGTTATAGCTACTTTTTGGCATTCAGAATCAACCCCGCCTCATAGAAGATAGGCTTGCCGTTGCAACGTGGAAGGAGCACTATGAAATGTTGACAATCCTCATTTATTCGGACACGACTTGAGTTTTGTTATACAATACAATAAATAATAAAAATTATGAAAACCAAATATATTAATTCGTTGTTCTTCTTCACGCAATCCATCCTTTGAAGATGGGAAATTCGAAGATAGCTGCGTCGAATACAGATTCTTCTTCGTCCTTCTTTTCTGAAATAATTCATTTGAATACATAATATTCTAAATATGCACGATGTGCAGATGTAAAACATACCGATATTGTTGGTGGCAATCCATTTGGCGACGGGATCGATGGAAGGAGAGGAGGGAGAGGAGGAAGAAGAGGAGAGAGATGAAGGAGGCATCGAGGAACGAAGCTGACGATAAATTTCGTGTCGATCTCCGTAGAAATTCTCCGAGTATTCCTCCCGAATCGCTTTTGCTTCCATTCCCTGCAATCATTAGAATGGAATACTATCTATTCACTTATTCAGAGATTTATGAATGGATTGATCCTAGATATAATATGATGGATGTAAAGAACATAGAGTGGAATGGATCTTACTTTGATAGTGCATTCTTCATCCGCAGTGAATCGAACATGGGGATGCTCGAATTGAAGGACGGTGAAAGCGTTGATAATCTCATTAACTGATTCACGATCGATGTCTTCCATCAGTTGAGGAGGAGAAGGCATCAGATGATGAGGAGAGTAGAAATACTGGTCGAATGAATCCCACGAGGTGAAGGGAATTGGAGTGAACCACACCATGGAAGGGCAGTTGATGGGATTATAGAAAGCAGAAGGATGAGACATCAGTGTAGCTAATGAACTGTTTCGAGCTGGTCGAGGGTATTTATATCAACTGGTAATTTCAGGATGCTTCCGACCTCACGAATTCCACAGGCTGTAAATGTTCGGATTCCACGAGAGGAACAGGGCGAAAGTGTGTGGAATGCCAGGGGGATTTACAACATGATCTCGATGAAAAGTTCAATTAAATGAAATTCGAATCTCTCCAATTTGGATTGACATTCAATTCTCTTTAAAACTGCATGGACAGAATATAAACAAGTCATCATTGACTCGGAAAAAACGACTCGATTGAATTTGAATGCACTTCAGGTTCTGATACCTGATGTATTCTTATCCAGTACAGCATCCCAAATTTAGATAGTGTGGAAGACTCGACCTTTCCCTACACCCCTTGAAGTCTTAACCTTAACCGTTATAGCTACTTTTTGGCATTCAGAATCAACCCCGCCTCATAGGAGATAGGCTTGCCGTTGCAACGTGGAGGGAGCACTATGAAATGTTGACAATCCTCATTTATTCGGACACGACTTGAGTTTTGTTATACAATACAATAAATAATCAAAATTATGAAAACCAAATATATTAATTCGTTGTTCTTCTTCACGCAATCCATCCTTTGAAGATGGGGAATTCGAAGATAGCTGCGTCGAATACAGATTCTTCTTCGTCCTTCTTTTCTGAAATAATTCATTTGAATACATAATATTCTAAATATGCACGATGTGCAGATGTAAAACATACCGATATTGTTGGTGGCAATCCATTTGGCGACGGGATCGATGGAAGGAGAGGAGGGAGAGGAGGAAGAAGAGGAGAGAGATGAAGGAGGCATCGAGGAACGAAGCTGACGATAAATTTCGTGTCGATCTCCGTAGAAATTCTCCGAGTATTCCTCCCGAATCGCTTTTGCTTCCATTCCCTGCAATCATTAGAATGGAATACTATCTATTCACTTATTCAGAGATTTATGAATGGATTGATCCTAGATATAATATGATGGATGTAAAGAACATAGAGTGGAATGGATCTTACTTTGATAGTGCATTCTTCATCCGCAGTGAATCGAACATGGGGATGCTCGAATTGAAGGACGGTGAAAGCGTTGATAATCTCATTAACTGATTCACGATCGATGTCTTCCATCAGTTGAGGAGGAGAAGGCATCAGATGATGAGGAGAGTAGAAATACTGGTCGAATGAATCCCACGAGGTGAAGGGAATTGGAGTGAACCACACCATGGAAGGGCAGTTGATGGGATTATAGAAAGCAGAAGGATGAGACATCAGTGTAGCTAATGAACTGTTTCGAGCTGGTCGAGGGTATTTATATCAACTGGTAATTTCAGGATGCTTCCGACCTCACGAATTCCACAGGCTGTAAATGTTCGGATTCCACGAGAGGAACAGGGCGAAAGTGTGTGGAATGCCAGGGGGATTTACAACATGATCTCGATGAAAAGTTCAATTAAATGAAATTCGAATCTCTCCAATTTGGATTGACATTCAATTCTCTTTAAAACTGCATGGACAGAATATAAACAAGTCATCATTGACTCGGAAAAAACGACTCGATTGAATTTGAATGCACTTCAGGTTCTGATACCTGATGTATTCTTATCCAGTACAGCATCCCAAATTTAGATAGTGTGGAAGACTCGACCTTTCCCTACACCCCTTGAAGTCTTAACCTTAACCGTTATAGCTACTTTTTGGCATTCAGAATCAACCCCGCCTCATAGGAGATAGGCTTGCCGTTGCAACGTGGAGGGAGCACTATGAAATGTTGACAATCCTCATTTATTCGGACACGACTTGAGTTTTGTTATACAATACAATAAATAATCAAAATTATGAAAACCAAATATATTAATTCGTTGTTCTTCTTCACGCAATCCATCCTTTGAAGATGGGGAATTCGAAGATAGCTGCGTCGAATACAGATTCTTCTTCGTCCTTCTTTTCTGAAATAATTCATTTGAATACATAATATTCTAAATATGCACGATGTGCAGATGTAAAACATACCGATATTGTTGGTGGCAATCCATTTGGCGACGGGATCGATGGAAGGAGAGGAGGGAGAGGAGGAAGAAGAGGAGAGAGATGAAGGAGGCATCGAGGAACGAAGCTGACGATAAATTTCGTGTCGATCTCCGTAGAAATTCTCCGAGTATTCCTCCCGAATCGCTTTTGCTTCCATTCCCTGCAATCATTAGAATGGAATACTATCTATTCACTTATTCAGAGATTTATGAATGGATTGATCCTAGATATAATATGATGGATGTAAAGAACATAGAGTGGAATGGATCTTACTTTGATAGTGCATTCTTCATCCGCAGTGAATCGAACATGGGGATGCTCGAATTGAAGGACGGTGAAAGCGTTGATAATCTCATTAACTGATTCACGATCGATGTCTTCCATCAGTTGAGGAGGAGAAGGCATCAGATGATGAGGAGAGTAGAAATACTGGTCGAATGAATCCCACGAGGTGAAGGGAATTGGAGTGAACCACACCATGGAAGGGCAGTTGATGGGATTATAGAAAGCAGAAGGATGAGACATCAGTGTAGCTAATGAACTGTTTCGAGCTGGTCGAGGGTATTTATATCAACTGGTAATTTCAGGATGCTTCCGACCTCACGAATTCCACAGGCTGTAAATGTTCGGATTCCACGAGAGGAACAGGGCGAAAGTGTGTGGAATGCCAGGGGGATTTACAACATGATCTCGATGAAAAGTTCAATTAAATGAAATTCGAATCTCTCCAATTTGGATTGACATTCAATTCTCTTTAAAACTGCATGGACAGAATATAAACAAGTCATCATTGACTCGGAAAAAACGACTCGATTGAATTTGAATGCACTTCAGGTTCTGATACCTGATGTATTCTTATCCAGTACAGCATCCCAAATTTAGATAGTGTGGAAGACTCGACCTTTCCCTACACCCCTTGAAGTCTTAACCTTAACCGTTATAGCTACTTTTTGGCATTCAGAATCAACCCCGCCTCATAGGAGATAGGCTTGCCGTTGCAACGTGGAGGGAGCACTATGAAATGTTGACAATCCTCATTTATTCGGACACGACTTGAGTTTTGTTATACAATACAATAAATAATCAAAATTATGAAAACCAAATATATTAATTCGTTGTTCTTCTTCACGCAATCCATCCTTTGAAGATGGGGAATTCGAAGATAGCTGCGTCGAATACAGATTCTTCTTCGTCCTTCTTTTCTGAAATAATTCATTTGAATACATAATATTCTAAATAGTTGTAAATGTGTTCGCGATATAAAATAGAAAAAGGAAAATTGAGGATCATCTTTTTTGACATATTGTCACTCACACATGAATGAGGAGACCGATCGTTTAAAGTATCAACCATCTCCTCAGGAACGAAGGAAAGTGAGAGTTTCACAAGGAGTGCATACATAATCTCAATTCCAGAACAAGTTCCGATGATCTTCATCTCATTTGGTCGGATATTTCCTCCCTTGAACATCATGGCTGAGTGGTCTAGTGGTATGATTCTCGCTTAGGGTGCGAGAGGTCCCGGGTTTAATACCCGGCTCAGCCCTACTTTTAGTTTGCATGGAATTTACTTTGCGAAATTAAGCATCTATCCCTAATAAAAATTGCAATCTATTTATCTCCCCATATTTTTCGAATTGAATATTTTTGTTTTATTGTTCTCTTGGAAATCGTACAAGTGACGAAAGATACAAATTCAATGCTTTTAAATTTAACAGATCTCCGACTTCGATGGCTGATCCTTTTGCAATTGTGTATATGAGATGACAAGGACGTAATGAAGAAGAAAATAGTGCCAGAATTGTTTTAGAAAGCTGAGATAACATCTCCTTCTGTATATCTGACCGACCGTCCACTTTCGACGCGTATCTCTGACCGCCCGTCCACTTTCGACGTATTTTTGGGTCGAGAACTCGGCATGGATTTACGCGATGTTCATAATTTATTTATTACTCAGTCAATACTGTAATTCCAATGCAGGAAGAAGTTGAAAATTGAATTGCTTTAAATGAGGTTATCTTCCAATTTCTTGAATTTGGAGCGAGGTAGGATGAGTTGTATTAGGAGTTGAGGTAGGAGACTATATGGAGATTACATGCAGCAAGAATAATGTGCTATTTTTGCATTTTCTATATTTCCTTTGGGACATAAAATAAAGAATAGCGTGCTGAAGAGATATGCGTGGGAAGACGAGTATTCACTCGAAAGGAGATAGTCAATGGATTAGTTAGTGTCATCAATAAATAAATATGGTGTAATCTGAATAGCTACTCCTGCTCGATCGTAGACAAAGAGAAGGTCGGGGGAGGAAGCTAATGAGTGGCTGTCTCAGATGATTCTCGTTGTGTTCGCCTTCTTCCTCCAGGTTTCTTCTCTCCTCTCCTTCGTCTTCCTCATCTCCTCTCGTCGTTGATGGAGGAAATCTCCTTCGGCGATCAGCTGCTGCATCTGTCTCTTCGTTAGCTGCAATGAAGAAACTGGCGATTGGATTGACTGGCCCTACTCTGCACTCTCTACTCTTCCTACCAACTTCGTTAAAATATTCCCTGAACAATATACGCTTTTAAACATCGTCGGTAACAATTTTCCGTATCAATTAACAGTTTATGTGATTGCTTTGATTGAGCTCAACTCTTCGCGTAATGTGAAACATCTATTTCATGGATATTGAGAAGAAGTGATACTTACGAGTAGTGGCGTGATCTGGGCCAAGTATTCGTTGGTGCCCAGCCTTTTCAGTTCGTCCAGAATCTGCAGGAGAGAAGTGGGTTAAGGAGAATATTCGCATGTGCTCACTCAATCAGTGCTGTCAATCGCCTGTACTAACTGAGATGACACGAAGAGACTTGCCTCGGTGTCGGCTGCCGTTACTCTTCCTCCTACCCGCACAACGAAGACAGCCATGGCCTCCTCCTTGACTGAAGCATTCTGAAAGTGATCGGAGGTCAATTTATCACTTTGAGTGGCAAGTGATTTATGCATATCCTGATTCAATTATCTAAGAATGCATCTCTCTCATTTTCGGGGAAGGAGCAAACCTCGTTTTCGCAGTAGTTGGAGACGACGCTGTACGTCGTGTTATCGAAGGAATGCACTGCTGCCAACTCAAGCGTGAAGCTGCAAATGATGCTCAAAAAATGCTCGCGATGTATGATAATCTTGATCGTGAATGAATAGTACTGACCCAGTGGAGTTGTGAAGGTTTTCTTCGAGGGAGAAGAAAATGTGGCAGAGCGTTCGAGGATGCATGGAGGGGAGAAAGGCCAAGAGGGCCTGAAGATGAATGATATTCCTAAATATTGTGAATGTGTGACCTGCTCCCGATCCATGCAGCCCTTGGAGCATCCTCGGATGGTGCATTCCTCTCTGCATTCCTCGCTGTCTTTGCTGCAATAAGACAACATGATCATAGGGGAAACACAGTTTAGATCTAAATAAGAAAGGACAGTGGGCATTCTTACTATATCTACAATCACTTTCAATGTTGCTGGAATAGCGAATGGTACACTTCGATAACGATAGAAGCTACTCACGGGCAGTCTCTGAGATCACAGGGGAGGTGGTAGAGGTAGTGACAGTCTCCCAGATCCCCGTAGCAACCCGGAGTGTTACAGGCCTTTACAAAAATATATTATTCGGTGTCGCACAGTTCAATGAAACTGTATTATTCGTTCTGACAACAAGATCTCAACTGTATCTCCAGATAATCTTAGCAACTGGATCAAAGGAAAGTGCACTCACTTGCTGGCAGAATCCGTCGCCCTGCATCGATCTGCAGTAGGACGAGCAAGAGTCCACGTCCATTTCTGCAATGGAATGTATCTCAAATTATCTGCCTGAGAATCTGCAGACCGGTGTGATTGGAGAGATGTGCAGGGCGTCCATGAGGGTATCTCGCTCGTCTTCGGGCAGCGATCGCCATCCAGGCACTCTCCAAGGATAGAGTTATTTTATCGATTAGCAAATTTGACATACCTTATTGGACTCTTCTTCTGTGATACTCTGTTCTCCCTTTCCATGACAAGAGCTGATGAAGATAATGAATAGGAGCAGAAAGGAGACTAGGGAGTTCATCTCAACGTTACTAAGTTGGAAAGGAAAATTACGAATATTCAGTGAATTATTTGCATTAAACTGTGGTTTAGTATAAATATTTCGCATACTCTTTTGCTCAGTGGAAATGTTCGTTAGGAGTGAAAGAAGTACTGGAGGATGGTATTGGAAGAGAAAATGAGTCCTGTTCTGTGAAAATAAGACAGTTTCTATGCGCGTTTTTTGTACACAAAAAAGAATTTAAGGGTGATAACTCATGTCCATTTGAATTGTCTAACGTAAATGATTTATACGTAGTTGATTTATTTTAAATGAAGAGAGGTTTTATCTAGAGTCTAGTGACCAATGAGCGAGAAAAGTCTGAGGAAATAATGCGCTCTCGCATGCATCCATGATGATGATGATGTGGGGGAAAGAGGGAGAGTCTCAGAATGACGTACGGAGCAGAGCGGTCAGAGGTCGTCAGTGGACGGGGAAAGGGAGAGATGGAGAGAAGAGAAGGAGATGGGAGAGAGTAGAGAATTGGTTTCTAGAATCGGGAGGACGAGAGAAGAGAGGGAGAGGGGATACTCTGCAGGGCATCGGTCAAAAGTCGAAAGGAAGGGAGAGAAAAGAGTTTGTGCAGCGAGTAGTTAGACTAGAGTATTATGTAAAAGAATGAGCAGATTGCTAAATTTGTTTGGACAATAATTTCTTACACTAGTTAGTACGCCCGATTTCTTCAAAAAAAACGTGAACAAAAATTCAGATAAGACAACTTCATCCAAAGAATGAGAATAACGAGAGGATAAAAATTCACCACTCGGGAATGTTCAGCTAAGCGGTGGCTGCAGAGAGCATCAAGAGAAGAAGTGAGTATATAAACTTCTTCCACAAACAACTCATCCCCTCCTCTCGCCAAAGTGCATCCATCAGTCTCGGCCACTCTTGCCTTTCTCTCTCGCGTTTCTCCAGAGATGCCAGTATTTCTCTACTCTCTTGCACCCAATGGACGTTAGAGAGAAGTTGTTTGTTTCACAAACCGAAGAATGTGATAGGGAAACTAGAATCTCTTCTCGTAATCTTCCAATGGAGAATGCCAACCTACATTCACATCTTATTTTCCAAGCAAGAACAATTGAACAACCTTCCATTAATACTTTTCATTCTATGTCAAGGGTGTGCAATGTTCAATTCACAAACAGCTTTATCTCTTGTAGATCATCTTGAGGAACTTCTCTCTACTTCCCCTCAGTATCCGACTGCATAATTCCTCTTGTCTTGCGTGCTGTCGATTCTGGTCATGATCACCTTATTCTTCCCGGTGTACAATATCTGCAGTTTTCAGAATTACTATTTTAGAAGTTCCTTATCTTCGAGTACCGCAGAAGTGGCGTTGAAGCGCTTCTGCCAGCTCTGCAAATATACCTCATATTTTAATTTGATTTTCATGTTTTTCGTAGATTTAAAATAGGTGTCAAAACATACAACGGAGTGCTGGTCGTAGGGCGTGGCGCAGTGGTAGATCTTCCTGCACAACTTGTCACGCAGAGGAGTCTGCAAGTAGTGATTGATAGACTTGATCTTTGATCTCTTCCTAGCACAGTTCTCGTCAACCCATATTAAAGGAATTCAATTAAGTGAGAAATTTCTTCAGTTGCAAAAAGACATTCCAACGATGGTCCATTCTATTCTCATCGATTTGAGAAATTAGTATGTAAGTCTCCATAAGAAAAAACATGAAGCTCACATTGAGTGCGTATCGATCAAAGACCATCTTCTTCTTCTCCATCGAGTAAAATGCCATCGGAATATGCTGGAGATCGTTGAAGTCGGGAGCTGAAATACAAGTGTCGCGCGTTTGAATACTCATAGACCCAGCGCATGTCATGATCAGAAAAAAATAGAGACAATTACTATGGGTAGCTAAAATTGAGATCGCCTATCACTTTCATTCAACAATTTTCACCAATAATATAGGAGGGGAGGAGAGATCGAAGATCACTCACTTTTGGCGTTCTTGTACATTCGTAGTCGCAGCATGGCTCGCAAAGCAACGATGATGTTGGTGTGGAATGGCCGTTCGCCCATGCCAGATGAGACAATCTCCGTGACCGTCTGCAAGGAAAGGGTACGGTACTTGAAGTACTGTAGGCAAGTTACGGTATGCCGTATGCAGCCTTGTGATTACGGTAGCACACCCACCATTCTGTTCGAGACGCGAATCGGCACGTTCAAATCGAATTCCTTGCCGCCCAATTTTCTGAAATTGTTTTATTTTGTCGGTTATTTACTTGCGTTCTCACGCTTTCTTCTCCGAGATGGTCACAGCGAGAGTATCGGGCAGCTTCAAGCTGAAAATAATCGAGTATGCCGTATTTTATCGACTCTATATTAAATTATTCTTATTGTTTTGTGGTAAACACGATAATGGAGAGAGAACTGACGTCTGGTTGGTGTTGTGTATCTTTTCATGCGCCCCGAAGAGGAAAGAGATGGAGGAACCGACGGAGGACTGCAAGGAGAAGAGATGAACAATCAAGCAGTGGAAGAAGATCGCCATCTCGACCTATCCATCGTTGGCAATCAGCCAAGTTGCCATAACTCACTTCTGAGCAGAGATAAAAACGTGAAAATTTCCGAATTTTTTATCGTTGGCGAAAGCTAGGCAATGGTAATGAAGAGTCTTTTTTAATTTTTTTAATTTTTTTTTTTAAAAAATTTACCGCTATTCCTCCTATAATCATGGCTACGCCTAGAAAACCCACCAATCCGATCATCTTCTCAAAGTCGGTAAACATCACGGGCTTCTTCGGATCATTGAATCCTTGCGTCGTCGCCTCCTTAAAGGAAGGATATCACTAGGCTAATATGTGTGTTTTGTCGAAATGCACTATTGACAGGGGCGCCCATTCTTCTGTCATCGTTTCTGTTGTTTCACATCACTATTTTCTTCTCGGTTTGTGGCTCATATTCGGCCCAAACCATATCACAGTGGAGATCAATAGTTGATTCCTAGCTACTCGATGCAGTATACGATAGAGTGCAGAGATCATATACCATATTAAATCTATACAGTGCATCTCTTTGTCTACCGTAGCCCAGTCTCCTACAGTACGACGACCAGATACGGTATTCACCCATTCCTCCTCGTTGAAGATGAGCAGGAAGGGATTCCTCAGTGCCTGCAGCAGTACGTGTCGATACACCTGCAGATTGGGATACTGTATCTTCTCAATTACCGTAATCCCATAAGCTAAAATAATCGCGTACCAAAAGGAGTAGGTCATCCGTGAAGAGGTGCTCACCGCGTTCTGAATGAGCCAGTTCGTGCTCCATTATTTCTGTAATTTGATAGTTACGGGATTATTGAGGAAACGGAGATGTTGGTAATAGACAATTCGGCACTTCTTTACTTCGTGGAGCCAATCCATCATAAATGAGATTGCTATTGGAGTCATTGAGCAAATAATTAGATAACTATACAAACTTTAGAATATTTATGAAGATGTAATGACTAAGTATGTCAAATTCCCATAGCAACCATCACAATCCCACTCAAATTCCCAATTATTTTGGGCTGATCCCGTGAAATAAAGAAGTGCCGATTATTCACCAGCGCATGCGTTGATAATCTTCTTCACTAGGGCTCCAGTGAATCCGGGCACAGTGTCCACTCGGAAATTATCCGTCTGAAATGGACGGCGTCTTCTTTTGATCTTTGATCTCTCGACGGCATAAAGTCGCAACTGATCAAGCTCACCTTCTGAGTCGTGTCACGACGCCAGTAGTTTTTTGATCTTTTTTGACCTAGGAAGGAGAAATGAATAGTACGGTGAAAAAAGTTTACGTACGCAATAAATCAAGTTATTCAGATCGCAAACTTATATAAATAATTAGTTCGCTCACTCCTTGGATGCTCATCGGGTTTGGCCTCTGACAGATTAGCGTTCATTTCAATGGTCCACGTTCTTCTTCCAATATCCGTGTTCGCTTTCGGTTGAATGCACTGCAATGAGATCGGAACGAAATATATGGAAGCCAACTCTAATTCTTAGTTAGAGCGATTTCAACACGCAGTCTGGTTTCCATGATCACAGATCGATCAACGGAGAATCGCATCATAATTTACAAGTTTCTCACATCGGGGACATCGTCCATGTTGAGATCGACGTAGTTAAGATGTTTCCTGTACATTTCCTGTCGGTCGACGATCTCCCATGGAATGAAGAAGAGCTGAAGGAAGAGACTCAACATCCATCAGATCTTCACTCCCTTCCCCTCAATTTTGTGTGCTGACAAGGCCCGATACAAGGTGATGACGAAAATTAGATGAAGCATCACTTTCGATTTGATGTTTATAAAAAAGAATAATTCATCCCACCTGATTATCCCTCGGCATTCCTTTGCTATTCGTCATCGGAATATCTACTTGATTATCCCAATCTGTGATAAACCTTAATAAATATATTATCGACAAAAATTCTGCATGCTTCAGTACCTGAGAATGAAGGGCCGCTTGACCTTGGCGTGGAAGGTGTGGAATGTATCCTTCCTCAAATTATATGTTGTTCTTTCTACGCCCAGGATTACGTTTAATAATCAGGAAATCCCTTTGATTACTCCCTCAACTGACTTCATTCCCCCAATGTGCCTTGAGTAGACATGACGCATGTTCAAGTAGTATAATAAAGTCTTATTGTCGGGAGGAAACATATCAGGTCGCAGCATCGAATTGCATAGAAATGCCTCAAATAAGAGATTCGATTAGACGCATAACGCACAATACAGTAGCGCCAATAAGTATTGAAACGATTTGTTATTTTGCTATAACCTTGTAGCTGATTTGTTTAGCAATTTGGATGTTGTGGTACTATATGCCAAATCGATCGAGGAATACGATGCACATATTGCGTCATCACGTGCATCATAACTGATTGCGTAGTGATGGCGCATTCGAATTTCACTTTTTTAAACAGGCGTTATTCTTACACAGATTTTTTCCAGCTTGCCAAACTTTCTGACGTTGGAGATATTACCGAGGCCTATCCAGAATAAAAATTTGAAGTTGCTGCTCCGTCGCACATTGGCTGCAGCCTTGCCGCAAAATCGATGTCAAAAATTCTGATATCGGCTCCTAGTCAAGCTAGAGACTGGTTCAAGGCATCAAAATGATCGTCATCATGAGTTCAGATGATCTTGAGAATATGAAAACAATATCTCAACATTTGCCCTCAGGGCATGAAAAAATCACTTTTTCACATGACCACTTTTTGGAGATTCATAACTATGTAAGAACTGTATGTAAAAATCTGGTTTTTGCTTAATCATGTTCAAAATATTGTAATAATATGATTCCCAACTTTTTAGACCGTTTGGCTATCTTCCCTGTTCGCTGCGATCGTGTTTCGGAGGTGCAAAGTGGTCGTGATTGCAAAACCCTTCGAAAACATGTTTGAGAGAAAGTTATGGAAAACTTTTGTTATTATGTGTACATGTCCAACACGTTATGAAGAACTGAATCCCAACTTTTTGAAATGTTTTAATAACTTTGGGCATAGTTGGAGGGAGGGTGCAGACGAAAATTGCACGTCGGAGACTCGAGAGTGCCTCCGAAAAAAGATCACCGCGGACAGGAAAGATTTCCAAACACTATAAAAACTTGGGAATCATAATTCTACAACATTGTGAACATGACTAAGCAAAAACGAGATTTTTATATACAGTTCCTACATAGTTATGAATCTCCAAAAAGTGGTCATGTGAAAAAGTGATTTTTTCATGCCCTGAGGGCAAATGTTGAGATATTGTTTTCATATTCTCAGGATCATCTATTCTCATGATGACGGCCATTTTGATGCCTTGGACGAGCCTCTAGCTTGACTAGGAGCCGAAATCAGAATTTTTGACATCGATTTTGCGGCAAGGCTGCAGCCAATGTGCGACGGAGCAGCAACTTCAAATTTTTATTCTGGATAGGCCTCGGTAATATCTCCAACGTCAGAAAGTTTGGCACGCTGGAAAAAATCTGTGTAAGAATAACGCCTGTTTAAAAAAGTGAAATCCGAATGCGTCATCACTACGCAATCAGTTATGATGCACGTGATGACGCAATATGTGCATCGTATTCCTCGATCGATTTGGCACATAGTACCACAACATCCAAATAGCTAAACAGATCAGCTAAAAGGTTATAGCAAAATAACAAATCGTTTCAATACTTATTGGCGCTACTGTATATTCTCAAAATATTTTAGACGATCACTTATTTTTAAGAGCACGTTTGCGTAAGAGTCGGACAAAGCCTGGCACCTTCAAAAAATGGTCATTCTCTGAAACTTTGTGTTTTGATGTTCTCAAGTATGGCGATGACGATGGACACATTTATTTTGATCGTAGATCAACCGTTGATGCAGATGACGTCGCGACTAAACTAGATATTTACTCATTTCTCAAGCCTAAATACCCCTAAAATTAAGATAATTGGTTTCCAGGGTCAATATTTTATCGCGAATATGATTATATATTTCATTTTACAATAATATTAAAAATAACAGAGAAATCATAACTTCTCGTAGAGGCCAGGGTAATCGGTGAGAGAAACACCAATCTGACCGGAATGATGAGAAAAAATTTATTGTGTTTTTGAATTTTCAAAAATCCATCTGGATAAGGATTTATGCAAAATGAAGTGAGTGATCTTGTATCTAAATGTGAGGATTCTCTTCCCCTCGATCCCTTGACCTCTCCCAGCCTCCTCTGACTGTCTACACTCTCTTCCCTTCCCATTGTCTCCCAAAGACGAGGGGCAGAGGAGGGAAGAGAGGTCACTCCGAGGCAGAGACTCGGGTAGATCAAGGGATCGAGGAGATGAGAATCCTCAGATTTAGATAGAATTCCACTCACTTTATTTTGCATAAATCCTTATCCAGATGGATTTTTGAAAATTCAAAAACACAATAATTTTTTCTCATCATTCCGGTCAGATTGGTGTTACTCTCACCGATTACCCTTGCCTCTACGAGAAGTTATAATTTCTCTGTTATTTTTAATAATTTTGAAAAAATGAAATATATAATCTTATTCGCGATAAAATATTGACCCTGGAAACCAATTATCTTAATTTTAGGGGTATTTAGGCTTGAGAAATGAGTAAATATCTAGCTTAGTCGCGACGTCATCTGCATCAACGGTTGATCTACGATCAAAATAAATGTGCCCATCGTCATCGTCATACTTGAGAACATCAAAACACAAAGTTTCAGAGAATGACCATTTTTTGATGGTGCCAACTACAGTACCGGACAAAAGTTTCGCAACAAATTTGTCATTGTCATAACTTCGTTCAAAATTGAGCTAGAGACGTATGGTTGGAAGCATTCGAGAGGTAAATGTCAGGAGAAAATAGTCATACGGTATATGGTCTGAAACACATTTATCGCGGGTTTCTGAATTTAATTTTCTGCATCACAATTTTCATGTATTTTTTGAAACTCAACCGAAAGTCGATGTTATATCGCACGAACTGCGATGAAAGTATAACCATTGATGTTTACAATCCACTATCTGGCTTGCTCGTTGCACATCAGAAAGAGCTAATATATCGATATTCCGAGACCTCCGAGATGTATTAGGTTGTGAAAAAAGTAATTGTAGATGTGGACCATGAAGTTTTAGCACGCCTAAAATTCTTTTCATTTAAGATCTCAAGCTGGCTCAATAGCATATAGTAGGGCTACACTTGGACAATATAATTATGTATTCCAATCGCTTCATGCTTTTAGGATACCCGGGAAGTCCAAGTTTTGTCAAATGTGATACTTTCACTCTTTTCTAAAAATATTTCCCGTCTCTCGTATTTTGTGGGGGAAAAGGGCTGTACATTTTCATATAGTGTTGTGAGAAGCACATGTGCAGTTCTTTCGAAAAATAGGTCTAACGCCGCTCTGCCCTCAACATAGCACGATTTACACATCACTGAATTAATACCTCAGCTAATACACACTTACAAGCGATAACGTTTCCTGCTTCGAGGTTCAATCAGACTGGTTTCTAGATAAGTGCGCTCCCATGATACACTATGGTGTTGCATACCACAGAGAAACATTTGAACTCATCCCTTCTCTACTTGTAGAAAACATAGATTTTCAGTATTGATGAATACAGGCCAATATTGCCAAATTTTCAACTTTCGGTGTACGGTGAATGAATAATTTTCCTCAAAAGGGAGCTATCACCTGACTTTGCCCAGTCGTATACTGATACATAAAGAGTAGCTTTAACAGATAACCACAAAATTTAGGGATTTTCACCAACCCTGGAAAATGGAAGACTTGTAATATACGAATTTCGATGTTCAAATTTCATAGTCGGGATGCTGAATGTTACATGTTTTGGCAGAAGTATTATATGCACACCTAAATATAATTGTAAGTTAAACAAGGAAAGTGCTTTTCGTTTCACTACATTTGAGATGGTTATATCAATAGTAACGGATGCACGGTAAAAATAAGTATTTCTGTTGATGTGCGGTAGGGTCAAGTTAAAAAATGAGTGTATTTTCTGACAGGCCATTCGGAGCGGACCAGGTTTACATGTTGTATTGTGATATCCGTATGCCATACTTTTCGCATGTGACGTAATATTTGCCCTATCCTAGCTTTCCATGGATTGCTGGACCGAAACGTACTCAGTAAACATTGTTTCGATGTAGCTTTGTCTTAATACTGTGGCCTCAATACCAATTGGAAAAGCTTGAACCTACGCGCGATAGAAAGGGTATCCAAGCACTCAACGAGCACAAGTAACAATATGATAATCAGGCGGCAACCAAAGACGGGGTATTGCAGAATCGAAAATTTAAAAATCTACAATTACTTTTTTCACAACCTGATATTTGAACGGCAATATCTTCGCTCCCAGTTGAGCGATAGGGCCCTTATTTCGCAGCTACTATACACTAGTAATGTAGAAACATTTTACCAAGTTTGGTAGTGATCAGACAACAAATTGCAAAAATCGAAAAATTTTGGACATGCATTTTCATACGCGTGAAATCGACCTTTAACGCAATCGAAAAAAAATTCGATTTCTTACCCCTTTATGCAGAATCTATTAATGAATAAGTGTGCGAAATCGTGAAGTGAAACGATTTGTCCAGCACATTTTACAGCCCAATAACCAGAGAGAGTCAGAACCGCCAAAGTCGTCAGAAATGTTCCGTAGCGAAAGTCGACCTAGTATATCGGGAGAGTTTCTTTAAAATTGGCTCAAATTCAATGAGAAATGTGCATACCTAGGACTGGCAAAGCTGCTAGGAGCGTTTTATGCAATTTGAACAAGATTCAATTTTACCTTGTACCGTGTTTAAAGGTTTACGACTATATTACTCTCTGTGGTTACTTGGGTGTAAAAAGTGCTGGACAAATCGTATCACTTCGCGATTTCGCACACATGCTCATTAATAGATTCTGCGGAAAGCTGCAAGAAATCGGATTTTATCGATGACGATAAAGGTTGTTTCCAAGTGTATGAGAGTGCATGTCCAAAATTTTTCGATTTTTGCAATTTGTTGTCTGATCACTATCAAACTTGGTAAAATGTTTCTACATTACTAGTGTATAGGAGCTGCGAAATAAGGGCCATATCGCTCAACTGGGAGCGAAGATATAGCCGTTCGAACACATCTCGGAGGTCTCGAAATATCGATATATTAGCTCTTTCCGATGTGCAACGAGCAAGCCAGATAGTGGATTATAAACATCAATGGTTATACTTTCATCACAGTTCGTGCGATATAACATCGAATTTCGGTTGAGTTTCAAAAAATACATGAATATTGTGATGCAGAAAATGAAATTCAGAAACCCGCGTTAAAAGTGTTTCAGATCATATACCGTATGACTATTTTCTCCTGACATTTACCTCTCGAATGCTTCCAACCATAAGTCTCTAGCTCAATTTTGAACGAAGTTATGACAATGACAAATTTGTTGCGAAACTTTTGTCCGGACTGTATATGAGTGACTATCTGAGAGAACTGAGCAATTCAAGCTATATGCCGTACAACGAAAAATAAAGTCCCAATGTAAAGAATGTTCTAGGGGTAACTTTTCACGTAGAGTTCGAAAATCGACCTTAGAAAGCCGTATCTCTGACCCCTCATTTCCAGTGTCGCGCTGGATCTGGGTGGTCGGTTTTTGTATCTTTTGAACGGCTCATCCAAACCTCATAAATGTATAGTAATTCTGAAAGATCTCGACGAGATAAGCATTTTTACCGTTGGAAATGAAAGTCTAGCTCATCTGTGAAAAAAATTATGACCATTTGAAAAATTTTCCAGGACTCAAAATTGCCGTCTTGGAAAATTTTAATCCGAATGCCCCTTTTTAAATATGTTAGTTAGATTCTACGTGAAAAGTTACCCCTAGGTACTTATTTTCGCTCCAAAAGAGGCCAATGCATGGGGTCTCCCGATTCGCCGAAGATGTCATTGTCGTAATTCTTTGTAGAAATATGTGTATTTCAGGCGAATCATTGCCAAATAAGATCAGTTTTTAACTAATTTGCCGAATCTAGAATACGTAAGTAGAAATACGCTGAAAATTTCGGGGTTTGGCTCAAGTCTAAAAATTCGATTTTTCCAACTTCGAAAAATCTCAATTTTGAACGTTGTTATCTTAAAATATTAAAATGAAATGTCGCATTTACCGGGTAAATCTTATAATATGTACCGACACAGATTAGAAAATGGTGTAGAGAGGCTCCTCACCAATTGCGATACTTGAAATATTCTCGCCTGAAAACGCTATTAAGAAAGAGCAGGATTTGCAATATATTGAATTTACAAAGCATTTTCTTTAAAAATTGGTCAATTTTGTTGATTAATGCTTTCTCGCTCATTACGTGTTGATTAAAATTGAATAGAGTTCAGTATGCGTTGTTTTCAAAGTTTCGATTTTCACAATGGTGAAAATTTCGATTATTTTCGATCTTTGAAATATGTACGTGCGCACATATTTTCCGAACACCTTGCATGCCAAAGTTGTTGTACGCTTGATATTATTCCATTCCCATCGAAAATACCCATTATTTGTTCGTAAATATTATCGACATGCTCTCAAAACATCGTTTTCGGCCAAGAATATTTCAAGTATCGCAATTGGTGAGGATCCTCTCTACAACATTTTCTAATCTGTGTCGGTACATATTATAAGATTTACCCGGTAAATGCGATATTTCATTTTAATATTTTAAGATAACAACGTTCAAAATTGAGATTTTTCGAAGTTGGAAAAATCGAATTTTTAGACTTAAGCCAAACCCCGAATTTTTCAGCGTATTTTTACTTACGTATTCTAGATTCGTCAAAATTAGTTCGAAACTGATCTGATTTGGCAATGATTCGCCTGAAATACACATATTTCTACAAAGAATTACGACTACTACATCTTCGGCGAATCGGGAGACCACATGCATTGGCCTCTTTTGGAGCGAAAATAAGTACGTAGGGGTAACTTTTCACGTAGAATCTAACTAACATATTTAAAAAGGGTCATTCGGATTAAAATTTTCCAAGACGGCAATGTTGAGTCCTGGAAAAATTTTCAAATGGTCATAATTTTTTTCACAGATGAGCTAGCCTTTAATTTCCAACGGTAAAAATGCTTATCTCGTCGAGATCTTTCAGAATTACTATTTATTTTTTTTTTCCAATTTTTGTACTTCCGATGAATATTCGTCTTTCGCCTAAGTCCAGCAACGTTCCCCTGATTTTTATCATCACTTCAGTACAAATAAAATATAAAATAGGTTTAAGTTCGAATAGTCGATTGCAAATAACTATCGGACAGTACGCGTATTTATTGGAATACGACTTCCGCTGTTTATCTCTGCTTTCTGCAAAAGTCTTGCACGAAAGGGGGAACGAACAAACGGTCCCGTGACACAAGGCCAACGAGCTTCACCACTACACCATGCGGAGAGGTGCTGGAGTCGTTCCTCTGGGGATACTTGATTACTAGGCATCGGAATAGGCTCCGCCCACATGCACCTTTCGACGATCACCCGTTGAACTACTCAAGAACACTTTTCGAGCCATAGCAGAAGTTAGAGTTGAGATATCGACAAACGGTCAAAAGTATCATCTTATTAGGTTCCTTACGGACATTTTGCGTAATGTTTGCCGTTAACTGCGAAAGTTCGGCAATCCACGTTGTGGTCCCTAACTGTATAGTCGGATTTTGTCTGGTTCTTACGCGAACGGGCTCTTAAAGAAGGAGTAACACGAAAAATTAGTTCAATTCGCGACTATGTATGTAATAGAAGCCGGCAGCCCGAAAATGAATCACTTTATCCGAAGTTTCACAGACAGCTCTGAGGCTATTTACATACGCGCAAAGTTCATTGACAGCGCAGGGATGTGGCTAGTTCGTTTATGTTTCACTTGCTCTACATAATTTTCGCCTCGTTCTTGGGGTAATTTGGCTACAGTTTCCCATTGCGAGCGCAATAAGTTCGTGGTGGGACTCCCTAGCATCCATCCGTGTTACCCCTTCTTTAATTATAAAAATAGAACTGAATGGTCCGTTAATTTTACTCCGCAATGAGGACTGCATATGGTAGCATACGACTCGCAGTGTATTATCGATCCCCTACTCCTTCATCTACCGTAGTCCTCGATCCCCTACTCCTTTATCTACCGTAGTCCTCGATCCCCTACTCCTTCATCTACCGTAGTCCATGGTCTCACCGGAACGAAACACTTGCGCAGCATCTGCTTTCCCATGTGGCAGCGACGTGTGAGGATCGAACAGTCGAAGTCCTTAGAGATCAAAGATCAGATAAAATTATAGGGGTAAAAGATCGGATGAGGTCAACGATCACAGTGACGCTGCTTACTGATAACCTGTATGAGATCAAAGATCAATCGGAAGCATCGTTTACTTAGAGTGCAAATTTTACGTTCTGGATATTGAATACGACGAGGAAACCAAAGACTAATCAGGAGATGGCATATACAGAGATCAAAGATCACATTTTAGAGACCAAATATTAACCGGGTGAATCGTTTCAAGCGACGAGAAAGATGAGAGATAATCTTACCTTAGTGATGAATGCGCCCCCGTAGTACTCCCTCAGCTGCGGGTCTTCTCTCTTCGGCGGCTCCTCAATAGTAAAAGTCAGTTCTCGATAGACAGCCGTATCACATCCACCGTAACCCTCACTCACCCACTCAATTGTTTGAACCATATTGTATTCGAAGAAGAAAACGACGCCGAGCAAAGCGCCGATGACGACGATGAGATGAACGACCACGCGACTGGAATGATCTCTGATCTTTGATCTCTATTAATGCAAATTACACTGCGTATATCTGTTTTTCATTTCACATACACCCCATCAAGATGAGTGGCCGAAGCGTCCGGAGAGAGGGAGTGAGAGGAAGGGAGTGGTGTCTGGCTCACCACAGATCTCCGAGAATCGACGTCTTGTTCTTATCCTTCTTCTCTCGTCCTCCATCTGCTCTAGTGTCCACTGAGGATGTGCCACTTCTGGAAAGGGAACGGGTACAATAACCAATCAATAGTTTAACGTGATACAAAGCTGAAGCAAATGAGAACAGATTATCGATCGCTCCACTCGATCAGCTACAGTATTCCTCGGGAGTACGGTATCTTACGTCTTTCTCGCTCTGCGTGCACTCTTCCTCGATGCATCCGGAGTGACTGCCGGAGACTGAATTATCGATTACTTTTTCATTTATTTTAATTTGGAATACCTCATTCCTCACGCGACGTCGTGAAACAGTGTGCATCCTATAAAAGGGATGAAAAAATGAAAAATAGCTAGCACACCTCGATTTGGAGAAGAGACCACTGCACGAGACGAGATGAAAGGATGAGAATGAGAGGAGAAGACGAGAGAGGAGAGGGGAGGAGTATGGAAATGACCGAAGGGGACGGAGGAGGGATAGAGTGCAGATTTAAATATTCCTTTGATCGTTTAATACAAATTGGATAAATGATCAACCGATCTCGAGATGGTCTGTTCTCATCTCTCTCTCCAGTGCACGATGGTCATTCAACTGCGTGGTTTCCTGTGGTGTATGCTGCACACGGTGAAGGTGCTTCCAAGATAAATGAGTATATAGTTGTCTACAGACGAAAACGCTAGATGAGGTAGTTCGGTGAGGCCGACGGCGAGATAGGACTACATATCCTTGCTTGCATCGACTGCTTCTAGGGAACGTTACCTTCCGCAACCGAGGTCCCTCCGATTTACCGAACCCGGGGGTTTAAATCTGTGGCTAGGCCGCACACATATCAATCGACTAAGAGTACATGGAAAATCATAGTGATCTCTCCCGTAGATCAAAAAGAAGAAAATTTTTAAATCTGTGCGGATTTCCTCGTAGTGAGGACTCGTTTGTTAGATAATCCACCCAGTATTTTTGCCCTATGATTCGTTATAATGCGAATTTACTGTGAGAACATTGGAAAATGAATATTTTGCTGTATCTCTCCCCTTATTCTCTTCAACCCATCATGCGCTGCAAGAACAGGTTTATCCTTGCTTCATTCTCTTTGAGCAGCTCTGACCTTCCTATGTAACATGGCTGAGTGGTCTAGTGGTATGATTCTCGCTTAGGGTGCGAGAGGTCCCGGGTTCAATCCCCGGCTCAGCCCTACCTTTTGTGGATCGAGATACAGGCCTCGTTCTACTCAACTCACATACTCTCTCATCCCGTATAAAGGATTGTGCCTTTGCTCTTCGAATCGGTCGTAACGGCTGAGATACCATTTTGACTTATACCTTTATAAACTACGATCTGCGTCGAATTATAGCTAGAAGCGAAAAAAACGATATGAAAAGTTTGATAAGCATCCTTTAGGAAACAAAATGGGAGTAGCAAGCTAACATATCATAAATAAGAACTTCGTCAGGACTCTTGTCCAATATCATACATAATAGAAATGTCTCCATTCCCCCTCTCGTTCAACAGTTTGCCGTTCTCACTTCTCCTTCCCCCTCTCTTTCCTCTGTCCGTCGTCTCTGCCCCGGCGCCAGTAGAGAGCACTCGATCCATACAAATGCATTCCTTCGAAATCCCATCAGCTTTGCGCAGAGGCGATAACGTGACCAATGAGGCTTAGCCGAGGTGCGTTTATTGCTGGTTGAAAACTTTTCCCAATTGCCCGCTACGGCCCCTGAAATACGGGTGCCGTATGCAATTTTTGCAAGCCCGAAGGGGCAAAAAGCGAATCTATCTTAGGAATGAAAGTTATGGCAATTAATTAATTACATAATTTATTTCTATCTATTTTGCCTAGTTTTCATAGCATAAGTGAATGAATCTGCGCTAAAAATTATTTTTTCTTTAAACATTAAAATGAACTATTGTTATGATCATGTAAATCAAAAATCAAACCGATATGTGAAGTGAAAAGGTGAAAAATAAACAAGCAAGAAAATCAGGTGCTCCAATATTTTCGTTTCCGTTCTAGTTTCATTATGAAAAAGGCAAAAAGATTCTGCGTTCGGGGAGAATCGAACCCCCGTCGAATGCTTGGAAGGCATCCATGCTGACCATTACACCACGAACGCGGATAGGGGCGAACTAAATCATACTCTTATCTCGTATCGACTTTTGTGTGAGGCGAGTGTGCATGTTAGGCAAGAGAAAGGGAATGGGCAGTATCACGTTGGATGATCACTTTGGGAAAACCATCTGACTGAACGCAAAATTTATTTTCGATGTATAAGTACTCTGAGTGATAAAACATTTACCGCGAAAAGACTGGAAGGTATTATTTTGCTACACTGTTTCATTTTCCTTCTGTGATACGATGTGTGCTGCAAGAACAGGTTAATCCCAGTTTCATCCTATTTGAGCAGCTCTGACTTTCCTAGGACACATGGCTGAGTGGTCTAGTGGTATGATTCTCGCTTAGGGTGCGAGAGGTCCCGGGTTCAATCCCCGGCTCAGCCCCACTTTTGCAATTCAAACGAGAAGTTCTGCTTACTGTATCGTGTCTGAGTGACGTTACTCCGTGGACAGACTCTTCTTCCTTGAGATCGGCGATGCAGGAATCCTTGCGACAGAAGGGTACACTGATTCGCAACAAGCGCATTCAACACACTGCGATATTTTGGAGATGGACTCGAACTGTTACTCGCATAAAAATCGACTTGAATAATTTATCAAATGATGAATATATATCTTTTTCATATTCTCTTTTGGGAATTTTTTTACAAATATCGTTGCTTGTAGTATTAACAATATATATTTTTTTAAATACATAGGTATAATGCGCGTCAAGAGAAATAACAAGTAAATAACTAACCGCGGAAGAGTAAAATAAATTAGCAAAACATGTAAACTATAAATCTAACGACTGCAATACGTCATTTGCTGCTTATTTCAAATCAGACTCCACGGACAGAAGTTCTGCTTACTGTGTCGTGTCTGAGTGACGTTACTCCGTTGTCAGAGACTCTTCTTCCTTGAGATCGGCGATGCAGGAATCCTTGCGACAGAAGGGACAGACTAGTCGGATGTCCTCTGAGAGATTCTGGCATTCATCACAGTCACACACATCGTGAGGCCGTTTCTGAATGGAGCAATCTCGACAGATAATGTGCCCGCATTGCTCGAAGTACACTCGTTTACGGGGTGTCTCATCGAGGCAGACTCCGCATCTGCGTGAGTTGTCCTCCTCCTCAAACAGTCTCAGGAATATCGCGTAATCTTCGCAAATCGGGCAGTTGTCAGCGGCTTTCTCCGAGCATTCGAGGCAGATGATGTGTCCCCCATCGCAGGATGAAACGACGCGCACCCGCGGATCCGCCTGATCGCACGCGCGGCACACGCGAGGGAAGCGGGCGAGAGGAGAGCTGAAAAGGGAAGATATTGGTATAAAGCCTATTAGAGAGAAAAAAAGAGTACCCATTCACATGAAAACTGTCTTGTTTCTTCCCAAGATCTGGTATTCCCCCCCCCTACCCTTGAAATTTCACTGCCCTAGCACGAGGATAACAGTGAAGTAGAGACTTTCTTCCTATCGATGGCATTGAATTTTCCCTCGTGGACAATTTAATGACAGAGGGGGCAACGGGAAATCTCTCAGTGGGTGGTCTGCAGAGACCCCCCAGGGGAGGAAATAATTGTAAAATCACAGAATATAGACAAAAATAAATAAAAATGGACTATTGCTGACCTTTGTTGGTTGGAATTCAGCTGAGCCTCCATTGCGTGCTTCCCTGGTGAATTACCCTGGAAAGGAATTATTGAACAATGCAATTTTGACATAATAACCATGAATATAGACGAGGGGGATAAAAAGAAAGATAACTCATGAGAAATGAATAATGTAGAATGAAGTGTTTCAAAGGAAAGTTCTATTCTGTTTCCAGTGAGTAGCGTGGACGACTCCGTTCTCCCTATGGCTGTTCCACGGGCGCCTCCGACGAGTGTGCAATAAACCATTTTCGATATTCTAGCGTGCTATGCTATTCTGTCAATTCAATGATTGCCACTGGACATGTGGGAGGAGGAACATTCGATATATCCAATATCACTCGAGAGATAATATCCTGTTGGCCACGACAACTTCCTATTCAGTTCTTCTCTTCTGCTGCAGTTAATACCGCCATTATTAAATATGTTCATTCATTAAATAAACAAATACAGTAAAGTGTCGGCAAAGGAGGAGAGGGCGAAACTACTCGGGAGTAAAGGGAGATTCTCACGGGGTTCTATGGGCTACGAGACAGATTACTACAACAGGACGAATGAATGAACGGGGATGCGAAATTGATCCATATAGAATACAAAATGCGAAGTGTGGAGACTGAGGGTGAGAGGACGCCTGGGATTAAGAGGGAATGGAACAGATTGGGGTGGGGGGAGGGGGGGAGTAGGGGAGGTGAGGGGGGAGGGCGAGGGAAAGAGTTGTACAAATACAAAATAGAAAGAATGGGCAAAGAAAGAAAACGGAAATTGAAGAAGCGGGCGAGAAAAAAGAATAAGGGAGCGGCCCTGAGGTGCCAATTGTGAATTATTACAAGAAAAGAAGAGAAGCTCAAGAGACGAAGGCCCTCGAAGGTCCAGCAGTCTCTTCGAAAAAAGCGGAGATACAAAATGACTATCTACTGTGGAAACGGCGGGAATAGAATATACAGGATAAGCAAGCGCGAGTAAATGAGAACACGATGAAGAACACGAATACCATGCAATGAGTGGAGATTACGAAAAGGTAAGGGTTTATTAGGAGGAGGAGCGGTGAGGTAGGGAAGGGGCATCTTTTTGGAAATGGAAATGGTGATCAACGAGTATTGCTCAATTGATACAATTCTTTTCTCCCGTTGGAGAGGTCACCTGTGTGGGGAGGAGAGAAACTCCTCAGGTTGAAGTAGGAGGGTTCCTTTCGGGGTTCCTGGGATTGAACAGGGTAGATCACATAGGAGGAGGGAAATGGGGGATAGAAAGATGAGTCTCTCGAGAGCCAAACTAGAAGCGGATAGATACGGTATTAGGTAGGTCAAGGAAGAGGTGAGAAGATAGGAACTGGGAAAATGGGAGATGGGAAGGGACTTATGCTGCTGCTAGCTCATCAGAGATAACGTGATCCATGAAGGAGTTGAGCAGCTTGGCCATCATGGTGGCATCTCCGAGGGAGGAGTTACTGGAGGAGGCAGAGGAGGAGGAAGAGGCCTGCAAGGCAAATGGTGAAGCCCGCCATTCGAGGCTCTCACAGGGAAGCTCTCTCGGTTTTGGACACAGTCAACTGCCGGAATTGGAGAGAGGGAAGAATGGAAATGAGCTGGGCCGAAAACAGAAATGCTCCGAATTGACTACGGTCAGTTCCTCTACCTTCATTCTAATGCAATCTCTCACCTCGCCTTCCTTGAGGGTGAAGTTCTCCATCACTTCGGCGACGTTGATGGCAGGGAGTTCGTCATCGACCTTCTTCTGCAAGAGAGACCATTCACATACTGCCCATTCCCGTTTCCATTGGCCCCTCGTGATCGTCTCTCCCTCTCGCCCCCTCTCTTCTCCTTGAGCAGGGAACTACGGTGGCCCTCTCCGTCTCTGCCCCTCAGGAGAAAGTGCAACTGCAGCGAGGAAGTGCAGAGGGAATGCGGGCGAGAGTGACAGAGAAGCAGGAAGAGAGAGAGAGAGTAAGAAATAGTCAGACGAAGAGAGGAGGGAGGGATGGAGGCAGAGACGCAGAGGAAGAGAAGTACAGACACACAAGAAGGACTACATCCTGACGACGTGCTTGCACCATATCCCCCCTCTCTCTCTCTTACTCACGACCCAAAGGGCATTAACCAAAACAAGTTCGCGTAGTTTCCTCCCTCGTGACGCGTCCTTCTGTGCACCCTTAGATGAGTGTACTCACCAGGTACTTGGGGTGATGGCGGTAGGGGGAGTCTGCAGGGCAGATTTCCGGCAGATCTTCCTCTGGGATCAGAAGCTTCGGCTTGAACTGCAAATGCATTGGTTACGGTAGTCGAGGGGAAGGTGCGGTATCTAGGCGGGAGCACGTACCTCTCCGTTGGTGATAGTGTTGACCTTGCTGGTGGAGGGAGAGGAGGAGGTGGAGGAGGACTTGTGCATCCCGAGTCTGCCGTTAGCCTGATCTGCCAGAGCTGAAAGAAGAGAGATGAGGAGTGGAAGGAGCAGGGAAAGATACGATAAGGAGAGGGGATATGCAGGAGATCTACTGTGCACATATAGCCTCAATTTCCATCCTCCCTCACGGAGTAAACGTGCGGTTAATACGAGAAGGTCGTAGTTAGGAGAGGGAGGAGGATAAATAGGGTGTAGATGGGAATCCATCAACTAAAGTACTCGTCCTCAGGAAGCGGCCGAAGGGAAGGCGGGGCGACCAAGTACAGAAGTGGGCGGGACTGTCGCGGTATGCGCGCGCTCTCGCTGCTGTCCGGCAAAAGTGCGCGACGGCGGAGATATTTGCCCTACTATTTGTTCGCTCAGGATGCATGACCTTTTTGATTAGAATGAGAGAAGAGGGAGTAGACGTGCATGGAGACGGAATGGATGCTGGGAAAGAGAGTGAGTGGCGCTGTTTTAAATAATAAGTCAGGTTGAAATTGCTGGAGAAAAAGATTGAAAAAGACGAAGATCGTCGTGTTTCCCAATCGTTTTTGTGTGGATGGATGGCAAAAAAACGTGAATGGTCCCGCCCCTTTCCTCCCTTCCTCCTCCTCTTCCTCCTCTCGTCGCTTCACGTGCTCACTGGAACACGTGGGTAAACATCGTCGACCGCCTTCTCTTCTCTTCTCCTCCCATCAACAGACAAAACAGCACCGCAAAACAGCGAACGGGTCAACGGCTGATTGGGAGGTTCCCTGATTCAGGCGATCTCTCCCCCACCTTCATAGCAGTTCTGTCGACTCGTCTCGACCCCGTCGTTTCTTATTTCGGGTTCTCCAGGGGTTTTGCGAGAAGTGGGCAGACAGTAAGTAGGGAAGAAGGAGGGAAGGGGCGACTGGCGAAAACAGCTCTTTTTCTTCTTCTCTTTCTGCTTCCGTTCGCTCTCCCTCGGTTGTTTCTTCTATCGCCATCCGTTCCCTTCTCTCTATCTCTTTCTATCCCCACTACTTCCCGATCGAAGACTGTCTGGACATCGAAGACCGGCTTTTAGCAAGACCGTGCTTCCTCGTATTCCTCTCTCTCACTATAGCGAGCCCAGATTTGGCGTGTAAAGTACGCGGAATGGAGCAGTAGATCACAACAAGAGTGCGGGAGGAGGACAACATGCAGTGAGGAAAGAGAGAGGCGCAGCAAGGACATCCTTCCCGCCCCATGACATAAGCTGGCGATGGAAAGAGGACTACGGTAGTACTGGGGGATGGTACCGTGGGGGGGGGGATTGGGTACGTACCGCTGGCGGCAATCTCCCTTCTCTCCTTCTCGTTCTCGATGTTGTTTCCTGCGGCGAGAAGGGTGTGGAGGAGAGTGGAGGATCTGCAAGAGTTACCTTATTTTTTGTAATACAATACAAATAAAAAGCAAATTATACAACAATAAATAAATTACCTCTGGTACTTGGCCTGGGCTGCGAGTTTCGCTACGGCGTCCTCTGCCTTGCTGAAAATAGAGAATGATTCGATTATTCAATTTAGTCAGATCCATCTGACCATGAGAACGAATACTTGGAAGAGAAAGAGTAGTCGATATTTTCCACCGCTGCGATTGCAACATCGCCCTCTTTTGTCTATTACGAGAGGAGAGGAGAAGTGACCGATCGAAAGAAGAGAACAACAAGAGGGGGTTGGTAGGTCAATTCCCCCCCTCGATGAAGACTCAGACGAAGCAAACAACTTGAGAGAGGGAGCATCTGGAGAATAATACAGAACTCCCCCCTCTTCGATAACACCAAAGGAACTACAGATGCGGGTTTCACTGCGCACAAGGAGTAATCATGCAGGGAGATCAATGGAAGAACGCGCACTGTTGATGCGGCGTGCTCTCTTTCTTCTCTCTCTACATATCATGCAGACGAGGGGAAAACTTTATTTATCATCATGAGCATTCAAATTGGAGGTTGCTAATAGGCGGAGGTGGATGGGGGAAACTCACTGGGCCATGGTGCGTGCTCTCTTGCGGTGCTTGTTAGCTGTCTCGGGGCTGATCGACGGATCGGGACTCGAGATCTTCGACGAGTTAGAAGAGGAGAGGGCCGAGTTCACACGGGGACGCATCAGCTGCAACCAAATCGTTGCTAACGAACACAAGTCTCGAACACTGCCATGGATGGAACGATCTAATTTGGGGAAGGGGCGACCTTGGACTGATAATATATGGAGAGAGGCATGTTGCAGTGTAGCTTAGGATGAAGGATGCTGATGGGAGTGGACGATGGAGTAAAGAGGGGAAAAGGGAGGGAGAGTGACTGAATCGGTGGACTCCGCCCATTCTGGCTGGAGAGAGAAGAGGGGAAAGGGCACCGTGCGGGCATTCAGCCACACAAATACAAGTTCGAGCGGAGGACGTTCGAGTGAAGAGAGAGAGGGAAGAGGGAAGAGGGCAGAGAGAGGGGAAGGGACGAAAACAAGAGGACTCAATCGGGCTTCTTTCCCTCTTCTCGAGCCTTGAAGTCGCACTGTAGGCAGAGAGAGACGAACTAAGGGAATAAGAAGGGCGCCGAAGGCACCAAAGACCGTGATTGGAGAGTGAGGGATGAAGGCTGTACTGGGAGAATTGAGGAATTGGAAAGGAGTGAGGGAGGGGAAGAACTTTCTAGCAAAAGAGGCTCAAGTAAACAGCACCGTAGTTGACCACTCTGAGCAATGTCCATAATATGCACTGAAAGACACGAAAGCCCTGCTCATTCCTCTCGCCCCTTCTGGGTTCAACCCTCCGTTGTTATCGAGGACTACCGTACTCTCCTTCTACCCTCTTTCAAAGCTCCTTTTAGAGTACTCGAAACGAAAATAAGGGGCTAGGAGTACTGTAGGAGACCGCCGGGACTTCTCGAAATGCCCGCTTAAAGATGGGCTGGCGATAGTAGAGGAAGAAGAGACGCCTAATAGAGAAGGAGCTTTTATGTGGATACAGTAATCTCCGGTCTGCCAGTTAAGCGAGGGACTGACTACAAGAGAGAGAATCGAACTTGTCCCGTCAAGGGCACGTAAGCAGGAAGTGTATGAAGACGTCGGGGACTAAGCGGGACTTCAAAATAGCCCCCAGGCACTATTTTGGACCATCCAGGGAGAGATCGAACGGACGCGTATATGGGTGCCTTTTCTAGAGGACAGTTCAGAGATCATATTTCCCAGACTGAGACATACGAGGGACCTGGAGGGGAGGTAGACGGGATTGTTCGAACGATCTATGGAACAGCGGATGGATTACGTGAAATTGAATGAGGGGGCTAACAATGAACCCTAGTTCATGGATATCCAAAGTTCATCAAGCTCTAGCAGAATTGAATGAGGTGAGTGGGTGTTCGCATGTCTACGTTTTCAATCGGCGTGCACAATGGGATGAATTGAATGGCAGGGGCAGTGCAAGAAGTGTGGGTTCTCCGACGAGAGACGGAGGTTCTGCGAGCGCTTGCCAATCTGGCAGACCCTTATCACTAGAGATTCACCCCCGACCGTCTCCGATGATTCTCCTCCTCCTCAACTCAAAAGTGCTAACGTATGCATCATTCACTCATGAGGGCAATCAGAGTGAGAGGGGAGATAAAAACATATTGTCGTAGAAGAGGAGGAGGAAGGGTGCCAGAAGTGCACGGAGTATGGCTAAAATCAGCCCGACAGGGACGCGCAACGGGTAGAAAATAGAGGGCCGCACGTAGATCCCTCCTCAAGAAAACCTCCATTCCACTGCATGATCTTGGATGGAAAACACCCTGAGGGCCCGTGGAATCACGTAGGATTGTCTCATAAATACTAGTTAAAACGAGGGTGGAGAGAGACGACCGAAGGATAGAAGAGGTAAAGGGATGCCAGGAACGAAGAAACGAGAAAAAAAAACAGAAGAAGAGAATAGGTGATAGGGAGGGGAGAGGGCGAGAGGGAGAACGGATCAGAAACCGAGATAGAGGGAAGACAGTTGCTGATGATTGTGCGTGTCGATTCCACAGAAAGATCTATGAATGAATAACAGGCGACAAAAAAATTCCGGGACGTGGGAAGGTAGCAGGATACTGTACTCGGGGAGTCCGGGGGGTCAGAGGATGGGTCAGATTACTCACCGCCATCTGCTGATTGAGCATCAGCTGCTGCATCTGGAGGGATGCAGTGGGGAAAGTATTGGCGGCAGCGAAGAGATCGAGTCCTCCAAGATTGGGATTCGCCGTAGTGTTGAGCATCGGCATGTTGGGTGGCCACTGAAGACTCGTGCCTGGAATGGGAGGGTATACGGTAGGAGTCTTCTAGAGAGGAAGGGGATTACGGTAGTGTGTGCCTCACTCTCTCTCTCTCTTCAGGGCCCAAATCGTTTATAGGTCGTGCCGAGTACACGTACTTGCGTAGTGCGAGATAGTGAAGGGGGGAGCTGGTTGTTGTCGCCCGTTGAGGGGAAACGAACTTCTTAAAAGGGAGACAGAAAGAGGGTACGGTGCACTCCAGAATCCTAATGCACTCCTTCCCTTTCTATCCACGAAAACCATGCCCTTTTCGCTCCTTGTTTTGCTCAAGAAATGGAATGGGAATCGACTGAATGATCACACAGGGAGGGGAAAAAACATCCCTGGGAAAGAAGTTACAAATCCCCTTTCGCTTTTCACACTCAATCACTCCATTACCGTAATCGCACACTGTCAATTACAGCATCACTTATTGAATTGCAGCCCCGGATGTCTAGAGAGAGAGAGAGAGAGAGAGAGAGAGAGAGAGAGAGAGAGAGAGAGAGAGAGAGAGAGAGAGAGAGAGAACGCACGAGGAAAGTTCGCGCGATCTCTATTCGCTTCTTGCTAAATCGTATTGGAAGCCGTGGTTACGGAAGCCGGATTCGACGAATGGAAACGATCAGCTACAGTACGCCCCGAGGACTACGGTACTTGCCCCCTCTCTCCCTCGACGCCCTCCTGACTAATCGCCCCTTCAGGGCACACTGGGCAGGGGGCTCGTGACGAGTGAGATAGTGTGGGGAGAAGAGAGAAGCAGAGAAAGAGAGAAGACGAGAGAGCGAGTGCATTGAGGAGAGTCAATGGAGCGAAGAGAGGCAGCAAGCACAGCAACAAAAGGACAAGATTACTTGGGAAGTGAGTGATGATGATGTGAAATGAATGATGGTCGCCGAATGGGAAGGGGGTACCCAAGAATGTCGCTAATTCGTCCCTCTATTTTGGATCGGAACGGCCCCGATTCGGATGTTCTCATTATCACTATCATTACTGTTACTCCTATCTCCGCTGCACTGTTCGGATGATTCACCGCGTTCATCAATAACCTGTCTAGCCACTATCTCTCCTCTCTCTCTCTTCCTACTGATGCACTTCCGAAGCCACCTATTGAAAAGCGCCGTACAGTTGACCTTCAGTGCAAGCAGGTTGATCGGATTGGGAATCAGGGGGGGGGGGGGGGGGCGAGAAGGGGGGTGGCGTACCGATGTTGCTGAGATTTGGCATGGATGAGGTGGCGGAGAGTGAGGAGAGGGCATTCGCCGTCTTCATGTTGTTGATCATTGCATGGAGGAGGGAGTTTGCCTGCGCGAACTGCAGAGAAAAACAGTTTTTATTTGCCCGACTTCGTGTTCGCATCACGTCAGAATCCTCAGTGAGCTTCGTGTCTCTTCTTCTCTCTTTGAATAGATAATGATCGCTCGAAACGGGGAGACCTTTTTGGAACAAGGGCTCAGGTAGTCTAGACTCAGTGTGGCATGGACACACAGACTCGAACTCTTCCGATGAGGAGAGAGAACCTCCAGTCTTCCTTTCGTTCTTTCTACGGGAGAACACGCGCTTCGGCCTGTTTTCCCTCACTTCCTATCTCACATTTCAAATGAATAAATTAGCGCACGGAAATCGAATTCGTTGAAAGCGTGCCGGAATCTCACTCGATTTCAGAATAAGTGAATAACTCACGTCGACGGACATATTGTTGTTCTGGAGGAGGTTGGAGTTGACTGGAGTGGAAGAGGATGAGTCGATGGGGGAAGAAGTGAGGATATCCGGAGAGTACTTGGGTGACTTGGGCGGCGAGTGATCTTCTGGAATATACGACTCTTGTTATTGCAATTGACCTCTAGGAGTGCTCGACAGCCTCCGGAACCTCCCCACCTACGAATCAGTTGTTATTTAGTCTCTCTCTTTCTCGTGGTTGCTACTGCCGCAATGGCAAAACAAGAAGTCGTGGGGGACATTCAGACTACGCCTTGGCACAGTTCCACTTCTGTCCAAACAGAGATCCAAAATACTGCAGGAATAGCGCGCACTCTCGGAAAACAAACTACAGTCGCACGATTCCCTACAATCACTCATCACGGAGAGAGTGCTGGAGACTGCGTAATCCATCAGAAATATCCCTCCCTTTCTAGTTCCCCCTTCTTACCGTCAGGAGTCTGCTTCTTCTGAATGGACTCCTTGAGATTGAGGACGAAGCTGGTCCAGTCGAGGTCGGGGAAGAGAGTGATGAGAGTGGCGAGGTCTGCAGGGGAGGTTGCCTTCACTTGGGAAGACTGATCGAGTTGAGAGGGAGGAACGGAGGAGAAGGCGGAGAAGTCGAAGGGCTGCTGAACTGAAGCAGCGAAGGGGGAGGAGAGGTCGAGGGGAGCGGGAGGAGGAGGAGAAGGAGGAGTAGGAGGAAGGGAGTACTGCAGGGCCAACTGCCTTGCGTCCGCGTGGGGATTCGCTGCTGCTATCTCACAGATGTCGGAGAAGGGAGTACGACCGAATACGTTGGTGTACTGGAACTGAAAGGAAGGAGATTAGAGAGATGAAGGAGAGGGGGAGGTACAGGAGGGAAGAACGAAGACACATTGGGACTAATGTGCGATGGGATGGGAGAGGAAAGACGGGAATGAACTTCAGACGAGAAAGGAGGAGAATGGGGCGCTGAATTTCTACCATTTCGAAGAACGGAAAGGGGAGGAATGAAGTTAGCTGAGGACCTCAGATTCTGTTCAACTACGGGAGAATGAGATAAAGAAGGAGAAAGAGACTGTGGATGTCTGCTTCATTATAGCTGAGACACGTTGAATTGAAGTCTGGTGGCTGTCTTCGACTTCGAGACAATGGAAATAACAATAATATAATATTGATGGAGTGTGGCACTAGGAGGGATTGGAAAGAGGAAGCAGGGATGGAAGGGGGAAGGACACGATGGAACTCACGCAGACAAGGACTGTCTACGGAGTGCTCTCCTCTTATTATGGCGTCCTTCCGAGAAAGCGGCAGACTGTCTCTCTTCCGCCCAAATAAGCCCGCGTGAGGGGAAGGAAGGGAAGGGACTCGTGAAACTGCGGCAGCACAATGCAGAAGAGAAGGGAGGAAGGGAGTACGGTAGGGGGTGTAGCACTCTCTCCGAGATCGATACCACTACTCCGGAAGAAAGAACGCGTTTCTTACAGCACTGAAGAGGGGAGGAAAATGTCATGCGTGGACGACATAAGAATTTCTTGAGATGGTGGAAGGAAGGAGGAGGAAGCGAGGAATGGTAGAGGGGAAGATGGAGATCTCCTCCCCCTTTCACATTCCCCTTCCTCCCCCTATTCGTATTCACACCATTTTCTAGGTACAGCTCGGAACGGCCAAGGCGCAATGCAATAACAGGAACTTTCTGACGGCTGATTGTGCGCGAGAATGAGATACCCGAGGGACGATGACGAGGCGAGATATCAATGATCTAATCGAGACAGGAACTTCGCCGCATTTTGCTTCCTATTCTTCACTGAAGTCCCCCCAAAATGACGCTATTTTCCGCCTTGATCAGAGCAAAAAAATAGATGATTCGAGCGTGGTCACTAATGAGCTGAAGAAAGAACGACGTTCCTGATTATTGTGACCGCCGACAACAACAGGATGGTAATGAGAAGGAGCAACGTCAGAATGGAGGAGCAGAGTAAGGAGAAGGAGGAGGAGGAGGAGGAGGAGGAGGAGGGGGTACTGTAGCAGTGCATCACGAGGGGGCAATCGTCCGAGAGGGGAATGGCCAGGGGGCGGGCGGAGAGTGGACGAGGAAGCAGCGTGGAGAGGGAATAACAGCCTCCTCCTTCCCCTCGTCCTCCCTCCTCTCCTCCTCCTCGTCTCTTCGTCCCTTCGACCGACTCGAGTGTGCCAGTGCAGCAAAACAAGAGGAGAGAAGGGGAAGGAGTCAGAGACCAGTAGACGATCGCCCGAAGGAGGAAGCAGACAGACGAGGCCAATTCGAAGCTGCCTCCATTCTTCGATGCTCTACCATCAACTGTGAGACGGACGTGCGAAGTGAGCAGGGAAGGGGGGAGGAGAAGTACCGGAGGAACGAGGGGTTTCTCGCATTGCATCTGTAGTGGAGGGGAGTGATCGTCGAGGGAAGCACCACTTGGATTACTTGTCGTCGAAGAGGGAGAGAAACCACGTACTGCGAGTGTTCTCCGTCCCAGCGAACGAGAGGAAAGACAGTATCCAACTACGGTTTATTCTAGTTGTTTGTACATTGCTCGAAAACCTGGGAAACTCAACTGTTTTTTCTAGTAGTATGCCAGAGGGAATGTGATCCCGCACGCGGCTAAAGACCAAAGGCAGCCAGGGGACAAACAACGGAGGGAATCGTTCCCCCCTACAGTTATCCATTATTCCAGGTGTGGAAGGGGAGAGAACGATAGGAGTGAAGGTGGTGGGCGTTGTCTATCTCTACTTTTATCCCTCCTCGGCGAGTGGAGAAAGAGTGAAGTATCTTCGCCCTACGTGCACTCTAATGGGCCAGTGAGGGAAGAGAACGAACTGATCGAAGAGAGGAAGAGCAGGGTAGAGGCAAAGAGTATTCGCACTACGAAAAATATGTTTGCAATAATCATTGCAAAATAAGGGAGAACTACTGAACTAGAGAGGGGTGGAATGGAGAGAATCTCTCGCTCTTCTCTGCTCACGATCAAGATAACGACGCCCATCTGTCTATGATCTACTTTCTCCACTTCGCGTGCACTCCTCTCTGGAGAGAGAGTGCTGTGAAGGAAGAGGGGCGACCTCTGCTCGATCCGAAGATCGGCGAGTGAGTCCTTGCGGGGGTTGAAGAAGTGCACGGACGACTATCGAGAAGAGTGATCTCCCCTCTCGCGCTATATTCAAATGGCCACAACATGGGTATACGACCAGAGGGAGATCAAATGAGAAGGATCACTCTCCTTCCACCGTCATTGTCGATAAGGGATCACGACAATTCGAAAGCTTGAGGGAATAATCGCGTCTCGCTAGCACGTGCAGTCAATAGAAACCATGGAACACGAGCGACAATAGACGCAGGCTGGAACAGAGATCTGCGCCTGAGTCGGGGGAAGGAGACTACCGTACCCTGCGAGGACCGAGTGAGGACTGGAGAATGAATAGGGGCGGACACTGCGCAGCAAACCGGGAACTAAAAGGCTATCGCGAAAAAAACAAGTGAGAGGACTGAGGCGTAGAACACGTCTTCGTCTCTTCTCCTCTTCGTTTTCCGGGAGTTGTTTTGCCGGGCAGGCTCCCTCTCTCTCGCAGTGAGAAAAAGCGCACAGAACCGCGAATAGGCGATCAAAAACCGAGCAAAACAGCGTAAGCTCCGCCCCTTCGCACAACTGCACTCTCTCGTGTTCACGTACTCTCTCGCTCCTATTCGCAAGGCCTGTTTTCGTCGTTCGAGGCGAACCATCGAAAGAGAGAAAGAGAGTTAGGAGATGCATCGAAGATCTACGAGATGAGATCAACCATGAGGAGGAAGGAGGAGATTGAACAGCTAACAATGAATAGATTCGAGTCCCTGATGGGAAGGAAGGGGCTCGATGATATCCACTTCCTATCGAAGAAAAACCTCGCAAGAACCCTCTCGCTCCTTCTTCCCATCGACATCTGGATTGAAAGAAAAGGAGCGTGCGAGTGGAGGGTTATAGAGAGAGAGGTGCTACTACTGAGAATGAGAAGTGAATGGAGTAGGAAGTGGAAGAAGGAGAAAGGAAGTGGCGATTGGACGGGGGCGAACAAAAACATGTTGGTCAGTCAGTCGGGGAAGGGTGGTTCGTGATGGGGTCGGAGGAGAGGGAGAGGGGGGAGGGAGGGGGGGAGAGGGGAGACAGAAGGGGGAGAGGAGGAAGGAATGAGGGCGGAGAGAGAGAGAATGGATGAAGTGCAGTGGGAGTGCATCGATGAAGGTCCGTCGATGATCACAATACAGTCGGCGGGGGGGGGGGGGGGGGGGGGGTCGAGGGGGAATGAAAGGGTGCGTACCCTCTTCTGCCTCTCCCGTCTCTCCTTTCGCTGCTGAAGTTGCATCTGGATCGCAGCTTCCTGGATGTTCTGCAACTGCTGAGCTGACATGTTCGGAGACATCAACTGAAGGAGACTGGGGCCTCTGCAAAGATTATCGATCCATTGGCATACGGTAATCGAGGTGTGCGATTCAATCGAGAACTGAGCCCGCAATGGGGAGAGAAGACATTCGAGGGCAAAAGACAGGGGGCAGACTACATGGGACGCATCACTCCAGCTCCCCCTCACTCTCCCTTCCAAACCCGTCACATATCACTGCGGGAGGAGGAAGGAGCGAATTGGAAATGAATGAATAATCTCGTTTTCTCCACAGCTTCCTCTCCTCCTCCTCCCCGCAGAAAGTGCAGATTGCACCGGAGAAGGAGGAGGAGAGAGTGGGCGGATCGGAGAGAGGAAGCAGAGAAGAAGAGGGACTCCGATGAGAGAGTGTGTGGAAGAGAGAGAGAAGAGAGGGAGAGGAATACTAGAGATGACGAGCTTATGAGTGTATTCACGATCGCGGCATTTCAGGGAAAGAAGGAATTTCGCCTGATCACCGTGGCGCGTGATATGCGGCACCCCCGCATGCTACAGTACTCTCCAACTACACCACAGCACACTACCGTACCGCCCTACTGTACCCGTGCATACCAAATGCGCCTACCGTCAGCAGTTAGTGCCTACTATACACTACTCATCAACTTCCAGGCATTGGCATTGGCTAAGAATCCCCCCCTTCTCAAAAACCCATTATTTTTTACAACAGAATCTACAGTAAACCAGGGGAGGAATGGGGGAAGGAGGAAGCGAGAAATGAAGTGAATTCGAGGCCCTTCCTTATCATCATCCTGAAACGCAAACAAAGGGCAGAGAACGTCATGCATGCTTGCTTCTCCCCCCCTTGCCCCTTGCCCCCCCCCCCCCCCCCCCGCCCTCTCTCTCTCTTTTTCCCTCCAACGACCACGCATCAAAAAGTGCAGAGACGAGAAGAGAAGAAGAAGAGGGGAGAAAGGAGGGAAAAGGAGTGAAACAGTTTGGCAACTGCCTGCCCCTCTGATGAAAGAGAAAGGGGAGATAGAGGAGGGAGGAGTCTCTTATGAGCCATTGAGAAGGGGATGGAGTGACATTGCACTTGTAGCTGCACTTGCGATTGGAAGTGCAAGGCCAGAAGTTTGTCAACATCAATCTGTCAGTGGTTTGGCCTTGTGAGCGATCAGTGGTAGCCATTCCCCTTCCCCTTACCCTCCACTTATCCAACTCGAGATCTCCAACTTGTTTACTACACTATTAAGTTGAACAGCAGTAATCACATCGAATCTCCCGCCGGAACCCCATTCCGTCTAATAGTGCAAGGTCGCCACATGAGTTGGACAGCAAACAACGCTCAGTCTCGGTGCAGCTAACCGGGACAAGGCCAATCTAATTACCATATTCGACGTTCCCCGCTTCGGATACCGTACTCCTGTGGCACCTATGACGTGCACCCTGCAGTAGCATGCGGATGGGTTCAAATACAGTATCCCGCTGCAGCTATCCTATTCTATTCGATGCCTACTGTATCATAGGGGGTGTTTTCTTCGTCAGTCACTTCAAATCAGTTCGTCATTGAAAAGTGCAGGTTGCGATCTACACGGGCGCTTGATTTACGGGTTGCTATGAGGTATGGGCAGAGGGGGAGTCGTCACGAGGAGGGCCACCTTCTTGTTTGCTTGCACTTTGATGAGCAGGAGGGCGAAAGTGCAGCGATCAAGCCAAGATCTCGTGCTGTTTCAAGCCCGCGCCTTCTCCCATTTCATCACGGAGGGAGAGAGAGGCCATTCAATGAGACATCTGCCAGCATCAATGCACTCCCCTTGCACTTTGGCGCCCCGCCTCATTGTTTCTTCCTGGCAGACTACGGTGGATGGCGACACTGTAGCAGCCTAATCCCATGAACTACAGTATGCATCGTTCACCCTTTGCAGAATGCGGTGTTTGCGAAGGTCAAAGATCACTCGAACCCTGGCAATGGCGCATGCACAAGTGTAGGGAGACGACGATTTATGTCGTTTTTCTCGCCTCGATGAGATAAGCACACGAGAGTGGCAGATAACGTCAGTGTGACAGCAAATCTGACTCATCACTGCACTTTCAAGCCAATTGAACCAAAGGGATACGGTAAAGCACCCTGGTAGAGAAGAGGTATTGGATACAGTATGATTCAAATTCAGATTCCCGGATACGGGACAGGGAATCACTTTACGTCTGGAAGAGTAGTACACCAAAATTTGGTCGCTGTGGGTACTGTACGACATGTCAATGGCAGCAGTAAGGGGGTGGGGGGGGGGGGGGGGGGGGTTCAGAAGGCGCTAGTTCGGACGATCATGTTCGGATGATAACCTCCAAAAACTTAACATCCTGCTGAACTTTCACAGAAGCATTTTTCACACCATTGTGAACATTCTGGAAAAGGGTACTATTTTTGGTTATCATCAGGACGATGATCATCCGACCTAGTGCTGTTGAGAAGTACGGTGCCTTCCAAGCGCTCATTTTTCAGTGGGAGCTTCGAGGTGGAATACGGTATTGTTCCCGAACGTTCTAATTAAGAGGAGAGTGGTACAGCAGCTCGGTGAATGTGGGGTGTACGGTAGCATTCTCAATCGTGAAATGTGTACCCGAGGGCATCGACTGCAGTTGGGGAAAGAGCAGCTTGCTGTGAGTGGTGCCGACGCGTTGCTTTGATGATAGTCCTGCTGGGATTGGAGCTTCCGCTCGGGATTCGAATCATTGAATCCTGGAATGGAGGAAGGGTCGAAGATGAGTGCATCCCATCCATCCACATGTCACGGAAAGTGCATCAAAAGTGATAAAGGGGGAGAGAAGAGAAGGAAGAAAAAGAGGAGATAACGAGAAGGGAGGAAGAGAGAATAACGTGATAAACACCCAACGAAAAGTTCGGTGATTCTGAATGGATGCTGATTCAGCAAAAAAGGGGGGACTTATCATTTTCGGAGGAATGCTCAACCCTAAAGGTACGGTAGTGATAGGGGGAGGGGGTAGACACCAATCTTGACCGGTCTTCCATCCTCTCGGAGTCGAGCCCGAAATATTGGAAGTAAGTGACCAAACTTGGGAGTGCGAGCGTATTTAAAGGCGAAACCTAGGAGGTAGGAGAGGGAGGAGGAGGAGGGTGCCAATGATCAGCAGAAACGATGCATAGAGAGAGGGAAAAGGAGAGATCGAGGAAGGAGAGAGGGGTAGGAGGGGGGGAGGGGGGGGGGGGGGTGGAGGAGGGGGGAGGAGGGGGATATGGAAGGAGGGGCGATCTCTACTGGTTCGCATCTTCTGTCAAATAGGTTCAAGGGCAGGAGACAGTTCGGCGTTCAGATTGCACTTTGGGCAGAGGGAGAGGAGATCCTTCTCGATCAGATGGGAGAGGGGAAGGATTGAGCATGGAAGAGGTGTTTCACCCCTTTAAGCATTCAAAATGCCTACTAGGCAGAAAACCTCGGCGGGGAGATAACCGTTGCGTCAGAAGGCCATGAACCGTGCCGTTTGCAAAACAAAAGTCGAGGAGAGATTAGCAGTGTCGTGTTGCTATCAAATTCCCAGAGTGGCCGATTGTGGGAAAATTTTGGAGAATTCGTGATTTTGTGCAGAGATGGAGAGATATTGAAACTTCGCCCCTTTCTGCGTGCATCTCTTGCACAACTTCGCTCTGTCCATTAGGAAGGAGGATACGGTAGGAGAACGAAGTCTCCTCTCTTGTTCACGAAAAAGAAGAGCGCGAAAGAAAGGAAACGCCGAGATTCGCGCGTTTCGTGCCCTAGTTGAATGGCAGGTGGAATGGCTCACTATCTTTGCACTCAGTGACGCGCCCTCGCAAGCTAGAAAGTGAAACCCTACTAGAGAGATTGGCACTATTCGACCCACAGATTAGAACGACCTTTCCAAGTCGGCGCACGCGCGCTTTCAAAATCTCACACTAGGAACGAGGAAAAGGGATAAAAAAATAGGAGTGGGCAGAAGAGATCAAACAAGCTTATTTGTGTGAGGGGCGATTAGGCAAGCTTGCAATCTAGAGACTCCTCAGAACTGTTTACATCTTGGAAGCCTCTCATTTTGCGTGTCGTTGATTGGGGCAGAGTGCCCATTCTAATCACACCCTTGACCCGTGCATTCGAACATCAATCTGCGAGATGAAATGGGTGCTTCCCCTCGGAATCGGACAACAACAACAATTATACATCACTGGCCCTTCCCCCCCCCCTTCTATCCGGGGTCGCGCAATGGCAGAAAATCGATGGTCGGGGGAGGGGGGAGGTCATCCATCTGGCGTCCGCTTCTTCTCCTTCCTTCTTTGTTCTGATCATAACGAGGCGCGAAGTGAGAGAGATAGAGAACAACCTACATTCGAGAGTGCATAGAAGGAAGGAGGGAAAGGGTCAGAGGACTGGAGAGAGAAAGCTATCGAATATCTCCGAGTCTTCTAGGGAAGAGGAAGAAGAGACATGCGCAAAGTGTGAGTGAAACTGTCGGGCTTCGAGGATCGGAAGAAGGAGATAAGAAGTGGAAGGAGGAGGAGGATCTACTAATGCCAAGTATCCACGGAAACTACGAATCATTGATTGCAAACATAAAAAGAAGCTACGATGGCATCGATTTAACCGAGTCGAGACGAATGATGAGTACCCAAATTCAAACGAGTTTCAAGGTTCGAGCGTAGATCGAGTTGGTCGATAAGAGGTAGCCTACAGTAACCTGTCACTCATCCCATCGAGTTGCCTCTCCATCACTCTCTGACCTCTCTCGAATCCTCCCAATCTATCGTCAACCGACTACGATAGGTTTCGCATCCCAATAAGCGCAGTGCACCTAGGCAAAGGGGCGGAGAAGTTCTTGGCACGAGGCCAACTGTTTCTCGGAAGTGTCGAGGAGGGTTAAAGGGGCGAGGGAATTGGGGAGGGAAGGCAGATGGCTCACTGTGAACTATTGCCAGTTACACTTGAAGAGAGCGAGGGACGGGACGAGAGAGCGTGCGAAACTAAGAGGGTGCAGGCAGTGAGAGGACGAGAGAGTGTGGCATTCTCGGAGAGTGGAGAGACAGCGAAGAAGAGCGAGAGAGTGTGATGAACAGAGAGAGCACTAGAAGATCGGTGCTAAAAAGACAACACAGCATACGAATAGAAGAGGACGGGGTGAGAGTGCACTTTGGCTCCGCCCCCTTGAGGACAAGAGATGAAACTATAGACGAGTGCTGGAAAATGCTCGGAATGAAGCCAATCGGGGAGTTTCTGAAGAAAAGGGTGAATAAGGAGAAGGAAGGTGCAATTTGAGTAATGGCATTCCCCCCTCGAATCTGCGGTTAGAGACACGGAGAGAGTGTGGCAGATGAAGAAACGAAGAGAAACATCGTTTCTTCTGAAATGCGATAGCTACCTTCTAATTAGCCCGATTCTTCGTGAATGCGGACTTTCTCAGCTCTTTCCCGTGCGCCCTGTGTGTGCTCCATTGTGTGCGGATACTGTAGTGGAGTAGAGTGGAGGGGACGAATAGCAATGTGTTTGTGAGGTTCCGTAGATGCAAGGCAGGCGGCAAGCGAGCGGTTTCACTCTTCACTCTCCCTCTCACCAAGGACGAATGAGAAGAGAGGAGAGGGAGAAAGGGCCACCCAAACAAAAGTGCGAGTGAGCATAAGAGAGACTGTAGAGATCTCACTTTCCCTCTACTTTCAGCCATGAGTAGGTAATAGTGTGAGGTAGAAAGGGATGAAGAGGGGGCCATCTACACTCTGTCCGATCAGAAGCTATCACTATGGAGGGGACTAGGGAGATGGCTAAGACACCAAAGAGCGGGCAAAATCAGGTTGAAAAGGAGGAGGAAGCTGATGAAACCTCCTCCCTCCCTCCCTCCCTCCCTCCTTCTATGGGGGATCCAAGAAGCAAGCAAATTGGTGATACTGTAGGTTCAAGAGATTTCCAGCAGATCGGGGACAGAGTTCGGTCCGACATTATCACCAAATACGGATCTTTGGTGCTAAAATACGTGTCAGCCAATGCTGATTTCATGTAGAGAGAGAGTACCTCTCTCTTCTTCTCATGCTCTCTCGTCTCTTCGGATTGGGTACTTTCCGCCTATTGCTCTTATCTCCGATAAGCTATCTCGATTCGAACGAAATTCCAAACAGTTTCCGCTATGGGTATTTGCTTGAGCATAGCCTTGACCCTAGTCCCCCTTTAGATGGGCAGAACTACGAGGGTTCGCATATTCGCGTGTCTCCCTTTCGACCGAAAATCGGGAGATAAGAGAAGAATGCACTGCTGCCTCCCCTTTGCCTTTCTGGGAAGTTTCGAGAGAGAGGGATGGAAGTTGGAAGGAGTTTCTCCCCTCTCTTTCCCTTTCTTCGGCTAATCTAGCATGCACTTTACACAATGGAGGAGTTTCTCGATCATTGATGCACTCCCCGAGTATCTCGTGAGTGAGTAACTCGAAAGAGAGGGAAAGAAACATCGGGTAGGTCACACACCCCACAAATACACGGTAGAAAAGAAGGCGACGAGGTAGGGCAGAGAAGGGGAAAGAACCGGATTGTAGAAAGGAAGTTCGACGGAGTTGTAGCAGACTGCAGACAACAATGAGAAATAGTACAGGGAGGTATCAACCCATTTATCTACTCGCAGACTCTTTCAGGGCCATTTTTTGCCTATTTCCTCACGTCTGCTCACTCACTCTGCATTCCTCATCTCGCCCTTTAGAGAGAACGTGAGCAATAGAGAGAAAATGCCATCCATTCATCCACTCTTGAAACCATTCCCCAAAAGGTCAAAGTTCATTTTCCACCTCGCGATCCATTTGGCATCTTCTCGACTTCCTGGTAGGTCATAGCCTACTTCCTCCCTCCTCTCTGGTTTGAAACCTTCTCCCTCTTCCGAGTCACTTGCTCCTCTCTCCTCTTTATCGTTGTTTGTTTCACTCTCCATTTCTCTTCCCATCACTTTCTCTTGCTATGTCTCTGCTTCCTCTGCGAAGTGCACTCGTCCTTTGGCCCGTTTCACCCCTCGAGAGAAGGAAGGAGGGGGGGAGGGGAGGCCAAAGGAGAAGAGAAGAGGGCGAAACGACTCACAAACATGCTACGCACTACCCCCATTTCCCCCTTCCGAAGTCACTTTCAACTGGGGGTTTTCAGCACGCGTGGGAATCTGATTTGCCCCACTCAGTCTCGTCCCCACTCCTTCTAGCTTCCCTCTCGGATTGCAGTTGATGGCAGCAATCTTCCCTATGATGCTGATATAAACACGAATACGATGCGTAATCTCAACAACATTGGCGAAAACCACCTTTATTGACACTACTTCGGATTCGAAATCGGAAGGAACGAATAAAATACTCGGGGAAGGTCGGAAATGGTCCGGGATGGGGGTGCCTGTGAGACAGGGGGTGGAAAGGCAATTGAGCTTCTTGCACGATATCAGTAATTATAGACGGTCTAGGTCTAATTAGAGTCTATGCTAATTAAAGGGAGGAAGGGAAGGAATGGGTGGGAAGTTGAGGGCAATCTCAGAGGAGATGCAACAATAACAGGCGAGAGGATGGGGATTAATTAACATTAAATAACCAGGAATGAATGCAATGCATACGATAAGTTACGACACTCAATTAGGGGAGCTTCCACTGGAAGTGACTGAATCGCTAGAGGGAGTTACGACACTCACTGATCAACAGATATATGCTATCTTCATCGACTTGGTAATCTATCTATCGGTCACTATGTGGTAGCTCTGGCTAGAACAGTTATCTATGATAGCTTCTGCAATATCTAGCTATGTGGTCTAGATACGACTATACGAAGATGAATAGGACCCATAAGATGGGTACAGTGAAAGGGAACTTGAGGAATGGGGGCCCGCGGCTTGGGACTGTTCAGTCTACGAAGGGACTCATAGGATGGGCACACAGATAGGGGGTGGAGAATGAGTGGGAAACGGATATTCAAAAATGTTCAAATACTGTGTAAATTGATAGTAGGGGACAGAGGGGTTGATAATACATGGGGGATGAGTGATACATTAGGGAAATGTCCTACACTAGTGAAGTCATGGGAGCGGGGAGGGATGGGGAAAGGGCATGGGAAGAGGAGGTAGGGATACTCACAGTTCGAGTTCAGGCGGATCTTCATCGTCTCCTTCAGCCATCATACCAGGCTGTTCCTCCTCCTCCTCCTCCTCGACCACCTCTCTCTCCTCTCTCTCCTCATCCAATCCCAGTACACGCAGTACAGCGGGTGGGGCCTGGAAGGGAGCATTCGCGTCTCGCTGACGCTGACGAACTTCCTCTACGAGCTCAGCCATCAACTCCTGCAAACAACGAAGCCATCAGAGGATATGTGAACAGAATTACAGCACTCTATCTTTAACTATTCCCGAGATCATACCTTTGTAATTATTGATTTTGGACCACATTGTGGATAGTTCTTCAAAACTGACCCTTTCCATCATTCTGGCGATATTGAGAGCGTCGTCATCGTCCATTCCGAATGCGAAGTCGTCATCGTATCGATGGATGGCGTTCACTTGTTCAAGTCTCCTGGCTCCGGGTGGAAGATGGCCATGTCTGAGAGAAAAATCGGATTGATCCAAGGGTGATATTCCGAGCGAGAGATGAATCATCCCCCACATATTTTGGGAACCTTTTGAGCCATTTCGAGATTCGGGATTCAAGAAATTATTAATTTGATGAACCTTCACACCTCGAATTACGAGATAATCCGATCGAACCAATGCTACGGTCCCTATTATTCTTTATCTATCTGTAACTATAGTGTGTCTCAAGTATCGTCCAAGATTAAGTTTGCTGCTAATTTCGTCTCCTTTGCCGTACTTCATCCTCTCTCGGTTGGATAATTGTTGTGATGGAATATCAACACCAACTGCCCTGACCCCGATTATCTCCATCCTCTAGTGACCATGTCATTGTTAGTTCAGTTTCGCATCGTCATCGCCACGCCCCCATCTTCCACAGTACCTGTGGTGGTTGTTGTTGTTGTTCCTATGGGATGGTCCTGGCTGGTCATCCAGACCATCGTCCCTCTCCGTCGTATCTCCACTTCCTCCGTTCTCGATCGATATCTTATCCGAACGACTTCCAACTGGAGGAGCATCGTCCATCCTACAAAGGGCGTAGCCTCCATCATACCAGTTTTATCAATTAGGGAAGGATGATCGAGATATATCAAGGGGAGAATGGGCTAATGGACTAATCGGGAGATACGAAAGATGAAACCGTTAATGTTGGCGAACGAGAAAATTGTCATGCGATTCAGTATAGGATGAATAATTTTCTTCCGAAATATTGAATCAATATCCCCCACTGTAATACTATCATGACCATGACTCTACAGTAATCCTACAGTACTCCAACTCTCATCTGCACTCACTCCGCGGGATTGTCTCTGCGCGTCGCCTGAGAGTAGAGATTGCCGAAGATGCTGCGGAAGCTGTAAAACATACAATTAAAGTTGAGAAGGATTCCAACAATCTCACAAATATGGACAAACTATCCGCAAAATATATCCAATTTGAAAAAGTTCCACAAAATCGAAACTGCATTTCTGATGGCATGTGTTCATGCTTCTCCGAACCTCCTTGAGAATGATTATACGGGTTTATCAGAGGACATTTTATGTTCACCATTATAAATTGCCATGCATTTATTTTTACACTATAAAAAAGATTGTTACATAAACAATAGCTTTAAAAAGTCAAACTGACGGCGTTCTTTGATTCATGTGCGCGATGGCCTTCCTCTGCGCCTCTATCATATCCTCCGTGTCATCGTACACCTGCGAATTCGGACAATTAATCAATTATCATTTTTCGAATTCAATTTCTGTGCTGCCATTTCTTCAGTTCTTCTGAAGCTTTTCAGTATTTCAAAACAATATTTATAAAAATCGAAAAAAATCCCGCCAAAAAATTTACAAGCCCAACATCTACTGCAGCCGTGCCACAAGGCATACCATTCCCTCGTCTCTATCTCCCACAAGATAGTGCATCTAATCGAGAGGGCAACGCGACTCTCCAGAGACGCCGAGTGGGGTCAAAGGGAGTCTCGCTCCTCTCCTCATTCCTCTGCCACTTCCCTACTTGTTCGTGTGCCAGTCTGTGATGTGAGCAGAGTTCCCTCCGTCCATCCTTCGCCTCTACCCGGTTCATCTTTATTCCCTCGTCATGCCCTCGGACACCCGCTATCGTCCAGCGGGAGCCAAGCCCTCATCAGACCGTCGCAACAAAACGAAATGCCACAATGCCAATCAGAAGGTCGGTCGAGATTATTTTTAGATTGACGGATGACAAAAGCTCATAATTTGTTTGAAAAATTAACCTACATCCTATAGAATTAATCAATCTAAACGTACCACGGTAAAGCTGCTTGCTTAAAAGATAAAATCATTGACACTCAGTTGATATTAAAACTGTACTGTTGGACGTTAAATAGTGTGAGAAGGAAGGGTACGACAACCATTATCTTATCATTGCTAAAACCACTCTTCCGCGCACTTCCTCCATAACACCAGGGAATGTTTCAAGGAAGCAATAGTACTAATCTTAGCAGATCATCAGTTATCAATTTCAGAAATCCACCATCTCCTACTCGAAACTAAGACAGAAAAAGAGGCTGCGCAACGAATTCGGTCCCCTCACTCCTGCATTCGCAATCACCGTCAGAAAGAAGAAGGCAGATCAGACGGTCAGCATTTAACTAATTTGAACAAAACCCATTCCATAACAGAACTCTTCTGAGAGATAGCAGGATGTGAATTACAAAAACTTCAAACTGCTTCAATCGACAACCCATTATCATTATTGATGCATCTAGTGATAAGGCACTTTTGTTTTAAGTTTCGGAGCCGTAAATTGCAAACAGCCTAAAAACCGGCTCTCAATATTTCAAAAGTTTGACAGACCACAATTCCTTTATTTTTTGAGATACGAAGTCGTTAAAAAAAGCAAACGAACCGCCTTTGAGAGCTGAACAACTTTTATGTTAGAAGTAAAACCATTTGAGACGAATAAAATATAGATAATTCAAGAAAAGCGATTTTTCGATAACTTTATTCACAGTTTTTTGGGTGTAGCCGAAAAAAAGATCCCACGTGTAAATGAGCTTCGTGATCTACGTACTTTTATACCCCAGGGAATTGTATTGCCATAATTTAGAAAAATTGACATCACATATTTTTATGCGTCAAAATATGAAATTCCATTGAAAAACACGCAAACAGTCGCGTCCAAAATGAATGTAGATACCGTTTCCAGCCTCCAATCACCTTAATGTTTTGCACGGGAGTCGTTCTGGAGCATATGAACGTGATTCTATGCCGAAATTGCAAAAATGGAAAATTTTTAAAATTTCGATTTTTCGACCACTTTGACCGAAAAAATCGAAATTTTAAAAATTTTCCATTTTTGCAATTTCGGCATAGAATCACGTTCATATGCTCCAGAACGACTCCCGTGCAAAACATTAAGGTGATTGGAGGCTGGAAACGGTATCTACATTCATTTTGGATGCGACTGTTTGCGTCTTTTTCCATGGAATCTCATGTGTTGACGCATACAAATATGTGATGTTAATTTTTCTAAATTATGGAAATACAATTCCCTGGGGTAAAAAAGTACGTAGATCACGAATCCGTAGAGAGCTCATTTACACGTGGGATCTTTTTTTCGGCTACACCCAAAAAACTGTGAATAAAGTTATCGAAAAATCGCTTTTCTTGAATTATCTATATTTTATGCGCCTTGAATGGTTTTGCTTCTAACATAAAAGTTGTTCAGCTCTAAAAGGCGGTTCGTTTGCTTTTTTTAAATACTTCGTATCTCAAAAAAAAAGGAATTGTGGTCTGTCAAACTTTTGAAATATTGAGAGCCGGCTTTTAGGCTGTTTGCAATTTACGGATCCGAAACTTAAAACAAAAGAGCCTTATCACTAGATGCATCAATAATGATAATGGGTTGCCGATTGAAGCAGTTTGCAGTTTTTGTAAATCAAGGGTCTCTATTTCCTACATTCTCTCAGAATACCTCTGATAAATTCAAAATGTTGCACATCTTGCACCATGCCATATTATCATTATTGCCGTACACCATATATTCTATACCACACAATTCAGATCCCTCTACATTCATCCTTCTCACCGTCTACGCCTTTCTCAAAAGACATTCCATCTGTCGACCGTTCAATCTACTCATGCGACTCCTCATCTGATTCCGACTCCGATGACTCCACTTCTCCTCCTCGATGGATCTACGATCCCATCAGAGACGGGCCTATCATCGAGCCATGCTCTGATGAAGACGATGACTTCGATCACGAAGACAAGATTTCGACGCCCATCGTTGAGAGAAAGAAGGAGCCACTTCCAATGCCCACAAATGCACTTGAGGTAGTTGCCTCCCACTCCCATTATAAGAATAAGAAAAAATATCATCTAAATCAAAACCAAAACTCCGTCAGCTTTATTGAAGGACAAATAAGATTGACTAATTTCACCAATTGATTATCACACGCGTAATAAGTTGCTCTTCCAGCCACAACATAACGACTTCTGCACTCCACAATCAGAGTGTGATTCTGAGGAAGACGATGATGTCAGTATCTTCAACGATACAATCATGACCCATCTGCTGCTCCTCAAACGAAGACTAGAGCATGAAGAGTGGGAGGAGGATGAAGTAGAGGAGAAGAAGGAAAAGAGGGAAGGAGAACCCCCAAAGAAGAGGTGCAGGGAAGATACGGAGGGGTCACAAAGGGAAAGAAAACCCTTGAAGAATCGGGGGAGAAGAACGAAAAGAGGCAATGGAACGCATAGAATTATTTGAACTGATTATCTTGTAAATTTTATTTTATTCTGATTTACATTTTTTAATTCAGCGAAATCGCGATAGGCACTATCATATGCTAATTTTGATCCAAGCATTATCCATTAGCGAGCTAGCCAAATCATTCCATTATTTAGTAGATGGTAGATTTCATCGTCATTACCCTCTATCTCCTTGTCTCCCTATTATGCCTGTCATTGACTTTCTCGTGCACTGCAATGCTAACTTCTTCATGTCGTTGCCCCACAGTATCTATCTCGAATTAGTCAATATCTCATCATTGTCACCAACTTCCTCAATTCTGTCATTTCAACTCCCTCGTTCGCTCCTGCTCATATCAACGCAATTCGTGCACAAATGTAATCAATTTAGCATATCAACATTTAGTCAATAGGGAAAACTTCTAGAGTGTTGTTTTCTAGTGACGATAAAAATTTTGGCTGAATGGGTTAACTTTTTCCCCAGTCTCGTTTCCCCCTCCTGACCATCTCATCCTGGTAGTAGACATGGGAGGTATTCGAGAGGAAGACTGCGGCCACGTGTCTCGTGAAGTCCGCCCCCGTTGCCACTCCAGTGACTGCTGCACGACGACGATGAGCCAGAGTCATCTCAAGATCACAGCCATTCAATCATCTCGCATCTTTAACCATTTCAACTACATGGCGACCTAGTTCACATACTGTGGGCACTAGGTCGGACGAGAATCCTACCGGATGATAACCAAAAAATGTACCATTCTTCAATACTTTCACATTAGGTTCCCACAATGTTAAAACGTATTTTGCGAAAATACAACGGAAGGGTATCATTATTGGTTATCATCCGACCCCTAGTGCCTATACTGTGTACTCACGAGAGGCGGGGGATCATGGCCAGGAGGCAGTCCCAGCAGCAGAGGATCAACCAGATCTGAGATGGGGAAGGGAAGGCGAGTGAATCCCTGCAGAACACTTGCTGCCATCGAAGACAACGAAGAGATCTGCAAGCAGCAGGAATGGGAGGGAATACGGTTGGAAATATGAGGATGAACATAGTGGATGATAGGAGACAAGGTGTTACAATGATGTAGAAAAAACGCGTGTAATAATGAGGCAAAATTGTAGGAAAGGAAGTGATTCCCTACCGTGCTATCCGAGCGAGTGAGTGTGAATGAGCGACAGAGACGGTAGTCGCAGAGGTACTCGTCGCCCGGACCAAGGCCCTGCACGGATTCCATTAAAATATATATTTACGAATATAAGACCAATATCTGCAATAGGATCACCAATTTAAGCAACTTTATCCAGAGGAGCCAAAGATAATCATGCTTCCGAAAGATTACACAAAGCATTTTTATCATGGCCTATACAAAATTAACCCTTAATCTTATCCTCGCACCACCGATCTCACCTCGAACTCGCACCATCGCACGTACATAATGCCTTTCGGTGTGTGCGTCCAGTCCATTGGCGTCTGAAAATTTGTATTATATTATTTAAAAAATACAAAAACACACCTGCATCTTTTGTTTGTATTCGGGATCATCAGAGGCAGGCGCACGCTCCTGTGAAACACAAGGTAATTTGGGAAGGAATTAGATTAACAATAATACAATACAATAATTAACACGAAAAATATTTGGTGCTTGCCCTGCGTTTCCACTGGAAGCTCGTGAGATGCTTACTCATTCCCATCACCCACAGCTCGCCCTGAAGTGCTGTCATTTAACACGTGTCTTCTGAGAGATTGCACGAAAACGGACCCCCTGCGGAACTAGGCGCCCCAACTTGCAGCAGTATCCTCGGGAAATTTATGCTGGAGTATATTGGGGACAATAAAACTTTTGGCGTAGGCCGTTTATTTCAGAACCGGCTTTTAGGTACTTTCCGGTTCTGCTCCCGGCCCTACCATAAATCAGCTCCCAGATGAGCTACAAGGATGGCATGGTGCTCAAAAAATCCGCAAAAATATTTCCAGAAACTTTTCTGTTGACGTCGAAAACGAACGAAGTTATCTTTATGTTGAAAATCGTGAAAAACTGATTTTTAAATCGAAAAATAAATCCTAGCGGCTCGGGAACCCCCCCCCCCCCCTTTAAGAAACTTCTGAGACCGGATTCGGATTCTATGTTATCGATTTAGTCTAAGAAAAAATAGAGCTAAGGTCGGGAGGCGTGATAATGTACATCTTTTGAGCCAAAAACACCGAAAATGCCCGTATTTTCACCATTTCAGGGATTTCGAAGCCTGACAGGTCGAACATTTTAAACTCAATCTTGTTCATTTTGGGCTTAAAATGCTTCAAGATCACTCATATTGATAATTCTTGGCAATTTATGTCAATTGCGGACAAAATATCTTCGCCGAAAAATCACTGTTCTTTCGAGGAACCCGTTCGAAAACGAGATTTTTCGACGAAAATATTTTTGTCCTCAATTGACATAAATTGTCAAGAATTATCAATATGAGTGATCTTGAAGCATTTTAAGCCCAAAATGAACAAGATTGAGTTTAAAATGTTCGACCGCCTCCCGACCATAGCTCTATTTTATCTTAGACTAAATCGATAACATAGAATCCGAATCCGGTCTCAGAAGTTTCGTAAGGGGGGGGGGGTCCCCGAGCCGCTAGGATTTATTTTTCGATTTAAAAATCAGTTTTTCACGATTTTCAACATAAAGATAACTTCGTTCGTTTTCGACGTCAACAGAAAAGTTTCTGGAAATAATTTTACGGATTTTTTGAGCACCATGCCATCCTTGTAACTCATCTGGGAGCTGATTTATGGTAGGGCCGGGAGCAGAACCGGAAAGTACCTTAAAGCCGGTTCTGAAATAAACGGCCAACGCCAAAAGTTTTATTGTCCCCAATATACTCCAGCATAAATTTCCCGAGGATACTGCTGCAAGTTGGGGCTCCTAGTTCCGGGCGGTCCTGCAATCTCTCAGAAGACGCGTGTTAAACTGATATAATTCTACCTCGTAAAACACGTATGCCATTCACAGTTAGTTCATACCGCCAGAGCCAACTTATGGCGACCTCATTTCATAATGAATCTAATCTACTATATGCGTCAGATAAGATCCCCTTTGTATCAGTGTCAATAAAGGAATTACACCACACTACGGTACCTCCCATTACCTTAGCTTCTCTGTCGACTCTCCTCTGGGCCATGGTAGCGTTGTTATGAATGATATGCACGTAAATTTCATCCAAGTTCATCGGGTTGAGACGGAGTCTGTAGGGAGTGTATATCGATCAATAATGAAAACCGAGTGATCTACTTGAGCATGAACGTTCATCTAAAAACACCACACAACTAGCATTGCAAACGAGAAGTCCAGCCGTGGGCATTATTAGAAGAAATAGACTAACTTGAGGAGGTACTGGGGATGGAGGGCGGGGGCGTTGAGAGGAGAGGGCATAGGGCTGTCGAACACTCGCTCCCGCTTGACTACCCCCCTGCAAGGAATTATCGTTATCCAATCGAATCGTCCAAATTGTCGCGGCCGTTTATTCCGATTGTACGAAAAACTTGGGACCAATTAGTGCTACCAGAAAAGAACAAGATCATGATAAGAATAGTAGTGCATATCATGAAAATATGTTTAAAACTATTTCTCGAACGTACTTCTTGACGTCGAAGTACGCCCACTCGAGGTGGTCTGAAGTGATAATTGGCCCTCCCAGAATGATGCGATCCTCTGCAAGATCACTGCATTAATCAACCCGTTTATCGACCGCCAGTACGCCAATTATGGTAATCAATTGTGATACTTGGCCTACCCAGTAGCATGATTGCCGACTCGAGGGGATCGCTGCGACCCAGCAGTTGAGAGGGAAGACCACTGAAGTGAACCATCAATCATCTAATAGAAAGATACACTAAAAATAAGATTATATGATGAAAAAATAAATGAATTACGTGAGATCCTTAACATCGAAGGGCTCGATAGTCTGCTGTCTTCTCTGCAATGGAAGCTCTCATCAAAATGCTCATTTCCATATCCGTTACCACGCCCCTTTGACATCTTTGCCTAATAATTGTTCCTTCTTCACGTCGGATGATGTTAGTAATTCTTCCCCGTGACACTTACCCCCACGCATTTCTTGATGTCACTGATGCTGAAGTAGAGAGCCAGAGGAGGCTCCGCCAGAAGATGCACGATCGTCTGAATAGATTTTTAAAAAATCACAGTTACAAACACTTAGGCACAAGAGCAATATTTACGGAGAGTTCCAAATTACATAGATAGACAGCACTCCTCCCCCATCCTCCTCACTCACATCTCCATCCTTGAGGACGTGCGTCGCCTTGCCCGCCACCATGCGACTACGATTCGCACGCACTGGCTACAATCAATCCAGATTTTAATCGAATTTTAAGGGTCAGGATACACAAGATAAAAGCTGTCGTGATTTAGCAATGCAAGCACAACAACGTATAGTCCTGTTCATCTACCGTATCCCCTACCGTACCCCGAAGGAGGGACGAAGGGGATGGCCATGGATGAGGATGCGCAGCTCCAGTTCGTGGATCAGACGGAAGGTCTTATCCACGGGCGAGAGAATGACCACGAAGCCAGAACTGCAATCGAGTTGGATAGTCTGCATGTTTACAGCCCGTCCGATCGAATAGGGCATCACTAACACTCACTTAACGGTGTCAGCTTATATTTGGGTTTCGAAATAAGGGAAAACAAACATAAGAGTCAGAACTCCCACGGATAACTATGATAACTCTTTGAAAATATTATCAAACGACGATGAAAACAATGATATAGGATAAAAAAGACTCACTCGGTGGTGAACATTGCACATCTGCTGGAGAGCGCAATGCCCTGAATTATATTTCTGTATGTAGTGACAAGTTAGTGTTTTAACAAAAATTCTCCGAATGAGGTCTCTACTCCCTCTCACTCCTCCTCCGGTGACCTACCACAGTTTGCGGCGTCGCCCTCAGCTGATGGTGCTTCGTGATCAACTGCAGCCGCGTGCTGCAATTGCCCTTTCATTTATTTCGATTAATTATTTATAAAAAGTTTCGCAGAGCGCTGTTGCAGTCTCAGTTATTACTTTACTCGATAAAATCTTATAAAAATATAAAAAGAGAGGGGAATTGCTAACTTGACGACGACTAGTTCCTGTCCTCCCTTGGCCACCCACAGCAGGGTGTCCTCCGAGGGGGCACACATCGAGTACGGCTCGGGCTGCTGATGAATCACGCACTGCAAGAGAGAAGGAATAGAATTTCAAGTCTTCAGTCATCGACCTTATTGACTAGCCCAAGAATATGAGAAGATTAAAGAACCAACAAATTCGGTAGAGAATTACGAAGAGATGAGATAAGTATCAAATGACCTTTTTAGTTCTCACTTTCCTCTTTCAGTTTCAATGCGAAATTTGAGTACTACCGTAATCCCATGTTCTGACATTGAGTCTACTCCACATATTCAAGTGAAGATGCATAAGGTAAAATGGACTCGATGACGCCGACATGGACTGGCCTACCATCCAGATTGGTAGGGTAACAAGCTACTCTCATATCTTCTGCCCCTTCCCTCACTCACCTTATCGTACTCGTCGTTCTGCCCTCCTCCTCCTACCGTAATCCCCGCCACCGAATTCAGCTTCATCGCATTGCACGGAAGGGAGATGACACCGCCTTCAGGGAGATCTGCAAGTGATCTTTGATCCACACACAGTCAAACCTTATCCGTTGTTCCCTGGATGAGAATAGTCGAAATCCTGGCCTACTATCGCCTACATATGATTCAGCACTGAAATTATAACAAACCAAGTCATACCATCTGGTTCGGGTGCAGGTGCTGGCGGAGGAGGATGGTTGGGTGGGAGGAAGGCGGGAGGGGGATTGCCTCCTACCGCCATGATGAATGCTGGTCCTCCTCCGAATCCCCCTCCATGGGGGTGGACTTGGAAGGCGCGAGCTCGCGCGTGTTGCATGGGAAGGATGAGGATGATGCGATGAGACCTCCTGAGATCAAAGATTAGATTGGAGAAAGAGGCTCGGAATGCGGGGGGGGGGGGGGGGGGGCACGAAGACATTAACACGAACGACAGCCAGATTTCCTTATTTCATTTGACGCTAACAATCGTCAATTTACCTTGCAACCTGTGCGCGCCTCCACAGATAATAATAGAGAAGTATTAGTAAGACGGGGATAGCAATGAAGTACGGAGCCATGGCCATCTACTCGCATTGAGTGAGGGAATGGCTTGGCAGACGGGTAGTCTCAGAGTAGAGAAGGGCGAACTAATAACAACTGCGTAATACACGTCTCATTCGCAAGGAAGAAAGAGCGCATCCGTTGCTATGGAAGTTGCACCATGATCAATAGAAGAAAAGTAACTACCGCACAAGTCATCTCACAGTGTGATTGCTTCTGCAGGCTCAATAGCCGCGATATCAAATATGAGAAAATTCATGTTACGACAGAAGAATCGAGAAGCAGTCAACAAACACTCTCTACTCGGCATGGATTGTGGGCAGAGACAAGCAGTGCAATCAGCTGATAAAGGGAAGAAAGAGAGAGCTACTTGCTTGAAATTCACATGAGAAACGCAACAAGGGGAGAATCGGAGCGAAGATACAAAAGCAATTAGTGGCGAGAAAATCATCCCTTTCCCTTGAACGTACCCAAAAAATGATCTCGGAGACTAAAATAACCAAGGAGGAAGTTGTCATAAAGTTTCAATTAATTAGAACGAATGGAAGGCAAGCAGTGGAACGAGACTATTAATCAGACTATGCTTGAAAACAACTCAATGTTTGCATATTTTCCATGGATCGTTCTATTGTAAACATGTGAAACACGATTAACGGAAAGGAACGGACGTCATTGGTTAAGCAAGATACGAAACGCGATCAGGTGATGTGAGAAGAGACGAATGGCACGAATGGGAGTGCTTAAACTGGACGTTCCAGCTTGGATCGATCAAATCCCGGGAGAATATAATGGGAAAATGGACAACAATTAATATGAGGGCGACAATCCACCAGTGTTGATTGATTTGAGGTTTATCGCTAGCTAGTTAGCTAACAAGCAGGATGTCGCTCTCTAAAAGTACCGAAATGGAGCGATGGTGTAAAAAACAACAGTCGATCCAATCTGAGGTAATAAATCGATTGGAATTAATCAGTTTGGACGCGGGAAAAATAATAGAAGTTATAAAATTTGCCTGATTAACAACCCTGACCATCTACGAGCCACCCGCGATAAGGAACAGTTGTCAACGACAGCTGGGATCAAAATAAGTGGCATATTGACGCATTTTAACGCCTAAATTACGGTGGAAGTAGCCAGCAGCGCATGCTTTAGCCAAAACAAGTATATCGTGAACTGATAAACTCGATAAAAACAATTGAAGGAGGAATTGAGGGAGGAAAAGGGGGAGTGCGCGGCAATGGGGTCGAGAACGCGCACGGGAAGAGAGGCGAGGGATGGAGGTTTGGCAGGCGGGGAAAGGACAAACAGGGTTACACATGGGAAGAGATAGAGGGAGAGGGAGAGAGCTCGAGGGTGGAAATGCACTCGCCACATACTACTCGGCCCTTCACACCTTCCGCGATCCACTTTTCAATAACTCACCTCTGGGCCTATAGAAAAAAAAGATAAATTATGTGAAATGTCTATCGTGATTAGAGCTTGGAAAGTCTAACTAGAGAAAGCTACTAGTTGCTCTGGAATATTTTCATGTCATTAATGATGATACAAAAAATGCAGATGGCAAATGATCTACCATAACTTCACTCGACAGTAGACAATGCCGATATTGTTTATACGTACAAGTATAACGTGCTGCATGCAGTGAAAAATAGCAGAATATACATGAATCACAGGGATGAACTGAATAGTACAGGGAAATATGAAGTGAAAATGATATAATTATCTTTTATGAATGGGACGCAAAATATAACGAGATCATCTAGTACTAGTACACGTTAAATTATTCCTACAACGAATTCCTATCCTACTCCTCCTCGAAGACGGGTCCTTTGCTGGGGGCTGCACGCTTCTTCAGATTCCGATTCATCAACGAGACCTGTAGACAGTACTGTAATGTAATGTAGACACAACATATTGTAGACGTGAATAAATAAAATAAATTAAGCAAAACACCTTAACCTTCTTGGTGTCGACCATTTTGGTGGGCGGAGGCAGCTTCAGCTTGTGTCCTCGCTTCTTGAACACGGATTTTCCCTGCAATTAACCAGTGGCATTCAAGAGTTAAATGACGAATTGATGATTCGTCGTGAATCACGACTCGTGATCATCCATTGGGGGACAAATTCACGCTCTTGCGAAATCAGTCACCGCATCAAGAACATTCACATTTTTTCTCAAATTGGATCCTGAGCCTTTCAAGATTATGGATTCGATGCGTGGACATAATTCGAGATAAGTAAAATAGCCGGATGAAATGAGCATCCGCAAGGAAAGATAAAAATTGCCCTTCAACTGACCATGCTCCTCCTCTTCATCACTGCTCCTTCGTAGCACTGCAGCAGCACTCCGAGTACCGTAGAGATGAGCGAAACCGGCTTTATTACCTACGGATACCATCTATTATTGCTAGAGTAAAACGCATATGCATTTTTTTCGAATTACTCTGTCCGACTAATCGACATAGAAGCAACGAAGCGCATCCTATGAAATACTATCCAACCGCAGTTCCACAATACGATAGCAAGCTAATAAACTAATAAGCACCAAGTGAATAGATATGTTTGAATCACAGGTCATTCACAGATTTTCGCTCATCATTATTCAATGATTTGTGTTCAATTTTGTATGGTCTAGGAGAGAATTCAAGGGGTAAAAATATTGATATTATCAATATTTCTTACCTTCTCCAACTCGACGATGCAGGATGTGCCGAATCGGAGGGAGACTCGATCCTCCTCGTCTTCCTTCTCCGCCTCCTCTCGCTCGACGACCAGACCCGCCTCGTCGAACACTTCGCTGCAACAAAAATCAAGATTCGAAAGTTAACAGAGGTTCATAATGAACATCAGAGTGAAATCTGGTACTGCAGAACCCGATTTCAGTTTGGTGGCCCTTAACAAGGTTTAGATTCTTTCACAAAATGAGACATTCTAAAGCATAACGACGTTTATTTTATGAGCTACCGGATTCGGATACTGTATTGCTACTCTACGAAGTGATAGCCCCGGTACCTTAGCTGTTCATTACTCGAGTACGGCATCTGTTTCGAAAGAGAAGTATTCGATGATGACTTTCCAATAATAGGAATTCGTGTTCATTTTACGTAAACTTGAATAAGCTGACTTCCACTTTGGTTCGAGCAGCGTCAGAGCGAGTCCTCCTCCGACCAGCTCGATACGATTCTCTTGCGACATCTTGCGGGCCCAGCAATCACCATTGAAGTTGGCCACTCCTGAGAAGCAGATTCTTTGTTACAAATACAAGCATCCACATTTAGAATAGAACCACTTGAGAAAAAAGTGAACAATGCAGAAAGGGAAAAAGCAAGCGTACCCAGCTGACTGGATTCCGGCATCCAGAAGACGTACATGCCGTCGCCGGCAGTGTAGATACGCGTCCGCCTTTCCATGGTTAGCAGATTAGTAAGATGATCTCTAAAAAGAGATCGGGGGGGAGGTGCTGCCTGTAAATATGGACGTTGTCAGATTGGAGATACAAAAACGGGCCCTGTCAAGCAAAGAAGATGTACAGGAAATGATGAAAGAATCTACACCTCCTTGAGCCCATTTGAGAGAGAAAACATCAAAAACGAACAAAACGCGTACATTCGTGTTTAAAGGTACCGTGCATGATCTATAGTTGGAGCATCACGTTGAGTCAGAATTGTGATTTAACTAATTTATGTTTGGCGAATATATATTTTTGTAATAGAAACAGTGAGGATTTTCGAGAAATAATGTTTTTATTGGAGATTTAAATATTTCAATAGAAATGTAAATTATAATAATATTTCAATATAAAAAATCACGGTGTGACAAACCCCCCGGAATTACCGGAGTCGACCGGACCATGTTATAAATATTCATCGTTCCGCTACAGTAAATTAGTTAAGATGTTCCGCGCACGAAGTTTAAATATGTTGAAAGTTGCCTGAATAACCGTGATATGTTCAAAAAATAAACGGCAAAATGTAAAGTTCACCTATTGGCAAAAGTCCAACGACAAAAGCCCATCTCTTAAACGGAAAACCCTTGAATTTGGCTCCCCATAAAGTAGTATAAAGTAGCAAGTAGCAAATTTTCGCCATTTGCTGCATGTTTTTTATCCCGCGCGCGCGGCCCCCGGAGCATCGACATAAGGAAAGGGAAAACGTCCGCAGGCATCAAGGAAAAGGCGCGCGTTTTCAAAAAAAGTATAGTCAGAATGTTGCCTGAATCAGTGAAAGGGGGTCTGGTCTCATAACGCTCACCCCTAATCTGCACGAATCGAGCTGCAAACTCAGTTTGCGATAAACTAAAACCCTGAATTTCAGGCATTTTTTCTATGTTTAGCGGTAATTCTGCATCATATTTTTATACAGCTCAAGCAATTTCATGGACAGCCCTTGGACGTTTTCCCTATCCTTATGTCGATGCTCCGGGGGCCGTGGGCAAATAGTAAGGTGCACCGGTACACCCGTGCACCGTGCACCGTGCACCGTGCACCATTCCGTGCACCGTACACCACGACTTCGTGCACCGTGCACCGGTGCACCAGAGCTCTGGTCCAAAGTCCAATAGAGTTCAAAAATTGATCGAGTTGTTTATTTCAATTATTAATTAATTAAAATGAATTGTTTTTTCAATAATATTTTTTCCCATTATTTTGTTCAGGAATGGAAGAATTTGAAATTGCGCTTGATGGCTCGTTTTCTAACATGGCAGATCTAGGAGAATACTTGAAGTATGATTTGATTGATCGAGAATCATCTAATCCCCTGTTAAGTGGCGTATCCTATGACAGTTTCAACGGTGACGATGGGACGGTCGGGTGGAATAATCCGCACGCGGCTATGGAGGAGCGAGAAGGAATGGAGGGGGGGAGAACTCGGAATGAGATCGAAGAAGGAAGAGGAGAGGAAGGAAGGAATGCTGGTAAAGAGAGAGAGGCGAGCGGAGAAGGAGGGAGTAATGGAGACGAAACAGAGATGAATGGAGAGGGATACAGGCATGTGATTGTTTCTATGATACTTACAAGGCATAGCTTCGCTACTGCGATTCATTTACTCAGCACATTGAGCCCAAGGGCGCGTATCTAACCCATTCTAGCTACTCTGCATATCTAGACAGTAAACGAGAGATATTGACAACGTAATGAATTCCAGCATTTTGGAGGATTCGCAGGGGTCTGTCTTCTACGACCTATCGAATTCGAAGTTGGAGACAATTCAACTATTCGCAATCAAGTAAGCTGCCTGATCTCGTGTTCTGGTTGCAACAGTCGAAGAGTCCTTCTCTTCATTTCCGTCACTCTCCCACCTGTTGGACAGACGAGACAGTGCGGGGAATAGAGAGAAGGGCTGTCGTCGACTCCTGTGAATGGACCACTAAAAGGAAGCCTACAATCTAAACGATAAATGGGAAATGAATTCAGAGATCCAGTTGTGAATATGATCTCGCATAAGCCCCGACATCCTCCGTTAACTCGCGCAGCAGGGAAATTCGTCTATCTCGTCAATGTGTCTAACTCAAAGGAGATTCTCGATTTGAAAAGAGATTGGTCGGGTGACTGGTCGAGCAGAGGTAAGTTCATTATTTCTGTCGCTAGAATTCCTTATTCACTATTCAGGGGCTAAAGCCAAAGGGATTCCGGCGTGTCCCGACAGAACGGAATACGTGCGGTTCCGGGAGGAGGGAGATAAATTAGTTCGAGATGAGAAGGAGGGAAAAGTGAGGATGAGAGTGATACGAAACACTAAACCCTGCCTGATGAGACTGAAGAGGAGGGTAATTATGCTCATCATTATTTCTTGAAAAGGGGGGATGATAATGTACCGAGTGGATGAGACAGCGCAGCCAGTTTCATTCGCAGTGGTTGAATATGTGTATGCTGAAGAAGATCTCCTTGAGCTATCAGATAAGCAGGTGACCTATTATACAATCGTCAAATGATATCTACTTTGAAATGTATTTCAGGCAGTTTCTCAGAGTGATCAACTGGATATCAAGAAGCGGCTTCTAAGTGGTGATAAGGCGAAAAGCATCTCAGCTGATTTCGAAAACGTGTCAACTCAACAGGTAATTCGTGATTTTGCAGGATTTCAGTTGTTACTGATGCCAGATTCACAATATTGCCAAGAATGTTGACGGGCGAGTTCGAATGAATCTTGGTCCACGAAAGAAAACTGACTTTGATGGGTTGAAAGTGCTGCTCGGGAGGGATAATTTTCTGCGGAGAGTCATAGAAAGTGGAGATAGGAAAGTGCTCATTTGCTGGGATGAACGGCAGTTAAGAGTAAGGTTACTACGGCTGAGGCTATTTGATAGGAGTGACAACTTCAGGCTTTCGCATCATCACTTCCTACAATCGCTCAGATAGAAGCGCACGAGAATTGGACAGAGAGAATATTCAGATTGAAGTGCGACAAGAGAGGAGAAGAAATCAGTGAGTGAATCACAGAGAAATTGAGAGTATCTAACAATGAGGGAATGGCTTGTGACACAATAAGGGTAAGTTAGAGGATAGAAGCATGAGGGGAGGATACTAAACAACATTTGAAAACGCGAAACGATTTGTGAATCTCAAGAAATGAAAAGTGAGAGATGGGAAGTGGTGGCTCAGATGAATAGAGAGAATAGGGGAGACACTCTGATCTACCTTCTCCCTTAATCTCTCACTCCCTCTCTTCTTCTCCCTCGCCTTCCTCACCCTTGTGAGGAGAGAGAGTGAGATTGAACTAAGGATTGAGATGGGATGAGACTATCAGAGGGATAGACCGAGTAGTGAGTGATCAGTGAGAGAATTAAAACATTGAAGACTATAATAGTATATTGAATACTTGTCAGGGAGTGTCACATCTAGTCGAGGATGCCTATCGGGGATGTGCCATATTGACATAACATTCAACAGAGGCAATCACTACCTCGGAAAGCTTTCATACTTCCATCCCAAATTCGCGTAAGTCTATTATAGAAATCTCGGTAATCAACGAGCGTGTACCAGGACGAAGAAGGGAGGTCTGCCCCCACTCCTTCCTGCAGCCTTCTTTTTTGCCAAATCTCACACTAAAGAGGATCTCGCCGATTTTGCCCATGTGGTTTCAGAGGTAAGAAGAAGAGTATTTTCATTAAATACTCACCCAACACCTGGTAAATCATTTGATAAGGGCATCATGAGTCTCGGTTCATCTTTTCGTGATCGTAGAGTCAGATCGATTGTTCGAGATGGAGAGAAGGGACTCGATGCACTCCTAAAGGTCTCACTAATTTTACTGTGTTCAAAGCGAATGTGTACATCTTACAATTAGGGAAGCGTATTCTGTGATGCTGTCGTAACCAGATGCGAAACTCACATAAGGAAGAATATCACTGATAGATTCGGAGAGTCAGGACATGCATTGGCTACTGTAAGAGAAAATGAGAACGGAATATGAATCTCATTGCTGCTCTCTCAGTTCCTTCTCGGAAACGTAAAATGTGATGGAGTTCGGACGACGGGATTGGTGGACTGCGCGTCTCTCGGTGCAGCGAGGAGAGCATTTCAATCGAGAAGGAATCAAATAGGAGAAGAGAAGAGTGAATGGTGAGTGCTTTCTATTCAATATCGTGCATCCCTCTTGATGGCGAAGAATGCAAAATTGAAATAATGAGTCCTGGTAAACGAGATATTGCATGATAGTTTACATTTGAAGGATGGATGAACGATTAGATGATCTCTTCGCCTCGAACGGTCTTACATCTAGAGTGAAAGGTTTGATGAATTATAAGTGAATATGTGCATTATTGTTGATTAACAGGGGGGTTCGGATTTCTCCCGATCTCAAATAATATCCTCGAATGCACGAATAGCTGGGACTTGGGTAGACAAGCTGCCAATTTCAATGTGAATGACTGCATAGATGCTCTCTTCAAATTAGTCAATGGTATTGAGCTTTCCTTAACTATTCGAGTACAATCCTTCCAGTTGGCATCAGTCACATGCTGCAAGCGCCCTTTGGAGGAGGAGATTTGATATTGAGAGGACGACCTTTGATCAGAAAATGCGACTGGGACGCATGGTCCCACAGTGCGAAAAATTCGTTTCTGAAGCCTCTCGGACTGTCCATTTCACATGGGCACCTTGCAGCCAGAGATCTTCCTGATGTTCTCCTACGAGGTACGAGCCTTTTAGGGTAAAACTATGTAATACTTTCTGGTTGCAGGACGTACTCAGCCCGAGATTGAAAGGATATTGAGTGAATCATCAAATTATGTCGTGTCTCCCTCCCCACTTTCTAACGGATATTCAGTTCTTCACAAAGAAACAGATCAATGGTCAGCTGAATATTAGCATTCGCTTCTTCTTCTGATGCAAATCAGAATCAACATGCGTTTAGTGTGATCGTTCGAACGTCCGAAGAGGAAGGTTTGATCTGCCGTGATTCAAGATGTCATCGATTGGGAAGCCATCCCATCTGTGTTCACTTGTTCGTCAATTTCCCTGTAGACATTGCTATTCAAATCTGTTCAGGATGGCCGTTTTCATTTCCGTAGAGAATGGAGATGACGAAGCGATTCGACATGCTGCCATACTCACTTCAAAAGGAGCAAATTTCCTCGCCAAGGTCAGTAGAGTGTCCAAAGTTCAATGGAGAGGACACAATTCAGTCACTTGAGTATAAACGAGGAGGACAGAAAGTGTCGTACAAAAGATGGGGAGATACCAGATCTGCTTCCAACTACACGAGAGCAGTCGCAATCAACTCCGAAGCAGATTTCCTCACGGATTCTTCCCCCCTTCAGGCATTCACATTTTTGCAACCTATTGCTACTTTCATATAAAATAGGAATGGAAGATGTAAGTAGGGGCTAAAGACTCATAGATGCCTAGAGATGTCGCCTTCAAAACTCCTCCTCTTTACTATTTTGAAATCACTTATGCTTTAGAAGGGTGCAATTGAGAAGAATCGGAAAAAAGTAAAAGGAGAGGGGAGAATCATCGAATTGGATGAAGATGAGTACGATGAGGAAGAAACAATGGAGATGATGCCGGAATTGGAGTGGAATGGGATCGAAGAGATTGTGGTGGAAGAAGACAGTAGAGTTGAAGAGAATGAAGGCACTGTTGAAGTTGAAGAGGTCAGACTTGTTCCTAGTAGGAGTAATTTATTGCGTTTCTTGGTGTGTGATTCAAATTTCTCTGTTTTGAGAGTAACGATAACCCCTTCGAAGATGAAGTAGAGGTATCATGGAATGAAAAGGAGAACACGGGAGAAATATCGGCGTTGTCGAATGTGAGTTTATTTCGGAGAAGAAGTACACGCACTCACATTGAATTCTATTCAGGAGAGTGAGCTACAATATTCCCCGAAGAGAGTAGATCCAGTGGAAGAGGTAGTGGGTGGATGTATAATAGTGATAGTTTTCAATTTAGTTGATAGAAAAAGGGAAGAAGTATAATAAGCGAAGAGTGGTTGAAGAATCGAAGGCAGATGAGATGAATGTGAGTCTTTAAAATATAGAAACAATCTCAATGTGAAACCTTCTAATCTCAGAAAGCTCGACATGCGAGATTGATTTGTGGTGAGGATGAATCTGAGATCAAACAGCCCTCGTTGAAGGTTTCATAGTGTAGCAGTAGAGTGTCCTAATAATTGTAATTTCAGAAGTCGAAAGGAATAAAAAAGAGTAGAGGAGTGATAAAAGTGGATGCACAGGTAGGGATGAAATCCCCATTGGAGTGAATAAAAGGATGGATAGATAAATACAGCTCAACCTATCATATAATTGCATTTAGCTATTCGAATTGAATGACTTTATCTCTCCTGCGAGAACCAGGTCGAGTACTCAATCTCATCACAATGGCTATCCATTCGTCATTGGTCACATTAGTGGTCAGTGATCTAGTTTCAGTATTAGCTACTCTCTTACTTCAGAGAAGCTTCCGTCAAATGTATCAGTTGTGAGTCGAAGAACATGCTCAAGTTGCATGGGAACTCTTCCTCTTGACTCTCGCTCTCCTGCTTCTCTCGTGATATTTCACAGGGAAAAGCTCTACTATAAGAATGGAGACAATCAAGTTATTAGCAGAGAAGCTATTGCGTAAGTAGTTTTTACGAAGGGTAGAGATTCTAAGCTCACCTCTTTCAGATTGATTCATTCTTCTCGCAAGTGTCTTAGAGGTCGTTATCCTTATTCGACTCTCAGTTTTTGTTGAGGGAAATGATTATAGATGATTGTTCAATGCAAATATATGACATCCCACTATATTTTCTTGTTTATAATGGGTCTGAAAGAGTACTTAGTGTCCAATATATATCTTGGTGGCATAATTCTCCAGAGTAAATGAATGATACTCCCTTGTTTTTCATCCTCCCTTACCTTACGAACCTCTTTGCAATTCAGGTTTCCGTCTGTAGAAGAGTGCTGGAGACAAGGGGTTAATTCATCTGGCTCATGAACACGGCTATTAACTAGAACTAACTAGAACGCAATGACCCTCTTACAACTAGGGCCATTTTTATGCCAATACAAGTCATTTTCTTTTTATGTGGATTAGTAATCGCGATTTCTTGAGTTATGGTCACGTCTTCAATTTTAAAATATATTTGCTCCAAAGCAGTTAATAAAATGAATTAAATTACAATTTATCATAATATTTAATCAAAAAATATACGATCAGTCGCCGATTATGAAGAAATGCATCCATTATAAAGAATATAATTTAGAGGGATGAAATGTATTTGCAATGAATACTCATTTAATCACTTCCACCAAAAAATATATCAATTAAAAATAAATAAAAAAAGAAAATCTGCGAGATTCGACAAACTAGAAACGCGCGGCAACAGCGGTAAAATGCGCGGCTTCGCGTGATGCAAATATGCGGCCCCGCCCCCGTCCTCGTTTTAGTTTCTAGTTGCACAGTGCACGAACTCCTGGTGCACGGTGTACGGAATGGTGTACGGTGCACGGTGCACGGGTGTACCGGTGCACCTTACTATTTGCCGGGGCCGTGCCGCGCGGCGGCACGCATGTCACACCGTGAAAATTTGAAGTTCCGCGCTGCAAAATGTTTACGGTATTTGAATATTGTATTGATTTCGATTTTCCCGCCATTTTTGTACGCTTCTCTTCTAATCTTCTCGTATTTGAATTGTCTAGTTTTTTCTTACGTATTTGTTTGTCTGTGATATTGCGTGATTTGGCCAACCTTGTTGGGCACAATTAGTGCCGTAATTTCAGGGCGACATGGTGTTGAGGGCGGCCGAGTTCGCCAACTTCATCCTGTCAGTTATTTAACTCTTCCATGCGTGATCCTAGCCATGATGATTCCGCGTTACAGCTGCATCTGCCTCATCGGTGCCGTCTGTGCGGGTGTCTTCCTGCCGCTCTACGGCGCCCCTCTCGCGTACAAGATAACGATAATCTTGTAAGTATTTTGCGTATATGCTCGCCTTATCCCTTCTTTATACTCTTTCGTCACGATATTTGATGACGCGTCCTCACTTTTTCGATCATTTCAAAAGGCGCTGCGAGCAGGGGAGTGTTTATTTAATTATATTATTTCGCTGATTAATAAAATATATGGTAATCTATTTGCTAATTCTTTTGCCTTTCACGGATGGTGTCATCCCTATCCAATCACGGCCAAACCGTCGAAGAGTATGAATCTTGAGAAGATGCGATGAAGAATACGGCTCAAACACTGCTCAACTACGGCTCGATTAGTTTATACGGCTCGTTAATTTTATCCTCAAATAAATATTTTAATATTATTACGCAGTGTTTATTGCAAATAAAGAGTATATTTCTTTGACATTTTTTTCTATTTTTTTCTTCATTTTTTTGAAACTTAGAAACGAGACAAGTAGTTAACTGGAAACCGGGAGTTTAGAAGTAACGGTGCGCTGAGATCGTGGGAAAGATTGCTTGGATATGTTCCCGGCATTTAGCTATCACGTTCTTAAGAACTTAGAAACGTCAGTAGTAAATATCTTCGGAAAGATTGCTTGGATATGTTCCAGGCATTTAGCTATCACTTTCTTAGAAACTTAGAACCAGTCAAGTAGTTAACTGGAAACCGGGAATTTAGATGTAACGGTGCGCTGAGATCGTGGGAAAGATTGCTTGGATATGTTCCCGGCATTTAGCTATCACGTTCTTAAGAACTTAGAAACGTCAGTAGTAAACATCTTCGGAAAGATTGCTTGGATATGTTCCCGGCATTTAGCTATCACGTTCTTAAGAACTTAGAACCTGTCAAGTAGTTAACTGGAAACCGGGAGTTTAGGTGTAACGGTGCGCTGAGATCGTGGGAAAGATTGCTTGGATATGTTCCCGGCATTTAGCTATCACGTTCTTAAGAACTTAGAAACGTCAGTAGTAAACATCTTCGGAAAGATTGCTTGGATATGTTCCCGGCATTTAGCTATCGCGTTCTTAAGAACTTAGAACCTGTCAAGTAGTTAACTGGAAACCGGGAGTTTAGATGTAACGGTGCGCTGAGATCGTCCGAAAGAATGAATGGATATGTTCCAGGCATTTAGCTATCACGTTCTTAAGAACTTAGAACCTGTCAAGTAGTTAACTGGAAACCGGGAATTTAGATGTAACGGTGCGCTGAGATCGTGGGAAAGATTGCTTGGATATGTTCCCGGCATTTAGCTATCACGTTCTTAAGAACTTAGAAACGTCAGTAGTAAACATCTTCGGAAAGATTGCTTGGATATGTTCCCGGCATTTAGCTATCGCGTTCTTAAGAACTTAGAACCTGTCAAGTAGTTAACTGGAAACCGGGAGTTTAGATGTAACGGTGCGCTGAGATCGTCCGAAAGAATGAATGGATATGTTCCAGGCATTTAGCTATCACGTTCTTAAGAACTTAGAAACGTCAGTAGTAAACATCTTCGGAAAGATTGCTTGGATATGTTCCCGGCATTTAGCTATCACGTTCTTAAGAACTTAGAACGAGTCAAGTAGTTAACTGGAAACCGGGAGTTTAGGTGTAACGGTGCGCTGAGATCGTGGGAAAGATTGCTTGGATATGTTCCCGGCATTTAGCTATCACGTTCTTAAGAACTTAGAAACGTCAGTAGTAAACATCTTCGGAAAGATTGCTTGGATATGTTCCCGGCATTTAGCTATCGCGTTCTTAAGAACTTAGAACCTGTCAAGTAGTTAACTGGAAACCGGGAGTTTAGATGTAACGGTGCGCTGAGATCGTGGGAAAGATTGCTTGGATATGTTCCCGGCATTTAGCTATCACGTTCTTAAGAACTTAGAAACGTCAGTAGTAAACATCTTCGGAAAGATTGCTTGGATATGTTCCCGGCATTTAGCTATCGCGTTCTTAAGAACTTAGAACCTGTCAAGTAGTTAACTGGAAACCGGGAATTTAGATGTAACGGTGCGCTGAGATCGTGGGAAAGATTGCTTGGATATGTTCCCGGCATTTAGCTATCACGTTCTTAAGAACTTAGAAACGTCAGTAGTAAACATCTTCGGAAAGATTGCTTGGATATGTTCCCGGCATTTAGCTATCGCGTTCTTAAGAACTTAGAACCTGTCAAGTAGTTAACTGGAAACCGGGAGTTTAGATGTAACGGTGCGCTGAGATCGTCCGAAAGAATGAATGGATATGTTCCAGGCATTTAGCTATCACGTTCTTAAGAACTTAGAAACGTCAGTAGTAAACATCTTCGGAAAGATTGCTTGGATATGTTCCCGGCATTTAGCTATCACGTTCTTAAGAACTTAGAACGAGTCAAGTAGTTAACTGGAAACCGGGAGTTTAGGTGTAACGGTGCGCTGAGATCGTGGGAAAGATTGCTTGGATATGTTCCCGGCATTTAGCTATCACGTTCTTAAGAACTTAGAAACGTCAGTAGTAAACATCTTCGGAAAGATTGCTTGGATATGTTCCCGGCATTTAGCTATCGCGTTCTTAAGAACTTAGAACCTGTCAAGTAGTTAACTGGAAACCGGGAGTTTAGATGTAACGGTGCGCTGAGATCGTCCGAAAGAATGAATGGATATGTTCCAGGCATTTAGCTATCACGTTCTTAAGAACTTAGAAACGTCAGTAGTAAACATCTTCGTAAAGATTGCTTGGATATGTTTCCGCCATTTGGCTATCACTTTCTTAGAAACTTAGAACGAATTAAGTAGTAATCTTCATGAAAAATGCTTGGGTTTCGCAATTTTGCCACCTTTCTCTTCCAAACTTATCTTAAGAACTTAGTAAACTGTGCATCTTAAAAACTTAGTTAACTAGTCCCTTCTTTATACTCTTTCGTCTCGATATTTGATGACGCGTCCTCACTTTTTCGATCAGAAATTGGCTCAGAAATCGGTCGGAAATCGGCTTAGAAATGTGTCCGTACGGATCGGTCAGAGGGAGGGCGGCAAAAGACGGAGGCGGCGGCGGGAGTCGAACCCGCGACCTCGAGATAGCGAGACAAGCACGCACACCACTCAGCCACGATGACAGTTAGGGAGCTCCCCTCCTTTTGCGGTTAAGTAGAGCGGAGCGAGAGCGCGCTCGAGTTCAGCCGGGGGAGGGAGAGCGGGGAGGAAGGAAGGGAAGTTGGTGAGTAGGGTCATCCACTCAAAATTTCAAAATTTTTCTAAAATTCTTTTATTATATGGGACGGGGTTATCGATGGTGCGGAAAGAGAATAGCGTCACTAGAATTATAATATATTTCATTTTCAATGAGTATGCGCCTATTTCTCTAAGCTCCGCCCATCGTGGTGTAGTGCAAGCTCTCCAGAGGTTTGCTGGGTCATGTCAGTTCAGCGGGACAATATTTCGAAATCTCTGTGTGCTAAATTTAAGTAAATTATTAATATACCTTTTGAATACATAGTATGTTCAATCGGGTGATATTCAATCGTATAAAATGAAAGAAAACATAAATATCGCTTAAATATTAGCTGCGGCGTCCATCATCTTCTAAAAGTTCAAGCTTGTATTGCAATGTTTCGCAGACATAAATTTTGCTAATTTTTTGTTGAATAAACTAATCTTGTACGTAGAGTATTCCAACTCAGATTTGGAGGGCGGCACCCCCTGAAACGATTTCTAGCTAATTTAAACTGAATGTGGCGAAATACAAGTGCCTACAGAATTTTTTCGCTGACATATTTTTTCCCAATTTTTAAATATATTTTTCTCATGAATAACTCTTTATTCGCTGTAAAAATTGGAGAACGGCATCCCCTAGAATTCGGTAACTGATTTTTTAAAAAGATTTCTTCATAATTCGCGGTGCTTGGGAAACATCGCTCCGTGCACAACCTTTTCCCGGTTTTAAGCTTTTTAATTTGCAGATGATTGTCCCTAGTTGGTGAGTGCTCGGGTGAAGGGAGACTGAGGGGAGGTGAGCGAGTGAACGGAGGTGAAAGGGCAGAGGCGATACAACGTTATGAGGGAATGCAGGGTAGCGTAATATCATTTCGAATAAACTTAGTAATCCGAAGGCGAGTGAGAGGGAGAGCGGAGGTGAAATGGATAGCGGAGGAGAGAGAGCGAGGGGAGTGGGAGAGCGGAGCTTAGATAATCTAATGAGGGAATGATTGGCAGCGTATCAACAGCTTAGTAATCCGAAGGCAAGTGAGAGGGAGAGCGGAGGTGAAAGGATAACGGAGGAGAGAGAGCGAGGGGAGGTGGGAGAGCGGAGGTGAGATAATCTAATGAGGGAATGATTGGCAGCGTATCAACAGCTTAGTACTTTCGAAGGCAAGTGAGAGGGATAGCGGAGGTGATGAGAGACGGGAGGGGAGGTGGAGAGGGTGAACGGACTGGGGAAACAACGTTATGAGGGAATGACGGGTAGCGTATCATTTCGAACAACTTAGTAACCCGAAGGCAAATGAGAGGGATAGCGGAGGTGAGGAGAGACGGGAGGGGAGGTGAGAGGGTGAACGGACTGAAAAGATTACGCTATGAAGGAATGACTGGTGGTGTAATTTCAGAACAACTTAGTCCCGGCTCGCCGCGTAGCGGCGAGCCCTGACTGAACTTAGTTCAAAGGCGAACTCCCGCCGAAGGCGGGAGTGAGCGTCGGGGTTACCAGAAGCGTTTGACGGGTTAGCTGGTGGTCGAATAAGCTCGGGTATATGAGCATTTAGTGATAATGGTAGATCGTTTTTACGTTATCTGGAGTGAAGGGAGAAAGTATTTAGAGGGAATAACGGGTATTATTCTGAACACCTTGATTAATATATTGTTCAGAATTTAAAATCTTTTCACTTGGTCGATTTTAAAGGCGGTACATTTAGTTAACTAGTTCCTTATTCCCTTTCTGTAATGTCAAAATTTCTATAGGTTCAATTATCAGAAGAGCTATTATATTTATTATTAAAGCTTCTCGATCGCTCTCGGATTCGCCGCGGCCAGGTTCCTCTACGTGACCTACCTCAACGACTGCTCCTCTTCCAACTCTCGCAGTAAGATTTTTATCTCGTTTTCTAGCATATATTTTGAATAATTATATTTTGAATTTTTGACAGCTGGTTTCCCATTTCCAGACGAGGTCCACGATGGAGAAGTATCGCAAGAGCTTCCACCTCATCCCGAGCACCAAGCATCTCAGGAAGAGGAACCCCGGTGAGAGAGTGATGTGATAAAGAGGATATCAAGCCTCTCATGAGAGAATCGGGACCAATTGGTATTTTCAGTTGATATTCGAATTTTCGAAAATCTTGCTTCTAATGTTTCCATTAAGTACTTATGTAGACTTGACTAAAACTGATATGAAGTTTTAGATTTTCACAAAGCTTTGCAGTTGCAGCAGGTTACTGCAAAGTTGAAACGTGTGGCATTGCTTTCTGACGTTTCATCCATAAATGTGATAATTATGGCGGTTCATGGCGGTTTTTAATTTCCTACTCTCACATAAATTTTTCCCATGCCTCGAAACTTTCCCGGTTTGTAGGTCTCGAAATTATGTACTTACCTGAATTTTTGATGTGAAGAACTCTCTCTCTCTCTCCTCTCTCTCTCCCCCTCTCGCTTGTCCCAGTGCTCTGACCCGGCGTGACTAGAGAGCACGCGCGAATGACATTTTCTCGCACCTCCTCACTCCCTGGAACATCGCGTTCCTAACATCGATGGGGGAACCTCTCGACTGGAGAGAGCCAGATTCCACCCCCTCGCGCCCCAATGGAGGCAGGATCAAGGGGGCGATGCATGACGCGGAACTATTAAAGTCCCGAAGTACGTATGGAACAAAAACGAATGAAAACCCGAAGAAAATATGATTGCAACACTTTTTATGCTCTTGCCGGGATTCGAACCTGCGGTTTGAGATTCCGAACTCGCTGTCAGTGGCTCGTGCAGCCCATTGAAATGTATTCAAGGCTCTGGGAAAGTACATTACCCACCGAGATAAATTCTGCAAAAAATTCAGGTAAGTACATAATTTCGAGCTCTACAAACTGGGAATGTTTTGAGTCATGGGAAAAAAATTATGTTCGAGTAAGAAATTAAAAACCGCCATGAACTGCCTCTGCTGCAAAGGTCACAAAAGTGAAAAATGAACAAAAGCGATAATTTGATCGTAGAAACACATTGGTGTTCAAAATAATTACATTTATAAGTCAATCCAACCAAATCTAATGACCATAGCGATAACTTTGCAGCCGCTTGCTGCAGCTGCGGAATTTAATAGGGTCGGAACAATTTCGGGGAATCTTCTACTACCCAATCCCGATGTAAAAAAACACAAGAACGTGACAATTATATTTTATTTAAACTCGTTGTCCCGATTCTCTTATGAGGTTCGTGATATTATGATTAGAGGGACTTGAGAATTTGTTGTATAGAGTGCTCTCGAGTGTATAGATCAAAGGGGATGAATTCATTACTTGGAAAAGTCGGAATGGGTTCTTCCAATCCATCAATCTATTGTAGAAATAAAAAAAATGGAATAGACATTGTAGTGGTTCGCACGTTGATGATCCGATCGAGGATATTGAGATGCAAGAGTTCGACCAGAAGATGGATGAGACGAAGGTGGGCAGGCACAGATGAAAAACCCATGGTTAGGATCTACCATTGGATCAATCCTATGGTAGATCCTAAAGTATGGGGTTCAACTCCCAACCTGTACAGTCGCTTTTGCCAAGCTTCGAAGGAAGTACCCAACAGTAGGCAAAAATTGGACAAGTTTGGCAAACGCTACTGCTGAGGCCGGGAGTCGAATCCACCATACATGGGATGAAATTTGCATATTCTTAGACCACTAGGTCACGTAATCGATCTTTTGAATTACCAGTTTGCTGTGTGGTCGCTTGGATGCATTCTGTACACGATGGTCTACGGGAGGAAGCCATTCGACCAGCTCAAGAATGCGGTGAGGAGATGATAATTTTATCTATGTATTCAGAAGTCAGCGATTGCTGCTCTTCCTTTACAACCAACATTTTTTTTCTTTTTCTTACTATCAAATTGTGTAATGTACTATTTCAACAGAGTAAAAGAAAATAACCTTATTGAACACAAGGTGATGTGTCGAGCTCTACTAATGTTCCACTTGAGAGATAGAGAGATAAGTGGATGGTCTCCAAGCTATCGCGTGCCTCATCCCTTGATTCTTCCCTTGCAGCATGCGAAGATGCGAGCGATCTCTGATCCTCACACTCAGATCTTCTACGAACCAACTGACGATCCCATGATTGTCGACGTGCTAAAGGTAGGAGAGATTGAGACGATGAATCTGATCCAATAACTATTTGATGACCTCATCACAGACTCTGATAATGGTTCTTGCAGCGTTGTCTAGTGTACGATGTGAAGAAGAGAGCGAGTGTCACTGAGCTACTCGACCATCCCTATCTCAGTCAGTCACCAGACCAATGTCCACTTATTTAGGATGCTGCCAAAAAAAAAAACGTTATAAATGTGCGTTTTCAGTAATGTCCATGGCTAGTGTAGGTAGTGAGAATGCACCAAAGCCCCTTGCAGAGGGGCCAATCTCTGCCTGCAAGAGCAGTGCTGCACCAGTCGCGAATCCGCCCAGAACATCGCCCTTCACCGATGGAGAACTTGACCAGATCGCACACGAAGTAAGACTCACATTTCATAATCAATATAGCTATTTCCAACGGAAGATTTAGTTGATTACTGCGATCATGTGAATATATTTCGGGATGAACTGTAGTCAATGTGGAACTGATAACATTGGAATTTGCAAGTACTATGTTGCCTATCATCTCAGACGCCGTCCATGAATCGTCTCTTGATGTCCGCCGTCAGTCCGGCTTCTGCCCAAAGGATGATCATCAAGGACAAGGAATACGCCATACTCAGCCAGATAGCCAAAGGAGGAAGCAGTCAGGTGAGCAGTATACTCAGGGAGAGAAGAACCTATTTTCCATTGTTCGGAAGTTGATGCATATTATATAGCCGATGAAATCAGAATTTTTTCTTGTTGAAACTAAATTTTAGTATACCCCGAGTTTGAATGCGAAAGCTTAGGATAAGCAATATACTTGCAATATAGTTGTATAGTCTTTGCATCTTTTCATTGCAGGTCTTCCAAGCGTTCGATGATCTTTCGGGCGAGACCGTGGCAATCAAGGTGAGTGGGATGGCCCCTTCCCTCTCTCTCTCTCTCTCTCTCCCTCTCTCAGGTGGTCGATCTCTCGGACACGGATGATGCAGCCAGAGAGGCATTCGTCAACGAGGTCGAACTGCTCAAGAAACTGCAGGGATCGAATCACGTCATCAAGATGGTTGACTAGTCAGTTGATTCCTTCTGATGTTGTAGTCATCTTACGTCTTTGCCATCACGATATAAATGTTTGTTCGTGAGGGAGCATCACATACTAATGCCAGAATTATGCTGAATTTATATCTTCTTGAAATCAACAAGTTGCCACAAATGGACGTTGATATTCGATTCGCCGCACTTTTTTTATCATTCGGTACTTTTGCACTGAAAAAAAACACAACTCAAGTCATAATTCTGCCAAATTGTTCGAAACGAATTATTGTAAGTACAAAGGTAACTTCCCATCACTATCTTTGTAGTGAACTCGTGCCAAAGGAGGACAAACTGCTGGTGGTGATGGAGAAGGGAGAGACTGATCTGGCGACGTATCTGAAGACGAGGAGAGACGAGATCACTCCCACATTCCTCAGGTACGACTAAGAAGGAAGAACGAATCGAGTACTCTCAGGCTCGAATACTGATGGGAGACTTGCTTGCAGATACTGGTGGTCGGAGATGCTTCAGTCGGTCAAATTCGTCCACGAGCACAGTTTGTTTCTATCTTTTTCGATTCCAGCTGGTGTCTGGCATTATTTTTGATTATCTAGTGTCTTTAAATGTGCAGTTTCCTCCTTCGTACTTGCTATTGCATATTCTTATCATGGAAGATATTGTAGAAGTGGTGCACATGAACTTGAAGCCAGCCAACTTCCTGCTCGTGTCTGGCAATCTGAAGTTGATCGACTTCGGCATCGCTTCTTCCATCCCATCGGACAAGACCAGTCTGCTCAAGGTGAGACTCCTTCTGTGTACTCTCATCTGTCCTTAGATTGGCAAGTGAGAAAAGTCGTACTCATTCCTCCAGGCCTTGGTTTGACGTGTCATATTATGTATGTATAAGCGTGGTGGACATGATGGATGATAGTCAGTGTGATTTCTGCAGGACACCCAGATGGGAACTTTCTCGTACATGTCTCCCGAGTCTCTTCTTGCATTGGAGTACGAGGAGGAAGGAGAGGAGGAGAAGAACAGATTAGATGTGAGTCATTCCCTTTCCATAGCTATCATTCTTCTTAGAACGAGTTACACTGTCATATTCATTCAGAACGAATGTACAAACCGAGCCATCCAGTAATCTGCACAGGGCACGATATTACTGGAGGGTTCTGAGGTTTCTAGAACATGGGAGAGAGAGAGGAGCATACATTTTCATACCCTCGGACTCCGAGGGTTCCCACTTTAACATAATTTAGTCTGCCCGATCTATGAGTAAGCTCAAAAGATGCGCTGTGGGGCGCCGATAACAAATCACCTTATTGGTAGCCACTTATATTCCCATCCTAGTGAACGGGAGCCACTTATATGCAAATACAGTAATTTTTGGCATTTTTCCAACTATAGCCTAGAGATTCGGGAGTAGGCACAAAAAATGCGCCGTGTTGTGCAGATAACCAATCACCTCATTGGGAGCCACTTATATTGCCATCCCAGGGAATGGGAGCCACTTATATTGTTTCCCCGAGGTTAATGAAAATGTATGGAGAGGAGTGAAAAATGGGAGAGAGAGGAGTTAAAAGTGAAGCATAGTGGAACTGAATAATGGTGGGGTCAAGAGTAGAAGAGTAAACCACAGTTATTAAATCTATCTAATGTTTTCATTATCCGACCTAAATCATCTCAGATCTCGCTCCCTCCACAGGACATCAACGACGCCCTCGGTTTGACTCCCGACGAGAGCGCCGTCAACATCAAGGATGTTGACGAGGACCAGGTGAGGGCAGGGAATGATCTTTGATCTTTGTAACTACTTGTGACAGAACGGGTGTGAGATCTTTCCACTGTACCCGTTATCCGACCACAGCCATCTAATATCTCTCCCTTCGCAGGACGACGACGTCTCCTCTGCCCCTCAGTGGGCGACTCTTGCTGTCCTCTTACCGCACCTCGACTGCATCCGAGTGATGCAGTTCCATCCCGTCGAACCCGTACTCTTCACTGCTGGTACGGTAGTCGGGCTGGGTCACATTAATTCCGTATTTACTTAGAGTACGGTAGTGAAGCTGGGAACCGGGTGAGGAGATCAGTAGCAACTTACGGTGGGACAGTGGCATATTCGTGGTTGGCAGGTGAGGATGGCACGACGAAGATGTGGGATCTGGAGGCGAAGCCACTGAATGCCAAGGACGCAGAGAAGGCAGCCAAGAGTGAGCAAGTTTGATATCTCATTTATTCTAAATTCTTCAATTTAAAAAAACGTTCTGAAGGAAATATTGAGGCTCTTTCGATTTCATTGATAGTTTTTCCTTCCAAATATTGTCATTCGAAGGTATTTGGATAGTAGAATAATTATCCGCGTTAACAATCCTCCATGTGAAATTCTATGTGTTATGTTTTGATACGAATAAATAAGAACATTATGCATAAAAATGAACGATAAAGTATGGTAGCATTGCAGATGCGTCTAATCTGAACTCGAGCCGATCTACACGTTCCCCGGCCATGCCGGACCTGTCCTCTCCATGGATATCTCTCCCACTGGTACGGTGATTTGGGTGTGGTATGTATACGGTAGAATTATGGAAAAGCATAATCAAAAAATTGCACAATTCTATGCGAGTTCTATCTATGACACTACGCGAACTTGATGTTTGGTACTACTTTCATGTGAAAATGTGATTCTTGTTTCAACCTCTGCACACATCGGCGGATGTTGACAGAGCAATGATGGAATACCTGATCGTGTCCACTAATATCCTTCTCATGCAGGCGATCGTCTCTTCACGGGTGGTGGGGATGGTACGGTGTGCTGCTGGGCGGTTCCCTCCATTGCCTGCGACTCCTACGACGTGTACGGTGAGTGAGAAAGGAGATGTGGGATGACAACATATTCGCTCTGGCAAACCAGGGAGGATCGAGATTTCGTATTTGTCGCTAAAATAGGTAACAAGGAAACCGCATTTCTAGGGGAAAGTTAAACTTAAATTTGATATTGCCACTAGATGCTGACCCCCAAGAGAAGACCAACCGATACCTAACATCACTGGATAGTTGTTTCCTAAGACCCGAAAATCGATTGAGAAAATGTGTCGGCAAATGTACACGAAATTTTCTCCATTCTTGCTCAGACTAGTATGCTATTCTTGGATAGTCCCTTCCATCACTTCGAATGGCTCAAGTGGTTATGCGGTTAGTCATTTTGCTGAAAATTTGTTCACCTACCGTATGCTGAAATATATTTCAATGAATCGTTATTTTTATAGTGCATAGAAACAAAAACAGTTTAAAGATTCTTCAATCGGGGAAACGCATTCATGGGAAAAGTCAGGTGGTGATGGAAAAAACGAGCAAAACTTGCCGCAGGTGTCTGGGGTTGAACCCCCGACTTCCAGCAAAGTGATCAACCACATTACGGCCTGAGCGATGCGTGCTGATGGAAGGGGTCATCAAAGAATAGCACACTAGTCTGGGAAAGAAGGACGAAAAAATCGTACATTTGAAAAACATTTTCACAATCGATTTTCGGGTCTTATGAAACGACTATCCAATGATGTTCGATATTGGTTGTTCTTCCCTTAGAGGTCAGCATCCAGTGGCAACATCAAATTTTCGTTTAACTTTCCTCTTGAAATGCGGATCCCTTGTAAAGGTAAACACTTCGCGCTAGGTGGAAAGGGAGCTGGGTGGATGTGTTGGCTCACTGTTCTAATTCGAACATGCATTTAATTCTAAAATTAGAGTATACCTTTAGAAAGTGGTTACATAATGTTTATTAATGTTCGAGTTATTGGTTCAAAATGAGTCGTTGTTGCAGATCCGAAGGTGCTTCGTGAGCGTCTCACTGGTCACGGGGACGCAGTGTGGGCAGTGGCCTTCCACTCCTCCGATAATCGTCTCGTATTTGCCTCCGCCGATGGAACCATCAAGCTGTGGGAACCTGGTGAGCGAGGGGAGGCGAAGGAGACGAAGCGCATTCGGACGTTTGCATTACTATTTCACTAGCACTTTTTATTAAAATAAAAGCCTGGCTCACATGATTATAGTGGAAGGTTTCCTCATGAAAAATGTACTTTTAATTCAATAATGTTGGTCTCTCAGGGAACTTCGGCGAGCCCCTCCTCCGCACCTTCTCCCCTCCCTCTCATGATGCAGTCCTCACCAGCGTCGACTTCTCCTCCACCGAACCGCAGCATCTGCTGGCGGCGTACACGGGACAGAAGGTGAGAGACAGATTGAAATTGTCTCTCTTTGTTTACACTCACTCTGATGGGATTGAATAGTAAAATAATGAATTTATTGATTCAGAACTGAATATGCTTCAGAGAAATAGAAATGATGGTTGCATATTCCTTTGGCTTTTTGTTGTCACTATTTTTAAAAGATATATGTTTCCTTCAGGCGATGATCATCGACATCGAGACTGGTGCCGTCGTCCTCAATTTCGACTTCGGAGAGGGTAAATTTCGGAATTAAAATTATCCTTTTTTTCCGCGCAGCCTAGATTGTTTACTCTTGAACGGTCCCATCCGAAAGTACCTTTTACATTGGAGGAAGAAAACCTTTTCACAAGGGATTCGTTTAATTAATGGAATATCTGCAATAAAGAATATTATTGGGGTGTCCGGAAAGTTCGTATAATGCTTCGGAAAAAAGTCAGTTCGCGATCAAATGCAGTGATTGCGCAATCTGTTTGTCAACAATGTATTGCATCATTCTGACGTTGAGTAGTGAGAGGATTTAATCAGTCTCCTAGTTGCTACATTGATTCTTGTGATGGACTCCCATCTCTACCTCCGAGCAGTTTTACTTCATTACTACCGTCTTGCCGATCCGTGAAGGAGGCCCACTCTGCCCTGGCCCAGTCGGAAGGAGCTGACGCCCCCTCCATACCCTTCTGCTATAAGTGGTTCTCCCGCTTCAAGAAAGGGGAGTTTGGTCTCGATGATCAACCCCGCTCTGGACGCCCTCCCTCCCTCGATCAGCCTCTCGTTCTCCGCACACTGAAGCGCAAGCCCATGGCCAGTGTGCGTGAGTTGAAGAAGGATACTGCTACTCCCAGATCAACGGTGTCCGATATCCTCCATCGATCTGGGAAGAAGCCGAAACTCCCACAAGTGATTCCCCATGACCTCTCCCCCGAACAGCTGAAAAATCGTGTTCAAGTCTGTCGGGAATTACTCCATCGTAGATCCAATCTTCGATGGGTCAATTCCATCATCGCTACAGATGAGAAGTGGATCACGTACGATAACCCTGTGAGGAGACTGCAATGGGTGGATGCAGATGAGAAGCCCACGCCCGTCCCGAAGAGGGAAGAGCACGGAAAGAAGGAACTCCTCTGCTTCTTCTTCTCAGTGCTCGGTCCCATCTACTGGGAGATCCTCGCCCCTGGCACCAGCATCAATGCCGACCTCTTCTCTGAACAACTGGAAGATGTCGCGATCAGAGTCCCTCCCAGACTCCTGAACCAGGGCAAAATTCTTCTTCTGATGGACAATGCTCGCCCACATCGAGCGAAGATGACCCAGAAGAAAATGGACGAGCTGAAGATCGAGAGGATTCCCCATCCACCGTATTCCCCGGATCTCTCCCCATGCGACTACCACTGCTTCCGCTCTCTCTCTGACTTCTGCAAAGGAAAAAAGTTCAAGAATCGAGATGAAGTTGTGAGGGCTTTCGTGAACTGGGCGGTCTCGAAGAAACCCGCATTCTGGAAGAGAGGAATCGAGACCCTGCCCAATCGCTGGAGGGAGGTAGTGAGAAAGAAGGGGCATACATTGGTCACTGAGAATTGTAAAGCATTGAATAAAAAATAAAAACAAAAAATTATACGAACTTTTCGGACATCCCAATATTTAAAATAAAAGAAACGAATAGGTAAATGTGAATAGGCGGGCCTTGATCTATTCATCTCTGTTATTTTCTAAATCGTTTTTTTGTAAACCAGTCTGCTTGTACAATACGAGTATTCCGTCTCTCTCCCTCTTTAGCTGGACTTGAGTGAGTGCCCCCTCCCTCCTGCAGGTTCTCAGCTGCACTGTGCCGTGGCGCACGTGGAGGGAATCTCCTCTCTGGCCATCGACTCCAATGGCCTCTACCTCCTCTCCGGATCCCACGACGGAAGTCTGCGACTATGGAACATGGAGAAGCGCGTCTGCCTCAAGGTACGGTGGTTTGGGATACTGTATACGAAGTTACATTGAATGCTATCTGTGTCTAATCATTGAACGGAATTTCGATGGCGTTGCTATGGCATACATCATCATTTCTCTTCGTTCCAGGAGATCCCTGCGCACCGCAAGAAGCACGACTCAGCCGTGAACACGGTGGCCATGCATTCCTCCCGACCACTCATCGGATCACGAGGTGCAGACGCCCTCGCCAAGGTACGGTAGATGGAGGGAGTACTGTAGGCCTTCCGATTATGAGACTTTTAGTACGCATGATTTACTGAATGAGTTTAGTAGGTGAGAAATAATGGAATGAATCGATAAAGTGTGAATCGGGTACCATAACCGCAGTTACCGTATAACTAACAGGTATACACGACGGACTGGAGTGGGGCACAATAGGAGAGAGAAGAACGATGGAAGCCCCGCCCCCTTGTTTTCTCCTTTCTCGCCATTCTGTCACTAGTACCCTTCGATTTCCCTGCTGAAAACCAGTTATCTATATTTTCCGATGTGCATCTAGAGTAGTGATTGATGCCCTTTGTTATGCTTGTTGTCCCTCTCTCACCCTCCTTCCGACTACCGTATCCCTGATTGTGAATACTACAGGTATAGTAAACCAACGCCCGTAATTTCGTTCGCTATTTAGTCTGCTGTATACTATTGAATTTGTACGATTATAAATACTGTGGCATTCAAGAAATATTATAATCGTTAACGTTACTTGTGTGAAATTGGGAAAATATATTTTAAATTTTTCGCACTTTTTGTAGTTTGCACGCTCGCTCCCTTTGCTTCCTCACCTCCTCTACCTCTTCAGCTCTCTCTTCTGCCTCAATACTGGGTATGATGTATGTCCTCACATGCGCTCTCTTTTTTTCTGACCAGCGAAAGAATGAGAAGTGGGAGATGATGTACTACGGTGTCTAGCTCACCTACCGTCTCTCATTGTTCGTTTTAAGAATGAGATCCGGCTTTTTTATCTCCCGAGCGGTTGTTATCGGGGCGATATGTGTTTATTTTATCTTTCTCGTCGTTTTTAATATTTTTGCTACGAATTTGAGTGTCGTAGTTCTTCCTTTCGAAATTCGAATGTGTCAATAGGCCTCCTTCAGCAGGTCAAAGACAGAAAAAAACTGATTATGCCCATCCTGTTTCTTCTCTCTTTAAATTAACTTCATTTCAGTGTTCCAATACATTTATTATTGATTATTCGACATAAATAACATATAAAAAATTAACTTCATATAGATAGAACGAAGTAACGAATTGGGAATCTGGTAGTATTCGCATTGACGTCGACTTCTCTGTTCTGAGAAATCATCCGCTGCTCATCCAGAACTAGGTGTTCTGGATGAGCAGTTCAACTTCTCCATGGAACTCGGTTGAGAACATGACTCTTAGTTTACCTTTAGTTGCTCAATCCTGCCAAAAAAAGTCGGATCTCTCACCCATGTCATCCACTGTCTACCGTCCAACTAGGATTGTGAAAAACTTCAGTCGGCTTTCAGTATTCGAATAAGGGTACAGCGGGCAAATTTGAAAGCTTCCAAGTAGCGAAAAATTGTAGGGTATGTCCTGGCCCTTGGAACTAGCGGTTAGGGCTTTGGTTTCTTCCAACCAGTGTTCAGCCAGTATCCTGGCTAGTGGATGGGGAGTTGCCCAACTTAGTGGCCGGGATGCTGATTGGCCACTGGTTGGCAACTGGCCAATATGTTGGCCAATATACAGTATGCAAATTCAATGGGTTAAAAAAACAGGATTGCCCATTACGGTAGAACTTCTGTGTTTCCATGGTTGTCAACATGAAAACATGATCTCTCTCTCTCTCTCTCTCTCTCTCTCTCTCTCTCTCTCTCTCTCTCTCTCTCTCTCTCTCTCTCTCTCTCTCTCTCTCTCTCTCTCTCTCTCTCTCTAGATCAGATAAGAAGGCAGAATAACCACAGTGAAGTGATATGTAGAAGTAATTGTGCTCGCGTAAAGAAAGGAAGTGTGGTCAGTTGAATCTGAAAAAACACACAAAATAAAGAATATGTTTCATCACCTGAGGATGATCGTACCAATCACTCCGAGACGGATCACTACTTGCATGGAGCACATTACAATGAAGAAGAAAATCAAACAACTGAATTTTGCAATGATTTTCTGAATAACTTTTTGCGCGAAAATATATATTTATTCATATTTTATTTTTATAAATTGCAGCAACCCACTGAAGAACGAGGCCGTGAAAGAAGCCGTCCACCTCCCACATCGTTTCGATATGCGATACGGTGATGGAGAATATTCTTTTGCACTTGAACTGATCACAAAACTATTCATATTTTCTATAACACATTACTAACTTGATTTGCTTTCAAATCTCCTCTCAAATGAACTCTCTTTTGTGCTCGTGCTGTCTCTGCGAACCAATAGACAATACAGAGCTGAAATGTGAATGTCGTCATTCATAACTCTGAGTTCATGGTGAGCTTACGATCATAAACAGAATAGAGCACGCTGATACGATGCTGATTATAAGACAATTATATCCAAAATTGATCTTGTTCGTTCTTTGAACTGCAATATTAACGATTTTCTTTCAAAATACCGAGAAAATCAAGAACTTCTATTCTCCAATCCGAAATATTCAGCCGCTATATTTGCCATGTGATCGGAAAAGAAGAATAGAATTGTGCTGAAAATAGACGACGATACAGGAATTATTTACTCTGATGCTCATAAACTCACAACTCGACCAAGTAGATCACTTTTATGAAATATGTTGTGCTCCTCGCAGCAAATATCTCACTCTTTCCTTTGGATAATCGGTTGAAAACAAATATTTCAATTTTGAGAAAAGGTCGAATGTAAATATCAGAGCTGAGGAACATCTGAAAGCTTATTTCTTTCATTGATTTTTTCCGCGGTTTTCGCTTTATTTCCTTTTAATTGGAAAAACTTACCCAAATGAATAGTTGTCCGAAGAAGAAAGAGATAATCACCAAGCAAGCATTGATGATACTATGAACAACTGAAGTTGAAGCATCTGAGATCTCAATGTGAGATATCGATAAAAAATAGTATAATCCAAACCTCCGACAACAGTAATTATAAGCACAATGGTGCTGACTATTGTGGTCACCAGTCCTATATAGAGCGCTCTAAAATCAGTTATTTGCTTTTCCTTCCTTTCTCTTTGACACCACCTTTTCAGGAACTTGCCAATTTCATGTTTATACAAAGAGTACGCTGAGTGCACATCGTTGTGTATTCTTTCAACTCCAGAATCGATTGCTGTATGTCGAGAAGTCTGAGGAGAAGCGTAAATATCGGTAACGTTTTCATAGGCGATTTCGTCGGTTCAGAATTGTAAGTGTTTCACCTCCTCATTGCTCGCTCGTTCGCCATGTATTTCCCATGCTCCAACGGGATGCATCTGAAAGGGACTTGCATTCGAATTGGGGATTAGAGAAATCATAACCAACGAAAATTGAGTAAAAATAAAATCGATAATTTTCCCGTTTAAAGCACGTGCTTACAAATTGCATATCCACATTGTTTTGTCGGAACACATAGTATGGGCAAGAATAGAACTAATCGTAAAATAAGTAATAATTGATAGACGACTTATGTAATATTTCTAATGATCGTGAAGTTCAAATTAACACATAAAATTAGGACTCATAATGGAGACTTGGCATCCCACCAACTGTCATCTTTCTCGCGAGTCAATTCTTCCGCCCATTCCCCCCCCCCCTCCACTCACTCAAAACTCAAATATTGTCGGAAATCGTCACAAATGCGCTCAAAAGAAGTTTTACGGTTAAGCAACAATGTATATCGAAATGTTATGGATTCCCCTACTAAATAGGCATATGGATTTGACAATACGCAGTTTCTAATATGAACAAATGAAACACTGTAGTGTGACTATAGTATGGCAGGAATTTCAGAATAGAGAAATGCACTCGCCGTACGCACCAGACTCATTGGATCCCCCCCGCGCTCTCTCTCCCATCCTTTTTCCCAATTCCCCACGCACTCGATTTCAATTGTATGGTGTTTAATTGGAAAATGAGTGCATACGTTTTTTTTCATTTCAGATTTTCTGCATTACTTTTTATAATGGGAATCGTTGTTCTTAAAATGCTACAGGAAATTATTCACACGTAGCTTTGTCAAGCGAGTTATGGAAATCCATCAACTTCTTCATTATACGACTCTCCTTCTTGCCCCTTCGTTGATTAGCGAACTCGATGGATCCTCCTTATACACACATTCATTCCTGTTCAGTATTCGGATAGGACTCCTCACTGTGATGAGCCCTCACAATTTTCAATCATCTGTTGACCCCTCTCCCACCCAAAATTACCCCTTCTCTTACATTTTTGCTTCTCTTGCTAATCTGTGTTCAAAGTAGGGTCACATTTCAAATCAATTTATTTTAAAATCGCTTTGACAGAAAATAATGAACGAGGCTTGTACTTGGACATGAGGTCAAAGTGAAGAGGTAAGTATTGGGAAAAGTAGAGATCAGGGAAGTGGAGGAGAGGAAGTTGTCGATCGATGAGATGGGACCTCTCCCTCCTGCAGTCTCAGATGCCGAGAAAGCCGGCGATGGTCTTGTGACCATTGCACCTGCATTTCCATCACCAGGAATAGTCAGGATATAAGGGAAACTCACAAGTCATCTCTGCACATGCATCTTGTAATGCGCTCGGGTCCCTTGGCAGTCCATCTTCCACCGAGGCCGAGGGCCGCGAAGTCGAAAGCCTGCAAATGGAACGATGTGTGGCGTGTGCCGAGAAATGGGAAATGACAGACCGCACTTACCTCCGAGAAGCAGGTGCTGGTGACCTTGTATGCGGGGGTGTTCACGAGGAATCCCTCGTAGGTCGACATCCTCTCGATGTCGTCACTCATCCCCAGCAGCTTCGCTCGATGACCCCCCACGTAGATTAAAGCGCAGAACTTATAGGAGGGGTCCGAGGAGATTACGGTCTCCCCCTGCAATCAGATCACAGATGAAAGGGGAGGGCAATTCTCTGATTCTTCTTGTCCACTACTTACTTTGTCATTGGTCTCCCAGCAGGAGAGTCCATTGGCGGTTCCCAGAGAGAGTAGAAGGAGAATCGTGACACGGTGCATCGTGATGAGAGGGATGGCGTCTGAAGACCCTTGAATCCTGAAGGAGAGTAAGCTTATGTGCGAGCGAGGTCGGCCACGCCCCTTTATCGAGAATCCCCTTTTGAAGTAGGAGAGACTGAAGATTCGATCGTGGGAATTGCGGAGAAAAGGGCGCATTGCAAAAGAGAGATACTTTGATGGGAGACTAGTTATGGAAAAGATGAACATCAAATATATGAGAAAACGGAGAAGCACGAGGGGTTATTGCGACTAGGGGTAGTATACAGCACAATCTGCCAATCTCGCAATCTGGGGGATACAAAGAGCAGAGGAGGAAGTCAACGTTCATAGAGAATATGAGAAGCGAAAGGAGAAGGAAGTGATGGAGATTAGTGTACGAAAGGGCGAAGAGTCTTTCTGATCTTCGAATAATCGCAACTCATGGATTGAGGAAGGACTGGATGAAGAGAAAGAAAAGAGATGAAGGGGAAGAGTTGACCAGAGAGACCAGAAGTCAACGGTTATCCCGATGGGGAGAAAGGAGAGCGAGTGATCGGAGAGGTGAAAGAACACATTGCAGGCATCTCGAATCTTTAGCCTGGGGGGAAGGAGAAGTTCCGGAGAAAAGAGAGGAAAGGGATTGGGAAGCAGGGCGTAAACGAAGTTTGGGCCCTCGCGAACCATCTAAAAGCAGGGAGAGAAGGGGCTGAGGGTTCCTTTTAGGCATAAACGAAGTGTCGGCCTTCTACAATCTCTGCGGGGCTGAAAAGGGGAGAAAATCGTTCCTCCTTTCCTTCTTCCACACCCTAAACTTCCAAGTGACGAGCTGGGGGATACCGTAACCACACCCATTTTCTATCGTAATTCTCTGATGAATTTTATAGTACTTTTTGGCTTTTTTAGTGCATCTTGGACATGCACTCGTCTTTTGGAGTGAGAGCACCAGTGAAGAAATTCGATTGGATTGATTATTCGATGGAAGTTCACTGGAAGTTGGTTCAGAATGATAAGAACCAAGAACTCTTTGATACAGTTTGCCGAGTTCCTTGTCCCTTTTGCCTTTGCGGTACCACGAAGGCATCGCTTGAGATGAATGAGACGTTCCACGAGAATATATCATGTGAGGTATCTAGAAAGACGCCCGAGAGCATAAAAATAGAACTTCTGCCACGCCAATCCCACCCAAAGCTCACTGAAATATTGAGGAGTAGCAGAACCCTAGTTGTACAGACCCTTCCGTTCCTTCTAACGGTTGTGCAGGTCCCTCATTCTTAAAGGAAGAATGAAGGCAAAATGAACATGTGTAGTAAATGAGCTAGAGTCAAGTGCACCGTTATTAGCCTACGAACTTACAGAAGAATATTCCTTGAAGAGATGATGAGTACCCTCACGTACCAAAGCGAATGCTCACGACCACTTCCATTCACGGCAATCGGAAGGAAGCTGGGGCTTAATTCGAATAGGAAACGGACGTGATGTGAACCATTGGCCGGTGGCCACGAAAAGTTGAGCCATTGGCGCTCTTTGATTAACTGTCTTAGGCTCCGTTTATCAAACGAAAGAGAGGGGTCATGTACTCAATTGAATCGCATGTTGGCCCCATTGCGGATTATTCGCTTTTATGGGGAAGCCCCTGACAGCTACAGAAACATAAGACCATCGCATTGAATGAAATTGTTAATTTATCTATATAGGAGAAAACGTAATAACATCAGATTCTGGAGGGAAGTCTGCAGCTTGCGAGTACGGTAGCGATCTTTCCATTTTTCAACTATCTGAATAGGTTTGAATTCTTCCGACAAGTGGGAAGAATACTCCCGTTTTGTCTAACTACGGTATAATATAGATCGTTCCAGATTCCTCAATTTTATCTCGGGAGTTGGGCATTTCTGAGAAAGTTGCATCCCGAAGTCTTTTCCATCCCCGCTTATTCCTCTCCCTCCATCTCCATATTCCCTGCAGTGACGACTGACCATCTCTCTCCCTTCTGAAACATCGATGCAATTTCCATAAAGTGTCTCTTCTTCATCTCCTCGTCCGTCCTAATCCTATTTATTCAGAACGATGCATGCAGAAAAGAGTGACGAGTGACCGTGCACCTCCCCACTAATTCCCCTCCCTAAAACATGCAATTGCCAGAAATCCCCTTCCCTTGGCTGCCCTCTATCCCTCTATTCGGATGCTTGCACAGGAAACGACCCCTCATATCCTGGACTAAGGTGCATAGTATATTGAATCTCCATGCCGACTTCCGTTCCGGGTGACAGGAAACCGTGGGCTGGGGTCTCCACGAAACGGGAACGGATGTGATGCATTCACACTCGAAACATTTGGTCAGTGGGCAGGAAATAATTGAGAGATGGATACTCTCAAATTCACGTAGCGAAAGAAAAGCAATGAAGAATCTGAAAAGACGCAGTTGAGGTGAGAGGATTCCATGGAAGATGAACAGATGAAGAAACTTCAACGTGTGCAAAACTGTTTGGTGGAGTAATTAAATGGGGCATTGTTCGAATTTACGACTTTTTCATAAGCAATTATCTTGTTCACAATTCGCGTCTGTTTCAGTAGAACATAGTGTTGAATTATTAACAAAGATTTATTAATTGTGAGGGCAAAGAATAAATCGAGGAAAGGAGTCGACATGGAGGGTGCAAATGGCAGAGTGTGAGAGGAGGAGTTTAGAGAGATCTTCGTGATATGTCGTCGAAGGACTCCACACGAAGGAAGATTGAGGTAGACTATCACCAAATTAAACAACAACGTTGACGTGCACTTAGTCTACGGAATGAGGGAGACATAGAGAAAGGGAGAGAGAGAGAGAGGGGGAGGGAGAACTAGAGAATGAGAGAGAGGATGGCGTTGGGGTGTGAAGTGGGGTGTCCTTCTTCACAGTTTCCCGTTCTTGCTGAGGAAGGCTCCGAACTGCGTGTGTGAGTTGCACCTGCAATGAAAAATTGCCACAGTCAGTAGGTACAATTCCTCACAGATCGGTTGCACAGAGGCATCTGAATTCGACATCAGGTTGAAGGGAGGAGAAGAGAGGAGAGAGCACCGAGATGTTGTGGGACTGCAAATGGATTCAGTGCAAGGGTAGCGACGAGGATCGAGGAAGAGCGGAAAGTGGTGCACTCACTTCCAGAAGGCACATCACACGGAGTTGGTAGTGGGGGTAGGTCTGGAAGAGGCTGGTGTACTTCTCTAGGCTCTCATTCGCAGCGCCGATTCCATTGACTCGTCCCTCTCCCTTCTCCCCTCCATGGGGGAAGAGTTGGCAGAAGCGGAGAGAGGGATCATCCACGATTTCGAGGGCTCCCTGTAATCACATCATACACGTAGGATCACACTTCCGTACTCTATCCCCTTCGACCCTGCCATGAATAAGAAGAGGACTGACATTGGAGTTGTCGAAACAGCGGAGAGAAGAGGTGCCCGTGATGAGGAGAAAGGAGATGATGGCGAAGCGCATGTCGTTGAGGATTCCTGAGGAGGTGAAGAAGATTGTCAATTATGAGCGAGGTTTAGAGAAATGATGGGGGAATGCTAGAGGAGAGAACTATCAATGCATTGGAGAAATGAAAGATAGGCGGATGGAGTACGGTAAGAGACGTGTATGCCCAAATATTCCAAGTCTCTCGTGGGCAAGGCTGAATGTTGAAGGGAGGAGATGCAAGTGAAGTCAACGAGAGCCACGCCCATTCGAGAACGTAGAAAGTGAATGTCGTTCCAAGTGGCAACCCAAATTCGAGAGCCCCGTGGAGAATTGATACATGGACTGATGGATTTTTTTGACTTTCGGAATCATTCTATGTTGGATGTGCATGTCAAGGAAGATTGCATATCAAATGCGACCATTTTCTAAGAGTCGAGCCACTAAACACAGCAATTCGTCCTTTCGACGTGACACCACCTGTGACAATGAGTGTTCTAGGTGCAAAATGAGCATGACAATTATTTTCAACACTCGATAAAAATGACAAAAGAACGTCAAGAGATTTATTCAACGCGAGCAAGAACTCGAAAGCTAAGGTGATGATAAAAATTTACAATATCAGTCTAAGTGTGAGATAAAATTGCAAAAGATCGAAATCAACAAATAAATGTTTAGTACTAATTTTTAATACCTTACGAACGTTTCCGTTTGCGATGGTTTCTGTTTAGTACTCCTTTCAAAATTATTTAATAGTGATGCAGATCAATAAATAACTCCCTTTTCGCTATCAAATCCATTAATATCAGACATCGGATCGGGAAATACACTTGTCCAATTCTTTCTTCTACATTGTATTTCTCCTTCACATTCATCTTCTAATCGATAAAATCTTTCTACCGTACTCCTCGATATTACGTCATCCGATGAAAATATGCCGAATGAAATATTCCCCAGTGGACGAGATTCATCATCTGAAATATTGATTATCGCTTCCACTTTACTTATCTCCTTTCAATGATATGGACTCGAATAGCCACCAATTCACAACTCACCAGTTACCGTAGCTGTCATTGTTCCTGCATGAGATTGATTCAAAAGTTTCAGATTGAGTTGTGCGACCTGACGGCCTCTTAAAATAAACTACTTCAGACAAGAATGTGAAAGGAGTAGCCTCATATTGCTTGAAAAGAGTGGCACATTCTATGTATAATATTTAATGTCAAAATACGAAAGAAGTGGAAGCTGGCCTGATTGAATCATAAGGATGGATTGTCTGAGTCGCCAGCAAGTTCCCCTCTTCTCCTATCCATTCCAATTTGCACTTGGGGCTGGTCTTAGTCGTGTTCGTCGGTCCTATCTGCACCCATTCCATGAGAAGAGTCATCTCCCCTCCCTGAAAACAATCATATCAATGGGAGCTCGTGCTGTTCAGACGTATATTTCAACGATGAACAAGTTGGAGAAATACCTCAGGGATGAATTTGGAGAACCCCCTGAGTATCTCCTCCTTGTAGTCGAAATCCGTGCCCACTTCTATAGAGGAGAGGAAAAATGCACCGATCTGGAATTTTTCTGCATTCAACTTACTATCTACTTCTTCCATTCATCACAAACTCTCTAGACATCTAGCAAAATGAGAATTATACGTAGCTTTTGACTATATCTCCCTCTTAATTGTGCGAAATTCTTTTCGCTTTTGGAATACCATCCGAACCACTGTTCATGTTTCTCCATTCTCATGAAAATGCCGGTGAATATACAAATGATTTTAACACTCTTCTGTAGTCAATTTTAAAATTTAAAAAAATTGACACTTACATTGGCGTTTTCCTCTGCAATGTTCACTTGATGTGAAATGGCGAAGAGTCTTTCGGCATGAATCTTCCCTGTTTCCTGGCATGGAGTTGGTTTTTTTACACTTCTTAATTTGTATTTGGATGGCGAGTAAAGTTCACTTCAAAGACGACGATTAATTTCTCCTCTGAGTTATCCGATTCTTTGAACATGAACAGATCGGTAACTCGTCCTTCGCTTGTCGACGGGATGAGAGAACGGAGAAACGAGGAATGAGCGGGACCTCAATCGATAATAATTTAGAATATTTAGGAAAAAAGATAACCAAGATTGATTATTGATTCGTAATACACTCACTGCTTTTATCTACTTCCAGATTGAATACATTGACCATGGCCGAAGCATGATCCCAATCGACAGAAGAGAAGCGAAAGGAATGAAAAGATACCATTCATGATATTTATCTTCAATTGAGTAAATTGATCCAACTACGTGAGTATCCCACTCGTAGTCCGATCCCACCTGTCGATAGGCTTTGAGGATGGCTTCATTGCTGACTATCGAGTCGAATTTCCTTGCGAAGTAGACACCTCGCATCTTAGCAGCCTAAAAATGTTTTCGTCCACATTTGCACGCAATTGAAAACTGAAGAATGGTTCAAAGAATTGGAAAATTTGAGTGGCGAGCGGAGTGCTTTTTGAGCTCTCTCCAACTGTAGTTTGGATGATTTATTCAGGTTTTTCGAATTCATCAGCAAGCTCTGCCTAATTTTTCCAAAAAAATCGCTAAAACGTGCGCTATCGATGATCTCATAACGAAAAATGATACCTCGACATCGAACTTGAATGCAGTTTCTTCCGTGAAGACATTTGGAGAATTTCCACAAAAATCGACTACCTGCAAACCATCATTCCATGATGATGGAGGATGGGAAGGGGGCCGACCTCCTCTAGCCACTGACATCTTCTAGGTCTTTTAGAAGGTGGGAGCCAGTTGGTGATCCTCAGATTTCCTCCCATCACTGAAGTACAGAAGGGAGAATTCACTGCCAACTGCAAACATTTCTTCCCTTTTTTTCCTCATACTTATTCCGATATTGGTTCTTCAGTTTGAAAAATATAGATTATATAAAAAAGGATACCGAGTGGAAGAAGCTCTCAACGGGGAGAGTAACAGAGGAGAAGAGCCTTCTCAATTTGGTCGGTAGTTCATCACTCGAAATGGAGTATTTGGCAAGAGATCGATGGAGCACCACCCAGTCTGAACCTCCATTTATACCAAGATTAGCTGGAAACGTCGGTCGATGGGCTGCCTGAAAGTCAAACTCTCGATTTATTGTTTATTATGAGAAGATCATTCACTTTCCACATTCGGTTTTCACACCCCAGGAAAACAAAGTGGAATCCTTGATTCTCGATAAACTTCGCAGTATCGCCAGAACCATGAAAAGCCAGGAAGGAGTGACCACGACTACTGCATAGAGAGAACGATGAGTGAGAGGGAGAAGGAGGGCTACTCACCTCTCCAATTGAGCTTCCAACTCCTTCATCGACAGGATCAACTCATCGCTCTCGCTCATGTTGATCAGGTAATCCCACTCGAAATCCAGAGATGACTACAATCGACAATGATTAATGAGTTTTCAGTAAAAGGTTTCACGTATGATTGCAGGAGTCGTTCTATGATATGATAATGAAAACTTTAGATAGTTTATCCACTAGCCTCGATGGCGTCAGTAACCATAGGAAGAAGAGAAGCTCCTCCCCATATCGTAGATCGGAGGATCGAAGCAACTCGGACATTAGGAAGAAGAGAAGAGAGATGACGAGCTTCTCAAGAGGGACATCAATTCAGCTAATTCGGGTCAACATAAGTTTGCAAACAAAAAATGAAGTGACCGGGGTATCATTACTCGAACGCAAATTTCCATCAATGACAAATATATCTCACCATTGAGCATGTACTTCTGTCTCGAATCCACATGGATATAGTAGTGATGTTTGGGGGGAATACATACTCCGAAGCATTTGACGGACCTCAATATTGTCATTTATTTCCAAGAATTGCCACTTCAAATTACCTGCTTTATATTTCGTCCATTCAGTTGTAGAAGGAAGAGAATGCGAATATCGTACTCTTTGTCGTCTTCAACTTCCACGTATTTAGGACGAGTCCACGTGAGTGATTCTAAACAGTTGAATTGAACAGAACAGTTGAGTCGAAACAAAACGACAGCAAACACAAATGATGAAAAGATTGGAATAGCATACGATTCATGCCAGTAGAATACACTGCGATGCTCTCAAATCCCCCACATCCTCCTCCTCCGATAGGACAGGAATGAGTCCGGCATCTCTCCTCTTCTATCCTCCTCCCTCCACCCATCTCGTTCCCGCAGAAACACTCCACTCCGTACTCAACTCCTGCAATACACTCCCTCTCCATCTTCCATCTCACTCGCACTGACCGTAGTACACATATCCCGCTCTCGAACAGAGCAGACCACACTTCTCTCTACTGTTATCTCCTTTCCACGTGAATGAGTGGCCATCCAATAATCTCTTCCTTTTCGAGTCAGCATAGCATCCAATGTATTCATCCTTCCTTCGGGAATCTGAATCGAACTTCTTCAATCGAGGAAAGGAGCGTAGTCTCAAGTGCCTACCGAATAGAGGACAGGTGGAGAGAGGGAATGTCTCATGGAGTGTCCCTTCCTCGAGGGCGCATGCAACCTCTCTCAACTTCTCCCTGCACTCCTCACTCTTCATTCTTCCCATCGCAGACTCTGCCAATTCATCTGGGAGTCGACATGAGGAGAGATTTCTCTGCAATCTTCATCAATATGCCATACTCTTCATCCGAGTCAACCTTCTCTTTCCTTGTTCCTGATCCTTCCCAGTTCATTTCCTCCCTTTCCATCAGCAGAAGGAGCCAAAAACAGATGAGAATGGTGCATAGTAGGAGTATGGCAAAGAGAGGGAGGGAACGGACAGCCATCCTAATCCATTTCTGTATGAAAATGCGAAGAAGCCTCTGGAAATCAATGATACTATAACAGTTAGATAGACTTTCACTTTAAAATCTATATGCTACGTTAAAGTGACCACCACGCCATTTTGCCGCCTAAATGGAGGCGGAGCTTGCCCTCGTCCCCTCCTCACTCCCTCGTACAGCTGATATAAAAGCAGAGAGTGAGACTCTTCTTCATCGTGCAGTTCCACACTCGTAATGGCCCGTACCAAGCAGACCGCTCGCAAGTCCACTGGAGGAAAGGCTCCCCGCAAGCAGCTCGCCACCAAGGCAGCTCGCAAGTCGGCCCCCGCCTCGGGAGGAGTCAAGAAGCCCCACCGTTACCGTCCCGGTACCGTCGCTCTCCGTGAGATCCGTCGCTACCAGAAGTCGACGGAGCTGCTCATCCGCAAGCTCCCCTTCCAGCGTCTGGTCCGCGAGATCGCCCAGGACTTCAAGACCGACCTCCGCTTCCAGTCGTCCGCCGTGATGGCCCTCCAGGAGGCCGCCGAGGCTTACCTCGTCGGACTCTTCGAGGACACCAACCTGTGCGCCATCCACGCCAAGCGTGTCACCATCATGCCCAAGGACATCCAGCTGGCCCGCCGTATCCGCGGAGAGCGTGCTTAAGCATTGTGGTTGAACAGCCGCTACCCTGAACCCAACGGCCCTCTTTAGGGCCACATGTTGATTCCAAACCAAGTTGATCGAATAGCAGGGGATGTGTGTGGATGGTTAAAGATGAGATGATCTTCGAGGATAGACATGTTCGTTTCTGTGAATGAGCACTATCTGACAATCATTAACTCTCATTATTGAATCAAAAAGTGATACTCGTTTAACTGCCCAAGTTTGGGATGTACTGGGCTGGTTTACCGAAAGTCTCGATGAAATCCCGATTTTCAAAACCGTTTGCCTTCATTTTGGTACAATGAATTTGTAAGAATACAAGAAATAATTACTTGATTTTCTCAATTCTTTTTAATAAATATCGCAATTACATTCTCGACTGGTCCACTATATAACTGATCTCTCTTACATCCAAATCTACCAGTGAATGCATTCGCTCTTGCACATGAGAACAGACGTTAAAGCGTGAGCAGACACGAAGGACGCGCACTTTCCCGCCCAAAAAGGGGCGGAGCTTGTCCTCATCTGCCCGTCCTCATCATACTTAAGGAGAGCTCAGGTGGGGATTTTCACCACATTCTTTGTGACAACCTAGTTCTCAAGATGCCGCCCAAGCCGTCCGCCAAGGGAGCCAAGAAGGCCGCCAAGTCCAAGAAGGCCGTCCGTACTGGAGACAAGAAGAGAAGAAAGTCGAGAAAGGAGTCGTACTCGGTGTACATCTACCGTGTGCTCAAGCAGGTCCACCCTGACACTGGAGTTTCCTCCAAGGCAATGTCGATCATGAACTCGTTCGTGAACGACGTCTTCGAGAGAATCGCCGGTGAGGCCTCCCGTCTCGCTCACTACAACAAGCGATCGACCATCTCCTCTCGCGAAATCCAGACCGCCGTCCGTCTGATCCTTCCTGGAGAGCTTGCCAAGCACGCCGTCTCTGAGGGCACCAAGGCCGTCACCAAGTACACTTCCTCCAAGTAAATCTGGAAACAGATGACCTTGCGTCGACAGTGACCACCCTGAACCCAACGGCCCTCTTTAGGGCCACATTCATATTCCAAACCGAGTTGATCTCATGTCTTCAATCGATAAATTCTCAAGTGTCTCCACAAGCTCTGAATCCAGAATCTTCACTAAACAATTTGGATAGGTATTTCCTTCTGCGACATTTCGATGGTCCAGATACATCCAAAACCAAAGAGGAGGAAAATATTTCATGATCATAGAGTCTACAGTAAGAGACTAGATGGTGAGAGCATAAAAGAGACGCCAGTTTGGCGCGCAAATGGAGGCGGAGCGTGTTCTCGGATGAGTCTCCGTGGGTATACTTAAGAGGAGATAGTGGGGTCTTTCTCCATTCGTGCAAACGAGCAACCAATAGTCATCATGTCTGGACGTGGAAAGGGAGGAAAGGCGAAGAGCGGAGGAAAGGCCAAGTCTCGTTCTTCTCGTGCTGGTCTGCAGTTCCCCGTGGGACGTCTCCACCGCATGCTGCGCAAGGGCAACTACGCCCAGCGTGTCGGAGCCGGAGCCCCGGTGTACCTCGCTGCCGTCCTCGAGTACCTCGCTGCTGAGGTTCTTGAGCTCGCTGGCAACGCTGCCCGTGACAACAAGAAGACGAGAATCAACCCTCGCCATCTCCAGCTCGCCGTCAGAAACGACGAGGAGCTGAACAAGCTCATGGCTGGTGTCACCATCGCCCAAGGAGGAGTTCTCCCCAACATCAACTCCGTGCTTCTTCCCAAGAAGACCGCCGGAGACAAGGAGTAAACCTTCCATGGCTGCTCAACACGGCTAATCTGATCCCAACGGCCCTCTTTAGGGCCACATACACATTCCAAACCGAGTTGATCTCTTCTTTCATACTATTCATCTCAATCTGCGTCTTAGCATTGAAAAGTCAAAAATATTTCAGATAGTGAGTTTGTTGAGATAGTGAGACAGTTATCCCCAGTGTTAGAACAATGGAAGTGTCCTCATCATAATTTTCAGCTAAAATCAAAGACCAGGCTAGGATAGATTGATTCATTTTTGAAATCGACGCCTTCTTTTGGCGCGTAAAAAGGGGCGGAGCTTGCCCTCGATGGTCCCATCTAATTGTGCATATAAGCGGGGTGTTGGGTAGAGTGGCCATCACTCTAGCAAGTGTAGTCATCATGTCCGGACGTGGAAAGGGAGGCAAAGGACTCGGAAAGGGAGGAGCCAAGCGCCATCGCAAGGTCCTTCGCGACAACATCCAGGGAATCACCAAGCCGGCTATCCGCCGTCTTGCCCGTCGTGGTGGAGTCAAGCGTATCTCTGGACTCATCTATGAGGAGACCCGTGGTGTCCTCAAGGCCTTCCTTGAGAACGTCATCCGTGACGCTGTCACCTACTGCGAGCACGCCAAGAGAAAGACCGTCACCGCCATGGACGTCGTCTATGCTCTGAAGCGTCAGGGCCGCACCCTCTACGGATTCGGTGGATAAGTCCCCGATGAATGCTCACATGAGTGCAAACCCCAGAACCCAACGGCCCTCTTTAGGGCCACATTCACATTCCAAATCAAGTTGATTGATCAATTCTCATTCGTCTCAGCAAGTGTATCAAAGTGTTCGTGAACAGAGATGCGTGAATGGACGAGTGTATAGATCTGCAATGAGGAAAGATGAGAGTGCATCTGGAAAATTTTGTGTGATCATTCCAAAAAGCGAGTGTAAACAGTGATCCATAGTTGTGATAATGCTATCAATAGAAGGTGCTATTCTCGGAAAACTAAAATTGTCTAGATTTTTTGAAAATTCAGTAGAATATAGTTAGTACGGCAATGTTTTTATTAATGCAAACTAAAATTCACATCAGCTGGTTTCCCATTGTCAGCTGGTCATGTCGATGACAGGATAGGCAGTCATTGCTGCTCCAGTTGGAGGAGTGGAGAAGACTGACAACGAGGACTATTCAATTAATTAAATAATGAGGGTTTTGTCCTGTGGCCACGCACACTTCGCACTGCAGACAATAGATACAAAAGATTCGAATTTGGAGTCATAGACAATAGAGGACGCCGTGCGAGGGAGCAATCGATAGAATCGCCTCGTTTTAAGCACTATTTTGTCGTTGAATAAAATATTCAATATTTTTGCTTAATCTTCTGGCCATTCCATAGTAGGTGCAGCGCCATATTCCTTTGTATGGACATGCAAGTTATTAAAAATTATTTATTAAATATCACAGTGTTTCCGTGCATACAAACTCAATGGTATACAGCAGACTAAATAGCGAACGAAATTACGGGCGTTGGTTTACTATACCTGTAGTATTCACAATCAGGGATACGGTAGTCGGAAGGAGGGTCAGAGAGGGACAACAAGCATAACAAAGGGCATCAATCACTATTCTAGATGCGCATCGGAAAATGGATAACTGGTTTTCAGCAGGGAAATCGAAGGGTACTAGTGACAGAATGGCGAGAAAGGAGAAAATCGGGCTAAAACGGTCCTAGAATTACATGTACATACAATCGGGATAGAAAAGAAGAACAGTTGATGGACAAGTGAGACCTACTATGAGAAGGAGGGGACGAGGTCCTACGGGTCTCCTTTAGAACTCCGGTGTGGGTACCGTACCCTCGAGAACCGGCGGCCGCACCACGAAGACAACCGCATCGATCCGCTTCTGCAGTTTGCATATTAGCATCAAATATTGGGTGATCATGCACAGGCAGCCAAATATTTCAGGGTGATAGCTAGTTTGGACTACTACTTCGACACTTTTCCCAATAACACACGTCTTCTGAGAGATGGCAGGTGGCGTTTGACAAAATGTTCAGTGCTCGGATCTCTTTGAGATTTTCGTGGTAGGTGTCCCTAACGTCCTGGATTTTTTGTACATACGGATTCCGTGATTTGAAATTTCGAAATTTCGAAAATTCATAAAATGCTTCAAAATTGAGCTAGAGTTTCGCCCAAAAAACCAAAATGACCGCCTTGTTACGTAGAGCAAATTTTATGTTGACATTTTTAGTGTAGCCAAAAGTGGAAGTTTCGAAAAGTGTAACAAATCATTTTTTCGACATCATTTTTTCTCATTTTTTGGCCGTCGTGAAAAAATAAGTTCCCTTGCATCATGAGATTTTATCAGAATCGTAATCTGCTACCTTTTCTACAACAGGAAAAAAAATTTAACGAAAATCGAAGATATAGTATTCATCGATTTTTGGCCTCAAACATGGCTAACCTCGTGTTTTCAAGCAAAATCGAAAATTTCATGATGTCATATGAAATCTGAGAAATTTTGTGAAAAAATGCGAATTTGTGAAGTATTGAAATCTTCGTTTTTTTTCAATGGAAATCGGTATAAATAGACCAGTAAACATTGAAAACGGAAAGAAAAGATATCCATTACTTAAATATGACATCATGAAATTTTTGATTTTGCTTGAAAACACGAGGTTCGCCATGTTTGAGGCCAAAAATCGATGAATACTATATCTTCGATTTTCGTGAAAATTGTTTTCCTGGGGTAGATAAGGTAGCAGATTACGATTCTGATAAAATCTCAGGATGCAAGGGAACTTCTTTTTTCACGACGGCCAAAAAATGAGAAAAAATGATGTCGAAAAAAATATTTGTTGCACTTTTCGAAACTTCCACTTTTGGCTACACTAAAAATGTCAACATAAAAGTTGCTCTACGTAATAAGGCGGTCATTTTGGTTTTTTGGGCGAAACTCTAGCTCAATTTTGAAGCATTTTATGAATTTTCGAAATTTCGAAATTTCAAGAGCCGGCTTTTAGGCAGTTTTGAGAAATCACGGAATCCGTATGTACAAAAAAATCCAGGACGTTAGGGACACCTACCACGAAAATCTCAAAGAGATCCGAGCACTTTGAACATTTTGTCAAAGGGGGTCTCGATTTCATGTAATCTCTCAGAAGACGAGTGATAATATGATGAGCGTGAAATGAGATTACATGCATTTGTCCCACTAGGATTAGAACTAGTTCCCGACAATAGGTTATGTATGTGATTAGACCAGCGTTGATATAGAAACTTACGCGATGACCTACAGTACCCTCGTCCCTAATTTCCTACAGTATCCCCTTCCTCACCTGCTCCACTGCATCGAGTAGGCTGAACTCCTGCGAGAATCGCGCCAGATGCTCGAAGACAAGGGCAGCCTGCAGAGAAGGAGATGAATGATAGATTGAAGTGAGACGAATGAACACTTTGAAGGAAGTGCGTTCGTCCGATTAGGATTTATTAATCGTATGATACCACAATTTCAATGAAATAAAGTTGTTTCTGTCATAGATGGACACACGCATCGGACAATATGCAGCATTTAGATTTCTCACCCCCCCCCCCCCTATCTCTTATCTCTCCCCCCCCCCATACCTGTGGCACGAGATTGAGTGATTCGATGTGTTTCCAGTGTCGTTCGTAGAGATGCCCGATGCACTGCCAGAGCAGACGAGTCAACGAAGCCACCGACTGAGGGAACTGCATCGGGAACGGCTGACCGTGCTGAAGAGAATACTATTAGAATATTAATAGCCGGAATGTAATCTTTTGATTTAATTGACGGAATTTAGGTACACCAGGTTAAACCAAAGATGAATAGTGGCCTACTTCGTAATCTCTTCTAGAGCTCTAATAATTATCATTGTAACACTTATTACAGTTCATGAATGCACAGTTCCTACTGTTGCCTATGATACTATGCACATTGCTGCATCTGTCACTCATCCCTCTCATCTCCGAACCTTGGTGGGGAAGAGGACGGCATCGTCGCACTTCTGCTCGCACTGGGAGAGGGCCGAGTCCATGTACTGGGCTGCCGAGTACGCGTGCTTCTTCCCCTTCTCATCCACCCACGACAACTTGGATACACCTGTAGGGGAACGGGTGAGGGAATGGATGGCAATGGGAGGTAGGTGATTTATGCGGAATGCTTTCTTCTAAGTCCACATCTATATATTACTGCGAGTTAATAGTTATTAATGGTAGTTAATAACCGAATCACTGCTGGGGCTTCATATACAATTTTGGGATATCTAAAAATCAAAAAAATATTTGTTAGAACTAGAAATCGTTAATTTTGCTATTTTCACATGACTATAGCAGGTTTGTAAATACCTGAGTAGCTCATGGTGGGACACGTGGCCACTGTACACATCTCCGATACGCTGCCTCTGCAAAAATGAAAATATATTTGAATCGCAAATTTCAGCCCTTTCTCCGTGTTCAATTAAAAGTGAATCACTCGTTATCACTATGTTAAAAAAATGAATGTACATATTGCAAGGTCAAATCATAAAAAAGGGTTTCTCAGATTAGGTTCCCACATCATTGAACGGACAATGATCCGCCCACTCTCTTTTTTTTGAATACGATCTCATACCTTTGCCATGATCAGGCACGCGCACAATTTAATTTCAAGGGTGTTAGGTAGCTTTAAATCCGATACCATCAATATCTCACTCCTCCTTCTCTCTCTCACCTGAGTGCATTGACGTGTTCGAAGAGGGCGATCACGTGCGATGCCATCCACTCATTCTGATCCACTCCATCTGGTAATCGGACGATCCTAAAAATATTTCCATGTTTATTAATTTTTTCATCACTTTTTTCAAATTTCATTACATGACAAGTTCACGTTGCGTTGCTAACCAACATTTAAGTTGAAATTATTGCACAAATTTCAATTCACTTCTCACTATTTTTAATGTTTTTCTGTAAAGTGGATGACTACGCACAGTGACCGTAATGCGTTCTAGAATTACTCCAAAGCAACCCCGAGTCATCAGCTCATCTAGTATTTATGCGAGTGTCCTTGCCAGTCTCAACACACTCTTAGTGCCCAGTAATACTATCTACAAAGCAAGCCGTCAACGGACTCCGAATTTTCATCTAAAGAAGGTGGATTCATCTGAGCATCCCTACCTCTCTCCACATAAACAACAAGACTGGAATTAGGAGGGAATAGGAAATGAATAGTTTTCTGTAGTAGAGACCTTCTTATCACTGAAGGGTTTTAGTAGGCCATTACTTTACACCCTTCTATGGTGCATACATAAACTGGGCGTACCTCATGACTGCATCGTGGTCGAGTGTCTCGCAGACTCCTCTGGCAGGTGGCGATGTCTCCCTGCTGCCCGCCCCATCTCCAGCACCCTCCGAACCCCCAGCTCCTCAAGAAGAACAACCATTAGACTGACGAAAATTTAAAAAAAAGATTCCAGATTAATAGAAAATCGTTCAAATCTATCAAATTTCCATTTAGTTATCAACGACTTGGTCAAATGGAGCAACACAAATCTCTCAAAAAACATTCCTCAATTTGATTTCCTGTTTCACTAGTACTTAACAACCTCGCCATCACAATAATAATGAAGAACCAAATCTAGAGGCAATAATCATGTCAAATCCATCAAAAACATCAAACCAACAGGCTGAACCATCAACTTACTGACCCTTGGGGGAGTTTGCCTTGCTATTGCGTCCCTCCACGCTGTTGACGGCGTCCGAGGGACCGCGCAGCTGAGAAGAGTCCGTGATTACCACCACTAGTCAGAAAGGTGAAGAAATAACGCGCAGAGTGCAATGTACTTGCTATGCCTCGCTCCCACTCTGGGGAGCTAATCAATAATAGCAGAAAAAAGAGGGATCAATCGAATCCCGTCTAGCATTCATAAGACCGCCCAATTCAAAAACGTGTGAAAACAAGAAAAAAAGAAGAACATGCGCCAGAGGGTCGAGTGGTGAGTAGGGGGAGGAAAGTCGATAGCGAGCGGGCAACGGAGGCAAGAGAAGGGAGTGCGAGCCATTTGAGAATGGAGGGAGAGGGAGGATGGGAGGATATTCGCCCCCTCGATTAGGGAGAGAAGACTCTCCAGATGTTCAATCACATCGGATAGAATGGATCGTAAATCAACCCTCGCTTGTCTTTTGCATCCCATCTCTACTCAATTAGACGCTGCTTTTGCATCCTCCTTCACACTTCGTCCACGTATGCAAATAGGTCAAACTTCCGACTCACCCAGTTGACTAGCCTGTCGACCAAGCTGCGCACGTACCTCGCGAAGCGGTCCAGCTTGCCGGACGGTGGAAATTGTTACGGTCCGGCACGCCCGACCGGCAATTAGCCCTGAGAAGTGAGAACTGACTTATTTGGTTCGTGCAAAAAGTACAAAAAGTAATACAAAATTATCTCTATAGGATATACGATTAGGAAACGTGTAACCTTGCGCATTGTGGAGCTGCGGACACTCGAGTAATAGATATATTTATTAATCAAAATATGTCTGTATTCTCTCGGATATCTCTATCTTTACACGAAACAACGGGCATGGCTTTGAGAGCACGATATACAGAGCTAAAACAAATGAGGTCCGAAGTTCGGAGATTTTGACCTACAGGGAGGCATTGAAGGGTAGATCAAGGCTAACTGGCACAATATACAACACGCGTCAATGGAGGCTACAAGAAATAATATTCATAAATCAATGGCCAGAAATACTTTTAAAAATACTCATGATCAATGGGAGGCGAACTGCGTCCACTAAAGGAACGAGTGGGGGAAGGAAAGGGTGGAGTAAGGCAAAATAGAAGGGAGAAAACAGAGAAATGAGAGGTACAAAACTACTCAACTTGATGCAATCTCGAGAATGGGAAAATGTAATGCAATCTGAATCGACGAGAGAACTGAGCAATAAATTTCTTACAATCTCTCACAAACAATGCAAGGTAGGGGCAGCTGTAGACCAGACACACTATACGAAAAGCTATTTCAAGAAAGTAATTTCCAAATTGAGATCTACTCCACTCGACAAAAACGAGTGAACAATTCGAGACGAGAGAAGAGACGAAGGGAAACACACAAACAAATAGTGGGTGAGTCAAAAGAAACAAGATGGGAGAGGAGAGGGGCACTCGGATCAAGGAGAGACGAGGGAAGGAGAGGGAAGGGCACACCACCCGATCACACCACGAAAAGGGAGACCTTTCCCAATGTTTGCTGCCGATCACACTACGCGTAGTGGATGAGGTACCAGTCGTGAACGTACATCAGAATGCACATGGGCTGGCCGAGGATGAGCGAGAGCCAGACGACGATGTTACCTGCGAGGAAGAGAGGAGATTAAAGATCAAAGATCAAGAGGTCAAACTACGTTTACTATTTCATCCATATTCGTTGTTGTTTCATAGGAGATCGCACAGATCAAAATATCCAAATCGCTAAATCAAGACTTGCAAATTGCTCACGTTCCGTGAAATCGTATTCCCCGATCAAAAAATTCTGTCAATTTCAACGCATTTCCGTCACTCACATGAACTGTCGATGGGTAACTAGAAAGAGTATTCTATCTGGAGAGAGCCCCTTCTTTCTCTCCCTTCTCACCTGCTCTTCCTCCCTTGACGACGTGATCGGTGACGAAGGAAAGCGGGATCTGAGCCATCATTCCGTAGTACGCCCAGAGACGGAACATGTGCAGAGGCACCGAGACCTGCCAGGGAGAGAGAGAGTCATACTCGTCGTCATCGGGGTGAGAAGGACCAGTAGGTCGTGCACAGGACAAACTAATATACTCGATGGTTCATGTTCGAATCATAAATATTAGCATCTAATGAGGAAAAGAATTCACAAAACATTCATAGCCCTTGAATTGTTCTAGAACATTCGGTGTTTCTCGATGTCATCATGATGTTCAATTGACAGACAAATGATTCAGTTGACTACATCGATGGTCTCTCACCAGATACTCGTGGAAGAAGGCGGATACGAAGAAGACCACCACAATCGCACTCTGCAAAAGGCATTATTAATAATGGAATAGTATCGGAAAAAACGTCCGACGCATCGCCTAACCACCTCTCGACTCTCACGAATACGACTGCCTCATCGTTGAATTTTCACGCTAAATTTTTTTCCGCGGTAGCATATTATATCAGCTGCCTGGTGATGGAACGCATCTGTGTATATCTCTCTCTTCCCACTCCTTCCTCACTTTCTTCGAGTATCCATTCCTCATCATGGGCATGAAGATGTGACGGAGTGCCCATCGATGCACGGGGATATTCCACGTCTTCCAGAAGTACTGAATCGACTCCGCGTTCCAGAAGTCACTGCAAGAAATCAGGATTTGATTCTATCCATGACCCACCTCTATATTTCTTTTTTAGAGCCCGCAACAGGAAGCGGATTAGTGAGTAATAATTCCATATTATCATGAGCGCAGTCAAGTGGACGAACAACTCATGTTCCCCCCCCCCCCCCCCCCCCCTATATATAAGAGATCGTTGCAATTTTCCGAACACTCAGAAAGCAAACTACTCGTAAGTCGCGGGAAGAGCGCGGGAATGTGTGGCATTTAGTAGGGTTATATACTTTCGACCACGGCGCATCTTTTTTATGTTGAGGCCGAAAAGATTGGATCACGTTTGAAAGATCAAAGATCACTTTGAAAAATCGGCGAAAAGCTTCCGAGCCCGCGCTTGGGCGAGCGCGTGCAGATAGCGCTTAGGTGCTGGCAGGAAAAATGTTCGCCTTGACGAGACGCGTCGAATGGTCCATTTCACTTTTTCTGGAAATCAAAAATAACGAATCTTGGGGCGTGGCGCAGTCGGGAAGATGTTAGACTAGCACGCAATCCCCGAGCCAGCTCGAATCCCGGCCGAGGCAAACTCTTTTGCCGCATCTTTTGTCGCAAGGGGGAATCACGAGGGATGATGTATGGTAAGCACTCAGGTGAAATTTGGTGAGGATTCGATAAGAATTGAGTGAGTGGTGGGGACTTATCACATTTTTTTTAGCGTTTTTCATATATTTTAAGGCGTACCGACTTTTATTTTCGTCGAAATGCTTAGCGAGTTCGAGCATCGAGCATCTAGACCAGTAGGACCTCTGTAGCTCAAAAATGAAGTGAGTTACTGAATTCCCCCTGAGACACTTTGGATTTGAGGCACCTTAGGGAGGAGAGAAAAGGAGGAGAAGCATTCTGTCCAGTTATCCGCATGTAACTTTTTTGCGCATGAATTTAGAGCTTCGCGTTCAACAGCAAAGTTGTAGATCTCGTCAAAATGCACAAGGGTGAAAAATTTTGCTGTGCAACTGATATAACGGGCGACCCTGTAGGACCACTCTGAGCCGACTTATGGGTGTTCAAAGTATACGGTTTCCCAAAACGTGATTATTGTCCTTTGCGAAATAATTTGACGGCTTTTCAAGTACCCATGCTAAGTAATAAGTGCAAAAAATGCTACTCTTTCGATGGAGCCAACGTCATCTCGGTAGATCAACTTTGACCTGAGATACGGGCGTTTCCGTGAGGGCATGTTGGGTGACGAAAAAACACATTTTTGGGGATAGAAGCGTTTGTTCTAAAAATGATGAGGCGTGCAATATACCATCTTGTAGCTCTCGTCGAGACGATTCGGATTGGGTATTTGATCTTTTAATATATTAAGGTTTAAGCGTGGCACAGTGGGAAAATTCGCTGCCTGGGGCTCAGGTTCGGATCCCACCGGATGCAAACCTTTTACTGCATTTTTAGCATGCATATAAAGTGTCGGGGAGTTTTCAGAACGTAAGAACGTAACCTAGCGTGCGCCCAAGTACTGTAACAGCCTAACCCGGCGCGCCTAGAGTGCAAAACACATTTCGCTCAAAATTCGCCAATTCTTGGCTAGAACTCCCAGAAAATCGTGTAAATTCATTCCCAACCTAATTCCCCATGGTTTACCCGTAGCGAGCGATAGCTCGGCTAGTCCCTTCTCACGTAATGAATAGCTGAGCCAAAATATAGGGCTTACCGATAGAACTCTCTATCGGCGAAGCAGAGGATCTCCGCGAGCAGATTGAGTGCCGAGTGGAACATCGTGTAGAAGAAGATGAGCCTGTGAGAAGGAAAGGATCAATTACAACTATTAGCTCGACCAAGAAAATGGAAAAATTACGACTTTATTTCTTTTTTTTAAAAACTCAGAGCACAGATCAAAGATCAACTGACCATATGAGTAGATTGGGCACGGCCAGCTTGAGCACACGCTCCACCATTCGAGAGATGTTCATGTTACTATAACCAATCAATATTCATAAACCACACGATAACTGCGCCAGCACTACGCAAATCAATAATTTTCTGAAAGCACTCATTTGAACGCCTGCTCACCTGAAGGGCGCCATGCTGTTCTTCACGAGGGGCACCACCCACTGCTGGATGAGTGCGAGCATGAGGAAAGTGAGGAAGATCAGCTGCAAGATGTGCTTTTAGTGTTGCTGTTGTTTCTACAGATCGAATTGGTCTCGCATATTCCCATGGCGCTAGGGACGCAAAATCAAGTTGAATTGTCATCTCGTATCTTGCACCACATGGTACGTTGTCATAAATTATCGGTGCTGATCCATCTGCTTCTTCGCTACGCCATGCTGGCTAGAATAAGCTACCGTACCTCGGCGGTTCTCTTGATGAGGAATGACTTTCTCCTTCGGGGCGATCGAGGGAAGGCCAACTCGTAGCAGAGAGTGGGAGCGAGGAGGAAGTAGTAGAGATTTGAGAGAGTGAGAGTGCCCGGGTAGAGAGAAAGCGCGTCAGAGGACGTCAACTGCGAGGGAATCGTATCGATTTATTCAGCCTCCAATCCCATTCCATCCCCTACGCACCTGTTCTCCCTCTGCGATCTTCGACTCTCCGCCCTTCTTTCCGGCTGCAGCAGCAGCTTTGGCTGCACGCTCCGCGCATCTGAATAGCATTGCGATAATTCGACATAAAACTTTAAAATCATTTACAACTTCACCACTTCTCATCACTCTGATATCCGAACAAATAGCCATACCTGCACCAGTAGTTGACGTGAACGTAGGATACGATCTTGAGGGACTCGACCACGAAGATCATCAGGGCGCCCGAGGAGTACAACGGGTTGCCCTGCGAATGGATGTGGTAGAAAATACAATTCATTGCAGCCACTGCGTAATCGAATCCTTGCAAAAAATGCTTCCACCACCTATCGGAATCAAATATTATGAAGCATTTGAAAATGGTCCATCTGATACCTGGTGGACGAGTGTGACTGCGACGGGAGTGATGAGATGGATGCAGATGATGAGAGGATAGAAGACTGCTGCGAACATCTCGGGCAGATATCCACGCTCTGCAACGGGAACAATCAATCACTCTGTGGGGCTACCACACTTCACAGTTTGGTAAACAGTCTAGAAATAGAAAGTACATCTCTCCAAGTGCAGTTCAACTGACGCAGTAGTTTCTCGGTGGTGAATACTGTGAGGATGACGAGATTGGAGGCGAGAACGAGGGCGACATTCGGGCAGTTAGTGAAGGAGAAGTCGGCCCAGGCCCGCTCCACCCACTGAACTGCAAGGGAAGAATCCCTTACATGCATAGTCACAACATGATTCATTGTCGAAGATGTAACGACTCCCAAATTCTGAGAATCGCCGACTCCTCATTCAAAAGGGAATATGAGCTGGTTGATTGGTAGAAAGATTGTAGTGTATAATTGCTTCCCTGTGTGTTTCACTTCTGCGGGTATTTTTTTTTCTTTTCACTAATAGGTAACCGAGAAAAATTGGAGGAACTTCGCATACTACGTGACCACCCTTAATCGTATTGGATGTTTACTAAACGTTGCGAGCAGTGATGGGTGGAGAAAGAGTACGGCTAAAAATGCGTGATCCCAAAAAAAGCACAACCTCGTACAATGTTTATTTTTTTCGCACGGGCACTCGTGAATTTTGGTTCACCTTTTCTATTTACGAGCGCACGTACATTGTATTTTTTTTCAAAATCAATCAATCCTCGGATTGTTCGTGAATACAATATTGAAGGCTTCAACAATACATATTGCTATCAACTCACTAAACCACGGGTACTAATTCACCTTTTCTCAGTTTTTACACGAATTTTAAGTTACGAGTCCTTAAAATCAGTTTAATTAATTACTAATAAAAAATAAACATACGAGGCGACACGAGCACTCCGTACTTGATGAGGTTCTCGAGGGCGACTCGTCCATTCGACACCACCAGCAGAAGCATCGAGAGGTTGAAGAAACCTGAAGAGAGAGATAGGGAGATAGAGACCGATTCTCTTAATTTCCAATCCTCTCACGCTCTTGAGTTGCAATGTGACACATTCTGATCACTTCCGATGCTACCATACCAAGCTAAGATAGATACGGGGTTAAATGAAGGGGATCTCACCTCTGTAGTTCGTCCATCCCGAGCTGGAGGAGAAGAGCGAGTCCTGTGGCTTGTGCACGCTTCGCGCCAGTGGACTGGAGCGAACAATCGTTGGCGCAATGGATATAATATTCCCATGCCAATTAGATGAAAAAAACTCGGAGGAAAACAAGGCAAAGTTTCGAAAATTTTGGAAAATTGGTGAGTGATGTAACACAACCAAGTAACTTTGAAATACAGATGAAAGATGAGCTTGCTACAAAACAGAAAGGAAAGAGCTCACTCATTTCTCAGGCTGATCTTCCTCTCGTTCTCTTTCGACACGCCATTCGACATCGACGGTGCCCCTGACACCAGTCTCGTTTCTTCTGATACTCAAGTGTAGCATGCTCTCACACCCAACAACTCCACAGGTTCAACTTTTTTTCTATTGAGGAAGGAATCCCTGACTAAATACCGTAACCTTATCGATCGGGTCCACCGTACCTCCATTTCCGATATGCTGGTGCTGCGGCTGTTGCTGCAGTCGGCGCCGCTGCACCGTCTCACTCGCCATCGAGCCACTGCAGATTATCGATTGATTATTGATTCGAAATTGACTGATAAAATACGGAACAGCACCACTGTGCAAATCAAATGAATCAGGACGGTCAGCGAAAACTGGCACTATCACTGGGAAAGAGTGCAGCCGGAATGCCCCTCCTTCCTCCGCAGAGTACGAATAGGCGAATGCGGTAATCGAGTAGGGAAGGAACGTAGTCTAGCTCAGAGAGATGCTCCCCCTCGTGATTGGGGGCGTCAAACTGTGAGAATGACCAAAGGCTGAGAGAGGGAAAGATCCCTCACGAGAAGCCTATTTATCTCCCCCTATCAGAGTGATAGCAAGAGAGGAGAGAGAGAGAGGCACGAGGCAGAGTAGAGGGACAATAAACCCCCTCCTTGTCATGGAGACGCAACATTGCAGAGAGGCCAGGGTGGAGATGTGCATAGGACACCATTCGAAGCCATTCCTATTAGTCTTTCCTATAGTCTTTCCTATATACTGTTCAGAGTGTACGAGGGATTACAAAACAGAAAACATTCCACACTGGGAAATGTGTGTCCAGTCTAGAGTCGTATTCACGTGCATTTCCAAATTTTTGGAGCATGCCAGAGTAAATGACAAAACAATGACAATGAAAATATCGATAATTTTTAAAATTAAGAAATATGATAGAAGGGCCGAAAAAGGAAATCGAATGCGAGCGGCTAGATGTTTCGATCCTTAAATATGGAGAGGAGTAAGTTCCTCATTCCGGACAGAACCTAGAGATGGTGCAGAGTACATGACATTCTGTTTGACTCGACACCGAGCCTTCTCCGATCCTCAGGGTCATAGTCCAAACGGAAGCGCGCTAGGGTAATATAATGTCGGGCCAAAGTACACGACGAGTCACACTTTACAAATACATAGCCTACTACAATAGTGTAGTGAAGAAGAGTGGTATCACATGCTACTCACATTTTGAAATACAGTTTAGGAAAAAAATTGTAGTCATAATTACGGCTACTGAAAAAAACTACACTGGTCGCACGTGCTGATCAGATATGATCAGAGTCTACCTTGATGATACGCCTACGATAGGCATATCCATTATGATGGAGCCTAGGTCACTTCCCTATCGCGAAAAATAAAAAAAAGGTGTTCACATCTAGGCACCATCTACAAGTAATGCGTCCGATGCAATGAGAATTCGGAAGTAATGAAACAAAACATGCGAAATAGATGATCACAGATCCGAGTACAAATTACACATCCCAGTTGTTTTGTGTTATTCCTTCTCATCCTGGCAAATAACCGAGAAACCTGATGAATCCGTGCAAACGTGTGAGTGTCATTCATTTGCTTGTTTATGCGATGCCACGGAGCGAAGCAAGACAGAGGCCAAAGATAAGATAGAAAGCGGAGCCGAAAAGTAAACAAGCATTAGATAACAACGACTATTATTTCCTGAGATTGGAAATTCTACCTTCGATTGAGCCATACTGGGAATCGGGATGAATTGTAGTCTAGCGAGGGAAATATCTTCACTTCGGCACGGAACCATCATAATCATCCATGACTACCCCTAATTCGTGGGGCGTAATCAGTGTCCGATCAATCGGAGTGAGTGAGTGTTCTCTTCCTTTCGCACTCCGCCCTTTCCCCAACTGAACCTGAGCACTATGCTCTCTCACCCCGCTATAAAACAGCCGTATTTCGCACCAATCATCTCCCAGGAGCAAAATTCAAGGTCCGTTCCGCCGTATATCATTGTCTGTGACGAGGGATTTATATATCGAGCTATGTCCGGTCAACCTGAGCACCTCCTCAAGGTACATTTAAAGTTACCCAACAAGGACGAAACCCTGATCTCACCCTGATCCCGTCGCGTGTACGAGAGAGTATGCAAAAGTGAGAGAGCGCGATCATTTCCGGCTTTCCCTTGAGGCTATTATTGATTTTTAGCATTTTTGTATATTCATTCTATACTAATTCAACCATCGGCTATTCGATGGAGGACAAAAAATAATGGGTCAATTTCGTCCTTGTTGGGTAACTTTAAACCGAGATCGTAGAGCAGTAATTACTAAAAATTGTTAATTTGAGAAAAAAAAAAAAGAAGAATATATCTCGACATGGGGAGTGCATGTGCAGCCACATGATTGTTCTATCACATATCATCATCTGCAAAATTTTGCAGGAACATGCGAAAACATCGAGACGGAAGGAAAGGAAAACATAAAATATGCGAGAACTTGAAAACAAGCGCACTCCAACCAAGAGTAGCTCTCTCGCACATGGCGCAACAGTTGGTGGTGACCTTCACGAGTATTAACGAAGAGGGAGTAGTGATCTAGATTGGCAAGGCGAGAGTTAACGGCGCGAATCCAACCAAAACAAGAGCAAAACACCCTGCTCTGATTTTTAGGCAATACGTGCACAATTCAGTTTAAGTAGGGTAGATCACTGAGGCATGCGTGCACGTGCAAATCTGCATAAACAAACATCTGGAGATACAGAGATCAAGGAATTGACCTACCCGCATAGGCTTCGAACTGGTCAACAACCTGATATCTAGGGAGGATGCAGAGGAGATGAGGCAAAGTTACACATTACACACTCCCTCTCCCTCGTCCTTCCACTTATCGCATCGATACCAGTTACCTATCAGTGGCAGTTAACCTAAGTTTTTTAGAGCTACCAATACTTAACAAGGGAGTAAATACCTGAGCAAAGTGCGAAGAGTGGGAAGAAGCATGGTGGAACTACGGGGAACACACACCAGCCTACATAATCTCAATGGCGAAAACATGCCTTCCGAGATCATAATCTCTAGCTGTGCCAGTTAATACCTTACAAGCCATGTTAGTCCATTCACCCCTCAACAAGATTAAACAGAGTAAGATAGGATGAAGACAACGCATTAGAATAGGACGTGCTGTGCAACGATAGTATTCAAGGTGCAAGTGCAACCAAAGAAGAACGAAGTGGTGAGACAGTGTTCGATAGAACAATCTTTATTCCATATTACACTTTATCTGCAACACACAACGAAGAAAACATCGTTAGTGAACTCCTACTAAAAATAGCCGATCTAACAGGGGCACAAATGAAATAGAGAGGAAGGGATTGCTCTAGTGGTCGTCGACCTTGTCTGCTCTTCTGAGGACCTTGTAATCGGAGAAGCGCTTCTCCAGCTCGTCGGTCTCGTTGAGGCCGATTTGGCAGGGATCGGGGACGCGGTTCTGCACGGAATAGTAACATTAGAAATTGATAATTTCTACGTATTTTCACAGAACTAACTGTTGAATGAGTGATAAATTAGACCGACCTGGAAGCGGAGATCGTAGAAATGCTGGGGGAAGTACTCGGGGAAGTGCTGACGGTCGAAGTGCTCAACGGGAGGAGCAGACGACCACTTGGCCTCAACCTGCAACGAGAATCCATTAATAAAAAATAACTTTGATATACCAGGAAATGACTGGTATTTTTTCGAATGCAATTTTTCGAATCTGCCTAAGAACTGATATAAGATGGAATAAGAGGTCTACGTCTACGTAAGAGGTAATATGTGTATAAGGCATCAATGCACTCCTTTTCAAATTTCGCAGTCAGGGAAGGGAGAAGCGTTTGATTCGGCACTTATTGAAAACCATATTATGACAGTGAAATTATTCACAAAAAAAAGAAACAGAATAATTTTTTTTTTAATTTTATACATTTCATACGCTGATATAATCGGTACAAGAGAACCAGAAACGAAAGGAACAATAAACTACCACAAACCTTCTTGGCCTCCTCGATTCCATCGGCGACCTTCATCTCGTGCAGCTCTACTCGCTCCTTGTTGAAAGCGAGCCAGGCGTCGATCTCCTGTACAATTCATATGTCAGATATCCCAACCAAATCCTTTCAAACCATTATGCTCAGAAATTTTAAAATATAATACAATAAAAAGGGAAATAACAAAGCATAGACCGTCCTAAACCCAAGTGTATAGGAAGATCATTTAGATCATAAGAACAATTTGAGGAAAACATTACTAGTATAATCTCAAATTAAAAGGCAGCAAAATGGACACTCTACACAGCAGTTCGATGCTGACTTACGTAATTTCAGTAATTTTTCAGTGCAGGCTAGAACTATTAGAAACGTTGAATATTGGAGGACCACAGCGAGTTAAATAGCTGAGTATTCTAACCTTGTTGTGCTCGGCGGGGATCTCTCCGTAGGGGATCTTCACTGCCTCGTACTGCTTCTGCAGCGAGTCGATAAGAGCGGCGTGCGTGGGCATGGCCTTCTTCAGGGCCGCGAAGTCGAACTGCAAATGCGAATAAACTGTGCAAATATTCAGATAAAGCTTTTCTCGCCTTATCGATGTATGTGCATAGAATCAGTTATACGTGGAAAAAGTAGTTACCTTCGGGAGGTCAGCGGGGAGCTGAGCGACGGCGGCGGAGAAGGCAGAGTTCTGTCCCTTCAGACGGAAGAGCTCGGCCGAGTGCTAAAAATAAATTAACTTATTTGAGCGATACATCAAGATATAATTTATATAGATTGGCATACTATGCTCACCTCGGGGACGAGTCTCTCGCCAAGCTTGGCCCAGTTAACAGAGGAGGTGGCGACACGCTTCGCGGCCATGGTGTTTACTACCTGCAATGACAGTACATTCAAGATGACATAACTAAATCATAAACAAGCGGCCTACGAAATTGCGAAGAAGAAATAATGATAAATGCGAGCAAATGGTGCTGAAATGTGAAAAAAAAATACAAAAATCAGCATGGCTGCTTTTGCACCATTCTTTTCACTGGCTTACGGACAGATCAAGGATCCAAACAGGTATTCAGCATATAGCTCTTGAATTTCCGAAGGGAAAGAGCCAAAATAATAATTTAAAAATTAACATCAATCGATAATAAAACGGGATAAAAGTTCGAGATTCAGAAATGGGCGGAGCTTCATAAAGCACGATTCCCAGTAAATGGCGCAAGTGTTTCCCAATATCTTTCTATTTTATTTCTCAAAAGAAATTATGAATACAATAATATACACCAATTTTTATGTGATGGTTTCACTTTTGTTGTATAATATAAACGACCACAATGGAATTACATTTTTTGAATCACTTGTTATCATCAACAACACTTCGTTTAGCGAAATAGGAAAAACCGCGAATTTGAAACGTACCGTAACCACTTTCAACATTCTCGACTGATATTTAGCAACTTTCGTAATAATGTATTAAATATTTTTGAGTGATGTAGTGTAAACAAGGCTGATAGACAATATTCTTTATCATAGGCGTATATTCCTCAGGATCTGATCGTTCTATTCTATTCGTGGGCGCTTCTGATCTTCCTCAGACGTTGAGCACCGACGAAGTTGATGATTCTGTAGATAAATGTTATTATTCTCCGAGTAAATCGATAATCACTTTGCGAATATTCCGGGGAAGTTGGCGAAGAAATAGATGCTCGCAATCACACTCGGCGTGCTAGCAATGACGCATTCGTGGATCTGAAGGGGGGTTATCAGCCCAAAATCTGATTCAACATTTGAAATCCATTGCTTCGTATTCCCATACTTATTTGATTCCAGTGATCATCCCATGAACTTCTTCGTTGAATATTTGGTCAACACTCCGGTGACCTACTCTGTGAACGGCTGCTAGTGAAATCAGTTCAGCCGCTCTATCGGGAGTCATCTGGGCAGCTCGAGGGGCCGAGATTATCTCTCCGTGCTCCTGAAGGAAAAACACATTCTCAAAATTCCACCCAATATTGTTAGTCAGAGAGCTCAGGCAATGAGCAATAATCTATCGCTCACGATTATCATTTTGAGAGAGACTAAATCTCACTGAATGTTAGTTCAATCTCATTATCGATCTACCGTATTCCCCTCTCACCGTGCCGGGAGTGGATGTGAAGGCGGATTTGAGCATGTTCGGAGCGTAGACGTGCGAGGGGCAGATTATCGACACCTTCACTCCTTTCTCGCCCATTTCCACCGCCAGAAGACGGAAGTATTGCTGCAAGAGAAAAGAGGTCTCAGCACAATCTCACGGATTACGGTATACCATGAGAGCTGCTTTGGCTGCTGCGTAGGAAGGCGAGAGAATGGCCGGCAGCAGGCCAGCCACACTGGAGATGACTACGAACTGGAAGGTGGGAGAAATTAATCGATAAAGTGACTACGATGAGCAACCTGTAGATCGTCATGTTTATCGCCGGTGGGATGAAGACCGCGGATCCTGAATCGTGATTATCGATCGGTTTGGAGGGAGAATACGGTACTTTAGAAGGGTGCGGGCGACTTGAGTGGGACCGATTGCATTGATCTGGAAGCAGTCGACGTCGACTGAGGGCTCGATTTCAGTCCACTCTGCACGTTGAGAACGACCAGCGTTGAGGATGACGATGTCCACCTGGAGGAGATTGTGGTGATCGCCGTGAATGGATACCATCAAATTAGGTCACAGTCCACACTGAAGTTCTTTTTAAAAATTTGAAAGCAACGAACTTTCCGATCGAACATCTGGTCGGCGGCTCTCGTCTTCTCTTCCATCTTGGCGTAATCGATCATATCGAAGGGGAGGATCTTGACCTGGCAAGCCCCGTTCACAGCTGCAATGAATCAAATTATACAAAATTGTGCGAATTCCAGTCTACTTTCTCGTGTTGTTTTCCATAGCCAAACCAAGTGTACCTCTGCACTTCTCAGCCACTGCTTCGAGAAGTTCCGTGCGACGAGCGGAGAGGATGAGGAGGGGAGAGAATCGGGCCAGTCTGAAATGAATGAGATATTCTACATCCATGGATCCAAGAGAAGGATGAGAAGAATCACTGTGGCAATGATCATAGACATAAGAAGCTAGAATGAGTCGCACCTCAACGCGACGTCTTCTCCGATGCCCGATGAGGCCCCCACGATCCAGACCACTTTCCCACGGTAGTGAGAGGCTGTAATATCAATAGAAAATGGATTATCTCTCCTTGGCTTCATTTCCCCGGGGAGTGAATACTCATTGCAGCGTACCTTCGGTCTTCCTCGAAACTCTGCTCCAGAACCATAAGTTGAGAGTAGAGTCGGAGATCTTGAGGAAGATCCCCAAGAAGATCAATAATATCACGATGAAGATCATGATTTACGAGTTATCGATCGATGGATGTGGGGATGGCAGTGGGAGACTACTCTTATCAGACTCCGAAAGTGATAAGATGTCGTGTTGTGTAGAGAGTAGAGTGTCCACTGGGGGTCAGGACTGGGGATCACTTCCACTTTACACTGGAGAGGGAAAGGCAGGCATCTGTTGACTTCACGAGTTCCCCCCTACAGAAGAGAGTAAAGAGCGCAAGTTAATACAGTCCTGTTGGTTTCCCATGTGAACACGTTGCGCTCCGAGTAACCCCCAGTAACCCCCACTGACCCCACGGGTCTAGCACGTTCATCTTTGAGAGAATTGTGCTTAAATTAGTCTCGTTGTGTTCAGCATGCAATTCTGCATCGAATCATATACAATTTGTACTAGTAAAAGTATGAATATTTCGGTAAATTAATTTTCAAGTTGTCGAAAAGAAAAAAAATCACTTCCCAGTGTTATCAGGGTATTAATTCTATTTTCCAGTTTTCTTTCAAATTTTTCCGGTTTTCAGACTTTTGATACGATTCACTATTTCCCATTATTTGTATGGTTTATACTACTCCACAAAGTCAATAGTATTTATAACGTAAACAAAACTAAGAAAGGGGAACCGTAAAACTTATCAAAAGTATGAAAACCGGAAAAATTTGAAAGAGAACTGGAAAATAGAATTAATACCCTGATAACACCGGGAAGTGATTTTTTTCTTTTCGACAACTTCAAAATTAATTTACCGAAATATTTAATCTTTTAATAGTACAAATTGTATATGATTCGATGCAGAATTGCATGCTGAACACAACGAAACTAATTTAAGCACAATTCTCTCAAAGATGAACGTGCTAGACCCGTGGGGTCAGTGGGGGTTACTGGGGGTTACTCGGAGCGCAACGTGTTCACATGGGAAACCAACTGGACTGTAGTTGAGTGAAACCGAAAGCCAATCTCCGGCAAGCGAAGCTCACTACGCAAGGAAGCCTTCTTCATGTGATGTTGTCTGAGCACACAACGATCAAAGACCAATCAGCCTTGTATCCTTCCCTTATTCGATACTGAATGAATTGCTCTACAATCACTACCATCAAGAGCAAAATGGAGAAAGGATAAGGAGGAATTTCAGAAACTTGTGGTACTGTGGAATGCAGAGTCTGGATGTTTCCTTTAACAATTGTCTCCATCTTCTTTATCCATTGTGGGGAATGGAGATGCGTGCTGTGCAGCATCACTCGAATTGCCTCCTTTCGCTTTCCCTTATCGCATCTAATCCGTCGAATCATGGTTCGATTGTGATGGTGTGGCTAACAGCGAGACGCTTGACATGGTTTGGTAAGGCAATGGCACAAGAATACGCAACAATCAGTGCTGACCGGGCACTTTTTCGAGATTTCGGACACTAAGCCGAGCCTGTCGCCAGATTACGAAGTGACGGGGTTATTTAACCCTCATAGTTCACCGATAAGCAAGTTGATCGTTCGGGACCTCGTCCTCTTCCTTTCTAGCTACTTCGTTATGCCCATTCCCCCCGCTCCTTCCTCCTCGCATTCGCTATTCTCTCACTCTAATCGCAGCCCTGAACTGCTTCGATAATGAATGAACGAGAAATTTCCCAGTAAATGCGAGACATTATTCCTTTTCGAGGAGTGGATGGAGAACCAATCCTTGCTCTGTAAAGATATTCATAGATAGGTGCAACTACATGTTCGATGATCTTTCTCTCGAAGTTGCAACGTGTTGTATGTGTATTGCAAGTGTGCTGAACATCCTTTAACTCCTACAGAATTATCGTTGAAGCTGAAATGCCGACATCGAGATCTCCCGCGGAGATGAATGGGTAAGAGAGAGAATCGATCAGATGAGATCTCTCGGGGAGGATTGACAGAGGGTGTCTAGGAAGATTCGTGTTCATTCAATTTCATTTGCACGCTCGGACGCCTGAAATCAGTACTATCTGTGCATCAACAATAGATCCAACGCTCGATATCTTTTCTGGGAAGTCAGATTTACGCTATGATTATCCTTCGAGATACGGTACTTTTCTGCCAATGATAGAACAATGTTAGGAATGACTTCGGAAGATCACTTATGCCGACCCAACTATTCTAGAGAGTTGACAGTACGTCACTTCGCAAAATTAGGGGCCTTCCTCCATTCTCGATTTGTATTTCATTAAACGTGTTCTCCCCCAGGCCATTTCCTCTCCTACTCTCCACATACTACACCCATCCCCCCCCCCCCCCCCCCCCCCGAGGGAAGAAACGTTGTCCACTCTCAATCAGGGACCTTCTCTTCTCCTCTCCCTTCGTGTTCTCTTCCCATTCCTTCTCTCCTCTCCTTCCTTCCTTCTCCTTCTCCTCGTCAATCAACGTCTTCGCAACATTCTGCATGTCCCTTCTTCAGAGACGCCGGAAATTGTGTTTCTAGTAACTCTGAGAAGTTCGCCCCCGCACATCTCGTCCTCTCCTTCATCTTCACAAGTTCGAGATAATTGAAACCAAGGCCAAATATCGCTCACCCTTTAGGTATTACCGAAGCGTTCAGGTTTGCCTTATCCCCCGATCTCTCCAAACGTTTTTGTCTCGTCATCCTCCTTCAATCTACTCTTCCTCTACTCAACTTCTCTGCGCTGTCAGTGGCCCTTCCAACGCCCCCTCCCCCCAAAACCGTTCTCTGATCTTTTCTCTCATTCGCAATCCTCTTTTGAAAAATTTTAATAAAGCCCTCTACCAATGGGGTGAACTAATAAAATCCCCCATCCTCCAGACTGCACATTGAATAGGAGTAGCTCCTCCCCCTCCTTCCATGCAGCCTCGAGCTTCTTTCTAGTAACGCGAGTTCTCTTCTATCAAATGCCCATCTCTCGTCTTGCAAGTTCCCTCCCTTTTCTATCACTAGCTCCTCCCTTTAGTTAATTGTAGCTGTGAGAGAGTGATTCGGAGAGGGGAGACGTCGATGGTTGAGAGCACTGAACAAAGAGAGAGGGACGCCATTGGTTGAGTGGAGGTTTTGAACGTCCGTCTATTCAGAAAACCCTTTTGTTTGCATTTCGAGAGCCGAGGGAATAGGAGAGGATTGAAACATCTCTGACCACGTCCCTCTCCCCCCCCCCCCTCTCCCTCCTTCTCCTAGATTAGGTTCCCTCGTCCGAGAAATCTCCTCCTCCCCTCAGTTCTGACCCCGCCTTCTAAGAAACATTCTCTCCCCTCAAACCGTTCTCTCATTTTCGCGAATATTCGTCTTCCTCTCCATTCCCCTCTCACCGTCCTTCAATTCAGCCCCTTCTGCTCCTTCTTCCTCTCCCATTCCTCATGCTCTCCTCCCTCTCTCTCCTGCTGCTCCTCTGCACGGGCACGACCGCCCTTCGCTGCTTCGTCACCAACGACGACGTAAGTCAACTCGAAATCTTCGTAGGGACGATGGAAGAGGAGGATCGAAGCCGAGCATAGTGCACGTGTCGTGATTGCAGGGCAAGGCAGAGATCGTGGACGACCCTTCCTGGCAGCTTTGTTCCCTCGTTCCCTTCGGAGGAGAGAACGAGGAAGGTATCCAGAGCGGGATCGGCCCCCAGAATCAGGACCTCTCCCCTCTTCTTCCCCTCTTCGCCGACTCCTCCCTCGTCCAGACCAAGGTCATCTGTACGCTTGAAGTGAGTGTGGTCACTTCCGTTCCCCTTTTTCCTCTCGTAATCAAAATGGGAGCCCCCTTGGCAGGCGTACAACATCTCTCGTCTCTCTCCCGCCTTCGCCCACGCCGAACAAGAAACCCTCTTCCGTTGCTTCTGCTCACGTGACCTGTGAGTATCCACCTTCTTACAACCATGGAATAGTGGCATTGCAGGTGCAACTCGGCCAGCACTTTCTCCGCCTTCCTTCAGGTGAATGGAGGACACTGAAGAGGCGGAAGATCCCTCCCTCCCCCCCCCCCCTACTCACACGACACCCGTAGACCTCACTCGGTTCAATCTACCTCTAGCACCAACCTCTACCGACCTCTTGATAGCCACCTACCTCCAAATATTTGAGCTTATAAATGATCTTCACTGATTAATTATTGGTATAGATAAAAACTTGTTGATTATATTTGAATCTCCACAATCAAAGGATGGAAGGGGAAAGAAGATGGAAAGAGGGAACCAGAAAGAGAAGGGTACGGTAGTACGTGGGATTTCCACATGAAAGAAACGATTGGAGGTAATTCGATCAGGATCAGATGCTTAGCGTACAAAGAGAAATGATCAGATCTCCAGCAAAATTCGATGTCATTCCGTTTCCGATGTTACTGAGTGCTTGAACGATTTGTTGGTTAGTGCAATTGAATCGTGGATACACGAGTCGACAGCGAGAGAGACGGATCTACTCTGCATATCAGCAAGAAATATTGGATTCAAATCAAATCGACCTTTCCTCTCTCTCTCATCCTCATCCTTCCATTTCCAATCCTTTCCAATGGCGGGGACGGTCGATTCCACTCTCACGGCGCCCTACTCGATTCGATCCCAACGGATTAGTACGTCGCATTTTGATATTTGAACTCTCATTTTGTTTAACTCTCATTAACGTAATTAACAGTGCTTGTGGCATTCAGTGTGCTCACTGGAAATTGAGATCTGTACAGTGGTTACCGAAAACATAGCCATGGATCGGAAACTGATTTTATCCCCTTACAGCCTCGTCATGCTCTAGCACCTCTCTGCACACTGCTGCTCTGCGCGACTGCGATCCCCTGAGCAGCAGATCGAGAATCGAGTCAGAGATCAAAGATCAACTTGCAATGATCCTACACCCAACGAAAAAGTAGTTCCTGTTGTGAAATTTGGTCAACTTTTCGTAAACGATTAGTTCTAGGATCTGATTTGGGAACATAGCTGATCTTTGATCTCCAGGAGTACCTCTGGTGGCACTACATCTCTCGAGCGTCGTGCCTGTCGCATCTGCCAGTCTGAGTCGGGAGAGATGGTGCGACCATGTGGATGCACGGGAACGGTGAGATGGAATGGGGGAGGGCGAGGAGGAGAGGGGGGGAAGGGGAGGGAAGAGATGCTGCTCGGGCTGCACCGGTCGGAGATCAATATTGCTTCCAGATGGGCGACATCCACGACACCTGCCTCTCCAAGGTGATACATTTAAATTAATTAATTAAAAATATTAATAAAGATAATTAATTAGTCGATTTGAGTGGGTTGCGACGGCTAACAAGACGTCGTGCGAAATCTGCAAGGAGACCTACGCGAAGAGCGGATCGGCATTCCGCCCCCTCAGAGAGTGGACACGACCCGCCATCGATACTACGGTAGGCAGATGGGTTAGGGTAGAGTAGGGCATCGTGTCACTGATCGATTGAATGACAGCTGGTTACGCTATTCAATGAATCCTGTATTGAGGACCTCCTCTCTCTCATCATTCTCTCTATGATGATCTACTCGCTTTGCTATATCGTCTCGCTCTTCCAGGAGAGGTCAATATTATTGTGTTTTGTTCAAAATAAGTTGTTTTGAATGGTGAAAAATGCAGGATGTTCTTCGAACGATTCCGCTCCGGCTGCCACATGCGCGCTGACGACATCGGACGACTCAGTTATCGATATTTTTGAAAATATGAATTAAAAAAAAGTAAATTTCAGCCCTTCTCTTCATTTTCCTATTCATGATCGTGTCCACGGTGTCCAAATACTTCAAGGTTTTCCATTTATCCCAACTTCAACTAATTAATAACCTCAATTAAGGCGGTCAAAGTGTACGTCAATCGTCAGAAATGCATCCGATTCGTGAACAAGGCCTGCTAAGAAGAAGAAATCAAAGATCAATCACTGATATACGATAAAGACAATGATTGTGAAACGAATATGCCCGACTTCTAAACAAGATAGAAAATTGTATTGCAATATCACGACCATTCCAGAGGTAGAGGCAAATTTATGAGATGCAGAATTGGTCTGGTAAGGTAGACCGGAGAGTGAGATCACGTAACAGTCGAGTCTAACGAACAATCCATGCCTATGAATACTAGCACATTCAAATGGGAGTGTGGGTGGAGTTGTTCTGTTCTCTAGTCGTCTCCATTGCACAAATCGGTGGTGCAGCAACAGAAGCGGGGAAGGAATGAAGAGGATGACTCGCAGTCGGAGTTGCATCCGAGAAGGCGTCTACTGGCCTGAGAAAGGATGAAGGCGATGGAGTAGAGAGGAACAACTAACAGCTGACTTGATTGCGCAGCTTTGCTAAACTCCTTTCCACGTGCTCGTGTAGATGCACCCTGGCTTGTTAGTAAGGAAGGAATCCAGTAACTGAAAGGAAAGTTGAATGGAAATGAATGGAGTGAATAACTGACATCGGGCGAATCCAGCACGCACTCTCTCACTCCGATATACCCTTGAGCGTGGGTTCTCTCGTGGCAGAAGATGGAGAGACCCTCCCTGACAACGATTGATCCCATCTATGGAATGCCAAGGAATTCTTACGAGGCTGTAGATACTACTAGGGAGATGAGAACGAAGGATGACATAGTAAGGGAGGACTAGAGAGTAGAGAGGGCCACTAGTAGTTTCTGAACAAGCGTGTGAGAGAACAGGGCTGGATTTCCCGGGTGAGAGAACAGCGGTCGCAGAGAGAAGGGAAATAGCAAGCGAGAGGACGAGAGCGGTGTGGTCAGAGAAGTCCTCTCTTCAATGCAAACCTCTCTACAAACGTAAAGAAACAAGCTCTACTGTTGGTTCAAAAATCTCAATTATCCGCATCGTTCTCTCGTATCTTGTATTTTCTCTCACCTCCCTACCATTTCTCATGCTGGATTCTAGTTTCTTTCCGAGGCAACTTCTAAACGTCGAAGTATGTATTCATTCCATACCCTCTTCCTCTCTCACGGGGCATGGTCGTGTCTCGCTTCCCTCTCTAGCTCTCTCCAATTGACACACTCTCTCGCTCGTGGTCCCTTCCCCCACGAGCCCCGACAGCAAGGATCTAGTGCCGGGATCCAAAACCTTCCAATCGGCACTCTACACGGTACGTCATGCTATCCCAAGTGCTTGCCGCCCTTTCCCCCACCTCCCAGATGGCGTCGATGCCGAATGCCCCCAAGAGGAATCGACCGAATGAGTACGATGAGGACGATGAGGATCATGAATTCTCGATCAAGTACCTCACTCAACTCTACCATCAGCTGAGGTCCGAGCTGGACGCGGAGAAGGGGCGATCAAAGGCATTGGAGGTCGAGGTGCGTAGGCTCAGCGCCATAGTGGCTTCCTCTCCTCCCTCCTCCTCCAGTACCACTTCTCCCTTACCTACGGCCACTCCTGATCCCTCACTGCAACCTGGCCCTCCCCAGACCGTATCTCATCCCCCTCAGACAGCATCTCCTGAGACATCCTCTGATCTCGAAAGAAGTCTCGTCATCGCACGACTCCCTCTTAACCGTACCCTATCTCCAGAACAGCAAGTTCGCGACGATTTCAGCCAGATAGTCACCATGTCTGCTCTCATTGGTTTCCCTGTGCTCCCTCTCGCTGTCTACCGCATGCCAATATCCGATCCCGATCCGACCTTCCCTCGTCTGACCAAGGTGCTCATGCCCACCAAGCAGCATGCTCGCCTATTCCTCAAGAACTGGCGACGTCTATCTGATCACCCTCACTTCGGAGACGTGTATGTTCGTCCATCGATTGCCGATCCGAGTGAGAGGAAGAAGACGCCACCTAGCAAGTACAGTCAGAGAAACCAGAGAAATGCACCTCGACTCCTTCGTGATCCCATCAACTCGAACCCCCCTCTCGCTCCCCTATCACAACCTAGACAGAGAATCAACTCGATCGCACGTGCCCGTTCGATTACGCGTGACCGTGCGCGACCTAATCACGCCACGAAGAACTTCCCGGACCAATCCTCCCACAACTACTCTCCCCCCGTTCCTCTGTCATACTTCCCACTCCCTCAGCCCATGCCTTTCCCGTATCATCCCATTCCTCAGTACCCTAACCCGTTCATACACCACATCTCCCGTTACGGTAGTCCCCCCATGTACGGCCTACAGGGAAACTGGTAAAGAATCGCCGGTCAATTCAAAACACTGACAGAAACTCACTCACTCTCACTGGCGTAGTTGCAAATTGCCGCTCTGTACGAAACAAAATTCCATTTCTTTCACAAATTCTCTCGCAAAAACATGCGGTGATTTGTCTCACAGAAACCTGGCTGTCTTCAACTTTCCCCAACTCACTTCTCTTAGATGCTCAGGATCAGTACTACAATGTCTTTCGCAAAGATAGGAATACTCGTGGTGGTGGAGTGGCGATCATTGTCCACTCCTCCATTAGCTCAGTAGAAGTTGCTGCCGAAACAGTCAAGGGCTCGCACGAAATACTAGCTATTGATTTAGACATCAATGGCGACCTACTGCGCCTCATATGCGCATACCGTAGTCCAAGATCCAATACTGAAAATTCTGGACTTCTAAACAACTCTATTATCGATTTTTGCTCTTGCCCCCAACCTACAGTACTCGTCGGAGACTTTAATCTCCCAGACATTGTCTGGCAACAGTTCCCCCTTCCTCAAGATCACACAATCACCCCATCTTCCGATTCCTTTCTTGACCTCTGTAAATCAATTAAACTAGCGCAGCACGTCTATGAGCCAACGCGCAATGATAAGATACTCGATTTAATACTTACCAATTGCCCCGGCCTCGTCAGAAACGCAAAAGTAGGGCCCAATTTTGAAACCTCTGATCATCATGTAATCAATTTTGACCTCTCTCTCACACATTCAGTACCTGCTTACACTATGAGAAGAGACTACAAACGCGCAAATTTCGATCTTATTAACTGTCAACTAGCAAATGCAGACTGGATTGGTGCATTTTCTATTATGAATTCAGTAGATAATATGTACGATATGCTAGTTAAGATCATTCAAAAATCCATCGATACCCATGTACCATGGACCAGAGTAAATGTTACCCATGGAAAACTACCCCCACATCTTGAAAGGCAACTTGAAAAGCGATTCCAGGCTTGGCAGAAATCCATTCTAGGGACTCTAGACAATAAAAGAGAATTCGAAAATATTAATAGGAAATTCAGAAGCGAGTTAATACGTTATCACAAAACCCTCGAAAAGAAAATTGTAGGAAGTGAAGATCCAAATAAATTCTTCCGTTTCATGAAGCGATGCTCTAACAAAACCCGTGGTGTAGAAGGGTTGAAAAACGAATTCGGTAATCTCGTTATGGACGATACCGGCAAGGCCAACCTACTCGCTCAAACGTTTGCAAGTGTTTTTACTGTTGATAATGCGCAAATTCCCACCGTTCCTCCTCTACCAAACCTGGGCAACTATCAAGACCCGTTATTCTTGAGACATGAAATCTGTGCATTTATTGAAAAATGGAAGAAATCCTCGTGTAGGACACCAGAAAATATTGACCTAACGTACTTAAAGAGAATTGCTGTCCCTATCTCGGAAGCACTCGAGTACATTTTTCAACATTCCTATAGAACAGGAGAGGTTCCTTCCCATTGGCGCCATTCGATTGTTACACCTGTCAAAAAGTCGCCTCCTTACTACGACCCAATTAATTATCGACCAATTTCAATAACTTCATTATTTTGTAGAGTATTCGAGCGCATTTTATGCAAACCCATAATAGCGCACTGTGAAGCGTTAGAGATATTTCCCGACGAGCAGTACGGGTTTAGAAAGAAAAGATCTCGTGACTTACAAATGTTAGAAGCACTTGAGCACTGGACAACTTCGATTAGTGATGCTAAACCAGTCGACGTTATTTATTTTGACTTTGCTAAAGCATTCGATCGTGTTTCCCACCAAAACTTAAATTGAAGCTAAACTCCATTGGTATTTCTAGTAGAACAATCCAATGGATAACTGCGTATCTTTCCCATAGGACTTTCCAAGTAAGAGTACGTGAAAGCTTATCTACTCCCTTTCCAATGACTAGCGGAGTTCCACAAGGGTCAGTACTGGGCCCTCTCCTCTTTCTTATTTTTACATCCGAAATTCCGAACCTCGTGCAAAATGGAGGAGTATTTGCCCGGATGTACGCCGATGATATTAAAATTTATAAATAATTTCGAAGGGGAAGCTCCCATGTCCCATTACAAACTGCTATAGACAAAATCGTTAAATGGTCAGAAGAATGGCAACTTCCTCTTGCAGCACACAAATGTAATTCGTTACATCTAGGAAGAGCCAATTCTAAGAGAGAATATACCATTGGCACCACTAAACTTGCACAAAAAGAATTAGTGAAGGACCTAGGATTCATGATCCAGAAGTCGCTCACTTTCTCAAACCACTGTAAAATGGTAGCTCAAAAAGGTAAAACTGCATGCCACATAATCCTCAGGGCTCTACGTACTAATAATATCCAGGTGCTCCTGAAGACCTATGCCATCTATATTAGACCAATTTTAGAAAGCGCATCTCCTGTTTTTAATCCTTTCCTGAAGCAAGACATTAAAATTTTAGAGAAAGTACAAAATTATTTTACTAGGAGACTTTTCATGCGCTGCCTCAACGCCACTTGGGATAACATGCCCAACTCTATCTTGAGAAATGCACAATTAGGATTAGATTCCCTTGAAAAGCGAAGGGAAACAATTGATTTGAAGACAGCCAGTAACCTTCTTAGAGGCAAATACCGTATTTCAAACCACAAAGCCCATTACTTCAACGTGTACGCTACACGTCATGGGCTAAATTTCAATAACATATCGTCAAGATTCAACTACAGACATCATAGCTTCTTCCCCAGAGCAGCAAGAATATATGTAAGAAACTAAAATTCCAGTTCCCCTGTTTGAGTTTCGTCAGTTCGTGAATCACAATATTAATAATAATAATCTATTGATTTCCTGTCATTATCTTTCTCTTTGTACTCGCGTTTCTACCTGAACCGCATAAATATTAATTAATTCAATGCAAAACTCTTGAAAGAAACAATGAATGTATTATCAATGACAACTGAAACAACTCGTAACGAGGATTCACAGAATCCAAGACAGAACACCGAATTATGAAATTTCGATTTAGAGATCCCAATCCGGGAACAGAAAGTGGATCTAAGCCCTGTCGATGTAGAATGCGTTACCGATGACGACACAGGATCCGCGGAGAGTAGTGACTCCATTGTACCACGCGAGGCACTGGCAAGCCTTGAGAATGGCAGTGGCGATCTGAAGAGATACCGTATCAATAATCGTACTCTACCGTAATCCTCCATTCAACAATATCGTACCTTTGGGTTCTTCTTGATGCATCCATTCATCTTTGTCGCGAACTCCTTAGGAGCGGGCATACCAACGGTACATCTTCAAAGGGAATCGATAAGTTGCGAATCGGTGAAGGCTGTAAACTCAAATGCTGGCACGATGCCAATATCACTTACCCCTTCTTCGCGGTGCATTTCTGGAACTTCTTGTGGATGCAATTTTTGGTGCAGTGGAAGAACTTCTGCATCGTGTTGTATTTAGGTTCGTCTCTCTTCCTGCAAAGATAGATTATTGATTGGAGGGATACGGTAGCTGATCTATCGTTGAAAGTACGGTAGTTCGAGTGACTAACCACAGAGAGTTCTCCTTGATCTCTTTCGACACTTCGGAAGTGTAGTTGACATTAGTGAGATCGTCCCAGTTGGTCTTATTGGCGAACTTCGCATCCTTGTCATTAACGCAGCTAAAAGGTAAAACGACGATTAATAACTGTTCACGCAGTGTTATACGAGACAAGTCGACGAATACTAATGAGTGCACCACTTACAAATCAGTGGTGTTAGCGAATAGGCACTCCTCAGCCTCGACCATCGTTTCATTGTTCTTGGAGAAGCACTTGAGGTAGTCGTCCGTCTTGTCGCCGTATTCCTACAATTTAGTCAGTTATCGATCGGAAGTCATCGTTGTGAATCTACAGTATACCTTGATTTCGCTGCTACATTCGTTCATGCATGTATCCATCTCCTCCATCGCTCCCTTACGACACTCGGTCGACACTTCGCAAGAGCATACCTTAGTCTGTAGGGAAATGGATTAAAATACGGTAGTATGAGTACGGTAGATAATTCTGTTGTTTAACACTAACCGATCCGCTGATCCCCTTGATATCGGACGATGTGAGAGTTTCAGAGTCGGAATTCGTCTTGGGTTTGCACTTGCAAGGCGTGCACGGGCAAGTCTTCCTTGTTTCAGGTGCAATTACATTCACGGCGACTCCAGATTCGCCAGTTACTGCCTCCTCCTCTGTACCACTGCCCTCCATCTCATCGGAAGGGTCGGTCACCTGAGAGGGAAGGATGAATACGGTAGGAATGGACTGTTACTTTATATATAATATACCATATATGGGGTTGGGTATGGGAGCGTATGGCTACAGAAATGGAAGGACGAAATAGAACAGGAATAGATGGTGAGTACGGAGTATACTGTAGAGATGGGGGATACTTACATTATGAATTACTGTTCTCGTGACGGATTCCACGACGGTTTCGATAGTTGTCTTCTGTTCTGTCGAGGCAGAGAGGGAAGGAGAAAAGGAGAGGAGGAGAAGGGTGAGGGAGAGAAGACGCATTGGAGGCTGAAGAAGACTACCAACTGATGATCTATAACTCGATTCAGAGGCTTATAAAGGGCCAGAAAAGGGGCGGGGTCTATCCTTGGAAGGGCGGAGTCAATTTCGAATATGGTAGCAGAAAGAGAGCTGAGCCAGAGGGAGAACACCAACGAGTGATAGATGACGCGAGAAAGGAATCGTTGCATTTTTGAACTCCGATTGTGCCCATTGGCTGATTTTCTTCCTGTTCTATAAGTGATGAAAATAAAAGAATAAGCGTGTATTATTTTGTGCATGCATCCTCGATTTGAATGTAGCTCCGCCCCTCCCCCCCCCAACAATTAAAGGAGGAGTAAATGCAAACGCGTGCCCGTTTGGAATATGTTTCACCTAGTGACGCACTCTCTTCAAGTCACGTGCTATCTCGTCCCCTTCCCTGAGCTTTCCCTGATCTGGCTCCCAGCCAACTAGCTATAACTATGTTCGGAATGGAGATATCAGTGTGATAATTTCGCCACAACGGATGCGCAATTTACCACTTCCCAAATGTACCATTTTCGAACCATTCTACGCTTTGTAAAATAGGAACAGAAATCAACTGCAATGCTACTTACATTTCTACAATGCTACTCCTTGCATTTAATTTTTCGTATTTTGTTGTTCATCGCTACAGTACCTTGTGCATGCGTCTTCGACAGGTATATGAATGAAAAATGTAAGAATAGAAACGAAATACAAATGTTTTCTTTAGGCAAAGATGCAGCAAAGAAATGAACTGATGGAATTGCCCGAAGAGCTGCTGGGATCATTGAATATGCAGTGTGCAATATGAGAATGGTAAGTGCTAACGTCGACTACCTAATGCGGTCCCGCTTTTCCTCTCCTGCTCCAATTCCTTGACTACACTACTCTGGACTTCAAGATACTCCTCATTTCGAGGAAAGTATGATGTAGTTGAGTTGCAGATGTAACGATAACACTTCATAGTATTCAAATTGTCTGTGGTGAAGCATCAATAATTACTAGTTTATTGTTGTGATTTTAATTCAGATTGGTTCTTCTTTCATCTCCTCGAGGGCGAAGATCTGCAATGAATCAACCATTGGATGGATCTTCCCCACCATCTCCCCTCACCCTCCTTGGTGCTTTCCCTTCCTCTTCACTGTTCCTCCCTTCCTCATCTCTGCTCTCAACTCCGCCTCTTCCCTCAGTCGCTGCAGTATCTGCTGCAAAAGTTTCACTTGGTTTTGTATATTCGTGTGCACAAGAATGATTGACTGTAGTTATAGCTCTTCGGATTGATCTTTGATCTCTGTACACACCGCCTTGATCACATCGGGGTTCGTGAGGTATCCGTTGTCGTGGGCGTTCGCTATCTCGTGCTCGCCCCGGAACACCTTCTCTGCAATTTAATTCGATTGATTTTTTATCTTTATCCGCTATCAACTACACGTTTCTTACTACAAGGCTGTGCCTGTTCTATGCTAAACGATCTTTGATCTCTCCTCTGCTCACCTTCGACAGTCTTCGCTGGTGCGATGATTCTGAATCCACAACGTCCAGTCGCATCCACGACCATCACTGCACCGTGGTTCAACTGGAATCGAAGATGTAGCCTGAGAATCTCGTGTCCGTTGAATAGATCAACTGCGTGATTACGCCATGTGATTCCGCCCCAGCAGAGACACCAGGGGGAATCCTCTTCTCATATCGATCTTCCTCTCACCTTATCAGGGTAGTAGTGCGATGCTGTGAAGACAGTGACCAGTTTGTGGCCATTGAAGAACTTGAAGCCATTCATCATCATCTGGAGAGGATTCAGATTAACGAAGAGATCAAAGATCACGACCTGATGTCCTCTGACGATGAGCTTCACTCCCAACTTCTCGCAGATTTCGTCCACCAGAGGCTCGCCAAAGTGCACTCCTAATCCGCGGATTTTGTTGGGGCGAGCTCTGAATCATATATTTTTAAACATTATGAAGTAAAAATATGAACCTCGGTTCTCCGTACATGGGATCCGCCCATAGCAGCGACTCGGTAATTACATGATCACCGGAGTTGATATAGGGCTTAGGGATCTGGAATTAGAGAATATCAAATGGCTGAGTGAGTTGGTCATTGATCTTTGATCTTTTCTTCTTCTCCCTCACCTTCTTGAACTCTTCTCTATTCGTCACCTCGGGGCAGATTCCGCCGTGCATACACATAATCGTATCACCTCAAATAAATTTACATTTCTCTTTTCAACTGTTTGGAGGGATGCTCTCCCTCTCCATCCTCCCCTTCCCTTCTTCCCTCTCCCTCTCCTCACCAGCAATGCAGCAGAGTGGCATGAATGTGAACACTTCGTTGAAGTAGAAGAAGAGCTTGCGAGCATCCCTCTCAAGATAGTGTCCATGATTAAATTGCAACAGTCACCGTGCACTAGGCACTGATCCAATTAATGTGCACACTGCTCACCCTCTCGTATCTCTCCTCTAATTCCATCAGGAATCCATAGGCCATGTTGATTGGACGCATCTCGTGATTACCGCGGAGGAGAATAAACTGAGGATATTTGTTATTTAAATTTATTTAAATCGGATATGGAGGCCGGTTTTTCTTTGGAAGGGATCCTGAGCACGAATTGGATCGTTCCCATAATTCGCGAGTTCCCTTCTTCTCGAACCTCTCCAGGGAAGAGAATCTTGAGTATGAAGACGAGCATAATGCACTCCAATGACTGCTTCCCTCTGCAAATCAATAGATACCGTACCCATGGTATACGGTTCATGGCCGATCGCCTCTGGCTACGGTACCTGTCGACGTAATCTCCGAGGAATACGAATCGCTGATTGAAGCATCCGAGTCGCTCCTTGTCAGAGAAGATTGTAAAGACCCGCTGGAGGTCCGAGAACTACAACAGTCGATCGATACTTGAGAAGAACCTACAGTACCCCTACAGTACCCCTACCGTATCCTCACCTGTCCATGGATATCGCCCACGACTACTATGGGCAGTTTGCACTCCACAAGAGGAGGCTCTTTCTTGAATAACTCCTTGACGTGCACCATTACGCGAAGGATGTCCCGAAAGTGGAAGGGGTACTGTAATTTGGGTTACTGTAAAATGACAGGATACCGATGATTCTCGAGGAGATCAGAGATCAGAAGGATCAAAGATCAACTGACGTATTCCTTGGTGTACTTGATGAGGAACAAGTTGTGCACGAGCTTTAGCAATCCGCTTCTCAGTTTCTCCTCCTTCTTTGGGTCCATCCTGGGATTCTTTCCATTCCCTTTTCCCTCTCCAAACTCCTTACTCTGCCTTGGGAAACTCTTGATCCAAGCTCCGTGGCTCAATCTTCTCCTTCTTCTCTGTCTTCTCTGTCTTCTCCTTTACCTCCACTTCCTTCGAGCCCGTTTCGGTGTCCCCACCAGTGGATGTTTGGGAACTGAAGGGGTATTGTAACGGAGAATACGGTAGTCACAGTAACTCTGGTCTGAGTCGCCAACTAGGCCAGCTAGTCGAGGGGGGCGGAGACTGCTTCCCCTAGTTGTCCACCTAGTCGCCCAAGGAGGGGAAGGGAGCAAATATCCGCCTAGTTGGCCACCTAGTCGCCTCGCCTAGTTGTCCAACTAGTCGTATACAAGCGCGCGCAAGACGCGTGCAAAAAGGGAAGTAAGCGCTCGTTGCGACCGTCATTTCTCTCTTCAAAATATTGATTTTCTGTGCTATTGAACTGGATTTTGTCGTTGTTTTAGCTGTCAATCCTTACATATAGGGCAGCCTGTCATTTTGCGTCGTGTCATTAGGTTAAATACCACGTGCATCGTCAGAAAATCCATGTCGCTTTAAAAAATAATTAAAGCCTTCGATGCCTGCTATATTTTCATTGTTTGTTGCACTACTTTGTCGTTTTTACTCTCAGAAATGTGTTTCATACAATTGTACAATATTGCAGAATCAGTTTGCGCATATATTCTGTTCGTGATTTAATAAAGGTATATCAATAACTCTAAAAAGAAGTGGAGAATATATTGACGATAACTTTAGTGGGTTATTTTCTTATTATTTAACACTGTTCAGGAGAAGAAATTATTGAATATGCTATTTTCTAAGCTATTGGAGATGGCGAGATAAACGGTACGTTGTTTTTGTCTCGATTTCTAAGCGTGTGTATTTTTGAGGCCCCTGCCGAGGCAGCTATTTATGCAAACAATGTAAGGAGAGCGGGAATAACAAGGAAAATGACTTTAAGTGAGTGAATTAACTTTAATAGTGTGCTATTTCCGCATTACGGCCAATTCTAGACATGGCGTAAACTGGAAATTATATTACTTAACTGTCCTTGGCAAAGTTAACCATCTCTTTATTTTTGCATCGAAATATTGCGTTTCTATATGCGCATAAACCTGCTGAATGTGCTGTGATTGCTGAGCAAAATAGTTGCGGCGCTGTAATTGACCAACTGTTTGTGTTCAATACAACTTTTTGATAAAAACCGCACTGTTCAGAATAAGGCCGATGGAAATCGCAACTGGGCGTTCTTTTCTCCCTCCGACTCGCGCATACCAAGAATGCTTATCTCCAGTGGAGAGCACACAGGACTATCACAGGTTTTTCGTTGAGATTGTATTTTTTTGCTACGGTATATCACGCATCTCATGGGAGAATCGAGCTGACCGTGGGAATAGAGAGAAAATCGTAAAATTAGCCGGTTAAAATGTGGGCATACCTGACATTCCAGTAGTATCCTTATGTACTTCATTTTGGAGCTTCTTTTACCGGGTCGGATCTCGCAATCTCCTTATTTGAAAATTGTTTTCTCAGTGATCATGAAAAAAATAAACGAACATTGCACGCGTACTGACTCCTGCTGATTTTGTCGAGCCTATGTAGTTCATTTTGCCTAAATGCCAATTTGGACAGCGCTACAGTTCGACTCCTTTTTCACAGTTTATACAGTACGTCCCCTGGAAAGTACGTTCCCTGGCTATGAAAGGATTGGCCTACCCCTAAAATAGAGGAAGAGTTGTGAGAGTTAGATCCATTCTACTTCTCGGGATCATTTGAAATTATGTTGTTAGGAATTTGACATTTTTATTTCATGGTAGAGGTCGAACAGTGGTAGATGAGTGTTACTGTCCATATCGTAGACCATATACCATGTGTACAGTACCCTGAAGTTGGAGATGTGTTAGTGCTATCGAAACTATTTTTTTGGAAATCGGTTCTAGAAATCCGTTATGTGTTAACAGTACGCCCACCCCCCCCCCATCATGTATGACTGCGGATTGCGTCCAATACTGAAAAAAAAATCCGACGGCCTTCAGAAAAAATGTTCTTCTGAAATTTCCGACGATCTTCAGGAAATTCTGAGATCCCTTAGAAAATTTCTACTGCACTCAGAATGTTCAGACTGCGTTCAAAAATATATGACGGTTTTCGTAAATTACAACCTTCCGAAAATTCTGACGGCCCTAAGAAAAATCCGACAGCCTCCAGATAATTTAAAAGGCACCATAAAACTTTTTATTTCCCTAAGTAAATTCTAACGGCCTTTTGGGAAATTAAAACTGCCCTCAGAGTTTTCCCGTGGCCTTCAGGAAATTCTGACGATCTTCAGGAAATCCCGACAGCTGTAACAGAAATTCTGACGGCTTTCAGCAAAATCGGATTTCACATAGAGGGTTTTTCTAAGGGCCCTCAGAATTTTAGAAAGCCCGCCTGAAATTTCTGAGTCTCGTCGAAATTTATCTTAAGGTCGTCCGAATTTTCGGAAAGTGTTCAAAATTTCCTGAAGATCGTCAGAAATTTATGCAGCCCGTCAGATACTTCTGAAGGCAGTCTGAAAATTATGAGTGCAGAAAAATTAATTTGTTAAACGATCTCAGAATTTCCTGAAGTTCGTCAGAAATTTCTGAAGACTAGCAGGTTTTTCTGAAGGCCGTCTGATTTTTTTTTCTGGGGACCGTCTGAAAATCTATATCACACCTTAAATAACTCACATTTAATTCTTTGTTCAGCTACAGTGACAAGATTACGGTAATAAGGGTTAAGGTAGTCATAATATGCATGCTGGGTTGCTGTAGGCAGCATGGGGCATCATATCTGAGCTTTACCCGACATTACTCCAAGCCCGCAGACAAAAAGGGCCGCCACAGTTGGGCACGTATGGGCACAGGCCACCCATTCGGTAGCCCAAGGCATACTGCATAAACTCTGAATTTTGAGCTGTGCGATTTCCTACATTTGTTGGATAAAATGAGTCGAATTATAGCGCTATTCAAATAGACATTTACACAGAATGAACTACATAGATAGTCGAAGATAGTCGAAAAATGAGCAGGAGTCAGTATGCGTGCAATGTTCGTTTATTTTTCACCAGAAGTGAGAAAACAGCTCTCGAATAAGGAGATTCCGAGATCCGACCCGGTAAAAAGAGCTCCAAAATGAAGCACATAAGGATATTATGGGAATGTCAGGCATGCTCCTAAAACCGGCTCATTTGACGATTTTTCCACTATTCCCATGGTCAGCTCGATTCACCCGTGGGGGGGGGGGTGATTTTCCCACTCGTGCTCACACTATGTAATGGTCGGCTATATTGATTTCGTTTTTTGATGTTATGCACACGTTTGTTTCGACGTTGTTAATGATTCCAGTCTCCCAATGTATTGTTCTTGTACCCACTATTATTATTTAACCGTTCGGGATGAATAAAGCCTGATTCCATGCTTATCGTACTGTTTATTGGTGAATTCCATGAGGTGGTGAAGGAGGACGAAGGAGCTGGGACGGGCCGGGGCAGGGAGAAATCAAGGGACGATTTTTCTTACAGTACCCCCGGGGCGAGCGAATGGAGTGGATCACCTAGTGGGCTGCCTAGTCGCCTCGCCTACTAGGCAAGCTAGTCGCGCTAATCGCCAAGTGGGCCACCCAGTCGCCCGCCTACTGGAGTACTAGTCCGGTTACAACTAGGCGGATGACTAGGTGGCCTAGTTGGCGAATCAGATCAGAGAACCCCATCAGTACGGTACCCTACAGTAGTCACTTACGCATCTTCCTTAAATTCCGCCGTCGATTTCTTCTTTCTGGGGGAGATATCGGACGAGTGACCACTCGGAGTGGAGGTACGAGGAGGAAGTGAGGAGAGGAGGAGAGGAAATAGGACTGGACAAAGGGACATTTTGACTATGATGACGTGACAATTGACAATAACAAATTTCAAAAATGCAACGATTCCTTTCTCGCGTCATCTAACGCTCGTTGGTGTTCTCCCTCTGGCTCAGCTCTCTTTCTGCTACCATATTCGAAATAGACTCCGCCCTTCCAAGGATAGACCCCGCCCCTTTTCTGGCCCTTTATAAGCCCCTGAATCTAGGTAGAGACCATCAGTTGGTAGACTTCTTCAGCCTCCAATGCGTCTTCTGTCCCTGACCCTCCTTCTCCTCTCATTTTCTCCTTCTCTCTCTGCCCCAACGGAACAGAAGACAACTATCGAAACCGTCGTGGAATCCGTCACGAGAACAGTAATTCATGATGTAAGTATCCCCCATCTCTACAGTATACTCCGTACTCACCATCTATTCCGGTTCTATTTCGTCCTTCCATTTCTGTAGCCATACGCTCCCATACCCAACCCCATATATGGTATATTATATATAAAGTAACAGTCCATTCCTACCGTATTCATCCTTCCCTCTCAGGTGACCGACCCTTCCGATGAGATGGAGGGCAGTGGTACAGAGGAGGAGGCAGTAACTGGCGAATCTGGAGTCGCCGTGAATGTAATTGCACCTGAAACAAGGAAGACTTGCCCGTGCACGCCTTGCAAGTGCAAACCCAAGACGAATTCCGACTCTGAAACTCTCACATCGTCCGATATCAAGGGGATCAGCGGATCGGTTAGTGTTAACCAACAGAATTATCTACCGTACTCAGACTACCGTATTCTAATCCATTTCCCTGCAGACTAAGATGTGCACTTGCGAAGTGTCGACCGAGTGTCGTAAGGGAGCGATCGACGAAATGGATACATGCATGAACGAATGCAGCAGCGAAATCAAGGTATACTGTAGACTCACCACGATGACTTCTTATCGATAACTGATTGTATTGTAGGAATACGGCGACAAGACGGAAGACTACCTCAAGTGCTTCTCCAAGAACAATGAAACCATTGTCGAAGCTGAAGAGTGCCTATTCGCTAACTACACTGATTTGTAAGTGGTGCACTCATTAGTACTCGTCGACTTGTCTATATTTACCCTGCGTGGACTGTTAGTAATCGTCATTTACCTTTTAGCTGCGTTAATGACAAGGATGCGAAGTTCGCCAATAAGACCAACTGGGACGATCTCACTAATGTCAATTACACTTCCGAAGTGTCGAAGGAGATCAAGGAGAACTCTCTGTGGTTAGTCACTCGAACTACCGTACTTTCAACGATAGATCAGCTACCGTATCCCTCCAATCAATAATCTGTCGTTACAGGAAGAGAGACGAATCTAAATACAACACGATGCAGAATTTCTTCCATTGCACCAAGAATTGCATCCACAAGAAGTTCCAGAAATGCACCGCGGAAAAGGGGTAAGCGATATTGGCATCGTGCCAGCATTTGAGTTTACAGCCTTCCCTGATTACTTATCGATTCCCTTTGAAGATGTACCGTTGGCATGCCCGCGCCTAAGGAATTCGCGACCAAGATGAATGGATGCATCAAGAAGAACCCAAAGGTACGATATTGTTGAGCGGAGGATTACGGTACTATGGATACGGTATCTCTTCAGATCGCCACTTCCATTCTCAAGGCTTGCCAGTGCCTCGCGTGGCACAATGGAGTCACTGCTCTCCGCGGATCCTGTGTCGTCATTGGAAACCAGTACTTCATCGACAGGGCTTAGATCGATATTCTCCATAGCTCCCTCTCCAATTTCTTCCAGTGATTCAGTGAATTCCATTAACTTCGTCATCATTTGTTCTTGTTGTTGCCCTTTCTTTGTCAAATAAATTTGGCTCTCTATGGAATTGCTCGTTGAATGGCCAAACAGTTTCCGTCGATGCAATCGTAGCTTATGATGTGTCTTCATATTCGTAACATTGTTAATGTCATGAATGTGGGAGAATCAACGAACGGGATGTTGGAGTCTTTTTAGTAATTGAGAGAGAATTCTACGGTTACTCTTCCAATGCGCTTGGAAGAGTAACCATGAGAAGCATTGCAGATTTGCAGCAAATGTTAGCATGTGGCTTTGCTCATTCGACACTCACGCATCATCAACATGACATAAGAAGTAGTATTCGAAATAGTAGAATGAAATGCCTAACGCAATTCTATTGCTGATTCCTTCTTGGCAGCTCCATTTTGAATGTTTGTCCGACCCTAATGACCACACATTTGTGGAATTGGACACTTGGAAAAGAGAGAAATCATACCTAGATACCGCAAGCGTTCTGCCAAAATAGTCAAACGACTCTCTTTTTGTGCCTAGTGTATCCTTATGGGCATGAATAAGATCATGCTTTTTGAATTTGGGCGATATCTCATCTTTGAAGCGAATTATTTTCTAAAAACCTAACGCTCGTACTGCACGAAATAGGGATAGGTGGAGAATGCGACAAACAGCCAGATGTTGTAGTAATCGTTAACAGGCGGAAGCAATTGATCGCTTGCTGTAGTGGCAGAGCGCTTACTCTTGTGCCCGATTGCCTAAGGTTCGAAACTCAGCGGGTGTAATGGTGTTGCAGTTTTTTCTAATTTTTAATTACAAGTTTTAACAATGAGCTACGCTTGAAATTTAATATTTATTTATATTTTTTCTGCTCAATCTTAATGATTAGGGTTATACTACAAACTGCGAGTGGAGCAGCTGTGCAAGTACACTAGAACACTGTTAAACCCCTATCCATGTACTTAATTAGCGTATGCTGACCTAATTAGAGTTGTCCGAACAAGCTGCTCCAGAGGCCATTTGTTAAGCAACCAAATAGCTACCGAAATAAATTTAGATCACCCAATTTGGTTCAGAATTCGAGGCGTAGTCCCTCGATCCATGTTTTGAGGGGTTCTCTATCCCCTCAGTGGGCGGAGCTTGCGGTCTCTAATCATACCCTTTCTCATTACGAGTCCCTTCTTCTTTGCACACCAATCTCGACGTCATTCCTCGTCGTCTCTCGTTACTCCACGAGCAGGCAATTATCTACATCACCAGATTCGAATTGTAGTCCTCCGAGCAATAATTTTGCTCTCCCCATTCCACATCATCTTTCATCTTTCAGACAGAATGAGGGAACATGAAGGGTCGGGAGAGCGAATTCACAGCTAGCCAACATTTCCCTCTTCAGTATCTCGCCGAGCATTTTTATAGTGCTGAAACACGCTTTTTCAAAAGTAAATTGTTATGGTCTTGTTCTTCAAACTGAATCACAATAATTTGCGTGGGAGTCAAAAATTTAAAGCTTTTGCGAGCACTTTGAATCATGTTGCACTATGTAAGATCATTTATCATTGATTCTCTCATTCCTAAAAAGGAGCTATTGGCATTCAATGAATGTATTGATTCATCGACATCTTCGGAGAGAAATGGAGGGGGCAATCATGGATACACGTCAGACGATTCCCTGCTCCCGTATTCCAATACACATCGTCTCTTCTTCGTCAATGATGGCCGACGTCGCATTAAACGAAGTTCGAATTTTCACTCTTTAGCATTTTTAAAGTCATGTTGAGAGAGTTGATTTAAATGTTTTTCTGAATTGCAGTACTTCCGCATTCGCAACCCCGCAGCTCCTGGTTTCCCTCCACCAGTAGCTCCCAGTCTAGAGGTACCATTGACTCCTACCTTCAATCTCCAAGGATAGTTCCAGATCTCCTGCTACATCATCAATCCACTCCAGGGAAGAGAGGGACACAGAGATGGGGTGAGGAAAGATGATCATTATCAAAGGGACACTGCAGCAGATGAAAGAAAAGGGGGAATAGGCGCTAATTCAGGTGATCTCTCCACGTTCTCTTCCTTCATCTAGAGGACCAATCAGAGCTCAGAAGGATTTCTCAGATCTCCACAAACTGGTGCTCATCCCAAGTGCAATTAATATCATCCACTCGATCTCCTTCAGATTCCCACTTCCTCTTCGGATCTGTTCGATGGAGTCAACCTCCTCGCTCTCGTTCGTCATCCTTCTTTCTCATATCCCGTGCGTACTCCTCCCAAGGTGAGTACATAGACTTCATATGTAGTTATAGCTATGGAAATTCAGTGCTCAAAGATCGTTGATACGCTGTGCTTATCGAAATTCCTCTCTTTTTAGCATGGTCAGCAGTCTTTCTGCTCCAATGAAACGGAAAAGAAGCAGATGGAGAAGCGAAAAGACTTTGAAGTGAGCCAAAAGTTAGAGGGGCATTAATTTGAAGATATCTAAATCAGATTTCTTCCTCTCCTTCGACTCTCCTGTTGTCGAAAGCAGCTCTCTCCGATAGCAAAGAGATAATCGAGGAGAATGGACGAACAAGATAACGTAGTGTAGCATATTCCCCACATACTATCATACAAACCGGATGAACAGTTCAAAAAGTGCTTCATTCAACAGTATTCTACGCCAACATCCACTCATTCTCGTATAATATGATTGATAGACTCCATCGTTGCACATTTCCCTCACGAGAAGCGGAGAGAGAATGAGATGAATGGCGTATTTACAGTATATAGATACGTAGGATAATTTAACGAGTAAGCAAAAACGAATATTTGATTGTGAATTCTTTATTTTAAATTCTCTATTATTTTCAAATGTATGATCAGTCTTCGCCTTGTCTGAGCTTACGCAGCTTCTCGACTCCCCGGAACAGAACGAGCCTAAAAAAATATTCGAATGATTATTTTCCACTTCATTTGAAATCTTGTCAATTTTGTAAATGAAGGACTTCAAAAAAAGTCGAAAAATGTCAAAACGCTCACTTCATCGTAAGACCGGGCGCGATAGCGTTGAGGTAAGTGAGGAGGAGGACCATTGGAGAGCCAGAGATTATCGTCTCGTGGATCTCAATGAGGACGATGGACTCACTTTGAACTGAAGGGAATGGACCTGCGGTGACTTACCTCGTGAGTGGCCGAAAGGGAGATCAACTCTGCTGCTCTCTCTGCTTTCATGTGAGACTTCGTCGGACCAACGAGAACCTCCCAGTTTGACTGAACAATTGCATTATTCAACCGTGCAATATCTCAGCTGAGCTCAAATCTCACCTTTCTTCAATAACAGACTCAATGATCGGTGATCTTTTGATTATGACACAGCCAGACAAAAATCTCTCTCGACAGAATGCGGAAACCGGAGACTTCATATTTTTCCATTAGTCGGAATGAAAGTAGAATAGATGGACAATTCGTGTTCACCTTGTCCTTCTCACTGGTGAATGCCGTGAGTGGATTATTGGGGGCGAATACGAGGGAGGGATTCACGATCGACACTCGCACTCCCTTCTCTCCCAGTTCAACTGCCAGAAGACGGAAGTACTGCTGAAATGAGGAGTGGGTCCCATGGGGAATGAAGAACTGTAGATGGGCTACTGTAAGCGAGAAGAGGTAATTCCGATCCGATGGTTCGGGCAGAGTACTGAAGAGCGAACTGACATTGAGTGCTGCCTTCGCTGCTCCGTAGGACGCGGAGAGAACTGCGGGCACGAGACCGGCCACACTAGAGACAACCACGAACTGAAAGAGAGAACAATCACATCCCCACTCATTCCTGTGCGATTGAGCTTTTCTTCATGATTGTCTTGTGCAACTCATTGGATTCAGAATAATAGTAATATGGAAGAATATCTGAAGCTTGTCAGTCTTCGCCGCTGTAGGATGCAGTCCGCGATGTCTGAAAAAAAAAAGATCAACATGGATTACATCTGACGGTATTCCCTCAATCCGAGCGTGAACTGACTTGAGTAGGCATCTGGTCAGTTGTGTGGGAGCTACGGCGTTGATGTTGAAGCAGTCGACGTCGACTGATGGGTCGATGTCCGTCCACTCCGCACGTTGAGAACGACCAGCATTGAGGATGACGATGTCCACCTGGAGAGGAGAAAGATAAGGAAGAGGGAGGGGGGAGCACATCGTTCGAAGCCGATGATGTCAATGATATATCTGATAGCTGCAAAGTAGTTGTAATTATCAACATACCTTCCTTCCGAAGATCTCATCAGCAGCTGCTACCTTTGAGGGCATTTCATCGAACTTGAGAAGGTCCAGGGTAAGGAGCTTGACCTCACAGGATGAGTTCGCTTCTGAGATGATCTTTGTTATGCTGAAGCTGCTGTTGAGATTAGTCTCACTTTTGCATCTCTCCCTCACTCTCTCCAGCTCCTTCTCTCTCCTGGCGGAGAGGATGAGAAGAGGGGAGAAGGCTGCCAATCTGCAACCACTCTTCATCAACCATTCCATGGAAAGCACGAGGAGAACACAGTATTTGCTCACCTCACAGCCAACTCCTCTCCAATGCCCGAGGATCCTCCCACCAGCCAGACTACCTTCCCGCGGTAGTGGTCATCTGCAAGGTACTATTCCTGCCAAACAAATTTCATCCTTTCCATCGTTCCTAAACTATATTTTAGGAACAATACTATTTCTCTTTAAAAAACCTTAAACAATATGTTACTCTTGCTCAATTGTCTCACACTATTCAATTCTCATACTCTCTTCCTCATTTTAGATATGTGGCAACATGAAGGGAATGAGGCGAATATTTTAAAAAGGCGGCGAACTGACCTTCGGTCTTCTTGCTGGCTCTGGTCCAGAAGAAGAGATTAAATGAGGAATCGGAGATTTTGAGGAAGTAGAGGAAAGAGAGGATGAAGATGACGAAGAAGATAATCTGGGATGGACAATCAGTTAGGAAGGGAGAGCATTGAGCAATGCAAATTGATGGAACGGTCGAAAAGAAGAGGAAACAAGTGAGAGAGGCAGACAAATAATGACAAATGTAGTTGGATGGAGAGAGGAAAGAGTTGCGAAGTAGGGAGAGAGAACAGCACAAAGTTGGTGTGATAGCGAGTGTGCTCCTCGGCTCAATCACATACTTTTATGCAGACCTCGGAAGCTTGCGAAAGAGGAATTGGAAGAAAAATGAGCCCGAAAAGCGCTTGAAATCTAGTGTGAAAATCGCGAATAGTAAATAATGGACACTCTCTCCATGAGTGAGGAACTGATTACCACAACCTTGATAAGAACCCTCTCTCTTTTCCTGACTCATTCCCTCGATCAACTAAAGATAGGCAACATGCGCATGTCAGACAGTCTCAGAAATACACATTTGTTTCGAGATATTAGGTTGATGCAAAAGTCTTGCGGTTTTTTGTGTCCTTGCTTTGAACTATCATAATTCTCTCGTCCCAAATCACGATGACTAATAAACATAGCAATGTTTAGAGGTATGTTTGTACTTTACATACACGCATTTCAATCAATCCGATATCGCAATCAACGCAATAAATTATGATAAAGCCAATTAGAATTTATTCTCAAAATTTTGTATTAAATGTATTTTACTGGATATTTGTTGTCAAAATTCACGAAACCTGTCCATACTGATGTCTGAGAAGTATTACGTATACCCTTTCAGAAAATATGTTAGAGCTGTCTCTCGATTAAGTTTGAACCGAATTACATGCTATTGAAAATATGCTTTCGATTCTGGTTACATGAAACTTTTTCGTAGTTTTTGCATCGAAGACCAAGCATATAGGCTTCGCTATGAGTGCGCTATATTCATCCATTAAGAGGCTTTATTCTCTGAAAAAAATATTGGCGCCTGCACCTTTCTCGTTTCAGAAAATTTGAATTTCTCATTTTCCAAAAATATGCGAAATGAACATAAAAAATGCAATATGTAGTCATTTACAGATCAATGCATTTCTCAAAAGGATGTAACTTCCATAATCCATGAGAAAAAGTATGTATAGGGTAAAAATGGGAGCTTCTTATAACCACCAGGAATTGAGCACTCATGCTTCAGAGGAAACAGAATATTGAAAAATGTGTCGTTTTCGATGGATAAATGTTCGCAATTTTAACTTTGCCCTGCTCTCCCCTCTCCGATTGGGCAATGCTGATAGGGTGCGCATATGAAAGAGTATGCAAGGCCTCATTAGTAATTAATATACGGAAGGTCATCGGTCAAACTGAAAGGAAGATGGAAGACAAAATATCAAAAAACCGCAAGACTTTTGCATCAACCTAATAGTGAAAATACAAGCGGAACGGCTTCCTTCTTTAGAGATCTCCTCTTCCAACTCTTTTCTTCAGTGTTGCAAATGCTATGCTGCACGAATGAATCAATGAAAGGGAGATTATGAAGAATGGAGTTCGAACCAATTTCCATACTGGCAACTCCATTCGATCCTTCTCCATTCACTCCTTTCACTAACTCTGATCGCGAGCGGTTCGCTCCAGTCCCTCCTCGAGATAAGGTTCGATCTCGCAATTTTCCAGCTTATTTTATCTTCGTACTTCAGATGGAGCAGGAGGATCCTGACAAGGCAGCCCTCGATAAACGATTACAGGAGATCACTGATCAAATAAGCAAGCTGGATGTGAGAAATCCCGCGCAGTTCAGAGCGAAACAACTACTGGAGGTACGGTAGAATCTCTAGTGGAGGCAATCGATAGCTGACTTCCTCGCAGAAGGAGAGGAATGACCTCAGGAAGGGCACCATCAAGATAAAGAGCACGTACGTGATCTACCGAATCCTACGAGACCGTAGAGATATCCAATGGGATACGACAAACCTCTGTATGCCTGATACTGCATCCACTGTAGTATACAGTACCATAGGGATACTGTATCAGAACTGAAGAGAAATAGCTTTCGCAGGTCGACGAAGAGTGCGGAGGACAGTGTGGTGGAGAAGAAAGGAGTGAAGACGTGCAAGGATCTCGATACGGATGAATCTCTCAGGATCAAGGAAGAGGTATACGGTAGGACGAGGCATACGGTACCTGCTTGCGACGCTCCTGTAGACATACCGTACTCTCTTTGAGGGTGCTCGCAAGAAGAAGCGTGGTTGCCTCGAGCACATTAACGAGCAGCAACGAAGGCTCGGTGAACTGAAGGGGAAGATGGAGGTGAGGAAAGGAGGGGTACGGTAGCAAGTTATCGATCGGGCTACGGATACAATTTGTCGGTTAGGCTATGGTACCATCCACAAAGACTACGGTAGTCTGTGAACGATTATCGATCTTCAGATGGAAGAAGAGACGCGCAAGCGGGTGCAGGAGGTGCACAAAACGATCATGGAGATGCGATCGACGATGCAATTTGCGATCAATAAAGTGACGGAGTACGGTATCCATCAGACACTTATCAATTGATCACAGATCGCAGAGGAGACTCGCACCGAGCTGGCGCTGATTTCGAAAAAGGTACGGTAGAGGGGATCGATCAATTGACTGAACTCGAAATTGTCAGCTGGAGCACCACGACAAGGACCTGGCAATGAGAAAGGAAATTCACACGAGGGTGAGGGGGAAGACTCTCTTCACTTTGACGCTCTCCCCTGTCTGAAAGAAAAGATAGAGAAGGAGTAAAATTAGGAGATCGTAATTGAAACGAAATCGATCAAAGGATGAATTGTACTGTAGAAAGAGACATTTTCTGTGATCCCCCCATTCGGCTGATCTTTGATCTCTCATTCAGTTCCGCAAGGAGCAACAGGCGAACGGGGGCACTTGGACTGCTCGTTGTCTGAGTGCGATCACGAAGCTGCTCTGGTACTTCCTCTTCATCGTCGCCCTCATCAGGTATACGGTAGAATTCCACGCGGGAGTCGAGAAGCATTCGCATCCAATGCGGTAGCTAGTGGGACTCTTGATGTAAACTGCTTATAACTGCAGAGACAAGTGTATTCGGCCGACGAAGGCGTACTTCCCTTCGGAGAGAATGGACTCATCGGCAGAGACCTCCAAAGATGGAAACTCGAAAGAAGGAATCAACTCGAAGGAATCAAACAACTCGACTGAGACAACCACGACAGAAGAGACGAAGAAGACTGTCTGATTAGCCCTCTCGATAACTAGATATCTCGATAAACATATGCTAATTGAGAAGGAAGCCTTGAATAGTAATTGGCTTGAGGGGTTCCATGCATTCCTCCATCTCCTCAATTGCGCGAAACTCCTCCCACACAGAGTCCTCTCCCCCGACCTGCTCTCACCCGGCGTGGGTAGAGCGCGCGCACGACAGACCTCTCGACGAATTCCAAATTTAAAAAAAAAACATACAATGACATGATATTTTAAAAATGAAAAATTGTTACCGAGAACCGGGAAATCGAGAGCCGCGAAAAGGGTGAATTCTCTTGAAAAGTCAACCAGGCACACCAGGTGCTCTCGCGACCTCATTCCCTTCTCGCTCGTTTATCACTGTTTCTTCGCTTGTTATCACGCTTATCACTATTGCCCGCGCTAGTCCGCACCGCTCAGCACGATTTGCTGACCGCGCTTTCTCGTCTAGTTCGCGGGTTTCGGAGAAAGGGTCGCCTAATCGATTGCCGTCATGGTGCAGATGTCCGTTCTGGATCGACTTTTCCGCTGCTGCTGTGGTGGTGGTCAGGAGGAGGCTGATTCGGGTGTTCCTTACGAGCGACTCGACGCCACTGTGCCTGTCAGGGACCGCAACTTCGGACAGAACAACTTCAGGTAAACAATCAATCGCTTGTTGGTTTTCCTATCTCTGAATGTATGTTTAGTCTTTTCATATTTGATTTTGAGGCTTTTTCAATTAGCAACAATGCTTTATTATTACAGAGACTCGGCTTCCGACCTACGCGATCTCTCCCCTCCCCACTCGTCGCTTAATGACTCACAGTCCAGTCAGTTATTGATTAGCCTTTGTTTTTCAGGGATATTTTGGGATTACAAATTCTTCCTGTGAAATATGCAATCGCGTTGCTAGTAAATCATGGATTTCAGATCTTCCGCAGCGATCGAAGAGGGAGCAGGAGGAGGAGGCACTCAACGCCATCATCGACAACACCCAGTCGGTGAGATGTTCTTTTTTCTATCGTTACTCGAAAATGATGACTGAGAAAATGTCATTGTTGCAATTGCACACGTCAATTTCTAGTGCTAATAATTACATCGAAAGTGCCAAACCGAGGTGATTATGAAGGCCCATGAAACCTTCTGTTATTGGATGATTAGAATTGTATATTCAAGTTTCTTAATCTTCTCGTCCTCTTTTTCGAGTTTCTTAGGCCGTGTTAGTTCTCACGGAAATGGCATCAGATTTGAATTCCCGCCATCGCGTATCTCCGTTCTCCGTGGAGCTAGAGACTTGAAATACGACTTTTATTGTTAAAAGGGGCAAACAATCTTATAAACCAAATTGCAAGTCTCTATCTAGCTCCACGGAGAACGGAGATACGCGATGGCGGGAATTCAAATCTGATGCCATTTCCGTGAGAACTAGCACGGCCTTAATCTTCTCGTATCCTTTGTGGCTGTTCTACAAATAGTTTAGTTTTATTTTTAGTATATCTTGATTATTGTTGATGATTGCAGAACATCATCGACGTGACTCACCTCGACACGAGCGAGGTCAACTCAACCGAGTTCACTGCCAGACAGAGGAAGTACGAGGACGCTGTCAGGTAGCCATATTGATATGCTGGCACTTTCCTACCTCCGTACTAGGCTCCGCCCCCTCCGCCCCTCCCCCATAATAATATTGCTTAGGGTCTGGCTTCGCCCGCTTAGATACGGGTTTTACTTACTTAATAATCGGCTTAGACTGCTTAGGCTTAGGCTTTGCCTGATTAAGGCTAGGTAGTCAGCAAGTGCCATATTACGTTGAGTACTGGCAGCAAGGTGCCCTTACGTTGATTTGCCAGGTTCCGAAGTGGGTAGAAAAAATAATAAAAGTGGGTAGAAACGAAAATTCAACGTCATACAAAGTGGGTAGAATGGGGTACCTTGCGCATCGTCTACTCGTAACAAGTATTTCTATACCAATAATGAGGTTGTAGGCAGACCCGGTAACTAAATCATACGAGGGACAATGTCCCTCAATGTCTATGTGTGTCTATTAAATTAATTTGCATTACGATTTTTTCAAAAGCAAACTGACAAGATCTAATCCACAATGTGCTTACAAAACGGGATGAGCTGTATTCTTCATCTTATTTTTTTATCGCGATATGCAATCTCATCTCTTCAGGCAGCACGACAGTCGAGTGGCGAAGGGGTCGCCCGCGAGTACTGGCAGCAAGGTGCCCGGTGAGTTAATTTTGAGGTTATTTAGGAGCTGTTAAAAATTGCTGTAGTGTAAATAAGAACTACAAATAAACAATTATCTAGATAAAACGAAGTAGTGATGTTATGACTCATATGAAGCTTTCTCTGCTATTACAATCTGGCATTATTATTCAGGAGATATATTTTGTCCCTTTTCAACCTTTCTTCTATTACCTTGATTGTAATCAATCCCTCCGTAGGTTCGACCCTTGGCATGACTGGCCAGCTGCTGGACGACGCGGGTAACAGGACGACCGACTGGCTGGGAAGACCCGCCCTCTCCAGGGTCAGATCTGATGGGCTGTGGTTTATTGAATTCATAATAACTGAATTATTGTTCGCTGCAAAGATATAAAAAATCTCACTATTTGGAAATTGAAAATGTGTTGAAAATTGAAGTGAGATAATCACTGATAATTTTACCTAGTATAATATCCGGGATTGTCTACCGTACCCCGCAATTCACCTCCGGAATGTATTCGTTGCTTCCAGGAGTCGATCGCAGCATCGGAGACAGCTGCTGCACGGGTCGCAGCTGTCGTGGACGAATCACTTGTCATCAAGACGACCCGCCCCCTCATTGTTCACATGGATACGTGAGCTTTCCCATCACACCCCAATCTACCGTAATGCCTTATCTACCGCACGCCCCTATCCTCCTATTCCATCGAATCTTAGAGAAATATTCATAGTCTGGCATGTTTAGAAGTGTACTTATCACTAATTGATCCCCGAGTTTACCTAGATTCTCCTTTATCAAAATTCGAACAACCGGACACCTTTGTATCTTGGGTGGCTCATATATCCTTTATGCTTTTTTTCTCTGGGTTTTGCTAATATGTACTATCCACGTATGCCTTATGTTTTTGCTAGTGTTCACGATGCAAAATCACTCGTGTGCCCCTTGATTCTGATTCTTGATTCCCTTGATTCTTGATTCCTTGATTCTGATTCTTGATTGATTCTGCGCTGCGTTTCTTTGATTCAATACTGATACGATGGTGCGAGTATTATTGCAACGTGGTTGAGTCGCCGCCCCTATTTCCTGATTCATCCTAGTATACATTCAAGTTTCGTTCCCCTTAAACATCGATTTGTTAAATATTGGCTTCAAATGCTCTATAAACATGCGTAACAGTGAATGAGTGTGTGCAGAGAAATCGTTTACCTTTCGATAACAAGAGAATCACAAGGGGAGATCACGGGATGGAAACAACAAAATCACAATGTAGATCAAAACGGCAGCTCTCGTCTTTGTTAGTACTCTTCTCGGATGGCCTTGAGCATCTCCCATGGTCGGAGGTGTTCTCGAGGAGGGGCCTCGTCTCGACGAGCAACGAACGAGAGGCACATTCTCGATCTGCAAGGGAGAGATGGAGGGGAGGGGATCTACCGCAGTCTCACATGTCAATCTTGGCCAACTCCTCGGCAGTGGAAGACGGAGCGACGACGCGGTCCCTGTACCGTTCGAGGAAGGCGTCGTAGCGAGTGCGACCTCGGTTCTGCAGAGAGATTATGGATACTGTAGTAAGAAATTAATGCTCATTGAAAGTATTCACGCGCAATATATTCTCCAAGTACCAGACAGTCGTTAATTAAAGGTTTGGAAGCAAACTGACCACCAACTCATCGAGTGCCTGCACTACTCCATTGCTCTTGTCGTATTTCTTGCCCTTAAATAGTTACGTAATTCATTTTTAACAGTTTTGTCTTTTAGAAATAAATACTGATAAGTCGACATACCTTTGCCCATCGCATGCATTCCTGTAACGAATTCTTCATGACCTCACACATCTCGGGATCCTCAATTATTGATTTATTGAATTTTAAGAGCCACAGTACTCAAAAATAACTTAATTGTTACTGTCACTATGCAAATGCAACTAACATTTCTAGCATATCTTACCGACCTGCAGCATTATCATAATAAATCAAATTTCGGAAATTGCCCTCCCCCCGTTCTTCTATACCACATTAATTTCTAGGTATGTCTCCTTGATTTTCGGACACACAACCCCTTTGCAATGGGGGAGGGGAGGATGAGAAAAGATAGGGGCCCCTATGGGAGGATTGGGGATGGACCAACTATAAAAAGAAGTGCACAAATTACTGACCTCCTCGTCGACTTTGAGGGCAGTCGCAATTTCGACGATGGTATTGACGATGTCGGGTCGCTCGCTCAGCCAGATGTTGCATGAGAAGGAGAGTGCAGAGGGGTCACTGCAAGGAAATGAGGAGAGAGAGGGATTATTTAAAGTCAGGGAGATAATATCGCTTGTAAAAGTGACTTGCAGGAGCAAATGGTTATTGTTGTCAATTTTAGACACAGGTAGAGAATCAGCGGGGGGGGGGGGGGGGGGGGTTGCACTACAGCATACCTCAGATCGTCAACGCAGCATACGGCGTGCCACCAGAGAGGAGGCACGAAGAGGATGTCTCCTGGACGGAGAGTGAACACTCGCACACCCTCGATCGAGGAGAGGATCGAGGGATCACCGAACTTAAACCGATTCAGATCGACACAGTAATTCCCCTCTCTACAACTTTTGCTATCCAACGCCGTTAATGAAAATTTTAAAGAATATTTTTACAATTAAAAAATTCAACATTTTAGTACTCGCGAAAATGAGTCTGCGGCAGGTATAAATTTGACTAACCGCATCAAACTGGGAGTATACGGTAGTATTCTCGTAGGGAGTTCGAGTGGCTCCCAGCAACTTCTGTCGATCCACTCGATCCTGCTCGCTTGGGCCTGCAAAGAACCGTACCTGACAATTGTCTATGTCTAATACAGGATACTAAATAATGTTCTTCGTGATTCAGTCCATCGATAGTACTTTCTCACTTAAGATGCAAGTGTCTAGAACTTTTGAATATATAAATGTTTGTCCTGCCCTTATCTACAGTACACAATTACCGTACTCTCATCTCACAACTACAGTAATCTACCGTACCTCCAGGCGGAACGAGTATCCACTGCTTGGTGCCTCGCAGCTGAGCATGCAGATTCCAGCCCATCGTGTCGTAGTGCAGCGGCGAGTGGGCGCCAGTGATGCCTAAGTGGAAAAGTACAGAATGAGTACTGTAGGAACCCCCGACTCACCGAGCCAGACGGTGGGTTGGATGTCCTGGTAGTCAGCGCCGAGGACTGATGACCACGGGAAGGCGGAACAGAAAGGCTCTAGCTGTTCGTGCTCCACCAGATGAATGTAGTCCATGTATCTGTCATGTGGACAATGATATGCCTACTGTAGATATCGTGCTACAGTAATCACAAGGAAGGAATGGTATGCTACCGTACCCCCAGTGGGAATCGACGGTGCCGGCGCCATTGCCTCCTCGTGAATGGGTAGACCAGAGGAGGAACTGCCTCACACTCATCTCCACCTTCTTGCTATCAGCATCGTATTGGGGCTAAGAGGAGAAGAGTAAGGGTGTAGTCAAGTCTCAGCGCTCACCTTCCCAATCTCCATTTCACGCGAGCCCACGCGCACATCGAATGTACCGGGCAGGTTCTGCAAAGATACTCTAGCTAGTGGCACTGTGTCTACCGTACCTCGATGAGATAGTCGTTGGACCATTCCCTGTTGGGCCAGGAACCCGAGATGACGAAGGGCGCAGTTGAGTGAGCGTCTTGCCACGAATTGGCTGGATCAGACAGAACTCGCCACGAATTGCGTGGAGCCATTCTAGAAGTATTGATTGATGAAGTTAGAGATTGTAGATCTGCAAGAGAAGAAGGACACTATTCAGATATTTAATCGGTAGGGAAAACCGGTGACGCATAGTGGACGTGAGAACGAAATATAACTTATTTATTCGAGAGCAAGAAAACAATTTTGGCACGAATACTTACACGAATGGATAAAGGGTTTAATATTTACAATAGAGACTTCCGCAACTCCCATCTCAATTTTTCGTGTGGTTTAGTGCCAGGGGAAGGCTGATCTCGCCAGGCCTTTTCGTACTGGAGGTAAGTCTTTACCGGATCATGACGATACGGAAGTCTACCGGGTTCAGGACATCCTGGAATCGGATGGATTGTTGAAGCTACCTGGAAAATTATCATTATCGGCAGAAACGAATGATACGAGAATGTAAACGCATAGAATATGATTAGAACAAGGATAAACTCACTGAAACTGCATGTAAAACTCGTTCCTTAGATGGAGGTTCAGATGAAACACGAGTATTCGATACCGATTGAGCGCTTAGAGCAGAAGAAACAAGATTCGCGTATGATTTCTGATGAAGCGCAACTTCTTTCAAAGATTCATCAATCAAATCTTGATATGATTTGGGCATCCAAGCCTAAAAGATATTCTCTATCAGTAGAGCACAAAATATAAAATATTTAAATAGTTAACTGTTCAGTAAATGAAAAGCAAAAATTGAGGTTCGAAAAATAAAGTCAAGTAGTATGTCGATTTAGGGCGCATACAGTAAGCTTGCGTGTAATATCCCACTATCAATCTTTCTTTTTTCCGAAATTTGTTCGAATTTGTCGGTTTTCGCTAAACTCGAATCTAGATCCAGTCCTGATTTTCCAGTTACAGTAATCTTGATTGCACGAACAAACTGATTTTATTTTTATTACTTATTTTAAAATGTCATTAAAAGCATTTATAATGATAGTATATTCTCGAATTTGATGAATTTGCTTGTTTCACATTCTATAACATCATATATTCGATGTGCTTAGATGTCAATCACCCTGAATGCTTTGTCGGAAAAGTTCCCCCGTAAAGATCATCCTCTCGCACATAATATTATAATACATATGAATATCTGGCACATAATACATATAATCATTGGATCTAGACAGAAAATAGGTTGATGGATAGCGTGAGTCTCGTCGAGTCGATTGAGTAAGCTGATAGTTGGATCTGAAGCTCAATGAAGATAGTTGATCGAAACCGATGATCGGGGTAAGTACAATATACTCTTCTTCTGGAGAGTACTTCCGATGCGTGAATCTAACTTGACCCATGGATTCAATAGTATGGTCATTTTCACTGAGAGTCCGATCGGTGACCATAATTATTCAGAAACTCTTATTTGCGAGAGGCAGAGAGAGAGAGGGCGAGTGCACTGGTGAGCATTGAAGACTGAAAGGTTGTAGTAAAGGCTAGAATGAAATTTTTCGGTTGGAAACTAACCGTAAGATTTGGTCGTCGATAGGTTACAGTTGTAACTTCTCTATAGGTGGGGTCTACTCGGACTCAGACATTCTGGGATCTCCACTTGGAAAGTGAGAGCTATAGACTATTCGGTCCCAGGTCGACTCGAGGAGGGAGAGGGGAGACAGGCCAGGGACGAGGTAGGGAGGGATGGACTCGTTGAGACGAATCGAAGAAGGAGAGCAGAGCTCTTCTTTTTTGCTAATGGATAATCCACTATCCGAAACGCATTGCTCTCAATGGAGACAATTTTTGATAGAGATTTCGTCGATACCTATGAGACCCTTGCCGAGTTAATTTTATTAGTCTAAACTGCTGTTTACCGTGGGGAGATTCAACCACTGAGGATTATCTTCGGGTGAACCCTTCTGATAATTAAGATGGTTGGCATATATGCTCATCGAATATATGATGTTACAGGTTTTCTTTCATGGAACAAGCAAATTCATCAAATTAGATTATGTTCGAGAATATACTATCATAAATGCTTTTAATAATATTTTAAAATAAGTGAAATAAATAATATAAAATAAAATCAGTTTGTTCGAGCAATCAAGATTACTGTAACTGGAAAATCCGGACTGGATCTAGATTCGAGTTTTCGCTAATTGGGTTCCAATTAGCTTTCACGCAAGCCTACATCGTATAAAAGCTCAAATTCCCTATGGAGTGAAGGAGTTAAGCTGTGTAGCGAGTTTCGACGTGTGGGAGTTGTTTTGCACAAGATGGATGAAGACTGACGACAGGAGACCTGTGATTTCTCGCGGGTAAGCGCCATTTAGTGTTGCCAGCAACGAGTAGTGCTTCGATTCTAGTATCCCACGAGGGATTTCTCGAGAATACTATTGGTATCAGACATCTGTGCAAGCGGGGATCTCTTTCGTGTTAGCAGATTGTGTTCCGCTAGAGATTACAGTAGTGACTCATCCGATTCAGTCGATCGGTTGACCTTTCTCCTCTCTGCATATCTTGATTTTCTCAATTCCAGGCAATCAAATGTCGTCAACTTTTTTGGTGCGGCCAATTCCAGCGACGACTGGAGGTGAGAGCATCCCCCGTTCACTGTTCTCTCAGTTCTGTAGATGTTTACGTCGTTGCCCCCCTCTGAATCAGACCATTGAATAACCAGTTACACATATTCAATTTTATCTGACAAAAAATGTTGCACTAGTATATCTTACTTCAAGAATGATCCATCCTTGATAGCTGACCGTAGTTGATACATCATGTGCTGCACTATATCCCTTTAGCTAGCCTCCTTGTCTGCTTTGCTCTCCTTGGTACATGCGTGGGAAATCGGATCGAAAATAATTTTTTGGGTATTTTTAGGAACCCCGCTGGTCTCTTCGGGCGACCCTTTGCCCGCTCTGCTGGACGAAGGAAACAGTCGCAGTCTCGAGGAGTACTTCCTGGTTAGACAAATTAATCGCTCTGTAGTTCTTGTATTGTGAGCACAGATCAGGCTGGTTGTGAACTTTCTGATATACTTCAATGAATCGGCAGAAATGTTTGGAAAATTTATCTTAATTTTGTGAGACATGAAAGCAGGATGTTCTTGGAACAAAAGATGGTTCCCAGATTTGAAAAAAAACCGTCTGTTCTGATAGTTTTTCCCCAATTTCGAAATGTTCTCACTCCAGGATGACTCGGTGGTTCTGGATAAGAATGCTTTCTCTGCTCGTCTCGGACTCCCTCCCGATGTCACCCACATCCATTCCTCCTTCAAGACGACCGTCGCCTGTCTGTCAGACGGGCGAATCCTGATTGGAGAGGGGTGAGCAATGACTATATAGTGAGATATACTGATGCTCTAGTCACTTCAATAGTATATTAGAGACGTACGACAGAGAACAGGGGTGTAAGAGAAAGAAAAGGACAGCGAGGATACGGCAAAATCTGATATTGACAGGAAGCCCTCGTCGATCTACGCGACTCCTTCCCTCTGCGAGCACGGAATAAGCCAGAGGCCAAAGAAGTCAGTTCGTTCTTTTCTATTTAGGGTGCACTTTGGTAGATTACTTTATTTTCTACATTGATAGGCTTTTATATTTTTATTTATTTTTTGTTGGGAGTGTTTTTGAAATACGAAAGTTTCGTTTGGAATATTGATTGATATCTAGACGGTTCCACGCCCTCTCGGCAGTCTGCAGTCAGACGGACGTCGTCGTCGTCACTGCCAGCGATGGACTGTGGACATTCCCGATCGAGAGGGAGAAGGAAATCGAGGGTGAAATTGGCGTTGTTGTTGTGACAGAGATTGTAAGAGCAGCAATCTCATAAACTCGAGTATCTGCTCACTGGCAAAATAATTCAGTTCTCATTATCAGATATACTTAAAGGAGGAGTAAATGCAAACGCGCGTCTGGTTTGTATATGTTTAACCTAAGGACGCTCTGTCTTCAAGTCGCGTGCTATCTTGCCCCTTCCCTGAGCTTTCCCTGATCTGGCTCCCAGCCAACTAGCTATAACTCTGTTCGGAATGGAGATATCAATGTGAAAATTTCGGAGCTTCTTATCGTTGCAGAGCTCTAGGCAGTGCATATGATAGCTTCAAAAATTGAATTTTGAGTTTACTCCTCCTTTAAATGTGAAAAAATTAAGTAGTAGTATTTCAGGAGTCCGCTTTCGTGACGATGGCTGCATCCACGCACAGCAGGTGTGTGCGGAGACGTGTCTGAGTCTGCAGGCGGGAAGGTAAGACTCATTTTCATATTTGTGATTTTTTTAGAAATTTAAAATTTAATCGGTTTAATAAAAAATCATTAAAGTTTTTTATTTTGTTAGTTGGCAAAGAAAAAAATTAAAATTTTTAAATGTAATTTTGAATTCAGCGATTTCTTCATCGCTCTCGTCGATGGCATCAGGAGAAGTGAGGAGAGAGACGATGAGAGGGAATCGGATGACGTCTTCGATGAGGTTCCTATTCATTCTTCTTCATTCTGATTTTTGGTTGATTTTCAATCACGCATATAAATCAGCCTGGCTATTTTTTCCGTTGAAGTTTTAATCAAAACATCTATTTATGTATTACTAAAGGTTTCACGAACCTTGACGGAAACAGATACAATCCTTACAGCCCGAACAGTCCCCGTGCCAACACTGCAATGACGAGAGGAGGTTAAGACTGTCGAGTCTCATGGTGGAAGCAGATAGGGCGAGTGCATTGATTTTGAGGGGTTTGAATTAAAAGTGAGGAAAGGTATTTACAATAAAAAGTAAGATATAGGTACATCCGTTCTTCAAGACTGCTCGCGAGAGAGCTCTGCCAGTGTCAATATTGGCAATGAAAAAAAAGCTGAAAAATCATGTTAAGCTCATGCTTTCGTATTTGTTATTATTGGAAGATATAGCACGCGTGTCGCGTAAGGTTCGAATAAACCCTGGTACATTGGAAAAGTCGACAATGGGTTCTGGACAATTTTGAATAGCCCATATGGTCCCTCAACAGAAACCAACAAGTTTTGTTCCATATCTCCATCGTCTACGATGTGAGACGCCGTCAAAGTTGGCGGCTTTCGAAATCTTTGAGCCACTGTGCTCAGTCCATAGGTGGTCCGATGACCCATTTTAAAAAGCTAACCTGTGCCAAATTTCACGGAGAATACGCCTGTGCTAATGACTCATCGATACAACTAATAATTTATTCACATATCGATTACATTTATTGATTTTTGCAATTTTTAGTACCAGTGAATTTTAGTGGCTCAATCGATAGAGCTCGATGAGACGAATCGATTGGTATGCTGAATGCCATATCTAAAAGAGTGAGAAAGATTCGAAAATTGCGTTATTAGATTCTCGAAAATCCGTTTGACCCTCTGTCGAAGAGAGTCGACCTTTGATCTACCCTCTATTGTCGCCATTGTGATCGATTTTATCTTTCTTTTTTTGATTTATTATGATTGTAAATCATGCTAGTGATGAAATTCACGTGTTATATATTCAATTACAATTTCAATATCATTATCATTGATAGCTATTCAATAATCGGGAATAATTGACACGATGCAGATATTTGCATGACCAAATCTATTCGTTCTCTTCGCCGATAACGCTTCGTATGAACTCTTCCTCATGCTCTACCAGAATTTCATCCTCATCTTCTTCTTTGTTGATTTCCTCCTCGAACACGTCGTCATCAATGCTAGAATCCGACGACTCCACCACATTCATCTTCCTCTTTGGTTAATACTGGAGCCATTTTAGCTGCGCAAAGCTGTACAAAAACGGCGCAGTCGTGAATTTTAATGATGGGAGAATTCAGAGAGTGGTGGAAAAAGTGAGCAAAATATGATTCAGCTGCCGGGGGCTGAACCCCTGACTTTCTGCAAAATATCAATCGCGCTACCTACTGCTATGCGGAATGATGGAGTTGTGGCCCCAAGCATCTAATACAAGCGGTCATGAAAAGTCGAGTGTCTCTCCCGGAGGTCGAACAGATTTTCGAGAATCTAATAACGCAATTTTCGAATCTTTCTCACTCTTTTAGATATGGCATTCAGCATACCAATCGATTCGTCTCATCGAGCTCTATCGATTGAGCCAATAAAATTCACTGGTACTAAAAAATTGCAAAAATCAATAAATTTAATCGATATGTGAATAAATTATTAGTTGTATCGATGAGTCATTAGCACAGGCGTATTCTCCGTGAAATTTGGCACAGATTAGCTTTTTAAAATGGGCCATCGGACAACCTATGGACTGAGCACAGTGGCTCAAAGTCGGCAGATTTCGAAAGCCGCCAACTTTGACGGCGTCTCACATCGTCGACGATGGAGATATGGAACAAAACTTGTTGGTTTCTGTTGAGGCATATTAGGAACTATCTAAAAATGTTCACAGAAGCAGGGGTCAAAAATGTACCAGGCTCTTCACGAATCTATTCAATCCTTAGGCGACACGCGTGATAGAAGCCATATACGCCAATAATAGTAGTTGTTGAAGCCGCTGTTGCATCGTGGGAATGCTGACATAGAAACTATCGTTAGAAATGCAGAAACGTTAATAAATTTTTTTGTTGATCCGATTGGGGTCAACGAACGAATCCTATACATTTCTGATTCAAAGCAGAATCTGATAAACCGTACACATTTGATACAATCATTCACTGTTTTTATCATTTAATGATTTTCGTATTAATCGCTTCCTTGTCGAGGAAAAGGAAGTACAAAACATCAAGAATGGCTCATCGCAAAGTACTCATTATCCCCCATCCCCTCTCAAACTCTTGAGTGGTGAGCATCACGAGAGTGTCTGAATCAGTGTCCGTGGGAGTAATTGGCTGCTCACGAGTGAAAACTGGGAAGAGGAAGTCACATGTTAGGCCTATCAGTAACAAGACCGAAAGGCACCGAAAAAGCAACGAACTAAGGGACTTACAGACAATAAACATAAAATTATGAGAATTATGTAAAGTCCTACTTCTCTTTGTTGGTTGCAGGAAGCAGAAGAGCGAGTGGTCACAGTCCCCCTTCGGAAGAGTCGGTGAGGGAACTTTCCTAGAATTTTATATTATTATATTCATTACGTTCAGCTAAGTGAGCAGTTCATTCAAATGGCGCTATAACGATGTTGATTAGGAATATGATAATTGGCAGACCATCGTCTCTGAGTGAACGCCGAACTACTCTCAAGTGGAATGGCCTTGAACACCACGGAGAAATGGACCAGGCTGGTACAGTCAGGGTACGGTACCGTTTGAATATCATGATATTGCATCTGATATTCACCATATTCCTATCATATGTTTGCTTTATGTAGGCAGTAAGAACTGCAGTTTATATCGATGAAGAAATTGTCACATCGTATTGTGTTTGAAGAATCAATTTGCATTACTGTATCCATCACAGGCGATATCGATGCTCGAGCTGTCGGAGGAGGCTGCTGCTGATGATGACTACGATGGAATGTCGATGAGAGCTGTGAGAGGAGACTCACGTGAGTACAGTTAATGGAGGAAAAGAAGTTGCCATTAATAATTAGGTAACATATGAAGTCTCGTTCTGTCCCATCAGGAGGTCTCGAAATACATATTGGAATAGGCAGGGCTTCAATGGCTGATGGCATTGTTTTATTAAGTTGCGTATGACTTCTTATTGATTATTCTGAGTTCACAAATAAAACTGGAGTTTCTCAGCGACTCGTGGTGCAGTGCGTGAAAGGCGCGTTTCTTCCTCGGGGGAGGATCAGCGAGATTGGTTGGGAAGAGGAGAGGGAGCAGAAGTACCCATCAAGGTTAACGAATGCATGAAGAACTTATTGGACAAGAAGTGTGCAAAAATTATTCTTTATACTCGATCTTTTATCCCTCTTACAAAAGTGATGCAAAAAATTTAAAAACATGTTTTTAAATGGGGGTTTTTTCCCAACTCAAATGATGGCAGTTCTTTGTAGGTATCCGTGCTGACGTGGGGTGCGAACGGGAGTGGGCAGTTGGGACACGGCGATTATGTGCAAAGGTGAGGAGTGAGAATGAAGGAGGAGGTGTCGTCGATATTTTGGAAATTTACTTCATGGCATTTGCGGTTTACTGAAAGTGGTTTATCACAGATCGCAACCTCAGCCGATCGCTCGCTTCGACTCTGCTCGTCGAGTGTGCGCCATCGCGGCAGGAAACGCACACGCCGCTGCACTAACTGCTGCAGGAACGGTGAGATTGTTGTCTTATCTTTTGTACGAAATAATAGACATATTAGCCGAAACGCTATATCACCTCATCTCGCAGGCCTTCGTCTGGGGATCTAATGTGTGGTCGAACGAGAGGAGCACCCAGTTGACACCTACTCTATTCAATGTGAGACGGAGAATGGGAGGAGCATTCGGATGATTTCTTTCCCTTACTGCATATTGGACTATTTTACTTTGGTTTAACCACTGATTGGGAGACACGAATCGGCTTGTCTTTAAAATGATCTCCTCAATTGCAGACGGGTGCGGACTCGAGTGTCCTGGATCTAACTGCGAGTGGAGAGGCACTTGCGGTGCTGGTCGTGGACAAAGACGGTTCGAACATTTTTTAGCTTGAATCTAAATCAACGAGATGGTCGAAAAATGAGGCCTTTGCTGAGTCGTCTCTTTCCACTCTGACATCGCTCACTACTAATTTGTAGGAGCAACGAGCGTCTTCCTGGTTCGAGGAGGGAGCATTGCACGGATACTCGGATTAGGAAGAGAGACGAGGACGATCGGAGTGAGGATGATGGAAGACCAGAGGATACTCATGAGAACCACTCCCAAAGAGGTCACAGTCCATCCTTGTCTACTATTCAGATAACTATCATGTTCCTTCCAGTCTTTGGGAGTTCTCCCTGCGTGGCGTGAGTCCATCGACCTCTGCAGACTCCTCTCGAATCTCGACGAGCTCGGGAAGCACTGTCTCCAGGAGAGAATCAGTGAGTGGAAGGAATCGAATTGTGATATTACCCTTTTTTTAATAGTTCAGAAGTTTGTGCAGATTTGATCTATAATTTATCTTTTCAAAAAAGTGATTCTTATATGTATGATATATCGAGATAAGCAATATGCAATATATCCATTAATGATGAAGTAAGTTCTATGATATTTTCAGAGCAAAATAGTTCCGTTTCTCTTGATGCAGAACCAGTGTCGACGAAGAACAAGAAGGTGAGAGAGAAAGAGAGAGTTACGAGAAGTGGTTGACTATCTATCTACTACAATTATATTATAGGTGGAATGGAGTAAAGTTTTATCTGAATTCTGCAAGCTGGTTGGTTCTGTTGCGTATCGTGTTGTGCTGTAGTTCGAAGAAAAAATAATCATAATCAGGAATTCCGCATGAAGTGAAGATGATTGAGATTGGGGGTATACTAGAACATTTCCAAACAAGTAGTGGAATTGTTGATGTTCCGAGGATGGGAACGTGGAATGGACCTCGAATGAATAAATTAGATTTACCTAAACAGGATCAGGCGAAAGTACTTGGCCAAATGACTTAAAACCAGGGTTATTGATATTGCAATTAAAACTTATGAAAGGCCATGGAGCTGTGCAGATTTTCTGTATTTGTAAATGCACGGTCCCTTGCCCGTCGACATTTGAAAAATCAGACCGCCTAACTCCGCCCACTTGACCCTTTTCTTCAATTATATATTTAGCAGTGAATTGCAAAATGAAATTTGGCGAAAGACGCAGAGGAGAGGTATAAATACTGTAAAATTTAAAGCTTAAATGACCCGCAATTTCCTGATTTCCTGAGGCAGGGTCAATTTAGGCACGTTTGAACGATTTTCGTTCGAGAAAAATTAGGCGGATTAGGTTTTCTAATGTCGACGAATAAGGGGCCGTGTAAATGTGAATAGCAACAACCCTGTTCATATAATGCGAAAAACAACATCATCCTTCAACCGATCGCAGGCCGCTCCTCCTCCTCAACTGGGCACGATCTCCGAGGCAGCACGACTCATCAGGAAACTGAACAAGATGCTCGGCCGATTCGTCTCCCTCGCAACCGTGTTCGTTGCATTATTCCTACCAGGGATGGAATTTCGTAAGATCCCCAACTCCTTCGCTTTCTGGACCACTTGTATTTTAGCCTTTTGATTGTCCATTTTACCTACCGCTGTAAATAGTTTATCAGGTCAAACCAATCCCTATCTTAATAGGCTCACGACGAATAAGACCGAAATTTACTGTGTGATGATTTTAAAACGAGTTCGATTTTACAAGTTTGGAAGTAACGATAAATTTAAGGATTGCCGATTCCACTACAGATTATCGATTACATATTCAGGCACGCCGATCGAGTGCGCAGTGCGCTGCGGGCAGACGGTGGGAGGAGTACGGTATCATCCCCAGACTGCCCTCCCTTCTCTTCCGCCTTCGACGTCCTCAACTCACCCAAGTTCCGAGGACGATTCGTCAAGTTCATCGATGCTTACATCACTGCGAGAGCATATGGAGCACTCGAGGAACTGCCATTCACCTTCGAGTGAGTACTGTAGGAGTGGACTGGGGTACAGTAGAAGTAGAGAAGAATATGAGAAAAGAGTATTAAAATTATAGTTAAAAGTTTTCGAATTGTAGGCCGTCGATTCGACTTGTCGAGAAGCTCTCGCTGACGTACGATGTCAGCTCTGCTAAGTATGGTTTTTATTTTATGCGAGTTGTACGAGTCCACCTGTACTAATCGTCGAATTGACGTGATTCTGGTTTTTCTTTGCACGTGTCATAGCTCACGCATTCTTTTACTCGGTTGGAGATCAAAATTTATCTTGCTATATCTAGTGAGAGAGTTCAGTGGATGTTCACAGATCGGATTCAGTCGTCCGCAAGCTCTTCGCTCTTCCATTGGTCTTTCTCCGACGGAGTATCGATGAGTTCATCAGTATCACCAGCGAATCGGTCAGATCCTCCTCTCAAAGAACGACCAATTACGAATTTCTGGCCTCATCCTTGTTTTTGGACAAAACAGGCGCTAATTTCAAGGATCTTCCCATCTCTCGTCCTCAATAGGGTAACTCGAAATTGATAGTGCACAAGGGCGTCGCGCGTGTTTTTCACCCAAAAACGTGGACCCCGAATAACATTTTGTCTCAATGTATTAGGAAATAGATTTGTTTGTGCAGTGATCTAATTTAGTTGATCTCTCATTGTCAACGAATGTTGGGTCCCAGTTATTTCAACAAATGGAATTCATCATCCACTCCAAACATCAGCTTACTTCACTTTCTTATTTAGTTCTCAAAAGGCTCGAATGAGGAAGGAAAAGAAGTCGCTTCTTTCATACTGGGAGAGACTAGATCGCGTTGATTCGTTGATTGATGGCCGTTTCGAATGGATTAGAAAAGAGTCGATCTTGAATCGAAACGAAAGAGCGAAAACCCGAGAAACGAACCGTTCTGCAATGTCATGTGGATAGGATGATGAAATCATTGTATTATTATTCTGATCGTTCTCTGGACTTCTATGGACTAACTACGCACCTTATTTGCGTATTTGTTCTGCAATCCTGGTCCTCGAGATCAGTTAAGTGTATTAGAAGCTTGATCGGTTAGTTCCTTCTTTTTGTGCTATGAGATCACACACAAGGAAGTGTGAGCTGATGCGGCATGAGCGTAGAAGGAGAAATGGGGAGATGAGAAGAGGAGAGGTCGAATTAGAGAGTAGCGACTACCCCCCGTCGTGTGTCCCAGACCAGGAAGCGATGAACGAGAAGAGGAAGAAGGAGGAGAAGAAGAAAGGTGTGTGATAACCATCGCTAGGAGCTTTCATGCTAGACCTTCGCGATCAGCCGAAGACCAGACTGGTCTGTGGTAGTCTGGTATCGATCAGCCAACAACAAGACTGACCCGTGGTGTCGCCCACTACCATAAGCGTGGTAACACCTTGACCCGCTTATGCGCTGGTTTGGCTTTAGACCATTGGTGTTGTCGGTTCCAGTTGAAATCTCGTGCGGCACCAGGGAAACGGAGCGCGTTGATTCGAATCACCTCGCTTTTCTGCTTTCCCTTCTAAATCCCCCTCTCCCCCCCTATCACTTCCCTAATCGAGAGTGAGGGGGGTTGGTCACAAGAAAGTGGTTGATAAGGTAGGATAGGGATCAATAGCGTAGCGGGGTTGAAGCAATGTTTTCGCACGTTGAAAACTCGTCCGGACAGTGTTGACGAAAGACACTCCCTTGCTCGCTGATTGCCCGACCCGAAGTGTGATCTAGAAATGGACATGATGGGGATGTTATCGCCTATCGCTCCTCTCGCTGATGGAGGCCGTTCGAGTGGGAGAAAAAGTGAAAGAGAAAAGGGAGATGGAATGCGAAGGGAATGCGAGCGATGTGAAGAATACTTGGAACTGCGTTCCTCCCTCTGGGAAGAATGTCACTTGAAATTGCGAGAATCGAATAATATTGAAAGCATTTATTGCCAAGAATGTTTATGTACAACAAGCAACAGTCATCACTACAGGCATGTACAAACAGTGTGGAATATTTACAGATGGTTATCGATTAGGAGAGAAGTCACCCGTGACAAATTGAGAGTATCGATCAATAAGCGAGTTGTTTGCGTGGGAGTGCTGCTGTTATTATGGGTAGAGAGCGTGTAAAGTTTCCTTCTCTGGAAGCGCGAACCCGATATGGTGGAACTGCGGTTGGAAATGTGTAAACGATCAATGAGGTCGCTTCGGTATGAGGCGTGGTTGTGGGATGTATCTACATGGGTTTCTAAGGTCGGGATTGAGAGTTTGGCGCCTGCTTTTAGGCGCGTGCGCGGAAGTTGGCGGCGCTCTTGAACAATTCGGAGACAAGTGGGGCAGTGCACTCGCAGCAGACACTGCACAGCATGGCCATCGGGTAGCCGTCGCCCCCCGCGCAGCCATTGATGGGCACCAGCACCTGCAAAACAACTGGATTATGTCTGTCGGATGCGGAGCGGGAGTCGGAATCGGTGTGTTGTATGTGAATCTGACCGCACCTGTGAGCAGGCGGAGCGCTTGCCGGACAGCGTGGCCGCAGTGGACAACGAGCCGTCGTTGGGCACAGGACCAGCGCAGTTGAGCATCCGGCATTTGGGAGTGGAGAGCTGAAAGAGGGCTCTGGTAAGGAGAGGCAGATTGAAGAGACAACTAAGGTAGTTGTAGAGCTACCGTACCTTCTCGAAGTGGGTTCCGGCAAGGAAGTGAGCTGCGGGGTTGGTGACGGGACCCTGGAAGGAGTTGACAGCAGCATCGGGCTTGCGATGTTCCTCCTCTGCATCGAGGGCCTTCGCTTGGGCAGATGTGATGTGAGGATGCGAAGATTCACAACCTGGAATGGAAGAGATGACGGAAGAGTCGATTGAATGCGCGAGTCTAGTAATGGAAAAGAATAAGGAATCAAATGGAGGAACGAGCTGACCCTTCAAGAAGCTGCCAGTGAACTTGGGTGCGACGCCAGGCTGGGCGAAGGGATCCTCAGAGGGAGCAGAGGGACGAGCAGTAGAGGACCGAAGGAATCCGCCAGTGAACTGAGGAACGACGCCCGGCTGACGAGCGAAGGGATCGAATTTGTCCTGAGAAGGCGAAGAGAGGGGCAGATCACGGAGGGCCATCTGGAAAGAGAGACATTGGGGTTAGAAGTTTGGATTTTTGATGGGGGAGGGATGCAGTACCTGTCGTTCTCCGAAGGCCCTGGCTGGTGAATAGTGGGAGGAGGATGAGTATGATGGATAGGGATCGTAGTACTCGAGGAGGAAATCTGAAAGGAGTGAGAGGTTGACCCGTTTCGTTTAATCGTTCAATGTTTGTGTAGACTATAGCGATCTTTATCTTCCAGCACTTTTTGTTACTTTAGATGTCCAGGTTTATGGGCCAAGCAAGGACTGAGGGCGATATCTGATTGTAGAGTAGCAAGGGAGCGCAAAGAGGTTCAAGATGCTTATCGCGAGGGACGAAACCTCCCTTCGATTAGGGGCTATTTTTGCTACAGAAAAAGAGGTTTGAGAAGATCTCCCCCAGACGAAGTTGTTGAAAATTTTCGAAAATTCCGCACTGGAGAGAGGGGATTTATTTAACTGACAAGTTAACGAGATTGGGACATTCGACCAAGGCTGAGCTCAATACGCACACTTCGGTCAACAGATTTTGTTCCCAATTTCTATCTCCAATTGGATGTTTTTTGGTGGCAAGCCCCCGCTGGGTCACAGTGTTATGCCAGTAGAAACTGGTTGCGAACTCGAAAGTGCAAACTGAGTAGCCACTTGGGGCAAGGGAAGAGAAAGAACCTATATGTGATCTCACGAAAAACTAATTGAAAAAGTACGATCTTAGAACTGTTGTGTCCTAATCGTTCGAGGCAGTGCAATGAAAGCGATAAAACAGTGGATTTAGTGAAGTGAAACCACCGATGGAAAGTTGTTCAAAGGGGCCGAAGGTTGGTTTATGAGTGAACGGAGAGAAGAGAAGCCAAGTCGTTAGTTTATGGTCCCATTAAGCTTCTAGCGCGTTTGTAAATAGCTTTGAGGGACCACAGCTAGTTTGCCACTTCTTAATTACCTATCTATCTGTGTGATGTACACTACTTGCAAATGGAATGAGGAACCGACTGAGTAGAAATCAAGCACACTTTCCTCGGCTAATGTACACATCCCTAAGGAAATGATCAGCTGTAATGACTAGGAAGCATCAGTACCTTGGGGTGAGTAGTAGGGGAATCGGGGGACGAATTGAGAGGCGGCTGAGATCGGGAGAAGGAGAGCGAAGAGGGAGGAGATCATCGTGGACTGGATGAGTATCTGGAGACTGGAACGACTGTTGATGAGGGATGAAGGATAGTCGAAGTAGTAGTCAAAAGGATCTCAGTGAGCAGGCGAGAGAGGAGAATATGTCGCGAGGTCCCATAGCTCCCCCCATTTATAGAGGAACGCGGGTTCGCAAGGCGGGGCGATGAGAGACAAGGAAAAAAGGTGGAGGGTACGGTAGAGAACGAGAGGGTGAGGGACGAGGAAGCAAGGGACGGAGGGGATCGACCAGAGATAGATCAGCACTGATGAGAGAGTGTTTTGATAAGAGAGAAGACAGACAATCAGAGAGAAGAGAAATGAAAATGTGGACCTTTGACTTCTTTACTTTCTGTTTTCCCAACTAATGTACATCGAGCATTTCTTGTGATGGAACGCTAAAAAGTGGCGATCCATGTTTAAACAACAGTTTTAGTTATCGGGGGATCTGCACTTTGACCTTGAGACACCATAACATATTAGTGCGTGTGAGAATTGGAAGTATTTGTGGGGAATGCATGTACGTTCATTGAGTGATGGAGGAAGAGCAGACAGGGGATGAAAGAAGAAGTGGAAAAATGATCCGATCCGCGTTTCCCATGCTATCGCACGTTTGATGGAGGGCAGTGCTATCTGTCACGCTTTTTGGAATTGGCCCACAACTTTTTAGGAGGTCTGCAAGGAGATTCAAAGGCTCCCCGCTGGGTTTGGCTATGCATGAGAGTGCAACTTTTTCGAGTTTTGTGATCGGTGAGTTTGCACTATGTGACCAGCGATACGGTATTGAACAGTAGGCAAGATGTTGTGTAGTCGGAGAAAATAGACTCTCATGTGATGGGTGTTGTCACATCCTCACCCTTCCAAGGTCTTTCCTTGTCAGTCTGAACTGTCGCTCTCGCGTTGTTCTCATGGGAGAAAACCGAAACCCGTTTCTCAATATGCTCGAGATACCTAGTTGACCATGCATGCTTTTCTGTCGTTGGAATCTCTCAAATAATGCATATGTGTTAACGATATAACTTTTTGCTGAGTCTGGACACATTTCGATTCTATGATAATATCAATGCGGGGGATGGGATGTTTTTGAGAACTTTCCCGTTCTCATCTATCTTCTTATCCAGTTCTATCGGCGAAGAAAAACTGGTAAGCGGTAAGAAAAGTAATATCCTTCTCGTGAGGCGTTTGTAGAAAGATGAAGTGAGAGAGGTCAGTGACCTATCGTCATATGACTGAATGACTGAGATATTGATGTCCGACATGTATTCGATAACCATTCCATTGCATTCAGTTGTTATACTTGACGCACATGGCGACATCAAGTTTTGGTACATGAAAATTGTGTTTACATGTGTGGCGCTTGTAATTTGGAGCACTTTTTTCGCGTAAATTAGGATAATACGAAGTGCATCATGTCTGGGGTGATCAATCATGGAGTGGATCGGTCGCCCGAATTTTGATGTCTAACGATCAGTCGGTCACTTAATTCTGTTATTTTTTGGAGTATGATCCTTTGGATGTACCAACTGAGGGAGCAATGAATTATGTACTGCGATCAGGGTACTCAGCAGATCTGATTTCAAATCATCGTTATCTGTACCGAAGATTCAACGTGGAAACAACGCAGAAATTCGAGATGCGACGGATAATTGGAGATCGCTCAACCCAATGAGGAACTAACGAACAAGGAAGAAATAAAGGCTAAAGGTGTTGATTTGTGGCGTGCTTTGGATATCTATCTCTGATATCTCTCTTTACTTTCTATAGATAGAGAGACAAACGCCGAACGCTCCACTCATAGCTGAAATGGACGAGGAAGGAGAGAGAGAGAGGAGGGGGGGGGGGTCAGTGATAGACCGAGCTCCCTCGAGAGACGACTGCGATGCACTCACGTCGTTAATCGGCGCCATCAGCATATTTTTAGATGTTAAATTAGGACGAAGAGCGATGTCGAGGACATGCGAGGTGACGGGAAGATTTATGGAGTGCGTCCTCGATTTCGTCTCATCATACGGTAGATGGTTGCTTGGATCCACCACGTGGGATGGTGCACTTTGTGAACGAGGTGTGGCCGCGCCCACTAGCACGAGTAGATCCATTGCACTCGAAGTGTCGGGAGACACAGGTTATCCTTTTCCTCCCTCTCCCTCCTAGATCGGATCATGGAAAGCGAGAGTTGTTGATGATTAGGCTGAACGGAGAGGTGATTAGGAGGAAAAAGGAGAAGAAGAAGGGTGTGAAGGAATAAGTCACGAGTTGGTGTGATAAAGGATAAGTGGGATGTGTCCGAACTATCCGCCTGTTTGTCAGAGAGAAGAGGGATAGATCCATCCATCGGTCAGCGTCATATCATGCGGTGGTCACACGCTAGCGATAACGGGTTGGCGAACAATCGTTTCTCGAAATTAGCCCATTGGGTCTTCAACCTACCATATTGAGTTCATTGGACGATCTATATTTCGTCGATACAGTCGTGAGACGACGCTGACTGTTGATACCGTAGTTAAAGTACACTCATCCAGATTTGTCGATGAATTCCAGTAGTTCCCGACCAAACAGCGCCCGTCTTCGTATCTCCCCATCTCTCCCCTCCACTTGGTCGAGTGGGTGAGGGAGTGATGCATGGACCGACTAATTCAGAGTGACTGACCGCCGATTGAGAGACATTCAAAGAAAAACAGAGATACTGGCGCCAATCCCGTGATGAGGGTAAGGGATTGGCGCCGGGGGTTGGTTGCAGTACGAACTGTGCGGGCGGTGTGGTAGAGTTGTTTGTGTTTGATGTTGATAATTTAGATAAACTCACAGGCTGATCCAGTTAGCGGATGTTCGATCAAAACAACGAACGACTGATGTTGATGCTTTGATGGACCATGTGCTTTGTGCCTAAGATCTTAAAATAGTCACCCACCCGATCGGCCAACTTCAAGGGATTTCACTCATTCATTTTGTTTTTTCTTGTAGTATTCTGAGCTATTCGGTGCTAGAACTGACTGGCCGGTCGCTCGTTAAACTGCAGCATCTCTTTCATCAGTGTCGTTTAGTTTGGGGGCTGGTCTCGCCCTTTTCTGTGGACTTTTACTCAGCGCTAAAGGAGACTACGATAGATTAACTGTTGAGATTGAGGGGGTTTTAGTACCAATTCAATTGACTCTTTGTAAGAGAAGCACCGCCGATTATCTCACTGCACTGTTAACACTATCTCAATCGTAAGATGCACTGGAATATACAAATATGAAGATCGATTCCCTGGTTCTTGATCAACTCGTGGTTTGTGGTACTCATAGTAATGAGCGTACTGCGCACTGGGGACGCGTAATTCGCATCGAGAAAGAATGTCGTTTGGTTAAACTGCGTGGTCGTAATTTGCACAGCGGTGTTTTATGCGAGCTAAGGGACTTGTGGTTCTATACTCATCTCAGTTGTCCAAATTCCTATGCTCTCTCTTCATGTTCGAGCGGATTGAGAGACCAATGAGGTATGCGGGGAATGTCCATCAAAGCGCGAGACAGCTAGTCATCTCTGAACTACCCTCGTTACGAGGTCTCGTAAATGTCGTGGAACGAAAGGACTACATCGCCTTAGTGATCTATTAACGAGCTGTTCTAGAGATGTTGGGGGCTCGTCGAAAACATTTCGCGAAGTACGTGGACAATCGCATGACATGGATTAAAGCACGCGAAAAGACGGAGATTCTTATACGGAATAACGCGTGTAGCAGTTAGAACTTACGATATTGTCAAACTTTTCTTACAGTAACCCGTGCATTTTGACAAGGGGGCTCAAAATTGATGTTTTATATTGTGTAACTCAATTTCTTAATATATTTCTGTGTTTGCAATATTAAAATACCTAAACAAAAGAAAAGAAACGAAAATATGCGAAGGAAACAAAGCAAAATAAAAGAAGCGCTTGAATTAGAGAGGGGAGGCGAGAGCGACAGACGACAGAGTACTCGCTCCTCGCGCGTGCCCTCACGGCCCCCGGAGCATCGACATAAGGAAAATGAAAACGTCCGCAGGCATCAATCAAAACGCGAGCTCGTTTAAAAATAGTACAGTGGGATTGCCTGATTGTGCGTGAAAAATCCTGAAAATCACTTAATTTGCAGGCAAAATCACGATCACTTTGCGATTCGACAGTTCATTTTTTATTTTTTCTATGTTCATCACCTTGAGAAATGTTTCACTATTTATCTATATTATGTGGCTTACTTTTAGTAGGGATTTCTCTTTACTCTGGCAATGAAAAAACCGCTTTACAAATCTCCACTACTGCGTTTAGTGTGAAATTATTTTACAGCGCACGGACGTTTTCCAAAGCCCTATGTCGATGCTCCAGGGGCCGTGTGCCCTCTTCCCATCTCGCTGCGTCTCTGGCCTTTTTTGAATCACACTTCCTACTTTTAATTTGTTTGAACCGTTTAACTTGATTACCCTGTGCCCTGTAGAAACGTTTATCGCGCGTATCTCTGCTTAAAACTGGTTCTATGATTTAATATTTTGGATTTGTGTTATGGTTCAATGTTCCAATCTGGGAACGTTGGCAGTTTAAGCCAGCTGAGTTTGCTGAAACTCCCGCTTTAATGGTGTTTTGCTGGTTCATGTAAAAAAGTCACACCCGTAATTAGAGAGAAATTAGGACGAGGTCGATTCGCAATAGAGAACGTGCTAATACTAACTATAGAGATCAGGCGAGATGTGCTTTGGGTGAGTTATCCCTGGAATGTCCAACTAGTTATAGCCTGATAGTCATTGCGAGCAGTGTTTTCGCGCCATGCACGTATGAGATTACGACGATGGACAGATCGAACGGTGAATCAGCACTGCTCGTGACGCCGTTAATGACTGAGTAATTAAGTTTCTTTCGGCAGCAAGAATTGTGTGATGGAGTGTGCAACATTCGGTTGAGTTTTGAGTGGAAAAAGCACTGCGATGGTCGTAGTCATCCTCTGGCTCTGCTCCTCTCTGCAAAGAGAAGTGGAATTGTAGCAAAACGCTTGTTTAAATCGACTAATGGACTGCATTAGCTAGCTGACCACAAACCAAGAGTACTCTCGAGAATATTCCACTTCCGCTGACTGAAGAGATCTGGAAGATGATTCGACCTGACTACCGTATTGTAGTCTGATCTGTGAGCTGATGTCACTTGACGCCTCTTTCGCGCCATTAAACTGTCGCATCGAGAGCTTCTCGCAATGAATTATTCCTGCAGAGTTTGAGAACCCGAGAAAAACGGATCGTAAATTATTCGGGTAGAATGAGACGGTGTGAGAACCAAATGGATCGATCCCACAATTCGCAATTCGTCGTTGACTATATTCTATTTTTGTATTTATGCTAGACAGTGTAGCTCGCAAGTATGATGTGTACCCGGAAGATCCTGGTGCGATGTTTTCTCAGAAATTGGTAGTGCAATGTATCAATTGTGTTGAAAAAATTGGTAGTGACAGTTCGATGTGAAAGATACGTGAGAAATTCTCATTTAGAATGGGAGGAATGACCATGTATGACGCTATGTTCTTTAAGGCAGCTTAAAAGAACAGGGAAAGGAATGCAGGGCGGCGAGGGTCTACCAGATGATGAGTGTGCGAAGGATGTGCAGATATTGGAGTTCAAATCTTCCTAGGCAATGCCTTGCTTCTCTAACCTTCGATAGACCGTCCTGAAATGGGAGAGGCTTTCTTCTCTTGTTAGCCCTAAATAAGGAAATGGCGCAGAGGAATGTTTTGGGGAGCTAATGGGATTGGTGGGAGAGGAGGTTGCAGGAATGGAGAAGAGTGCATTAGCAAGTGATCGAAGATCGAGGAATGCAAACAACAAGGAGTAGGGATGGAATACCCTGCACATAAAGGGTGCACAAAAAACTGGGGTCAAAGTATTGAAATGGTGCGCGGAAAATAAATTTGATTACGGTATGCCTGATCTATGGTTGTGTCTAAATTGATTGGACTATATCAACTACAGGAGGACATTACACTGCGAGAACTTTACATTACGAGGACATTAAGATGGGAAACGGACAGAAAGATACTTGGTAGATGGAAAGTGGACTATTGAGATACTGTAGGGGTTCAATGCGGAGAGGCTGCGTAGACAGAGGTTAAGGTCAACATATGAATATTTCCAATAACATTTTTTTGAAAAAAACTGATACAGTTGTAAGGAAAGAAAAGAACTTGCAACTTTATTGTATTTTACAGTCGGACAGTGGACCATCGGGATACGCGAGCGAGTGGTCTCATCAGTTGGCGGAGGCTGCAGCAGCACTCGAGACGGCTGCAGCCACTGCAGCATGGTGGAGGAGGGAGAGCAACGCGAGCGTGAGTGAATGGAGGGTATAGAAGCTTGCACAACGTTGAAGCGAAATGAAGAACGATAGATAGCTTATGGCTATTAGTTTCACGTTTGCGCATTTAGCAAAGACAAGCTAGTGATATTACCACAAAATGTTTCATGAATAGATGCAAATGGATGTATATTTTACATCTCAATATTTATTGTTGAGTAATACAATTAAAGTTGGCCCGCACACTGCACAAGCCCCGTCGGCTGCTCGTGTGGAGTGGAGGATCGTGGAATGGAGCGAAAATCGAGGGAGGTCAGCAATTCAATTGTTTCCTTCTCATCTTTTCTAACTGCAAGGGTTGTTGATAGGTATCCAGTAGGCCGAATAAATGCCATTGCACCCAATTTTAGAGATATGTGTTCGGACAGGTTCCCAATAGGAATTCGTTATGTGCATCGAAATGATTGTTGTGAGATAAGTGGTGTGCGGTTGAAGGCAACATGCAAAAGCATTACAAAATATTGAAAGTGTGTGTGAGTTAAAAACAAGACACACTCCCCGTGCAGGTCTACTTTCGGTGGTGGCTCGCAGCGCGGGAATTCTCTCCGCCAGATACACGCACGTCCTCGTCTTCAACGACATCATCGTATTCGCTACGGTACCTTATTTTCCGTATTATTTTTTCCTGAGCTTAAATGATAAAAGTGCACTAGGTCGGAAGAGAACTATGGCGTCATTACGCCTTTAATAGATCAAATGCGGCATGATATCATAGTTCTCGTGCGATCTAGTGCCAAAAATGGTATGCTACAAATAGGCAATGCTGTTCACCCCCGCATTTTGAGAAATAGTAATGAAAATCGTTGCTGCCTGGAACAAGCAATGGTGCGTGAAACACTAATTGCGAAATATATGTTTTGGGGAATATTTTTATCCAGAAGTGAATTTGGCAGCATTACGTTAACTATGAAGTAACGTAGTATTTGTATAGCGGATTAAAGCTTCTACAGATCGCCATTTTGCTGCCCAAAATGTCATGACAACCATAGTAGCGGAGAGGAGAAGGGAGTATTCCCTGTGATATCAGAGTTTCCATTAGACTATGTCTCATTTTCACCTGCCCATTCCTGTAGTCTGTTAATATATTTCTGCGTCTGATTGCTTTAATAGTAGATTGATTGCAGCGTAATTCGGACCAGCGTTTCCCGACGCAACTCGTGTGGATGAGTGAGAAGAAGGAAGAGAGCGGAGAGAAGAGAGGTGAACTCTTCTCAGTTTACCTTATTTTTCTTTTTTCGAAAATTATTTTTTAATCAATGCAGACAACACTTTATGTACAATCTGATCTCGAATACGGGCATGATCACTCCCTTGAAGTGGCATGCCTCTTTCAAGTCTAACTGGCTCGCAATTGGGCATACGAAATGGAATTAATCTGAGGGTTGGCGCTAGCACAAAATGTAGTGAATGTACTGTCAGTTGGCAGGGAAAAGGGAAAACTAAAGGTTGAATGCAGTCCTTCACGTGGATACTCCGGACGAGAAGTTCGACCTGGAGTTCTCCAGTAAGGAAGAAAGGGTGAGTGAGGGGAAGACAAGGAGTTCATTGCTATGAGTCGGGTCTTTGCAGATTTTAGTATTAGGTTGTCCGGAAAGTCTTTGTGTATTTTTCGAAACTTTATTTCTTGGGGAAGAGAAAAGCAAACGTTCAATAATACCTTTCCTCATTATTGACAATATGTGCCCAACGTACCTGCAATGTATGGATCCCCTCCCTTTAGAACCCACACGGGCGCGAATCAAAGTATTGCTTGAAAGCATACTCGAGTCTTCCAGGGTAATTGAACGACCTATCTCTAAGAACATAGGCCAGGTCTGCGAAAAGCCAGTAATCAGACGGGGCCATGCCAGGAGAATACGGGGGGGGGGTGAGGGAGAACCATCCATCCATATCCAGCCAATTCCTGTTTGACTTGATTGGAGACCTGGGGACGGGGAAATTTTTGCTGAATATACACTTTCTTGTCCTTCAGCCTTGAACGATCGACTTCCAAATTCAAATGCTGTAGTTATGTGACGTACTTGGCCTCGATAATTGTCATGCCCTCAGGGAGTAGCTCCGAGTAGATCACGCCATCCGCTCCCCACCACATTACCAGCTTGTTTTTCTTGGGGTGCAGGTGAAGTTTGGGGACACCCTGCGGGGTCTCTCCTTCTCCAACGAACTGGGCTCTGCTGTGGTTGTTATCATATAGGACCCACTTCTCATTCCCCGTTATGAGCCGTTCCAGACATCGATCCCCACCTTGGAGAATGAGGATAGTAATGGAATCATCGACTCGACGGTCTCGGCTGGCTTGGTTCAGATCATGGGATATGAATCGACCGATTAATTTCCTCCTTTCAAGAGATCTCAAGCATTCCCTGACAGTGCTATGGTGGACTCTAAGTGCAATAGAAATTTCACGGGCAGTTTGAAGTGGGTCCGTTTCAACAGCTTTCTTCAAATTCCCAAAATGCAACGAACGCGGTCTACCAGATCGAATCCATTCATTGATTGAAAAGTCGTCTTCTTCGAAGCGATGGATCCAATTCCTGAAGGTGATGTAGAGGGGGCATGTGCATTATAAACATTCTTCAGTAGGGTCTCCGAATCCTTCATCGTGGTATAGGATAGAGTGATGTAAAGCAGAACATGTCGCAAGTGGGTGGCTCCAGGAACATACATCATTGCTCTACTGGAGCCTGACTGAAGGGAAAGGAATGGGGAGTTGCTTACTATAACGGCCCCTCACTGTTTGTTATTTACTAGGAATGAGAGAAATCCAAAGTGCATTAGGGACGAGCAGTGTTAAAACAAAACCATACACAAAGACTTTCCGGACAACCTGATAATTCACAGTTTTTGTTATAAAATTCAAACACTGTTCGAGACTCTCTTTAAACTCAATATAAATCGCTAGAAAAATGAATTCAATTTTCGATCCTATGTTTCGAAAGTCTTTAATCTTTAATCTGTCAGGATACCTTCAAGCGTCGCACCTCTTTTTGGCACTGGAGCAACTTCGTAGTGGAATCAAAGGCATGTTCTTGTTTCATTCATATTTCAAGGGTGATCGTACCTGGTAGATTAGTGTCACCGTAGGTGAGTAACTGGTCCCATCTTTGCGCATCTCTTTCTTGCCAAATTGCTCTAACAAGATCTTGTAAGATAAACGAGCTTTTTATAGACACGCTATTTATATTTTATTGCATTTTGGCATGCTAATTTTCAGTAACGTTGTTTATAGAAAGTCAAAGCAAACATTTTAGTTAATGTATTGATACAACATGAACACCTACTGAACAGTTCCCACGTGACTCACATAGGCTCGTTATCCCCATGATTCAGTGCGAGAGATGAAATGTCACCTCGCCCTTTCAGACCCCTCTCTCCCTCTCCACTTCTCCTTCCTCCTCCTCCGCCCCTTCCTCCTCCCTCGTCCTCGCCGATCCTCCAGCAACACGAAGAGCCGACCGCTTTGTGTTCGCCAAGACTGGCGATGTTTACTCGGGAGAATGGAGGAATGGAGTACCGCACGGAAGGTTGGGAAAGGATACTGTAGAACGGGATCGAGGGAGGGAACAGTGTTAAAGTACATTTCTGGAGAATATTTAATTCCGAAAACTTTCGGACAGTTTTGGGATGACCGAAATGGAGGTCTTTTGTTAAAAATTTCGAAGGCATATTGGAATGAAGAAGAAAAAGAAGAAGAAGAAGAATATTCATTGAAAAAAGATATGGTTAAGGTCTCGGAATTACGACATCTAATGAAGATGTGATGACCGGAGCCATCGATTGGCTGGTGTGGCATGTCATGTCCCTGACGCGCCTTTTTTTCTTTTGTTGCCTCACAGCATGAGCAGATGCAATTGCGAGATCCCTATCTACTTGCTCGTTTCCCCCTCGGTTTTTGTTGTTCCCTGCCCCCTCTCATTTCCGCACTCACTCTCTCCCATTCCCCATCTGCCTTGCCTCAATTCACATGTGCGCGATGACTGACTCGAGTCCTTTCCACGTGACATTGAACAATAATCCATCAAATCCCTTTGTCGATCAGTCCTAATTGACCCCCCTCTCTTCTTCCTTCTCTTCAGTACCCTCCTTTAGACCTCGTGATCCCCTCTCATCCCCTGGATAGTCTCCTTTCTCACAGCTCACAGCATGGGTCTCTTTGGTATGGGATGCTTCCGATCCCAAAGTACCAATTGTGATCCCTAAGCCCACAATAGAAGAGGGATTAGGGGGTTGACCTAGAGAAGACTGGTGTCAGATCGGTTGATCCTGGCCACTGGGGTCGCTCCCCTCCCTTCTCCCCCCATCTAATCGGCTCCCTCCCCTTCTTTCTCCCTCGATCGCTGGACCTCCACACCCGGCCTCACACTGTAAATCTCCATTGGCGCGCAAACCCTCTGCTGTCTGTCCGCGTCTCTCTCCCACTCAAGTCAGCCTTCCTCTCTCTCCTTCCCCTCTCTCCCTGCCTCATTCATCCTCCCATTCACATTCGAATCACCACCCTCGCGTTCTTCTTTCTCCTATTTCGTCTTACTTGCCACTGATCGCTTTTCTGATTTACCTAAATTCGTGCTCTCCAGACCGTGGAAATGTCTCTTCCCGCTCACTACTTCACTGGATCTGCTTCTGATGCTGTTGCTGATCCCTCCGCGTCCTCGTCCATTCATCCCGCCGTGCTGCAACATCTTCTGCAGCAGCAGGCAATTCAGCAACAGCAGTTGCTGCTCCAGCTGCAGGGAGGCGCGGCCGCAGCCGGCCTCGGCAGCTACTCACCGGCTGCAGCTTCGGCTGCACCTCCGCTGTACGCAGGGGCTCCTCTGATCCAGCAAACGGCGACAGTCCCCTCACTGGCTTCCCTGCCCGTCATTGGACCGATGGTGCGAGCGGAGACTGCCTCGTCGACGTCTGCCACCTCTTCGACGGAGAACTTACACTCACAGCCCGCTCCCTCACCTTCAACCTCCCAGTCGACGAGTGGAGAACAGAAGGATTCCGTACGTCTCCACATCTCCAACATTCCTTACAAGTGGAGGAACGATGACCTACAGAAGCTCTTCGCCGCCCATGGAGAGGTCAGTTGCCTGCTTATTTTAAACTCAATCGTGCAATGATCTAACTCTTTATGTAAGGAAGTGCTTGAATTGGAAAGAGTGATCATTGCTCGAGTGGTCTGTTTGATTTCGAATAGGTTGGCCAATAGTAGTAGATTGCATGAGATGGCACGGTTTGATATGGTATTGCTTGTTTAGAGGAGGTTCCGCTGCTATTTGGTACATGCTTTATATATGCACGTTTACTCATCGACGTTTTAATCCTGCGAAACCCGACGAATAAGTGTTGCTTGTGGATAAGCTATGTGCGAACCGTGCCAGGCAATGTGCTTTTACTGAATCTCTAAAATAAAATAAAAACGCATTAGATTGATCGATAACTACTAGGCGTGTGTTTTTCCTCCATTCGCCTGTTAATTTAGCTTCTAATCTAAGATGAACGAGAGAGACATTGCGAATGGAGGAAAGTGGTGGTCTCGTGTGTGGGGGGCGTGTGGTCAATGCATGGTATTGTAGGTCATCGAAGCTGAAGTCATCTTTAATGACCGTGGATCGAAGGGCTTTGGCTTCGTGACGATGGCTAACAAGGAGGGGGCGGATGCAGCCAAGGCGGCCATCAACCTTAAGCAGTTCGATGGCCGTGTCGTGGAGGTCAATGGAGCCACTGCCAAGATGTCCGGAAAGCAGAAGGCGAAGGTGCTGCAGGGCATGCAGTTCCCTTACCTCCAGAACCCCCATCTCCAGCTCGCCCTTATGAGCCAGCCGCCACCCCCACTCCCCCTGATGCAGCCGGCTGCAGCTGTCGCTGCGGTAGACCCGCAGCAGGCAGCACTGCAGCAACTGCTCGCCGCCCAGGCCATCCTTGCCCAATATTCCCAGCAGCAGATGCTGCAGGGACTGCAACCTGCCCTCCAGCAGCAACAACCGCAGCAGTATATGCTGCAACAGCAGATGGGCCTCGCCCAGCCGTACGCAGCATCATTCGGCCTGGATAAGCAGCAGTCGAGATTGGCAGAGGAACTCGCTAAGCAGCGATACCGACCTTACTAGGCCATTGCTCGTAATAAATTATCATGATCTCATCTTTCACATCAATTGATTTGTTTGTACATATCAATGTCATTCTCCCATAACAATGAATTATATTGCTACGATCTCCGACTTCAATTACTCTCACTGCTTTACTTGATCTTGCATGTCAGTCGACTGATTAATAAATAATGTGCGATGGAAATGTGATTGAGCGTGATAGCTTTGGTGAACAGCGTTTGCTGGGTTTTTCGGTATGGTATTCGTGGTGGAGAAGCGAGCAGTCTGGTTCTGTGAAGATTGAATGAGAATATCATAATAAGAATTCTAATATTATGGAAGATAAATAACCAGGAAAAGTTCTGAGTTATTTGACCGTAATGGACAGTAGCAATGAAAATCCAAGAATCCGAAACATTAACGATATGTGAACTTGAACAAGATTTTCTACATGGAGGGGAGATAGGAGAGGGGAGAGGGATTCGATGTGAAGAAGGGATCTTTAACTCATGTGATTGTAGTGGCTGTAAGAAGTCATCCGTCTGCACGTACGACGGCACCTTCGTCGATGGACTTCCCCACGGGTGAGTGGAGAGAAGGAGTAACCTACACTAAAATCAGGGGAATCTGATATTCTCGAATTAAAGAAGTTCAAATTCTACGAATATCATGATCTTTTTTCTGAGAAGTTAGGAGGTTTTATTATTTTATCCAGATTCGGTGTATTATCGTTGCCAGAGGAAGAGCCGCCTTCCAATTCGACAGGGGCGCTCTTCTATGTGCCACGAGAGGCCACGGATGGAAGAGGTCGGTAAATGCCTGAAGGCAATCTAATAATGGTGGAGTGACCTCCAACGATGTCCTTGCATAAAAATACACTGAAGCTGATATTAATGACATTCCGTAGGGATCCCTCTGAAAATTCACATGTGCAGCATGAGGCATAATTCTTGCCTGGATCATACTCTAATTTTTCCAGATGCCGATAAGGAACTCGCGCAGAAGAAGTGCACTGTGATCAGGGGTAACTTCGAGCGAGGGAAGGCCAGAGGGCTGTGTAGGATAGAGTGAGTTCTATTGTCAGTGACAATGCCATTTAAATCTAGCTTAATATCAATCATATTTTATCAATGAAGGAGGTGTTTGATTCGTATTCACGTGCAAACGTAACTCATTTCTGTTCAGTTCTCCGTCGGGAACGGTGTACAGGGGGTACGTGGAGGAGGGAGTGCCGCATGGATTCGGAGAGGAAATGAGGACGGAGGAACACTACATCGGTGAGGAGAGGGATACTGTGTAGCAGCCGTGCTACATTGAAGAATAATTTTTTAATGAATATATTTGTTGGATAATTGTTTTAGGTTTCTTCTCTCGAGGGAAGCCACACGGATATGGTGTATCCAGTAGTCTCAACGAGCATGGCACAATCAGTGAGTCCATTTTTACTATCCTCTAAATTCTAATTATGATATCCGGGTTTTACCTTTGATCCACGAGTCAATCGATCGATATTCTATCCATTCTATCTTCAGGATGCAAGTACCTGGGGGTGTTCGAGGAGGGATCCATGCATGGGGAGGGCGTCTTCATGGATGGGTGCGGAGCCTACTGCGAGGGAGAATTCAAGGCCGACCAATTGAAGGTATTCCGCTTAGTTATAGATCATATTATTCGAATTCATCGCTTGAATAGACGCGCGATAGATAGATAATTTTTTGATGGTATGGAGAAAGGTGGACGAATAATTTGTTTGCAGTAATTATAGGTTTTTATCGATATTGAGGCAGCTATGTCAGTTTGCTTATATTATTCAAACTCGTTACGATTAAATCACTTTATATTCCGTCGTGCATGAAAATATACTAAAAATGTGAAGTGTTATTCATTGTTCCCATTGCAGTCAGGTCGACTGCAGTGTCCCCCTCCAGAAGGGACGAAGGGAGGAGGATTCACCATTGAGTACAAGGGAGAATTCAATGGGTGGAGGCATGCCTTGGGAAAGGTGAGACTCATCAATTCACCAAAGATACCTATTTTTGGCAAACAACATTTTTTTGGAAATAATTTGATACATATTATTTTTCTCGAGACTGAAATACGACGCATTTCCTAGCAAGACGATCTATTATGCTCGATGTGTTGCAGGGAACTCTGGACGTTTCTCCCACTCTTCGGATCACGGGCAGATTCAACTACGCCATACTTGGAGATGATGGTCAGTAATTCGTGGCAAATATTGAATAACTATTAAAAATACAAAAATACAGTGCCGCACGGTCTCCTCCCAGACGAGAGCGGCACGGCGTGGCGCTGCGGGCCGCATTAGGTCGCATCCCTCCCAGAGGCAATTCAAAGTGTGTATTTTTCGCTGAATTTTTGGATGTGGGTTCTTCTGATAACCATCAACCGATCTGCGAAATCTACGTTTAAAAATATTCAGTTTGAGTCACCGTTCAGGTGGGTCATCCTTGGAGTCCCCTCTCATTCCCTTCCCTCATTTCCCTACAACACAGCTCATTAACCTGAATAAAGAGGAATGGTATCGTAGGGAAATGAGGGGAGGAGATGAGAGAGACTCCAAAGATGACCAATCCGAACAGAAGCTAAAACTGAATATTTTGAAACGCAGATTTCGCAGTTCGATTGGTTGTTGTAAGAAGAACTCAAAGCCGAAAATTCAGCGAAAAATGAACACTTTGAAGTTTATTAGGGAGTGATGCGACCTAATGCGACCCGCCGCGCCGCGCCGCGCCGCTCTCGTCTGGGAGGAGACCGTGCGGTACTGTAGAATTTCTCTAGTGAACTTCACTGCACAATAAATTTTTTCCCTGTGTATCGTGGTAAAGGGTAGTCTAGTGATTACGAAGACCCATGAATTTCAACTAACAGTTTCCATTTTGCAAAATGCTTCATTGCCCTTGACTTTTCCGCATTTAGAAGTAGCGTCGCCAGAGTTTCACGCGTTGTTGCAGGATCGATAAAGAAGACTGAGGATGCAGACATTCTCGAGGCGAAGATCGAAACGAGAAAAGCGGGAGATCGAGTCAGGGAGGTCTTCCACGGGTCAGTCATTCAGCCGATTCTTCTTTTTTTGTGATATCACGCCTCTCACCAGAGAATCGAAATAAAATCGTCATTCTTGGGAATGGAACGAAAATCATCAAATGTGTTCTACCCGTGTTTGGTCATCCTGAGGCATGCCTAATTGACCCCCAAAGCCTCATTGTACAAACTTCATTTCATTTTCCGGCTCCCTACATCATGCCTTATCTCGGCATCACTCACTTTAATAGATCGTATCGCGCTTATATTGGGGTGTCCAGAAAGTTTTCGGAATTTTTTTTCGGAGGAACGTATACTCCACATTAACGATTGTCCATCACAAATGCCAACACTATTGAATAGAGCAACCATTGCCCAATCATACATACCATGGAATTTTCATCAGCCGTTTTCGCCTGGTTTTAACAAACGTTATTGGATACTGGAGTCGCCCAAAATCACGTTTTAGTCTATAATATTTTTGCTGCACAGGAACGAATGGGTTTGATACCTCTAACTTACTAATTTTAAAGTACAAGATCCCACAATTCTTTAAATGGACTTCACTTGTGCCATTAATTTGTAGTTATTTATCGCTAGCACTCATTACTGATCATACTTAAAACAAAAGCAGAGATTCTTTCTTTGTGCGATCAATTCGAACCCTATTTTGAATATGCGCTAATTGGAGATATTTTGTGGTACTCCATGTTACGATGTGCATATAACATTTGGCGAGCTAAGGAGGATATATAATATCAATTATTTGTTTGATCATGAAATTTCATCGAAAATGTTGAAATTGTGATTCAGAATTTTTGAAATATTTTATTGTTGCAGATAGAAAAGTTGACCGATTCCTTCCAATTTTTTTATATATATTTAGTCATTCATGCATTATAAAACTGAGAAGAAACTAGGATAATTTCGTTAAGAAGAAGCCTTTCGCAATAAAATAAATATAGAAGAAAACGTGATTTTGGGTGACTACAGTATCCATTACATAAACTTTTGTTAAAAACAAGGGATAACAGCTGATGGAAATTCCATGGTATGTGAGATAGGGCAATGGTTACTCCATTCAATAGTATTGGCATTTGGAATGGACGATCGTCACTGTGGAGTATACGTTCCTCCAAAGAAAATTCCGAAAACTTTCTGGACACCCCAATATTTGGAGATAGAGCAAAAGTTACATCTGAGTGACCCCCACTCATTTTTCGAGCTCTATCGATCGATATAGTTCATTTTGTCTGTAAGTTGATTTTAACAATGATACACATAATGTCAATTTTCTCAAAAGTGTAGGTAAAGAAGCAGCTGGTTTTTTCGCATATTGTAGATTTTTCCCAGCGCTATCGAATGAGTGGTTTGTTTAAAAAATACGGGTACTAGGGTTAGAGTTAAGGCCTTTTTACCTTTTCCATCAATTTGAAGTTATTTTTCAACAGTAAAGTTGGGTGATACTCGATCATTCTTGACTGAACGAGCAGTGAGAGCGGTCTGTAGCGCATTGCAATATGAAGAAAAATAGATTCAAATGATGTGAAAGCGAAAAAAGGCCTTAACTCTAACCCTAGTACCCGTATTTTTGGAACAAACCACTTATTCGATAGCTCAGGAAAAGCCTCACAACCTATGGGAAAATTCGCTGCTTCTTTACCTACACTTTGAGAAAATTAGCCCACTGTGTGCAACTGTTAAAATCGACTTTCAGACAAAATGAGCTATTGGGGTGTCCGGAAAGTTCGTATAATTTTTTGTTTTTATTTTTTATTCAATGCTTTACAATTCTCAGTGACCAATGTATGCCCCCTTCTTTCTCACTACCTCCCTCCAGCGATTGGGCAGGGTCTCGATTCCTCTCTTCCAGAATGCGGGTTTCTTCGAGACCGCCCAGTTCACGAAAGCCCTCACAACTTCATCTCGATTCTTGAACTTCTTTCCTTTGCAGAAGTCAGAGAGAGAGCGGAAGCAGTGGTAGTCGCATGGGGAGAGATCCGGGGAATACGGTGGATGGGGAATCCTCTCGATCTTCAGCTCGTCCATTTTCTTCTGGGTCATCTTCGCTCGATGTGGGCGAGCATTGTCCATCAGAAGAAGAATCTTGCCCTGGTTCAGGAGTCTGGGAGGGACTCTGATCGCGACATCTTCCAGTTGTTCAGAGAAGAGGTCGGCATTGATGCTGGTGCCAGGGGCGAGGATCTCCCAGTAGATGGGACCGAGCACTGAGAAGAAGAAGCAGAGGAGTTCCTTCTTTCCGTGCTCTTCCATCTTCGGGACAGGCGTGGGCTTCTCATCTGCATCCACCCATTGCAGTCTCCTCACAGGGTTATCGTACGTGATCCACTTCTCATCTGTAGCGATGATGGAATTGACCCATCGAAGATTGGATCTACGATGGAGTAATTCCCGACATTCTTGAACACGATTTTTCAGCTGTTCGGGGGAGAGGTCATGGGGAATCACTTGTGGGAGTTTCGGCTTCTTCCCAGATCGATGGAGGATATCGGACACCGTTGATCTGGGAGTACCAGTATCCTTCTTCAACTCACGCACACTGGCCATGGGCTTGCGCTTCAGTGTGCGGAGAACGAGAGGCTGATCGAGGGAGGGAGGGCGTCCAGAGCGGGGTTGATCATCGAGGCCAAACTCCCCTTTCTTGAAGCGGGAGAACCACTTATAGCAGAAGGGTATGGAGGGGGCGTCAGCTCCTTCCGACTGGGCCAGGGCAGAGTGGGCCTCCTTCACGGATCGGCCAAGACGGTAGTAATGAAGTAAAACTGCTCGGAGGTAGAGATGGGAGTCCATCACAAGAACCAATGTACCAACTAGGAGACTGATTAAATCCTCTCACTACTCAACGTCAGAATGATGCAATACATTGTTGACAAACAGATTGCGCAATCACTACATTTGATCGCGAACTGACTTTTTTCCGAAGCATTATACGAACTTTCCGGACACCCCAATACATAGATCGATAGAGCTCGAAAAATGAGTGGGGGTCACTCAGAGGGCTATTTCCGCATATCTTTCACGAGAGGCGTGAAATGAGCCCTCAAATAAGGAGGTGCCGAGATCCGACCCGATGCAGGGACCTCCAAAGTGAAGTCTGCACAATGAGACTTTGGGGGATTGTTAGACATGCCTCCGGATGCCCAAATCCGGTTAGAACTCATTTCATGATTTTCCCTTCATTCCCTGGCTCAGCTCGATTCTCTCGTGAGAGGCGTGATATTCGGGTTTGTATTGTTTGCGATGCTTAGTTGGAATGTTTCTACAAAATCAGTAATAACATTGATCAAATGTATTTTTTTGCCTAAATTGTCCATCTCATTTTATCTCTTCCTTTCAGCGAGGGTCCTCGTATCGAGCACTACTCGGAGGCAGAGGACGAATGGAGTTGGAGACCGCTGGTGGATCTCTTCCTCAAGGAGGAACTGGGCACGGAGAGGACAGGGAAAGCGAGGGAGGGAAGTGCGGGACAAGGTAAATACGCATTATTTTATGCTCTTTTATCACCATTGCGAATTACTAAATCTCTCGATTGTTGAAGATTCTTGCGTTTAGTTTACACTGGGATGATCGAAAGGTACTCCATTGCAGAGATCGAGATGGACTCACTTCGGGATGAGAATGACGACAGTGTGAGAGAAGCATGGAGGAGAGTGGAGATGGCCATCGAGAGAAGGAGAAGAAGAGGAAGGAGTACAGAGGAGAGAGGAGGAGAGGAGGAACATGAAATAGAGTGAGTTCATGCAGTTTATGGGAATGTTGGATGAGTGGCAAGATGAAGCAGTAATCTGAAGCAGAAATCATGTGGTTAGCCTAAGATGATCTAAGATTGTTCATTTTCATCAGTGATATTGATTGCAGTTTCTCTCACATCGCCTCTGCTGCGGATCTCCGTCCATGGTGCTCCGGGTACCATTCAATGGTGAAGAACCAGTGGAAGGCAGCCATCGCCGACCCCGCCCATCCACTCTCACGATTCGCCCACACGTGGGTGCAGATATATCAGGTACGAGGAATGAAATGAGAGGCTTTTTAAAAATAAAAATATAGGAACAATTTTTGTTTTATCAGAGAATCAAAACAATCGGTGATTGACTAAGAAAAATGATATTGTCGTACCTTTCATTGCCTTCATCCAATTTGTGACCTCTCTTCACTTGAGAATCTCAAAATTAAAATGAGTTCATTCTCAGGCTAGTTATGGAGGCACGATGGGTGCCCATCGATGCGTGCACGAGAAGGCGGCCAGTGAACTGAGACTCATCCTATTCTCCGTCCATGCAATACTCAGGTAAATTATTTATGAGAATGGAACACATACTGGATCGACCAATCAATAGTTCATATTTTGCAAGAATTTAAAAAAAATCATCTTGTCTGCTAGTATCATGGTAGCAATATATGGCACTTGGTCGGAACATGAGTTTATGAATATTATTAATTGGAACATTAGTAATTGATATGCTTTGAGGGTGCTCTTTCCCAATCTTCCCGCGAATCCGTTCGACCCAATTCCCGATGAGGAGGATGCAGAGACACCCCCTACCATCGGCAGTCAGGAGGTGGGAAAACTAGTCAGACGTATTCTTTGGATGTGATTCATGAGATATTGAAATACTTTCTTTCCCTGAATCATGTATACCTATACTAAAGTTAGTGTAAAAGTGGTATTCTCTTGCAGACTCTCTTCACAGTCGATGCTCTCTCTCTTGTGGAGACGGAGAGGGCGGGAGTGAGCAGTGTGGAGAGCGAGACTGCCAGCGTCAGAAGGTGCGGTAGTTGATCTTTTATCGATTTTTATCTTTTTTGTCGCTTCTAAACCCTCCATTTAAATAACGATATTATTTATCGGTTGAGGATACTAATGTAATTATTAATGTTTTATTTCAGTATCTCGTCAGCAGTCTCTGCCCTTCTTCCTCCTCCTCCAGTTATCTCCTTCCTCTACGATCACTTCTTCGCTCGTCTCCATCCCGTCCTCATGCCTCTCTACATCGTCGCCTCTGCGGAGTTCGACGACGTCTACTGGTGAGAACTGTTGATTTATGCTCTAGTCGGCATGAAAACACAAAACATTGTCAAAACGTTGTGTTCGTTGTGTTATTCATTTGAGGTGTTAACTGTGTAGTGTGCACAGAGCAAGTTCATTTAACTGTTTGTTAAAATAAAATAATATGAGACTATAGGGCGAAGATCCTTTGTCTCAACGCGCACACGGACGTCAAGTTGCTCCAGTTCCTCGGAGTGCCAGAGTGAGATCGGTCTTTGATCTCTAAAGCTTTAGTCATACTTAGAATTTGTCTGATGTACCCTACAGTTATGTTTTTGTGTTCAGAATGTTTAATTCAAATTAACTATGTGCCTCTTGTATTTACTATTGACTCTCTGTCGCTCTCAGGTGTATCTGGCCGATTGACCTCGAGAATCAACAGGACAGGAATGCGGCGCTCATTTGCAACAACGCGAGATTCCGCTTCTACGAGAGTGCGATTAAGATGCTCCAGGTGGGTGGAAGATGACAAGACGAGGATGACATTTTTGGAAAGAACCGAAAAATATATAGCTGCAATTCAAAAACGGGGTACTAGAAAATTCACATGGGTTTCACCCAATGGGCGCACTAAGAACGAGATAGACTACATTCTGTTCCCAAAGGGTCTTCGGGTGCTGGATGTGGGAGTGGTTAATCGGTTCGACTTCTCGTCCGATCATCGATTGGTTAGATCTACCATATCATTCTCATTCAGATTTCGTCGTGGTTGCAATAGACCGGCAAGGGGGGACTCGCACCTCAACAACGATTTATTTAAATTCAGCTTAGGCATAGAATTGAAGCGCAGAGGTGCGAGCTTGGATTACGGTAACGTGGTCTCGGCAGTGCAAGAAGCGGGGAGAATTTCAACATCGTTCAGACCGCCGGGCAGTAGGTTATCCCAAAAGACCAGGGATTTGTTGATTCGTAGGAGGGAACTAAAAATGGACGCGGTGGGGGTTCCTCGAGTGGAATGGTTACTTATCAACAGGGCGCTTAGGGAGTCGTTTAAAAACGACCGGGATAAATCCCTCCTTTCCTACGTAGACGAGGCCATTGCGCTTGGGAAAAGTTACAAAAGGGCAACTAGAAATTTAGCAATTGGGAGGGATAGAATTTCACGCATTAGGGACGGTAATGGGAACTTAGTCTTCACTCAAACGGGCATAGAGGAGGCATTCAAATCTTTCTACAATGCTCTCTATAGTGGGGATGGAGGGGTTGGATACCGCGAGGAGATAGCAAGGGATCCTTTCGTTCCCATCGTAGAAGCCGAAGTCGTTCAAATACTTCGGTATTTCAAATCAGGCAAAGCTCCGGGAAGGGATGGTATCACAGGTGAAATGCTCCGAGTGGGGGTAGATCAGTTAGTTCCCACTCTCACCAATCTCTTTAACAACATCATTTTGGGTTCTATTCCTCTGGGATTTGGGGATTCTCGCACAATTCTTCTACCAAAATCTGGGGATCCAACTCTTACAAAAAACTACAGACCTATTAGTCTGCTTCCTGTTTTGCAGAAAGCGCTAACTGGGCTGCTCAACAAGAGGTATGGATCGGTACTGGATGGAAATAGAAGCTGGGAACAAATGGGATTCAGACGTGGTCATTCCACAGTTGACGCTATCCACACTCTAAAGTCTGTCATTGCTCACTGTGTCGACTATAGGCTGCCGATCTATCTGCTTTTTGTAGACATTTCGAAGGCCTTTGACAGTGTATACACGGAAGCGGTGTTCAAGGCGATAGAGTTAGAAGGGATTCCCTCGGAAGTCGTTTCTTTCCTCGCAAGCCTTTCCCAGGAAAGTAGAAATGTGGTGGTGGTTAATGGCAAGGAGGTCAACATAAAGGTGGGAAGGGGTGTGCGACAAGGTGATTGTTTGTCACCTAGGCTATTCACTGCGGTTCTAGATATGGCACTCCGTCGGCTAAATTGGGCAAATAAGGGAGTAAGTATCAATGGTCGGTTTCTGTCCCATATTCTTTTTGCTGATGATGCCGTTCTCATTTCTCACGATGAACGACAGATTCAGACGATGGGAAGGGAATTAGAGCGTGTACTTGCTACAGTGGGATTGGGTCTCAATGGCGATAAAACTGTCGGAATGAGTTCCAAGCCTGATCCAAGGGATGTAAGAATAGGAGGAAAAGTAGTAAAATTGCAAGATAAGGTGGTCTACTTGGGAAGCGCAATCGCAGTCAGCGGAAATGATGACTGTGAAATCACCCGACGCATTCAAGCTGGTTTTGGTGCTTTCCACAAACACCGCACTTTTCTTATCAACAAGGGTATTCCAATGGCACATAAACGTCGGCTTTTCAACGGCTGCATACTTCCCGCTGTGGTTTACGGTTGTGAATGTTGGGCGCTGACCAAAGCACAAATGAATCGATTATCGGTGGCTCAAAGAAAAATGGAACGTTGGATGGTTGGCTGTACTGTGCTCGATCATGTCTCTAATGAGAGGTTGCGAGATTCAACTAGAGTTCAGGACTTCGTTCGCACTGCTCAGAAAAGGAAATGGTTTTGGTTGCATAAGATCGCGAATGATGATTGCCGGAAGTGGAGCCGATCTGTGATCGAATGGATTCCGCGGAGAAAGAGGAGCCGCGGCCGCCCAATCACGAGATGGAGCGACTCTTTCCGCAAAGCAACAGGCCCAAATTTTCTCAATCAAGCACGAAGCTCTAACTGGAACACCATGCACATCAGAGCTCTCGCCTGATCTCCCGAGAATCTAATGACCTCTAGATAAATGTGTTAAAATCGTAAAATCGTCGTATAAAAAAGTTTGCTTGTCTGAAATTACTCGAGACATGAATATTGTTTATTTATGCAATCTTTTTGGTTGACAAGATTGGTTGATTAGTGTTTCAAATTGATTCTTGCAGAACATTCCCACTCAGCCGAATCCTCTGGAGAAGTTGGGCATTCTGGCGGAGACCTTTGTGGAGATGAATAAGGTGAGCGGGAGGGGAGAAGATAGTTTCCTAACAGCGTTTTTTGGAATTGTGCAAGGAATAAAAGGCAAACTCCAGTTGCTATTAAGTGTATGACCTTTGATCTCTGTCAGTGCGTCGAGGCACACGCGGATTCAAAGAAGCCTCTGTGGGAGGCGGACACCCTCATGCCCGCATTCATCTACGTCGTGGTGAGCTTTCACCAAATTCCACAAGCATAGAAAACGCTGTGAAGTGGATTTTATTTCAATTCAACTGGAACTTCTGAAAAGTAGAGCATTCTCTTAAATTGCAAGAATATAGTGAGTCTCTGGTTGAATGAGTACTCATTCGATGGTTTCCCTGCAGGTGCGTGCGAGTATCCAACACCTGGGGGCAGAGATCAGACTCATCGAAGACTTCACCTCGCAGATGCACAATGGTCAGTGCACCTTTCGAGTAGTTCAATTTAGTATGTATATTTTTTCCTCGTTCGGTGTTGGAACTGGTCTAGAATGCGCATAGCGCATGTATTAGAATATTTTGACTTTTGTTTTTTTCCAGGATAGTTTAAAATGAGTACTGCAGGTCCGATCGGGCCGATGTTCACATACCTCAAGAGCGCGTTTGTCTACATCTGCATGCTGACTGATCTGGCGTGAAGAGGTTGCATAGTTACGCCTCCCTCCTAGGGTGGCACGGTCGAGATCGGGATCGGGATATCCGCACCCTCTTCCCATCCTCCCTCACTCGCTCACCCCAATTTCGTGGGCGCGAGCCAAGCCTGCCAGTGGGCACGAAAATCCCGACATTGGGCGAATTTTTCGCGCCTCTCTCCCTCCCTTCTCTTGGACAGATCGGAAGTGATAGAGCGCCCTCCAAGGTGGGGCGAGTCATGAGAAGGGAAGGGGGAAAGGAGCGCGAAAAATTCGTACTATGTCGGGATTTTCGTGCCCACTGGCGCCTTTCCCCGAAATTTCATGGGGGAAGAGGGGCGCGGCCTCTCTAAAGAGCACGAGCGAGATGGAGATGGGAAGGGGTTCCAGAGGGGACGAAATTGCCGATCCCGATCGTGCAACCCTACTCGTTTACTGCCTCTCCTTGCATCGTTTATAATCGTCCGTCTCACATAATATTGTAAATCGGTAAAGTATCGTTTTATAATTTAGTTTAGACATAGATTCCATACGGAAAGAGTACCCGATGCTCAAGTGTCTTCGATGCCCGTTCTTATCCCAGTGAGCTGTTTACGTTAGAGAGCATTATAAGAAATGTATTGAAGAGATAGCTCTATTATAATTTGTAATTAACTTTTTTATGTAAATATTACTCCGATTGTTGCTTTATGCGCTAGACTTGCATACATAGATTCCCTTCTACGACATAATCACTTCTCCGTTGTGTGAACGAATTTACCTCAGAGTTTAGCTTTGGAACATTCATTCACTTTTTCCTCGAATGAACCTCATTAACTTGTCTAGTTTTTTCACGAGTTCATAGTTTGTAAAGTATCGTTCTATCATTGCTAATTCGTACTAGTAATATATAAAACATTTCCATTTGTCTCTGAATTGCATTACATAAGGGTGTCGAAGGAAAGCCTAATTTTGGTCAACCTATTATTAGGAGAACAATTCTCTCATTTTAGATTGTAAGCTGCAATTGGTGGTAAGAATAATGTTATTTAATGAAGCATTTCGCGAGATCTAAATCATGAGCGAATTTATGTGACCAATTTGTAATAACAACTATTGATTACTATTGTTGAAACTTAATCGGTAAGGCACGATCTTTTTTTTTATCTCCTGCAATTCCATTTCCATCTACACTTCTCTCGCACCTCTTTTCCTGCCTTGATTCAATTTGAGCCTGCGAGTACGCAGAAAGGGACAAAAACAATAAAAGTTAATTAAAGGAAGAGATGATAGGGCTCAAAGTCTACTCGTGCGTGTCAAAAGTTGGTCAACGACATTCAGAATTACCTCATTTTTAAGAATCGGAGTATTTTTTTATGCACTGTTGTAAATGCTTTCGCGTGTATTATCATCCATATCGTTTCAAGCGAGTGTGAATTTAAATTACTATTTGAGATGCCCCAATGTTCCGTCTTCGTTGGAAATCTCAACGAGAACACTTCGGAGACAGAAATACGAAGACTGTTCGAACAAGCCGGGCATCTGATCAAAGTAATGAACAATTGCGTTAGGATTATGTTTGATAATTCATTCGGGTTGATTCTCCCAGTAAAGATTCGATAGATCGTTGGTGTACCATTCATGTTCAAATTCTACCATTACCAGCACTCAGAAGAAAAGGACTTTGCTATGGCATACTCATGTAATGTGGGAATATCTTCGAATAGAAATACAGTCAACCCTTAATATTGCTGGGGAGGAATGAAAATGGCTGGGAGTTGCATTTATGTAACTAATAAGAGTGAATATCTAAGGTCTTTCTCGCCTTCGATCACTCAACGGGACGTCACAAGGGATTCGGATTCGTGACGTACTCGGATCAGAAAGCAGCTCGAGTGGCCATCGCAGTCTTCGACGAGTACGTCGTCGATGGAAGACCAATCAGAGTGAAACAACCACGAATATTGAGTGGTGTGCATTGTGATCATTTTAACTCATGAGTGCTATGGATCCACGTTATCATACGCATCGGTGCATTCGCAAAGTTTAGTGAGTCCATTCCAATAAAATTATAATTCATTGAAAAAATAAACAATGCACATTGAGCGATTGAAATACGTTATTATGAGGACTTCGGATTGTGATTATGAATATGGACAGCAGATATTCGGGAACTGAAGATTTCACAAAGTCACACACGATTTTGTTGCACAGTCTCGTCTTCTGAAAATATGATTAGTCGATTTTTTCTTAGTTTTCAGTGTACTTCCTTCTGTCCTCACCTTCTATTCTTCTCCGATGTGCCGCAACTCTGGAGGCGACAGATTCAGCAGCTGCGACTACTGCAGATGGTTCTGAAAATATAGCTTTCTTGAAGCATGTGGAAAGAAGTTCGCATTCAAGATAGAATTGGTGGACAGATTCTACTCTAGTCAGGAAATATCGGACCTGCATGTCTTCTTTTCCTAGATTGATTTGTAGATCCGTTAGACTCGGGAGACACGACAGAATCAGGAGAATTGAGTCTCTCCTCGTTCCTCTCGTGAATATTTGAATCAACTGTCATTTCAGGTTTCTGAAAAAATAATATTGAAATGGGCTAAGAAATTACCGAACAAACCATGATGAGTTCAAGTTCAGTTGACAGCCGTTTCACGGAATTATATCGCCTGGTGAACTTTTCGATTTCCTCTTCGATATCACTTATGTATTCGTCTGATTTTCCACCGCTTTGTGTTCTTCTTTTTTCCTCGCGAAGTCCCTTGATGTGGTCTCTAAAATTATTTATTATTTTTGATCAAAAAATTTGTCTACTTTTCGAAACAAAATCATCGCGTAGCGGAAAAACGAAATATCCCACTTGAACACTATCATGATGCGACGGAATCGAACGAAATCTCCATTGTGATCCGGATTAGTTCGGAATGAGTGACGAACTGTATCTTCCTGGAGACGAAAGCGAATATTATGGTTTTCTACAGATTATATATATCACGCCTCTCATGAGAGAATCGAGCTTAGTCTGGGGAAGGAGCGAAAATCATGAATTGAGTTCTAACCGGTTTTGGCCATCATGAGGCATGCCTGAGTAACCCCTGAAGTCTTATTGTGCAGACTTCATTTTGGAGCTTCATACACCGGGTCACATCTCGGCATCGCTCACTTCAAGACCCATTTATAGAAAACAGAGACAGATAGAGAAAATTGACCTCTGAGTGACCCCGGCTCATTTTTAGAGCTCTATCGATCTATCTAAACCAATTTCTCAAAAACCTCGTTGACCTCTGATTCCCTGAAGCGCGCCTCAAAGGTGAAGTCGGTTTTTATAAATCGTCAACAGCTCATCCAAACCCATCACATATATAGTAATTCTGAAAGATCTTGACGAGATAAGCATTTTTCCTGTTGGAAGTGAAGGGCTAGCTCATCTGTGAAAAAAGTTGTGGCCGTTTGAAATATAAAATTTGTATAAAAATTGTCGCCCTGAAAAATTTTAATCCACATTACAATCTAATTTTACTTTCATTCGATTCCGCATGCATTTTTACCTCTAGGGCCAAATTTATAGGGAAATCGAAAGGGTTGGAAATTTGTTCAAAAGAATATGCCGATGTCGGGACTTTTTTGGGCTAAAAATTACGAGTTTTTCTGCCCACACACTTCCTTTCTCGTTTTAGTGTGGAAATAAGTGCAAATTCGTTTTCTACGGGTCAAAATACGACAGAAAATCTTTAACTAAACTTATTCTGAGATTTTTTGTCTCGAAGTCTCGACCTCGGCATATTCTTATGAAAAAATTTCCAACTATACCCCTTTGGATTTCCCTATAAATTTGGGCTTAGGGGTAAAAGTGCATGCGGAATCGAATGAAAGAAAAGTGGATTGTAATGTGGAGTAAAATTTTTCAGGGCGACAATTTTTATACAAATTTTATATTTCAAACGGCCACAACTTTTTTCACAGATGAGCTAGACCTTCACTTCCAACAGGAAAAATGCTTATCTCGTCAAGATCTTTCAGAATTACTATATATGTGCGGGTTTGGATGAGCCGTTCACGATTTATAAAAACCGACCTCACCTTTGAGGCGCGCTTCAGGGAATCAGAGGTCAACGACATGGCTTCCTAAGGTCGATTTTCGTGATCTACGTGAAAAAGTACCCCTGGGGACAAATTTTTATTTTTTCGTTGCACGGAGGTATCTCGGTTCTCTCAGACTTCCTCTGTTAAGCCCGTCCGGATCGTTTGAACTTATTTTTCAACAGACGAATTCATTTCACACCGCTGTTTTCGGAGCGCGCTGCCGAAAATGATCGATTTCCAATGGCAATCCCTGTTGAAAAATAAGTTTAAACTATCCGGGCGAACTTAAAACGGCGAAACTCTCACCAGGGTTCTCGTATTTGTTGTGAAAACCACTCATTGGAATTCTCTCGTTGAGCTGCTTCTACTGTGAAAATTTGAGCTGCTGCTTTGCATACATTTTTGTGAAAATTGACCCGCAGTGTACCACTCTCAAAAGTAGGTTTTAGAGAAATTGGTTTAGATAGATCGATAGAGCTCGAAAAATGAACCGGGGTCACTCAGAGGTCAATCTGTCTCTGTTTTCTATAAATGGGCTCTTGAAGTGAGTGATGCCGAAATGCGACCCGGTGTATGAAGCTCCAAAATGAAGCCTGCACAATATGAGTTCGGGGGTCACTCAGGCATGCCTCAGGATGGCCAAAACCGGTTAGAACTAAATTCACGATTTTCTCTCCATTCCCAAAAATAACAAATTTGGCTCGATTCTCTCGTGAGAGGCGTGATATAATCGTTTTAAAAATAGATATTCCTTTACAGAAAATAAGTTGGTAGTGTACATTTTCAGAAAAACAAATGCGTGATAACAGATTTCGAAACTTTCAACTAACTTCATCTTCGAAAGCGAACAATCTCTTCTTGAAATCGGCGTCTCCATTGAGATCCGTCGTGAGAGACCGACAGAGACAACACTTGGTCTCTGATACCTGCATTGGATTTACAGCAGGCGTATTATAAATTAAATTAAATTTATGCGGGCCTCTCATTATTCGAGGAATGTTCAAAGTATTCACCTTTGTAGATTCGAACCATCTAATGATGCAAGTCCTATGGAAGATGTGGTGGCACGGTTCCAGTCTGATCGAGCGCTGAAAAGTATCTTTCTGAAAAAAGCGGGAACTAGTAGCCCACCTTTCTGGACAGTGCATCGTGACATATCGCACAGATATCACCTCTCTCTTCAACGACAGCTTCAGTTGAACCAGGCATATCCTGTGGAAATATCCCTTTCCTAAATTTGCATGCGCTAATATTCTTAGATTAGAGAATTGCGAGCAAAATTTATGAACAGTTAAGAAATATGTAAATGCATACGAATAACTTTGTAGAAAGAAGGAGAGCGCAAATGAAATGTGATGATACGATTATTGTGAGTTGAGAGAAGGATGGATGCTTCCGCCCTTCCAGTCTCCATGAATCATGCCTCCTCGGCTTTGATCGGAAGCATCCGCAGCATCACAAAGCACTCCGCTTCGCTTCTATTCATTTACAACTGTCTTTATCACCCCCATAAATACTAATATATCAAGACATTTATAGATGCTCTTGATCCGCAGATGTGAATTGTATACTTTTTTGAAAGTTTGATTTCTCAAAGAATACCTTGTTTAAAGATTTCCGTCTATCCACAGATCAAATTAATTCGGAGCTCATTTGATTCGTATATTAAATAGGGAAACGGCCTTTGAGAGAACAATGTATTGTCGAACATTGCACGATCTCCACTGCTCCTTGGTCACCACTGTAGATGGATGCAGAACGGTTGATTTAATACATTTTGATGATGACTACGTAATATTTGGATGGGGAAATGCCGTGCAAATGATCACTCGAAGCGCATTCCTCATCCTCAATTGCTCATTCTGTTTAAAGAGAAGCGAGCAGTGCATCCATCCCTCTTGCTTCCCACGCTAACGTGGCACACCATGGACATTAGAGGAGTACTCTGCCTATGACAAATGTGCAGTGGATGTCCTCTGGTGCAGTCTTCCCTCCAATCCCTCTCCCTCTCACCTCTCCTCTCTGCTTTCCCCATGGATGTGCTCCTTCTCTATTTCGACCCTCTCTCAACCAGGCCGAGAGATTGTGGGAAGGGGAGAGAATTCGCCATGCATCTACTTGCTCCTCTCCCTCTCTCTCGTTTCCACATTCTCTCTCCCTTCAAGCGTATCTCCACGACCTCTCATCCAATCGACCAGAGAGTTGCAACTTGCAAGCTTTTGTGATCGATTTTTTAAATTTATTTCTCCATATGTTAGGTCCTGAAGTAGCAGTAGTAAGAATGCAAGCATTTTGAACATCTGATTTCGCTTTCACTATTCCTCTCCAATTAGTGCGAGAGATGCGAGGAGAAGTAGAGTAATGCTTGATGCTCTCTCCACTCCACACACTTCCTAGTATCTGAGTTAGAGAATCGAAACATTTCGATAACTCACGAGGCGTCGAAACGGCACAGGGATACTTTTGGATACATATGCCCAGAGTACGAAATTGAGTTCATGGTCTCGTAATTGCACATAATCGTTCGACCTTTCGAGCTACTTGCCGGAGCCATAATTCTCAGCGCACCTGTCAAGTATTCCTACCTTGCACAACTGCATGGAAGCCTATCGTTGGTGAGGAGAGAAGAGGAACCAATGGCGAGGAAAATGCCAGATGTGATTGCAATTCTTTGAGGAAAATTCCATCCCATCGTAGATAGTACTCACTAGCATTGACAATGTGAATCCATTCCCTTCCAATTCTCTCTTCCAATTTCACAATTAGGAATTGAATATCTTCGAAAGGAATTGAATATCTTCGACTTTACAGCAATCTCTTAGTTTACCAACATTGAACATTTGAATTTAACATTCCCAACTTATAACACGATTTCTGAGAAAATCGACATATTTCTTCAATGACCTGGCTAAAAAATCGAATTCGCTGAAACTTCGTCATTAGGTAGTACTCGACGAGAGAAACATACGAGCGTCGGTAGAATTTCGATCCGCAGTAAACTCGAATAAACCTACCGTAATCCTTGAAAATTTTTATTTCTATTCCAATCACTGCGGCGGTAGGGGGAATGAGTCCGCGAACAAATTCTAAGACTTTTTTGCTCAGGAGATTTTTTCGATCAGATTTGATTTACGGCCGGAAATAGATGTTCTCACTTTCATTTATTTTTTAAAAAATATTTCCCATGGAGAAAGCAGGAATTTTATTTGCTGAAAAGCTTCCAGTGTTACCAAGTGGTCTTTGATTAAAATATAAAAAATTTAAAAAAATACACTATATTCGAAAAAGTTCACAATGTAAGTAAATTTGAATTATGGTGTAAGAATTACTGTAGCCGCATTTCCCTAAATTTGCAGTATTCATGAAAGTGAAATGAATTCAAGGCTAAATGTGGTCTAAGGACTGCGAGGAGGCTAATTGGAAAAGAAAAGTCACTCTATGGTAAAAAATAGCAAAGTTAGGGAAAGGCGGCCACAGTAATTCTTACACCATAATTCAAATTTACTTACATTGTGAACTTTTTCGAATATAGTGTATTTTTTTAAAATTACGAAATTAATATATTATATTCGTTGATGCTATTAGAAGATGAGGCACAAATAAAATTCCTGCTTTTTACATAGGAAATATTTTTAAAAAATAGATATGTCTCAATTAAAAGTGGAAATATCGATTTCCGACTTTCGTTGGAATCTGATCGAAAAATTCCCCAAAGTAAAAAAGTCTTAGATTTTGTCAAAGAATGCAGCGCCCCTACCGCCGAAGTTATTGGTATCGATATAAAAATTTTCTAGGATTACGGTAGTTTTTTCAAGATCCGCGCCGCCGCGCGCGCGGACGCGGATCGAAATTCTGCCGACGCTCGTATGTTTCTCTCGTCGAGTACTACCTAATGACGAAGTTTCAGCGAATTCGATTTTTTAACCATTGCCAAATATATTTTGATCTTCTGAGAAAGTGCGTTTTATCTTTCATTTGATAATTGATGACAGGATTTTGCTGTCTGCATATAAAAATTATTTTCGTCTTCTCTGGTTGTGCGTCATCTATACAGTGGTTCTTCACTCACCCACAAATATGCCCACCGGGGTGGCTCGTAAATTTCACCCACAAGTGCTCCTCATAGGTTCGCTGGTTTTGAGCGAAAACACTCACTTGGTATTTCATATCATCGGTTATCGAATCGCGACTCTTACTAACATTAAGATTCCAGAAATTCGCTCTTTTTTGTCCGCTTGAAAAATACCTTTCTCTCTCATTGCATTATTAGTAATAAATTTCAACTCATTTATGCCCTAATTATTTCAAACTAATGAAAGCTCTAAAAATTTAAAATTTTAGACCTCCTATGATTTCTCTAGAAGTCGATTCGTCTACTCAATACCCGCCCCGAGTCGATGGAATGGACGAAGACGAAGAGGAAACTAGGAGAAGGAACAACAAGGAGACTGATGTATGCGAATAGACTTTCTTTTTTTCCAGTTCCGGTTTTTGGTCTCTTTTATGTTTGAATGTTCTTCCAGACATAATTTCTTTGAGAAGAATTTGAAAAAGAACTATTGTAGGCCCCATCGACCTCGAAGAGCAACGATAACTCTTCACAACCGCCGATAAAACTAAAAACATTAATATCAGGCTGGAAAGAAAGTAATTGCAGATTTTCAATTTTTCGATTCTGAGAAACCCCGTCCTTTGTTACCTCCTGATTATAATATTGATGCTTATACTCGTTGAGTGATTGGATACTCTTTCAATCGCACATTGGTTCAAGCCTTTCCATTTGGTATTGAAGACACAGGTTGAAGTCAAATATGAGTCAAAGCAGAATTGAACTCATTACATTTTGGCCCATCAATGCATGAAGAGCTATGGCATGGTAAATATTATGTCATATGTGAAAAGCACTACATATATATATCACAATATCGTACGTGATGGAAATTTAGGAACGAAAACCGTGCAATTTCCAAAAAGATCACGTTTCGTGGATTTTGGTGAATTTTCATTTTTATGAGTTTTGCTTTTTTGCATTCTTTTTTTTCATGTGCGATTTCATAAAACGGATGGGAATTTAGACGGAAATATGGCTAGAAATGCAATAAAAGCTCGTCAAAAATCATGAAATATTGACGAAATAGTGCTAAAACCCGGTTATGGCTATTTCGTCAATACTACATGTTTTTTCACGTGATTTTATTGCATTTCTAGCCATATTTCCGTGTAAAATCCCATCCGTTTTATGAAAACGCATACGAAAAAAGAAAGCAAAAAAGCAAAAGTCATAAAAATGAAAATTCACCATAATCCACGAAACGTGATATTTTGGAAATTGCACGGTTTTCGTTCCTAAATTTCCATCACGTACGATGCAACATGAGAATCTGGTCCGCTGCGAATGGCCCGTCAGAAAAATTCTCATTTTTGAACTTGACCGAATCTGAACTTCAACATAAATATTTGTCTTGGCCGTGTACCCATATCACCAGATGTGCCGATCTCAAATGTAGTAAAACGAAAAGTACTTTCTAGTATTAACTTAAAATTATAGTTGTGTGAGCATGTTATTATTCCACCAAAAACATGTAGCATTCATCATCATGCCAATCAAATTTGACCATCGAAATCCGAATATTGCACATCTTCCTGTTTCCAGCATTGGTGCAAAGCCCTAACTTTTGTGGTTAATTGTTAAAGAAACTCTTTATCTAGTAGTATTCGGCTGGGCTAAGTCAGGGGATAGCTCCCTTTTGAGGAAATGTATTCATTCATCGAACACCAAAAATCGAAATTTTGGCAATGTTGACCCTTATTCAACAACACTGAAAATCAATTGTTTCTAAAAGCAGAAAAGTGGTAAGTTAAAATGTTTTCAATAATATGTAGCTACACAGTGTATCATTGAAGCAACTGTAAATGGGGTGCTCACTACACTACATGAGAATGAACAGTCATTTTTCCCCACAAAATACGAGAAGCGAAAAAAGTTTTTCGAAAATAGTGAAAATGTCAGAAATGGCTAAACTTAATTTTTTCGGATACCCAAAAAGCATGAACATATGATCGGATACCCAAAAAGCATGAACATATATATTGGATTTTGAACATATGATTATATTGGCCAAGTCAATCCCTAATATGCACCCTTGAGCTAGCTTGAAATCGTTCACGAAACGGATTTTAGTTGTATCCCGCCAGATATCTGCCAATGCCGCGTAGAGAAGCCTGGGGAACCTCCAAGGTGTGTGAAAGGGAGGGATAGGCTGCCTTTTTCTTTCTGCAATAATCACATGGATGATATTTACAATCTCTTTCCAGCTGCTCGTTCTACGCACTCTCCAGATGGCCAGACAAACCGATATCAATGATGTAATTTTACGTTCATATTTTCTTTCACAAATATCGCAAATATCTTTTCCTTGATGGGCCGTAAAACATTGAATATCAACATCTATACGAGGCAATATAGATGTGCAAGGAGGACGGGGTCCCCCCTCTGTATGTGGCTAACTGGAGTGGGAAGTGGCACGACTACGAGCAGAGCTCGATCCACACTTTCAAGGTTGCCAAATATATTTATCAAATTTATAAGTGTTCATTTTCCCATTGCTTTTAAATAATTCACCATTCAGTTCTCCAACTATCCCTCACTATCGAAGCGAATAACGAGGATCCTCAAGAAGGGAATCATCGAACCTGCTGATGAGCAGTACGTTCAATTAACATATTGGGATGTCCGGAAAGTTCGTATAATTTTTTGTTTTTATTTTTTATTCAATGCTTTACAATTTTCAGTGACCAATGTATGCCCCCTTCTTTCTCACTACCTCCCTCCAGCGATTGGGCAGGGTCTCGATTCCTCTCTTCCAGAATGCGGGTTTCTTCGAGACCGCCCAGTTCACGAAAGCCCTCACAACTTCATCTCGATTCTTGAACTTTTTTCCTTTGCAGAAGTCAGAGAGAGAGCGGAAGCAGTGGTAGTCGCATGGGGAGAGATCCGGGGAATACGGTGGATGGGGAATCCTCTCGATCTTCAGCTCGTCCATTTTCTTCTGGGTCATCTTCGCTCGATGTGGGCGAGCATTGTCCATCAGAAGAAGAATTTTGCCCTGGTTCAGGAGTCTGGGAGGGACTCTGATTGCGACATCTTCCAGTTGTTCAGGGAAGAGGTCGGCATTGATACTGGTGCCAGGGGCGAGGATCTCCCAGTAGATGGGACCGAGCACTGAGAAGAAGAAGCAGAGGAGTTCCTTCTTTCCGTGCTCTTCCCTCTTCGGGACGGGCGTGGGCTTCTCATCTGCATCCACCCATTGCAGTCTCCTCACAGGGTTATCGTACGTGATCCACTTCTCATCTGTAGCGATGATGGAATTGACCCATCGAAGATTGGATCTACGATGGAGTAATTCCCGACAGACTTGAACACGATTTTTCAGCTGTTCGAGGGAGAGGTCATGGGGAATCACTTGTGGGAGTTTCGGCTTCTTCCCAGATCGATGGAGGATATCGGACACCGTTGATCTGGGAGTACCAGTATCCTTCTTCAACTCACGCACACTGGCCATGGGCTTGCGCTTCAGTGTGCGGAGAACGAGAGGCTGATCGAGGGAGGGAGGGCGTCCAGAGCGGGGTTGATCATCGAGGCCAAACTCCCCTTTCTTGAAGCGGGAGAACCACTTATAGCAGAAGGGTATGGAGGGGGCGTCAGCTCCTTCCGACTGGGCCAGGGCAGAGTGGGCCTCCTTCACGGATCGGCCAAGACGGTAGTAATGAAGTAAAACTGCTCGGAGGTAGAGATGGGAGTCCATCACAAGAATCAATGTAGCAACTAGGAGACTGCTTAAATCCTCTCACTACTCAACGTCAGAATGATGCAATACATTGTTGACAAACAGGTTGCGCAATCACTGCATTTGATCGCGAACTGACTTTTTTCCGAAGCATTATACGAACTTTCCGGACACCCCAATATTAGAATTATTGCGACTTATTGAAGACAGGCATAATACTTTTATCGATTTTTCAGGGTTGAAATTGTAAGCTATCGATATTTTTTTCACAGAAAGTTGCACATTTACTAAATATTTAATTTCAGTTGCAAAAAGGACTGTTCGTGCTCTGACACCGCTACCAAGGGACATTGCACATGCGATCTCAAGGTAACTTTCGCCACTAATTCAACACTGGAAAGCGCGATCATTATCATTTTTTTTAAAACGGAGGTTCGTAACGAGCCCTAGAATGAGAGAGGAAGGAGAATGTCTTCAGAAGTCCCGTCGTCCAGTGATCCACGAGTGCTCTTCCACTGGCAAGTGCGATGTCCAGCTCTGCTCAAACAGAATCGTGCAGGTTTTACTTATTTTCTAATTTCATTTATTAAAAATAATAAAATTAAGAACGGTCGTCAGATGCCCCTGATCATCATGAGGCATCACATCAAGGGATACACCATCAGACTCTTCTGCGATGTCAAACAGGGAGAATTCGTCCACGAGTATGTGGGAGAGGTCAGTTATAACACGCATCTTCTGAGAGATTGCATGAAACCGAACCACCCGCGGAACTAGGAGCCCCAACTTTCAGCAGTATCCTAGCCAAATATATTCCAGAGTATATTGGGAACGAGAAAATTTTTGGCGTTGGCCATTTTTCTCAGAACCGGCTTTTAGGGAATTTCCGGTTTTGCTTCCGGCTCAGTCATATTATAGCTCCCAGGTGGGCTAGAAAGCTGGCAAAGAGCTCAAAATTCGCGGAAAATTATTTTGAACAACTTTTTTGTTGACAACTAAGCGCTATCTCCGAATCTTCGCTACGCAAAATTGAAAAACTGAAATTCAAAGAGAATAATAAATCGTACCGGCTCGGGGACCCCCCTCTTAACCACTTTTTGAGATCAGATTCGAGTTCTACGATATCGATTTAAACTAGCGCTACTCAGAGCTAAGGTCCAAACCCATGGTGGTTTGAGTTATATGGCCGGAAATCTCGAAAATAACCGAAACCATGACATAGATATCGATAAACATACATGTTTACAACCTCCATTTCCCACAATTCTGTGATTTTACAATGTTTAGAACTCATTTTCATACAATGGTGAAGAAATAACCTGCAAAAACCTCAATTCTGAAATTTCGATTTTTCAATATTTCATATTTTTGCACTAATTTGACTCTTATTGGGTCACTTGAGTGTATCTGGTGATATTTGGATTAATTCCAGTAAAAAATCTGCTTTTGCGTTGACCTAAACGGATACCTTCGAAATTCGACAATTTGTTATTCTGACCTAAAAATACTGTAGTTAGCCTCATTTATAATCGAAATTCCTTCAGATACACTCAAGTGACACAATAAGAGTCAAAATAGTGCAAAATATGAAATATTGAAAAATCGAAATTTTTCGATTTTTCGAGTCATGAAAAATCGAAATTTCAGAAATGAGGTTTTTGCAGGTTATTTCTTCGCCATTGTGTGAAAATGAGTTCTAAACATTGTAAAATCACAGAATTGTGGGAAATAGAGGTTGTAAACATGTATATTCATCGATATCTATGTCATGGTTTCGGTTATTTTCGAGATTTCCGGCCATATAACTCAAACCACCACGGGTTTGGACCTTAGCTCTGAGTAGCGCTAGCCTAAATCGATATCGTCGAACTCGAATCTGATCTCAAAAAGTGGTCAAGAGGGGGGCAGAACCGGAAATTCCCTAAAAGCTGAGGTTCTGAGAAAAATGGTCAACGCCAAATATTTTCTCGTCCCCAATATACTCTGGAATAAATTTGGCTAAAATACTGCTGAAAGTTGGGGCTCCTGGTTCTTCATGGTCCTGCAATCTCTCAGAAGACGCGTGATAGAACAAGGCAATGGACCAAACTTATGCCCTCGACCAGTCAGATTCCCTATTCGAACACAACAGAAAAGCTGTGAGTATTTTTTTAATATTTATAAATCCTATTGTCTACGTTGTATCATAGACTACAATTTAAAATTCCATCTTTCTGCATAATATTGTCAGTAGTAACATCCACAGAATCGAGAAGACAAACATAGGCATCGGAGGCACAACAGGGGGAAGGAGGAGAAGGGATACTGCCATCGGGCACTTGTTGTCAACGGACTACGAATGGTTCGTATCCACATTTTAGACGATTGAAATTTAGCTTGGAAGATGAGACCAAGCAAAGTATTGATTTCAATTGTTGGAATTTCAACGAAATAGAATTGGCAGGCAAATAAGGCTCGTTTCACAAGTCATAGATGTCGACCCAAGATGAAGGTGAATCGTGTGTAGTCTAGTTTTTTTTTTGTATTTTTAAACACAACGCAAAAATATTTAAGAAAGTGACCTAATGGTGATGCTTCAATTTCGCAGATCGTGATTGCTTACATTGATCGTCGATCGTACGGTCTCCATCGGACATCATTCTTCGCCGATAGAGATCTACGTTGTGGTGGGTGTTAATTCTAAATTGAATTCATGGCAACCGCAAAAAGACTGATTCCATACTTCTGCTCATTAGAGGAGAAGAAATGCAAATAATGTGATTGTAGGGGAGGAACTAACGTGGAATTACCATGGAGAGGAACTCACTCTGAAGATGGACGAAGGAAAGGAATTCTCATCGGCGCTCCTTCCACAGTGCGAGTCAGTACAATACTATATTATGATGAAATTTTTCGAAAAGGGTGGCTTGATCCTCAATTTTGTATTTTATTGTACTAATCATGATTTTATTCAGTTGCGGAGAGCCCGATTGTCCCATCACCAAGAACAATAAGGTACCGGATATTAGCAAATTGCTTCCCACTTTGATTCTCGGACAAGTAAAGCACAATTTGTGCAGTAACAATTAGCCTGAACAAACAAAGCCAGCATTCCTGTATTTTCATAATAGCTCTGATGCAATGCGATGATCTCTGCAGGAGTTCGTGGCGGATGCGGATCCCTTCGAGATCGACTACAATTCATTCCTCGATTCTGATGAAGAAGAGGAGCAGAAGAAGGAAGAGAAGAAGAAGAACGACAGAGGACATCGACTCACCATGAGGTTTCTTCATTTTAATTAAGCATGTTTCGGAAAGCGCACCACAGTTCTTCATATTGGCCAAATATCAGCACTCGGTGTGGGAACTTCACCAGCAAAATATTGAGGAGGGTTGCAAAACAGACATTCGTAATGCTACTACGTTTTCTCCTGGCACGTCTCTTGTTATGTTACAAGGAGCGCACAAGCAGTAGGAATGGATGAAAGTTGATAGATGAAGTGCATGCGAGAAGAAGAGGCCTAACAGCAAAACCAACCACAATTTTAGAAAATATTGCTTGGCTGGTCCAAATCAATCCAATTCAGACGTGGCTCATCCAGCACTTCTTCCAATTCGGAGAACATCACTCCCACTCTGTGATTGTTTATACCAGTGAAGACAATTGTTAAATTCTTTAGGCGATTATTCTATTCTTCAAATCTTCCACCCAGTATCTTGGAGCAGCGGTTCAAACTGTTCATGTAATGATTAACCCTCGTTTTAAAACATTTTTCTGCACTGTGTGCTCATTCCTAGGCTGATTTTGTTCTGAATCAATTTCATTTTGTTTTTTCATCCCTGTTCATAAATTCCTCGTCTCAAAATATCGTATGCCATATGTTTTGAATAGGTGTTCCGACGAAAAATGTTCAGTACCTCACTTCTTCATCGGCGTCTGTTGCGAGACGCCTCGGAAGAATATGATGAGTGAAGTCTTCGCACTCGTGTGTTCCTGAATCTACACATCCTTTTCAACCATTTTTCCTCCAATTCATATAGCTACGAATTCTTGTTGTTGTGAAATGTAAGATCCAAACATCACAGACCCACTGGCAATACACTGTCTATGAGCACTTCCATTCTCGCGCCCTCACCATAATAATCATATATTTATCGCTCGTGGCGGGGATTCAAACAATAGATGGTGGATATTATAAATGGATTCAAACAATAGATGGTGGATATTATAAAAAAACCATAAATGTAAGGCCATCGTAAAGGCATGGAGTAATCAATGACACTCTCCGAATAAAACTCGTCATATCCTCAGTCAGATTGGAAGCATCCGATCTCCATTCTGAGGAATGGGCGAGTCTCTGCTCACTTTCTCCTCAGTTGTTGTTCTTCCATTGGTCTCGCAAGGTGGTCTCCATCTTGCTACAATACTTCCACACTATTCAATGCCGACGATGATGGACTTTCTCTTCGAAGAAATGAGGTTTGCTCATAGTCTATTCTTCAAATATATCTTGTGTAAAATCATGAGATTAAATAAAATATTCCTTCTTATTCCTGAATTTCAGCGTGGAAGAGCAGCTGAGAAGATACAGCCAATCACTCGAAGAGGAAAGAAAGGAGAAACGAGAGCAAATAAGCAGAGACATCGAGGTTGGCTACCTAATTTGATCATGGATATACTTAAAATAGACTACGTTCTATTATGAAAAATTTGAATTTTTGGGGCCCACTTATTAGCTTTTTATGCCAAAATTCGGCAACAAAACTTTAACAAATGGTCGAAAACAAAATCGTTCTTGAGGTCGCGAAGAGGAAGAAGAGGGAGGAGCAGCAGACTGAGCTGCACTCTTTCATTGTGAAGCAGAGAAAGGAAATGATGCAACTCATCCTCAAACATCGAGAACAACAGGAATGGGCGAGTCTCTGCTCACTTTCTCCTCAGTTGTTGTTCTTCCATTGGTCTCGCAAGGTGGTCTCCATCTTGCTACAATACTTCCACACTATTCAATGCCGACGATGATGGACTTTCTCTTCGAAGAAATGAGGTTTGCTCATAGTCTATTCTTCAAATATATCTTGTGTAAAATCATGAGATTAAATAAAATATTCCTTCTTATTCCTGAATTTCAGCGTGGAAGAGCAGCTGAGAAGATACAGCCAATCACTCGAAGAGGAAAGAAAGGAGAAACGAGAGCAAATAAGCAGAGACATCGAGGTTGGCTACCTAATTTGATCATGGATATACTTAAAATAGACTACGTTCTATTATGAAAAATTTGAATTTTTGGGGCCCACTTATTAGCTTTTTATGCCAAAATTCGGCAACAAAACTTTAACAAATGGTCGAAAACAAAATCGTTCTTGAGGTCGCGAAGAGGAAGAAGAGGGAGGAGCAGCAGACTGAGCTGCACTCTTTCATTGTGAAGCAGAGAAAGGAAATGATGCAACTCATCCTCAAACATCGAGAACAACAGGCGGTTCGTCATTCATAGACATGGTAGAGCGTGGACGTATTGTTACGACGATCGAGTGAAGAGTATACACACCATAATGACTGCATGGCAAGCTGAAAATGTGTGCGAGTAATATCAAAGTGGCAATGTTAAACTAATTGCAGGAGGTTCGAATGGCACACGACTTTCAATTGTTCGAGTACGGAAGGAATCTCAAATTGGGAAATGAGAAGTTGAGAGAACAACTCTTCAGAAAGATGGAGGTAGATAGTGTCTACCATTTGATTATCAGTAATAAATAAAATGAAAATGAAGCTAAATTTAGTTTTTGAATGGATAAAATTAAAAATTGCAGGATCGTAAGTACAGAAAGTGGAAGGAAGATAAGATGGAGCTGCACAAGATAATTCCGCTGCAGATGAAGGAAGTTGAACGACTCATCGCATACCATCAAAAGCAACAGGAGGTACCTCATTCCGAGGATTGCGTACTCACAGTATTGATCGAATTTATTATTGTTACACTACTGAAGCCGAAGCCTATATACAATTCAATCATCAATACTAATTTGAGGTGATCCGCCGGGATTTCGACAGCGAACTCTTCGCTTACGGTCGGGATCTCTTCCACAGAGGAGAACTCGAATTTCATCGTTTCTCGAAGTCACTCGATGATCAGTTTGACCTCACTGAGAGCATTGTTCATATTCAGCAAAAGGAACAACTGAATTCCCGCACTCTTTGATCTTCATGATATTTATCGATAAAGAATTCTCATTTTCTTCTTTCTCTTTGTGGAGCATACACATTATAGTGAGATGAGAGGAGCTGGAAATAGTATGGATCAATTTAGTTCTTGGATTGTTGAAATGATATTCCCGTGTAGATTGATAAGAATATATCGCGTATCAATGGTGACGCTTTACTAACCTAGTTCTTTTTCATGATATTGTCATCGTATACTCCTTCAACCAAATCAACATGCTCAACACTATATTTTAGAGTCAATGAATTCATTATTTAAAAGTTGTTCTGAGTCTTGAAAACATTGGCTTTCCATCTCCAATCTCATTGTGGATAGTTATCGATGGTTGTTTGAAGATCAAAAGAACCCACGCAGTGGACCTGATCATCAAACTAACCAACATAGCATGAATTTGGATATTTTATTGTATCGTTTTATGATTATGCAAGCATTGAGAATTAATATTAATAAGGTCGATTTCGGATTATCTGAACCCGAGTACCTACTGCTTTCAATATGAAAACAAAGTCTGTACAGTGTTTTTACCATTTCTCTTTCGCATACCCTCTGGGACTACTGAATCTTTGGATATTTCCTCTATTGCAATGGACCCGCTATGAACCCTCTGGTTGTTGGAAGAGTCATACCCGTAGGTTTATGGGCCCTTCCATAAGATGGCGGAACCTTCCGACTTGGTCGCATCCAATCTCCATTGAATGAGAGATAGGAGGTCAGTCATTCAGTCTTCAACTCATCTTTCGTTGCTCTCTCTGCTTCTCTGAAAGATGTCTCCCAGCCTAGTCTACAACTCCACTGCTACCAAGAAAGGCGATGTGAGTTTCTCAATAATTGCATTTTAAAATACACCGAGTTCAAATAAATTCGAATGTTTTGAGTGTACTGTTCATTTATTTTTCATAGAACGCAATTTTTATAACAATCTTTTCGAGATACTTTCAGAAAAAATACTTTGCAAACTATGACTTTTCATTCAGCTTCCTTCTCTCGATGATCTCCATTGTGCCAAGAGCCTGCTGCAAATAGAGAGCGCCCGTCACGAAATTCTGAAGAATGACCCGGTGGCCAAGAAAGATTTCAAGAGATCCCTACAATGTCTGAGAAAGAGGATCGGACTGAAAACGATGATTGCCAAAGCAATCCATGTGGTTAGTAAAAATTAATTATTTTAAACTTTTATATTTCGTCACTTTTCCAAGTGATGAATATGCAAAATATAGTTTTAAAAGTGTACGAAGGACCAGAATCCAAGAATATCGTATCCAAAACAGAATAAACGAAATTTACCATATGAATATCTCAGGAATCGCTCGAGGAGAAGATCATCGAGCATGAGGAACGAAGAAATAGAGACAAGAAGAGAAAAGAGTTGACTCGCTCGAAGCCAATCAATATTTCGCCTTCGACTGTGAAAGATATTGACTCTCCCCCCGGATTTACATTCGGAAATCCTGAGAATAAGATGAGCGCTTTCTGTGAAGAGGTCAGTTGAATTCCATATTTTGAATATTGTGGAAATCTTTTCAAGCTGTTTAAATATTGATCTTATCGCAGGATTTCAAAGAGGAACTGCCCAGCCAAATGGACTACTCTGAGGATCTGTTTGACTTCATCGACGATCAAATTAAATATCTCATCGATGACGTCATCCGAGAAGAAGTGACTGTCGAAGTGCAGATTCGGATGGAAGATGACGACCATCTGATGATGAACAATGTCGATGACGATGCTGCAATGGAGTTCATTCCTAAAATGGAAAATACAAAGATTCAAAGTGGCAAGAAGATCATCGTTTGGTACAAAGGAAAGGCTATCGGTCAGTTAATCACTTTTTACAATTTATTTTAATCTTTGAGTAGAACTGTTTGACATCACTTTTGCAGAAGTCTGAAGATTCCTCCATGATTATTCTCGACCGTAACCTCGTCCGTCTCTGCTCGATTCTCCCGACTTGCCCTTGTTTTAGAAATCACTTTTTAATTAATTCATTTTCACACTTATACATAGTGTATTCTATTATCTGAAAGCGTATAACTGAACTAACCAACTTAGGAGTCTCTAAAAAAATATTGTGCCATTTTCTGATTAAACGAAGATGCAATAAAGAAACTAAAATATTTGAATGCATTAATTTACACGATCAATCTTACATGTAATTTTGCAATACAGATTTGCGTTTCTCCTATTCGAACTTCACCTGAATCAATACAATTGTTTCTCTCATTCTCCTCAAAGTACCTTCTTGGTAATTTGCCATGCACATATTCTATTGAGCCACTGTGAGAGATCTTCTGATGCTGGTTCTTGGAGCAGAGTCTTCTTGGAGCACACCTATTCAAAACATATGGCATACGATATTTTGAAACGAGGAATTTATGAACAGGGATGAAAAAACAAAATGAAATTGATTCAGAACAAAATCAGCCTAGGAATGAGCACACAGTGCAGAAAAATGTTTTAAAACGAGGGTTAATCATTACATGAACAGTTTGGACCATCTTCACATTTTCTATTGATCATCCGGCCCCAAAATGTTCGCTATTGCTTTTCTTCCTCAGTGTGAGGAGAGTCAACACGCTTACATCATAACACATAATTAATCATTCGTTTCTCGTATTTAGTGAATCAAATGATCAAAGGGCATAAATCTCTTTCGAGAACTGCACTTTATTGGCGCAATTCACTCAATGGAAATCTCTCGCTTAGCTGCAGACGCTGTGGAACCACTTTTTTTACCAACACTTTTGAGAAATTTCCCTTTAAATGTACAACGGCTAAAACTCAAAGCTAGAAAATATGGCATGCACACATCGATAGAACTATAAAGCATGAGTTGGGGTCACTCAGTGGGAAATATTCATCGATCTAGTGCTTGAATTGTGATTCACGATTCGTGAAAATCGCTGTCAAAGTGGGAGCAGCCGAGAGCCGACCCGGAGCTTCAAAATGAAGTATGCAAATTAAGAATTTGGGGGTGCATGGCAAATTACCAAGAAGGTACTTTGAGGAGAATGAGAGAAACAATTGTATTGATTCAGGTGAAGTTCGAATAGGAGAAACGCAAATCTGTATTGCAAAATTACATGTAAGATTGATCGTGTAAATTAATGCATTCAAATATTTTAGTTTCTTTATTGCATCTTCGTTTAATCAGAAAATGGCACAATATTTTTTTAGAGACTCCTAAGTTGGTTAGTTCAGTTATACGCTTTCAGATAATAGAATACACTATGTATAAGTGTGAAAATGAATTAATTAAAAAGTGATTTCTAAAACAAGGGCAAGTCGGGAGAATCGAGCAGAGACGGACGAGGTTACGGTCGAGAATAATCATGGAGGAATCTTCAGACTTCTGCAAAAGTGATGTCAAACAGTTCTACTCAAAGATTAAAATAAATTGTAAAAAGTGATTAACTGACCGATAGCCTTTCCTTTGTACCAAACGATGATCTTCTTGCCACTTTGAATCTTTGTATTTTCCATTTTAGGAATGAACTCCATTGCAGCATCGTCATCGACATTGTTCATCATCAGATGGTCGTCATCTTCCATCCGAATCTGCACTTCGACAGTCACTTCTTCTCGGATGACGTCATCGATGAGATATTTAATTTGATCGTCGATGAAGTCAAACAGATCCTCAGAGTAGTCCATTTGGCTGGGCAGTTCCTCTTTGAAATCCTGCGATAAGATCAATATTTAAACAGCTTGAAAAGATTTCCACAATATTCAAAATATGGAATTCAACTGACCTCTTCACAGAAAGCGCTCATCTTATTCTCAGGATTTCCGAATGTAAATCCGGGGGGAGAGTCAATATCTTTCACAGTCGAAGGCGAAATATTGATTGGCTTCGAGCGAGTCAACTCTTTTCTCTTCTTGTCTCTATTTCTTCGTTCCTCATGCTCGATGATCTTCTCCTCGAGCGATTCCTGAGATATTCATATGGTAAATTTCGTTTATTCTGTTTTGGATACGATATTCTTGGATTCTGGTCCTTCGTACACTTTTAAAACTATATTTTGCATATTCATCACTTGGAAAAGTGACGAAATATAAAAGTTTAAAATAATTAATTTTTACTAACCACATGGATTGCTTTGGCAATCATCGTTTTCAGTCCGATCCTCTTTCTCAGACATTGTAGGGATCTCTTGAAATCTTTCTTGGCCACCGGGTCATTCTTCAGAATTTCGTGACGGGCGCTCTCTATTTGCAGCAGGCTCTTGGCACAATGGAGATCATCGAGAGAAGGAAGCTGAATGAAAAGTCATAGTTTGCAAAGTATTTTTTCTGAAAGTATCTCGAAAAGATTGCTATAAAAATTGCGTTCTATGAAAAATAAATGAACAGTACACTCAAAACATTCGAATTTATTTGAACTCGGTGTATTTTAAAATGCAATTATTGAGAAACTCACATCGCCTTTCTTGGTAGCAGTGGAGTTGTAGACTAGGCTGGGAGACATCTTTCAGAGAAGCAGAGAGAGCAACGAAAGATGAGTTGAAGACTGAATGACTGACCTCCTATCTCTCATTCAATGGAGATTGGATGCGACCAAGTCGGAAGGTTCCGCCATCTTATGGAAGGGCCCATAAACCTACGGGTATGACTCTTCCAACAACCAGAGGGTTCATAGCGGGTCCATTGCAATAGAGGAAATATCCAAAGATTCAGTAGTCCCAGAGGGTATGCGAAAGAGAAATGGTAAAAACACTGTACAGACTTTGTTTTCATATTGAAAGCAGTAGGTACTCGGGTTCAGATAATCCGAAATCGACCTTATTAATATTAATTCTCAATGCTTGCATAATCATAAAACGATACAATAAAATATCCAAATTCATGCTATGTTGGTTAGTTTGATGATCAGGTCCACTGCGTGGGTTCTTTTGATCTTCAAACAACCATCGATAACTATCCACAATGAGATTGGAGATGGAAAGCCAATGTTTTCAAGACTCAGAACAACTTTTAAATAATGAATTCATTGACTCTAAAATATAGTGTTGAGCATGTTGATTTGGTTGAAGGAGTATACGATGACAATATCATGAAAAAGAACTAGGTTAGTAAAGCGTCACCATTGATACGCGATATATTCTTATCAATCTACACGGGAATATCATTTCAACAATCCAAGAACTAAATTGATCCATACTATTTCCAGCTCCTCTCATCTCACTATAATGTGTATGCTCCACAAAGAGAAAGAAGAAAATGAGAATTCTTTATCGATAAATATCATGAAGATCAAAGAGTGCGGGAATTCAGTTGTTCCTTTTGCTGAATATGAACAATGCTCTCAGTGAGGTCAAACTAATCATCGAGTGACTTCGAGAAACGATGAAATTCGAGTTCTCCTCTGTGGAAGAGATCCCGACCGTAAGCGAAGAGTTCGCTGTCGAAATCCCGGCGGATCACCTCAAATTAGTATTGATGATTGAATTGTATATAGGCTTCGGCTTCAGTAGTGTAACAATAATAAATTCGATCAATACTGTGAGTACGCAATCCTCGGAATGAGGTACCTCCTGTTGCTTTTGATGGTATGCGATGAGTCGTTCAACTTCCTTCATCTGCAGCGGAATTATCTTGTGCAGCTCCATCTTATCTTCCTTCCACTTTCTGTACTTACGATCCTGCAATTTTTAATTTTATCCATTCAAAAACTAAATTTAGCTTCATTTTCATTTTATTTATTACTGATAATCAAATGGTAGACACTATCTACCTCCATCTTTCTGAAGAGTTGTTCTCTCAACTTCTCATTTCCCAATTTGAGATTCCTTCCGTACTCGAACAATTGAAAGTCGTGTGCCATTCGAACCTCCTGCAATTAGTTTAACATTGCCACTTTGATATTACTCGCACACATTTTCAGCTTGCCATGCAGTCATTATGGTGTGTATACTCTTCACTCGATCGTCGTAACAATACGTCCACGCTCTACCATGTCTATGAATGACGAACCGCCTGTTGTTCTCGATGTTTGAGGATGAGTTGCATCATTTCCTTTCTCTGCTTCACAATGAAAGAGTGCAGCTCAGTCTGCTGCTCCTCCCTCTTCTTCCTCTTCGCGACCTCAAGAACGATTTTGTTTTCGACCATTTGTTAAAGTTTTGTTGCCGAATTTTGGCATAAAAAGCTAATAAGTGGGCCCCAAAAATTCAAATTTTTCATAATAGAACGTAGTCTATTTTAAGTATATCCATGATCAAATTAGGTAGCCAACCTCGATGTCTCTGCTTATTTGCTCTCGTTTCTCCTTTCTTTCCTCTTCGAGTGATTGGCTGTATCTTCTCAGCTGCTCTTCCACGCTGAAATTCAGAAAGATAAAGATGAAGTGTTGTATTTAATAATTTTGCGTAAGATAAATCTGAAGAATAGACGATGAGCAAACCTCATTTCTTTGAAGAGAAAGTCCATCATTGTCGACATTGAACTGAATACTGTAGTAGCAAAGAAGAACTTCAAGTGAGATCGAGATGCAACCACCTTGCAAGGCCAATGGAAGAACAAGAACTGAGGAGAGAGTGAGCCGAGACTCGTCCATTCCTTAGAATCGAGATGGGATGCTTCCAATCTGACTGAGGATATGACGAGTTGTATTCGGAGAGTGTCGTTGATTACTCTATGCCTTTACGATGGCCTTACATTTATAGTGAGGGGGGCGAGAATGGAAGTGCCCATAGACGGTGTATTGCCAGTGGGTATTGCCAGTCTCTCTGTGATGTTTTGATTACATTCAATTATTATTCTCATGAGAACTCTATATAGCCAAGATGCATTCTTCCTTCAGTCCATCCTCTTCTCATTTCTATTCGTCCACCATCTACGCATTGAAATCAGTTAACTTTACCATGATAAAACTCTCGTGATTTGATGCAACATTTGAGCACATTTTCATTCATTCGCTCAAGTCTTCCTATAATTGTTCGTATCCGAACTAGCGAGGGAAATTGTAGGGAAACGCTAAGTATAGGGAAATTGCGCTACGTCACTTCCTCAACCTCTCCGGGGAACGGCAAACGCGTTTCACTCTGACGGGAATCGAACCACCAACCTTCGGCGCCCTTCTCGAAATTCTGAAGAATGACCCGGTGGCCAAGAAAGACTTCAAGAAATCCCTACAATGTCTAAAAGGACACTTGTCCTATTCACTTATCAAATATTCTCCGTTATCTTCCCTCTTATCCGATAACTCTCTTGACTACAATCATTTGTGGCTAACCTTCTACATGGCCACATTCGAAACCTAATCCATTTCTTCTTACCTCTATTTTTCTCCTTTCGTCATTCTATCAAATCCTCATTTCGAGTACTGGCGCTGATGATTCCCTTCACATTCCTTACTCATTCCACCCACTTTGGTAGATGAACACTTGAGTTTCATTCCCCTGCCTTTCAATTTTACTCATCTGACATTAACTTATTTCATCATAAAAATAATTTCTGATCATTTGGGAATCACGAGTCAATTTCAAAATTCTACCACCATTATCGAAATTCGAAATTGGAATTGCTCCGAGACCAGCCCACGCATTTGTATTCAATCTTCTCCCGTCTAAGGCCTGCACCAAATTCTCGCCATCTCTTCAGATACCTCGGCCGACTACAATAATTTGTAGTTAGTTCATTAATTTCTTGCCAGATCAGTTGCGACATTTGGACCAATGCCTTTCTCCTTCTTCTTATTTTCCTTTCCGGAATCCACACCCAGAACCATTTCTATCATAATTCTGATGTTTAGACATAAAGCATGAATTTCTAATTGTATTCCATGCAACGTTTCCCTATTTCGCCTGTGGATAGATTGGAACATTCCAGTTATCATATGTTCTGGACGTACATCTACCTCATCTACGGGATTCAACTCCTGCTCGCCTACACACTCCTAATCGTTGTTGTCATCAGGCATAAACTAATAAAATAACATTTTCAATTTTCCGTTTTTCATATGCATGAACATGTTGAGAAATGGACTAGAAACAGAGATTTAGAAGGAATGAGACTGAAGTTGAGTAGTATTTTCATTTCCAAATTCAGGCTTCGTTCCTCCTTGAAGACCTCTTTCCTCACAATCTTCATCTTTACTTCTCTCGTTGTGAGTCGAATGGTCTACGAAAAAAATAACTCACATTCTGATACGAATCGTCCAGAACTTCCTCACTTACATTGATACTTGGATCGTCACTCGTTTGCGATATGAACCCTTCTTCTTCCCATTTCTCATGTGGATCAATGAGATTGACTGGCTCAGGTTAGAAGTACCACCCACTTTATTGTATTCAATATACCACCAATTCATTACTGAAGCGCTTGCACCTTTTAAAGATTACAAAGTACAGAGATGAATGTTTCTCTCCAACTACGTTCGCTCACAATAATTCCTTCAGGACTCTTCTTCTCATGGGCCTAAGCCATTTCTACTTCGTTCAGCATTCAAATGCACTTCTCATCTCTCTCGATCGATTCTTCTACATACATTCTATTGGGAGCTACTCGATTCTCGAGGTTTCACCATTCACTATAATCATTATTACCATTACACACTTCCACTGCAGAACGCACTCACGCTCTGGAAAAAGGTCTGGTGTCCATTCGCATTTGCTTTACAAGGAATAATGATCGGCGTTTCATATCATACGAAGTGGGTACATATTTGAAGAATAGTTCTACTGATGTTGCTATTCGTGATCCATTCCAGACTGCCTGAATATGCGAAGTTCGTGGTTGATGAAAGCGGAGGATTCATTGATTTTCATCGAACAGTGAACGTGACTGAAGTAGGTGCATACCTATTTCCTTCGCATGATTTTGTTCAAGGGAATCAATAATATACGATATTGGCAAATTGGAATTGGCTCCTTCTGCTTTCTTGTTTGTCTCGTAACAAATGTGAGCGTTTAAAATATGATTCAGCTAAGACAATTTACTGTAGATTCCATCGATTTATAAGGTATGTAGGATGTCAAGGAGCACGAAAAGTTCACAAAAGGTATGCTATTTAGAATGAAAAGCATGGTATTTATAACATTTCCAGACGTTGAAACGGGAGAGGTCTATCATAGTTATTAATGGATGCATATTCGTCGCTCAGCTCCTTAGCTTACTTTTTGTGGTATCAAAATACTTATCAACTAGTCCATCAATCCCATTTGAGATCTTCATGGACGTGAGGAAACTTTTTCCCGATGATTTGCTTCTCCAATCAGTGATGATGATGGCAATTTCTGACGTGTTCTCCCTCACTCCCTCATTGTTGGTCAACTTACATTCTAGTGGTCTCACACATTGCGCAAATACCTAGTTTAATTTTAAGAGTCCGGATCTGAGAAGAGTTACCATTTCGTCCCTACTCCCGGACATTCCGCCAAGATTTTCGATTTAGGCCATGACGCTCATAGGGCCTAGAGTACTTGGTGTCCTAATTTGAAATTTCACAGTGATATCCTCTTTATCGCGCAAAGACGCGCGCCAGGTGCGGGTATAGTGAAAAATGATGAAAATTCATATTTTCTCAGCCGAACATGGTGGACTCAAAATTCCTTCTGAATTATGCTAGTACAGCCCAAGGCATTCTGGAACACTTTTGAAATCGAATATAGGTCGATTCTGAAAATTACATTTTCATTTAATTTTTCACTTTTCCCGAGTTTATACTATCGTGCTTACATTTGGGACGCTAATTTCAAGTGCCGTTTTACAACACGTTCTCCCAAGCATCCAAGGAAACTATCACATTGGAAATCCGAACAACAATAAGACGTGAAAAATCGTTCAGAACATCGTAAAGTCATCAACGACAGACGCATTTTTCAAATTTTCAGCTCTCTTGTGCCAAGTAGGCACATAAATTGATCATCATATGACATTTCATCAACGTATATGTACGCCTACGATCAAAAAACTAAAGTTTCAAAAAGTCTGAAAAATCGATTTTTCCACCTCTATTTTTTTCATTTTTCTTCTCAGTTATTTCCGCATTTTGTAACGGCTGCGGATAATTACCTGCTAATTATTGTTGTATGTACTGCGAACGAGTATGAAATTATAAAATGAGTTTCTCATTTCACGTGTAAGTAAGAAATTTCAGGCCGCAAAAATGCCAAATCGATGAGTTCATTCAATGACATCATTCGACTCTGACTAGATAATCGATGAAATCTGCACGTTATCAACTGCAGTCGAAGTCTTATGCTCAAAATAGTTGGAAAAATCTATTTGGAACCAAATTTCAATTACTTCGAAAAAATTGAAAAAAATGGCAATGGGCCGCGAAAAAAAAGAAAAAAAAAGCATATTTTATCAGTTGAATGAGATAGAAAAAAAATTATTCGCATTATGCAGGCATGCACAAAATAGCTCTGAAACACTGCCAGAATCCAATTTTGGTCGGTTCTGAAAATTATATTTCCACAGCATATTTCACCTTTTCCCCGAGTTTATACTATCGTGCTTACATTTGGGACGCTAATTTCATGTGCTTCTTTGCAGCACGTTTTCCCAAGCATCCATTGAAACTATCATATTGGAAATTCATACAACAATAAGGCGTGAAAAATCGTTCAGAATCTTGTAAAATACGTTTGTCTTTGACGAAATGACGATGACGAAATGACGATGACGAAATGATGAATTTTATAAGATTCGGACCAATTTTTCACGCCTTATTGTTGTTTGAATTTCCAATATGATAGTTTCAATGGATGCTTGGAAAAACGTGCTGCAAAGAAGCACATGAAATTAGCGTCCCAAATGTAAGCACGATAGTATAAACTCGGGAATAAAGTGAAATATGAGAGCGTTTGACTAAAAGTCGAGCAAATCCAAAAGATTTTGGCACAGCAAAAAAATCCGATTTTTCAATTTTGAGTGATTTGGGGTGCTCAAAGGCGCTGGAGACGTAGGCGTACTCATTTTCCACGTAGAGCTTCCGTTGGCTCCAGACGACGTTGCGTCGAATTCACATTTTGAGGCTTAACACAGCTCAATTGAGCGCTAAAATTAGAGAAAAAAGTTTTCTGGGGTGAAATTGTATGGAGAACACGCTCGTGTACTTGATTTGTCATGATTTTGTAATTAAAAAATTAAAAAGCCATTTTTTCGCTGATTCAATCCCGAGCTTAGCAAATACATGGATAGAACCGCCGTGACGAGAGTATTCCAGATCTATATTTTTATCCAATTTCGTCATCCAAATTTTGAGAAAACTAAAAAAGAGTGCACTCAAAACAGATTAAAACGCGTAGTTGGACGAGGCAAGGGCGTGAAACTGCCAGGGGGCGTGGAATAGAGGCAGAGGAGGCGACTGCCAGAGGGTCTGAGATCAGGTGAAGGAGGAAGATCGGACGAGAACAATCCAAATTAGGCTCAAACGGAGCACTATTTTTAACATTTCTCAAAATTTGGATGACGTAATTAGATAACACACGTCTTCTGAGAGATGGCAGGTGGTGTTTGACAAAATGTTCAAAGTATTCCGATCCCTTCGAGATTATTAGGGTAGGTGTCCCAAAGGCGCAGTATCTTTTTGTGCAAGCGGATTCCGCGATTTCTCAAAAATTCCTAAAAGCCGGCTCTTGAAATTTCGAAAATTCGAAAATTCATAACAAGCTTCAAAATTGAGCTAGAGTTTCGTTCAAAAAACCAAAATGACCGACTTTTACAATAGAACAACTTTTATGTTGACAATTTTGTGTTCCGAAAAGTCTTAATTTCTAAAAGTGCAAAAAATATTTTTTCGTCATCCTTTTTTCTCATTTTTTCGCCGTCTTGAAAAAAAAGTTCATTTTGCACCCTGAGATTTTATCAGAATCGTAATCTACAACCGTTTCTACCCCAGGAAAAAAATTTTCACGAAAATCGAAGATATAGTATTCATCGATTTTTGGCCTCAAACATGGAGAACCTCGTGTTTTCAAGCAAAATCGAAAATTCCATGATGTCATATTTAAGTAATTATCGCACATGGATGTCTTTTCTTTCCGTTTTCAATGTTTACTGACCTATTTGTACCGATTTCCATTGAAAAAACAGATGATCTCAATACATCACAATACCGCATTTTTTCACAAAATTTCTCAGATTTCATGATTTTATGAAGTATTGAAGTCTTCGGTTTTTTCAATGGAAATCGGTATAAATAGGTCAGTAAACATTGAAAACGGAAAGAAAAGATATCCATGTGCGATAATTACTTAAATATGACATCATGAAATTTTCGATTTTGCTTGAAAACACGAGGTTCGCCATGTTTGAGGCCAAAAATCGATGAATACTATATCTTCGATTTTCGTGAAATTTTTTTTCCTTGGATAAAAAAGGATGTAGATTACGATTCTGATAAAATCTCAGGGTGCAAAATGACCTTTTTTTTCAAAACGGCGAAAAAATGAGAAAAAAGGATGACGAAAAAATATTTTTTGCACTTTTCCAAACTTAAACTTTTCGTAACACAAAAAATGTTAACATAAAAGTTGTTCTATTGGAAAAGTCGGTCATTTTGGTTTTTTGAACGAAACTCTAGCTCAAATCTGAGCATGTTATGAATTTTCGAATTTTCGAAATTTCAAGAGCCGGCTTTTAGGTAGTTTTGAGAAATCGCGGAATCCGCTTGTGCAAAAAGATACTGTACCTTAGGGACACTTACCCTGATAATCTGAACACGGGATCGGAACACTTTGAACATTTTGTCAAAGGGGGGTCTCGATTTCATGCAATCTCTCAGAAGACGTGTTATAAAATATAGATCTGGAATCCTCTCGTCACGGCGGTTATATCCATATATTTGCTAAGCTCGGGATTGAATAAGCGAACAATTGGCTTTTTAATTTTTTAATTACAAAATCGTGACAAGTGAAATACACGAGCGTGTTCTCCATAAAATTTCACCACAGAAAACTTTTTTCTCTAATTTTAGCACTCAATTGAGCTGTGTTAAAGGAGGATGAAAGCGAAAGCTGGAAATTTGAACGTATTTCATCCTACCACGAAATGCCCCGGCTGTCAATGTGCTAAAAACAGGCCATGCTAAAAACAGTGAAAGTAACACCAATTACCGGTCCCCGACGCGGCTCTTGGCTACGGAGCGTCTCTCTTTTTTTTCTTATTTTTTGCGTTTGCTCGCTTTGATTGTGTTGCGTTGTTGCTAAACGCATATCTGTACTCTAGTTCATCCTGTTATTTCAAAATCAATATTACTTCAATCGATCGATTGTGTGATCTCTTCCCATCCACCCCTTTCACGCGCGCATTCCTTTCAGTTGGATTCATGAGTTCTATCTTCTTCTTTGGGGCGATTATCTGTGATTCTACTCATTCCACGTCGATAATATTTAAATTGCTTCTGTTTCAACTAACTTTTGACCCGATTGCCACAATTTCTCCCTAAATGCGTCGTCTTAATTACTTCTTCTTTTTCGTCGTTGGCCCATCTATTATTTACATGTTTTGCTTTCAACCTTGCTTAATTGCTCATTTTTTTCTTTATTTTCTACCGTTTAATTAATTGTTCATTGAAGCCAGGTCAGCGGTCATCACCGATGATAAAAAATGGGCATGGACGGTGCTGCCTTCGCTTCTCCCAGACCTGTCAGTTAGTTTGGCTGCTTCCCACTTTGCTGTATCGATTAATTTCATTCTTGTATTTTAGAACTACGTCCAACGTCGTCCGGCCAAGATCATGGCCCTTCCGATGGTGAAAGGCCATCGCGAAAAAGGTTCGTTTCTCTTTCTTCGGCCTATATTTAAATATTACTCGTGTTTTATTTGTGAATGATTACCTTTTCAATTCATTTATCGTAAAATAAGTTAAGGATATTCAAATAACAATTTAGATAGAAATATTAAAAATATACGAACATATTACGCTAGAAAATTAATCAAAGCAATAAATATCAGTCCGTAGCAATGATAAACTTTTTTTATTACTACTCCTCATCAGTCATATATCCTAGGGCCTCGTCTGCCATCGAATTGAGGAGAGGGAGATGAGGAAGAGGAGGGGGGAGGAGGGCGTCGTCCTCGCCCTCGTCGTCGTTCTCGGGCGCCTCCTCCTCCAAGTTGCTGTCGACTCCATGAGGACGAAGAGGACGGGTGAGTGTCTCCCACAACTTCTTAATTAAAAATGGTTCGTAAATTGATTACCTCTCCTTGTTTACCTTTTGTTCGGCGAGAGCAATTTTTCTTTTCTTCTCCGTAGTCTCGTAGTATCACATCTGTTGCACTCCCTCGTGCATGATGCCGCGAGTCCTACCATGTGGAAGGGTAGATGACATTGTCCCTGTTCGCACTTGGGACACTCTAGGAGGAGGGAGGTCAATAACTCCTTCGACACTATCATGTAGTTCGATAGAGGGACACTTTCGATGCGGGGAGTGGCAGGGGTAGGAGGAGTCCATTCGGAGCTTTCGTTCATATCTCGAGCCTTCAAGTAGTTATCAAAAATACCTCATTTTTTAAATAATCTAATTTGAGTTAGTTTAGTGCGAGATGGAATGCAGTAATGATAATTAATGAATACCTGTTCAGGTCGGCAACAGCAGACGCAGCAGAGAAGAGGAGATCGAGTTAGGAGTGGAGGAGGACGGACGTAAGACGGAAGAGAGGATTGAAGAGGACGAGGGCGAGGAAAGACGAAGGAAGATGAAGAGGGGAAGGGCGAGAGAAGAGGGGAACAGGTAGGAGGGAGTACGATAGATGGTTGGGATACTGTAGATGGAGCAGTCGTCTCCTAAAGGCCTCTGTTTCCGTTGTATGAGATAGATAAATATATTTTCTCCCGTTTAATTGTGTATATTACTCACCACAAAGGAAGGGACAGCATCAGGTCGAAGTACGGTAGCAGTTGCCGAGTATGTGTAGTCAGAGGGGGAGAAGTGACTTGCACAGAGATAGGGACACTTGGATGCATTCACCACTGCCATGAGAGATCTTCTTCCTTCTGGGGTTGAACGGACAGCGTTTATCCACGTTGTCCGTTTCTTCTCATTTTCCGTAAATGCGTGCATCTCTTTCTGGAATTTCCTCTGATGGCACACGACGCAAGCTCGTCGTTGCATCTGATAGGGAGGATTACATTAGCAGACGATATAGTATCGACGATAGTTTGCACATGAATATTACATTTCAATTAGCAATACTAGCTTGTGGGTATACAAATACTTTATCATTTAGTCCATGACATAGCTATTCTTCATCGAATAGCGCAGATGGCTTGAAGCCGGTGTAATGTCCATCGGCACTTGGCCATTTCTTCCGGACGGCATCGATGACACAAGCGGGGAGTCGAACTCTCTGTCCTCGTCCGAGTGGTCCGAGAAGAGAGGCCACTATCACTCGATAGCACCCGTGTCTTCTCGCCCTCAATAGTAAGTTTCATTCTTTCTATCCATGGTATCTATTTGATTGATATAGTGTATTCCGGATACAATAGCCTTTCAATAGAGTAAACGATTGTTGGAAAGGGGAACTCACTGATTCGCATCGATGGCCACATGTCCACTCGCATAGCCGTAGAGGGCAACTGCAGCTTCCGTACCCTCAAGTGAGTGATTGAGATGAAAGTTATCAACAATAGGAAGTATAGTAACTAACCGCTTCTGTGAGCAGGTACTCCTTGAAGTATTGATCCTGCGTAATGCAGGCTTTCCTACCGTGGTCCTTCAGCTTATCCAGCAATCCCTCCTTGAAGAGATTTCCTTTCTTGAGAAGAGGGTAGAGAAACAGCGATTTGCAGCAGTAATCGTGCTTTTCCTCGAGATCTCTAGGGGGACAACGAGTGCAGGAACACTCCACAGTCTTCTCGAGGTCAACCCCATCTGCGAAGATCTTCTGCTCCCTCTCCTTGGCTGCTTTGATTCTAGCCAGAATCTTGTCCGCTTGCTTGGGGTCGGGGAGAAAGGGATCGGGAAGTGATGTCATCTAGAGATCAATCAATCGATCAATTAGTGATACAATAATGTAACTTGTGTAATGAAAAAAAAAACAATCAAGACAATGATAAAATCGTTTGAAAAGAGCTGTTTGTCCCATTCTTTGCGTACGTGCATCTTTCATCGATTGACTAGACACTTGTCTAAAGGGTCAGAATAGAGACTCAAACGAATGATATACAATCATGATTGTTCACCGGATTGAATTTGTACGGAAAATCGAATTCTTCAATCTCTTTATTGTACTGTTTTGTTGTATTGCATTGTAAAAATGAAAATGTTTGATAAAAGAAATGGAAATGAGTGTCACAATATGCTAAATAGGTTTCCCTCATTGCATTAATGCAGAAACCACCGCGGCAAAATGTTAGTCCTCGGCGGGAATCGAACCTGTCCCTTTCCCACTCGTTGTCGCCGCTCTACAGATCGAACTAGAAAGAGGAGAAAGAGGTAGTGAGATAGTGTGCGCTGCGCAATCTTTTCGCAGCCATTTCCCTGAGCTATCAATTACAGTACCCGTGCGCGTATCTCCCTTGATCTTTGATCTCCGTTTTTCAAATTTTGGCTTTCTATTGTCGTTCAAGGAATAAATCCGGATATATCTTTAGTAAACGAAGTTCATTTTCCCTTTCCTCCTCCTTTAAATCATTGAAAGGGTTCTTGAAATGCTGAATTTGATATTTCTATCAAGTTTTCATTTCTTGCGCAGCTTGAATGATCGATCTGTGACGCTGGTATTAACGAGCACACTATTCTCTTCCAAAATATACATAGATATTATTTGGACTTCGATCTCTTGTATCTGACAGATCAGAATTCACACCAAATTTTGTTGCAAAATTTCGCAAAATTTTTGCTAATTTATGAAATCTCAAATTTCATGGCATGTATTCTGAACACGAATGAAATCAATTATGCTCGTGAAACAACGGTTCACCCTCTTCAACAATTCTGAGATATCAGAGACTGGAGTTCAGAAGGGAGAAAATCGGAAAGATCAAACACCGAGCAAGATTTTCGCAACAACCTAATATTAGCCATTTCCCTGAGCTTCCCTGAGCCTGAGCAGCCATTTCCCTGAGCTATCAATTACAGTACCCGTGCGCGTATCTCCCTTGATCTTTGATCTCCGTTTTTCAAATTTTGGCTTTCTATTGTCGTTCAAGGAATAAATCCGGATATATCTTTAGTAAACGAAGTTCATTTTCCCTTTCCTCCTCCTTTAAGCCTCAAAATGTGAATTCGACGCAACGTCGTCTGGAGCCAACGGAAGCTCTACGTACAAAATGAGTACGCTTATCGTCTCCAGCGCCATTGAGAACCCCAAATCACTCAAAATTGGAAAATCGGATTTTTCTCTGATCGATTCTTCGGCAAACGCACTCATATGCTGTGGAAAAATAATTTTCAGAACCGACCAAAATTGAATTCTGGCAGTGTTTCAGAACACTTTTGTGTATGCCAGCATAATGCGAGTAAAATTTTTATGTTATCTCGTTTTTCATTTTTTTCGCGTCTTATTGTTGTATGAATTTCCAATATGATAGTTTCAATGGATGCTTGGGAAAACGTGCTGCAAAGAAGCACATGAAATTAGCGTCCCAAATGTAAGCACGATAGTATAAACTCGGGAAAAAGGTGAAATATGCTGTGGAAATATAATTTTCAGAACCGACCAAAATTGGATTCTGGCAGTGCTTCAGAGCTATTTTGTGCATGCCTGCATAATGCGAATAATTTTTTTTTCTATCTCATTCAACTGATAAAATATGCTTTTTTTTCATTTTTTTCGCGGCCCATTGCCATTTTTTTCAAATTTTTCGAAGTAATTGAAATTTGGTTCCAAATAGATTTTTCCAACTATTTTGAGCATAAGACTTCGACTGCAGTTGATAACGTGCAGATTTCATCGATTATCTAGTCAGAGTCGAATGATGTCATTGAATGAACTCATCGATTTGGCATTTTTGCGGCCTGAAATTTCTTACTTACACGTGAAATGAGAAACTCATTTTATAATTTCATACTCGTTCGCAGTACATACAACAATAATTAGCAGGTAATTATCCGCAGCCGTTACAAAATGCGGAAATAACTGAGAAGAAAAATGAAAAAAATAGAGGTGGAAAAATCGATTTTTCAGACTTTTTGAAACTTTAGTTTTTTGATCGTAGGCGTACATATACGTTGATGAAATGTCATATGATGATCAATTTATGTGCCTACTTGGCACAAGAGAGCTGAAAATTTGAAAAATGCGTCTGTCGTTGATGACTTTACGATGTTCTGAACGATTTTTCACGTCTTATTGTTGTTCGGATTTCCAATGTGATAGTTTCCTTGGATGCTTGGGAGAACGTGTTGTAAAACGGCACTTGAAATTAGCGTCCCAAATGTAAGCACGATAGTATAAACTCGGGAAAAGTGAAAAATTAAATGAAAATGTAATTTTCAGAATCGACCTATATTCGATTTCAATAATTAGCAGGTAATTATCCGCAGCCGTTACAAAATGCGGAAATAACTGAGAAGAAAAATGAAAAAAATAGAGGTGGAAAAATCGATTTTTCAGACTTTTTGAAACTTTAGTTTTTTGATCGTAGGCGTACATATACGTTGATGAAATGTCATATGATGATCAATTTATGTGCCTACTTGGCACAAGAGAGCTGAAAATTTGAAAAATGCGTCTGTCGTTGATGACTTTACGATGTTCTGAACGATTTTTCACGTCTTATTGTTGTTCGGATTTCCAATGTGATAGTTTCCTTGGATGCTTGGGAGAACGTGTTGTAAAACGGCACTTGAAATTAGCGTCCCAAATGTAAGCACGATAGTATAAACTCGGGAAAAGTGAAAAATTAAATGAAAATGTAATTTTCAGAATCGACCTATATTCGATTTCAAAAGTGTTCCAGAATGCCTTGGGCTGTACTAGCATAATTCAGAAGGAATTTTGAGTCCACCATGTTCGGCTGAGAAAATATGAATTTTCATCATTTTTCACTATACCCGCACCTGGCGCGCGTCTTTGCGCGATAAAGAGGATATCACTGTGAAATTTCAAATTAGGACACCAAGTACTCTAGGCCCTATGAGCGTCATGGCCTGAATCGAAAATCTTGGCGGAATATCCGCTCAGTGGTGACTCTTCTCAGATCCGGCCTCTTAATGTATTAAAGTTCCAATCAGTGATTCTTTTCTGCAGATGTCTCGTCGCTCAGAGTTTCCGCGAAGAAGTTACGAAAATATGGAAAGGAATTGTCGGAGAGTGGAAAAGGATCAGCACGAGAAAGCAGATCGAAATTTCACCACAACTGAACCAGATCTTTCACTTGTATGATATTAGCCATGTTTACCGTACGGGTGGATGAAATAATAGGAATACAAGAAGTTATGTTAACAAATATTTATTCGTAAAAAATCGAACGCTGGCTCGTGCAATCGCAAAAGATGTTTTACTCTCATCGAGCGGTTATGGCCCATGACTTCGGAACATCGACTGAAAATGAAGTTGAGATTGGAATATAACAGAAAAGGTCTCACAATCCACAATTGATTCGTTGCAAACGATACTTTCATCGTTCTGGTCGCACCGTTCATTGAAGGTCGCAGAAAACCAAATCTTCTTGTCAATCAGAGGCAGATTCTAAAGGATATTTATGAAAATTAGCAATGGCCAATCTTCTCACCTTTCTGAGTAATACAAAATCATGTTCCGTGAGATATTCAGAGTACCAGAAATTGCTTATGTTGAGTTTGTCGAGTTTATTCGTGAACATTTCAGTGATAATGGTGCCCCAATCATCACCATAGAGGCCGAAGAAGTAGGGTGCACTCCGGATATAGGGGATGACAGGCTGAGTGATGTACAGACTTCAAACGAGCGATGAAATTTCAAGAAGAAGCAGCACTGAAAATATTATTCAATGTAACCTAAAAAAATTAAAATTGACCTTTGTCGCAATTCACGGCAATGTTTTCCACGAGCAATGAAAGATGTTCCACTTTGCAAGACTGGATTAGCTTCAGAAGATCATTCCTCAAAATACTGAATCACTTTCTACATTGACAGTGATACTCACGCTCCTTTTCTTGATAACATTGACTCCGTTATTTTTAGCTTTTCGAACTTAACCCCTTCTGTTATCGCGGAGATCACTGGTAGTTTATCGCAGCATTCAACAAATTCCACGATTCGGATTCGTTTTCCCATCAAAACATCGCGCAGGAATTGCACAAGGACAGAGGACATCTCCAGAAAGGAATGCAATTGCACGCGGAAAATATGAAATAATCGACATTATTACATCCATGTGTTATAAAATAAGTAATAATAAGAAAATAAGAAATTCATTGAGCATTTCCGAACAAATGATAATTCTCACAGTTCGAGCGCAATTGAATAGATGTAATTTCGGTTCATTGTGAATCAGCCCATAATTAGATGCCTGAAGCAATCGAAGTATCAAAATTCGCGTTTTCTCTTTTGGAATGTAAAAAGAAACATTAATCGTTGTCGAGGACTTTTCCTGCAATATTTGTATTTGTACTAGCTATCTCTGGGATTGTGTGGTTATCTATAGGTTTTTAAAAGGATTGTATAAACATGTTGATAGATATGCCACCAAGAACAACAGTTTGCAATCGGTATTTGCACAAACATCTTTCAAAGCAGTCGACGCAGGTTTGACTACCAACTCTTCCACGAGAATCGGTTGAAGCATCGAAAACTCGTGAACATATGACTTGATAGTTCGAGAAACCTGATGTATTTCAAATATAGAGAGGCAGAAGGAAATTGAATTACCTGTCTAAGGGTGAGAAGGTCATCGGGGGTTCTGTCTAAAATCATCCACATGAGATCTCCAGGTACGCACTCCAGTGGAGAGAAGAATTCAACATCTTGCAAATCCATATCTTCACAAATGCCCCTCCCCACCATTGTCAATAAGAAGAATAATCCTACAATACATGTATAAGAATATAATTTTTGAAAAAAAACTTTAGCATTCAACATATTGGACGTAAAATAAATGTCGTCAATCAGAAGTTATAGATGGGTAGGTGAGAATTAGACTAGATTACTCACCCTTGCACCTTCATCAAAGGAGGGAAGGAATGCCACGGGATACGAGTGAAAGGAACCGCCAATGAGAAGAAGGAGAGAGTGAGAGTCAAGAAGGGAATCCATAGGGAGCAAAAGAACTGTCGGATAAAGAGAGCTAAAAGTGGGAAGATGGATGTGAGCACAATAATTAAGAATAGCTCTCCTAAAAGGATACTTGCATATATGCATATATATAAACATCAACCGCTTCGTATCTACGTCTTTCGGCAGTTACAGATGATGGAATACAATACTTTGAAAATTTCTGATGCAATACTGATATTTGCTGATTTAATGAGTTTCATTGACAATTGCAAGAAAACGAGTTCATTATGTCTTTGGGCAATTCACTTTTGGAATGCTGTCTATGCCGCAGAAGAACTCACTTGTGCACTCTGAAAATGACAATAACTATTGATATTGAAACGACTCGGATACTGTTGAGACACTTCTGGTAAGGTTTGCAGCAGGTGCCCCCAGCGGAGGGGAAGGGACAGAGGGACCGACCACATAGAGCCCTGTCTGACGATGCTCCCCTGAGAGATATGGGATAGACATTCTTGCCGTTTCGTATAACCAACTATGAAAAATCAGTCGAGAAAGAAATATAGATTGATAGTTAGTTTATATATCTGCTCTATTACTCGAAAAATATTTAGCCTAAAGGCTGTGCTTGTGGGGCCCTAGTGTATCTGTTGAATAGGGAGAAAGATTGCAAAATTAAAAAAAATGTCCTCTCATTCTAAACTATTCTTAGCCGTCCACTTTCCTTCCGTACTCTTATCCTCACCGACAGGGGCATCCTTCCGACTCCGAGAGGCAGTTTCTCTTTCTGGGTAATGTGCTACAGGAGCCGCAAGTGGTGAGGCATTGACCACTCATCATCCATTCACTCCAAATTCCCTCCGGAGAACAGACTTTAGGTGCCTGCAAATTATCTTCAATGCTGGACAAGCAGATCTCATTTGTTTGAGAAGAAGAAATATAAATGTGGTGGCTCACCTTTGTTGTTGTGGTCGTCGTAGTGGTAGTGGTCTAAAAATATTTTTGCAATGTGGACGAGTATAGAATGGAATATTAAGTATTAAGAAAATTAAGAATTAATGGCTGCTCGTTAGAGCACTAAGAATAACATCAATCAAGCTTTTAAACCATTGAAGAGAATAAATCGCGACCTCAGTAGTAGTCGTTGTGGGCGGGACCTGAATCAATCAACATTTGGTACTGATATTTTAAGTTAATGACATCTTCATATTGTTTGGGAATCACAGAAGAAAAAGTATATTCACTGACCACAACAGTCGGCGTGCAGAAGTCAGAGGAGGAATCACGAATGCAAATCACATCTATTCTCAATCCCAAGCAAATTTCGGTAATGAAGAAAAGATCTAATTACCAAGAACATAATTACCAATTCAATAGCGTGAATCAAGAGTAAGAAGAAAAGGACCAGACCAATGGATGCAGTGGCGCAGGAAGTGTGCCAGGAGTATCGATGTGATTCCGACCATCCACTTGAACCAGAGGTCACCCCGATCCAGATGGGATCCGATCGAACCAAACCTGAAAAATATCTTAATATTCTATCATCAGGGTAGTTGATATCACTGTGGAAAGCTTGAATATCCAGCGAGTTTTTAATCACAGGGAGAATTCCACCTTGAGAGGCACAGTAACTCTCGGCCTACAATCGAATGGAATGGAGAAATATCGATCAATGTCCTCACATCGGGGTAGGTCATCTTCTTCGAGGATCTAATCATACATTTCCCCCCTGGGACTGCGAATAACTCTCCCGAAGAGCACTCCAATTGCAGTTCTATAAGCTGTTTCATAAATAAAATGCAATTTTGATGTAAAATTAGGAAAATTAGCGAACCATACGAGCCAAGTGCAATTTTCATAACTTCTGAAGCCGATCCTAAATCCGGATGATGGACATCCGTTGGCTGAAAACACTTTCAAATAAATATCATACGATTGTAAACCTCAAAGAACATATTCTTGACAACTGCTGATTGTGGTCGGGAGAGTTGAGTGCCAGGCATGAATGCCCTTGCACATGCGCTTCTCGCTTGGCCCAATGTTTGCTCAAGATTATTCATCAAGAACGATAATTGTCTTTTTCGCATGTACCTCTTTGACAATGGCGAAGTAACACGTGCGATCTACGAATCGAGATCGAAATGGGAGAGAGTCGCACTTCACTTTGAGTGTATCAGCTAAATTTCAAATGTAGATTGAGTCGCCATTTAATTTGATACAGTTGCTCACCAGAGTGTAGTTTGATCGGATTCACAAATCCTCCAACTTGAGTGAAGTAGAAGAGGAGAATCAACCATGCGAGCATCGCTCCGTTCTGATGTGGAAATCTAGAGGAATTATCTGTGATCGACATCAAACCAATAAAAACCAATAGTATTATAAAACGCCCAGATAGTCCCTGCTGAAAGAAGATAAAACAGATAATATAAAGTAGAAAGAGTCCAATACATGAAGGTTGTTCGATTTCATTTTTTTCCAATGGCTTGATTTTGAGTACTGCATGTGCAGTAGAGTGCGCTATTCGGGTAATCGTCTCTTCATTTCGCGCACTCTCTCGACCGGTCGAGCAGTGGGAGAGTATTGGAAATGAAGAGAAGATTACCCGAATAGCGCACTCTAATGTGCAGTATGGGTTAATCAGGAAATATTGATTATCATATAATTATACTGATGTGAGAGAAGTGCGAGAAATCTTGAATTTTCAGAAATTTTGAAAACATTATTTTCCTTTGGGCCTGCTTATCATTTCTCCTTCGATTTGTTTGATTGTGCTATGTACACGTGAATAAGATGATGCAATTTATCAGGAGAAATGTACACGACACGTGAGGTATTGCTATACACGTGTGTTTCTGATCTACCAACACGAAGATTATTGATTGTGTGAGGTGTACATTGGGTGCTAATGCTGCGAAGGCACTAGTGGGCGGGGGAAGGAAGACTACGGAGAAGGAGAGAGCGGCTACGCGAAGATCTAAAAGTAGATTAGTTTAATCGATCAACGCATCACTGCTATCGATCTAGCAGTAGAAATGCCACGATAAATGCAGATTCTGAAGCGAAGCTTACCTCTAAGCGCACACTAGTGTGTTGTTGATGAGTGACTTGATGTAGGGCGAGCAGCAAGTCTTCGTGGGGAAAGTGCACAACTTGTTGCTGCCACACGCTTGCGTCTCAGTTCCGGCGCCGCTGCGAATACAACACTCGTTCAAAGGAACTGTTTTGGATGCAAAGGAGGAGTAGATATCTCGCGAGTACTCACTCGCAAGGGCAATCGTTGCCACCAGTAGTGCAGCTGCGAGTGCGAGTCTGCTTGTCACACAGACCACACGGGGCGACATTGCAGGCTCCCGACCAGGTCGACCACGTGCCCCATGTGCCCATGTTAGCTGCAAGAAGCAATGATTAGTATGAGAGAATCCGAATGATCGCATTGCGATCACATGAAATATGCTCACATATCCATATTAAATAAGAAAATCTCACCGGCGGTACAGCAGTTGGAGAGGGGCACTGCAGTAGCAGTGGTTCCACAGTACTGTGTGCCCGTGTTCGGATTGGTCATCACCGAGTAGCCAGTGCAGCAGATGGTGCCAGTGGCACACGGAGCACGACTGCACGGACCAGTGTCCGTCGTCGCCCCCCTAAAGAAGAAAATGGAATGAAGTCTCTGTACAGAATACATTTTCTCCCTCATCCTCTCCCATCTTTTTCAATAACTCTATAATCACATGGCTCCAACATGTACAAATCTGTCTATCTAAGAAGGGAAGTGATGGGGAGTCAGGTATCAATCGTCGACAGGGGCCCTTCATTGCCCAGAGAGATTATCTAGCCGAGTCCTTTTGATATGGCTGGAGAATAACTCACGTGCACGGGCAGCCGTACTTCGCCGAGTTGCAGCTTCTCGTTCTGGCAACGGAGGAGCACGATCTGGAAGGGAGAGTGATTAGTGACTGTGAGCTTAGATTCAGTCATCTTCTCGTACCCGCAGGAGGTGGGGCAGGTTCCACTGGTGGGTGCCCATTCGCCCCACACTCCGCCCGTAGGACAGCAGCACGCCGCGCTCTCCGTCGAGTCGCCACTGCAGAAGAAGATTGAATACAAGCCACTGGCTGGCATCATCTGGTTTATCTTATCCGATAGGAAAGCACGCGCGATATCAAACTACTTCTCTGCCCGGATTGTGAGGCAACTGGTGCTAGATGTGTATTCACTAATCAAATATTTCTCCACCAATCAGAGCATAAACATCAATGACTGACGTGCAAGTACATCCCTTGTCTGCTCCACTGCACACTCTGGTCCTCGTCCTTCCTCCCTGGGTGAGACAAGTCGTCGTCCACTCGCCCCATGCCGACCAGTATGTGTCACTGTCTACAAGGAACGGGATGAATCAGAGGATAAAGCGAGCTGATCCTTCCAATGGTCAAGAGTAAAATTCGTACTGGTGGGACAGCAAGTGTCGGTGGGCGGCGCAGTGTCATCTCCCATTCCACAGTAGAAAGTATTCGTCTTGTAGTTGAGCTGCAAGAGTCATTCCATACTCTCTTTAGTGAGGAAAAGGGGTGAAACATACACTCTTGACGTAGGTTCCGCAGCAAGTTGTGCCTGGCCAGGGACAGAGGGCGTTGCCGCACGGTCCAGTCTCAGAGGAAGCACCACTGAAAGAAAGTCAATGAATTAATTGGGATGACGCCAGCATTTGCTCCGAGAATCATTGATTGAGGGGGTAGGATGATGGGATGACTCACGTGCAGGGACATCCATCAGCAGCACTCGAGCAAGTTCTCGTGCGAGTCAGAGTAGAGCAGGAACCGCAGGTGGTGGGGCAGGTGCCAGTGGTGACCCACTCCGTCCAGAGACCTCCTGTAGGACAGCAGTTGCCCTGCAGAGAAGAGGTGGTAGAAGACCGAAGAGACACTGACGACCAAATTTCAAGATTAGATAAGCATCAGCCTCTCTAAGGATATTTGCTAAAAGGTGATAACATCTAACCCAAGAAAACAATCGAAAAAAGAAAAAAGAAAGAAGGCAGTGTACCGCTGTTGTTGTTAGTGCCATCGTAGTCGTTTCGCAGCTGTTAACAGGATCCTTTGGACGGTTTCCAACTCCGCAGAAGAATTCGCTCGTTTGTTCTGAATGTGTCCTATTTCGACTGTTAACTTGAAAGCTAGCCGAAATGGGATGACTTATTATACTTAATTTCTAACCGTTAAGCGATTTAATGTATGGGCTGCAGCAGGTCTGAGTCGAGGGGAATGGACAGAGGGAAATTCCGCATGGACCGGTGTCAGTTGTAGTTCCGCTGAATTACAATTATATTAGTATGTGACTTTACTACGACTGTAATGGGAAAATTCAGCTGAGTAATTTCCATACCTGCAAGGACATCCATCAGCGAGAGATTTGCATGTTCTCGTTCGAGTCGAATTGCTGCAAGATCCACAAGTGGTTGCACATGCTCCAGTCGTAGTCCAGTCACTCCAAATACCGCCAGCAGGACAGCATGCGGGCTGCAATATCTCTTATTTTGAATGTTAGTTTGTTTTAATGCTTTAAACAGTTTTAATGCTTTTCTTAAAAGAAACCATAAACAATCTTGATGGGTTTTTTCTATTCCCATGTTGGGGTATGCTGAAAGAAAAGAAAGAACTCAGCGTACAACTACGTCTGTTGTTGTTGGCTCCATCGTAGTTGTATCGCAGCTATTAATAGGATCCTTTGGTCGGTTTCCAACTCCACAGAAGAATTCACTCGTTTGCTCTGAACGATTTCAATTAGGATTGCGAATATTCAATGCAATCACTATTTCGTAGCTTTTTATAAGCAATTCTCATACCATTAAGCGATTTAATGTATGGGCTACAGCAGGTCTGAGTCGAAGGGAATGGGCAGAGGGAAATTCCGCAAGGTCCAGTGTCGGATGTAGCTCCACTGCAATTCAATTTAATCATATCGTAAGTTTACAACCACATTATACACTGGAAAATACTGCTGAGCAGTATACCTGCAAGGACATCCATCAGCGAGAGATTTGCATGTTCTCGTTCGAGTCGAATTGCTGCAAGATCCACAAGTGGTCGCGCAGGCTCCAGTCGTAGTCCAGTCACTCCAGATACCGCCAGCAGGACAGCATGCGGGCTGAAAATCCTCATTTTTTCGAATTTTCCTTTTGTTAAATTGCCCCATTGTTTAATTACATACGGCAGCCCACCATAAAAAATAAATGGAATGTAGCGACGCGTTTGCATCTATTCTTATTCCCATTCAAAGTATGCATTTCGGCTATTGTTGCAGTGGATTGCACTCATCTGTGCTGATCCATATCCTGCTTCTTTAAATTATCTATTTGACTCTTGTCCAAATGGGCCAACTTCTTCTCTCCCCTAAATTCCCTACTCCACTCCTCCTTTGTCAATCTCAGATGACGTATGGGGTGTACAGTGTATTCGAATCTACCCCTCCAGACAAAACTCAAAACGGATACTTTGGAATGCGGATTGAACAGATCGATCTGCACTCTGGTTTGCAATCTCACATTAAAAATTATTTAAAAATCATTTTGAGGGAGCCAATCAGTAGAAGCAATGATGCCACACATGGCGATAAGGTACTAGATTTAGCGCACTTTTAATTAGGGTGAGGAGGCCTTCGAAACTATGTGTATTTTGACCAATTCTGAATATAATAAAGTAAGATATCTTACCACATTTTCTGTTGTTGTAGGTTCCATCGTAGTCGTGTCGCAGCTATTAATGGGATCCTTTGGACGGTTTCCAACACCGCAGAAGAATTCGCTCGTTTGCTCTGAAAGTTCGAATTTCACTGGGAACATACATAATAGTTTTAATTTTTGTAGCGGTTTATAAGCAATTCTCTAACCGTTAAGCGATTTAATGTATGGGCTACAGCAGGTCTGAGTCGAGGGGAATGGGCAGAGGGAAATTCCGCAAGGTCCAGTGTCGGATGTAGCTCCGCTACAATGCATTTTTATAATTATCATAAGATTCCTACGACTGTATAAATATGCAAATTTTGAAAAGTAGTATACCTGCAAGGACATCCATCAGCAAGAGATTTGCATGTTCTCGTTCGAGTCGAATTGCTGCAAGATCCACAAGTGGTTGCACAGGCTCCAGTCGTAGTCCAGTCACTCCAAATACCGCCAGCAGGACAGCATGCGGGCTGAAAATCCTCTTTTTTTCGAATATTAACATAATTGTTATCGAGCAACTCGTGGAACAATTTCATTTTCATTTCAGTTTCAGTCGTTCCTTTCTGAGGAGTGCAAGGAATGTGTTCTACTTCTATACCGTTAAAAATATATGTTCGGCTATTTTTGGCCGTGGATTGTTCTCAGAATGCCGAGAGTTTTCACAAAATGTTCTTTTTAAAGTTAAAATTTTCATTGTAGTCATATCCGGAGTAGTAGTGAGTCCCCTCTTCATCTATTCTCACATTCCCCTACGAAAGAACTTTTCATATGGTCGATTAGTCGAATGAGTAGTACATGTGACTCGAATCCCCTCCGGACATGCCTCAAAGCCGATACTTCGAAAAAAAAGTTTACAGATAGATCGGCGCACATAAATGCCCACAGTCAAAAATTGCCTAAAAAATGTCCAACTTGAAGGAGTCTAAACGTAGATTCGCCATGATGAAATACGCCGCTATATTTTACGTTTTTTTACCGTTACGGCCGGCTCTGCCGTTTTGTATTATGCTGGATCATGCTGATGGAAAACAAATAATACAACATACCACATTTTCTGTTGTTGTTGGTTCCATCGTAGTTGTGTCGCAGTTGTTAATAGGATCTTTGGGACGGTTTCCAACTCCACAGAAGAATTCACTCGTTTGCTCTGAATGTTTCCTATTTTGACTCTTAACTTTAAAGCTAGCCGAAATGGGATAACTTTTATAGTTAATTTCTAACCGTTAAGCGATTTAATGTATGGGCTACAGCAAGTCTGAGTCGAGGGGAACGGACAAAGGGAAATTCCGCATGGACCGGTGTCAGTTGTAGCTCCGCTGCAGTACAATTGTATTAGAATGTTAAATTACTACGACTGTAGAAGTGGGAAAATACTGCTGAGTAGTTTCCATACCTGCAAGGACATCCATCAGCGAGAGATTTGCATGTTCTCGTTCGAGTCGAATTGCTGCAAGATCCACAAGTGGTCGCACAGGCTCCAGTCGTAGTCCAGTCACTCCAGATACCGCCAGCAGGACAGCATGCGGGCTGAAAATCCTCTTATTTTCGAAAATTAGTTTAAGCAGAATAAAAGATGTTGGGACAGAAGTGCCTACCACTGGCACAGTCGTGGTAGTTGTGGGTGCCACAGTGGTCGTTGTGGTTGTCAAGCAGTTATTAACAGGATCCTTTGGTCGGTTTCCAACTCCGCAGAAGAATTCGCTCGTTTGCTCTGAATGTGTCCTATTTCGACTGATAACTTGAAAGCTAGCCGCAATGGGATAACTAATAATAGTTAATTTCTAACCGTTAAGCGATTTAATGTATGGGCTGCAGCAGGTCTGAGTCGAAGGGAACGGACAAAGGGAAATTCCGCAAGGTCCGGTGTCAGATGTAGCTCCGCTACAATGCATTTTTTAATTTTTTTCATAAGATTCCTACGATGGTATAAATGGAAAAAAATCAGCTGAGTAGTATACCTGCAAGGACATCCATCAGCGAGAGATTTGCATGTTCTCGTTCGAGTCGAATTGCTGCAAGATCCACAAGTGGTCGCACAGGCTCCAGTCGTAGTCCAGTCACTCCAAATACCGCCAGCAGGACAGCATGCGGGCTGAGAGGATTAATCGTATTTGCTATTCTAGTTTACTCTGAGTGTAAGAGGGGGGGGGGAGATCGTACGGCGGTGGTGGTTGTGGTGGGAGCTGCAGTGGTCGTCGTGGTAGTTGACGTCGTCGTCGTGGTCGTCGTCTTGCAGTTGTACGTCGGATTGGCAGGAGTGCTTCCCGTGCCGCAGAAGAACGAGTTCGTGTTGCCTGCAAGTGAGAATTGTGAAGAAATTATGAAGAGTGAGACATACCGTTGAGTGATTTCACGTATGAGAAGCAGCAGGTCTTCTTAGGGAAAGAGCAGAGGGCGATTCCACAAGGACCAGTGTCAGTAGCGAGACCACTGGAAGCATCTTGTTAAGCATAACGAGTGATTCCAATGAGCGATTGCTCAGGGGAGGAATAGGTGATCACTCACGCGCATGGACATCCGTCGACCATGGAAGTGCACGTGCGAACACGAGTGGCGTTGTTGCAGGATCCGCAAGTGGTGGCGCATGCTCCAGTCGTCGTCCATTCACTCCACACTCCGCCAGCAGGACAGCAAGCGGGCTGGAAGGGAGAGATCGTTGAGGAGACACCAGACGACGACATCCTTTCATCCATTCACATACCACGGGCACGGTAGTTGTCGTCGTGGCGACGGTCGTCGTCGTGGTTGTTGACGTCGTCGTCGAAGTAGTCGTGGATGGTTCTGAAGAAAAGGAAAACGTATAATGTCCTATGAATTAAAATTAATAATTCCCCAAAGATGAGGATCAAACCTGTACTAGTCGACGGTTCCTCTGTTGTGGTAGAAGTGGCCTCTGAAATTCGGCATCACATAACGAATTCATGATAAAGAGCAAAGAATTATTAGTCGAAGATCTTTACGAAACATTCGGTAACATTATCTGAAACCAAATCGATATTTAGAAGCTTGTACTTTAGTATTCAAATATGTAAAAAAAACTAAATAGTTCAATTCACTTATGAAACAGTCTATTTAGGAAATTGAATTACAAGGGTAAAAGACAATAATTTCAAAAAAAGATAGAAAATTAATATCAAACCAGTGGTGGAAGTGGAAGGCTCGGTAGTCGTGGAAGTGACTTCAGTAGTGGACGTCGATGCTTCAGTGGTGGTCGAAGTGACTTCAGTGGTGGATGTGGAAGGCTCCGTGGTCGTCGAGGTGACTTCTAAAAATATATATCAGGATACTCAATATAGTGTTTTATTTAATAGAATTATTCTGGTTATAAATATAATTTTGGATATTTTCACAGCAAAAACAAACATTTAAAAACAAACCAGTGGTGGAAGTGGAAGGCTCGGTAGTCGTGGAAGTGACTTCAGTAGTGGACGTCGATGCTTCAGTGGTGGTCGAAGTGACTTCAGTGGTGGATGTGGAAGGCTCCGTTGTCGTTGAAGTGAATTCCGTGGTGGAAGTGGAAGGCTCGGTAGTGGTGGAAGTGACTTCAGTAGTGGACGTCGAAGCTTCAGTGGTGGTCGATGTGACTTCAGTGGTGGACGTAGAGGGCTCAGTTGTCGTTGAAGTGTGTTCCGTGGTGGAAGTGGAAGGCTCGGTAGTCGTGGAAGTGACTTCAGTAGTGGACGTCGAAGCTTCAGTGGTTGTCGATGTGACTTCAGCGGTGGACGTAGAGGGCTCAATTGTCGTTGAAGTGAGTTCAGTGGTGGAAGTGGAAGGCTCGGTAGTCGTGGAAGTGACTTCAGTAGTGGACGTCGATGCTTCAGTGGTGGTCGATGTGACTTCAGTGGTGGATGTGGAAGGCTCCGTGGTCGTCGAGGTGACTTCTAAAATTATAATATCGGTTCACTCACAATCTAATGTATTTAGGAATCTGAACTGAAAAGGTGCAATATCGTATTTTTTGATATTTTCGAAAAGGAAATAAAGAAAATGTAACAAACCAGTGGTGGAAGTGGAAGGCTCGGTAGTCGTGGAAGTGACTTCAGTAGTGGACGTCGAAGCTTCAGTGGTGGTCGATGTGACTTCAGTGGTTGACGTAGAGGGCTCAGTTGTCGTTGAAGTAAGTTCCGTGGTGGAAGACTCGGTAGTCGAGGAAGTGACTTCAGTAGTGGACGTCGAAGCTTCAGTGGTGGTCGATGTGACTTCAGTGGTGGACGTCGAAGGCTCCGTGGTCGTCGAGGTGACTTCAGTGGTGGACGTAGAAGGCTCCGTGGTCGTCGATGTGACTTCTAAAATTATAATATCGGTTCACTCACAATCTAATGTATTTAGGAATCTGAACTGAAAAGGTGGGATATCAAATTTTTTGATATTTTCGAAAAGGAAATAAAGAAAATATAACAAACCAGTGGTGGAGGTGGAAGGCTCCGTTGTCGTCGAGGTGACTTCTAAAAATATATCTCAGGTTAATCAATCTAGTGTTTCATTTAATTGAATTATTCGGGTTATAAATATAATTTTGGATATTTTCAAAAGCAAACAATTTTCTAAAAACAAACCAGTGGTGGAAGTGGAAGGCTCGGTAGTCGTGGAAGTGACTTCAGTAGTGGACGTCGATGCTTCAGTGGTGGTCGATTTGACTTCAGTGGTGGACGTAGAGGGCTCAGTTGTCGTTGAAGTGAGTTCCGTGGTGGAAGTGGAAAGCTCGGTAGTCGTGGAAGTGACTTCAGTAGTGGACGTCGAAGCTTCAGTGGTGGTCGATGTGACTTCAGTGGTGGACGTAGAGGGCTCAGTTGTCGTTGAACTGTGTTCCGTGGTGGAAGTGGAAGGCTCGGTAGTCGTGGAAGTGACTTCAGTAGTGGACGTCGATGCTTCAGTGGTGGTCGATGTGACTTCAGTGGTGGACGTAGAGGGCTCAGTTGTCGTTGAACTGTGTTCCGTGGTGGAAGTGGAAGGCTCGGTAGCCGTGGAAGTGACTTCAGTAGTGGACGTCGATGCTTCAGTGGTGGTCGATGTGACTTCAGTGGTGGACGTAGAGGGCTCAGTTGTCGTTGATGTGAGATCCGCGGTGGAAGTGGAAGGCTCGGTAGCCGTGGAAGTGACTTCAGTAGTGGACGTCGAAGCTTCAGTGGTGGTCGATGTGACTTCAGTGGTGGACGTAGAAGGCTCCGTTGTCGTCGAGGTAACTTCTAAAAATATATTTCAGGTTAATCTATCTAGTCTTTCATTTAATTGAATTATTCTGGCTATAAATATAATTTTGGATATTTTCAACAGCAAACAATTTTCAAAAAAAACAAACCAGTGGTGGAAGTGGAAGGCTCGGTAGTCGTGGAAGTGACTTCAGTAGTGGACGTCGAAGCTTCAGTGGTGGTCGATGTGACTTCAGTAGTGGACGTCGAAGGCTCCGTTGTAGTCGAGGTGACTTCTAAAATTATAATATCGGTTCACTCACAATCTAATGTATTTAGGAATCTGAACTGAAAAGGTGCAATATCATATTTTTTGATTTTTTCGAAAAGGAAATAAAGGAATTATAACAAACCAGTGGTGGAAGTGGAAGGCTCGGTAGTCGTGGAAGTGACTTCAGTAGTGGACGTCGAAGCTTCAGTGGTGGTCGATGTGACTTCAGTGGTGGACGTAGAAGGCTCCGTTGTCGTCGAGGTAACTTCTAAAAATATATTTCAGGTTAATCTATCTAGTCTTTCATTTAATTGAATTATTCTGGCTATAAATATAATTTTGGATATTTTCAACAGCAAACAATTTTCAAAAAAAACAAACCAGTGGTGGAAGTGGAAGGCTCGGTAGTCGTGGAAGTGACTTCAGTAGTGGACGTCGAAGCTTCAGTGGTGGTCGATGTGACTTCAGTGGTGGACGTAGAGGTCTCAGTTGTCGTTGAAGTGAGTTCCGTGGTGGAAGTGGAAGGCTCGGTAGTCGTCGAGGTGACTTCTAAAATTATAATATCGGTTCACTCACAATCTAATGTATTTAGGAATCTGAACTGAAAAGGTGCAATATCATATTTTTTGATATTTTCGAAAAGGAAATAAAGAAATTATAACAAACCAGTGGTGGAAGTGGAAGGCTCGGTAGTCGTGGAAGTGACTTCAGTAGTGGACGTCGAAGCTTCAGTGGTGGTCGATGTGACTTTAGTAGTGGACGTCGAAGGCTCCATTGTAGTCGAGGTGACTTCTAAAATTATAATATCGGTTCACTCACAATCTAATATATTTAGGAATCTGAACTGAAAAGGTGCAATATCATATTTTTTGATATTTTCGAAAAGGAAATAAAGAAATTATAACAAACCAGTGGTGGAAGTGGAAGGCTCGGTAGTCGTGGAAGTGACTTCAGTAGTGGACGTCGAAGCTTCAGTGGTGGTCGATGTGACTTCAGTGGTGGACGTAGAAGGCTCCGTTGTCGTCGAGGAGACTTCTAAAAATATATTTCAGGTTAATCTATCTAGTCTTTCATTTAATTGAATTATTCTGGCTATAAATATAATTTTGGATATTTTCAACAGCAAACAATTTTCAAAAAAACAAACCAGTGGTGGAAGTGGAAGGCTCGGTAGTCGTGGAAGTGACTTCAGTAGTGGACGTCGAAGCTTCAGTGGTGGTCGATGTGACTTCAGTGGTGGACGTAGAGGTCTCAGTTGTCGTTGAAGTGAGTTCCGTGGTGGAAGTGGAAGGCTCGGTAGTCGTCGAGGTGACTTCTAAAATTATAATATCGGTTCACTCACAATCTAATGTATTTAGGAATCTGAACTGAAAAGGTGCAATATCATATTTTTTGATATTTTCGAAAAGGAAATAAAGAAATTATAACAAACCAGTGGTGGAAGTGGAAGGCTCGGTAGTCGTGGAAGTGACTTCAGTAGTGGACGTCGAAGCTTCAGTGGTGGTCGATGTGACTTCAGTAGTGGACGTCGAAGGCTCCGTTGTAGTCGAGGTGACTTCTAAAATTATAATATCGGTTCGCTCACAATCTAATATATTTAGGAATCTGAACTGAAAAGGTGCAATATCATATTTTTTGATATTTTCGAAAAGGAAATAAAGAAATTATAACAAACCAGTGGTGGAAGTGGAAGGCTCGGTAGTCGTGGAAGTGACTTCAGTAGTGGACGTCGAAGCTTCAGTGGTGGTCGATGTGACTTCAGTGGTGGACGTAGAAGGCTCCGTTGTCGTCGAGGTGACTTCTAAAAATATATTTCAGGTTAATCTATCGTCTTTCATTTAATTGAATTATTCTGGCTATAAATATAATTTTGGATATTTTCAACAGCAAACAATTTTCAAAAAAACAAACCAGTGGTGGAAGTGGAAGGCTCGGTAGTCGTGGAAGTGACTTCAGTAGTGGACGTCGAAGCCTCAGTGGTGGTCGATGTGACTTCAGTGGTGGACGTAGAGGTCTCAGTTGTCGTTGAAGTGAGTTCCGTGGTGGAAGTGGAAGGCTCGGTAGTCGTCGAGGTGACTTCTAAAATTATAATATCGGTTCACTCACAATCTAATGTATTTAGGAATCTGAACTGAAAAGGTGCAATATCATATTTTTTGATATTTCGAAAAGGAAATAAAGAAATTATAACAAACCAGTGGTGGAAGTGGAAGGCTCGGTAGTCGTGGAAGTGACTTCAGTAGTGGACGTCGAAGCTTCAGTGGTGGTCGATGTGACTTCAGTAGTGGACGTCGAAGGCTCCGTTGTAGTCGAGGTGACTTCTAAAATTATAATATCGGTTCACTCACAATCTAATATATTTAGGAATCTGAACTGAAAAGGTGCAATATCATATTTTTTGATATTTTCGAAAAGGAAATAAAGAAATTATAACAAACCAGTGGTGGAAGTGGAAGGCTCGGTAGTCGTGGAAGTGACTTCAGTAGTGGACGTCGAAGCTTCAGTGGTGGTCGATGTGACTTCAGTGGTGGACGTAGAAGGCTCCGTTGTCGTCGAGGTGACTTCTAAAAATATATTTCAGGTTAATCTATCTAGTCTTTCATTTAATTGAATTATTCTGGCTATAAATATAATTTTGGATATTTTCAATAGCAAACAATTTTCAAAAAAACAAACCAGTGGTGGAAGTGGAAGGCTCGGTAGTCGTGGAAGTGACTTCAGTAGTCGACGTCGAAGCTTCAGTGGTGGACGTAGAAGGCTCCGTTGTCGTCGAGGTGACTTCTAAAAATATATCTGAGGTTACTAAATCTAGTGTTTCATTGAATTGAATTATTCTGGTTATAAATATAATTTTGGATATTTTCAAAAGCAAACAATTTTCTAAAAACAAACCAGTCGTGGAAGTGGAAGGCTCGGTAGTCGTGGAAGTGACTTCAGTAGTGGACGTCGAAGCTTCAGTGGTGGTCGATGTGACTTCAGTGGTGGATGTGGAAGGCTCCGTGGTCGTCGAGGTGACTTCTAAAAATATATCTCAGGTTACTCAATCTAGTGTTTCATTGAATTGAATTATACTGGTTATAAATATAATTTTGGATATTTTCAAAAGCAAACAATTTTCTAAAAACAAACCAGTCGTAGAAGTGGAAGGCTCGGTAGTGGTGGAAGTGACTTCAGTAGTGGATGTCGAAGCTTCAGTGGTGGTCGATGTGACTTCAGTGGTGGACGTAGAGGGCTCAGTTGTCGTTGAAGTGAGTTCCGTGGTGGAAGTGGAAGGCTCAGTAGTCGTGGAAGTGACTTCAGTAGTGGACGTCGAAGCTTCAGTGGTGGTCGATGTGACTTCAGTGGTGGACGTAGAAGGCTCCGTTGTAGTCGAGGTGACTTCTAAAATTATAATATCGGTTCACTCACAATCTAATGTATTTAGGAATCTGAACTGAAAAAGTGCAATATCATATTTTATGATTTTTTCGAAAAGGAAATAAAGAAAATATAACAAACCAGTGGAGGAAGTGGAAGGCTCGGTAGTCGTGGAAGTGACTTCAGTAGTGGACGTCGAAGCTTCAGTGGTGGTCGATGTGACTTCAGTGGTGGACGTAGAAGGCTCCGTTGTCGTCGAGGTGACTTCTAAAAATATATTTCAGGTTAATCTATCTAGTCTTTCATTTAATTGAATTATTCTGGCTATAAATAAAATTTTGGATATTTTCAACAGCACACAATTTTCAAAAAAACAAACCTGTGGTGGAAGTGGAAGGCTCGGTAGTCGTGGAAGTGACTTCAGTAGTCGACGTCGAAGCTTCAGTGGTGGTCGATGTGACTTCAGTGGTGGACGTAGAAGGCTCCGTTGTCGTCGAGGTGACTTCTTAAAATATATCTGAGGTTACTCAATCTAGTGTTTCATTGAATTGAATTATTCTGGTTATAAATATAATTTTGGATATTTTCAAAAGCAAACAATTTTCTAAAAACAAACCAGTCGTGGAAGTGGAAGGCTCGGTAGTCGTGGAAGTGACTTCAGTAGTGGACGTCGAAGCTTCAGTGGTGGTCGATGTGACTTCAGTGGTGGACGTAGAAGGCTCCGTTGTAGTCGAGGTGACTTCTAAAATTATAATATCGGTTCACTCACAATCTAATGTATTTAGGAATCTGAACTGAAAAAGTGCAATATCATATTTTTTGATTTTTTCGAAAAGGAAATAAAGAAAATATAACAAACCAGTGGTGGAAGTGGAAGGCTCGGTAGTCGTGGAAGTGACTTCAGTAGTGGACGTCGAAGCTTCAGTGGCGGTCGATGTGACTTCAGTGGTGGACGTAGAAGGCTCCGTTGTCGTCGAGGTGACTTCTAAAAATATATTTCAGGTTAATCTATCTAGTCTTTCATTTAATTGAATTATTCTGGCTATAAATAAAATTTTGGATATTTTCAACAGCACACAATTTTCAAAAAAACAAACCAGTGGTGGAAGTGGAAGGCTCGGTAGTCGTGGAAGTGACTTCAGTAGTCGACGTCGAAGCTTCAGTGGTGGTCGATGTGACTTCAGTGGTGGACGTAGAAGGCTCCGTTGTCGTCGAGGTGACTTCTTAAAATATATCTGAGGTTACTCAATCTAGTGTTTCATCTAGTGTTTCATTCTGGTTATAAATATAATTTTGGATATTTTCAAAAGCAAACAATTTTCTAAAAACAAACCAGTCGTGGAAGTGGAAGGCTCGGTAGTCGTGGAAGTGACTTCAGTAGTGGACGTCGAAGCTTCAGTGGTGGTCGATGTGACTTCAGTGGTGGACGTAGAGGGCTCAGTTGTCGTTGAAGTGAGTTCCGTGGTGGAAGTGGAAGGCTCAGTAGTCGTGGAAGTGACTTCAGTAGTGGACGTCGAAGCTTCAGTGGTGGTCGATGTGACTTCAGTGGTGGACGTAGAAGGCTCCGTTGTAGTCGAGGTGACTTCTAAAATTATAATATCGGTTCACTCACAATCTAATGTATTTAGGAATCTGAACTGAAAAAGTGCAATATCATATTTTTTGATTTTTTCGAAAAGGAAATAAAGAAAATATAACAAACCAGTGGTGGAAGTGGAAGGCTCGGTAGTCGTGGAAGTGACTTCAGTAGTGGACGTCGAAGCTTCAGTGGTGGTCGATGTGACTTCAGTGGTGGACGTAGAAGGCTCCGTTGTCGTCGAGGTGACTTCTAAAAATATATTTCAGGTTAATCTATCTAGTCTTTCATTTAATTGAATTATTCTGGCTATAAATAAAATTTTGGATATTTTCAACAGCACACAATTTTCAAAAAAACAAACCAGTGGTGGAAGTGGAAGGCTCGGTAGTCGTGGAAGTGACTTCAGTAGTCGACGTCGAAGCTTCAGTGGTGGTCGATGTGACTTCAGTGGTGGACGTAGAAGGCTCCGTTGTCGTCGAGGTGACTTCTTAAAATATATCTGAGGTTACTCAATCTAGTGTTTCATTGAATTGAATTATTCTGGTTATAAATATAATTTTGGATATTTTCAAAAGCAAACAATTTTCTAAAAACAAACCAGTCGTGGAAGTGGAAGGCTCGGTAGTCGTGGAAGTGACTTCAGTAGTGGACGTCGAAGCTTCAGTGGTGGTCGATGTGACTTCAGTGGTGGACGTAGAGGGCTCAGTTGTCGTTGAAGTGAGTTCCGTGGTGGAAGTGGAAGGCTCGGTAGTCGTGGAAGTGACTTCAGTAGCAGACGTCGAAGCTTCAGTGGTGGTCGATGTGAATTCAGTGGTGGACGGAGAGGGCTCAGTTGTCGTTGAAGTGAGTTCCGTGGTGGAAGTGGAAGGCTCGGTAGTCGTGGAAGTGACTTCAGTAGTGGACGTCGAAGCTTCAGTGGTGGTCGATGTGACTTCAGTGGTGGACGTAGAGGGCTCAGTTGTCGTTGAAGTGAGTTCCGTGGTGGAAGTGGAAGGCTCGGTAGTCGTGGAAGTGACTTCAGTAGTGGACGTCGAAGCTTCAGTGGTGGTCGATGTGACTTCAGTGGTGGACGTAGAGGGCTCAGTTGTCGTTGAAGTGAGTTCCGTGGTGGAAGTGGAAGGCTCGGTAGTCGTGGAAGTGACTTCAGTAGTGGACGTCGAAGCTTCAGTGGTGGTCGATGTGACTTCAGTGGTGGACGTAGAGGGCTCAGTTGTCGTTGAAGTGAGTTCCGTGGCGGAAGTGGAAGGCTCGGTAGTCGTGGAAGTGACGTCAGTAGTGGACGTCAAAGCTTCAGTGGTGGTCGATGTGACTTCAGTGGTTGACGTAGAAGGCTCCGTTGTCGTCGAGGTGACTTCTAAAAATATATCTGAGGTTACTAAATCTAGTGTTTCATTGAATTGAATTATTCTGGTTATAAATATAATTTTGGATATTTTCAAAAGCAAACAATTTTCTAAAAACAAACCAGTCGTGGAAGTGGAAGGCTCGGTAGTCGTGGAAGTGACTTCAGTAGTGGACGTCGAAGGCTCCGTGGTCGTCGAGGTGACTTCTAAAAATATATCTGAGGTTACTAAATCTAGTGTTTCATTGAATTGAATTATTCTGGTTATAAATATAATTTTGGATATTTTCAAAAGCAAACAATTTTCTAAAAACAAACCAGTCGTGGAAGTGGAAGGCTCGGTAGTCGTGGAAGTGACTTCAGTAGTGGACGTCGAAGCTTCAGTGGTGGTCGATGTGACTTCAGTGGTGGACGTAGAGGGCTCAGTTGTCGTTGAAGTGAGTTCCGTGGTGGAAGTGGAAGGCTCGGTAGTCGTGGAAGTGACTTCAGTAGTGGACGTCGAAGCTTCAGTGGTGGTCGATGTGACTTCAGTGGTGGACGTAGAGGGCTCAGTTGTCGTTGAAGTGAGTTCCGTGGTGGAAGTGGAAGGCTCGGTAGTCGTGGAAGTGACTTCAGTAGTGGACGTCGAAGCTTCAGTGGTGGTCGATGTGACTTCAGTGGTGGACGTAGAAGGCTCCGTTGTCGTCGAGGTGACTTCTAAAAATATATTTCAGGTTAATCTATCTAGTCTTTCATTTAATTGAATTATTCTGGCTATAAATATAATTTTGGATATTTTCAACAGCAAACAATTTTCTAAAAACAAACCAGTGGTGGAAGTGGAAGGCTCGGTAGTCGTGGAAGTGACTTCAGTAGTGGACGTCGAAGCTTCAGTGGTGGTCGATGTGACTTCAGTGGTGGACGTAGAGGGCTCAGTTGTCGTTGAAGTGAGTTCCGTGGTGGAAGTGGAAGGCTCGGTAGTCGTGGAAGTGACTTCAGTAGTGGACGTCGAAGCTTCAGTGGTGGTCGATGTGACTTCAGTGGTGGACGTAGAGGGCTCAGTTGTCGTTGAAGTGAGTTCCGTGGTGGAAGTGGAACGCTCGGTAGTCGTGGAAGTGACTTCAGTAGTGGACGTCGAAGCTTCAGTGGTGGTCGATGTGAATTCAGTGGTGGACGTAGAGGGCTCAGTTGTCGTTGAAGTGAGTTCCGTGGTGGAAGTGGAAGGCTCGGTAGTCGTGGAAGTGACTTCAGTAGTGGACGTCGAAGCTTCAGTGGTGGTCGATGTGACTTCAGTGGTGGACGTGGAGGGCTCAGTTGTCGTTGAAGTGAGTTCCGTGGTGGAAGTGGAAGGCTCGGTAGTCGTGGAAGTGACTTCAGTAGTGGACGTCGAAGCTTCAGTGGTGGTCGATGTCACTTCAGTGGTGGACGTAGAGGGCTCAGTTGTCGTTGAAGTGAGTTCCGTGGTGGAAGTGGAAGGCTCGGTAGTCGTGGAAATGACTTCAGTAGTGGACGTCGAAGCTTCAGTGGTGGTCGATGTGACTTCAGTGGTGGACGTAGAAGGCTCCGTTGTCGTCGAGGTGACTTCTAAAAATATATCTGAGGTTACTAAATCTAGTGTTTCATTGAATTGAATTATTCTGGTTATAAATATAATTTTGGATATTTTCAAAAGCAAACAATTTTCTAAAAACAAACCAGTCGTGGAAGTGGAAGGCTCGGTAGTCGTGGAAGTGACTTCAGTAGTGGACGTCGAAGGCTCCGTGGTCGTCGATGTGACTTCAGTGGTGGACGTAGAAGGCTCCGTTGTCGTCGAGGTGAGTTCTAAAAATATATCTGAGGTTACTAAATCTAGTGTTTCATTGAATTGAATTATTCTGGTTATAAATATAATTTTGGATATTTTCAAAAGCAAACAATTTTCTAAAAACAAACCAGTCGTGGAAGTGGAAGGCTCGGTAGTGGTGGAAGTGACTTCAGTAGTGGACGTCGAAGCTTCAGTGGTGGTCGATGTGACTTCAGTGGTGGACGTAGAAGGCTCCGTTGTCGTCGAGGTGAGTTCTAAAAATATATCTGAGGTTACTAAATCTAGTGTTTCATTGAATTGAATTATTCTGGTTATAAATATAATTTTGGATATTTTCAAAAGCAAACAATTTTCTAAAAACAAACCAGTCGTGGAAGTGGAAGGCTCGGTAGTCGTGGAAGTGACTTCAGTAGTGGACGTCGAAGGCTCCGTGGTCGTCGATGTGACTTCAGTGGTGGACGTAGAAGGCTCCGTTGTCGTCGAGGTGACTTCTAAAAATATATCTCAGGTTACTAAATCTAGTGTTTCATTTAATTGAATTATTCTGGTTATAAATATAATTTTGGATATTTTCAAAAGCAAACAATTTTCTAAAAACAAACCAGTCGTGGAAGTGGAAGGCTCGGTAGTCGTGGAAGTGACTTCAGTAGTGGACGTCGAAGGCTCCGTGGTCGTCGATGTGACTTCAGTGGTGGACGTAGAAGGCTCCGTTGTCGTCGAGGTGAGTTCTAAAAATATATCTGAGGTTACTAAATCTAGTGTTTCATTGAATTGAATTATTCTGGTTATAAATATAATTTTGGATATTTTCAAAAGCAAACAATTTTCTAAAAACAAACCAGTCGTGGAAGTGGAAGGCTCGGTAGTGGTGGAAGTGACTTCAGTAGTGGACGTCGAAGCTTCAGTGGTGGTCGATGTGACTTCAGTGGTGGACGTAGAAGGCTCCGTTGTCGTCGAGGTGACTTCTAAAAATATATCTCAGGTTACTAAATCTAGTGTTTCATTTAATTGAATTATTCTGGCTATAAATATAATTTTGGATTTTTTCAACAGCAAACAATTTTCTAAAAACAAACCAGTGGTGGAAGTGGAAGGCCCGGTAGTCGTGGAAGTGACTTCAGTAGTGGACGTCGAAGCTTCAGTGGTGGTCGATGTGACTTCAGTGGTGGACGTAGAGGGCTCAGTTGTCGTTGAAGTGAGTTCCGTGGTGGAAGTGGAAGGCTCGGTAGTCGTGGAAGTGACTTCAGTAGTGGACGTCGAAGCTTCAGTGGTGGTCGATGTCACTTCGGTGGTGGACGTAGAGGGCTCAGTTGTCGTTGAAGTGAGTTCCGTAGTGGAAGTGGAAGGCTCGGTAGTCGTGGAAGTGACTTCAGTAGTGGACGTCGAAGCTTCAGTGGTGGTCGATGTGACTTCAGTGGTGGACGTAGAAGGCTCCGTTGTCGTCGATGTGACTTCTAAAAATATATCTGAGGTTACTAAATCTAGTGTTTCATTGAATTGAATTATTCTGGTTATAAATATAATTTTGGATATTTTCAAAAGCAAACAATTTTCTAAAAACAAACCAGTCGTGGAAGTGGAAGGCTCGGTAGTCGTGGAAGTGACTTCAGTAGTGGACGTCGAAGCTTCAGTGGTGGTCGATGTGACTTCAGTGGTGGACGTAGAGGGCTCAGTTGTCGTTGAAGTGAGTTCCGTGGTGGAGGTGGAAGGCTCGGTAGTCGTGGAAGTGACTTCAGTAGTGGACGTCGAAGGCTCCGTGGTCGTCGATGTGACTTCAGTGGTGGACGTAGAAGGCTCCGTTGTCGTCGAGGTGACTTCTAAAAATATATTTCAGGGTAATCTATCTAGTCTTTCATTTAATTGAATTATTCTGGCTATAAATATAATTTTGGATTTTTTCAAAAGCAAACAATTTTCTAAAAACAAACCAGTCGTGGAAGTGGAAGGCTCGGTAGTCGTGGAAGTGACTTCAGTAGTGGACGTCGAAGCTTCAGTGGTGGTCGATGTGACTTCAGTGGTGGACGTAGAGGGCTCAGTTGTCGTTGAAGTGAGTTCCGTGGTGGAGGTGGAAGGCTCGGTAGTCGTGGAAGTGACTTCAGTAGTGGACGTCGAAGGCTCCGTGGTCGTCGATGTGACTTCAGTGGTGGACGTCGAAGGCTCCGTGGTCGTCGATGTGACTTCAGTGGTGGACGTAGAAGGCTCCGTTGTCGTCGAGGTGACTTCTAAAAATATATCTGAGGTTACTAAATCTAGTGTTTCATTGAATTGAATTATTCTGATTATAAATATAATTTTGGATATTTTCAAAAGCAAACAATTTTCTAAAAACAAACCAGTCGTGGAAGTGGAAGGCTCGGTAGTCGTGGAAGTGACTTCAGTAGTGGACGTCGAAGCTTCAGTGGTGGTCGATGTGACTTCAGTGGTGGACGTAGAAGGCTCCGTTGTCGTCGAGGTGACTTCTAAAAATATATCTGAGGTTACTAAATCTAGTGTTTCATTGAATTGAATTATTCTGGTTATAAATATAATTTTGGATATTTTCAACAGCTAACAATTTTCTAAAAACAAACCAGTCGTGGAAGTGGAAGGCTCGGTAGTCGTGGAAGTGACTTCAGTAGTGGACGTCGAAGCTTCAGTGGTGGTCGATGTGACTTCAGTGGTGGACGTAGAAGGCTCCGTTGTCGTCGAGGTGACTTCTAAAAATATATCTGAGGTTACTAAATCTAGTGTTTCATTGAATTGAATTATTCTGATTATAAATATAATTTTGGATATTTTCAAAAGCAAACAATTTTCTAAAAACAAACCAGTCGTGGAAGTGGAAGGCTCGGTAGTCGTGGAAGTGACTTCAGTAGTGGTGGTCGATGTGACTTCAGTGGTGGACGTAGAGGGCTCAGTTGTCGTTGAAGTGAGTTCCGTGGTGGAGGTGGAAGGCTCGGTAGTCGTGGAAGTGACTTCAGTAGTGGACGTCGAAGGCTCCGTGGTCGTCGATGTGACTTCAGTGGTGGACGTAGAAGGCTCCGTTGTCGTCGAGGTGACTTCTAAAAATATATCTGAGGTTACTAAATCTAGTGTTTCATTGAATTGAATTATTCTGGTTATAAATATAATTTTGGATATTTTCAAAAGCAAACAATTTTCTAAAAACAAACCAGTCGTGGAAGTGACTTCAGTAGTGGACGTCGAAGCTTCAGTGGTGGTCGATGTGACTTCAGTGGTGGACGTAGAAGGCTCCGTTGTCGTTGAAGTGAGTTCCGTGGTGGAAGTGGAAGGCTCGGTAGTCGTGGAAGTGACTTCAGTAGTGGACGTCGAAGCTTCAGTGGTGGTCGATGTGACTTCAGTGGTGGACGTAGAAGGCTCCGTTGTCGTCGAGGTGACTTCTAAAAATATATCTGAGGTTACTAAATCTAGTGTTTCATTGAATTGAATTATTCTGGTTATAAATATAATTTTGGATATTTTCAACAGCTAACAATTTTCTAAAAACAAACCAGTCGTGGAAGTGGAAGGCTCGGTAGTCGAGGAAGTGACTTCAGTAGTGGACGTCGAAGCTTCAGTGGTGGTCGATGTGACTTCAGTGGTGGACGTAGAAGGCTCCGTTGTCGTCGAGGTGACTTCTAAAAATATATCTGAGGTTACTAAATCTAGTGTTTCATTGAATTGAATTATTCTGATTATAAATATAATTTTGGATATTTTCAAAAGCAAACAATTTTCTAAAAACAAACCAGTCGTGGAAGTGGAAGGCTCGGTAGTCGTGGAAGTGACTTCAGTAGTGGTGGTCGATGTGACTTCAGTGGTGGACGTAGAGGGCTCAGTTGTCGTTGAAGTGAGTTCCGTGGTGGAGGTGGAAGGCTCGGTAGTCGTGGAAGTGACTTCAGTAGTGGACGTCGAAGGCTCCGTGGTCGTCGATGTGACTTCAGTGGTGGACGTAGAAGGCTCCGTTGTCGTCGAGGTGACTTCTAAAAATATATCTGAGGTTACTAAATCTAGTGTTTCATTGAATTGAATTATTCTGGTTATAAATATAATTTTGGATATTTTCAAAAGCAAACAATTTTCTAAAAACAAACCAGTCGTGGAAGTGGAAGGCTCGGTAGTCGTGGAAGTGACTTCAGTAGTGGACGTCGAAGCTTCAGTGGTGGTCGATGTGACTTCAGTGGTGGACGTAAAGGGCTCAGTTGTCGTTGAAGTGAGTTCCGTGGTGGAAGTGGAAGGCTCGGTAGTCGTGGAAGTGACTTCAGTAGTGGACGTCGAAGGCTCCGTGGTCGTCGATGTGACTTCAGTGGTGGACGTAGAAGGCTCCGTTGTCGTCGAGGTGACTTCTAAAAATATATCTGAGGTTACTAAATCTAGTGTTTCATTGAATTGAATTATTCTGATTATAAATATAATTTTGGATATTTTCAAAAGCAAACAATTTTCTAAAAACAAACCAGTCGTGGAAGTGGAAGGCTCGGTAGTCGTGGAAGTGACTTCAGTAGTGGACGTCGAAGCTTCAGTGGTGGTCGATGTGACTTCAGTGGTGGACGTAGAAGGCTCCGTTGTCGTCGAGGTGACTTCTAAAAATATATTTCAGGTTAATCTATCTAGTCTTTCATTTAATTGAATTATTCTGGCTATAAATATAATTTTGGATATTTTCAAAAGCAAACAATTTTCTAAAAACAAACCAGTGGTGGAAGTGGAAGGCTCGGTAGTCGTGGAAGTGACTTCAGTAGTGGACGTCGAAGCTTCAGTGGTGGTCGATGTGACTTCAGTGGTGGACGTAAAGGGCTCAGTTGTCGTTGAAGTGAGTTCCGTGGTGGAAGTGGAAGGCTCGGTAGTCGTGGAAGTGACTTCAGTAGTGGACGTCGAAGCTTCAGTGGTGGTCGATGTGACTTCAGTGGTGGACGTAGAGGGCTCAGTTGTCGTTGAAGTGAGTTCCGTGGTGGAAGTGGAAGGCTCGGTAGTCGTGGAAGTGACTTCAGTAGTGGACGTCGAAGCTTCAGTGGTGGTCGATGTGACTTCAGTGGTGGACGTAGAAGGCTCCGTTGTCGTCGAGGTGACTTCTAAAAATATATCTGAGGTTACTCAATCTAGTGTTTCATTGAATTGAATTATTCTGGTTATAAATATAATTTTGGATATTTTCAAAAGCAAACAATTTTCTAAAAACAAACCAGTCGTGGAAGTGGAAGGCTCGGTAGTCGTGGAAGTGACTTCAGTAGTGGACGTCGAAGCTTCAGTGGTGGTCGATGTGACTTCAGTGGTGGACGTAGAGGGCTCAGTTGTCGTTGAAGTGAGTTCCGTGGTGGAAGTGGAAGGCTCGGTAGTCGTGGAAGTGACTTCAGTAGTGGACGTCGAAGCTTCAGTGGTGGTCGATGTGACTTCAGTGGTGGACGTAGAGGGCTCAGTTGTCGTTGAAGTGAGTTCCGTGGTGGAAGTGGAAGGCTCGGTAGTCGTGGAAGTGACTTCAGTAGTGGACGTCGAAGCTTCAGTGGTGGTCGATGTGACTTCAGTGGTGGACGTAGAAGGCTCCGTTGTCGTTGAAGTGAGTTCCGTGGTGGAGGTGGAAGGCTCGGTAGTCGTGGAAGTGACTTCAGTAGTGGACGTCGAAGGCTCCGTGGTCGTCGATGTGACTTCAGTGGTGGACGGAGAAGGCTCCGTTGTCGTCGAGGTGACTTCTAAAAATATATCTGAGGTTACTAAATCTAGTGTTTCATTGAATTGAATTATTCTGATTATAAATATAATTTTGGATATTTTCAAAAGCAAACAATTTTCTAAAAACAAACCAGTCGTGGAAGTGGAAGGCTCGGTAGTCGTGGAAGTGACTTCAGTAGTGGACGTCGAAGCTTCAGTGGTGGTCGATGTGACTTCAGTGGTGGACGTAGAAGGCTCCGTTGTCGTCGAGGTGACTTCTAAAAATATATTTCAGGTTAATCTATCTAGTCTTTCATTGAATTGAATTATTCTGGTTATAAATATAATTTTGGATATTTTCAAAAGCAAACAATTTTCTAAAAACAAACCAGTCGTGGAAGTGGAAGGCTCGGTAGTCGTGGAAGTGACTTCAGTAGTGGACGTCGAAGCTTCAGTGGTGGTCGATGTGACTTCAGTGGTGGACGTAGAGGGCTCAGTTGTCGTTGAAGTGAGTTCCGTGGTGGAAGTGGAAGGCTCGGTAGTCGTGGAAGTGACTTCAGTAGTGGACGTCGAAGCTTCAGTGGTGGTCGATGTGACTTCAGTGGTGGACGTAGAAGGCTCCGTTGTCGTCGAGGTGACTTCTAAAAATATATCTGAGGTTACTCAATCTAGTGTTTCATTGAATTGAATTATTCTGGTTATAAATATAATTTTGGATATTTTCAAAAGCAAACAATTTTCTAAAAACAAACCAGTCGTGGAAGTGGAAGGCTCGGTAGTCGTGGAAGTGACTTCAGTAGTGGACGTCGAAGCTTCAGTGGTGGTCGATGTGACTTCAGTGGTGGACGTAGAGGGCTCAGTTGTCGTTGAAGTGAGTTCCGTGGTGGAAGTGGAAGGCTCGGTAGTCGTGGAAGTGACTTCAGTAGTGGACGTCGAAGCTTCAGTGGTGGTCGATGTGACTTCAGTGGTGGACGTAGAGGGCTCAGTTGTCGTTGAAGTGAGTTCCGTGGTGGAAGTGGAAGGCTCGGTAGTCGTGGAAGTGACTTCAGTAGTGGACGTCGAAGCTTCAGTGGTGGTCGATGTGACTTCAGTGGTGGACGTAGAAGGCTCCGTTGTCGTTGAAGTGAGTTCCGTGGTGGAGGTGGAAGGCTCGGTAGTCGTGGAAGTGACTTCAGTAGTGGACGTCGAAGGCTCCGTGGTCGTCGATGTGACTTCAGTGGTGGACGGAGAAGGCTCCGTTGTCGTCGAGGTGACTTCTAAAAATATATCTGAGGTTACTAAATCTAGTGTTTCATTGAATTGAATTATTCTGATTATAAATATAATTTTGGATATTTTCAAAAGCAAACAATTTTCTAAAAACAAACCAGTCGTGGAAGTGGAAGGCTCGGTAGTCGTGGAAGTGACTTCAGTAGTGGACGTCGAAGCTTCAGTGGTGGTCGATGTGACTTCAGTGGTGGACGTAGAAGGCTCCGTTGTCGTCGAGGTGACTTCTAAAAATATATTTCAGGTTAATCTATCTAGTCTTTCATTTAATTGAATTATTCTGGCTATAAATATAATTTTGGATATTTTCAAAAGCAAACAATTTTCTAAAAACAAACCAGTGGTGGAAGTGGAAGGCTCGGTAGTCGTGGAAGTGACTTCAGTAGTGGACGTCGAAGGCTCCGTGGTCGTCGATGTGACTTCAGTGGTGGACGGAGAAGGCTCCGTTGTCGTTGAAGTGAGTTCCGTGGTGGAAGTGGAAGGCTCGGTAGTCGTGGAAGTGACTTCAGTAGTGGACGTCGAAGCTTCAGTGGTGGTCGATGTGACTTCAGTGGTGGACGTAGAAGGCTCCGTTGTCGTCGAGGTGACTTCTAAAAATATATCTGAGGTTACTCAATCTAGTGTTTCATTGAATTGAATTATTCTGGTTATAAATATAATTTTGGATATTTTCAAAAGCAAACAATTTTCTAAAAACAAACCAGTCGTGGAAGTGGAAGGCTCGGTAGTCGTGGAAGTGACTTCAGTAGTGGACGTCGAAGCTTCAGTGGTGGTCGATGTGACTTCAGTGGTGGACGTAGAGGGCTCAGTTGTCGTTGAAGTGAGTTCCGTGGTGGAAGTGGAAGGCTCGGTAGTCGTGGAAGTGACTTCAGTAGTGGACGTCGAAGCTTCAGTGGTGGTCGATGTGACTTCAGTGGTGGACGTAGAGGGCTCAGTTGTCGTTGAAGTGAGTTCCGTGGTGGAAGTGGAAGGCTCGGTAGTCGTGGAAGTGACTTCAGTAGTGGACGTCGAAGCTTCAGTGGTGGTCGATGTGACTTCAGTGGTGGACGTAGAAGGCTCCGTTGTCGTTGAAGTGAGTTCCGTGGTGGAGGTGGAAGGCTCGGTAGTCGTGGAAGTGACTTCAGTAGTGGACGTCGAAGGCTCCGTGGTCGTCGATGTGACTTCAGTGGTGGACGGAGAAGGCTCCGTTGTCGTCGAGGTGACTTCTAAAAATATATCTGAGGTTACTAAATCTAGTGTTTCATTGAATTGAATTATTCTGATTATAAATATAATTTTGGATATTTTCAAAAGCAAACAATTTTCTAAAAACAAACCAGTCGTGGAAGTGGAAGGCTCGGTAGTCGTGGAAGTGACTTCAGTAGTGGACGTCGAAGCTTCAGTGGTGGTCGATGTGACTTCAGTGGTGGACGTAGAAGGCTCCGTTGTCGTCGAGGTGACTTCTAAAAATATATTTCAGGTTAATCTATCTAGTCTTTCATTTAATTGAATTATTCTGGCTATAAATATAATTTTGGATATTTTCAAAAGCAAACAATTTTCTAAAAACAAACCAGTGGTGGAAGTGGAAGGCTCGGTAGTCGTGGAAGTGACTTCAGTAGTGGACGTCGAAGCTTCAGTGGTGGTCGATGTGACTTCAGTGGTGGACGTAAAGGGCTCAGTTGTCGTTGAAGTGAGTTCCGTGGTGGAAGTGGAAGGCTCGGTAGTCGTGGAAGTGACTTCAGTAGTGGACGTCGAAGCTTCAGTGGTGGTCGATGTGACTTCAGTGGTGGACGTAGAGGGCTCAGTTGTCGTTGAAGTGAGTTCCGTGGTGGAAGTGGAAGGCTCGGTAGTCGTGGAAGTGACTTCAGTAGTGGACGTCGAAGCTTCAGTGGTGGTCGATGTGACTTCAGTGGTGGACGTAGAGGGCTCAGTTGTCGTTGAAGTGAGTTCCGTGGTGGAGGTGGAAGGCTCGGTAGTCGTGGAAGTGACTTCAGTAGTGGACGTCGAAGGCTCCGTGGTCGTCGATGTGACTTCAGTGGTGGACGTAGAAGGCTCCGTTGTCGTCGAGGTGACTTCTAAAAATATATCTGAGGTTACTAAATCTAGTGTTTCATTGAATTGAATTATTCTGATTATAAATATAATTTTGGATATTTTCAAAAGCAAACAATTTTCTAAAAACAAACCAGTCGTGGAAGTGGAAGGCTCGGTAGTCGTGGAAGTGACTTCAGTAGTGGACGTCGAAGCTTCAGTGGTGGTCGATGTGACTTCAGTGGTGGACGTAGAAGGCTCCGTTGTCGTCGAGGTGACTTCTAAAAATATATTTCAGGTTAATCTATCTAGTCTTTCATTTAATTGAATTATTCTGGCTATAAATATAATTTTGGATATTTTCAAAAGCAAACAATTTTCTAAAAACAAACCAGTGGTGGAAGTTGTAGGCTCGGTAGTCGTGGAAGTGACTTCAATAGTGGACGTCGAAGCTTCAGTGGTGGTCGATGTGACTTCAGTGGTGGACGTAGAGGGCTCAGTTGTCGTTGAAGTGAGTTCCGTGGTGGAAGTGGAAGGCTCGGTAGTCGTGGAAGTGACTTCAGTAGTGGACGTCGAAGCTTCAGTGGTGGTCGATGTGACTTCAGTGGTGGACGTAGAGGGCTCAGTTGTCGTTGAAGTGAGTTCCGTGGTGGAAGTGGAAGGCTCGGTAGTCGTGGAAGTGACTTCAGTAGTGGACGTCGAAGCTTCAGTGGTGGTTGATGTGACTTCAGAGGTGGACGTAGAGGGCTCAGTTGTCGTTGAAGTGAGTTCCGTGGTGGAAGTGGAAGGCTCGGTAGTCGTGGAAGTTACTTCAGTAGTGGACGTCGAAGCTTCAGTGGTGGTCGATGTGACTTCAGTGGTGGACGTAGAGGGCTCAGTTGTCGTTGAAGTGAGTTCCGTGGTGGAAGTGGAAGGCTCGGTAGTCGTGGAAGTGACTTCAGTAGTGGACGTCGAAGCTTCAGTGGTGGTCGATGTGACTTCAGTGGTGGACGTAGAGGGCTCAGTTGTCGTTGAAGTGAGTTCCGTGGTGGAGGTGGAAGGCTCGGTAGTCGTGGAAGTGACTTCAGTAGTGGACGTCGAAGGCTCCGTGGTCGTCGATGTGACTTCAGTGGTGGACGTTGAAGGCTCCGTTGTCGTCGAGGTGACTTCTAAAAATATATCTGAGGTTACTAAATCTAGTGTTTCATTGAATTGAATTATTCTGATTATAAATATAATTTTGGATATTTTCAAAAGCAAACAATTTTCTAAAAACAAACCAGTCGTGGAAGTGGAAGGCTCGGTAGTCGTGGAAGTGACTTCAGTAGTGGACGTAGAAGCTTCAGTGGTGGTCGATGTGTCTTCAGTGGTGGACGTAGAAGGCTCCGTTGTCGTCGAGGTGACTTCTAAAAATATATTTCAGGTTAATCTATCTAGTCTTTAATTTAATTGAATTATTCTGGCTATAAATATAATTTTGGATATTTTCAAAAGCAAACAATTTTCTAAAAACAAACCAGTGGTGGAAGTGGAAGGCACGGTAGTCGTGGAAGTGACTTCAGTAGTGGACGTCGAAGCTTCAGTGGTGGTCGATGTGACATCAGTGGTGGACGTAGAGGGCTCAGTTGTCGTTGAAGTGAGTTCCGTGGTGGTAGTGGAAGGCTCGGTAGTCGTGGAAGTGACTTCAGTAGTGGACGTCGAAGCTTCAGTGGTGGTCGATGTGACATCAGTGGTGGACGTAGAGGGCTCAGTTGTCGTTGAAGTGAGTTCCGTGGTGGAAGTGGAAGGCTCGGTAGTCGTGGAAGTGACTTCAGTAGTGGACGTCGAAGCTTCAGTGGTGGTCGATGTGACTTCAGTGGTGGACGTAGAGGGCTCAGTTGTCGTTGAAGTGAGTTCCGTGGTGGAGGTGGAAGGCTCGGTAGTCGTGGAAGTGACTTCAGTAGTGGACGTCGAAGGCTCCGTGGTCGTCGATGTGACTTCAGTGGTGGACGTAGAGGGCTCAGTTGTCGTTGAAGTGAGTTCCGTGGTGGAAGTGGAAGGCTCGGTAGTCGTGGAAGTGACTTCAGTAGTGGACGTCGAAGCTTCAGTGGTGGTCGATGTAACATCAGTGGTGGACGTAGAGGGCTCAGTTGTCGTTGAAGTGAGTTCCGTGGTGGAAGTGGAAGGCTCGGTAGTCGTGGAAGTGACTTCAGTAGTGGACGTCGAAGCTTCAGTGGTGGTCGATGTGACATCAGTGGTGGACGTAGAGGGCTCAGTTGTCGTTGAAGTGAGTTCCGTGGTGGAAGTGGAAGGCTCGGTAGTCGTGGAAGTGACTTCAGTAGTGGACGTCGAAGCTTCAGTGGTGGTCGATGTGACTTCAGTGGTGGACGTAGAGGGCTCAGTTGTCGTTGAAGTGAGTTCCGTGGTGGAGGTGGAAGGCTCGGTAGTCGTGGAAGTGACTTCAGTAGTGGACGTCGAAGGCTCCGTGGTCGTCGATGTGACTTCAGTGGTGGACGTAGAAGGCTCCGTTGTCGTCGAGGTGACTTCAAAATATATATCTGAGGTTTCTAAATCTAGTGTTTCATTGAATTGAATTATTCTGATTATAAATATAATTTTGGATATTTTCAAAAGCAAACAATTTTCTAAAAACAAACCAGTCGTGGAAGTGGAAGGCTCGGTAGTCGTGGAAGTGACTTCAGTAGTGGACGTCGAAGCTTCAGTGGTGGTCGATGTGACTTCAGTGGTGGACGTAGAAGGCTCCGTTGTCGTCGAGGTGACTTCTAAAAATATATTTCAGGTTAATCTATCTAGTCTTTAATTTAATTGAATTATTCTGGCTATAAATATAATTTTGGATATTTTCAAAAGCAAACAATTTTCTAAAAACAAACCAGTGGTGGAAGTGGAAGGCTCGGTAGTCGTGGAAGTGACTTCAGTAGTGGACGTCGAAGCTTCAGTGGTGGTCGATGTGACATCAGTGGTGGACGTAGAGGGCTCAGTTGTCGTTGAAGTGAGTTCCGTGGTGGAAGTGGAAGGCTCGGTAGTCGTGGAAGTGACTTCAGTAGTGGACGTCGAAGCTTCAGTGGTGGTCGATGTGACATCAGTGGTGGACGTAGAGGGCTCAGTTGTCGTTGAAGTGAGTTCCGTGGTGGAAGTGGAAGGCTCGGTAGTCGTGGAAGTGACTTCAGTAGTGGACGTCGAAGCTTCAGTGGTGGTCGATGTGACTTCAGTGGTGGACGTAGAGGGCTCAGTTGTCGTTGAAGTGAGTTCCGTGGTGGAGGTGGAAGGCTCGGTAGTCGTGGAAGTGACTTCAGTAGTGGACGTCGAAGGCTCCGTGGTCGTCGATGTGACTTCAGTGGTGGACGTAGAGGGCTCAGTTGTCGTTGAAGTGAGTTCCGTGGTGGAGGTGGAAGGCTCGGTAGTCGTGGAAGTGACTTCAGTAGTGGACGTCGAAGGCTCCGTGGTCGTCGATGTGACTTCAGTGGTGGACGTAGAGGGCTCAGTTGTCGTTGAAGTGAGTTCCGTGGTGGAGGTGGAAGGCTCGGTAGTCGTGGAAGTGACTTCAGTAGTGGACGTCGAAGGCTCCGTGGTCGTCGATGTGACTTCAGTGGTGGACGTAGAGGGCTCAGTTGTCGTTGAAGTGAGTTCCGTGGTGGAAGTGGAAGGCTCGGTAGTCGTGGAAGTGACTTCAGTAGTGGACGTCGAAGCTTCAGTGGTGGTCGATGTGACATCAGTGGTGGACGTAGAGGGCTCAGTTGTCGTTGAAGTGAGTTCCGTGGTGGAAGTGGAAGGCTCGGTAGTCGTGGAAGTGACTTCAGTAGTGGACGTCGAAGCTTCAGTGGTGGTCGATGTGACATCAGTGGTGGACGTAGAAGGCTCCGTTGTCGTCGAGGTGACTTCTAAAAATATATCTGAGGTTACTAAATCTAGTGTTTCATTGAATTGAATTATTCTGATTATAAATATGATTTTGGATATTTTCAAAAGCAAACAATTTTCTAAAAACAAACCAGTCGTGGAAGTGGAAGGCTCGGTAGTCGTGGAAGTGACTTCAGTAGTGGACGTCGAAGCTTCAGTGGTGGTCGATGTGACTTCAGTGGTGGACGTAGAAGGCTCCATTGTCGTCGAGGTGACTTCTAAAAATATATTTCAGGTTAATCTATCTAGTCTTTCATTTAATTGAATTATTCTGGCTATAAATATAATTTTGGATATTTTCAAAAGCAAAAAATTTTCTAAAAACAAACCAGTGGTGGAAGTGGAAGGCTCGGTAGTCGTGGAAGTGACTTCAGTAGTGGACGTCGAAGCTTCAGTGGTGGTCGATGTGACTTCAGTGGTGGACGTAGAAGGCTCCGTTGTCGTCGAGGTGACTTCTAAAAATATATTTCAGGTTAATCTATCTAGTCTTTAATTTAATTGAATTATTCTGGCTATAAATATAATTTTGGATATTTTCAAAAGCAAACAATTTTCTAAAAACAAACCAGTGGTGGAAGTGGAAGGCTCGGTAGTCGTGGAAGTGACTTCAGTAGTGGACGTCGAAGCTTCAGTGGTGGTCGATGTGACATCAGTGGTGGACGTAGAGGGCTCAGTTGTCGTTGAAGTGAGTTCCGTGGTGGAAGTGGAAGGCTCGGTAGTCGTGGAAGTGACTTCAGTAGTGGACGTCGAAGCTTCAGTGGTGGTCGATGTGACATCAGTGGTGGACGTAGAGGGCTCAGTTGTCGTTGAAGTGAGTTCCGTGGTGGAAGTGGAAGGCTCGGTAGTCGTGGAAGTGACTTCAGTAGTGGACGTCGAAGCTTCAGTGGTGGTCGATGTGACTTCAGTGGTGGACGTAGAGGGCTCAGTTGTCGTTGAAGTGAGTTCCGTGGTGGAGGTGGAAGGCTCGGTAGTCGTGGAAGTGACTTCAGTAGTGGACGTCGAAGGCTCCGTGGTCGTCGATGTGACTTCAGTGGTGGACGTAGAGGGCTCAGTTGTCGTTGAAGTGAGTTCCGTGGTGGAAGTGGAAGGCTCGGTAGTCGTGGAAGTGACTTCAGTAGTGGACGTCGAAGCTTCAGTGGTGGTCGATGTGACTTCAGTGGTGGACGTAGAGGGCTCAGTTGTCGTTGAAGTGAGTTCCGTGGTGGAAGTGGAAGGCTCGGTAGTCGTGGAAGTGACTTCAGTAGTGGACGTCGAAGCTTCAGTGGTGGTCGATGTGACTTCAGTGGTGGACGTAGAGGGCTCAGTTGTCGTTGAAGTGAGTTCCGTGGTGGAAGTGGAAGGCTCGGTAGTCGTGGAAGTGACTTCAGTAGTGGACGTCGAAGCTTCAGTGGTGGTCGATGTGACTTCAGTGGTGGACGTAGAAGGCTCCGTTGTCGTCGAGGTGACTTCTAAAAATATATTTCAGGTTAATCTATCTAGTCTTTCATTTAATTGAATTATTCTGGCTATAAATATAATTTTGGATATTTTCAAAAGCAAACAATTTTCTAAAAACAAACCAGTGGTGGAAGTGGAAGGCTCGGTAGTCGTGGAAGTGACTTCAGTAGTGGACGTCGAAGCTTCAGTGGTGGTCGATGTGACTTCAGTGGTGGACGTAGAAGGCTCCGTTGTCGTCGAGGTGACTTCTAAAAATATATTTCAGGTTAATCTATCTAGTCTTTAATTTAATTGAATTATTCTGGCTATAAATATAATTTTGGATATTTTCAAAAGCAAACAATTTTCTAAAAACAAACCAGTGGTGGAAGTGGAAGGCTCGGTAGTCGTGGAAGTGACTTCAGTAGTGGACGTCGAAGCTTCAGTGGTGGTCGATGTGACATCAGTGGTGGACGTAGAGGGCTCAGTTGTCGTTGAAGTGAGTTCCGTGGTGGAGGTGGAAGGCTCGGTAGTCGTGGAAGTGACTTCAGTAGTGGACGTCGAAGCTTCAGTGGTGGTCGATGTGACTTCAGTGGTGGACGTAGAAGGCTCCGTTGTCGTCGAGGTGACTTCTAAAAATATATTTCAGGTTAATCTATCTAGTCTTTCATTTAATTGAATTATTCTGGCTATAAATATAATTTTGGATATTTTCAAAAGCAAACAATTTTCTAAAAACAAACCAGTGGTGGAAGTGGAAGGCTCGGTAGTCGTGGAAGTGACTTCAGTAGTGGACGTCGAAGCTTCAGTGGTGGTCGATGTGACTTCAGTGGTGGACGTAGAAGGCTCCGTTGTCGTCGAGGTGACTTCTAAAAATATATTTCAGGTTAATCTATCTAGTCTTTAATTTAATTGAATTATTCTGGCTATAAATATAATTTTGGATATTTTCAAAAGCAAACAATTTTCTAAAAACAAACCAGTGGTGGAAGTGGAAGGCTCGGTAGTCGTGGAAGTGACTTCAGTAGTGGACGTCGAAGCTTCAGTGGTGGTCGATGTGACTTCAGTGGTGGACGTAGAGGGCTCAGTTGTCGTTGAAGTGAGTTCCGTGGTGGAGGTGGAAGGCTCGGTAGTCGTGGAAGTGACTTCAGTAGTGGACGTCGAAGGCTCCGTGGTCGTCGATGTGACTTCAGTGGTAGACGTAGAGGGCTCAGTTGTCGTTGAAGTGAGTTCCGTGGTGGAGGTGGAAGGCTCGGTAGTCGTGGAAGTGACTTCAGTAGTGGACGTCGAAGGCTCCGTGGTCGTCGATGTGACTTCAGCGGTGGACGTAGAGGGCTCAGTTGTCGTTGAAGTGAGTTCCGTGGTGGAAGTGGAAGGCTCGGTAGTCGTGGAAGTGACTTCAGTAGTGGACGTCGAAGCTTCAGTGGTGGTCGATGTGACATCAGTGGTGGACGTAGAGGGCTCAGTTGTCGTTGAAGTGAGTTCCGTGGTGGAAGTGGAAGGCTCGGTAGTCGTGGAAGTGACTTCAGTAGTGGACGTCGAAGCTTCAGTGGTGGTCGATGTGACATCAGTGGTGGACGTAGAAGGCTCCGTTGTCGTCGAGGTGACTTCTAAAAATATATCTGAGGTTACTAAATCTAGTGTTTCATTGAATTGAATTATTCTGATTATAAATATGATTTTGGATATTTTCAAAAGCAAACAATTTTCTAAAAACAAACCAGTCGTGGAAGTGGAAGGCTCGGTAGTCGTGGAAGTGACTTCAGTAGTGGACGTCGAAGCTTCAGTGGTGGTCGATGTGACTTCAGTGGTGGACGTAGAAGGCTCCATTGTCGTCGAGGTGACTTCTAAAAATATATTTCAGGTTAATCTATCTAGTCTTTCATTTAATTGAATTATTCTGGCTATAAATATAATTTTGGATATTTTCAAAAGCAAACAATTTTCTAAAAACAAACCAGTGGTGGAAGTGGAAGGCTCGGTAGTCGTGGAAGTGACTTCAGTAGTGGACGTCGAAGCTTCAGTGGTGGTCGATGTGACTTCAGTGGTGGACGTAGAAGGCTCCGTTGTCGTCGAGATGACTTCTAAAAATATATTTCAGGTTAATCTATCTAGTCTTTAATTTAATTGAATTATTCTGGCTATAAATATAATTTTGGATATTTTCAAAAGCAAACAATTTTCTAAAAACAAACCAGTGGTGGAAGTGGAAGGCTCGGTAGTCGTGGAAGTGACTTCAGTAGTGGACGTCGAAGCTTCAGTGGTGGTCGATGTGACATCAGTGGTGGACGTAGAGGGCTCAGTTGTCGTTGAAGTGAGTTCCGTGGTGGAAGTGGAAGGCTCGGTAGTCGTGGAAGTGACTTCAGTAGTGGACGTCGAAGCTTCAGTGGTGGTCGATGTGACATCAGTGGTGGACGTAGAAGGCTCCGTTGTCGTCGAGGTGACTTCTAAAAATATATCTGAGGTTACTAAATCTAGTGTTTCATTGAATTGAATTATTCTGATTATAAATATGATTTTGGATATTTTCAAAAGCAAACAATTTTCTAAAAACAAACCAGTCGTGGAAGTGGAAGGCTCGGTAGTCGTGGAAGTGACTTCAGTAGTGGACGTCGAAGCTTCAGTGGTGGTCGATGTGACTTCAGTGGTGGACGTAGAAGGCTCCATTGTCGTCGAGGTGACTTCTAAAAATATATTTCAGGTTAATCTATCTAGTCTTTCATTTAATTGAATTATTCTGGCTATAAATATAATTTTGGATATTTTCAAAAGCAAACAATTTTCTAAAAACAAACCAGTGGTGGAAGTGGAAGGCTCGGTAGTCGTGGAAGTGACTTCAGTAGTGGACGTCGAAGCTTCGGTGGTGGTCGATGTGACTTCAGTGGTGGACGTAGAAGGCTCCGTTGTCGTCGAGGTGACTTCTAAAAATATATTTCAGGTTAATCTATCTAGTCTTTAATTTAATTGAATTATTCTGGCTATAAATATAATTTTGGATATTTTCAAAAGCAAACAATTTTCCAAAAACAAACCAGTCGTGGAAGTGGAAGGCTCGGTAGTCGTGGAAGTGACTTCAGTAGTGGACGTCGAAGCTTCAGTGGTGGTCGATGTGACTTCAGTGGTGGACGTAGAAGGCTCCGTTGTCGTCGAGGTGACTTCTAAAATATATTTCAGGTTAATCTATCTAGTCTTTCATTTAATTGAATTATTCTGGCTATAAATATAATATTGGATATTTTCAACAGCAAGCAATTTCCTAAAAACAAACCAGTGGTGGAAGTGGAAGGCTCGGTAGTCGTGGAAGTGACTTCAGTAGTGGACGTCGAAGCTTCAGTGGTGGTCGATGTGACTTCAGTGGTGGACGTAGAAGGCTCCGTTGTCGTTGAAGTGAGTTCCGTGGTGGAAGTGGAAGGCTCGGTAGTCGTGGAAGTGACTTCAGTAGTGGACGTCGAAGCTTCAGTGGTGGTCGATGTGACTTCAGAGGTGGACGTAGAGGGCTCAGTTGTCGTTGAAGTGAGTTCCGTGGTGGAAGTGGAAGGCTCGGTAGTCGTGGAAGTGACTTCAGTAGTGGACGTCGAAGCTTCAGTGGTGGTCGATGTGACTTCAGTGGTGGACGTAGAAGGCTCCGTTGTCGTCGAGGTGACTTCTAAAAATATATCTGAGGTTACTAAATCTAGTGTTTCATTGAATTGAATTATTCTGGTTATAAATATAATTTTGGATATTTTCAAAAGCAAACAATTTTCTAAAAACAAACCAGTCGTGGAAGTGGAAGGCTCGGTAGTCGTGGAAGTGACTTCAGTAGTGGACGTCGAAGCTTCAGTGGTGGTCGATGTGACTTCAGTGGTGGACGTAGAAGGCTCCGTTGTCGTCGAGGTGACTTCTAAAATATATTTGAGGTTAATCTATCTAGTCTTTCATTTAATTGAATTATTCTGGCTATAAATATAATATTGGATATTTTCAACAGCAAGCAATTTCCTAAAAACAAACCAGTGGTGGAAGTGGAAGGCTCGGTAGTCGTGGAAGTGACTTCAGTAGTGGACGTCGAAGCTTCAGTGGTGGTCGATGTGACTTCAGAGGTGGACGTAGAGGGCTCAGTTGTCGTTGAAGTGAGTTCCGTGGTGGAAGTGGAAGGCTCGGTAGTCGTGGAAGTGACTTCAGTAGTGGACGTCGAAGCTTCAGTGGTGGTCGATGTGACTTCAGTGGTGGACGTAGAAGGCTCCGTTGTCGTCGAGGTGACTTCTAAAAATATATCTGAGGTTACTCAATCTAGTGTTTCATTGAATTGAATTATTCTGGTTATAAATATAATTTTGGATATTTTCAAAAGCAAACAATTTTCTAAAAACAAACCAGTCGTGGAAGTGGAAGGCTCGGTAGTCGTGGAAGTGACTTCAGTAGTGGACGTCGAAGCTTCAGTGGTGGTCGATGTGACTTCAGCGGTGGACGTAGAGGGCTCAGTTGTCGTTGAAGTGAGTTCCGTGGTGGAAGTGGAAGGCTCGGTAGTCGTGGAAGTGACTTCAGTAGTGGACGTCGAAGCTTCAGTGGTGGTCGATGTGACTTCAGTGGTGGACGTAGAGGGCTCAGTTGTCGTTGAAGTGAGTTCCGTGGTGGAAGTGGAAGGCTCGGTAGTCGTGGAAGTGACTTCAGTAGTGGACGTCGAAGCTTCAGTGGTGGTCGATGTGACTTCAGTGGTGGAGGTAGAAGGCTCCGTTGTCGTTGAAGTGACTTCTAAAATATATTTCAGGTTAATCTATCTAGTCTTTCATTTAATTGGATTATTCTGGCTATAAATATAATTTTGGATATTTTCAACAGCAAACAATTTTCTAAAAACAAACCAGTGGTGGAAGTGGAAGGCTCGGTAGTCGTGGAAGTGACTTCAGTAGTGGACGTCGAAGCTTCAGTGGTGGTCGATGTGACTTCAGAGGTGGACGTAGAGGGCTCAGTTGTCGTTGAAGTGAGTTCCGTGGTGGAAGTGGAAGGCTCGGTAGTCGTGGAAGTGACTTCAGTAGTGGACGTCGAAGCTTCAGTGGTGGTCGATGTGACTTCAGTGGTGGACGTAGAAGGCTCCGTTGTCGTCGAGGTGACTTCTAAAAATATATCTGAGGTTACTCAATCTAGTGTTTCATTGAATTGAATTATTCTGGTTATAAATATAATTTTGGATATTTTCAAAAGCAAACAATTTTCTAAAAACAAACCAGTCGTGGAAGTGGAAGGCTCGGTAGTCGTGGAAGTGACTTCAGTAGTTGACGTCGAAGCTTCAGTGGTGGTCGATGTGACTTCAGCGGTGGACGTAGAGGGCTCAGTTGTCGTTGAAGTGAGTTCCGTGGTGGAAGTGGAAGGCTCGGTAGTCGTGGAAGTGACTTCAGTAGTGGACGTCGAAGCTTCAGTGGTGGTCGATGTGACTTCAGTGGTGGACGTAGAGGGCTCAGTTGTCGTTGAAGTGAGTTCCGTGGTGGAAGTGGAAGGCTCGGTAGTCGTGGAAGTGACTTCAGTAGTGGACGTCGAAGCTTCAGTGGTGGTCGATGTGACTTCAGTGGTGGACGTAGAAGGCTCCGTTGTCGTCGAGGTGACTTCTAAAAATATATCTGAGGTTGCTCAATCTAGTCTTTCATTTAATTGGATTATTCTGGCTATAAATATAATTTTGGATATTTTCAACAGCAAACAATTTCCTAAAAACAAACCAGTGGTGGAAGTGGAAGGCTCGGTAGTCGTGGAAGTGACTTCAGTAGTGGACGTCGAAGCTTCAGTAGTGGTCGATGTGACTTCAGAGGTGGACGTAGAGGGCTCAGTTGTCGTTGAAGTGAGTTCCGTGGTGGAAGTGGAAGGCTCGGTAGTCGTGGAAGTGACTTCAGTAGTGGACGTCGAAGCTTCAGTGGTGGTCGATGTGACTTCAGTGGTGGACGTAGAAGGCTCCGTTGTCGTCGAGGTGACTTCTAAAAATATATCTGAGGTTACTCAATCTAGTGTTTCATTGAATTGAATTATTCTGGTTATAAATATAATTTTGGATATTTTCAAAAGCAAACAATTTTCTAAAAACAAACCAGTCGTGGAAGTGGAAGGCTCGGTAGTCGTGGAAGTGACTTCAGTAGTGGACGTCGAAGCTTCAGTGGTGGTCGATGTGACTTCAGTGGTGGACGTAGAGGGCTCAGTTGTCGTTGAAGTGAGTTCCGTGGTGGAAGTGGAAGGCTCGGTAGTCGTGGAAGTGACTTCAGCAGTGGACGTCGAAGCTTCAGTGGTGGTCGATGTGACTTCAGTGGTGGACGTAGAAGGCTCCGTTGTCGTCGAGGTGACTTCTAAAATATATTTCAGGTGAATCTATCTAGTCTTTCATTTAATTGAATTATTCTGGCTATAAATATAATTTTGGATATTTTCAACAGCAAACAATTTTCTAAAAAAAAACCAGTGGTGGAAGTGGAAGGCTCGGTAGTCGTGGAAGTGACTTCAGTAGTGGACGTCGAAGCTTCAGTGGTGGTCGATGTGACTTCAGTGGTGGACGTAGAGGGCTCAGTTGTTGTTGAAGTGAGTTCCGTGGTGGAAGTGGAAGGCTCGGTAGTCGTGGAAGTGACTTCAGTAGTGGACGTCGAAGCTTCAGTGGTGGTCGATGTGACTTCAGTGGTGGACGTAGAGGGCTCAGTTGTCGTTGAAGTGAGTTCCGTGGTGGAAGTGGAAGGCTCGGTAGTCGTGGAAGTGACTTCAGTAGTGGACGTCGAAGCTTCAGTGGTGGTCGATGTGACTTCAGTGGTGGACGTAGAGGGCTCAGTTGTCGTTGAAGTGAGTTCCGTGGTGGAAGTGGAAGGCTCGGTAGTCGTGGAAGTGACTTCAGTAGTGGACGTCGAAGCTTCAGTGGTGGTCGATGTGACTTCAGTGGTGGACGTAGAGGGCTCAGTTGTCGTTGTAGTGAGTTCCGTGGTGGAAGTGGAAGGCTCGGTAGTCGTGGAAGTGACTTCAGTAGTGGACGTCGAAGCTTCAGTGGTGGTCGATGTGACTTCAGTGGTGGACGTAGAGGGCTCAGTTGTCGTTGAAGTGAGTTCCGTGGTGGAAGTGGAAGGCTCGGTAGTCGTGGAAGTGACTTCAGTAGTGGACGTCGAAGCTTCAGTGGTGGTCGATGTGACTTCAGTGGTGGACGTAGAAGGCTCCGTTGTCGTTGAAGTGACTTCTAAAATATATTTCAGGTTAATCTATCTAGTCTTTCATTTAATTGAATTATTCTGGCTATAAATATAATTTTGGATATTTTCAACAGCAAACAATTTTCTAAAAACTTACCAGTGGTGGAAGTGGAAGGCTCGGTAGTCGTGGAAGTGACTTCAGTAGTGGACGTCGAAGCTTCAGTGGTGGTCGATGTGACTTCAGTGGTGGACGTAGAAGGCTCCGTTGTCGTCGAGGTGACTTCTAAAAATATATCTGAGGTTACTAAATCTAGTGTTTCATTGAATTGAATTATTCTGGTTATAAATATAATTTTGGATATTTTCAAAAGCAAACAATTTTCTAAAAACAAACCAGTCGTGGAAGTGGAAGGCTCGGTAGTCGTGGAAGTGACTTCAGTAGTGGACGTCGAAGCTTCAGTGGTGGTCGATGTGACTTCAGTGGTGGACGTAGAAGGCTCCGTTGTCGTCGAGGTGACTTCTAAAATATATTTCAGGTTAATCTATCTAGTCTTTCATTTAATTGAATTATTCTGGCTATAAATATAATATTGGATATTTTCAAAAGCAAGCAATTTCCTAAAAACAAACCAGTGGTGGAAGTGGAAGGCTCGGTAGTCGTGGAAGTGACTTCAGTAGTGGACGTCGAAGCTTCAGTAGTGGTCGATGTGACTTCAGAGGTGGACGTAGAGGGCTCAGTTGTCGTTGAAGTGAGTTCCGTGGTGGAAGTGGAAGGCTCGGTAGTCGTGGAAGTGACTTCAGTAGTGGACGTCGAAGCTTCAGTGGTGGTCGATGTGACTTCAGTGGTGGACGTAGAAGGCTCCGTTGTCGTCGAGGTGACTTCTAAAAATATATCTGAGGTTACTCAATCTAGTGTTTCATTGAATTGAATTATTCTGGTTATAAATATAATTTTGGATATTTTCAAAAGCAAACAATTTTCTAAAAACAAACCAGTCGTGGAAGTGGAAGGCTCGGTAGTCGTGGAAGTGACTTCAGTAGTGGACGTCGAAGCTTCAGTGGTGGTCGATGTGACTTCAGTGGTGGACGTAGAGGGCTCAGTTGTCGTTGAAGTGAGTTCCGTGGTGGAAGTGGAAGGCTCGGTAGTCGTGGAAGTGACTTCAGCAGTGGACGTCGAAGCTTCAGTGGTGGTCGATGTGACTTCAGTGGTGGACGTAGAAGACTCCGTTGTCGTTGAAGTGACTTCTAAAATATATTTCAGGTTAATCTATCTAGTCTTTCATTTAATTGAATTATTCTGGCTATAAATATAATTTTGGATATTTTCAACAGCAAACAATTTTCTAAAAACAAACCAGTGGTGGAAGTGGAAGGCTCGGTAGTCGTGGAAGTGACTTCAGTAGTGGACGTCGAAGCTTCAGTGGTGGTCGATGTGACTTCAGTGGTGGACGTAGAGGGCTCAGTTGTCGTTGAAGTGAGTTCCGTGGTGGAAGTGGAAGGCTCGGTAGTCGTGGAAGTGACTTCAGTAGTGGACGTCGAAGCTTCAGTGGTGGTCGATGTGACTTCAGTGGTGGACGTAGAGGGCTCAGTTGTCGTTGAAGTGAGTTCCGTGGTGGAAGTGGAAGGCTCGGTAGTCGTGGAAGTGACTTCAGTAGTGGACGTCGAAGCTTCAGTGGTGGTCGATGTGACTTCAGTGGTGGACGTAGAAGGCTCCGTTGTCGTTGAAGTGACTTCTAAAATATATTTCAGGTTAATCTATCTAGTCTTTCATTTAATTGAATTATTCTGGCTATAAATATAATTTTGGATATTTTCAACAGCAAACAATTTTCTAAAAACTTACCAGTGGTGGAAGTGGAAGGCTCGGTAGTCGTGGAAGTGACTTCAGTAGTGGACGTCGAAGCTTCAGTGGTGGTCGATGTGACTTCAGTGGTGGACGTAGAAGGCTCCGTTGTCGTCGAGGTGACTTCTAAAAATATATCTGAGGTTACTAAATCTAGTGTTTCATTGAATTGAATTATTCTGGTTATAAATATAATTTTGGATATTTTCAAAAGCAAACAATTTTCTAAAAACAAACCAGTCGTGGAAGTGGAAGGCTCGGTAGTCGTGGAAGTGACTTCAGTAGTGGACGTCGAAGCTTCAGTGGTGGTCGATGTGACTTCAGTGGTGGACGTAGAGGGCTCAGTTGTCGTTGAAGTGAGTTCCGTGGTGGAAGTGGAAGGCTCGGTAGTCGTGGAAGTGACTTCAGCAGTGGACGTCGAAGCTTCAGTGGTGGTCGATGTGACTTCAGTGGTGGACGTAGAAGACTCCGTTGTCGTCGAGGTGACTTCTAAAATATATTTCAGGTGAATCTATCTAGTCTTTCATTTAATTGAATTATTCTGGCTATAAATATAATTTTGGATATTTTCAACAGCAAACAATTTTCTAAAAAAAAACCAGTGGTGGAAGTGGAAGGCTCGGTAGTCGTGGAAGTGACTTCAGTAGTGGACGTCGAAGCTTCAGTGGTGGTCGATGTGACTTCAGTGGTGGACGTAGAGGGCTCAGTTGTCGTTGAAGTGAGTTCCGTGGTGGAAGTGGAAGGCTCGGTAGTCGTGGAAGTGACTTCAGGTGTGGACGTCGAAGCTTCAGTGGTGGTCGATGTGACTTCAGTGGTGGACGTAGAGGGCTCAGTTGTCGTTGAAGTGAGTTCCGTGGTAGAAGTGGAAGGCTCGGTAGTCGTGGAAGTGACTTCAGTAGTGGACGTCGAAGCTTCAGTGGTGGTCGATGTGACTTCAGTGGTGGACGTAGAAGGCTCCGTTGTCGTTGAAGTGACTTCTAAAATATATTTCAGGTTAATCTATCTAGTCTTTCATTTAATTGAATTATTCTGGCTATAAATATAATTTTGGATATTTTCAACAGCAAACAATTTTCTAAAAACAAACCAGTGGTGGAAGTGGAAGGCTCGGTAGTCGTGGAAGTGACTTCAGTAGTGGACGTCGAAGCTTCAGTGGTGGTCGATGTGACTTCAGTGGTGGACGTAGAGGGCTCAGTTGTCGTTGAAGTGAGTTCCGTGGTGGAAGTGGAAGGCTCGGTAGTCGTGGAAGTGACTTCAGTAGTGGACGTCGAAGCTTCAGTGGTGGTCGATGTGACTTCAGTGGTGGACGTAGAGGGCTCAGTTGTCGTTGAAGTGAGTTCCGTGGTGGAAGTGGAAGGCTCGGTAGTCGTGGAAGTGACTTCAGTAGTGGACGTCGAAGCTTCAGTGGTGGTCGATGTGACTTCAGTGGTGGACGTAGAAGGCTCCGTTGTCGTTGAAGTGACTTCTAAAATATATTTCAGGTTAATCTATCTAGTCTTTCATTTAATTGAATTATTCTGGCTATAAATATAATTTTGGATATTTTCAACAGCAAACAATTTTCTAAAAACTTACCAGTGGTGGAAGTGGAAGGCTCGGTAGTCGTGGAAGTGACTTCAGTAGTGGACGTCGAAGCTTCAGTGGTGGTCGATGTGACTTCAGTGGTGGACGTAGAAGGCTCCGTTGTCGTCGAGGTGACTTCTAAAAATATATCTGAGGTTACTAAATCTAGTGTTTCATTGAATTGAATTATTCTGGTTATAAATATAATTTTGGATATTTTCAAAAGCAAACAATTTTCTAAAAACAAACCAGTCGTGGAAGTGGAAGGCTCGGTAGTCGTGGAAGTGACTTCAGTAGTGGACGTCGAAGCTTCAGTGGTGGTCGATGTGACTTCAGTGGTGGACGTAGAGGGCTCAGTTGTCGTTGAAGTGAGTTCCGTGGTGGAAGTGGAAGGCTCGGTAGTCGTGGAAGTGACTTCAGCAGTGGACGTCGAAGCTTCAGTGGTGGTCGATGTGACTTCAGTGGTGGACGTAGAAGACTCCGTTGTCGTCGAGGTGACTTCTAAAATATATTTCAGGTGAATCTATCTAGTCTTTCATTTAATTGAATTATTCTGGCTATAAATATAATTTTGGATATTTTCAACAGCAAACAATTTTCTAAAAAAAAACCAGTGGTGGAAGTGGAAGGCTCGGTAGTCGTGGAAGTGACTTCAGTAGTGGACGTCGAAGCTTCAGTGGTGGTCGATGTGACTTCAGTGGTGGACGTAGAGGGCTCAGTTGTCGTTGAAGTGAGTTCCGTGGTGGAAGTGGAAGGCTCGGTAGTCGTGGAAGTGACTTCAGGTGTGGACGTCGAAGCTTCAGTGGTGGTCGATGTGACTTCAGTGGTGGACGTAGAGGGCTCAGTTGTCGTTGAAGTGAGTTCCGTGGTAGAAGTGGAAGGCTCGGTAGTCGTGGAAGTGACTTCAGTAGTGGACGTCGAAGCTTCAGTGGTGGTCGATGTGACTTCAGTGGTGGACGTAGAAGGCTCCGTTGTCGTTGAAGTGACTTCTAAAATATATTTCAGGTTAATCTATCTAGTCTTTCATTTAATTGAATTATTCTGGCTATAAATATAATTTTGGATATTTTCAACAGCAAACAATTTTCTAAAAACAAACCAGTGGTGGAAGTGGAAGGCTCGGTAGTCGTGGAAGTGACTTCAGTAGTGGACGTCGAAGCTTCAGTGGTGGTCGATGTGACTTCAGTGGTGGACGTAGAGGGCTCAGTTGTCGTTGAAGTGAGTTCCGTGGTGGAAGTGGAAGGCTCGGTAGTCGTGGAAGTGACTTCAGTAGTGGACGTCGAAGCTTCAGTGGTGGTCGATGTGACTTCAGTGGTGGACGTAGAGGGCTCAGTTGTCGTTGAAGTGAGTTCCGTGGTGGAAGTGGAAGGCTCGGTAGTCGTGGAAGTGACTTCAGTAGTGGACGTCGAAGCTTCAGTGGTGGTCGATGTGACTTCAGTGGTGGACGTAGAAGGCTCCGTTGTCGTCGAGGTGACTTCTAAAAATATATCTGAGGTTACTCAATCTAGTGTTTCATTGAATTGAATTATTCTGGTTATAAATATAATTTTGGATATTTTCAAAAGCAAACAATTTTCTAAAAACAAACCAGTCGTGGAAGTGGAAGGCTCGGTAGTCGTGGAAGTGACTTCAGTAGTGGACGTCGAAGCTTCAGTGGTGGTCGATGTGACTTCAGTGGTGGACGTAGAGGGCTCAGTTGTCGTTGAAGTGAGTTCCGTGGTGGAAGTGGAAGGCTCGGTAGTCGTGGAAGTGACTTCAGCAGTGGACGTCGAAGCTTCAGTGGTGGTCGATGTGACTTCAGTGGTGGACGTAGAAGACTCCGTTGTCGTCGAGGTGACTTCTAAAATATATTTCAGGTGAATCTATCTAGTCTTTCATTTAATTGAATTATTCTGGCTATAAATATAATTTTGGATATTTTCAACAGCAAACAATTTTCTAAAAAAAAACCAGTGGTGGAAGTGGAAGGCTCGGTAGTCGTGGAAGTGACTTCAGTAGTGGACGTCGAAGCTTCAGTGGTGGTCGATGTGACTTCAGTGGTGGACGTAGAGGGCTCAGTTGTCGTTGAAGTGAGTTCCGTGGTGGAAGTGGAAGGCTCGGTAGTCGTGGAAGTGACTTCAGGTGTGGACGTCGAAGCTTCAGTGGTGGTCGATGTGACTTCAGTGGTGGACGTAGAGGGCTCAGTTGTCGTTGAAGTGAGTTCCGTGGTAGAAGTGGAAGGCTCGGTAGTCGTGGAAGTGACTTCAGTAGTGGACGTCGAAGCTTCAGTGGTGGTCGATGTGACTTCAGTGGTGGACGTAGAAGGCTCCGTTGTCGTTGAAGTGACTTCTAAAATATATTTCAGGTTAATCTATCTAGTCTTTCATTTAATTGAATTATTCTGGCTATAAATATAATTTTGGATATTTTCAACAGCAAACAATTTTCTAAAAACAAACCAGTGGTGGAAGTGGAAGGCTCGGTAGTCGTGGAAGTGACTTCAGTAGTGGACGTCGAAGCTTCAGTGGTGGTCGATGTGACTTCAGTGGTGGACGTAGAGGGCTCAGTTGTCGTTGAAGTGAGTTCCGTGGTGGAAGTGGAAGGCTCGGTAGTCGTGGAAGTGACTTCAGTAGTGGACGTCGAAGCTTCAGTGGTGGTCGATGTGACTTCAGTGGTGGACGTAGAGGGCTCAGTTGTCGTTGAAGTGAGTTCCGTGGTGGAAGTGGAAGGCTCGGTAGTCGTGGAAGTGACTTCAGTAGTGGACGTCGAAGCTTCAGTGGTGGTCGATGTGACTTCAGTGGTGGACGTAGAAGGCTCCGTTGTCGTTGAAGTGACTTCTAAAATATATTTCAGGTTAATCTATCTAGTGTTTCATTGAATTGAATTATTCTGGTTATAAATATAATTTTGGATATTTTCAAAAGCAAACAATTTTCTAAAAACAAACCAGTCGTGGAAGTGGAAGGCTCGGTAGTCGTGGAAGTGACTTCAGTAGTGGACGTCGAAGCTTCAGTGGTGGTCGATGTGACTTCAGTGGTGGACGTAGAAGGCTCCGTTGTCGTCGAGGTGACTTCTAAAATATATTTCAGGTTAATCTATCTAGTCTTTCATTTAATTGAATTATTCTGGCTATAAATATAATTTTGGATATTTTCAACAGCAAACAATTTTCTAAAAACAAACCAGTGGTGGAAGTGGAAGGCTCGGTAGTCGTGGAAGTGACTTCAGTAGTGGACGTCGAAGCTTCAGTGGTGGTCGATGTGACTTCAGCGGTGGACGTAGAGGGCTCAGTTGTCGTTGAAGTGAGTTCCGTGGTGGAAGTGGAAGGCTCGGTAGTCGTGGAAGTGACTTCAGTAGTGGACGTCGAAGCTTCAGTGGTGGTCGATGTGACTTCAGTGGTGGACGTAGAGGGCTCAGTTGTCGTTGAAGTGAGTTCCGTGGTGGAAGTGGAAGGCTCGGTAGTCGTGGAAGTGACTTCAGGTGTGGACGTCGAAGCTTCAGTGGTGGTCGATGTGACTTCAGTGGTGGACGTAGAGGGCTCAGTTGTCGTTGAAGTGAGTTCCGTGGTGGAAGTGGAAGGCTCGGTAGTCGTGGAAGTGACTTCAGTAGTGGACGTCGAAGCTTCAGTGGTGGTCGATGTGACTTCAGTGGTGGACGTAGAAGGCTCCGTTGTCGTTGAAGTGACTTCTAAAATATATTTCAGGTTAATCTATCTAGTCTTTCATTTAATTGAATTATTCTGGCTATAAATATAATTTTGGATATTTTCAACAGCAAACAATTTTCTAAAAACAAACCAGTGGTGGAAGTGGAAGGCTCGGTAGTCGTGGAAGTGACTTCAGTAGTGGACGTCGAGGCTTCAGTGGTGGTCGATGTGACTTCAGTGGTGGACGTAGAGGGCTCAGTTGTCGTTGAAGTGAGTTCCGTGGTTGAAGTGGAAGGCTCGGTAGTCGTGGAAGTGACTTCAGTAGTGGACGTCGAAGCTTCAGTGGTGGTCGATGTGACTTCAGTGGTGGACGTAGAAGGCTCCGTTGTCGTTGAAGTGACTTCTAAAATATATTTCAGGTTAATCTATCTAGTGTTTCATTGAATTGAATTATTCTGGTTATAAATATAATTTTGGATATTTTCAAAAGCAAACAATTTTCTAAAAACAAACCAGTCGTGGAAGTGGAAGGCTCGGTAGTCGTGGAAGTGACTTCAGTAGTGGACGTCGAAGCTTCAGTGGTGGTCGATGTGACTTCAGTGGTGGACGTAGAAGGCTCCGTTGTCGTCGAGGTGACTTCTAAAATATATTTCAGGTTAATCTATCTAGTCTTTCATTTAATTGAATTATTCTGGCTATAAATATAATTTTGGATATTTTCAACAGCAAACAATTTTCTAAAAACAAACCAGTGGTGGAAGTGGAAGGCTCGGTAGTCGTGGAAGTGACTTCAGTAGTGGACGTCGAAGCTTCAGTGGTGGTCGATGTGACTTCAGTGGTGGACGTAGAGGGCTCAGTTGTCGTTGAAGTGAGTTCCGTGGTGGAAGTGGAAGGCTCGGTAGTCGTGGAAGTGACTTCAGTAGTGGACGTCGAAGCTTCAGTGGTGGTCGATGTGACTTCAGTGGTGGACGTAGAGGGCTCAGTTGTCGTTGAAGTGAGTTCCGTGGTGGAAGTGGAAGGCTCGGTAGTCGTGGAAGTGACTTCAGTAGTGGACGTCGAAGCTTCAGTGGTGGTCGATGTGACTTCAGTGGTGGACGTAGAGGGCTCAGTTGTCGTTGAAGTGAGTTCCGTGGTTGAAGTGGAAGGCTCGGTAGTCGTGGAAGTGACTTCAGTAGTGGACGTCGAAGCTTCAGTGGTGGTCGATGTGACTTCAGTGGTGGACGTAGAAGGCTCCGTTGTCGTTGAAGTGACTTCTAAAATATATTTCAGGTTAATCTATCTAGTGTTTCATTGAATTGAATTATTCTGGTTATAAATATAATTTTGGATATTTTCAAAAGCAAACAATTTTCTAAAAACAAACCAGTCGTGGAAGTGGAAGGCTCGGTAGTCGTGGAAGTGACTTCAGTAGTGGACGTCGAAGCTTCAGTGGTGGTCGATGTGACTTCAGTGGTGGACGTAGAAGGCTCCGTTGTCGTCGAGGTGACTTCTAAAATATATTTCAGGTTAATCTATCTAGTCTTTCATTTAATTGAATTATTCTGGCTATAAATATAATTTTGGATATTTTCAAAAGCAAACAATTTTCTAAAAACAAACCAGTCGTGGAAGTCGAAGGCTCGGTAGTCGTGGAAGTGACTTCAGTAGTGGACGTCGAAGCTTCAGTGGTGGTCGATGTGACTTCAGTGGTGGACGTAGAAGGCTCCGTTGTCGTCGAGGTGACTTCTAAAAATATATCTGAGGTTACTAAATCTAGTGTTTCATTGAATTGAATTATTCTGGTTATAAATATAATTTTGGATATTTTCAAAAGCAAACAATTTTCTAAAAACAAACCAGTCGTGGAAGTGGAAGGCTCGGTAGTCGTGGAAGTGACTTCAGTAGTGGACGTCGAAGCTTCAGTGGTGGTCGATGTGACTTCAGTGGTGGACGTAGAGGCCTCAGTTGTCGTTGAAGTGAGTTCCGTGGTGGAAGTGGAAGGCTCGGTAGTGGTGGAAGTGACTTCAGTAGTGGACGTCGAAGCTTCAGTGGTGGTCGATGTGACTTCGGTGGTGGACGTAGAAGGCTCCGTTGTCGTCGAGGTGAATTCTAAAAATATGTCTCAAGATAATCAATCTAGTGCTTCATTGAACTGAATTATTCTGGTTATAAATATAATTTTGGATATTTTCAAAAGCAAACAATTTTCTAAAAACAAACCAGTGGTGGAAGTGGAAGGCTCGGTAGTCGTGGAAGTGATTCCAGTAGTCGACGTCGAAGCTTCAGTGGTGGTCGATGTGACTTCAGTGGTGGACGTAGAGGGCTCAGTTGTCGTTGAAGTGAGTTCCGTGGTGGAAGTGGAAGGCTCGGTAGTCGTGGAAGTGACTTCAGTAGTGGACGTCGAAGCTTCAGTGGTGGTCGATGTGACTTCAGTGGTGGACGTAGAGGGCTCAGTTGTCGTTGAAGTGAGTTCCGTGGTGGAAGTGGAAGGCTCGGTAGTCGTGGAAGTGACTTCAGTAGTGGACGTCGAAGCTTCAGTGGTGGTCGATGTGACTTCAGTGGTGGACGTAGAGGGCTCAGTTGTCGTTGAAGTGAGTTCCGTGGTTGAAGTGGAAGGCTCGGTAGTCGTGGAAGTGACTTCAGTAGTGGACGTCGAAGCTTCAGTGGTGGTCGATGTGACTTCAGTGGTGGACGTAGAAGGCTCCGTTGTCGTTGAAGTGACTTCTAAAATATATTTCAGGTTAATCTATCTAGTGTTTCATTGAATTGAATTATTCTGGTTATAAATATAATTTTGGATATTTTCAAAAGCAAACAATTTTCTAAAAACAAACCAGTCGTGGAAGTGGAAGGCTCGGTAGTCGTGGAAGTGACTTCAGTAGTGGACGTCGAAGCTTCAGTGGTGGTCGATGTGACTTCAGTGGTGGACGTAGAAGGCTCCGTTGTCGTCGAGGTGACTTCTAAAATATATTTCAGGTTAATCTATCTAGTCTTTCATTTAATTGAATTATTCTGGCTATAAATATAATTTTGGATATTTTCAAAAGCAAACAATTTTCTAAAAACAAACCAGTCGTGGAAGTCGAAGGCTCGGTAGTCGTGGAAGTGACTTCAGTAGTGGACGTCGAAGCTTCAGTGGTGGTCGATGTGACTTCAGTGGTGGACGTAGAAGGCTCCGTTGTCGTCGAGGTGACTTCTAAAAATATATCTGAGGTTACTAAATCTAGTGTTTCATTGAATTGAATTATTCTGGTTATAAATATAATTTTGGATATTTTCAAAAGCAAACAATTTTCTAAAAACAAACCAGTCGTGGAAGTGGAAGGCTCGGTAGTCGTGGAAGTGACTTCAGTAGTGGACGTCGAAGCTTCAGTGGTGGTCGATGTGACTTCAGTGGTGGACGTAGAGGCCTCAGTTGTCGTTGAAGTGAGTTCCGTGGTGGAAGTGGAAGGCTCGGTAGTGGTGGAAGTGACTTCAGTAGTGGACGTCGAAGCTTCAGTGGTGGTCGATGTGACTTCGGTGGTGGACGTAGAAGGCTCCGTTGTCGTCGAGGTGAATTCTAAAAATATGTCTCAAGATAATCAATCTAGTGCTTCATTGAACTGAATTATTCTGGTTATAAATATAATTTTGGATATTTTCAAAAGCAAACAATTTTCTAAAAACAAACCAGTGGTGGAAGTGGAAGGCTCGGTAGTCGTGGAAGTGATTCCAGTAGTCGACGTCGAAGCTTCAGTGGTGGTCGATGTGACTTCAGTGGTGGACGTAGAAGGCTCCGTTGTCGTCGAGGTGACTTCTAAAAATATATCTCGGGTTAATCAATCTAGTGTTTCATTTAATTGAATTATTCTGGCTATAAATATTATTTTGGATATTTTCAAAAGCAAACAATTTTCTAGAAACAAACCAGTCGTAGAAGTGGAAGGCTCGGTAGTCGTGGAAGTGACTTCAGTAGTGGACGTCGAAGCTTCAGTGGTGGATGTGGAAGGCTCCGTGGTCGTCGAGGAGACTTCTAAAAATATATCTCAGGTTACTCAATCTAGTGTTTCATTGAATTGAATTATACTGGTTATAAATATAATTTTGGATATTTTCAAAAGCAAACAATTTTCTAAAAACAAACCAGTCGTGGAAGTGGAAGGCTCGGTAGTCGTGGAAGTGATTTCAGTAGTGGACGTCGAAGCTTCAGTGGTGGTCGATGTGACTTCAGTGGTGGATGTGGAAGGCTCCGTGGTCGTCGAGGTGACTTCTAAAAATATATCTGAGGTTACTCAATCTAGTATTTCATTGAATTGAATTATTCTGGTTATAAATATAATTTTGGATATTTTCAAAAGCAAACAATTTTCTAAAAACAAACCAGTCGTGGAAGTGGAAGGCTCGGTAGTGGTGGAAGTGACTTCAGTAGTGGATGTCGAAGCTTCAGTGGTGGTCGATGTGACTTCAGTGGTGGACGTAGAGGGCTCAGTTGTCGTTGAAGTGAGTTCCGTGGTGGAAGTGGAAGGCTCGGTAGTGGTGGAAGTGACTTCAGTAGTGGACGTCGAAGCTTCAGTGGTGGTCGATGTGACTTCGGTGGTGGACGTAGAAGGCTCCGTTGTCGTCGAGGTGACTTCTAAAAATATATCTCAAGATAATCAATCTAGTGCTTCATTGAATTGAATTATTCTGGTTATAAATATAATTTTGGATATTTTCAAAAGCAAACAATTTTCTAAAAACAAACCAGTCGTAGAAGTGGAAGGCTCGGTAGTCGTGGAAGTGACTTCAGTAGTGGACGTCGAAGCTTCAGTGGTGGTCGATGTGACTTCAGTGGTGGATGTGGAAGGCTCCGTGGTCGTCGAGGTGACTTCTAAAAATATATCTCAGGTTACTCAATCTAGTGTTTCATTGAATTGAATTATACTGGTTATAAATATAATTTTGGATATTTTCAAAAGCAAACAATTTTCTAGAAACAAACCAGTCGTAGAAGTGGAAGGCTCGGTAGTCGTGGAAGTGACTTCAGTAGTGGACGTCGAAGCTTCAGTGGTGGATGTGGAAGGCTCCGTGGTCGTCGAGGAGACTTCTAAAAATATATCTCAGGTTACTCAATCTAGTGTTTCATTGAATTGAATTATAGTGGTTATAAATATAATTTTGGATATTTTCAAAAGCAAACAATTTTCTAAAAACAAACCAGTCGTAGAAGTGGAAGGCTCGGTAGTCGTGGAAGTGACTTCAGTAGTGGACGTCGAAGCTTCAGTGGTGGTCGATGTGACTTCAGTGGTGGATGTGGAAGGCTCCGTGGTCGTCGAGGTGACTTCTAAAATATATTTCAGGTTAATCTATCTAGTCTTTCATTTAATTGAATTATTCTGGCTATAAATATAATTTTGGATATTTTCAACAGCAAACAATTTTCTAAAAACAAACCAGTGGTGGAAGTGGAAGGCTCGGTAGTCGTGGAAGTGACTTCAGTAGTGGACGTCGAAGCTTCAGTGGTGGTCGATGTGACTTCAGTGGTGGACGTAGAGGGCTCAGTTGTCGTTGAAGTGAGTTCCGTGGTGGAAGTGGAAGGCTCGGTAGTCGTGGAAGTGACTTCAGTAGTGGACGTCGAAGCTTCAGTGGTGGTCGATGTGACTTCAGTGGTGGACGTAGAGGGCTCAGTTGTCGTTGAAGTGAGTTCCGTGGTGGAAGTGGAAGGCTCGGTAGTCGTGGAAGTGACTTCAGTAGTGGACGTCGAAGCTTCAGTGGTGGTCGATGTGACTTCAGTGGTGGACGTAGAAGGCTCCGTTGTCGTCGAGGTGACTTCTAAAAATATATCTGAGGTTACTCAATCTAGTGTTTCATTGAATTGAATTATTCTGGTTATAAATATAATTTTGGATATTTTCAAAAGCAAACAATTTTCTAAAAACAAACCAGTCGTGGAAGTGGAAGGCTCGGTAGTCGTGGAAGTGACTTCAGTAGTGGACGTCGAAGCTTCAGTGGTGGTCGATGTGACTTCAGTGGTGGACGTAGAGGGCTCAGTTGTCGTTGAAGTGAGTTCCGTGGTGGAAGTGGAAGGCTCGGTAGTCGTGGAAGTGACTTCAGCAGTGGACGTCGAAGCTTCAGTGGTGGTCGATGTGACTTCAGTGGTGGACGTAGAAGACTCCGTTGTCGTCGAGGTGACTTCTAAAATATATTTCAGGTGAATCTATCTAGTCTTTCATTTAATTGAATTATTCTGGCTATAAATATAATTTTGGATATTTTCAACAGCAAACAATTTTCTAAAAAAAAACCAGTGGTGGAAGTGGAAGGCTCGGTAGTCGTGGAAGTGACTTCAGTAGTGGACGTCGAAGCTTCAGTGGTGGTCGATGTGACTTCAGTGGTGGACGTAGAGGGCTCAGTTGTCGTTGAAGTGAGTTCCGTGGTGGAAGTGGAAGGCTCGGTAGTCGTGGAAGTGACTTCAGGTGTGGACGTCGAAGCTTCAGTGGTGGTCGATGTGACTTCAGTGGTGGACGTAGAGGGCTCAGTTGTCGTTGAAGTGAGTTCCGTGGTAGAAGTGGAAGGCTCGGTAGTCGTGGAAGTGACTTCAGTAGTGGACGTCGAAGCTTCAGTGGTGGTCGATGTGACTTCAGTGGTGGACGTAGAAGGCTCCGTTGTCGTTGAAGTGACTTCTAAAATATATTTCAGGTTAATCTATCTAGTCTTTCATTTAATTGAATTATTCTGGCTATAAATATAATTTTGGATATTTTCAACAGCAAACAATTTTCTAAAAACAAACCAGTGGTGGAAGTGGAAGGCTCGGTAGTCGTGGAAGTGACTTCAGTAGTGGACGTCGAAGCTTCAGTGGTGGTCGATGTGACTTCAGTGGTGGACGTAGAGGGCTCAGTTGTCGTTGAAGTGAGTTCCGTGGTGGAAGTGGAAGGCTCGGTAGTCGTGGAAGTGACTTCAGTAGTGGACGTCGAAGCTTCAGTGGTGGTCGATGTGACTTCAGTGGTGGACGTAGAGGGCTCAGTTGTCGTTGAAGTGAGTTCCGTGGTGGAAGTGGAAGGCTCGGTAGTCGTGGAAGTGACTTCAGTAGTGGACGTCGAAGCTTCAGTGGTGGTCGATGTGACTTCAGTGGTGGACGTAGAAGGCTCCGTTGTCGTTGAAGTGACTTCTAAAATATATTTCAGGTTAATCTATCTAGTGTTTCATTGAATTGAATTATTCTGGTTATAAATATAATTTTGGATATTTTCAAAAGCAAACAATTTTCTAAAAACAAACCAGTCGTGGAAGTGGAAGGCTCGGTAGTCGTGGAAGTGACTTCAGTAGTGGACGTCGAAGCTTCAGTGGTGGTCGATGTGACTTCAGTGGTGGACGTAGAAGGCTCCGTTGTCGTCGAGGTGACTTCTAAAATATATTTCAGGTTAATCTATCTAGTCTTTCATTTAATTGAATTATTCTGGCTATAAATATAATTTTGGATATTTTCAACAGCAAACAATTTTCTAAAAACAAACCAGTGGTGGAAGTGGAAGGCTCGGTAGTCGTGGAAGTGACTTCAGTAGTGGACGTCGAAGCTTCAGTGGTGGTCGATGTGACTTCAGCGGTGGACGTAGAGGGCTCAGTTGTCGTTGAAGTGAGTTCCGTGGTGGAAGTGGAAGGCTCGGTAGTCGTGGAAGTGACTTCAGTAGTGGACGTCGAAGCTTCAGTGGTGGTCGATGTGACTTCAGTGGTGGACGTAGAGGGCTCAGTTGTCGTTGAAGTGAGTTCCGTGGTGGAAGTGGAAGGCTCGGTAGTCGTGGAAGTGACTTCAGGTGTGGACGTCGAAGCTTCAGTGGTGGTCGATGTGACTTCAGTGGTGGACGTAGAGGGCTCAGTTGTCGTTGAAGTGAGTTCCGTGGTGGAAGTGGAAGGCTCGGTAGTCGTGGAAGTGACTTCAGTAGTGGACGTCGAAGCTTCAGTGGTGGTCGATGTGACTTCAGTGGTGGACGTAGAAGGCTCCGTTGTCGTTGAAGTGACTTCTAAAATATATTTCAGGTTAATCTATCTAGTCTTTCATTTAATTGAATTATTCTGGCTATAAATATAATTTTGGATATTTTCAACAGCAAACAATTTTCTAAAAACAAACCAGTGGTGGAAGTGGAAGGCTCGGTAGTCGTGGAAGTGACTTCAGTAGTGGACGTCGAGGCTTCAGTGGTGGTCGATGTGACTTCAGTGGTGGACGTAGAGGGCTCAGTTGTCGTTGAAGTGAGTTCCGTGGTTGAAGTGGAAGGCTCGGTAGTCGTGGAAGTGACTTCAGTAGTGGACGTCGAAGCTTCAGTGGTGGTCGATGTGACTTCAGTGGTGGACGTAGAAGGCTCCGTTGTCGTTGAAGTGACTTCTAAAATATATTTCAGGTTAATCTATCTAGTGTTTCATTGAATTGAATTATTCTGGTTATAAATATAATTTTGGATATTTTCAAAAGCAAACAATTTTCTAAAAACAAACCAGTCGTGGAAGTGGAAGGCTCGGTAGTCGTGGAAGTGACTTCAGTAGTGGACGTCGAAGCTTCAGTGGTGGTCGATGTGACTTCAGTGGTGGACGTAGAAGGCTCCGTTGTCGTCGAGGTGACTTCTAAAATATATTTCAGGTTAATCTATCTAGTCTTTCATTTAATTGAATTATTCTGGCTATAAATATAATTTTGGATATTTTCAACAGCAAACAATTTTCTAAAAACAAACCAGTGGTGGAAGTGGAAGGCTCGGTAGTCGTGGAAGTGACTTCAGTAGTGGACGTCGAAGCTTCAGTGGTGGTCGATGTGACTTCAGTGGTGGACGTAGAGGGCTCAGTTGTCGTTGAAGTGAGTTCCGTGGTGGAAGTGGAAGGCTCGGTAGTCGTGGAAGTGACTTCAGTAGTGGACGTCGAAGCTTCAGTGGTGGTCGATGTGACTTCAGTGGTGGACGTAGAGGGCTCAGTTGTCGTTGAAGTGAGTTCCGTGGTGGAAGTGGAAGGCTCGGTAGTCGTGGAAGTGACTTCAGTAGTGGACGTCGAAGCTTCAGTGGTGGTCGATGTGACTTCAGTGGTGGACGTAGAGGGCTCAGTTGTCGTTGAAGTGAGTTCCGTGGTTGAAGTGGAAGGCTCGGTAGTCGTGGAAGTGACTTCAGTAGTGGACGTCGAAGCTTCAGTGGTGGTCGATGTGACTTCAGTGGTGGACGTAGAAGGCTCCGTTGTCGTTGAAGTGACTTCTAAAATATATTTCAGGTTAATCTATCTAGTGTTTCATTGAATTGAATTATTCTGGTTATAAATATAATTTTGGATATTTTCAAAAGCAAACAATTTTCTAAAAACAAACCAGTCGTGGAAGTGGAAGGCTCGGTAGTCGTGGAAGTGACTTCAGTAGTGGACGTCGAAGCTTCAGTGGTGGTCGATGTGACTTCAGTGGTGGACGTAGAAGGCTCCGTTGTCGTCGAGGTGACTTCTAAAATATATTTCAGGTTAATCTATCTAGTCTTTCATTTAATTGAATTATTCTGGCTATAAATATAATTTTGGATATTTTCAAAAGCAAACAATTTTCTAAAAACAAACCAGTCGTGGAAGTCGAAGGCTCGGTAGTCGTGGAAGTGACTTCAGTAGTGGACGTCGAAGCTTCAGTGGTGGTCGATGTGTCTTCAGTGGTGGACGTAGAAGGCTCCGTTGTCGTCGAGGTGACTTCTAAAAATATATCTGAGGTTACTAAATCTAGTGTTTCATTGAATTGAATTATTCTGGTTATAAATATAATTTTGGATATTTTCAAAAGCAAACAATTTTCTAAAAACAAACCAGTCGTGGAAGTGGAAGGCTCGGTAGTCGTGGAAGTGACTTCAGTAGTGGACGTCGAAGCTTCAGTGGTGGTCGATGTGACTTCAGTGGTGGACGTAGAGGCCTCAGTTGTCGTTGAAGTGAGTTCCGTGGTGGAAGTGGAAGGCTCGGTAGTGGTGGAAGTGACTTCAGTAGTGGACGTCGAAGCTTCAGTGGTGGTCGATGTGACTTCGGTGGTGGACGTAGAAGGCTCCGTTGTCGTCGAGGTGAATTCTAAAAATATGTCTCAAGATAATCAATCTAGTGCTTCATTGAACTGAATTATTCTGGTTATAAATATAATTTTGGATATTTTCAAAAGCAAACAATTTTCTAAAAACAAACCAGTGGTGGAAGTGGAAGGCTCGGTAGTCGTGGAAGTGATTCCAGTAGTCGACGTCGAAGCTTCAGTGGTGGTCGATGTGACTTCAGTGGTGGACGTAGAAGGCTCCGTTGTCGTCGAGGTGACTTCTAAAAATATATCTCGGGTTAATCAATCTAGTGTTTCATTTAATTGAATTATTCTGGCTATAAATATTATTTTGGATATTTTCAAAAGCAAACAATTTTCTAGAAACAAACCAGTCGTAGAAGTGGAAGGCTCGGTAGTCGTGGAAGTGACTTCAGTAGTGGACGTCGAAGCTTCAGTGGTGGATGTGGAAGGCTCCGTGGTCGTCGAGGAGACTTCTAAAAATATATCTCAGGTTACTCAATCTAGTGTTTCATTGAATTGAATTATACTGGTTATAAATATAATTTTGGATATTTTCAAAAGCAAACAATTTTCTAAAAACAAACCAGTCGTGGAAGTGGAAGGCTCGGTAGTCGTGGAAGTGATTTCAGTAGTGGACGTCGAAGCTTCAGTGGTGGTCGATGTGACTTCAGTGGTGGATGTGGAAGGCTCCGTGGTCGTCGAGGTGACTTCTAAAAATATATCTGAGGTTACTCAATCTAGTATTTCATTGAATTGAATTATTCTGGTTATAAATATAATTTTGGATATTTTCAAAAGCAAACAATTTTCTAAAAACAAACCAGTCGTGGAAGTGGAAGGCTCGGTAGTGGTGGAAGTGACTTCAGTAGTGGATGTCGAAGCTTCAGTGGTGGTCGATGTGACTTCAGTGGTGGACGTAGAGGGCTCAGTTGTCGTTGAAGTGAGTTCCGTGGTGGAAGTGGAAGGCTCGGTAGTGGTGGAAGTGACTTCAGTAGTGGACGTCGAAGCTTCAGTGGTGGTCGATGTGACTTCGGTGGTGGACGTAGAAGGCTCCGTTGTCGTCGAGGTGACTTCTAAAAATATATCTCAAGATAATCAATCTAGTGCTTCATTGAATTGAATTATTCTGGTTATAAATATAATTTTGGATATTTTCAAAAGCAAACAATTTTCTAAAAACAAACCAGTCGTAGAAGTGGAAGGCTCGGTAGTCGTGGAAGTGACTTCAGTAGTGGACGTCGAAGCTTCAGTGGTGGTCGATGTGACTTCAGTGGTGGATGTGGAAGGCTCCGTGGTCGTCGAGGTGACTTCTAAAAATATATCTCAGGTTACTCAATCTAGTGTTTCATTGAATTGAATTATACTGGTTATAAATATAATTTTGGATATTTTCAAAAGCAAACAATTTTCTAGAAACAAACCAGTCGTAGAAGTGGAAGGCTCGGTAGTCGTGGAAGTGACTTCAGTAGTGGACGTCGAAGCTTCAGTGGTGGATGTGGAAGGCTCCGTGGTCGTCGAGGAGACTTCTAAAAATATATCTCAGGTTACTCAATCTAGTGTTTCATTGAATTGAATTATAGTGGTTATAAATATAATTTTGGATATTTTCAAAAGCAAACAATTTTCTAAAAACAAACCAGTCGTAGAAGTGGAAGGCTCGGTAGTCGTGGAAGTGACTTCAGTAGTGGACGTCGAAGCTTCAGTGGTGGTCGATGTGACTTCAGTGGTGGATGTGGAAGGCTCCGTGGTCGTCGAGGTGACTTCTAAAAATATATCTCAGGTTACTCAATCTAGTGTTTCATTGAATTGAATTATACTGGTTATAAATATAATTTTGGATATTTTCAAAAGCAAACAATTTTCTAGAAACAAACCAGTCGTAGAAGTGGAAGGCTCGGTAGTCGTGGAAGTGACTTCAGTAGTGGACGTCGAAGCTTCAGTGGTGGATGTGGAAGGCTCCGTGGTCGTCGAGGTGACTTCTAAAAATATATCTCAGGTTACTCAATCTAGTGTTTCATTGAATTGAATTATACTGGTTATAAATATAATTTTGGATATTTTCAAAAGCAAACAATTTTCTAGAAACAAACCAGTCGTAGAAGTGGAAGGCTCGGTAGTCGTGGAAGTGACTTCAGTAGTGGACGTCGAAGCTTCAGTGGTGGATGTGGAAGGCTCCGTGGTCGTCGAGGAGACTTCTAAAAATATATCTCAGGTTACTCAATCTAGTGTTTCATTGAATTGAATTATACTGGTTATAAATATAATTTTGGATATTTTCAAAAGCAAACAATTTTCTAAAAACAAACCAGTCGTAGAAGTGGAAGGCTCGGTAGTCGTGGAAGTGACTTCAGTAGTGGACGTCGAAGCTTCAGTGGTGGTCGATGTGACTTCAGTGGTGGATGTGGAAGGCTCCGTGGTCGTCGAGGTGACTTCTAAAAATATATCTCAGGTTACTCAATCTAGTGTTTCATTGAATTGAATTATACTGGTTATAAATATAATTTTGGATATTTTCAAAAGCAAACAATTTTCTAAAAACAAACCAGTCGTAGAAGTGGAAGGCTCGGTAGTGGTGGAAGTAACTTCAGTAGTGGATGTCGAAGCTTCAGTGGTGGTCGATGTGACTTCAGTGGTGGACGTAGAGGGCTCAGTTGTCGTTGAAGTGAGTTCCGTGGTGGAAGTGGAAGGCTCGGTGGTCGTGGAAGTGACTTCAGTAGTGGACGTCGAAGCTTCAGTGGTGGTCGAGGTGACTTCAGTGGTGGACGTAGAGGGCTCAGTTGTCGTTGAAGTAAGTTCCGTTGTGGAAGTGGAAGCCTCGGTAGTCGTGGAAGTGACTTCAGTAGTGGACGTCGAAGCTTCAGTGGTGGTCGATGTGACTTCAGTGGTGGATGTGGAAGGCTCCGTGGTCGTCGAGGTGACTTCTAAAAATATATCTCAGGTTACTCAATCTAGTGTTTCATTGAATTGAATTATACTGGTTATAAATATACTTTTGGATATTTTCAAAAGCAAACAATTTTTTTAAAAACAAACCAGTCGTAGAAGTGGAAGGCTCGGTAGTCGTGGAAGTGACTTCAGTAGTGGACGTCGAAGCTTCAGTGGTGGATGTGGAAGGCTCCGTGGTCGTCGAGGTGACTTCTAAAAATATATCTCAGGTTACTCAATCTAGTGTTTCATTGAATTGAATTATACTGGTTATAAATATAATTTTGGATATTTTCAAAAGCAAACAATTTTCTAAAAACAAACCAGTCGTAGAAGTGGAAGGCTCGGTAGTCGTGGAAGTGACTTCAGTAGTGGACGTCGAAGCTTCAGTGGTGGTCGATGTGACTTCAGTGGTGGATGTGGAAGGCTCCGTGGTCGTCGAGGTGACTTCTAAAAATATATCTCAGGTTACTCAATCTAGTGTTTCATTGAATTGAATTATACTGGTTATAAATATAATTTTGGATATTTTCAAAAGCAAACAATTTTCTAAAAACAAACCAGTCGTAGAAGTGGAAGGCTCGGTAGTGGTGGAAGTGACTTCAGTAGTGGATGTCGAAGCTTCAGTGGTGGTCGATGTGACTTCAGTGGTGGACGTAGAGGGCTCAGTTGTCGTTGAAGTGAGTTCCGTGGTGGAAGTGGAAGGCTCGGTGGTCGTGGAAGTGACTTCAGTAGTGGACGTCGAAGCTTCAGTGGTGGTCGAGTTGACTTCAGTGGTGGACGTAGAGGGCTCAGTTGTCGTTGAAGTAAGTTCCGTTGTGGAAGTGGAAGCCTCGGTAGTCGTGGAAGTGACTTCAGTAGTGGACGTCGAAGCTTCAGTGGTGGTCGAGGTGACTTCAGTGGTGGACGTAGAGGGCTCAGTTGTCGTTGAAGTAAGTTCCGTTGTGGAAGTGGAAGGCTCGGTGGTCGTGGAAGTGACTTCAGTAGTGGACGTCGAAGCTTCAGTGGTGGTCGAGGTGACTTCAATGGTGGACGTAGAGGGCTCAGTTGTCGTTGAAGTAAGTTCCGTTGTGGAAGTGGAAGCCTCGGTAGTCGTGGAAGTGACTTCAGTAGTGGACGTCGAAGCTTCAGTGGTGGTCGATGTGACTTCAGTGGTGGATGTGGAAGGCTCCGTGGTCGTCGAGGTGACTTCTAAAAATATATCTCAGGTTACTCAATCTAGTGTTTCATTGAATTGAATTATACTGGTTATAAATATAATTTTGGATATTTTCAAAAGCAAACAATTTTCTAGAAACAAACCAGTCGTAGAAGTGGAAGGCTCGGTAGTCGTGGAAGTGACTTCAGTAGTGGACGTCGAAGCTTCAGTGGTGGATGTGGAAGGCTCCGTGGTCGTCGAGGAGACTTCTAAAAATATCTCTCAGGTTACTCAATCTAGTGTTTCATTGAACTGAATTATACTGGTTATAAATATATTTTTGGATATTTTCAAAAACAAACAATTTTCTAAAAACAAACCAGTCGTAGAAGTGGAAGGCTCGGTAGTGGTGGAAGTGACTTCAGTAGTGGATGTCGAAGCTTCAGTGGTGGTCGACGTGACTTCAGTTGTGGACGTAGAGGGCTCAGTTGTCGTTGAAGTGAGTTCCGTGGTGGAAGTGGAAGGCTCGGTAGACGTGGAAGTGACTTCAGTAGTGGATGTCGAAGCTTCAGTGGTGGTCGACGTGACTTCAGTTGTGGACGTAGAGGGCTCAGTTGTCGTTGAAGTGAGTTCCGTGGTGGAAGTGGAAGGCTCGGTAGACGTGGAAGTGACTTCAGTAGTGGACGTCGAAGCTTCAGTGGTGGTCGAGGTGACTTCAGTGGTGGACGTAGAGGGCTCAGTTGTCGTTGAAGTAAGTTCCGTTGTGGAAGTGGAAGGCTCGGTAGTCGTGGAAGTGACTTCAGTAGTGGACGTCGAAGCTTCAGTGGTGGTCGATGTGACTTCAGTGGTGGATGTGGAAGGCTCCGTGGTCGTCGAGGTGACTTCTAAAAATATATCTCAGGTTACTCAATCTAGTGTTTCATTGAATTGAATTATACCTGTTTTAAAAATAATTTTGGATATTTTCAAAAGCAAACAATTTTCTAGAAACAAACCAGTCGTAGAAGTGGAAGGCTCGATAGTCGTGGAAGTGACTTCAGTAGTGGACGTCGAAGCTTCAGTGGTGGTCGATGTGACTTCAGTGGTGGATGTGGAAGGCTCCGTGGTCGTCGAGGTGACTTCTAAAAATATATCTCAGGTTACTCAATCTAGTGTTTCATTGAATTGAATTATACTGGTTATAAATATAATTTTGGATATTTTCAAAAGCAAACAATTTTCTAAAAACAAACCAGTCGTAGAAGTGGAAGGCTCGGTAGTGGTGGAAGTGACTTCAGTAGTGGATGTCGAAGCTTCAGTGGTGGTCGAGGTGACTTCAGTGGTGGACGTAGAGGGCTCAGTTGTCGTTGAAGTAAGTTCCGTGGTGGAAGTGGAAGACTCGGTAGACGTGGAAGTGACTTCAGTAGTGGACGTCGAAGCTTCAGTGGTGGTCGAGGTGACTTCAGTGGTGGACGTAGAGGGCTCAGTTGTCGTTGAAGTAAGTTCCGTTGTGGAAGTGGAAGGCTCGGTAGTCGTGGAAGTGACTTCAGTAGTGGACGTCGACGCTTCAGTGGTGGTCGATGTGACTTCAGTGGTGGACGTAGAGGGCTCAGTTGTCGTTGAAGTGAGTTCCGTGGTGGAAGTGGAAGGCTCGGTGGTCGTGGAAGTGACTTCAGTAGTGGACGTCGAAGCTTCAGTGGTGGTCGAGGTGACTTCAGTGGTGGACGTAGAGGGCTCAGTTGTCGTTGAAGTAAGTTCCGTTGTGGAAGTGGAAGCCTCGGTAGTCGTGGAAGTGACTTCAGAAGTGGACGTCGAAGCTTCAGTGGTGGTCGATGTGACTTCAGTGGTGGACGTAGAGGGCTCAGTTGTCGTTGAAGTGAGTTCCGTGGTGGAAGTGGAAGGCTCGGTGGTCGTGGAAGTGACTTCAGTAGTGGACGTCGAAGCTTCAGTGGTGGTCGAGGTGACTTCAGTGGTGGACGTAGAGGGCTCAGTTGTCGTCGAGGTGACTTCTAAAAATATATCTCAGGTTACTCAATCTAGTGTTTCATTGAATTGAATTATACTGGTTATAAATATAATTTTGGATATTTTCAAAAGCAAACAATTTACTAGAAACAAACCAGTCGTAGAAGTGGAAGGCTCGGTAGTCGTGGAAGTGACTTCAGTAGTGGACGTCGAAGCTTCAGTGGTGGATGTGGAAGGCTCCGTGGTCGTCGAGGAGACTTCTAAAAATATATCTCAGGTTACTCAATCTAGTGTTTCATTGAACTGAATTATACTGGTTATAAATATATTTTTGGATATTTTCAAAAACAAACAATTTTCTAAAAACAAACCAGTCGTAGAAGTGGAAGGCTCGGTAGTGGTGGAAGTGACTTCAGTAGTGGATGTCGAAGCTTCAGTGGTGGTCGACGTGACTTCAGTGGTGGACGTAGAGGGCTCAGTTGTCGTTGAAGTGAGTTCCGTGGTGGAAGTGGAAGGCTCGGTAGACGTGGAAGTGACTTCAGTAGTGGACGTCGAAGCTTCAGTGGTGGTCGAGGTGACTTCAGTGGTGGACGTAGAGGGCTCAGTTGTCGTTGAAGTAAGTTCCGTTGTGGAAGTGGAAGGCTCGGTAGTCGTGGAAATGACTTCAGTAGTGGACGTCGAAGCTTCAGTGGTGGTCGATGTGACTTCAGTGGTGGATGTGGAAGGCTCCGTGGTCGTCGAGGTGACTTCTAAAAATATATCTCAGGTTACTCAATCTAGTGTTTCATTGAATTGAATTATACCTGTTTTAAAAATAATTTTGGATATTTTCAAAAGCAAACAATTTTCTAGAAACAAACCAGTCGTAGAAGTGGAAGGCTCGATAGTCGTGGAAGTGACTTCAGTAGTGGACGTCGAAGCTTCAGTGGTGGTCGATGTGACTTCAGTGGTGGATGTGGAAGGCTCCGTGGTCGTCGAGGTGACTTCTAAAAATATATCTCAGCTTACTCAATCTAGTGTTTCATTGAATTGAATTATACTGGTTATAAATATAATTTTGGATATTTTCAAAAGCAAACAATTTTCTAAAAACAAACCAGTCGTAGAAGTGGAAGGCTCGGTAGTGGTGGAAGTGACTTCAGTAGTGGATGTCGAAGCTTCAGTGGTGGTCGACGTGACTTCAGTGGTGGACGTAGAGGGCTCAGTTGTCGTTGAAGTGAGTTCCGTGGTGGAAGTGGAAGGCTCGGTAGACGTGGAAGTGACTTCAGTAGTGGACGTCGAAGCTTCAGTGGTGGTCGAGGTGACTTCAGTGGTGGACGTAGAGGGCTCAGTTGTCGTTGAAGTAAGTTCCGTTGTGGAAGTGGAAGGCTCGGTAGTCGTGGAAATGACTTCAGTAGTGGACGTCGAAGCTTCAGTGGTGGTCGATGTGACTTCAGTGGTGGATGTGGAAGGCTCCGTGGTCGTCGAGGTGACTTCTAAAAATATATCTCAGGTTACTCAATCTAGTGTTTCATTGAATTGAATTATACCTGTTTTAAAAATAATTTTGGATATTTTCAAAAGCAAACAATTTTCTAGAAACAAACCAGTCGTAGAAGTGGAAGGCTCGATAGTCGTGGAAGTGACTTCAGTAGTGGACGTCGAAGCTTCAGTGGTGGTCGATGTGACTTCAGTGGTGGATGTGGAAGGCTCCGTGGTCGTCGAGGTGACTTCTAAAAATATATCTCAGCTTACTCAATCTAGTGTTTCATTGAATTGAATTATACTGGTTATAAATATAATTTTGGATATTTTCAAAAGCAAACAATTTTCTAAAAACAAACCAGTCGTAGAAGTGGAAGGCTCGGTAGTGGTGGAAGTGACTTCAGTAGTGGATGTCGAAGCTTCAGTGGTGGTCGAGGTGACTTCAGTGGTGGACGTAGAGGGCTCAGTTGTCGTTGAAGTAAGTTCCGTTGTGGAAGTGGAAGGCTCGGTAGTCGTGGAAGTGACTTCAGTAGTGGACGTCGACGCTTCAGTGGTGGTCGATGTGACTTCAGTGGTGGACGTAGAGGGCTCAGTTGTCGTTGAAGTGAGTTCCGTGGTGGAAGTGGAAGGCTCGGTGGTCGTGGAAGTGACTTCAGTAGTGGACGTCGAAGCTTCAGTGGTGGTCGAGGTGACTTCAGTGGTGGACGTAGAGGGCTCAGTTGTCGTTGAAGTAAGTTCCGTTGTGGAAGTGGAAGCCTCGGTAGTCGTGGAAGTGACTTCAGTAGTGGACGTCGAAGCTTCAGTGGTGGTCGATGTGACTTCAGTGGTGGATGTGGAAGGCTCCGTGGTCGTCGAGGTGACTTCTAAAAATATATCTCAGGTTACTCAATCTAGTGTTTCATTGAATTGAATTATACTGGTTATAAATATAATTTTGGATATTTTCAAAAGCAAACAATTTACTAGAAACAAACCAGTCGTAGAAGTGGAAGGCTCGGTAGTCGTGGAAGTGACTTCAGTAGTGGACGTCGAAGCTTCAGTGGTGGATGTGGAAGGCTCCGTGGTCGTCGAGGAGACTTCTAAAAATATATCTCAGGTTACTCAATCTAGTGTTTCATTGAACTGAATTATACTGGTTATAAATATATTTTTGGATATTTTCAAAAACAAACAATTTTCTAAAAACAAACCAGTCGTAGAAGTGGAAGGCTCGGTAGTGGTGGAAGTGACTTCAGTAGTGGATGTCGAAGCTTCAGTGGTGGTCGACGTGACTTCAGTGGTGGACGTAGAGGGCTCAGTTGTCGTTGAAGTGAGTTCCGTGGTGGAAGTGGAAGGCTCGGTAGACGTGGAAGTGACTTCAGTAGTGGACGTCGAAGCTTCAGTGGTGGTCGAGGTGACTTCAGTGGTGGACGTAGAGGGCTCAGTTGTCGTTGAAGTAAGTTCCGTTGTGGAAGTGGAAGGCTCGGTAGTCGTGGAAATGACTTCAGTAGTGGACGTCGAAGCTTCAGTGGTGGTCGATGTGACTTCAGTGGTGGATGTGGAAGGCTCCGTGGTCGTCGAGGTGACTTCTAAAAATATATCTCAGGTTACTCAATCTAGTGTTTCATTGAATTGAATTATACCTGTTTTAAAAATAATTTTGGATATTTTCAAAAGCAAACAATTTTCTAGAAACAAACCAGTCGTAGAAGTGGAAGGCTCGATAGTCGTGGAAGTGACTTCAGTAGTGGACGTCGAAGCTTCAGTGGTGGTCGATGTGACTTCAGTGGTGGATGTGGAAGGCTCCGTGGTCGTCGAGGTGACTTCTAAAAATATATCTCAGCTTACTCAATCTAGTGTTTCATTGAATTGAATTATACTGGTTATAAATATAATTTTGGATATTTTCAAAAGCAAACAATTTTCTAAAAACAAACCAGTCGTAGAAGTGGAAGGCTCGGTAGTGGTGGAAGTGACTTCAGTAGTGGATGTCGAAGCTTCAGTGGTGGTCGACGTGACTTCAGTGGTGGACGTAGAGGGCTCAGTTGTCGTTGAAGTGAGTTCCGTGGTGGAAGTGGAAGGCTCGGTAGACGTGGAAGTGACTTCAGTAGTGGACGTCGAAGCTTCAGTGGTGGTCGAGGTGACTTCAGTGGTGGACGTAGAGGGCTCAGTTGTCGTTGAAGTAAGTTCCGTTGTGGAAGTGGAAGGCTCGGTAGTCGTGGAAATGACTTCAGTAGTGGACGTCGAAGCTTCAGTGGTGGTCGATGTGACTTCAGTGGTGGATGTGGAAGGCTCCGTGGTCGTCGAGGTGACTTCTAAAAATATATCTCAGGTTACTCAATCTAGTGTTTCATTGAATTGAATTATACCTGTTTTAAAAATAATTTTGGATATTTTCAAAAGCAAACAATTTTCTAGAAACAAACCAGTCGTAGAAGTGGAAGGCTCGATAGTCGTGGAAGTGACTTCAGTAGTGGACGTCGAAGCTTCAGTGGTGGTCGATGTGACTTCAGTGGTGGATGTGGAAGGCTCCGTGGTCGTCGAGGTGACTTCTAAAAATATATCTCAGCTTACTCAATCTAGTGTTTCATTGAATTGAATTATACTGGTTATAAATATAATTTTGGATATTTTCAAAAGCAAACAATTTTCTAAAAACAAACCAGTCGTAGAAGTGGAAGGCTCGGTAGTGGTGGAAGTGACTTCAGTAGTGGATGTCGAAGCTTCAGTGGTGGTCGAGGTGACTTCAGTGGTGGACGTAGAGGGCTCAGTTGTCGTTGAAGTAAGTTCCGTTGTGGAAGTGGAAGGCTCGGTAGTCGTGGAAGTGACTTCAGTAGTGGACGTCGACGCTTCAGTGGTGGTCGATGTGACTTCAGTGGTGGACGTAGAGGGCTCAGTTGTCGTTGAAGTGAGTTCCGTGGTGGAAGTGGAAGGCTCGGTGGTCGTGGAAGTGACTTCAGTAGTGGACGTCGAAGCTTCAGTGGTGGTCGAGGTGACTTCAGTGGTGGACGTAGAGGGCTCAGTTGTCGTTGAAGTAAGTTCCGTTGTGGAAGTGGAAGCCTCGGTAGTCGTGGAAGTGACTTCAGTAGTGGACGTCGAAGCTTCAGTGGTGGTCGATGTGACTTCAGTGGTGGATGTGGAAGGCTCCGTGGTCGTCGAGGTGACTTCTAAAAATATATCTCAGGTTACTCAATCTAGTGTTTCATTGAATTGAATTATACTGGTTATAAATATAATTTTGGATATTTTCAAAAGCAAACAATTTTCTAGAAACAAACCAGTCGTAGAAGTGGAAGGCTCGGTAGTCGTGGAAGTGACTTCAGTAGTGGACGTCGAAGCTTCAGTGGTGGATGTGGAAGGCTCCGTGGTCGTCGAGGAGACTTCTAAAAATATATCTCAGGTTACTCAATCTAGTGTTTCATTGAACTGAATTATACTGGTTATAAATATATTTTTGGATATTTTCAAAAACAAACAATTTTCTAAAAACAAACCAGTGGTAGAAGTGGAAGGCTCGGTAGTGGTGGAAGTGACTTCAGTAGTGGATGTCGAAGCTTCAGTGGTGGTCGACGTGACTTCAGTGGTGGACGTAGAGGGCTCAGTTGTCGTTGAAGTGAGTTCCGTGGTGGAAGTGGAAGGCTCGGTAGACGTGGAAGTGACTTCAGTAGTGGACGTCGAAGCTTCAGTGGTGGTCGAGGTGACTTCAGTGGTGGACGTAGAGGGCTCAGTTGTCGTTGAAGTAAGTTCCGTTGTGGAAGTGGAAGGCTCGGTAGTGGTGGAAGTGACTTCAGTAGTGGACGTCGAAGCTTCAATGGTGGTCGATGTGACTTCAGTGGTGGATGTGGAAGGCTCCGTGGTCGTCGAGGTGACTTCTAAAAATATATCTCAGGTTACTCAATCTAGTGTTTCATTGAATTGAATTATACCTGTTTTAAAAATAATTTTGGATATTTTCAAAAGCAAACAATTTTCTAGAAACAAACCAGTCGTAGAAGTGGAAGGCTCGATAGTCGTGGAAGTGACTTCAGTAGTGGACGTCGAAGCTTCAGTGGTGGTCGATGTGACTTCAGTGGTGGATGTGGAAGGCTCCGTAGTCGTCGAGGTGACTTCTAAAAATATATCTCAGGTTACTCAATCTAGTGTTTCATTGAATTGAATTATACTGGTTATAAATATAATTTTGGATATTTTCAAAAGCAAACAATTTTCTAAAAACAAACCAGTCGTAGAAGTGGAAGGCTCGGTAGTGGTGGAAGTGACTTCAGTAGTGGTTGTCGAAGCTTCAGTGGTGGTCGAGGTGACTTCAGTGGTGGACGTAGAGGGCTCAGTTGTCGTTGAAGTAAGTTCCGTGGTGGAAGTGGAAGACTCGGTAGACGTGGAAGTGACTTCAGTAGTGGACGTCGAAGCTTCAGTGGTGGTCGAGGTGACTTCAGTGGTGGACGTAGAGGGCTCAGTTGTCGTTGAAGTAAGTTCCGTTGTGGAAGTGGAAGGCTCGGTAGTCGTGGAAGTGACTTCAGTAGTGGACGTCGACGCTTCAGTGGTGGTCGATGTGACTTCAGTGGTGGACGTAGAGGGCTCAGTTGTCGTTGAAGTGAGTTCCGTGGTGGAAGTGGAAGGCTCGGTGGTCGTGGAAGTGACTTCAGTAGTGGACGTCGAAGCTTCAGTGGTGGTCGAGGTGACTTCAGTGGTGGACGTAGAGGGCTCAGTTGTCGTTGAAGTAAGTTCCGTTGTGGAAGTGGAAGCCTCGGTAGTCGTGGAAGTGACTTCAGTAGTGGACGTCGAAGCTTCAGTGGTGGTCGATGTGACTTCAGTGGTGGATGTGGAAGGCTCCGTGGTCGTCGAGGTGACTTCTAAAAATATATCTCAGGTTACTCAATCTAGTGTTTCATTGAATTGAATTATACTGGTTATAAATATAATTTTGGATATTTTCAAAAGCAAACAATTTTCTAGAAACAAACCAGTCGTAGAAGTGGAAGGCTCGGTAGTCGTGGAAGTGACTTCAGTAGTGGACGTCGAAGCTTCAGTGGTGGTCGGTGTGACTTCAGTGGTGGATGTGGAAGGCTCCGTGGTCGTCGAGGTGACTTCTAAAAATATATCTCAGGTTACTCAATCTAGTGTTTCATTGAATTGAATTATACTGGTTATAAATATAATTTTGGATATTTTCAAAAGCAAACAATTTTCTAAAAACAAACCAGTCGTAGAAGTGGAAGGCTCGGTAGTCGTGGAAGTGACTTCAGTAGTGGACGTCGAAGCTTCAGTGGTGGTCGATGTGACTTCAGTGGTGGATGTGGAAGGCTCCGTGGTCGTCGAGGTGACTTCTAAAAATATATCTCAGGTTACTCAATCTAGTGTTTCATTGAATTGAATTATACTGGTTATAAATATAATTTTGGATATTTTCAAAAGCAAACAATTTTCTAAAAACAAACCAGTCGTAGAAGTGGAAGGCTCGGTAGTCGTGGAAGTGACTTCAGTAGTGGACGTCGAAGCTTCAGTGGTGGTCGATGTGACTTCAGTGGTGGATGTGGAAGGCTCCGTGGTCGTCGAGGTGACTTCTAAAAATATATCTCAGGTTACTCAATCTAGTGTTTCATTGAATTGAATTATACTGGTTATAAATATAATTTTGGATATTTTCAAAAGCAAACAATTTTCTAAAAACAAACCAGTCGTAGAAGTGGAAGGCTCGGTAGTGGTGGAAGTGACTTCAGTAGTGGATGTCGAAGCTTCAGTGGTGGTCGATGTGACTTCAGTGGTGGACGTAGAGGGCTCAGTTGTCGTTGAAGTGAGTTCCGTGGTGGAAGTGGAAGGCTCGGTGGTCGTGGAAGTGACTTCAGTAGTGGACGTCGAAGCTTCAGTGGTGGTCGAGGTGACTTCAGTGGTGGACGTAGAGGGCTCAGTTGTCGTTGAAGTAAGTTCCGTTGTGGAAGTGGAAGCCTCGGTAGTCGTGGAAGTGACTTCAGTAGTGGACGTCGAAGCTTCAGTGGTGGTCGATGTGACTTCAGTGGTGGATGTGGAAGGCTCCGTGGTCGTCGAGGTGACTTCTAAAAATATATCTCAGGTTACTCAATCTAGTGTTTCATTGAATTGAATTATACTGGTTATAAATATAATTTTGGATATTTTCAAAAGCAAACAATTTTCTAAAAACAAACCAGTCGTAGAAGTGGAAGGCTCGGTAGTGGTGGAAGTGACTTCAGTAGTGGATGTCGAAGCTTCAGTGGTGGTCGATGTGACTTCAGTGGTGGACGTAGAGGGCTCAGTTGTCGTTGAAGTGAGTTCCGTGGTGGAAGTGGAAGGCTCGGTGGTCGTGGAAGTGACTTCAGTAGTGGACGTCGAAGCTTCAGTGGTGGTCGAGGTGACTTCAGTGGTGGACGTAGAGGGCTCAGTTGTCGTTGAAGTAAGTTCCGTTGTGGAAGTGGAAGCCTCGGTAGTCGTGGAAGTGACTTCAGTAGTGGACGTCGAAGCTTCAGTGGTGGTCGATGTGACTTCAGTGGTGGATGTGGAAGGCTCCGTGGTCGTCGAGGTGACTTCTAAAAATATATCTCAGGTTACTCAATCTAGTGTTTCATTGAATTGAATTATACTGGTTATAAATATAATTTTGGATATTTTCAAAAGCAAACAATTTTTTTAAAAACAAACCAGTCGTAGAAGTGGAAGGCTCGGTAGTCGTGGAAGTGACTTCAGTAGTGGATGTCGAAGCTTCAGTGGTGGTCGAGGTGACTTCAGTGGTGGACGTAGAGGGCTCAGTTGTCGTTGAAGTAAGTTCCGTTGTGGAAGTGGAAGGCTCGGTAGTGGTGGAAGTGACTTCAGTAGTGGACGTAGAGGGCTCAGTTGTCGTTGAAGTAAGTTCCGTTGTGGAAGTGGAAGGCTCGGTAGTCGTGGAAGTGACTTCAGTTGTGGACGTCGAAGCTTCAGTGGTGGTCGAGGTGACTTCAGTGGTGGACGTAGAGGGCTCCGTGGTCGTCGAGGTGACTTCTAAAAATATATCTCAGGTTACTCAATCTAGTGTTTCATTGAATTGAATTATACTGGTTATAAATATAATTTTGGATATTTTCAAAAGCAAACAATTTTTTTAAAAACAAACCAGTCGTAGAAGTGGAAGGCTCGGTAGTGGTGGAAGTGACTTCAGTAGTGGACGTAGAGGGCTCAGTTGTCGTTGAAGTAAGTTCCGTTGTGGAAGTGGAAGGCTCGGTAGTCGTGGAAGTGACTTCAGTTGTGGACGTCGAAGCTTCAGTGGTGGTCGAGGTGACTTCAGTGGTGGACGTAGAGGGCTCCGTGGTCGTCGAGGTGACTTCTAAAAATATATCTCAGGTTACTCAATCTAGTGTTTCATTGAATTGAATTATACTGGTTATAAATATAATTTTGGATATTTTCAAAAGCAAACAATTTTTTTAAAAACAAACCAGTCGTAGAAGTGGAAGGCTCGGTAGTGGTGGAAGTGACTTCAGTAGTGGACGTCGAAGCTTCAGTGGTGGTCGATGTGACTTCAGTGGTGGATGTGGAAGGCTCCGTGGTCGTCGAGGTGACTTCTAAAAATATATCTCAGGTTACTCAATCTAGTGTTTCATTGAATTGAATTATACTGGTTATAAATATAATTTTGGATATTTTCAAAAGCAAACAATTTTCTAAAAACAAACCAGTCGTAGAAGTGGAAGGCTCGGTAGTCGTGGAAGTGACTTCAGTAGTGGACGTCGAAGCTTCAGTGGTGGTCGATGTGACTTCAGTGGTGGATGTGGAAGGCTCCGTGGTCGTCGAGGTGACTTCTAAAAATATATCTCAGGTTACTCAATCTAGTGTTTCATTGAATTGAATTATACTGGTTATAAATATAATTTTGGATATTTTCAAAAGCAAACAATTTTCTAAAAACAAACCAGTCGTAGAAGTGGAAGGCTCGGTAGTGGTGGAAGTGACTTCAGTAGTGGATGTCGAAGCTTCAGTGGTGGTCGATGTGACTTCAGTGGTGGACGTAGAGGGCTCAGTTGTCGTTGAAGTGAGTTCCGTGGTGGAAGTGGAAGGCTCGGTGGTCGTGGAAGTGACTTCAGTAGTGGACGTCGAAGCTTCAGTGGTGGTCGAGGTGACTTCAGTGGTGGACGTAGAGGGCTCAGTTGTCGTTGAAGTAAGTTCCGTTGTGGAAGTGGAAGCCTCGGTAGTCGTGGAAGTGACTTCAGTAGTGGACGTCGAAGCTTCAGTGGTGGTCGATGTGACTTCAGTGGTGGATGTGGAAGGCTCCGTGGTCGTCGAGGTGACTTCTAAAAATATATCTCAGGTTACTCAATCTAGTGTTTCATTGAATTGAATTATACTGGTTATAAATATAATTTTGGATATTTTCAAAAGCAAACAATTTTCTAAAAACAAACCAGTCGTAGAAGTGGAAGGCTCGGTAGTGGTGGAAGTGACTTCAGTAGTGGATGTCGAAGCTTCAGTGGTGGTCGATGCGACTTCAGTGGTGGACGTAGAGGGCTCAGTTGTCGTTGAAGTGAGTTCCGTGGTGGAAGTGGAAGGCTCGGTGGTCGTGGAAGTGACTTCAGTAGTGGACGTCGAAGCTTCAGTGGTGGTCGAGGTGACTTCAGTGGTGGACGTAGAGGGCTCAGTTGTCGTTGAAGTAAGTTCCGTTGTGGAAGTGGAAGCCTCGGTAGTCGTGGAAGTGACTTCAGTAGTGGACGTCGAAGCTTCAGTGGTGGTCGATGTGACTTCAGTGGTGGATGTGGAAGGCTCCGTGGTCGTCGAGGTGACTTCTAAAAATATATCTCAGGTTACTCAATCTAGTGTTTCATTGAATTGAATTATACTGGTTATAAATATAATTTTGGATATTTTCAAAAGCAAACAATTTTTTTAAAAACAAACCAGTCGTAGAAGTGGAAGGCTCGGTAGTCGTGGAAGTGACTTCAGTAGTGGATGTCGAAGCTTCAGTGGTGGTCGAGGTGACTTCAGTGGTGGACGTAGAGGGCTCAGTTGTCGTTGAAGTAAGTTCCGTTGTGGAAGTGGAAGGCTCGGTAGTGGTGGAAGTGACTTCAGTAGTGGACGTAGAGGGCTCAGTTGTCGTTGAAGTAAGTTCCGTTGTGGAAGTGGAAGGCTCGGTAGTCGTGGAAGTGACTTCAGTTGTGGACGTCGAAGCTTCAGTGGTGGTCGAGGTGACTTCAGTGGTGGACGTAGAGGGCTCCGTGGTCGTCGAGGTGACTTCTAAAAATATATCTCAGGTTACTCAATCTAGTGTTTCATTGAATTGAATTATACTGGTTATAAATATAATTTTGGATATTTTCAAAAGCAAACAATTTTTTTAAAAACAAACCAGTCGTAGAAGTGGAAGGCTCGGTAGTGGTGGAAGTGACTTCAGTAGTGGACGTAGAGGGCTCAGTTGTCGTTGAAGTAAGTTCCGTTGTGGAAGTGGAAGGCTCGGTAGTCGTGGAAGTGACTTCAGTTGTGGACGTCGAAGCTTCAGTGGTGGTCGAGGTGACTTCAGTGGTGGACGTAGAGGGCTCCGTGGTCGTCGAGGTGACTTCTAAAAATATATCTCAGGTTACTCAATCTAGTGTTTCATTGAATTGAATTATACTGGTTATAAATATAATTTTGGATATTTTCAAAAGCAAACAATTTTTTTAAAAACAAACCAGTCGTAGAAGTGGAAGGCTCGGTAGTGGTGGAAGTGACTTCAGTAGTGGACGTCGAAGCTTCAGTGGTGGTCGATGTGACTTCAGTGGTGGATGTGGAAGGCTCCGTGGTCGTCGAGGTGACTTCTAAAAATATATCTCAGGTTACTAAATCTAGTGTTTCATTGAATTGAATTATACTGGTTATAAATATAATTTTGGATATTTTCAAAAGCAAACAATTTTCTAAAAACAAACCAGTCGTAGAAGTGGAAGGCTCGGTAGTCGTGGAAGTGACTTCAGTAGTGGACGTCGAAGCTTCAGTGGTGGTCGATGTGACTTCAGTGGTGGATGTGGAAGGCTCCGTGGTCGTCGAGGTGACTTCTAAAAATATATCTCAGGTTACTAAATCTAGTGTTTCATTGAATTGAATTATACTGGTTATAAATATAATTTTGGATATTTTCAAAAGCAAACAATTTTCTAAAAACAAACCAGTCGTAGAAGTGGAAGGCTCGGTAGTCGTGGAAGTGACTTCAGTTGTGGACGTCGAAGCTTCAGTGGTGGTCGAGGTGACTTCAGTGGTGGACGTAGAGGGCTCCGTGGTCGTCGAGGTGACTTCTAAAAATATATCTCAGGTTACTCAATCTAGTGTTTCATTGAATTGAATTATACTGGTTATAAATATAATTTTGGATATTTTCAAAAGCAAACAATTTTTTTAAAAACAAACCAGTCGTAGAAGTGGAAGGCTCGGTAGTGGTGGAAGTGACTTCAGTAGTGGACGTCGAAGCTTCAGTGGTGGTCGATGTGACTTCAGTGGTGGATGTGGAAGGCTCCGTGGTCGTCGAGGTGACTTCTAAAAATATCTCTCAGGTTACTCAATCTAGTGTTTCATTGAATTGAATTATACTGGTTATAAATATAATTTTGGATATTTTCAAAAGCAAACAATTTTTTTAAAAACAAACCAGTCGTAGAAGTGGAAGGCTCGGTAGTGGTGGAAGTGACTTCAGTAGTGGACGTCGAAGCTTCAGTGGTGGTCGATGTGACTTCAGTGGTGGATGTGGAAGGCTCCGTGGTCGTCGAGGTGACTTCTAAAAATATCTCTCAGGTTACTCAATCTAGTGTTTCATTGAATTGAATTATACTGGTTATAAATATAATTTTGGATATTTTCAAAAGCAAACAATTTTCTAAAAACAAACCAGTCGTAGAAGTGGAAGGCTCGGTAGTCGTGGAAGTGACTTCAGTAGTGGATGTCGAAGCTTCAGTGGTGGTCGATGTGACTTCAGTGGTGGATGTGGAAGGCTCCGTGGTCGTCGAGGTGACTTCTAAAAATATCTCTCAGGTTACTCAATCTAGTGTTTCATTGAATTGAATTATACTGGTTATAAATATAATTTTGGATATTTTCAAAAGCAAACAATTTTCTAAAAACAAACCAGTCGTAGAAGTGGAAGGCTCGGTAGTCGTGGAAGTGACTTCAGTAGTGGATGTCGAAGCTTCAGTGGTGGTCGATGTGACTTCAGTGGTGGACGTAGAGGGCTCAGTTGACGTTGAAGTGAGTTCCGTGGTGGAAGTGGAAGGCTCGGTAGTCGTGGAAGTGACTTCAGTAGTGGACGTCGAAGCTTCGGTGGTGGTCGAGGTGACTTCAGTGGTGGACGTAGAGGGCTCAGTTGTTGTTGAAGTGAGTTCCGTGGTGGAAGTGGAAGGCTCGGTAGTCGTGGAAGTGACTTCAGTTGTGGACGTCGAAGCTTCAGTGGTGGTCGAGGTGACTTCAGTGGTGGACGTAGAGGGCTCCGTGGTCGTCGAGGTGACTTCTAAAAATATATCTCAGGTTACTCAATCTAGTGTTTCATTGAATTGAATTATACTGGTTATAAATATAATTTTGGATATTTTCAAAAGCAAACAATTTTTTTTAAAACAAACCAGTCGTAGAAGTGGAAGGCTCGGTAGTCGTGGAAGTGACTTCAGTAGTGGATGTCGAAGCTTCAGTGGTGGTCGATGTGACTTCAGTGGTGGATGTGGAAGGCTCCGTGGTCGTCGAGGTGACTTCTAAAAATATCTCTCAGGTTACTCAATCTAGTGTTTCATTGAATTGAATTATACTGGTTATAAATATAATTTTGGATATTTTCAAAAGCAAACAATTTTCTAAAAACAAACCAGTCGTAGAAGTGGAAGGCTCGGTAGTCGTGGAAGTGACTTCAGTAGTGGATGTCGAAGCTTCAGTGGTGGTCGATGTGACTTCAGTGGTGGATGTGGAAGGCTCCGTGGTCGTCGAGGTGACTTCTAAAAATATCTCTCAGGTTACTCAATCTAGTGTTTCATTGAATTGAATTATACTGGTTATAAATATAATTTTGGATATTTTCAAAAGCAAACAATTTTCTAAAAACAAACCAGTCGTAGAAGTGGAAGGCTCGGTAGTCGTGGAAGTGACTTCAGTAGTGGATGTCGAAGCTTCAGTGGTGGTCGATGTGACTTCAGTGGTGGATGTGGAAGGCTCCGTGGTCGTCGAGGTGACTTCTAAAAATATCTCTCAGGTTACTCAATCTAGTGTTTCATTGAATTGAATTATACTGGTTATAAATATAATTTTGGATATTTTCAAAAGCAAACAATTTTCTAAAAACAAACCAGTCGTAGAAGTGGAAGGCTCGGTAGTGGTGGAAGTGACTTCAGTAGTGGATGTCGAAGCTTCAGTGGTGGTCGATGTGACTTCAGTGGTGGATGTGGAAGGCTCCGTGGTCGTCGAGGTGACTTCTAAAAATATCTCTCAGGTTACTCAATCTAGTGTTTCATTGAATTGAATTATACTGGTTATAAATATAATTTTGGATATTTTCAAAAGCAAACAATTTTCTAAAAACAAACCAGTCGTAGAAGTGGAAGGCTCGGTAGTGGTGGAAGTGACTTCAGTAGTGGATGTCGAAGCTTCAGTGGTGGTCGATGTGACTTCAGTGGTGGATGTGGAAGGCTCCGTGGTCGTCGAGGTGACTTCTAAAAATATCTCTCAGGTTACTCAATCTAGTGTTTCATTGAATTGAATTATACTGGTTATAAATATAATTTTGGATATTTTCAAAAGCAAACAATTTTCTAAAAACAAACCAGTCGTAGAAGTGGAAGGCTCGGTAGTCGTGGAAGTGACTTCAGTAGTGGATGTCGAAGCTTCAGTGGTGGTCGATGTGACTTCAGTGGTGGATGTGGAAGGCTCCGTGGTCGTCGAGGTGACTTCTAAAAATATCTCTCAGGTTACTCAATCTAGTGTTTCATTGAATTGAATTATACTGGTTATAAATATAATTTTGGATATTTTCAAAAGCAAACAATTTTCTAAAAACAAACCAGTCGTAGAAGTGGAAGGCTCGGTAGTGGTGGAAGTGACTTCAATAGTGGATGTCGAAGCTTCAGTGGTGGTCGATGTGACTTCAGTGGTGGATGTGGAAGGCTCCGTGGTCGTCGAGGTGACTTCTAAAAATATCTCTCAGGTTACTCAATCTAGTATTTCATTGAATTGAATTATACTGGTTATAAATATAATTTTGGATATTTTCAAAAGCAAACAATTTTCTAAAAACAAACCAGTCGTAGAAGTGGAAGGCTCGGTAGTGGTGGAAGTGACTTCAGTAGTGGATGTCGAAGCTTCAGTGGTGGTCGATGTGACTTCAGTGGTGGATGTGGAAGGCTCCGTGGTCGTCGAGGTGACTTCTAAAAATATCTCTCAGGTTACTCAATCTAGTGTTTCATTGAATTGAATTATACTGGTTATAAATATAATTTTGGATATTTTCAAAAGCAAACAATTTTCTAAAAACAAACCAGTCGTAGAAGTGGAAGGCTCGGTAGTCGTGGAAGTGACTTCAGTAGTGGATGTCGAAGCTTCAGTGGTGGTCGATGTGACTTCAGTGGTGGATGTGGAAGGCTCCGTGGTCGTCGAGGTGACTTCTAAAAATATCTCTCAGGTTACTCAATCTAGTGTTTCATTGAATTGAATTATACTGGTTATAAATATAATTTTGGATATTTTCAAAAGCAAACAATTTTCTAAAAACAAACCAGTCGTAGAAGTGGAAGGCTCGGTAGTCGTGGAAGTGACTTCAGTAGTGGATGTCGAAGCTTCAGTGGTGGTCGATGTGACTTCAGTGGTGGATGTGGAAGGCTCCGTGGTCGTCGAGGTGACTTCTAAAAATATCTCTCAGGTTACTCAATCTAGTGTTTCATTGAATTGAATTATACTGGTTATAAATATAATTTTGGATATTTTCAAAAGCAAACAATTTTCTAAAAACAAACCAGTCGTAGAAGTGGAAGGCTCGGTAGTCGTGGAAGTGACTTCAGTAGTGGATGTCGAAGCTTCAGTGGTGGTCGATGTGACTTCAGTGGTGGATGTGGAAGGCTCCGTGGTCGTCGAGGTGACTTCTAAAAATATCTCTCAGGTTACTCAATCTAGTGTTTCATTGAATTGAATTATACTGGTTATAAATATAATTTTGGATATTTTCAAAAGCAAACAATTTTCTAAAAACAAACCAGTCGTAGAAGTGGAAGGCTCGGTAGTCGTGGAAGTGACTTCAGTAGTGGATGTCGAAGCTTCAGTGGTGGTCGATGTGACTTCAGTGGTGGATGTGGAAGGCTCCGTGGTCGTCGAGGTGACTTCTAAAAATATCTCTCAGGTTACTCAATCTAGTGTTTCATTGAATTGAATTATACTGGTTATAAATATAATTTTGGATATTTTCAAAAGCAAACAATTTTCTAAAAACAAACCAGTCGTAGAAGTGGAAGGCTCGGTAGTGGTGGAAGTGACTTCAGTAGTGGATGTCGAAGCTTCAGTGGTGGTCGATGTGACTTCAGTGGTGGATGTGGAAGGCTCCGTGGTCGTCGAGGTGACTTCTAAAAATATCTCTCAGGTTACTCAATCTAGTGTTTCATTGAATTGAATTATACTGGTTATAAATATAATTTTGGATATTTTCAAAAGCAAACAATTTTCTAAAAACAAACCAGTCGTAGAAGTGGAAGGCTCGGTAGTCGTGGAAGTGACTTCAGTAGTGGATGTCGAAGCTTCAGTGGTGGTCGATGTGACTTCAGTGGTGGATGTGGAAGGCTCCGTGGTCGTCGAGGTGACTTCTAAAAATATCTCTCAGGTTACTCAATCTAGTGTTTCATTGAATTGAATTATACTGGTTATAAATATAATTTTGGATATTTTCAAAAGCAAACAATTTTCTAAAAACAAACCAGTCGTAGAAGTGGAAGGCTCGGTAGTCGTGGAAGTGACTTCAGTAGTGGATGTCGAAGCTTCAGTGGTGGTCGATGTGACTTCAGTGGTGGATGTGGAAGGCTCCGTGGTCGTCGAGGTGACTTCTAAAAATATCTCTCAGGTTACTCAATCTAGTGTTTCATTGAATTGAATTATACTGGTTATAAATATAATTTTGGATATTTTCAAAAGCAAACAATTTTCTAAAAACAAACCAGTCGTAGAAGTGGAAGGCTCGGTAGTGGTGGAAGTGACTTCAGTAGTGGATGTCGAAGCTTCAGTGGTGGTCGATGTGACTTCAGTGGTGGATGTGGAAGGCTCCGTGGTCGTCGAGGTGACTTCTAAAAATATCTCTCAGGTTACTCAATCTAGTGTTTCATTGAATTGAATTATACTGGTTATAAATATAATTTTGGATATTTTCAAAAGCAAACAATTTTCTAAAAACAAACCAGTCGTAGAAGTGGAAGGCTCGGTAGTCGTGGAAGTGACTTCAGTAGTGGATGTCGAAGCTTCAGTGGTGGTCGATGTGACTTCAGTGGTGGATGTGGAAGGCTCCGTGGTCGTCGAGGTGACTTCTAAAAATATCTCTCAGGTTACTCAATCTAGTGTTTCATTGAATTGAATTATACTGGTTATAAATATAATTTTGGATATTTTCAAAAGCAAACAATTTTCTAAAAACAAACCAGTCGTAGAAGTGGAAGGCTCGGTAGTCGTGGAAGTGACTTCAGTAGTGGATGTCGAAGCTTCAGTGGTGGTCGATGTGACTTCAGTGGTGGATGTGGAAGGCTCCGTGGTCGTCGAGGTGACTTCTAAAAATATCTCTCAGGTTACTCAATCTAGTGTTTCATTGAATTGAATTATACTGGTTATAAATATAATTTTGGATATTTTCAAAAGCAAACAATTTTCTAAAAACAAACCAGTCGTAGAAGTGGAAGGCTCGGTAGTCGTGGAAGTGAATTCAGTAGTGGATGTCGAAGCTTCAGTGGTGGTCGATGTGACTTCAGTGGTGGATGTGGAAGGCTCCGTGGTCGTCGAGGTGACTTCTAAAAATATCTCTCAGGTTACTCAATCTAGTGTTTCATTGAATTGAATTATACTGGTTATAAATATAATTTTGGATATTTTCAAAAGCAAACAATTTTCTAAAAACAAACCAGTCGTAGAAGTGGAAGGCTCGGTAGTGGTGGAAGTGACTTCAGTAGTGGACGTCGAAGCTTCAGTGGTGGTCGATGTGACTTCAGTGGTGGATGTGGAAGGCTCCGTGGTCGTCGAGGTGACTTCTAAAAATATATCTCAGGTTACTCAATCTAGTGTTTCATTGAATTGAATTATACTGGTTATAAATATAATTTTGGATATTTTCAAAAGCAAACAATTTTCTAAAAACAAACCAGTCGTAGAAGTGGAAGGCTCGGTAGTCGTGGAAGTGACTTCAGTAGTGGATGTCGAAGCTTCAGTGGTGGTCGATGTGACTTCAGTGGTGGACGTAGAGGGCTCAGTTGTCGTTGAAGTGAGTTCCGTGGTGGAAGTGGAAGGCTCGGTAGTCGTGGAAGTGACTTCAGTAGTGGACGTCGAAGCTTCAGTGGTGGTCGAGGTGACTTCAGTGGTGGACGTAGAGGGCTCAGTTGTCGTTGAAGTGAGTTCCGTGGTGGAAGTGGAAGGCTCGGTAGTCGTGGAAGTGACTTCAGTAGTGGATGTCGAAGCTTCAGTGGTGGTCGATGTGACTTCAGTGGTGGATGTGGAAGGCTCCGTGGTCGTCGAGGTGACTTCTAAAAATATCTCTCAGGTTACTCAATCTAGTGTTTCATTGAATTGAATTATACTGGTTATAAATATAATTTTGGATATTTTCAAAAGCAAACAATTTTCTAAAAACAAACCAGTCGTAGAAGTGGAAGGCTCGGTAGTGGTGGAAGTGACTTCAGTAGTGGATGTCGAAGCTTCAGTGGTGGTCGATGTGACTTCAGTGGTGGATGTGGAAGGCTCCGTGGTCGTCGAGGTGACTTCTAAAAATATCTCTCAGGTTACTCAATCTAGTGTTTCATTGAATTGAATTATACTGGTTATAAATATAATTTTGGATATTTTCAAAAGCAAACAATTTTCTAAAAACAAACCAGTCGTAGAAGTGGAAGGCTCGGTAGTCGTGGAAGTGACTTCAGTAGTGGATGTCGAAGCTTCAGTGGTGGTCGATGTGACTTCAGTGGTGGACGTAGAGGGCTCAGTTGTCGTTGAAGTGAGTTCCGTGGTGGAAGTGGAAGGCTCGGTAGTCGTGGAAGTGACTTCAGTAGTGGACGTCGAAGCTTCAGTGGTGGTCGAGGTGACTTCAGTGGTGGACGTAGAGGGCTCAGTTGTCGTTGAAGTGAGTTCCGTGGTGGAAGTGGAAGGCTCGGTAGTCGTGGAAGTGACTTCAGTAGTGGATGTCGAAGCTTCAGTGGTGGTCGATGTGACTTCAGTGGTGGATGTGGAAGGCTCCGCGGTCGTCGAGGTGACTTCTAAAAATATCTCTCAGGTTACTCAATCTAGTGTTTCATTGAATTGAATTATACTGGTTATAAATATAATTTTGGATATTTTCAAAAGCAAACAATTTTCTAAAAACAAACCAGTCGTAGAAGTGGAAGGCTCGGTAGTGGTGGAAGTGACTTCAGTAGTGGATGTCGAAGCTTCAGTGGTGGTCGATGTGACTTCAGTGGTGGATGTGGAAGGCTCCGTGGTCGTCGAGGTGACTTCTAAAAATATCTCTCAGGTTACTCAATCTAGTGTTTCATTGAATTGAATTATACTGGTTATAAATATAATTTTGGATATTTTCAAAAGCAAACAATTTTCTAAAAACAAACCAGTCGTAGAAGTGGAAGGCTCGGTAGTCGTGGAAGTGACTTCAGTAGTGGATGTCGAAGCTTCAGTGGTGGTCGATGTGACTTCAGTGGTGGACGTAGAGGGCTCAGTTGTCGTTGAAGTGAGTTCCGTGGTGGAAGTGGAAGGCTCGGTAGTCGTGGAAGTGACTTCAGTAGTGGACGTCGAAGCTTCAGTGGTGGTCGAGGTGACTTCAGTGGTGGACGTAGAGGGCTCAGTTGTCGTTGAAGTGAGTTCCGTGGTGGAAGTGGAAGGCTCGGTAGTCGTGGAAGTGACTTCAGTAGTGGATGTCGAAGCTTCAGTGGTGGTCGATGTGACTTCAGTGGTGGATGTGGAAGGCTCCGTGGTCGTCGAGGTGACTTCTAAAAATATCTCTCAGGTTACTCAATCTAGTGTTTCATTGAATTGAATTATACTGGTTATAAATATAATTTTGGATATTTTCAAAAGCAAACAATTTTCTAAAAACAAACCAGTCGTAGAAGTGGAAGGCTCGGTAGTGGTGGAAGTGACTTCAGTAGTGGATGTCGAAGCTTCAGTGGTGGTCGATGTGACTTCAGTGGTGGATGTGGAAGGCTCCGTGGTCGTCGAGGTGACTTCTAAAAATATCTCTCAGGTTACTCAATCTAGTGTTTCATTGAATTGAATTATACTGGTTATAAATATAATTTTGGATATTTTCAAAAGCAAACAATTTTCTAAAAACAAACCAGTCGTAGAAGTGGAAGGCTCGGTAGTCGTGGAAGTGACTTCAGTAGTGGATGTCGAAGCTTCAGTGGTGGTCGATGTGACTTCAGTGGTGGATGTGGAAGGCTCCGTGGTCGTCGAGGTGACTTCTAAAAATATCTCTCAGGTTACTCAATCTAGTGTTTCATTGAATTGAATTATAATGGTTATAAATATAATTTTGGATATTTTCAAAAGCAAACAATTTTCTAAAAACAAACCAGTCGTAGAAGTGGAAGGCTCGGTAGTCGTGGAAGTGACTTCAGTAGTGGATGTCGAAGCTTCAGTGGTGGTCGATGTGACTTCAGTGGTGGATGTGGAAGGCTCCGTGGTCGTCGAGGTGACTTCTAAAAATATCTCTCAGGTTACTCAATCTAGTGTTTCATTGAATTGAATTATACTGGTTATAAATATAATTTTGGATATTTTCAAAAGCAAACAATTTTCTAAAAACAAACCAGTCGTAGAAGTGGAAGGCTCGGTAGTCGTGGAAGTGACTTCAGTAGTGGATGTCGAAGCTTCAGTGGTGGTCGATGTGACTTCAGTGGTGGATGTGGAAGGCTCCGTGGTCGTCGAGGTGACTTCTAAAAATATCTCTCAGGTTACTCAATCTAGTGTTTCATTGAATTGAATTATAATGGTTATAAATATAATTTTGGATATTTTCAAAAGCAAACAATTTTCTAAAAACAAACCAGTCGTAGAAGTGGAAGGCTCGGTAGTGGTGGAAGTGACTTCAGTAGTGGATGTCGAAGCTTCAGTGGTGGTCGATGTGACTTCAGTGGTGGATGTGGAAGGCTCCGTGGTCGTCGAGGTGACTTCTAAAAATATCTCTCAGGTTACTCAATCTAGTGTTTCATTGAATTGAATTATACTGGTTATAAATATAATTTTGGATATTTTCAAAAGCAAACAATTTTCTAAAAACAAACCAGTCGTAGAAGTGGAAGGCTCGGTAGTCGTGGAAGTGACTTCAGTAGTGGATGTCGAAGCTTCAGTGGTGGTCGATGTGACTTCAGTGGTGGATGTGGAAGGCTCCGTGGTCGTCGAGGTGACTTCTAAAAATATCTCTCAGGTTACTCAATCTAGTGTTTCATTGAATTGAATTATAATGGTTATAAATATAATTTTGGATATTTTCAAAAGCAAACAATTTTCTAAAAACAAACCAGTCGTAGAAGTGGAAGGCTCGGTAGTCGTGGAAGTGACTTCAGTAGTGGATGTCGAAGCTTCAGTGGTGGTCGATGTGACTTCAGTGGTGGATGTGGAAGGCTCCGTGGTCGTCGAGGTGACTTCTAAAAATATCTCTCAGGTTACTCAATCTAGTGTTTCATTGAATTGAATTATACTGGTTATAAATATAATTTTGGATATTTTCAAAAGCAAACAATTTTCTAAAAACAAACCAGTCGTAGAAGTGGAAGGCTCGGTAGTCGTGGAAGTGACTTCAGTAGTGGATGTCGAAGCTTCAGTGGTGGTCGATGTGACTTCAGTGGTGGATGTGGAAGGCTCCGTGGTCGTCGAGGTGACTTCTAAAAATATATCTCAGGTTACTCAATCTAGTGTTTCATTGAATTGAATTATACTGGTTATAAATATAATTTTGGATATTTTCAAAAGCAAACAATTTTCTAAAAACAAACCAGTCGTAGAAGTGGAAGGCTCGGTAGTCGTGGAAGTGACTTCAGTAGTGGATGTCGAATCTTCAGTGGTGGTCGATGTGACTTCAGTGGTGGACGTAGAGGGCTCAGTTGTCGTTGAAGTGAGTTCCGTGGTGGAAGTGGAAGGCTCGGTAGTCGTGGAAGTGACTTCAGTAGTGGACGTCGAAGCTTCAGTGGTGGTCGAGGTGACTTCAGTGGTGGACGTAGAGGGCTCAGTTGTCGTTGAAGTGAGTTCCGTGGTGGAAGTGGAAGGCTCGGTAGTCGTGGAAGTGACTTCAGTAGTGGACGTCGAAGCTTCAGTGGTGGTCGAGGTGACTTCAGTGGTGGATGTGGAAGGCTCCGTGGTCGTCGAGGTGACTTCTAAAAATATATCTCAGGTTACTCAATCTAGTGTTTCATTGAATTGAATTATACTGGTTATAAATATAATTTTGGATATTTTCAAAAGCAAACAATTTTCTAAAAACAAACCAGTCGTAGAAGTGGAAGGCTCGGTAGTCGTGGAAGTGACTTCAGTAGTGGATGTCGAAGCTTCAGTGGTGGTCGATGTGACTTCAGTGGTGGACGTAGAGGGCTCAGTTGTCGTTGAAGTGAGTTCCGTGGTGGAAGTGGAAGGCTCGGTAGTCGTGGAAGTGACTTCAGTAGTGGACGTCGAAGCTTCAGTGGTGGTCGAGGTGACTTCAGTGGTGGACGTAGAGGGCTCAGTTGTCGTTGAAGTGAGTTCCGTGGTGGAAGTGGAAGGCTCGGTAGTCGTGGAAGTGACTTCAGTAGTGGACGTCGAAGCTTCAGTGGTGGTCGATGTGACTTCAGTGGTGGATGTGGAAGGCTCCGTGGTCGTCGAGGTGACTTCTAAAAATATATCTCAGGTTACTCAATCTTGTGTTTCATTGAATTGAATTATACTGGTTATAAATATAATTTTGGATATTTTCAAAAGCAAACAATTTTCTAAAAACAAACCAGTCGTAGAAGTGGAAGGCTCGGTAGTGGTGGAAGTGACTTCAGTAGTGGACGTCGAAGCTTCAGTGGTGGTCGGTGTGACTTCAGTAGTGGATGTGGAAGGCTCCGTAGTCGTCGAGGTGACTTCTAAAAATATATCTCAGGTTACTCAATCTAGTGTTTCATTGAATTGAATTATACTGGTTATAAATATAATTTTGGATATTTTCAAAAGCAAACAATTTTTTTTAAAACAAACCAGTCGTAGAAGTGGAAGGCTCGGTAGTCGTGGAAGTGACTTCAGTAGTGGACGTCGAAGCTTCAGTGGTGGTCGATGTGACTTCAGTGGTGGATGTGGAAGGCTCCGTGGTCGTCGAGGTGACTTCTAAAAATATATCTCAGGTTACTCAATCTAGTGTTTCATTGAATTGAATTATACTGGTTATAAATATAATTTTGGATATTTTCAAAAGCAAACAATTTTCTAAAAACAAACCAGTCGTAGAAGTGGAAGGCTCGGTAGTGGTGGAAGTGACTTCAGTAGTGGACGTCGAAGCTTCAGTGGTGGTCGATGTGACTTCAGTGGTGGATGTGGAAGGCTCCGTGGTCGTCGAGGTGACTTCTAAAAATATATCTCAGGTTACTCAATCTAGTTTTTCATTGAATTGAATTATACTGGTTATAAATATAATTTTGGATATTTTCAAAAGCAAACAATTTTCTAAAAACAAACCAGTCGTAGAAGTGGAAGGCTCGGTAGTCGTGGAAGTGACTTCAGTAGTGGATGTCGAAGCTTCAGTGGTGGTCGATGTGACTTCAGCGGTGGATGTGGAAGGCTCCGTGGTCGTCGAGGTGACTTCTAAAAATATATCTCAGGTTACTCAATCTAGTGTTTCATTGAATTGAATTATACTGGTTATAAATATAATTTTGGATATTTTCAAAAGCAAACAATTTTTTTAAAAACAAACCAGTCGTAGAAGTGGAAGGCTCGGTAGTCGTGGAAGTGACTTCAGTAGTGGACGTCGAAGCTTCAGTGGTGGTCGATGTGACTTCAGTGGTGGATGTGGAAGGCTCCGTGGTCGTCGAGGTGACTTCTAAAAATATATCTCAGGTTACTCAATCTAGTGTTTCATTGAATTGAATTATACTGGTTATAAATATAATTTTGGATATTTTCAAAAGCAAACAATTTTCTAAAAACAAACCAGTCGTAGAAGTGGAAGGCTCGGTAGTGGTGGAAGTGACTTCAGTAGTGGACGTCGAAGCTTCAGTGGTGGTCGATGTGACTTCAGTGGTGGATGTGGAAGGCTCCGTGGTCGTCGAGGTGACTTCTAAAAATATATCTCAGGTTACTCAATCTAGTGTTTCATTGAATTGAATTATACTGGTTATAAATATAATTTTGGATATTTCCAAAAGCAAACAATTTTTTTAAAAACAAACCAGTCGTAGAAGTGGAAGGCTCGGTAGTCATGGAAGTGACTTCAGTAGTGGACGTCGAAGCTTCAGTGGTGGTCGATGTGACTTCAGTGGTGGATGTGGAAGCCTCCGTGGTCGTCGAGGTGACTTCTAAAAATATATCTCAGGTTACTCAATCTAGTGTTTCATTGAATTGAATTATACTGGTTATAAATATAATTTTGGATATTTTCAAAAGCAAACAATTTTTTTAAAAACAAACCAGTCGTAGAAGTGGAAGGCTCGGTAGTCGTGGAAGTGACTTCAGTAGTGGACGTCGAAGCTTCAGTGGTGGTCGATGTGACTTCAGCGGTGGATGTGGAAGGCTCCGTGGTCGTCGAGGTGACTTCTAAAAATATATCTCAGGTTACTCAATCTAGTGTTTCATTGAATTGAATTATACTGGTTATAAATATAATTTTGGATATTTTCAAAAGCAAACAATTTTTTTAAAAACAAACCAGTCGTAGAAGTGGAAGGCTCGGTAGTCGTGGAAGTGACTTCAGTAGTGGACGTCGAAGCTTCAGTGGTGGTCGATGTGACTTCAGTGGTGGATGTGGAAGGCTCCGTGGTCGTCGAGGTGACTTCTAAAAATATATCTCAGGTTACTCAATCTAGTGTTTCATTGAATTGAATTATACTGGTTATAAATATAATTTTGGATATTTTCAAAAGCAAACAATTTTCTAAAAACAAACCAGTCGTAGAAGTGGAAGGCTCGGTAGTCATGGAAGTGACTTCAGTAGTGGACGTCGAAGCTTCAGTGGTGGTCGATGTGACTTCAGTGGTGGATGTGGAAGCCTCCGTGGTCGTCGAGGTGACTTCTAAAAATATATCTCAGGTTACTCAATCTAGTGTTTCATTGAATTGAATTATACTGGTTATAAATATAATTTTGGATATTTTCAAAAGCAAACAATTTTTTTAAAAACAAACCAGTCGTAGAAGTGGAAGGCTCGGTAGTCGTGGAAGTGACTTCAGTAGTGGACGTCGAAGCTTCAGTGGTGGTCGAGGTGACTTCAGTGGTGGACGTAGAGGGCTCAGTTGTCGTTGAAGTGAGTTCCGTGGTGGAAGTGGAAGGCTCGGTAGTCGTGGAAGTGACTTCAGTTGTGGACGTCGAAGCTTCAGTGGTGGTCGAGGTGACTTCAGTGGTGGACGTAGAGGGCTCAGTTGTCGTTGAAGTGAGTTCCGTGGTGGAAGTGGAAGGCTCGGTAGTCGTGGACGTGACTTCAGTTGTGGACGTCGAAGCTTCCGTGGTGGACGTAGAGGGCTCAGTTGTCGTCGAGGTGATTTCTAAAAATATAATGTCGGTTCACTCACAATCTAATATATTTAGGAATCTGAACTGCACAGGTGCAAAACCATATTTTTTTTATATTTTCAACTCATAATTCGATTTCTTGTTCAAGAGGAACACACCAGTTGTTGTCGTGGATACGAAGGTAGTGGTTGTATCTTCGGTAGTTGTTGTTGAAAGTTCTGTTGTTGTTGCTAAAGTGGTATGATTGAGAAGTGTCTAGGCGATTGTATTTCCCCAAGAATCCGCCTCAAAACAATAAAGGAACAATAAAGGTGGTACGAAGAATGAATAATTCTGTGCTTCTCGAAGTGCTGCCTGCAAATAAACATTTTTGATCGTTCAACACTACATGAACTTCTCCATTTCCATGCGTTCGATTCCAATCGCCTTTTACTGAACTGCCGGCCAGCACTAAAGACAATACGTTGCATTTTCATTTGAATTTTCGGAAAAATGATTTTTGACATCTCTTGACTTGTATTTGTGCCAGTCTTCATTTTCGGTGAGAATCAAACCTGAAGATCACTGATGGGATGGAGACGGAGTTCCTCTGATGAATATTTCGACCTTTGCATCTTTTATCTACAATTGCAGAGCTGAGATGACATTGGAGAGGGACAGTCCCATGAAAGGAATCTGGATGCTAGGAGTCTTCCAGGAAAGGTCAACCCACAGCACGATTCGTTCTCTCAGGTGCTGAATAGGGACGCTGAGCAATTCTCTTCTCTTGTCTGGTATTCCGCTCCTTAAAAAAAGTCTCGAATCTATGTTCCGGTCCGAAAAACATTTGAAGTGATATTTTAGCATCAGTGTATTATTCTGTACTAATGTGTTCTGGATGTCTTTTGTTAATCAATTGAAGCGCTGTCTATGTATTATCAGTACTTGATTGCTATATTTGCAATCGAGGAACTGGCAGACTACTAGCAGATATCCCTCCCGCGCATAGAGTCTCTCCAAGAGGATGCGACAGACTACCTCATGCATCTAACTGCAAACCCCGTAACCTCATCCTCGACAAGCAAAACACTTTCTAACAAACCTTCCTACCCACCACAACGATAAGTACGAAAAACGAAACCACCTTTTTATTAAAATCGGCTGTCCTTATCAAATTTACAAAGATTCTTTTGCGACATTTTTACATAGTAGTGCATTTCGTGTTGAAATTTTCATGCAGGAATTTACGACATTTCGGATTCTCAAAATGAAATACTCACAATTGCATATTCCATGTTCATTATTCCATGTTACTCTAGTTAAAAATCCGATCCTAATAAAAATCAAAATCTAAATGCGGGCGTAGAAAACAACACGCGTATTACTACACTAACCAGAAAATGCACACTCAAACTGCGAAAAAAAGTCAAGAATTGTGAAGCTTGCAATGACATTTATTTTATATTTGGCGCGCCATATTATGAAAAGCAAGCGAGAAATTCGGTGAAAATGAACTTCCCTGATTTGAGAAGGGTTGAGAGGGAGGATACGGTAGACGGGCGGAGTTGAATGATAGCAGGAGGGAATGGGGAGAAGCAAGCATAAAATGCTCTTCTCCTCCTCCCTACTGTTTGCACATCTGTTCGTTCATCCCTCTTCAGTCGACGAAAGGTGGCAATCGTCGGCCCTCTGCCAACTCCCCCCTCCCCCCCCCTTCCTGCAGAGACATCCAGTGTACCCTCCAAGGACGGAGAAACCGTGCAGAGATTTCATCAACACAATCGGTTCTAGAGCGATTGCTGACTACTCGAATAGAATTGCTATTAAATGCATGCACTCAGCGCGAAAGAATCTATCTAATGAGTTTGAAGACGGGTGAGACTAAGGTCGAGGAATTCCTCTCTGCAAAAAATATGATTATCGTAAAAATTTGAACCATGGCCATTAGGGCGGCAAGAACGGGTCACGGGTGACCCGCGCTGTTCACCATTCCGCCGGGTCACCCGATTTTATTACCCTGACCCGTTGCTGACCCGTAATTTCCGGTTAGAAGCGGCTCTCACTCCCTCTCGAAAGGAAGAGGGAGAGCGAGAGAGTGCGATAAAGGGAGAGAGCACCGAGAGACTCGTCTCTCGGCGCTCTCTCCATTTACCGCACTCTCTCGGTCTTCCTCTTCCTTTCTCGCTATCACCCTTGACCCGTGTCTGACCCGTATCCGACGGGTTTGACCGACCCGTATCTGACCCGTTTTAGAGGGTCAAAAGGTCAACCCGTGATCCGTTCTTGCCGCCCTAATGGCCATCATCTCTTCGAAAAGTTTTTCTTCACCGTCGACTTTTTTCTTGTTTTCGTCTGGGAATTGAGGTGGCAATCCGAGAGGGAAGGTGTGAGCTCAGCTGAATCGACAGGGACGAGGAATGGAAGAATAGCAAGTGGGGAGGGAGACGGAGGAAGTTCCATTCCCCCTTCCGAAGACCCTCGATCCCTTCTTGAGAAGTACCTCCTTCCTTGTTAAATACACCTTGATTCTTTAGGAACAATTCATGCTCCCTTTTCGCCTAAATTAACCAGACACTATTTGGCCAAAAACCAAAACCCATAGAATGAGTAAACGAGTTTAGCTCAACTTCCTCGAGCAAAAAAAGGAAGTGGCGTTGCACGTACAACTGAACGCCTATTTCCCTTGTGTCAAATTGTAACATCGTTCGGAAACGTAAATGTTCGCTAAATATGCTGATGAATCCGCGGATTGCTTCGTAGTTTCCTAGGTAGTTAAATCTCCGCCCCTCGCATGGCTTGCCAATTTCCAGTGCTGATTCGTATCATATTCGCAATCTTTCTCGTGGCAAAAGGGATTGACCTGCACGACAACCTGTCCGTTAACTTGTACTTGAGTTATCCCCTCCTGCTTCCCCTTAATTCTCTTTTTTTTCTGAGGTTCCTTTGCCCTCTTTTCCCTTTGAGTGTCTGCTGTGCATTAGAAGAGTGGTGAGATGGAAAAAATGTTATGTTTTACAATTCGTTCAGTGGGAAATTATAAACAGTCATTGTCGTCGTAATGGTGAGTTACTCCGTTTCGATATTTCGCTTATAATTTTTTTTCAGGCTCTACCAAGGAATTTCAATCAAAATCAACGCAGATCAGTCAGTAATTTTGTGTTCTAAAAACCACTGCTTTTGTCTGCTGCATTTCGCGCCTCTCCAATGTTTGTGCAGCTGCTTCTCAATCATCGGAAATCTTTCTCAAACTTGAGAGAAGCGGCGAAAACAGGAATGTGAACTCGAGGTGGCTAATCACGAGGTCACAAGTACAGAAAGCGGGGCCTCGTTGTCAAACCCTGTAGGTGCGCAATTTTTTCTCTCCTAATGGCAGGAACGTGACTCAGTGAGAAAGTTGTGCACATCGATCCTTCGATTCTTGAAGTAGTTCTGTATGTGGCACTACAACCGTCGGATGAAAACCCACTGGATGAGAACCAAAAAATGGACACTTCTGTAGGACTTTCACAGAAGCATTTTTGGCACTGTGGGAACCTACTGTGAACATGCTGGAGAAGGGTAATTTTTTTTGGTTCTCATCCAACGGTTCTCATCCGACCTAGTGCCCTGTATGTGGGCACTATTGTAATAACACTGATAGAACATTTAATCAGCTCGCAACGACTGTCGTTCTCTTGATTTTTATGAAATCGCAAAATACGTTACGCTGTTTGACAGGAGTCTAATTTTGCTTGAAACAGTACACTAGGGAAGGTAGCAAGGTAGTGACTTCTTCGAAGAGGACGTCGTAGTCGATGGAGAGATCTCAGAACTGCACTTTCTTTGTCTGTCACGTATTGCATAATTTTATTAATTTCGATTCGAGGGAGTCTTTCTTTCCCTCTCATTCCTTCTCTTCTCCCTCTCATCGTTCGGTGGCCATCCATCATCGCCCCTTCTTCCAAGCCAATCTAGAAGTGAGGAAATCCGCGTTAACTCTCTTTCACTCTCACTGCTGTTGCAGATCAATCGATAAACCGGGTTGACGGATAGCAGAGTTTTCAGTGAGAGATGGTGAGCTCATCGTTACCTTCCTTGAAGGATAAGATGATGTGCGCTAGGAAAGTGTCCTCATTATGTAGATACTAGTCCAGTTAGTAAATCGAGGACATCTCACTCATTGTTCTTCATGTCAACGGATAAGGAAAAACGAGATGCGTATTGAGTGAGAGATGGTTCTCAATCTTGCAGTGATAAGGCGCGTCCCCCTCCCAAATACCGCCATCGACAGTGCGAGAGGGTGCTCTCGTGTGGACACAAGTGCACCAAGAGATATGGAGATGCGTGCATAAGGAGGGTCGACTGCAGCAAAGTAAGTGATCTCCTTGTCCATTGTATGTAGATTCGCCTTCAGGTCGTCCATCTCACTCATCCCGTCTGTGGACACGAAGTGCTGCTCAAGTGCTTCCAAGTGCCTCTCTTCCCTCTCCCTGTCCAGACTCCTCGATGCATCGTCTGCCATGTGAGGAAGAGGCCAGTTACCACTCCCTTCTCTTTTCCTTCCTTCACCTTTCGAATTCGAGTTTGACACTCTTCTTGCCTCTTGCTGTCTCTAACATAAATCTCCAAACATAAAGGAAAGATTCGAGGGAAGGATTAAGTTCTGCCGATTTCAGCAACGACGACGATTGTGTGCTCGGCAGTGAGAACAATAAATGAACTACGATACCCGAGTGAATAGTCATTGTCACGTTCATTGCTTATTATCCGATTATTGTATGGGTTCGAATAAAGATGTAGATCTAATACAGCTATTGAATTCAACGATGATTATCCATCGCACAGTGAAGACACGTTTCGTTGGTGTTCTAAATGGATTTGAACTCTCACTTATTCACTTATTCCACTGTTAGAACTGTTCTTTGTATGTTTGATAATGAAATGTGTTATTTGATTAAGAATATTCTAGATACTGGGTCATTTCTCATTCACTTCGTCTCCTCTCCCTCTTGCTTTTCAGTGGTCCTCCTCCACTTCCTTCTCCCTTTCTATACCCAGGGTAATAAAGTCCTTATTGATCATTCTTGCAATACATTCTTGCAGATGAAACTATTTGAGAAGAGATCAGTTCGGGATGGCTCTAAGAGAAGGTGAGCTGCCGCATTTTTACTCTCGATGCAAAATACTGGTAACATGTCCTTTGAAATATCCGTAAAATAAAGGCATTGAAGCTGGGATCTTCCACATCGCAATCGCCAGTGTACCGAATGCTTGATCAATTCCCACTGTTGCAGGGCCAATCAATCTGGTCCTACTGTGAAGCGGACTCCTCGTTGCCCTGATAAGTGCCCCATCTTCCTCAAGTGTGGCCACCAGTGCAAGAGGAGACTGGGCGAAATATGCTCCAAGGAGGAAAGCTGCATCGATGTAAGTCGAGAAGTTATCTTGCTCTCTCCCCTCATCTTTCTCTGCATTTATTGCTCCGTCCATTCGAAATGCCAATAAACTGACAGATTCATGATTTCACTTGCCAATTTTGTTGTGTTTTCCTTTGCACAGCTAAAAATTGTACTCGAATGCAGATCGTCCACTTCACTCATCCCATCTGTGGACACGAAGTTCTGAAGAAGTGCAACGAAGTTGCTCCCTTCCCTCTCCCAGTTGAGACTCCCCGATGCATAGTCTGCCGTGTGAGAGAGAAGTCAGTTTCTTCTCATTTGAAGCTTTGTCTTGTGCTCTTCGTTGATCTTTGATCTCTTTATATCCTTTTCCGCAGATCGAGGAAGCTTGAATGGTTAGAATAGTCTCTAGAATGTTATGATATCAGGTTGGAACAAAAGTTTTGCACGATTTTCAAATTTTCGTTTCCAACATACCCTGACCTTTATTTTCAAAATAAACGTTTACTATTTCATCCCTTAAATCTTACCGCGACCCTTTTTCGCAGATTTAAAGACATTTTTGGATTCCTCTCTTCATTACGGTCAGATTGGTGCTAGTCTCTCCGGGTACAATTAAAGCGTTCAAAAGTTAAGTTTTATTAATAAATTTTAATAATTAATGAAAAATTAAAGAAACAGGCGTGTTCGCCATTCAATTATTCCATAGACATCATTTTCGCTTAATTTTAGCGATCTCTGGAAGCCACTTATGCGAAAAAGTCAGATTTCGACGTCAAGCCATCTGGAGCCAACGGCTAAATTCTGAGCAAAATGAATATGCCTATCGTCATCAGCGTGTCAGATAACCCCAAATACCAGAGTTTCAAGGATTTGACTTTTTTGGGCCGTTGCCAAATATCCTCAGATTTGTCCGATTCTTACGCAAACGGGCTCATATATCACATATTGGTATTACCCATACCATTTGATATTGTGGCGACATTTTAAAGTCAAAGTTACAACATTTGAGAACTGAACTACATAATTGCGGGGTCTGCTCTCTATGGGCATCGATGATACTGCGAATATCAAGGTGTATTTGGAAAGTATGAAGAGCAGGCATCATAAAATAGTATGAAAATGGGGATCACCACAAATGGCATTCCAGAAACTTGGTCAGTTTTGATCTCGCGTAAAAAGGGGCTTGGTCTGAATTAGTTGCCTTCACCGCATAGCCGTAGCCGAAAGTCTATTGATCTCAAATGCATTTAAACTTTAAGTACCTTCCATGGTTCGCTCACAATTATTTTCGTGTGGACACACAATGCATATTTTAAAAGAATGCAATATTATATACTCAGATACTGATATTAGAGGGTCAAAATTGATGTTTCCATGAATGTCATGTTTCCAGCATGAAAGGAAGCTTAGACTTTATATGGTTAACTGAACAAGCAACTCTTACTCTATCACTTATTGGTTTGGCCGAATCAGGGGATAGTTTCCTTTTTGAGGTGATCGACTCGAACAATGTACACTGAATTTCAAAATTTTGGCTGTGATAACCATGATTCAAAATTTCAGAAAATATAAATTTTCTAGGAGTGGAAAAGGGTATGATCCAGCATTTCTTTATGTTATAAAGCCCCACGGTAGTTTATGTAAAAGAACTTAAGATCAAGCCAGAATAATTGATTATCGAGGCAAGGACAGCGATCCATAGAATAACGTTACTTCGCGTATGTTGGAATTTAATGGTCTGTAAACCTTGCTAAATTGAAGCAATCACTAGATCCTACATAGCTTTAGAGAGAAATACCAACGGGCTTTTCACTCCACCATGTGAGATTATACAATGATTTATTCTGTCAGAATAGAAGCGTGATAAACAAATGCTCATATAACCCAAACAATTCACATTTAACGAATCCCGATTTTTTCGCAAACCCTCGGAGCAGTATTCGATTCGAAGTAACGGATATATTTTACAAATAGTCCCTAAGTATATGTAGAGACCGCAAGGTGGGTGACCGAATTGCTTTGGCATGGTCATTTGTGGATCTAATGTATCCCTTTGAGGCTAAATAAGGTCATACTTTTTGCCGTTTGGCGATATCGCATCTTTGACTCGACTTATGGCCCAAAAACACCTCGAAAGAGTCACAACGGAAAGGGAGTCGAAATCGGGACGAGAGCGAAGGGGGCGGAGCCCGCTCTGCCTGGTTTCTCCAAAAGTTTGAGCATAGCTTCGCATCGAGCTTGCTCGAGGAAGAGAGGAAAGGCATAGGTCCTCAAGAGCGCGCGCTCTCTGCACACGCCGGGTGAGAGACAAGCGAGAAAGTAGAGAGGAAGCACCGTCCCTTTGCAGTTCCATTAGCGCACGCTCTTCAACCTTTGAAGTGAAATGATTAATCGGAAAAAAATCCTAAAAATACGTTCTCGGTGTCAATCGACGCCTAAAATCAGGAACTATCCATCGCACCATGCCCGTGTTAAGAATTGTCGTCGGAACCTTTCCATTCCCCTATCATGAACCCTAAATCGGTCTTTTTTAGATATTTCTGATTAGATAATGCATGACGGGCACCCTGTCGTTTATAGACACTAGTCAGACGTACCCAAAAAAATTTTTCCATATTTTTTGGATAAGTATTCGCTGCGTCATTTCGAGAACCAGATTTCGACGCGCCTCTTTCTCCTCCTAAGTGGGCGGAGCCTGCGGTCTCTAAGTATATGCTATAGGTTAGATCGGCCCGATTAAAGTGAAGCCTTTTAAGCAATTTCAAACTTCGTGGTCGAAATCGTGCAAAACTTTTGTTCCAACGTAATATATGTAGCAAAGGTTATCCTATTATTCCAACTATTCTAAAAACTTTTATTGGTGCCTACAGTCGCGCTCATAAGTGAGTGCGCACTTTTTGGATTTGCTGCAACTTTTTGCCCAGGGTAGGCATCATTCTGCCACTAAGGTAGCATGTGCCAAATTCATTGGAGATTATGGCCATGGTATTGGGGTATGACGCAATAGCCTAATCATTGCGTAGTGATGACGCAATAAAAATGTACTTTTTCAAAACGGCTTTATTCTTACATAGATTTTTCCCTACTGGCCACACTTTCTGTGGTTTGAGATATGTCTGTGGACTACCCAGAAAAATTTTTTGAAGTTGCTGCGTGGTCGCACATTGGCTGCAGACTTGCTGCAAAATGGAGGTGGAAAATACAGATCTCGGCTCCTAGATAAGCTAGAGACTCGTTCAAAGCGTCAAAATGATCGTAATCACGATTCCACATGATCCGGAGAATAAGAAAACACTTGGTCAACATTTGCCCTCAGGTCACCAAAAAATCACTTTTTTGCATGCCCATTTTTTGGACATTCATAACTTTCTAGGCAGTTTTCGGAAAAATCTGGTTTTTATGTGAGAATGTTCAAAATGTATTAAACATATGATGCCCAACTTTTAGACTGTTTGGATAACTTTCCTGCCCGCGGCGGGCATTTTTCGAAGGGATACTCGGGTCGGGAAACACCTTGTTTACGCACTCTTGTCGTCTGTACTCTCTCGCCATAGATCTAGTGATTGCTTCAATTTAGCAAGGTTTACAGACCATTAAATTCCAACATACGCGAAGTAACGTTATTCTATGGATCGCTGTCCTTGCCTCGATAATCAATTATTCTGGCTTGATCTTAAGTTCTTTTACATAAACTACCGTGGGGCTTTATAACATAAAGAAATGCTGGATCATACCCTTTTCCACTCCTAGAAAATTTATATTTTCTGAAAATTTTGAATCATGGTTATCACAGCCAAAATTTTGAAATTCAGTGTACATTGTTCGAGTCGATCACCTCAAAAAGGAAACTATCCCCTGATTCGGCCAAACCAATAAGTGATAGAGTAAGAGTTGCTTGTTCAGTTAACCATATAAAGTCTAAGCTTCCTTTCATGCTGGAAACATGACATTCATGGAAACATCAATTTTGACCCTCTAATATCAGTATCTGAGTATATAATATTGCATTCTTTTAAAATATGCATTGTGTGTCCACACGAAAATAATTGTGAGCGTACCATGGAAGGTACTTAAAGTTTAAATGCATTTGAGATCAATAGACTTTCGGCTACGGCTATGCGGTGAAGGCAACTAATTCAGACCAAGCCCCTTTTTACGCGAGATCAAAACTGACCAAGTTTCTGGAATGCCATTTGTGGTGATCCCCATTTTCATACTATTTTATGATGCCTGTTCTTCATACTTTCCAAATACACCTTGATATTCGCAGTATCATCGATGCCCATAGAGAGCAGACCCCGCAATTATGTAGTTCAGTTCTCAAATGTTGTAACTTTGACTTTAAAATGTCGCCACAATATCAAATGGTATGGGTAATACCAATATGTGATATATGAGCCCGTTTGCGTAAGAATCGGACAAATCTGAGGATATTTGGCAACGGCCCAAAAAAGTCAAATCCTTGAAACTCTGGTATTTGGGGTTATCTGACACGCTGATGACGATAGGCATATTCATTTTGCTCAGAATTTAGCCGTTGGCTCCAGATGGCTTGACGTCGAAATCTGACTTTTTCGCATAAGTGGCTTCCAGAGATCGCTAAAATTAAGCGAAAATGATGTCTATGGAATAATTGAATGGCGAACACGCCTGTTTCTTTAATTTTTCATTAATTATTAAAATTAATTAATAAAACTTAACTTTTGAACGCTTTAATTGTACCCGGAGAGACTAGCACCAATCTGACCGTAATGAAGAGAGGAATCCAAAAATGTCTTTAAATCTGCGAAAAAGGGTCGCGGTAAGATTTAAGGGATGAAATAGTAAACGTTTATTTTGAAAATAAAGGTCAGGGTATGTTGGAAACGAAAATTTGAAAATCGTGCAAAACTTTTGTTCCAACCTGATATCATAACATTCTAGAGACTATTCTAACCATTCAAGCTTCCTCGATCTGCGGAAAAGGATATAAAGAGATCAAAGATCAACGAAGAGCACAAGACAAAGCTTCAAATGAGAAGAAACTGACTTCTCTCTCACACGGCAGACTATGCATCGGGGAGTCTCAACTGGGAGAGGGAAGGGAGCAACTTCGTTGCACTTCTTCAGAACTTCGTGTCCACAGATGGGATGAGTGAAGTGGACGATCTGCATTCGAGTACAATTTTTAGCTGTGCAAAGGAAAACACAACAAAATTGGCAAGTGAAATCATGAATCTGTCAGTTTATTGGCATTTCGAATGGACGGAGCAATAAATGCAGAGAAAGATGAGGGGAGAGAGCAAGATAACTTCTCGACTTACATCGATGCAGCTTTCCTCCTTGGAGCATATTTCGCCCAGTCTCCTCTTGCACTGGTGGCCACACTTGAGGAAGATGGGGCACTTATCAGGGCAACGAGGAGTCCGCTTCACAGTAGGACCAGATTGATTGGCCCTGCAACAGTGGGAATTGATCAAGCATTCGGTACACTGGCGATTGCGATGTGGAAGATCCCAGCTTCAATGCCTTTATTTTACGGATATTTCAAAGGACATGTTACCAGTATTTTGCATCGAGAGTAAAAATGCGGCAGCTCACCTTCTCTTAGAGCCATCCCGAACTGATCTCTTCTCAAATAGTTTCATCTGCAAGAATGTATTGCAAGAATGATCAATAAGGACTTTATTACCCTGGGTATAGAAAGGGAGAAGGAAGTGGAGGAGGACCACTGAAAAGCAAGAGGGAGAGGAGACGAAGTGAATGAGAAATGACCCAGTATCTAGAATATTCTTAATCAAATAACACATTTCATTATCAAACATACAAAGAACAGTTCTAACAGTGGAATAAGTGAATAAGTGAGAGTTCAAATCCATTTAGAACACCAACGAAACGTGTCTTCACTGTGCGATGGATAATCATCGTTGAATTCAATAGCTGTATTAGATCTACATCTTTATTCGAACCCATACAATAATCGGATAATAAGCAATGAACGTGACAATGACTATTCACTCGGGTATCGTAGTTCATTTATTGTTCTCACTGCCGAGCACACAATCGTCGTCGTTGCTGAAATCGGCAGAACTTAATCCTTCCCTCGAATCTTTCCTTTATGTTTGGAGATTTATGTTAGAGACAGCAAGAGGCAAGAAGAGTGTCAAACTCGAATTCGAAAGGTGAAGGAAGGAAAAGAGAAGGGAGTGGTAACTGGCCTCTTCCTCACATGGCAGACGATGCATCGAGGAGTCTGGACAGGGAGAAGGAAGAGAGGCACTTGGAAGCACTTGAGCAGCACTTCGTGTCCACAGACGGGATGAGTGAGATGGACGACCTGAAGGCGAATCTACATACAATGGACAAGGAGATCACTTACTTTGCTGCAGTCGACCCTCCTTATGCACGCATCTCCATATCTCTTGGTGCACTTGTGTCCACACGAGAGCACCCTCTCGCACTGTCGATGGCGGTATTTGGGAGGGGGACGCGCCTTATCACTGCAAGATTGAGAACCATCTCTCACTCAATACGCATCTCGTTCTTTGTCTGTCACGTATTGCATAATTTTATTAATTTCGATTCGAGGGAGCTTTCCGCTTTCTGTACTTGTGACCTCGTGATTAGCCACCTCGAGTTCACATTCCTGTTTTCGCCGCTTCTCTCAAGTTTGAGAAAGAGTTCCGATGATTGAGAAGCAGCTGCACAAACATTGGAAAGGCGCGAAATGCAGCAGACAAAAGCAGTGGTTTTTAGAACACAAAATTACTGACTGATCTGCGTTGATTTTGATTGAAATTCCTTGGTAGAGCCTGAAAAAAAATTATAAGCGAAATATCGAAACGGAGTAACTCACCATTACGACGACAATGACTGTTTATAATTTCCCACTGAACGAATTGTAAAACATAACATTTTTTCCATCTCACCACTCTTCTAATGCACAGCAGACACTCAAAGGGAAAAGAAGGCAAAGGAACCTCAGAAAAAAAAGAGAATTAAGGGGAAGCAGGAGGGGATAACTCAAGTACAAGTTAACGGACAGGTTGTCGTGCAGGTCAATCCCTTTTGCCACGAGAAAGATTGCGAATATGATACGAATCAGCACTGGAAATTGGCAAGCCATGCGAGGGACGGAGAACTACAAGCGACTCCGACTTCAAGAGATTGTTCGTCTATCTGCTTTTCCATCCTCCCAATCCCCTCTCTATCTCCATCTAGAAGGATTTCCCAATTCTCACTCTTCCATTTTATTTTTTTTAAATCCACGTTGATCGCCCCTATTTTTCGTATCCAAGTTCCTCCCATCTCAAGTCCCCATTTTTTTGTTAAATTGAATATGCGAACTAGCGAGCCCACGATACTCAATCCGGAGTACTGTAGATACAGTAACCGATTAGAGCAGGGACAAGCTTAGGACGCTTGGTGGAAGAAGACTGACTGTGACCCTAGGTGTGTCTGTGCCCAGGATACTGTAGACTGATGCACTGTGAATGGGACCGTAGATAAATCAATAATTTATTACTACAGTAAGACAGGGAGAAGGGAAGAAGGGAAAGGGGTACGGTAGGATGGGAGACTGGGTGAGATCCAAGGTGAGGATCAGTGAGGATGACTGAGATCCAAGTGTGGATCGAATGGGGGAGGACTGTGGTCCTTGGCTGGAGTGAGATCCTAGTGAGGATCGGATGGGGGTGAACGTGACGGTCCAAGACTGGATGATATCCAAGTGTGGATCAGACTGAGTGACTCGTGAGGCGCACGAGGAGAGGTTCAGTGTAACTGTCTCGAGAGAGGGAGAGGAGGGGTTTATATAGGCAGTCTAGCCGACGTGTCCTAACCCATGTAAATGGAGAGAGAGGGGAGAGAGGGTGAGAGACAACGGAATTGGATTAACATGCTAATTGAGTTGGGCTGCACTCATCAACAGAGACAAGAGTGAGTCTAAATATGATAATGGAGTTGCAGTGAATGCACTTTGATTGATGGGAATGGGATGAAGTGATGAAAGAAAAGGGGTAGTGACGTGTGAGTCGCTACAATCCCGCCCTGGGGAAGAAATGGAATTGGAGGTGTAGAATTGATGTGAATTGGTGTGAATGATATGAACGATTCAGGTTGTAGGAGAAAAGATGATGCTAAGGGGATACAATAACAAGGGGTGGGGTCACAATAATAACAATAAAAACGGATCCTGTCGACTCCGGAAGATTTGTAGACGGCGACGACGCGTTGCAAATACACATTGACAGGGGGAAATGTCCTCCCGCCTAACGAGGGGTGACTGATTTCGATCTGGTCGTCATTGCGTGTGGAGTGGGACGATCTGTGAGATCGATGTTCGAATTGTGAGATGACTCGAAATTTGATTCGAGCTCAAGTGGGATGAGGAGATTGATAGGCCTTTGAATGGTTCGGCCAGAATGTGACTTGAGGGTGGCCTCTGATCCAGACACTGAGATGATCTTTCCCATGTGCCAAGATGAACGGGTCGTGTTGCCTGATTCGTCAATGATGAGAACTATGGCACCTTGTTTAGGAATGATTTGTGACGAGCGATAAACATGGAGTGAATCAGGGTCCTTTTTCGAATCCCTGAGTGTGCCATTTGGACCAGAATGAGTTGACTAGATTGATTGTGCGAGTCAATTGGCAAATGGCGGCTGTTCTGCTCATGTTCTCTTCGCCTGGTGGAAGATACTCTTTGTCATCGTGATGACTGGCAGTTTCGATGTTCATGGCAAGAGTCGACTGAGGCATGATCAAGTCAATTGGTCTGATGACTGGATTCGAGAAGGATTTGACCTCGTCTGATGACACATATGTGAGTGGTCTCGTGTTGAGAACAGCTTCGATCTCTGATGTGATGGTGGAAAATTCAGTGAATGAAAGCTTGCGTCTTCCGATGGTTCGGGACAAACAATCTTTGAAGACTTTGATTAGTCGTTCATAGACAGCGCCCTTCCAAGGAGTGTGGCTGGTTGTGAATTTCCACTGAACGGGTTTGTGTTGGAAGAGTGTGTTCAGACTGTGTTCGCTATCGAAACCGTCAAGCAGTGACTTGGACAGTTTGAGTGTCGTAGCTTGATCAGAGAGAACAGCAGTGGGTGTTCCTCTTCTAGATGTGAATCTACGGAATGCATTGATGAATGCAGATGGTAGCAGTGAATCAGTGACTTCGATATGAGAAAGTCTGGAACTGAGACATGTGAAGATGACAGCATACATCTTGGCATTATCATGTGCATTGAATGGACCAATAAAGTCAATTCCAGTGGATTGAAATGGTCTCGAGATGGTGACTCGATCGGTTGGAAGTGGGGGAGTGGATGTGTATGCATATGGCAGATTGTTTGTCTTTCTGCATGGAATGCATGAGCGTACTTCTGATTTCACCACTTGACGACTTCGTGGTATCCAATAGTGATTCTTCAATTGATTGAGTACATTCTCGGTGCCTGCATGGAACATGGTCACATGAGTGTGAGAGATAATGAGACGAGCAAGTGTCGAATCCTTGTTGGTGGGAATGAGGATGGGTGACTTTGTCTCTGCCGGAATGTCGGCATGATCAAGTCTGGAATTGGCTCGCCAGATCTCTGTCTCATCTTGAGAAATGATGTTGTTCTTGATCCAAACATCGTGAGTGTGGATATGACATGATTGGTGGTTGCGAATGAGAGTTTGCAGTGCTCGAGATCGTTCGAGTGCAGTGAGCAGTCGAGTGTTCATAATTGGGAATTGAGTGTACTTCTCTTTGAGTGAGCTGTTGGAAGACTTTGTCAGTGATCTCTGAATGAATCTCAAAACAAAACCAGTGATATTGACGGCTTTGTTGAGTGTAGAGCATCTCTTGAGATTAATCAGTGGTGACTGAATAGGCTCGGCAATTTGTGCGTATGGAGGATGAGCAGTGGGCGGAATTGGATCATCGGGCCATTTTCCAGGTGGATCTTTCATCCAAGGTGCACCTTGCCACCACATGTGATTGGGGTCATTCATATCGATGGAAGTGAGGCCTCTCGTGATGTGATCGGCTGGATTTGAATGAGACTGCACGTACTTGGGATTGTGATAGGTGACTTTGTGAATGGAAGACAATGTGCTGGCCATTTCGTGAATTGATTTGACTCTGTTTGCGACAAATATGCCGTTGTTTTTCTTGTTGGAATCTTGCAGACACCAAAAGAGAGTGATTGCAGAATCGGAGAATGTGTGAGTATGGATCGAATTATTGGGGAATTCTTTCCTGATTGTGTCAACTACGAATTTGAGCAGTGTATGAGCCATGACGAGTGCATTGAGTTCAAGCTTGGGGATCGTTGCCTTTGATTTGGCAGGGGCGAGTCTGGTTCTGGACATGAGAAGGGTGGTCTTCTCGGGTGTCCAGAGGTAAATGGCAGTGCCCATTGCTAGCTTCGATGCATCAGCAAAGGCTACGAGGTGAATCTCATTGACAGTGGACATTCCAGTGAATCTGGGAATGGTGAGATTGAATGACTCAATGTCTGTGAGGAGTTCGTGAAATTGAGTCTGTATACCTTGATCTACTGATTGATCCCATTTGAGATCTTCACTCCACAACTGCTGTACGAGTGATTTCGCAGGAAGTGTGAGTGGTTGGAGTAATCCCATGGGGTCGTAGATCGAAGCAGTTGTGCTGTGCATGGTCCTCTTCGTCTCAGATGTGTGTCTGGTGAGTGATGGAATGCGAATCGAGAGATCGTCAGAGTCTGGATTCCACACGATTCCCAGAAGTTTCTGGTCACCGAGAGGGGCTCTTTCTGATTCATCAATCGACTGAATGAATGTCTTGTTATTCGATGCATAATCTCGCAAATTCATGTGCATGTGCTGGAACAGTGATTTCGAGACCGAATACATCTCGTTGGATGGATTGTCAGTGTTGATGATCACATTATCGACATAGACATTGTTGATCAATTGAGTGATGAGGTGACTGTTCTCTGCGTTTGACGCACCTTTGAGATGAGTCTCGATGACTTTCGATAGAATGTATGGTGACTGATTGATTCCAAAGGGAGTTACAGTGAATCGATAAGTGATGAGATTATCCTTGGAGACTGGTTTGTGAATATCTCTGATCCAGAGGAATCTGAGGAAGTCTCTCTGTGAAGGATGCACTTGAACTTGTAGGAATACTTTTTCAACGTCAGCGACGATGAGAGTCTTCCTTGATCGAGCTCTGATGAGCAGAGATGGAATGTGTTCGAGGGTGCATGGACCCTGTGCAATGACATCATTGAGGCATGGTTTTCCTTTCATCTTCGCACTAGCATCGTAGACTATGCGAAGTGGAGTAGTGGGTTTATCTGGACGGAGGACTGACTGGTGAGCCAGGTAGTGGGACTGGTGATCGATTGGAATGGATGACTCAACCTCTTCGATCATTCCGGAAGTGAGCTGGTCGTTGATGATTGAATTGTAAAACTCGATGTGATCAATGTTCTTTGAGAGTGATTGAACGTTGCTTTTGAGGCGACTATATGCAAGTTCGAAGTTGGTGGGAAGATCAGTGACTTGTGGTTTGAGATAGTACTGTACTTGATACTGATTGTCGATGACTTGAACAGTTTCGTGAAAGTGTTGGTCCACTTTGTGATTGATTTCGAGTCTTGCTTCGGTCTCAGTGGTACCGTACTCTCTGGCTGTCTCATCCAAGGAGAAGAATTGTTCAACTCTTTTCTCGAATGGAGCGTCAGTGATAAGACTAGTCAGAATGGACTCAACAGGGGTGGAATGAACCATGAGTTTTGACTTCCCAGTGATCATTGGCCCAAGGATCGATTGAGTGAGTCTGTATCCACTGGGCAGATTCGTGATTTTAGAATCGACGAGTAGATCTTGTGTATCCGTGATGGAAATGAGTAGATCTGGAGTAACGATGGAACTCTGAGTGAAGTGAGGAACATCACCACAGTGCGCTTTTACGACTGTGTAGTCTTCAGCAGAGAGTGGTTGAAGATGCATAGATCGAGTGATGACTGAATCCATAACGAGTGCTTGAATGGAATGGAGTCCTTTGGTGGTAACGACATTCACAGTGACCACATCGTGCACATTTCCTCCTGTGAATTCTCCTCCAATTCCACTGATAGTCATTGATTGAGTGCCGTGAGGCTTCAGACTCAGTTCCTCAACGAGTGAACGAGATATCACCGAAACCATTCCTCCCGTATCGAGGAAGACATGTCTGGTGGCTGTTCTATTCGTCATCGGGTTCTGGAGTGATACACTTGCTGTGTAGAGTCTTGCGACACCATTGGCTGGCTGATCGGAGGTCACTGCGGCATTGACGCCTGACTGAGTTGGTCTAGTGGAATGGGAATCACAGAGTGTGTTGTGATGAGGTTTGGTGCACTGTTTGCATTTCCGATCGCATTGAGTGAATGTGTGATGAGGTGAGAGGCACTTGAAGCAGAGTTTCTTCTCTCTGAGGATTGATTTCCTATCTGAGATGGATGTGATCGTAGGGCAATAAGAGTACTTATGTTTGCCACAGTAAACACAAGAAATGCCATTGGATGACTTTGGTGGGTTTGTGAATGAGGGTTTGGTGAAAGTGCTGTCAGTGAACTTCTCTTTCTGTCTCTGATGAGAGTGATTCTCGTTATGATTGATGGAACGGAAAGTGGACTCGAGATTTCTGATCTCTATTTGTTCCCGGATATCTGATTCGATGGATTTCAGTGCTTCCATCATTGTGGATGGCTCGAGAGTGTACATCCTTTTGATGTGGGTCGAATGGATGGTACCAGCAATTTGATGAATTGCGATAAAATTATCGACAACTGACTTGTCCGAGATTTGAATGACTTTGTTGATGAACTGCTGAGTGCATTCCAGTTGGTCTTCGAGGGAGTGTGACTTGGGTTTGATGGAATGCAACTGATTGATCAGGGTGGTATTTGATCTCTTGCTCCGACCATAGTTTTCCTTCAATCGAGTGATGGTGTCATCAAGATACTCTCCTCCGATCGGGATCCCCTCAACTGTTTTGAGTGCGGGTCCTCTGAGTGCATTGCGGAGGTAGACGAGTTTCTCAACTTTGGACAAGTGAGTCCTTGAGTCGATGATACTTGTGTACTGACTGTAGAATGATTCCCAGTCAGTTGATTCGCCATTGAAAGGAATGAGTGATATGGTGGGAAGTGGAGCGAGATTTGTCTCGAATCTGAGTATGCTGATCGTGATTGTGATTGATGGAATGATCTGAGGCATTAGAGGACTGTGAGTTGCCAGTGGGCTGAGTAAGAGACTGTTGAATGGTCTCTTTCTTTGCGTTGAGTTCTGTCATATCATGGATGTGAGCAAGAGATTTGGACAGAGTTTTGTCGACTAGTGACTCAATCAAAGGGAGAAAAGAGTCCTTGAGTGACACCTCGTCATAGTCGAGTCCCTCGTCGTCCTCATCCCTCATCTGGCTGAAGAGCGTCTCCTCTTTCTGCTTGGTCTCGGCTCTTTCGGTGGTGTCCGAGATCATGTTGTCGACTCGACGACGGAGTTTGTTGACGGCGTCTGTGTAGGCTCCGATTGTGAGCTGGAGATCATTGATCGCCTTGTAGAGAGTGACTCTCATGCTCTCGTATTCTGTGAGTGAATTGATGGAAAGGCACGAGTTGATGATTGAGTGGATGTCGTTTTTGGTGGATTTGATCTTTGCATGAGTGGTCCGAATACGTGTGTAAGCGGATGCAAAGTGACTGTCAGTCATGATTGATGAAGACTGTGATCAGTGATTGTGTTCCTGCCACGCGGGACTCTGGTGATGAACTGGGTACGGTAGTGACCGATATGCACCATATGCGAACTAGCGAGCCCACGATACTCAATCCGGAGTACTGTAGATACAGTAACCGATTAGAGCAGGGACAAGCTTAGGACGCTTGGTGGAAGAAGACTGACTGTGACCCTAGGTGTGTCTGTGCCCAGGATACTGTAGACTGATGCACTGTGAATGGGACCGTAGATAAATCAATAATTTATTACTACAGTAAGACAGGGAGAAGGGAAGAAGGGAAAGGGGTACGGTAGGATGGGAGACTGGGTGAGATCCAAGGTGAGGATCAGTGAGGATGACTGAGATCCAAGTGTGGATCGAATGGGGGAGGACTGTGGTCCTTGGCTGGAGTGAGATCCTAGTGAGGATCGGATGGGGGTGAACGTGACGGTCCAAGACTGGATGATATCCAAGTGTGGATCAGACTGAGTGACTCGTGAGGCGCACGAGGAGAGGTTCAGTGTAACTGTCTCGAGAGAGGGAGAGGAGGGGTTTATATAGGCAGTCTAGCCGACGTGTCCTAACCCATGTAAATGGAGAGAGAGGGGAGAGAGGGTGAGAGACAACGGAATTGGATTAACATGCTAATTGAGTTGGGCTGCACTCATCAACAGAGACAAGAGTGAGTCTAAATATGATAATGGAGTTGCAGTGAATGCACTTTGATTGATGGGAATGGGATGAAGTGATGAAAGAAAAGGGGTAGTGACGTGTGAGTCGCTACAATCCCGCCCTGGGGAAGAAATGGAATTGGAGGTGTAGAATTGATGTGAATTGGTGTGAATGATATGAACGATTCAGGTTGTAGGAGAAAAGATGATGCTAAGGGGATACAATAACAAGGGGTGGGGTCACAATAATAACAATAAAAACGGATCCTGTCGACTCCGGAAGATTTGTAGACGGCGACGACGCGTTGCAAATACACATTGACAGGGGGAAATGTCCTCCCGCCTAACGAGGGGTGACTGATTTCGATCTGGTCGTCATTGCGTGTGGAGTGGGACGATCTGTGAGATCGATGTTCGAATTGTGAGATGACTCGAAATTTGATTCGAGCTCAAGTGGGATGAGGAGATTGATAGGCCTTTGAATGGTTCGGCCAGAATGTGACTTGAGGGTGGCCTCTGATCCAGACACTGAGATGATCTTTCCCATGTGCCAAGATGAACGGGTCGTGTTGCCTGATTCGTCAATGATGAGAACTATGGCACCTTGTTTAGGAATGATTTGTGACGAGCGATAAACATGGAGTGAATCAGGGTCCTTTTTCGAATCCCTGAGTGTGCCATTTGGACCAGAATGAGTTGACTAGATTGATTGTGCGAGTCAATTGGCAAATGGCGGCTGTTCTGCTCATGTTCTCTTCGCCTGGTGGAAGATACTCTTTGTCATCGTGATGACTGGCAGTTTCGATGTTCATGGCAAGAGTCGACTGAGGCATGATCAAGTCAATTGGTCTGATGACTGGATTCGAGAAGGATTTGACCTCGTCTGATGACACATATGTGAGTGGTGTGAGTCGCTACATTGAAAGCGATTGTATTTATGAATGTATTTATTGAGCTCTCTCGATGAAGAGAAGACTAGATAAAGGCCAATGACGTTATTCGAACAAATGAATTTGTTATATCATACAATATAAATATATTAAATCGTTGGTCTTCTCCAAGCAATCCATCCTTTGAAGATGGGGAATTCGAAGATAGCTGCGTCGAATACAGATTCTTCTTCGTCCTTCTTTTCTGAAATCATTCATTTGAATACATATTATTTTAAATATAAAAGATGTGCAGATGTAAAACATACCGATATCGTTGGTGGCAATCCATTTGGCGACGGGATTGATAGAATTGGAAGAGGAAGAGGAGGAAGAAGAGGAGAGAGAGGGAGGAGGCATCGAGGAACGAAGCTGACGATCAATTTCATGTCGATCTCCGTAGAAAATGTCCGAGTGCTCCTCCCGAATCGCTTTCGCTTCCATTCCCTGTGATAAGTAATGTTGAATACATGGATTGATGCAAGGTTATCGATGAAATTATATTATAATGGAACTTACTTTGATAGTGCATTCTTCATCCGGAGTGAATCGAACACGGGGATGCTCGAATTGAAGGACGGTGAAGGCGTTGATAATCTCATTCACCGATTCACGATCGATGTCTTCCATCAGTTGAGGAGGAGAAGGCATCAGATGATGAGGAGAGTAGAAATACTGGTCGAATGAATCCCACGAAGTGAAGGGAATTGGAGTGAACCACACCATGGAAGGGCAGTTGATGGGATAAGAGAAAGCAGAAGGATGAGACATCAGTGTAGCTAATGAACTGTTTCGAGCTGGTCGAGGGTATTTATATCTACTGGTAATGTTAGGATGCTTCCGACCTCACGCATTCCACAGCCTGTAAATGGACGGTTAATGATTGTTTATGATTGAGTAATTGGAGGGTTAATAATCGGTTTATGATTCATAATGATTGCGGATAGTGGTCTTTTTCTTTTAATAAGAGAGAGTGTAAATAACAACAAAAGTGATGATAGTAGGAAATATATCTCCTTCACTTCAATTCATCGTATAGAAACTGATGAATACCTGTCCTCTATCCTCTCTTTACTTGTTCTCGGTTGCATAGTGAGTGCAAAACTCAACTTTCGCCCATCAATTATTTCGTATAAATTCAAACCTTATATAGAATGATCTTACTTTTCGAATGATAGTCAGTTTGCGGAAATTCCGCTGAGTTCGCCGTCAGCCCCTACATCTTTGTGCTTTTTTTGAAGAGACCCTCGATAATTATGCAACATATATTTGATGTTTGATTGTACGTCAATATATCAAATGTCGAGTGATAATTGAATCTCCCGATAGCATTTCCCCCCATTTCTCCACTAGTTTGTTGCGAAGTAAAGGAAAAATCTATTTCAAACTGGAATCTTGCACAATCTAGCTGTCTTGGAAGCCAGAGGGTACGTTATTCTCTTGAAACATTGCACAATCTTGGGACATATCCCTCTCCTCGTCTGGGCTCTCATCAAATTGCATGCTCTCTCTCGCCCATAATGAGAGAGATTCAGGGCTAGAGGGCTTTCCTACACCCTCCCTCACCCCTCCATCCCCATCTCATTTATTCGCTCTATTCCACTCATAACTCAAACAACAATTCATTTCACTTTTCAAGTCCCTCCATCGTAACTCATTCCATCTCGTGCTAATTGGTCGATCTCATCAATCCATTACTTCTTTCATATTTCCATAATCCCGTTGCATCATTGCAGTGTCTTTAAACCCTCATCGGGCTCTCTTTATCCCACAAAGATGGTTAGAGAAGACAAGTCTGCTTGGAAGGCTGCTTACTTCGCCAAGGTCGCCGATCTCTTCGATCGCTTCCCCAAGTGCGCCATTGTCAACGTCGACAACGTAGGATCGAAGCAACTGCAGATGATCCGCCACCAAATGAGGGGTCAGTTGTCATTTGCATGTTATGACCCAGGGAAGAACAAGAGAATGGGATGAAACACGTAGCTCACAATTGGTACCCTGGACTGTAACTCGTCATTAAAATACAATAAATGGTGTAAATTGGAGATGAAGCAGTGATCCTTCTGGGAAAGAACACACTGATTCGGAAGGCGATCCGTTCTCTCGTCGACAAGAATCCCGCCGTTGAGAAGATACTCCCACGCATCGTAGATAACGTCGGATTAGTCTTCACCAAGGAGGATCTACCTGAGATTCGAGACAAGCTCATCAAGAACAAAAGAGTTAGTGTCTACCAACCATGATTATACTACTAATTACACTAGTATTTAATATGATACATATCTCATCACTGACCATCATTTTTCAGGGTGCACCGGCCAAGGCAGGCTCTATCGCTCCTTCGGATGTTCATCTGCCTCCGCAGAACACGGGAATGGCGCCCGACAAGACGTCGTTCTTCCAGGCTCTCCAGATTCCAACCAAGATCGTCAGAGGATCCATCGAGATTATCAACGAGGTTAGACATCAAAGATCGAATATCTTTGTCGTCCTCCATTTATACGTTGAGATTTAAAAAAAGATTGCTAATAATTTCTTCTCTCAGGTTCACCTCATCTCTTCGGGAGACAAAGTGGGTGCATCTGAGGCTGCTCTACTGAATATGCTGGGAATCACTCCCTTCTCTTATGGACTAGATGCCCTCCAGGTTAATATTCATCTTCATTCCAACAGTGAGAGAGAACGATGAATGATGAGTGACTAGAGTGGCTTTCATCAAATGGCACTATTTCATCTCTTCTTCATCCAAGTCCCATTCAGGTCTATGATGACGGTGTCCTCTACTCTCCTCATCTACTCGATCTATCCGCATCTGAAATCCGCATCCGCTTCCTTCGCGTTGTCCGCGACGTCGCGGCACTCTCCCTCGCCATCTCGTACCCAACTGCAGCCTCTGTTGCCCACTCCCTCGCTATCGGTCTACTGAATATGCTCGCTGTGTCTACTGTAACTGACATCGCCCTCTAATGAGCATTGTTCGGATACTGAAATGATAAATGGATGATTATTATCTTCGCTTATTATATTGTGCCGATTGTCCATTACAAAAATTCATGTAATGCCCGGAATGCAATAACCGCTTGTTAGTGTACTCTATCTTCCGTGATCCAGTTTCCGCAAACTGGTACCATTGGCGCGAATCTTTATTTTTCAATTTAATGTTCCTTAGTGAACCTGTTATATTTCCAAATTTCATGCAATTGTGTTCGCATATCACAGCATATACTTATGGTCCATTCATAGTCGACAAGTGTGGGTCGCTTTCCAAATTTCTTTCATAGTCTTGAATGGCAGGCCGGTGAGAGAACTCAGAAATTACGAGAGTGACTCCTCAGGTTTTCTAGACTATACAAACATAATTATTAATATGATGATATTCCACTCTTGATTCCCCTCTTCATTCTTGATGTTGCGCCTATCCCAAATAGTCCCAATTATTGGTTACTATGACTACTCCCATCCGCCAGATGATACAACCCCTCTCCTCGCATCCAACTATCGAGTTGCCCTTCCTTCCTTCTCATTCCTTCTTCACAAGTAATTCAGCCAGTGTGAGTCATTAATATTATTTCTCAATTTTTATACAATTGTCATAATTCATTCATTTTTAAATATTTTAAAATTCAAAACAAGACAACAGCCATGCGTTTCGAGGGCCAGGCGAACAATTCACTCTTTTCAGAAGAACTTCCAATCCTCAAGACGCAACTCATAAGCGATACCATGAACATCTCGCAGAGGAGACAAAAGTTCGCTCGGGTATGCACATAATATATGTTGGGTCTGTGAATTCAATGAAACTTTTCGCTATTAATCGATAAGTCAAAGCTTGAACACATTGTAAGGCATCCCCCTTACGGGAGAGGAGCACTCAAGCTGTGTTAGCAGGAAAGAAATGTGTCCGTTCTATTCGATATTCCACTCAGTATGACGGTGTATGGAGTATCTAAAGCTAGAAAGAGACTAATTTTCAAACTCCTTTCCTCCTCATGCTCTATTGTTGACTCTACTGGGAAGAAGTGTATTTTCAGTTTTCTCGTTTTTACCATGAAAGTGTTGGGAATGCGAGGTATGGGGGGCCTAAGGCATCAAATCCTCTTCTTTATAATGAGTCAATGGAAAGTTCATATTGCGAACTTGCAGAAATGGTTCAAATCGTCCCAATCCGGAGAGAAATGGATCTGGAGGGATTATGAATACACAGTCACCATCAACGGGAAGACGACGACGAGGAGAATCTCGTCGATGCTGACGAGAGAGATTCAGATCACATCGAGAGTCCTCCGTCTACCTCGAGAGGAGACACTCGAAGCGACCAAGATAGCATTCATCGTGAGTCCCTTCCTTTTAACTCTACTCGCATTCTTTTTTTTGCATTTTAGTGTAGCAATTTATCAAAAATATGAAATAGTTCAGTGGACATGGTTCGAAGAGAGCAATAATTTGTCTACGCTCGAGTCGCGATGATTCCATGAAAATCAAAAATAATTTGTATTATACTTGAGCATGCATGGAAATAATTATCCTAACCACAATTACGTGAACATTCGCTGCGAGACTGTTCATGATCTTCAGATTGCTTTGCAATTGCAAGGGACGATGAGTGGTTTCGACACCAACAGAAAGTGCTACACATACACCTTCAAGAGAGAAATCGTAAGTCACTGGCTTTATCTCTGCCTCGATTAGAGGGAAATAGACTTGGGAAATTCAACTGGGAACCGATCAATTTAATGCTGAGCATTTTTTAAAACGTGAACATCGCTATTTTTCGCATAGAAAACTAGCGGTTTTGAACTTGCCATATAGCAGGAAATGAAGCGTTAAGTAGAGTACTAATTTCCCATCACTCTCCCGCTTTCCTTGCTTGCAGCACGACTCGGCAGCAGCAGCTGCTGCAAGTGCTGCAGTGGATGCAAAGACTGCGAGGATTGCTCGAATGATTGCTGCAGCGACCAGAGCGAGGAAGGAGAAGGCACGGAAGGGGAGAGAGGAGGCTCTCAGGGTACGGACGCTCTTTCTATCTGCAGAAAAGTAGATATGGAGACCGAATTAAGAGTTTTAACTTTTAAAAAATACTTCGGTCAAAATTTTGACTCAATTTCAGATAAATGGCGTTGCTAATCCGCGAATGGCTGCAGTCCTCGTACAGAGACAACGCCAGACAGTGCAGGTAGGACTATCAGAGATATTTCCGTTTTCGAGATCATTGATTGATACTACAAGAGTGGAAAGAGGGCGGGGCGAAAGAGAGAGAAACCATTACTCAAGTTCTCTTTTTTTCGCAATAGGTATGGCTGGTCGAATAGGAGTTCTCGAACTATCATCATTCACACCCTCTTCTGTTGTTCTCTGCCTGTGAGCTGCATGGGTCTATTTCAGAGAAACGCTGCTTCTTCATCTCAAGCGCAGGCGCTGCTCAATCTACAGCCACTGCAGGTGGGACTCGCTACAATAGCATCTCAATTAGATCGTGCGCTCGATAAGTACACTGAATTGAAGGTGAAGGGCACAACTTCTGCGCAGGCGAGTGCAACACACACTCAGATGACAGGACATCAACCACAGCAGATTCAAAGATTTCTTATACCAAAATATGATCAGGTCACAAGTATGAAGTGGGGATATTCAGAATATCGTTCACTTTTTCTGTAAAAGCAGCAGTCCATTTCTTCTACGAGTGTGAGTAATTCTCAGAGCATGGGAGCTACTTCATCTTCTCTCGATGGGGCGACGTCCACTTCAAGCACTCTCACGAAGCAGAACTCGTCAAGATGGTTCAACTTCACTCTCCCTCGTCTCTCTATGTCTCGTGTCTGGAAATTGTTCTTTTGAGTGGACAGTGTCCCTGATTCTTGTCTCGACTCCAGATATGTCTAGTCTGATCACAATATCCCTGTTAGCCAGTTCCTCTTCGTGTTGTCTAGTCCCGACCACCTATCCTTCCATCTGTCTTTTCCTGTCCTCTTCTCGATCTACAAGCTCTGGATGTTTCCATATTGTTTCTTTCCTATTTTACTGTCAAGGCATTGAATTGTTTTTTTCATGGAAATGAATATTTATACAGTGGGAGAACAAATAATACGGAATGAATTTAGGAAGAATTGCAGCTTCACTCGGTCGTTCAATTGTTGGCGGTGCTTCCGAGGACACAGTAATCAGTGTTGCTGAAGAGGAGAATATCGGAAAGAGGAGAAAAAATTCAGCAACACTGATTACTGTGTCCTCGGAAGCACCGCCAACAATTGAACGACCGAGTGAAGCTGCAATTCTTCCTAAATTTTCCATGAAAAAACAATTCAATGCCTTGACAGTAAAATAGGAAAGAAACAATATGGAAACATCCAGAGCTTGTAGATCGAGAAGAGGACAGGAAAAGACAGATGGAAGGATAGGTGGTCGGGACTAGACAACACGAAGAGGAACTGGCTAACAGGGATATTGTGATCAGACTAGACATATCTGGAGTCGAGACAAGAATCAGGGACACTGTCCACTCAAAAGAACAATTTCCAGACACGAGACATAGAGAGACGAGGGAGAGTGAAGTTGAACCATCTTGACGAGTTCTGCTTCGTGAGAGTGCTTGAAGTGGACGTCGCCCCATCGAGAGAAGATGAAGTAGCTCCCATGCTCTGAGAATTACTCACACTCGTAGAAGAAATGGACTGCTGCTTTTACAGAAAAAGTGAACGATATTCTGAATATCCCCACTTCATACTTGTGACCTGATCATATTTTGGTATAAGAAATCTTTGAATCTGCTGTGGTTGATGTCCTGTCATCTGAGTGTGTGTTGCACTCGCCTGCGCAGAAGTTGTGCCCTTCACCTTCAATTCAGTGTACTTATCGAGCGCACGATCTAATTGAGATGCTATTGTAGCGAGTCCCACCTGCAGTGGCTGTAGATTGAGCAGCGCCTGCGCTTGAGATGAAGAAGCAGCGTTTCTCTGAAATAGACCCATGCAGCTCACAGGCAGAGAACAACAGAAGAGGGTGTGAATGATGATAGTTCGAGAACTCCTATTCGACCAGCCATACCTATTGCGAAAAAAAGAGAACTTGAGTAATGGTTTCTCTCTCTTTCGCCCCGCCCTCTTTCCACTCTTGTAGTATCAATCAATGATCTCGAAAACGGAAATATCTCTGATAGTCCTACCTGCACTGTCTGGCGTTGTCTCTGTACGAGGACTGCAGCCATTCGCGGATTAGCAACGCCATTTATCTGAAATTGAGTCAAAATTTTGACCGAAGTATTTTTTAAAAGTTAAAACTCTTAATTCGGTCTCCATATCTACTTTTCTGCAGATAGAAAGAGCGTCCGTACCCTGAGAGCCTCCTCTCTCCCCTTCCGTGCCTTCTCCTTCCTCGCTCTGGTCGCTGCAGCAATCATTCGAGCAATCCTCGCAGTCTTTGCATCCACTGCAGCACTTGCAGCAGCTGCTGCTGCCGAGTCGTGCTGCAAGCAAGGAAAGCGGGAGAGTGATGGGAAATTAGTACTCTACTTAACGCTTCATTTCCTGCTATATGGCAAGTTCAAAACCGCTAGTTTTCTATGCGAAAAATAGCGATGTTCACGTTTTAAAAAATGCTCAGCATTAAATTGATCGGTTCCCAGTTGAATTTCCCAAGTCTATTTCCCTCTAATCGAGGCAGAGATAAAGCCAGTGACTTACGATTTCTCTCTTGAAGGTGTATGTGTAGCACTTTCTGTTGGTGTCGAAACCACTCATCGTCCCTTGCAATTGCAAAGCAATCTGAAGATCATGAACAGTCTCGCAGCGAATGTTCACGTAATTGTGGTTAGGATAATTATTTCCATGCATGCTCAAGTATAATACAAATTATTTTTGATTTTCATGGAATCATCGCGACTCGAGCGTAGACAAATTATTGCTCTCTTCGAACCATGTCCACTGAACTATTTCATATTTTTGATAAATTGCTACACTAAAATGCAAAAAAAAGAATGCGAGTAGAGTTAAAAGGAAGGGACTCACGATGAATGCTATCTTGGTCGCTTCGAGTGTCTCCTCTCGAGGTAGACGGAGGACTCTCGATGTGATCTGAATCTCTCTCGTCAGCATCGACGAGATTCTCCTCGTCGTCGTCTTCCCGTTGATGGTGACTGTGTATTCATAATCCCTCCAGATCCATTTCTCTCCGGATTGGGACGATTTGAACCATTTCTGCAAGTTCGCAATATGAACTTTCCATTGACTCATTATAAAGAAGAGGATTTGATGCCTTAGGCCCCCCATACCTCGCATTCCCAACACTTTCATGGTAAAAACGAGAAAACTGAAAATACACTTCTTCCCAGTAGAGTCAACAATAGAGCATGAGGAGGAAAGGAGTTTGAAAATTAGTCTCTTTCTAGCTTTAGATACTCCATACACCGTCATACTGAGTGGAATATCGAATAGAACGGACACATTTCTTTCCTGCTAACACAGCTTGAGTGCTCCTCTCCCGTAAGGGGGATGCCTTACAATGTGTTCAAGCTTTGACTTATCGATTAATAGCGAAAAGTTTCATTGAATTCACAGACCCAACATATATTATGTGCATACCCGAGCGAACTTTTGTCTCCTCTGCGAGATGTTCATGGTATCGCTTATGAGTTGCGTCTTGAGGATTGGAAGTTCTTCTGAAAAGAGTGAATTGTTCGCCTGGCCCTCGAAACGCATGGCTGTTGTCTTGTTTTGAATTTTAAAATATTTAAAAATGAATGAATTATGACAATTGTATAAAAATTGAGAAATAATATTAATGACTCACACTGGCTGAATTACTTGTGAAGAAGGAATGAGAAGGAAGGAAGGGCAACTCGATAGTTGGATGCGAGGAGAGGGGTTGTATCATCTGGCGGATGGGAGTAGTCATAGTAACCAATAATTGGGACTATTTGGGATAGGCGCAACATCAAGAATGAAGAGGGGAATCAAGAGTGGAATATCATCATATTAATAATTATGTTTGTATAGTCTAGAAAACCTGAGGAGTCACTCTCGTAATTTCTGAGTTCTCTCACCGGCCTGCCATTCAAGACTATGAAAGAAATTTGGAAAGCGACCCACACTTGTCGACTATGAATGGACCATAAGTATATGCTGTGATATGCGAACACAATTGCATGAAATTTGGAAATATAACAGGTTCACTAAGGAACATTAAATTGAAAAATAAAGATTCGCGCCAATGGTACCAGTTTGCGGAAACTGGATCACGGAAGATAGAGTACACTAACAAGCGGTTATTGCATTCCGGGCATTACATGAATTTTTGTAATGGACAATCGGCACAATATAATAAGCGAAGATAATAATCATCCATTTATCATTTCAGTATCCGAACAATGCTCATTAGAGGGCGATGTCAGTTACAGTAGACACAGCGAGCATATTCAGTAGACCGATAGCGAGGGAGTGGGCAACAGAGGCTGCAGTTGGGTACGAGATGGCGAGGGAGAGTGCCGCGACGTCGCGGACAACGCGAAGGAAGCGGATGCGGATTTCAGATGCGGATAGATCGAGTAGATGAGGAGAGTAGAGGACACCGTCATCATAGACCTGAATGGGACTTGTTTGAAGAAGAGATGAAATAGTGCCATTTGATGAAAGCCACTCTAGTCACTCATCATTCATCGTTCTCTCTCACTGTTGGAATGAAGATGAATATTAACCTGGAGGGCATCTAGTCCATAAGAGAAGGGAGTGATTCCCAGCATATTCAGTAGAGCAGCCTCAGATGCACCCACTTTGTCTCCCGAAGAGATGAGGTGAACCTGAGAGAAGAAATTATTAGCAATCTTTTTTTAAATCTCAACGTATAAATGGAGGACGACAAAGATATTCGATCTTTGATGTCTAACCTCGTTGATAATCTCGATGGATCCTCTGACGATCTTGGTTGGAATCTGGAGAGCCTGGAAGAACGACGTCTTGTCGGGCGCCATTCCCGTGTTCTGCGGAGGCAGATGAACATCCGAAGGAGCGATAGAGCCTGCCTTGGCCGGTGCACCCTGAAAAATGATGGTCAGTGATGAGATATGTATCATATTAAATACTAGTGTAATTAGTAGTATAATCATGGTTGGTAGACACTAACTCTTTTGTTCTTGATGAGCTTGTCTCGAATCTCAGGTAGATCCTCCTTGGTGAAGACTAATCCGACGTTATCTACGATGCGTGGGAGTATCTTCTCAACGGCGGGATTCTTGTCGACGAGAGAACGGATCGCCTTCCGAATCAGTGTGTTCTTTCCCAGAAGGATCACTGCTTCATCTCCAATTTACACCATTTATTGTATTTTAATGACGAGTTACAGTCCAGGGTACCAATTGTGAGCTACGTGTTTCATCCCATTCTCTTGTTCTTCCCTGGGTCATAACATGCAAATGACAACTGACCCCTCATTTGGTGGCGGATCATCTGCAGTTGCTTCGATCCTACGTTGTCGACGTTGACAATGGCGCACTTGGGGAAGCGATCGAAGAGATCGGCGACCTTGGCGAAGTAAGCAGCCTTCCAAGCAGACTTGTCTTCTCTAACCATCTTTGTGGGATAAAGAGAGCCCGATGAGGGTTTAAAGACACTGCAATGATGCAACGGGATTATGGAAATATGAAAGAAGTAATGGATTGATGAGATCGACCAATTAGCACGAGATGGAATGAGTTACGATGGAGGGACTTGAAAAGTGAAATGAATTGTTGTTTGAGTTATGAGTGGAATAGAGCGAATAAATGAGATGGGGATGGAGGGGTGAGGGAGGGTGTAGGAAAGCAGTAGAAGGACCAAAAGGAGAGCGACCTCTCCATAGGGAGACTCGTTGAATGAATGAACAATCCCATTCGAGATTCTCCTCTGTTCTAGTGGGCGGGGCTAACTACTACTGTGTCCATAGCCGAAGTTATAATTTTTCGAACTCTTTAAATACAGATAATAATCATCCATTTATCATTTCAGTATCCGAACAATGCTCATTAGAGGGCGATGTCAGTTACAGTAGACACAGCGAGCATATTCAGTAGACCGATAGTGAGGGAGTGGGCAACAGAGGCAGCAGCTGGGTACGAGATGGCGAGGGAGACTGCCGCGACGTCGCGGATGATGCGAAGGAAGCGGATGCGGATTTCAGATGCGGATAGATCGAGTAGGTGAGGAGAGTAGAGGACACCGTCATCATAGACCTGAATGGGATTTGGATGAAGAAGAGATGAAATAGTGCCATTTGATGAAAGCCACTCTAGTCACTCATCATTCATCGTTCTCTCTCACTGTTGGAATGAAGATGAATATTAACCTGGAGGACATCTAGTCCATAAGAGAAGGGAGTGATTCCCAGCATATTCAGTAGAGCAGCCTCAGATGCACCCACTTTGTCTCCCGAAGAGATGAGGTGAACCTGAGAGAAGAAATTATTAGCAATCTTTTTTTAAATCTCAACGTATAAATGGAGGACGACAAAGATATTCGATCTTTGATGTCTAACCTCGTTGATAATCTCGATGGATCCTCTGACGATCTTGGTTGGAATCTGGAGAGCCTGGAAGAACGACGTCTTGTCGGGCGCCATTCCCGTGTTCTGCGGAGGCAGATGAACATCCGAAGGAGCGATAGAGCCTGCCTTGGCCGGTGCACCCTGAAAAATGATGGTCAGTGATGAGATATGTATCATATTAAATACTAGTGTAATTAGTAGTATAATCATGGTTGGTAGACACTAACTCTTTTGTTCTTGATGAGCTTGTCTCGAATCTCAGGTAGATCCTCCTTGGTGAAGACTAATCCGACGTTATCTACGATGCGTGGGAGTATCTTCTCAACGGCGGGATTCTTGTCGACGAGAGAACGGATCGCCTTCCGAATCAGTGTGTTCTTTCCCAGAAGGATCACTGCTTCATCTCCAATTTACACCATTTATTGTATTTTAATGACGAGTTACAGTCCAGGGTACCAATTGTGAGCTACGTGTTTCATCCCATTCTCTTGTTCTTCCCTGGGTCATAACATGCAAATGACAACTGACCCCTCATTTGGTGGCGGATCATCTGCAGTTGCTTCGATCCTACGTTGTCGACGTTGACAATGACGCACTTGGGGAAGCGATCGAAGAGATCGGCGACCTTGGCGAAGTAAGCAGCCTTCCAAGCAGACTTGTCTTCTCTAACCATCTTTGTGGGATAAAGAGAGCCCGATGAGGGTTTAAAGACACTGCAATGATGCAACGGGATTATGGAAATATGAAAGAAGTAATGGATTGATGAGATCGACCAATTAGCACGAGATGGAATGAGTTACGATGGAGGGACTTGAAAAGTGAAATGAATTGTTGTTTGAGTTATGAGTGGAATAGAGCGAATAAATGAGATGGGGATGGAGGGGTGAGGGAGGGTGTAGGAAAGCCCTCTAGCCCTGAATCTCTCTCATTATGGGCGAGAGAGAGCATGCAATTTGATGAGAGCCCAGACGAGGAGAGGGATATGTCCCAAGATTGTGCAATGTTTCAAGAGAATGACGTACCCTCTGGCTTCCAAGACAGCTAGATTGTGCAAGATTCCAGTTTGAAATAGATTTTTCCTTTACTTCGCAACAAACTAGTGGAGAAATGGGGGGAAATGCTATCGGGAGATTCAATTATCACTCGACATTTGATATATTGACGTACAATCAAACATCAAATATATGTTGCATAATTATCGAGGGTCTCTTCAAAAAAAGCACAAAGATGTAGGGGCTGACGGCGAACTCACCGGAATTTCCGCAAACTGACTATCATTCGAAAAGTAAGATCATTCTATATAAGGTTTGAATTTATACGAAATAATTGATGGGCGAAAGTTGAGTTTTGCACTCACTATGCAACCGAGAACAAGTAAAGAGAGGATAGAGGACAGGTATTCATCAGTTTCTATACGATGAATTGAAGTGAAGGAGATATATTTCCTACTATCATCACTTTTGTTGTTATTTACACTCTCTCTTATTAAAAGAAAAAGACCACTATCCGCAATCATTATGAATCATAAACCGATTATTAACCCTCCAATTACTCAATCATAAACAATCATTAACCGTCCATTTACAGGCTGTGGAATGCGTGAGGTCGGAAGCATCCTAACATTACCAGTAGATATAAATACCCTCGACCAGCTCGAAACAGTTCATTAGCTACACTGATGTCTCATCCTTCTGCTTTCTCTTATCCCATCAACTGCCCTTCCATGGTGTGGTTCACTCCAATTCCCTTCACTTCGTGGGATTCATTCGACCAGTATTTCTACTCTCCTCATCATCTGATGCCTTCTCCTCCTCAACTGATGGAAGACATCGATCGTGAATCGGTGAATGAGATTATCAACGCCTTCACCGTCCTTCAATTCGAGCATCCCCGTGTTCGATTCACTCCGGATGAAGAATGCACTATCAAAGTAAGTTCCATTATAATATAATTTCATCGATAACCTTGCATCAATCCATGTATTCAACATTACTTATCACAGGGAATGGAAGCGAAAGCGATTCGGGAGGAGCACTCGGACATTTTCTACGGAGATCGACATGAAATTGATCGTCAGCTTCGTTCCTCGATGCCTCCTCCCTCTCTCTCCTCTTCTTCCTCCTCTTCCTCTTCCAATTCTATCAATCCCGTCGCCAAATGGATTGCCACCAACGATATCGGTATGTTTTACATCTGCACATCTTTTATATTTAAAATAATATGTATTCAAATGAATGATTTCAGAAAAGAAGGACGAAGAAGAATCTGTATTCGACGCAGCTATCTTCGAATTCCCCATCTTCAAAGGATGGATTGCTTGGAGAAGACCAACGATTTAATATATTTATATTGTATGATATAACAAATTCATTTGTTCGAATAACGTCATTGGCCTTTATCTAGTCTTCTCTTCATCGAGAGAGCTCAATAAATACATTCATAAATACAATCGCTTTCAATTTAACAAAAAAATGGGGACTTGAGATGGGAGGAACTTGGATACGAAAAATAGGGGCGATCAACGTGGATTTAAAAAAATAAAATGGAAGAGTGAGAATTGGGAAATCCTTCTAGATGGAGATAGAGAGGGGATTGGGAGGATGGAAAAGCAGATAGACGAACAATCTCTTGAAGTCGGAGTCGCTTGTAGTGGGCTGCACGGATTTATTCATTAGATGCTCAAATTGGGTAATTCGATATGTATCTACGCAAAATAACGATTTTTTTGCTGGATTTATTGTATCCATTCACAGTAATTTAAGGGACCGGATCGGTAAGAATGGACTACCCCTGGACACAATTCCTTACCGGATCGCTAGAATGAACTATCCCCGGATACGATTCCTTAGGAATGAGATCCAGGCGTGCACACTGTAATCATGTATCATATAAGCCCAAGAAATACCTGCTTCGTTTTCTGAAGCGTCAAATTGGGTCGGAAAGTTGAAAAATCGAAAAATCAATTTTCCTAAACGCGATAAGATTGGGTAATTCGATATGTTTCTACGACTCAAAATCTCTTCAGCATTGAACTAGGTATCGCCAATTACGGAAAGGAATCGTTGAAATCGATTCCAACTTGACTGTAAAATATATTTCGTACCCAAAATTTTCGGTTTTTCTGCTCTAATTTTTGAATATAGCAATAGCGAACATTCTAGCTACGCTTATAATGTAGCCCATTGAATTCTGCTTCGGATACAACCAAAGTGAAATCAAACTGACGTTCTCGCCATTGTCTCCCAAAGCTGAAAATACGTCGGATTCCTACCGAAATATAGTTATGGTCACAAAATTAAGATACAGATAAATGAATGTTATGGAAAAAGATGCTACACGAACGTGTAGGTATAATTGTAAGTATAAGGTTCGAGTTTGCCTAGCTTGGTTGTGCTACACCGATCTCTATCCCCTTCGGCATTTCGTTCCCAGCTGGAACCAATGGAGAAACAATCCATCGATAAAGCCACTTCCTCTCTTAGTCTAGTTCGCCCCATGCACATCAGTATAAATCCATATTATTATGCTTTCAATGCTCTCACATGCAGAGTGAGAGAGCATTCAGAAATCCGAGATGCGGTCGAGAGTTAAGATAGAATACATGTGGGTAAAACATTGATCACCTATCCTAACCAATCAGAGCAGAATATTGCTTAGACACTTTACATATATCAGAGAACCAACTCAATATTACTGTGTTAATAGCTGAATTTCTAATTTTTCGAACTCTTTAAATGCATGTAATAATCATCCATTTATCATTTCAGTCTCCGATCAATGCTCATTAGAGGGCGATGTCAGTTACAGTAGACACGGCGAGAATATTCAGTAGACCGATAGCGAGGGAGTGGGCAACAGAGGCTGCAGTTGGGTACGAGATGGCGAGGGAGACTGCCGCGACGTCGCGGACAACGCGAAGGAAGCGGATGCGGATATCAGATGCGGATAGATCGAGTAGATGAGGAGAGTAGAGGGCACCGTCGTCATAGACCTGAAAGGGACTTGGATGAAGAAGAGATGAAATAGTGCCATTTGATGAAGGCTTCATCATTAATTTCCTTTCTCACTATGTAATATAGATGAATATTGACCTGGAGGACATCTAGTCCATAGGAGAAGGGAGTGATTCCCATCATATTCAGCAGAGCAGCCTCAGATGATCCCACTTTGTCTCCCGAAGAGATGAGGTGAACCTGAGAAAAGTAATTATTAGCTATCATTAAATTATTTTAATCTCAACGTATAAATGGAGGACGACTATGATATTCGACATTTGATCTCTAACCTCATTGATAATCTCGATGGATCCTCTGACGATCTTGGTTGGAATCTGGAGAGCCTGGAAGAACGACGTCTTCTCGGGTGCCATTCCAGTGTTCTGCGGAGGCAGATGAACATCAGAAGGAGCGATAGAGCCAGCCTTGGCCGGTGCACCCTGAAAAATGATGGTCAGTGATGAGATATGCATCATATTAAATACTAGTGTAATTAGTATTATAATCATGGTTGGTAGGAACTAACTCTTTTGTTCTTGGTGAGCTTGTCTCAAATCTCAGGTAGATCCTCCTTGGTGAAGACTAATCCGACGTTATCTACGATGTGTGGGAGTATCTTCTCAACGGCGGGATTCTTGTCGACGAGAGAACGGATCGCCTTCCGAATCAGTGTGTTCTTTCCCAGAAGGATCACTGCTTCATCTCCAATTTACACCATTTATTGTATTTTAATGACGAGTTGCAGTCCAGGGTACCAATTGTGAGCTACGTGTTCCATCCCATTCTCTTGTTCTTCCCTGAGTCATAACATGCAAATGACAACTGACCCCTCATTTGGTGGCGGATCATCTGAAGTTGCTTCAATCCCACGTTGTCGACATTGACGATGGCGCACTTGGGGAAGTGATCGAAGAGATCGGCGACCTTGGCGAAGTAAGCAGCCTTCCAAGCAGACTTGTCTTCTCTAACCATCTTTGTGGGATAAAGAGAGCCCGAGGAGGGTTTAAAGACACTGCAATGAAGGAATGGGGGATTATGTAGATATTGTAAAAGTAAGGGATTGATGAGATCGACCAATTAGCACGAGATGGAATGAGTTACGATGGAGGGACTTGAAAAATGAAATGAATTGTTGTTTGAGTTATGCATAGAATAGAGTGAATAAATGAGATGGGAATGGAGGAGGGGATAGGAGTATAGTCGAAGGACCAAGATGAGAGCGACCTCTCCATAGGGAGACTCCTTGAATGAATGAACAATGGCATTCGGGATTCTCCCCTGTTCTAGTGGGCGGGGCTAACTATGCCCTCTGGTCCTCAATCTCTCTGAGTGTGGGCGAGATAGCATGCAACTTGAAGAGAACCCAGACGAGGAGAGGGATATATCCCAAGATTGTGCAATGTTTCAAGACATATTGTCCCCTCCGGCAATATTGTCCCCTCCGGCTTTCCCTAACGGATGAATACGGTAGTTCAAGACAGCTAGATTGTGCAACATTTTAATTGATGGAGCTCTCTTTTTGTACAATATTATTGAGCAATAAACGTGTGGAAGAATAGAAAAATTTAAATCTGAAGGATTCATTAATCTCTCGATAAGGAGGCCATTCCCTTGTCCAGGGGAAAGTCACCAAGAGTCAAACCGCATATTGAAACATGACAGTGATAATCAGGGCATGTAGGCCACGAATCAGAGTACACTCCATCCACAAATTATCCATAGATCGATATCACGAGTTCGTTCCCTCTTCCTTCCGTTCTCTCTTCCATTTGTGGTCTATTCATAGATGACCCGTTCCCATTCATTGCTTCTCGGAAAATGTGACGAGGGAAGTCAAAAATCACTATTGATTCGACCGAATTTACAGTACCAAAGTTCCCCCCCCCCCCTAATGAAAGGGGCGCGGAAAATCGGGCAGGATCACCCCGACGTCATGTCACCCGACTTTGATATGGATTTTACTCCCTTCAAAATGTATATTTTTCCGCTATTTTTGACTGTAAGCTTATCTCGTTAGGTATCATCTACCAAAATACTACTCAAACTTTATTTATCATTGTTTTGCCTCTGTTCTCATCGTGTGATTGGTTGAATTGGAGGGAATGGTCGCATCATCGATGCCCATCTGCTCCGATTTCGTCTCGAATGCTCTGACGAATGAAGTGGCTTCCCTGCAGTGAGGACACGCCAGTCGACCTTTCTCCTGCAATCAAACACATTTATTCATTTACTTACAATCCATAATGCACTTCTATTGCAACGAGAGGCTTGTATATGGTATATATCCGTGACCAAAAACGGTATAATTGAGAGAAAGAATCGTTATGATTGATGACAAGAAACTATGAAAGCTGCTAAAAATGGATTTTAGTATTTAGAGGTTACATAACCGAATAGACTCGCTCACCTCCAATGCCAGTACACATGCCATGCACATAAAATGTCCGCAGTTAGTGAGCACAGCACGATCCCTTGGATTGGGAGAAAAACAACGGAGACACTCGCGAGAGTAGACATCGTTGATACTGGAAATGGGGAATAGGCTATTATTGATTGATTTCACTAAAATCCTTTTTCTATGAAGTATTCCTTTTACAGAAGGAGGTCAACTTTATTCCATCAGCGGAATCAGTCCTCACCTCATTTGCTCCTTTTCTCGCAACTTCTCGATTTTCGCCTTCTTTTCCATGTCGCTTCCTTGTATCGCTTTATGGAAATTGATTGCGGCGTTAGTGACGACTTCTCGGAGTGCTTCACGATCGTCGATACCATATCCTGATCAACATCTTCCATTGAGAGCGAATCGATAGTTACTAGTGCTTGAGGGTCTGCAAGACCTACCGGAGCCTCCAAGAGATTACTTCTTAGCTCTGATCTCTTGCATGGAAAAATGGCATCGGACTTCACATGGTACGACGGGGGGGTAGAATACTATGATTAGGATGATCTCTAATCCACCGCCCCCAAAAATATATCGAAATGAACAGACCGAGTACGATGATCGAGTTATAGTTGTCTTCCTCTCGTGGGTTTTCGGGGATGGAATGATGATATGAGTGGATGGAAACCAACTGAATCCTCTCCCTCTGCGTCTGAAGTTCTCCTTCGACGACGACGGGATCGAAGATGAGGGTGGGCATCACTCTGATGGAGGGGAATGAATGCGGAAATGGAGTCAAAGAGAGGGAGACTGGATGGGCACTTCCGATGGAAGTCTATCAGTGGATGTGGTCTAGGGTCGAGTATTGCCAGGGGGTAGAGAGGTAAGAGATTAATTTCAACAAACAATCAGAATCTACAAGATTAAAGCCTTTCACCAAATGGGATAACATGAGTCACACTGTTGATGCTGAGTGGAAGAAGTTGCGGCAGACAAGTAACTGATGCGATTCTTTCAAATTCTAACGCGGGAATATCGTGGATCCTCTGTTGTTCGATTTGTACATACTTCCATTCCATGTTGCTATTTGTTTAACCGCGTGTTTCATTATTGCACATCCGCAGATCACTTATATTTCTCAGAGTAGCCACTAGGTTCCTTCCCTTTCTCTCGAAATGTTGCTCAGTCCTCTTTCTCGATTCCCTCAATTTCCCATGCAACTCTACTCACATCCCGTGACGCATCTCTCCAGCCCGATGGATTAGAGAACATAGAAAATAGAGATAGTTCTACCTCTTTGTTTTCTCAATCGTGCGATGAAAAGGAGATGAAGACTAACGATGCAACGGGCGGAGTAAAGCACTAAAAATTTGTCTCTCATCGGTAAGAAAAGGCGAGAAATTATGAGGAAGGGAGAGCTCCTTCCGCGTATTTATTCTAGCAAAACCATTCGAGTTTCAATATTTTTATCTTTCATTATTAATAATTACAATCAGTGTGTTATTGTTGTCCACCATCACTGTTCACTCAGCACATGTTTCTGATCTGGTCATGGTGGCTCCTCCTCGTTGAAATCGGCCCCGCAGAGTCAAAACTCCGCGTCCTCTACAATATCTTAAGCTTTCGCATGATAAATTGTATGCAACCCTCGTTGGCCGTTTGATTGATCTGATTGACCACATCCGATTGAGTCTGGGAGCAGGAAAATATAGAGTTCTGTTCGAATAGCCGTGTGTCTATCATAACTCCCATCTTTTTAATAATATTTGCTAAGAATGCAAAATTTTTAGTAGCAATGGTAGAGGAAATTTCACCCCTAATAGTACACTCAATGCTGTTCGATCAAGAATAATGTGCCTTCTTTGACTGAGGATTCCACAGGCATAAACAACATTCGAGATGAAGCGATAAAAAATTACCTTTTCTTTAAAAAAATATTCTTGAATTGGACTTTTCTGAATGTAGGTGAACGCTCCCTTCGATATGTTTGCATATGCACCAATCGCGATGAGTTGATTTATACAACTGAAGGAAAATCATCCCGAATGAGTTTTAAACAAAAAATACAAGAAAGCGAAAAAAGAGAGGGGTCGGAGGGGGGTGAGAAATTCCGAGCGGTTAGGAGGGGAAAAGACGGGCTGTGAAAGAGTGTCTCTACTCTCCCCTCATTACGACTTCCTCTCTCATTCTGAATCTCACGAGAATCTAAGATAAATTCTCACACGGAGAAAATGAGTGGAGAGATTATGTGTCCGTGAATGATTTTATGCTCGGAATGATCAGTCTCATCAACGTTTGTGCCAATCTGTTTCCTTTTCCATTCCAACCAAATCATCGGCGCCTATCACATCCTGACCACTTCTTTCCAGTATTCAGCCAACAGTATTCTGCTTTGAGTCAACTATCAATAGGAATCTTAGTTTCAGAGGTTTCCAGGCATAGTACGGGTTTTAAGGAGTTAGGGAGGAGGAGGTTGAGAAGGGGCGTCAGCGATGGTGTAATGAACAGGAAATTATGGTTATCTTTTTTTCAGTTTGGCCATATTGCAACTTAGGGAGGAAAGGCAAGGGGGAGGAGAGGTCAACACAGGCGATGTTGAAGCGGGAGGGACGTGAACCCCTGGCTATGACTTCACTTTTCAATAATCTAGTTCATCCACTGTAGTATCTCCTTTCCTGATTCGAAACCTCTCTGCTTTTTATCCTTGGATCCATTTGTAAATCAACAATTTGGAAAATTCCCTTGACCTTTTTAGTGTACGATTTATGAAATCTATGGCCGATTTGAATGTTCCCTCGCATTCTCCCTGTGTCCGTTGGCAGGGGAAAGCGAGAGAGAAGGAAGAAGGGGGAGGGTGTGGGAAGGGAAGGAAAGAGGGAGAGAGCCGTTGCCTGAGTATCTGCGCATTCCACACTCAAACTCGCACCCCAAAAAGCGCTGGTTCATAGTTCACATCACGTTCTTCATAGTTTATCTTCGTTCAAACGTCACAGGGAGGTTTTTTACATAAATATATTTTGTCTTTCCCCATTGACTGATGCTCATGATCGATAAAAGGAATAGAAATTGCGTGAATGAGTAGTAGCGACGAAAAATATCCCTAACTGATGTCTCTTATCAAACTGTTGTATATTTAAAACTTGTTCAATACCTAAATTGTAAGTGTTTGTGATTATTCAACTAGGATTTGTTACAACAGAACAGGTTTATCACTCTTGGCGAGTCGACCTTGGCTGTTTTCGCCTCTCGATTGAAACTTACGCGGTTCTACCCTATCAAATACTTCCATTTCAGGTACATCGATGCATCTCAAACGGAGGTATATATACTCTCTCCATCGTCAATATAACTCAGTCACGATCTTCCGTCTCAATGATGAGCAGCCATAGATGTCGCCCTTCTACACCACTTTCTGGTATATCATCGATCTTCCCTTGCGCAGTAAGACGGTATGCTTTTCTAGTGATCATATCACGGGTTTCATTATCAGAGGCAATGCGGATATCATTCGCGGGTATCCACCCCCATCGTTTTCCTAGTTTTATCAGCTGAGAGGGCCTGCAGGATGTTTCCCAGTCTCCTTTCCTCCATGCATAGTAAAATTATAGGAAGCCTTCTCCTCAGAATCTCTGACTTGATGCGAACCTGTCATAGTTGTACATATCTACAACGTAAAGTCGATGACAGTGCATTCTTATCCATTCGCAGTCTCATTTTCCGTCCGCTCGCTTTCGTAGTCATGGTTGGCATCCTTCTCGGATACTATGACACTCAAGCGAGTGAATGGAATCGTGGCTCCTCCTCCCCCCCCCCCCCACCCCCACTCTTTCATGTCCTCCATCTTAATTGAACAGATTAAAGTCAGTAACAAATATAAATGATGAAACCTGCCGAATCACTCTCACAAGTTAGGCGAGATAATAGAGGAATTCAGTTGTGTGCCGGAGTGAATGGCTGGTATCAAGTGAAGAGCAGTGAGAGAAAGGGAAGGGATCATAGGCTATGATTCATATCAGTATAAACAACGTATCCATGGAACCACTGCTCTGGTATCAGACAAATCACTCGACTGTTGTATGCACTCAAAATGGCTCATTTTACTTTATTTACTGAGATAAAACAATAATTATGTGGAAGTGCGAGCTAAATCTTCTACTAAATCCTCGCTTCCGACTGCATTACTTGGTGATCCTCACTGAAGTCTGAGGCTGCATTAAAATATTTTGATTATTGCCCTTCTCACAATATTCGTAGATATGTTTTACAATAGTAAGTAATAACCAACTCACGAGGGACTCAGAAGAAGTTCTCTCTTTGGAGCCAGAGCCGGAGCCGGTCTTCGTCGTAGTCTTCTTCTTGGGGATCGGCGCCTTCTTCGGTGTCTCCTTCTTTGGTGTCTCCTTCTTGGGTGTCACTCTGCGGCTCGAGGTGCTGCTGGTAGGGGAGGGACGGGGTCCCACTCGCACCTAAACATAACCCATAACAGGTAGGTCATCATGTCTTTCTAATCGATAGTAGGTCACTCACCTCATCGGGGCTCTTCGTCATACTGCGAGAGGGAGTGTGCACCGGCATGCGGGAGAGACGCTGCAAAATCAATATTAACAAACTCAAAGTGGGGTTGTGGTACAATACTCCTACCGTATCTCACCTTCTGCATCGCCCGTTCCTTCTCCTCCTCGGATATTCCTCCAAAGATGTTCTTCTCGAGTGGCGAGTCGGCGGTTCCATTCCTGAATCAGGGATGGTAGGTGTCTTCACGTCACATTCAATGTCCTCAGGGGTAGGTCACTGTCTCACTTGCTTGTGTTCCCCTCCAAATCGACACTCTTCTTCTTTCTTCTAAGGACGTTCTTGATGGCAGACTTCTTCTCTTTCTTCTCTCCATTCGATGCCACCTGAGAGGGGGAATTAGAGGAGAGAGACGCTTCCCTAAACTCTCACCTTCTCACTTTGAGAGAGCGAAGGAGCTGGCTTCGTCTCTGCAATTATTGTTTTGAAGCTCACGCCACTAAATACTCTCCATTCCTTGAACAATCTTTGGTGATTGTCTAAGAACTAAATTTGAAGCAGAATGTCAAGAAGAGCCCAGTTATCAATCCCTTGTCCTCTCATAACAGAGAGCAGTGACTGACTGGCCCAATTGGCAGGTGGTGGAGTGAGTCCACTCTCGAGAGAAGCTGCCTCTCCACTTGCACGACGATTCTCAAATAGTGATCATTGATCTTTCGATCGAAATACATCTAGTCAGAAATATTTAAAAAAATCAGATACGAGACAGAACCAATGCATGGCTAAAATTGGTCGTTGATCTCTCGAATACCCCACAAAATATAATTCTTCTAGTTAAAATAATGACAACTGTGTGCTTGCCCCCCACATGCAACATTTCCCTAGAGTTGACCTTTGATCTTTGAGATGGTTTTCCAAAAATTAGAGGAATGATACTATGCGAACTCTACATTTTGAAGGGGGTTGATCCCAACAGATCTACTGTCTCCCTTCTTAAATATATTGATTTGATCTTTGATCGTTGGTCTTCTCACCTTTCCACAGCAGCAGAAGTCAACACGAATATCGCGGAAGAAGAAAGCGACGATGACGTTGGACAACTGAATTATATCGATTAATACAGTACTCTTATCTACTATATCCTTCTACGACAAGTACTTTCTACCGTAATATATCCTCAGAACCCATATCCTACTCTCACCTGTAGCATAGTGAGCAGGAGGAGCAGTGCCGATTTGCCATCGAATCCCGACTGAAGAGTGATCTTTGATCTCTGCTCTTCCACTCGTCGCTCACCCCCGCGAAAAGGACGATCGTCCAGAGGAATTCGGTCGCGAATGCGGCCATTTGAACGAGAGCGAAGACGAAGAGATACTCTGGAAGGGATGGGTTACGGTAGGGATACTGTAGCACTATAAATATGTATTAACTTCTTTAATCAAATGTCACAATAAAGTGAGTATCTCATGCTCCCTCTAAATTATTTAGCATAGTATCGATAAACGACTTACTCGGTTCATTCCACATAATGTAGAGGTATCCAGGCACGGCCATTGCAGTCTGTAATTAGAAAGTCGTTGAGTATTCTCATTCACTCGTTTCCGCTGTCTGACGAGTCCACTACGATTACGAGAACCAATCTAATGGGCCATGTCTAATAGGGTAATAAAATATTTTCGTTCTTATTTTAACCATCTCTTCTACCGTACCCCTAGCGTATCCTAGCCCGATTTTTCAGTCTTTTTCAAGGATAAATCTGTCCACAATGACTTCCTCAGCCGGATAGTATCCATTCCTCTCTATCTCTATTGCATTCCTTCTATTTCTGCACCGTACTATACCCTACTACAATACACCTGCCGTACCCTTCTCCCAACTAACATCATTATACATTAATAACCAATTACATCTCCTACCACCCGTCACCACATTTACATCTATTGTAATTTCAGATCTCGATCATATCCTACCATTCCCCAAATTCTCTCGTATACATATCGCAATTAAATTAGCTTATTTCGACAAAAATATCACCCCCCTTCCTTACCATATCTCTGTCATTAAAACATTCTTCGCCCTGTTGCCTTCTCTGACATCACCACTGCTACTGGATTCATCCGTCCTTCCTGTCATACGTGGCGCGGTCCCTTCTTACCGAACTATCTCCTTTTCGAGCATCTACAGGACCCCATCCCTATTACCGCACCCCTACTCCCCTACCGTACCCCTACCGTACCTCTATTGCCCCTACCGTATCCCTACCGTATCCCTACCGTCCCATACCGTGCCCCTACCGAACCCATACCGTACCTGTAGTCCAGCCATGAGGAGGAGACTGAGTGTCTGTGCTCCCACGGAGAATCCGATGAGAGCGAAGAGAGTGAGGAGGAAGGAGATGTAGAAGGAGGCATAGATGAGAACGGAGAGAAGAGGAGGAGACGACTTGATCACCCTGAATCAGGGAGAGATACGGTAGGAATACGGTAGTCAGTTAGTGATGGATTTAGGATACGTCTAGAATGTTCTGATAATGGAAAGGCCGGCAAAGGGAGTGGAGGTAGGTCAGTGACTCACCCGAAACAGTTGGTGAATTTCTCCTTGATTTGGCTGTGACCGCTCGTCATTGTGGGGGGACGAGTGAGTGAATGAGTGAGAGGAGGGCGAAGAGGGAGAGGGGGTGGATTAGCATGTCGAGACGTGATTTCTACGATCTCGACCCATTCAATTTGAATGCGATCTTTTCGTAAGCAATTTCTTTGTTAACTTTCACTGTAAAATAGGGATATCCCACTACACAGCAAGACTTCACAGCATGTCCCATTACAAGAAGTATTAGTCATCAATTGATGTCACCAACAAGCCCGCTTACGTCGTTCGTTTTCAGCTCAAAATTGGCACATTCGCTAATCTACGACCTCGTTTTGATCTAGAACGAAGAGAAATGAGATACCAATATTCGCAGATTCTCGTTCTATCTGAAATTGGCTTGAGTCATTATCCGATTCCATCCCAATATCTCCGTTCCTCCCAAAGTCCTCATTGTGTTATTCCGTGCTGTTACATCACTCCGCCCTCTCTTCCTTCCCTCATTGGCCCTATCACCCCTCCCCCCATCTTCTCGCTCCATTCCCCATTCACACGACTTCTCCTCATCATTCGCGTGGGTGATTCCCCCGAATCATCAGCTTGACCTGCTCTCCTTCTTCTCCTCAATCCGGGTCCATCAATGTTTCAGCAGCGCCATCCCTTTCCATTCCACACCTTCTTTCTCGGAGGGAGGGAAGGGGGCGGAGTCTGGAGCCGCAACCCTCCTCATCTTCCCTTCTCCCTCTCTCACTTGCCCTCAGGGGATCAATCTCGTGATTCCACCTGATGAACGGCTGTTCATCTCTAGTATTTCAATTATGCCTGTATCCCCTTCTCTTTCCCAGGAATACACTGCTATTTCTCACGATCACCTGTCACTTCTCGTGTTTTCCCATTTTCGAAGGCAGATTTGATTATAAGCTCCCATTGTTTTCCCGGTAGTCTGCCATCCGCTAACAGATGAGCGTATCTTTCCACGACTACAATTATCTTACCCCTCTCTAATTTTCTCTGTTGTCTTCTGTACTAAATGGTACAGTCTCCCCTTCCTCCTTCATATTCCTCCACCTCTCCTCCTCTCCTCCCCTCCTCCTCTCCTCCATCGTACTCCAGAATGTCGTCATCGTTGACCACTGCGCATCCCAAATTGTTCATTTCCGACTGGCGCCGCTTCTTCTTTTCTTCCACTTTCTCCTCCCTCCTCTTTCCTCATTTGACATACCATAATAACATTCCAGACAGATGTATTCATCATTTATTTATCTCTCCTCCCTCACCTGGAGCGATACAGCTTCTACAGTCTGCATTACTTCACGCCTTTCTATAATCTTCTTACCCTTTTCTATTATTCTATTATTCCCTTTCATTCTCCCTGCTCATTGTCTGATCTTTCTCATTCAATTATCTCGTTGTTCTCAGTTCCTGATTTGCGCCAAGAACCTCGGCAATTTCCTGTCCATCCAGCAGCTCATTTCCCGATTCGATTGCAGACCTCCCCTGTTCTTCCCCCTCACTCTCCCCCCTACTGATGTCTCTCTGGTGGACGATATTCTGGCTGGCGTACCTCGTTACCGTCACGCAACAACGGCATCTCTGTGAGTAGAATTAGACACCGCAAGCTCCGCCCACTCGGCTCGGACACTTTACCCCGCAAAAGCGAGACAAGAGGAGCACAGTCTTCATTCGCAACCAAATCACTCGATCAAAAAAGAATTTTGAAGCTCTTTTCATCCTCTTTCGAATGAGCCTCCGTGACCCTGGAAAATCCATCTCTAAGAGGTCAGCATACAAGTTTTATAGAGCGACTTGACTTAGAAAACTATAAAACTCGTATGCTGACATACTCAGAAAAGGAATTTCCAGGGTCACGGAGGCTCATTCGAAAGAGGATGAAAAGAGCTTCCGAATTCAATTTTGAACGAGTGATTTGGTTGGGAATGAAGATTGTGTTTCTTCGAATTCGAAGCGCGCCTGGCTCGCGACTCTCACCGCTTCCTCCCCTCCCTCTCCCTCCCCTCCCTCCACCCGTCTCCCACCCGGCGTGAGTAGAGATCGCCCCGCCTACGTGAAAGTTCGCTTTCTTCCTCTGTAGGGTTCGGCGAAGCCCTACCCGATCGTTTCGAGAATTGAAACGGTAAAGGAGAAATAGGCTCCGCCCTCTTTCTCTCGTCTCGCTTTTTGGGCCTTTCACGTTATGATTAATTCACCCACATTTTGGGTCATAACTTGGCTCAAACATTAGATATCAACCTAATTCAAAATGCATGGTCCTATTTAGCCCCATACGAACACATTAACAACACAATTAGACCTGTGTGACGATTTCGGGTAACCACCTTGTGGTCCCTAAGTAGAATAGCACTACTACCATTTCACACCCCCTCCCTCCCCCCTCCCCCTCTCTGACTCCACTCTAGTTCCTCTTACAGACGATAGTGCGCAAGGAATGAGGAGAGAGACTCTCACGAGAGTCAGAGAGAGGAAGAAGAGATATTAATAGATGAAAAGTGGGGTACAAAAGTGGCAAAAACAAGGCGCGATGCAATTGAGCCTCAGTGCAAACTTTAGCGTAGATCATCAAGAGCCAGAGAACAGCTGTATTGATGCGCCGCTCGGCTCCTCCTCACAGGGATTATTCCTGTCTTTATTTCGTCACTTGTCATAAGCTCGTATTATTGGGAAAAACCGAGCGGGGTAAATCAGAGGGAGGACTAAGGATAACGAAATGATGGCGTCTGTCTGGGGGGAAGACACTGCAAATGGGAAAGAGTAGACTGTGGGAGAAACAATCTCCTCTCCCTTCAGACACTTCCCTCGACTTCCCCAGCGACTCCGAAGTATTGCAGAGGTTCTACAGAGCACGGAGATCAGACGATGACGAAGAAGATGACGAAGGGTGAGGTTTGGTCTTTGACCTGTTGTATGCATCGTCTTGAGATTCAAAGATTGCATCTCATTAGGGCGGGCGGGATCATCAGTATCGGAACAGCATGGTCCGTATTTCGTGTATCACAAGGGAATTAGGTCCTCTCGTGGCCTCATCCGTCCAAGTTGGGTTAGAATAGGATGCTGGGTGACGCCTCTTCTACACGTGTCACGAATAGGGGGAGGAAGGCCCGGAATAGCGAGGGAAGGGGGAAGGACCGCTAAAAAAAGTAGTTGTTGTGGGTTCGAGCGGATTCGCGTAAGACAACTCTCGGTCGCGCATTTCGAATGTCTGTGACGTGATTGCGACAACTCCCTCTCTCTCTCTCCCTCCCCTCCATGTGGGGTATTCTCGAATGCCTCGTTCGATGCATTGCAGCCGAATCAGCTACACAATGGGATCTCGTAGCGTGATTGCCTTCAATGGGTCTCTCTGAGTGTGTACAGTCTCTTGACTTCTTCCTTCTCAAAACACGAACGATTCACTCAAAGATCCGCCAAGCGGAAATTCGTCACATGAGCAATTTCGCATAGTCACAATGCAATTAGACTTACACTCCCACGTTTCTCTGTTTTCGTGCCTTCCACGAGAAGTCTAATCGCATTCTTTCGAATAGGATCGTCATTTCGAAAGTAGTATAGCAAAAGTCGTCCCACTCCCCCTGAAAGCACCAATTGGAGAAAAAGCGAAGGAGGAGATACTAGAGTCTTCATGTGTTCCCTTAAATCGTTTCCGAACTAAGCACAACTCACTTTCTCTTTCGTATAATAACACGTTTTGATGTCAGTGCTCCTGTCCCAGTCCTCTCGTTTCGGAGTCGGATTTCCCTGATGAGGAAAAGCATCGTTCTAGTTTTCATCTCCTACGCACTCTTGCGTATTCTGGGAAGAGCAAATGCCGTGTCTACCACGCTAATTCGCACTAAAATCGGGCCGATTCAATCTGGAATCTCCTTGATATTGGTAGAGGAGAGAGGGTGCGGGGGAAAGAGATTCCTCCAGAGATTGCACTCCCTCGCAGTGGGAACGTGCGGATATAGGCGAAGGAAGGGGAGACATGCAAATCGGGCTACAGAAGTCCGGAAACGGATGTCTGATGTGGGCAAATCGGAGATAATGCAAAACGGTTTTCATATAAATAAGTGACTATTTTGCAGAGTCGACAAACCGCGGCCGTTGCGCTTCGGATGACATCACTCGCCCATAATCTCTGATCTTTGATCTTTGATCTCTCCTCACGGGTCTCGCATACACGGCTAACCACTCTTCGCGCAACTCTCAATTCCTCGTACAATATCTTCTCTTTTTGGCTGCCCTCTGTGTTCCCTCCTCTCCCCTCTCGTCGATCAGAGAAAGCGAGAGAGCAGGCGATGGGGAGAGAGCGCAGACACGGCTCGCCTCTCTGTCTGTATAGTGAGATGAAGCAATTCGTAGAGTTATGATTATAAATAAATACGTCCTTTCCACCATCGGTTGCATTTAGTTCACGCCCACCCACATCCACTTCCTTCCTCCTTCCTCATTGTCTCTCTCCAGCTGCAATTCCCTTCTCCTTTCATCATTTCCCACCACTTGCAAGACATTTTCGAAGTTGGGAAATGACGATAATTGCCCGTCGAAAACAAAGAAATGGAGTCAAATAATTGAACAACTCGTGAGTTTGAGGGACCCAGAATAGCCGATGCTTTCACTAATTACGAATTGCACCTAGAGAATGACAGGGACGAGGGAACAACGAAATTGAGAGGGCAAAAGTCAGGCAACTTTTTGAGCTGCATGTACTGCTTTGGGACTAATTGTCTCGAAGGAATCAGAGCGGGATGACGAGTAGCCATGCATTCTTGATCTACTTTGACGGCACTTTTTCGATCTCCCGTCACCGAGCGAACGAGATGAAGATTAGAACAGAGAAGAAGGAGAAGTAACTTTCTGATCAATGATAGAGCGAAGAGACAGAGAAACGAGCTGAGTGTGTTATGAGCCATTCCTGGAACACGAACCGAGGTCGCACTCCCAGTCCCCGTACTCCCTCGTTGCTCTTTGACGAATGACGAGATTCTCGAGTCGATCTAATCAACTCGCAACTTCAGACTTCTCCACGATCGAATCATTCGAGAACTCTTTATCTATACAACACAGGGAATCGAGACTACGGTAATGAGTCATTCCTCGATCAGTGGTGCTCCTCGCTACCGTACTTGTCTCCGTAGTAACCTCCCTCCTTCTCGTGCTTGTGCTCGTCTCCTCCGTAGTATCCATGGGCAGCATCGTGCTTCGAGTCGTCGTACTTCGATCCTGCACGGCTTTTCTGCCTAGGCGCCAATTCAAGTCTTTCAAATCCTACCGTATCCATCATGGTGGTCCTTGTGGTCATGATGAGCAGCTGCGTCCTCGTGGTGCTCTGCTCCCTCTCCCTCGTATCCCTGTATCAGGGAGGTATTGGTAACCAGTCAGGAGGTGGTGGTGCTACCGTATACCTTCTTGTATCCGTCGCCTCCTCCGCCAGCCTCGTTGTGCTTCTTGTGCTCCGAGCTGTCATAGCCTAAAATGGATACGGTAGCTGGATTACTGTAGCCTCAGTAAGTCCCTCTAGGACCACGTGACGTGAAATACATAGTATTTGGAAAGATCATCGTCCGGAATTTCTCTGGGAATTGTGAGGGAGCGAGAGAGGGAGAAAAGGCTTCTCTCACACTGATTTCCTATGCAAGAACACGCGATTGCTAATGTCAACAGAACGAATTCGATAGACTGCAGGTTGTGGCCAATTCCTCTCAGGGACTGCTAACTTCAAAACAATACCATAACCATGGTGTGCTACCGTACCCTCGGATCCGTAGTATCCCTTGGAGTACTTGCCGGCGGGGCCCGATCCGCTCACGTAGTACGAGTATTTCTTGCCTCCCTCGGCGTCTGCAATTTCCCTTTCGTCGTCTACCGTATCTACACGCTGCACACCATTCACCACTTACCGTGTCCATCCTTGTGTCCCTCGTCGTACTTCTGGTCGTGATGTCCGTACTTGCCACCGGAGCCGTAGTATGCAGAGCCGTCCTTTAGAATAAATTGAGTTTCCCCCTTCCTATCGTTAAAGATATTCGAAGGGTACCTTGTGTCCGTGGGCTCTATGGGCAGATCCATACTTGTCGTGGTGACCGTGACCTTGACCGTAGTGAGCTGAGGGAGGAAGATCAAAGATCAAATGTACACCTTGTAATAGCATTGGATATCGAAGGAGTAGGGGATGGAGAAATGGTGTAGAAGAAAAAACTAATCCAAAGGCTTAAATTCGATGGGAAGATTAGAGATCAAAGATGATTCTTACCGACTCCATGGGCTTGTTCGTATCCTCCATCGTGAGCACCGTACTTACCCGACTCATGACCCTGAGAAGGAATAGGGATGAGAAATACTGAATGATCCGATAGTGCACTGTAATCACACTTACATGATCTCCTTGATGGTGGCCGTGTTCACTACCGTAGTACGGAGGAACGTAGTGGGCTGCAATTATCAATTATTCCTTGTACAGCTTTCAGGGCAATTAAAGCAGTACCAAAAGACGATATGTACTACACAATCAATTTTCCACCGTATATCCGACACCGAGACGAGGAAGAGAGACAGTACACTATCGTGATCGTAAACAGATATTGTGCTACCGTACCCAGCCCTACTGCTGCCACTGTAGCCAGGACAAGGAGGGCTGAACTGCTGGTGGTAGACATGAGTAGATCAGTTGACTGATGCTTACTGGAGCACCGGCGCGTGCTTTTATACGCTCGACTACACGCTTTTTTACTGTGCCGCAGATTCGCAAGAAAAGTACGAGATAGTGGGTAGATCAAGGAGAGAGTAAGCAAGACTGTGAGAGAAAGCAAGAAAGACAAAGATGAGAGAAGTAAGAATGTGCTTCTATTGAGAAACGGCGCGGGGTTCACAAAAAGGTCCCTCGGGCGTGTCGTTCTCCCTCACTCGCTTTCTATTCAAATTCAACTCCGATCAGAAACAAGTTGAATCCTATAGCTTTGCTCCTTCAACACAATTCACTCATTTCATTCATTTATCGTACCCGTATCGGCATTAACAATCATACTATACAACAACTATCTAGATTCTACAATGCAATCGGAAACTGATAACTTTCTATTGAAACTTGACTCAGTCAGACTACGGTAGTCTCTCTAGACACTCTTTCCTTCCTTGTTCGCAAGGAATTCATCCAGTCGACTCCGGTACTTCAGCGCATCCTCGACAGTCGCGTACTGATCCGCCTCCGCTGAATGGTCAATCTTCAACTTCTTCCGAAATGGTCAATTGCCTGCTCTTTTTCGGATTCACATCAACATTGTATAGTACCTAGTCCCTAGACCGAACATATAATTGTTATTCGTTCTGGCATAAATCCATTCGCTCTTATGCCAAACATAGAAGTGGAACTATCATTATCAGCATAAATCACACTCTATTCAGTCCCCGCCCACTCACCAATCTTGTCCTTCATCATGGGCGAAGTGTACTTGGAGAGCACCTCAACACAGATAATTATTATTCATTACATTCAAATTTTTTTGTTATCCTTCCTACTTTTCCTACGTAACATTGCTCGTTTTACACTTTAAAACACATCGTCTACCGTAATCCTCCGCCTACCGTACCTTGTTATTGAAGAGAGCGTACGTGAGGCCGACGTTGATGCCGTCGACTGCGCCCTTGAGAAGAAATCGATAATTGACAGCACTACACTTCATTACCGTACCTGGAACCGCTTCCAGTACCACCCGATCAGACCACCTACGACCGAGCAGCGATCCTGAGAATTCAACTGTTATATTGAAAGACCGCCAGAATATCGATAAAATGTGTATACTACAGACTAGATGAACAGTATGTATACAAAATATGGATTTCCACGTCTTTCTGATAAAAGGAGGTCGCATAATGTATATGGATTTTCAAACGAGACCAAGTACATTCCAAAAAAGAGAAAATTCCAAGAACATTATTTTTTTCACATTGGCTGAACGTTCAAGCAGAGATCTGGGCTGTGTGGGAATTTAGCGGCATAGCCTCAGAAATAACCCATTTCTCATGAGTACCGAAACGGCCAGGTCAAAACCGCGTTTCCAAAGTAGTCCGTTCAGCGAAATAATAGATGGGCAGCTTACAATGGTGAGTTCCTCCCGTTTTCTTCTGAGGGCGTAGCAGTAATTGGCCAGTTGGGACTGCGTGAGAGTTGTAGACCACAGCAGAGCGAGCGAGGGTCCCACCACGAAGGAGGCAAGCAAGATTCGACCCTGCAGATTATACGGTTTTGATATTGATATGCAGATGATATGATACGGTCATTATCAATTTTTCGTCCAACGAGGTCAAATCTACTGCAGTCAGTTTTCAATAGGAAATAGTCAATGAATGAGATCTTGAGCGCATTGTGAAAAAGAAGCAACTCAAAGCTAATTTGAATAGAAAGCAGGAAGAGGAGAACGACACGAACGAGGGGCCTTTTTGTGTACTCCGCATCATCATCTCTCAATAGAAACTCATTCTTACTTCACCCATCTCTGTTTCTCTCTCATTTTCTCACTCTCCTCAATCTGCGCACTCTCTCGTTCTTCATCTGCTCGCATTGAGGGAAGTCTGCGACACGCAGCGCGCAGAAGCATAAAAAAGCGCGCAGTCGAGCGTATAAAAGCACGCACAGGAACGCCAGAAAGCATCAGTCGACTGATCTACTCATGTCTACCACCAGCAGTTCAGCTCTCCTTGTACTGGCTACGGTGGCAGCAGCAGGGCTGGGTACGATAGCACACTTTCCGACTTTCTGACTACGGTCTCTCTTCCTTGTCTCGGAATCACAGGCCACTACCTCACCGTTTCGATATTATTGTAATTGCCCTGAGAGCCTAAGTGGTATATTGCAGCCCAGTACGTTCCTCCGTACGACGGTAATGAACATAGCCACCATCACGGAGATCATGTAAGTATGATTGCAGTGCCACTACCGTAGCATACAGTACTGCGCATACCGTATCCATTTCAGGGTCACGAGTCGGGTAAGTACGGTGCTCACGATGGAGGATACGAACAAGCCCATGGAGTTGGTGAGTATGATCTTTCTTATGGTCGAAAGTGAAAATAGAAACAGTGTTTTCTTCTTGATCTTTGATTTTTCCCTCTTAGCTCACTACGGTCAAGGTCATGGTCACCACGACAAGTATGGATCTGCCCATGGAGCCCACGGACACAAGGTACCCTTCGAATATCTTTCACGATAGGAAAGGGGAAGCTCAATTTATTCTAAAGGACGGCTCTGCATACTACGGATCCGGTGGAAAGTACGGACATCACGACCAGAAGTACGACGAGGGACACAAGGATGGACACGGTAAGTGGTGAATGGTGTGCAGCGTGTAGATACGGTAGACGACGAAAGGGAAATTGCAGACGCCGAGGGAGGCAAGAAATACTCGTACTACGTGAGCGGATCGGGCCCCGCCGGCAAGTACTCCAAGGGATACTACGGATCCGAGGGTACGGTAGCACACCATGGTTATGGTATTGTTTTGAAGTTAGCAGTCCCTGAGAGGAATTGGCCACAACCTGCAGTCTATCGAATTCGTTCTGTTGACATTAGCAATCGCGTGTTCTTGCATAGGAAATCAGTGTGAGAGAAGCCTTTTCTCCCTCTCTCGCTCCCTCACAATTCCCAGAGAAATTCCGGACGATGATCTTTCCAAATACTATGTATTTCATGTCACGTGGTCCTAGAGGTACTTCCAGATGCTACAGTAATCCAGCTACCGTATCCATTATAGGCTACGACAGCTCGGAGCACAAGAAGCACAACGAGGCTGGCGGAGGAGGCGACGGATACAAGAAGGTATACGGTAGCACCACCACCTCCTGACTGGTTGCCAATACCTCCCTGATACAGGGATACGAGGGAGAGGGAGCAGAGCACCACGAGGACGCAGCTGCTCATCATGACCACAAGGACCACCATGATGGATACGGTAGGATTTGAAAGACTTGAATTGGCGCCTAGTCAGAAAAGCCGTGCAGGATCGAAGTACGACGACTCGAAGCACGATGCTGCCCATGGATACTACGGAGGAGACGAGCACAAGCACGAGAAGGAGGGAGGTTACTACGGAGACAAGTACGGTAGCGAGGAGCGCCACTGATCGAGAAGTGACTCATTACCGTAGTCTCGATTCCCTGTGTTGTACAGATAAAGAGTTCTCGAGTGATTAGATCGTGGAGAAGTCTGAGGTTGCGAGTTGATTAGATCGAATCAAGAATCTCGTCATTTATCAAAGAGCAACGAGGGAGTACGGGGACTGGGAGTGCGACCTCGGTTCTTGTTCGAGGAAAAGAATAGTGAGTATCACACATGAACGAGATCCGCACTTCCAGTAAGGAGGTGAATTCCTCGAAGGATGCACCCCCCCCCCCCCCCCTGGTGGCCTCCACCCTTCGTAAATCACTCTTCTTAGCGCGGGGTCCCATTTTCAAAGGACAATCCAGATCTTATCCGTTGGAAGATGGCCAGATTCCTCCTCTCTCACCTGCACTTTCCTGCACGTGCTCCGTATGATCTTGTGCGAATTTGGCGTCGTCTCTTCTGCAAAGAGATTGTTTCACCTTAGGAATTTCTTAAAGTGGAATACTTGTTTAGCGCTTTTAGTATCCATTTTAGGGGCCCGGATCTAGAAATATTCCCCTCAAATATGTTTCTTCGTTCTAAATAGTTTGGAAGCTTGTCGGGCACTCAGAAGCCAGTGAACGCGTTTTCTAAACACATCAGTCATTTGATTTTCAGCAAAAATAAGAGTGGAAAATGCATAGCTCACCTGGCTTCAATCTCTTCGTAAGGTACCACCGGTAGATTGGATGCACGATTAGACCCCCTAAAGAAAGTCAGTTGCCATACATCCAAAAATCGATAAATTCACTAAAATTAGCGCACCCAGGACGGAGCCTGCCTCGATTGACTTGAAGGTGCCATAGATGGCGATCTCCTTGTAGGGAGCAGGCACATCTGCGAGCACCTGCACGAATCGACAATTCCTTTACAATTGTACCACCCGCTTCCCCTTTCATTGCTCATTCCTCCCCACCGTTGAGGGGTTGTGTGAACGAAAATCAGGGAGGAGTCCTAGAGATAAGTTTATCCAAGAGTTCACAAATCAAAGATTGGACAAGCAACGTTTCCCAGTCCAGTCGATAAGATACCGTACCTCGGCATTCAGTGCCTGCGGAGTAAACTGCGAGAAGTTGTGGAACCAGCCGTCGAGACCAAAGACCATCTAGAGTGATATCACTCCAACCAATAAGTTATGCATATTGCAGGTATTATTCAGTGTATGTGCCACACATTCGGGAACTTCTTTCTTCCAATTAGAAAAAGATTTATAAGCCGGATGGAAACATTCAAATGAGACCAAGAAGTACAAGTGTGTGAATGTAATAACGTGTGGGGGAGAATGAACAACAACAGTGTAACAACGGGCATCGATCGAGTGGTGGGATTACGGTGGATCGATTGGGCGAGGGAGGCTGCAGCTTATCGACCATCGTAGACCATGAGCTTTCTGCATCTCTTCTTGTAGAGGATACGGTATCCACACTCGCGGCATCTGATCGCATCCTTAGGCCGAATCTCATTCTCGTGATGGCACTCTTAAATGAGGAAGGAATAAGGATGGAGAAACAAACACGTTCTCCGAATCGTATAAAGTCGAGTATTGGCTTCTCGGCTATTATAATGGCATAGAAAAAAATATGAGTCATTCTCTCACCTCCACAGATGTAGATCATGCTGTTGGTCTTGATGACAGCCGAGGCACTGCCAGTCTGCAATCACATTCGGATTAGAAATACATTCTCCTACGTTAACAAAGGGGCTACATTTAGTAATGGATCAATAACTTACGATTCCTCCTGCTCCTCCTCCCCCTCCGGGCATCGGTGTCGCTCCTCCGTCCATTATTGATTCGCTAGAACATTTTACATTTAGACTTGAATCATCTTTCATCGCCTCATGATATATACGATAGGGAAAGTCAACCCATCTCGGAAGAAAGAACAGGAATTCTCAAGTTTGTAACAGAAACAGTCTTTACTCAACGCTAATTCAGTAACAAACAAGATACGCGATAACAACAGATAAACTGCGATAAACGAAACCCAAACAAACAAAACAGAGTGATGAATAACAAGTGTTTAACATGACGAGAGTGCGGGTGATAGCTGATAGATCAGCTCTCGTCGATGGCCTTCCTTATCTTGCTGCTCTCCCTCTGGCTGAGCATCCTGCACACTGCCTTCTTGTGCTTCTTGATATTCACCTCTCGCTGCGCATTGAAGGCGTCCTGCTTCTGCAATCAATGCCAATTAGCATTGAATAATATTAAAAACATGACGACGTTATCAACACATCGACTAATAGAGATCTATGAGGCCCTATGATTAGACTCAGTGATAGCGAGGTCCACTTTTCACTCGTAAAACAATGAATCATTCTCTGCGTGTAAATACTGAACCTTTCTGTACTCCTTCTGGCGTACATCCATCGCCTGGCGTTCCTTCTCCAGTCGCTCCCTGCAATTCACAATACATTTTAGATCATCTGTAGAAAAAACCGACACAATTTATCTGCTCATTTTGAATGCCTCAATCCCCTATGACTGGTCAATTTATATTATTGATACTTATGACGTTAATGAATTTTTAATTAACCTCATTACAGCATCCTCAAATAAGCAACTAAAGTATTTTGGGTACTCAATGACCATTTAACTCGTAATATCTTTTTTTTAGTATTTATGATCTACAAATTCCCCTTGTCCTCCCCTCTCCTCACTTGTTGAGTGTCTTTAGCATCTCCATCATCTTGAGTCTCTTTGCCTCTTCTGGTTCCAGAATGAGAGCAGTGTGTCGCTTCTCCAGTTTGCCACGTGCGTCCTGAAGGGACGAAGGGGGTAGCATGGAAATTTGTGAGAGCCCAAAATTGGATAGGGCTCAACTCACGCAAAATTACCACCTTTGTTCAACTTTTCTCTCCGCTCCTAACCCTATTTATAAACACTCTATTTCGTACCTTCTCCTCCTTCTCGTGCTTCGGTTTCATCGAGTAAGGCAGTGCCTCTTGCAGCTTCTTCGGGATCACGAGGGGCGCCGATTCCCACTCGCGACTCTTGATTTCCTGCGAGAACAGATGATAGTGTGATTCCCAAGAGTGGATATTCTCCCCTCACCTTGTAGAGCGAGTCCTGCTTTACGGGGGCAGTCAGTCCTCTCTCGTACCTCATTCTGCCCACTGTCTTCATGCCCACCCATCTACAAATTACGATATTACTTATCCCATCGATCCCCATCGCGAATCATGGAATCGTTTAGCAAATGACGATTGTCATTTGACTAATCACTGAGCTACAACTAAGACGACGCCATTGCCCCTCCCCTCTCCACTCACTTCTCGTCAGTCGGCATGAGTCTATCGATGACTGGCGTGTAGAATTTCTTCACGGGCACGACCACCCACGAACGGAGGAAGACGATGTCTGCAAGGGGATCATCTATATGTAAAAATATTTAAATTTTAAAAAAACAACAACACTGATAACGCTTCTTTCATTTTTCAATATAGGAAAAACACACTTCCAATAAATAAATAACTTCACCTGCCCTCTCTCCTTCTCCCCTACTCACCTCTCATGAGAACCTTATCTTCAAAAGTAGCTCTGAATGATCCTGGAGGAGTGGCGAGTGCCTTCTTAATCTGTCCTCTGATGCCCGATACAGTTCGAAGGGCCGCTCCTTCGAACTTGGCCACCTCCAGCTGCGAGTTGAACATTCCCTGCAATTGAGAGTGTTAATTGCTGATATGCCATGAACAACTATTCCTTTTCCCACTGGAGAATCACAGCAACATTGAATGACCGATAAGCATTTTACCTCTCAATATTTAAAAAAAACAATACCTTAATGAAGGCGCTCTTCTTGAAGACTTTGTCAGGCGTGCCAATGAGCTTCAGTTTCTTGACGACCTGCGAGAAAAAAATATTTTGTAAACAACCATAACCTTCAGATACAGTACCTGACTGGCCTTGTCGACGTTGAGGACGACGCCAGTGGCGGCGATGCGGAAGCCTTTCTAGAATGAGGATAGGTAAACATCGCCATAAATTGCACCCTTTTTTCTCCAGTTCCGATATTTTTTTCCATTGCATGTGCTCCTCTAATAACCGTCGTCCTCACCGTTCGTTCATCCACACTCTGCACTGCACAAAATCCCGTGTTCTGGGCGGCGATCGGCCCCCAGAGATGCCCGTGGCAGTGCATGTGCTGAGGAGTGTACTTGAGGAAGCGATGTCGCATGTTGTGGTCCTGAGAAGGGGAAAGGTTACGGTTCGATTTTTTCATTAGTGTAATTTGTCAGATACATAGCGATTTCCATTATGCATCATAACCTCGGAATTTCATTTCAACACTCAAAAAAGATTACATATTTTATTACGGACAAGATAAAACTGGGAGATTAATAAATGATCTCAAATGGAGACAATATCGATAGAGTGCGTACCTGGATGCTGTAGATGACCATGGTCTGGAATCTCCTCCATCCTACACTCATGATGAGGGGGTCGGATGACTTGAGAAGTCTCTCGTGCCAGCGATGCTTTTTGATACGCACCTGCAACACATTCCCATCATGGGGGTTTGTGAAGGGTGAAAAATTTCGGTATCATCTCTCCATACCTGCACCACTCCAATATTCTGCTCTCCCGCCAGTAACCCTCCCACGATATACGGAGCAGACGGATCGAAGTGAGTCACAAATTCACATGGAACTGAGTCGAATTCGATTCGCACGTATCTGAATTTATATTATTATTCTCATCTCACTAATCCAATTGCATGTTTTACGAATATTTTACTTTATTTGATTTTCGATTTCATTTATTTTCACATTTTCGTCCTCTTCTGTTCACCTTCCAGCTCTGAATCCCTCCAGTTGTTCTCTCTCCGACTCGTCCAGATTCTCGAACACGGACTTGTTCAGCTGAGCTTGCTTGTCCAACTCCTCCTGTAATCAAACAATTAAATGAAAAGCGAGAGAAAAATTCGTAAAACAATTTTAAAAAGCTACCCTATACCAGGACCCCATGGCAAGCTCACTTTGAGGTTGTTGTAGTGTTCGTTCGTCTCGTCGTACTCTGCATCGAATCTCTGCTTCAATTTGATCTTCTGTTCCTTTCTCTTCTCCGCCGCCTTCTCCTCGTCCTCCTCTGTAAAGAGAAGAGTCGTTCCACATTATCCCTAACTTTTCCAAATATAATCTGTTTTTTTCTCTTTTATCCGTAGATAATAGATGTACATACGTCGTTCTGCAACCTTAAACTATCCTTGACTGTAACTGACCTTTGACTGCTCCTCCCTTCTTCAACTTGCCGCCCTTTTCTCCCTTCCCTTCTCCATCCTCGTCATCATCCATATCACCTACACACAATTGAGTCATACTTTATATTTTGCAAGCGTTCTAATAAATCAGGCATTTCAATAAGGAAATCGTTGAAATTCTGTTGCACTGACCTCCTCCCTCCTCATCTCCCCAGTCGAGATCCATCATTCCGTCTCCGTCCATGTCATCGTCGTCATCATCCATGCCCAGATCATCTGGAATCAATCAATAATTACCAAGATATCATCAAGTACTCTAGCACCGCTCATTATATCGGTAAAATGTCATTGCACATGTTTGGCCGATGGATTCCAATTACTGATTCGTCCATTGGAGGTTATTATAATTTTCAATTCAATAAAAATATCGTAAAAATTTGCAATGCACATAAAAAGCAAAGAACCCTCCTCTAACCGTACCTTGCAGTTTCTTCCTCTCTGCATCGTTTTCCTCCCACTTTCCAGTCACAAAGCAATCCTGGATCGAGGAACGCACCTACAAAAGAACAACGCTGATGAACAATCAATCATTTTAAAAATATTTTCCAAGATCAAATATCACCCATTCCACCTCTTCGTCCATCCAATCTCTGGCTGCAGTCGAGGAGGAAGCAGCAATGAGGTAGCAGAATCCATCCTCCTGAATACAAGATGATTTCAGAATTGCACAACACGTGATTGTTTCATCGAGCTTCATCGATTGGTTATAAAGATAAAAACGAGGCAAGAGAGTAACTATTCTCCGTACCTCCTGTCCGATCTTCTTCTCCTTCTTCTTTCCTCTCACACTGAACAATCCTCCGGCCAGCTGGTCTTCATCTCCGTCTTCCTTCGGTTCGTGCAGACAACGACCGTCGAAATCTCCAATTAACATTTTCATGAAAGATCGCGTTTCGCGCTAGATTTATTTATGTGGGCAATTTCGACAACGACAACTACACTGAGAAATTCCTTGTATGACTTCTACAGCTTAGCTTGATGTTACACAGGTAAGCTAGATTTTCTTGCACCCGCGAGCAATGGTAAATTAAGCACAGCGAATGACAACCATGAGAACTCCGTTCTTCCCTCCCCTCTCTCACCATCAGCGTACACGAGTCTGCTCCAGTTGATTCTCTTGGCTGCAGTGGGAGTGTACCCTGTCATCGCTCGTCTCGCCAATTCACCCCAGTCGCCCCATCTGGAAAACCAATCGATTAGGTTGAGAGACACGCCCATGACATCAAGACAGCTACCAACTACATTAATATTGATATGCGATAACTAAAGACTTCAGATGCATGTAATAAGTAGCATAGTTGCACTGATTAAGAAACAAGCTAGAAGAAGAAGGCTAAAATCAGAAAGACGTACTTCTCATTCTGTTTCTTCTCTACCTTCTTCTTCATTCTCTCTGCTCGCTCTTCCTTCGTAATCAGGAAATCCGTCTCGTCTTCTGAAAAAAAATACTACATAATTGAAAGAAATGCACATTCATTTTAAGAAAGAAATATAAATATAAACAAATAGAGCTAGGTTATTGTTTCCATCTGAATACTTTACATCTCCGAATCTCACTGATACTCCACCTTCTCCCTCTCCCTCCTCTTCTTCCTCTTGCATCATCTCACTCTCGCTCATCTCCTCATCATCAAATTCCTCGTCCTCGTCATCAGAACTCCACGGGTCCTGCCATTTTAGTTGTTAAATTGTGTTTGTGTGATCGTGAAAAAATAATGTGAAAATACACTATAGTTTGTAATATATATTAAGATAGCAATTCACTCTTCATTCCCTCACCATCTCCTCCTCTCCGTCCTTCAGAGCTGCTCCATCCTTGAGTAGACTCATCTTCGACTCCCCCATCTTCTCGTCCATTCCCGCCTTCACTTCACCCAGAGACACCAACAGAGAGTCGCGCTTAGCCTGTGATGGGAAAAATAAATAAATAAAGTATTGTGAAAAAATATTCCGTTCCGCAATAACATGTACGGCCTAACTGTTAACAATGAATTTAAAATTCTTATTTCCCCTTTGTACGTAAATGAAAAGTCAATTGCCGACAACGGGTTTTCAATTTTTGCCTATGAACGAAGATATATATTATTTTGTTCCGAGATTGTACGCTAAACACCGTATTGCAAATGCTGAATATTTGAACTCTTCGATAATTGAAAATCAGCATTAATATACATGCCTGCTGCAACAACAAAAAATATAAATGTCTGACATTCTTCTGGAAGCTCTGTGCTCCTCCAGTGTCGATGTAGATGGCATCCTTATCATAGACGATGCCTCCCAGGCCAGAGAAGGGGGCGTAGACTACACGCTCCTGCAATGAACATAGCGAGATGTTTAGTATCCATTCTGAAAGCCCTCTGATTATATAATTACGTTAGGGGACATTATGAGTAGTACAAATGTAGGAAATTGAAAGATACGATAACTTTAATTGCATTCTCAGAAAGATACCTTATCATTGAGCGATCGCTTCATCTGCTTGTCGGGGAAGGGACACGGATCAGGAAGGGAAGACACCTGCACATTACTCATTCAACTTTTCCCAAGTATCTTTCAAAGAGAATGTTCGTGTAATTCAATGAGAGATGATCGAAATAAAAGGGGAAGGAAGGATCGTACCTCCTTAATTCTGAGGTCGCCCACTCCCGGGATGTGTACAGCCGATCCCTGCCGGAGATGCGCCCCTCGCACCCATCCATAGAGACAAACTGCACGATTGGCAGCGGGGTCATTGCGAATGACCTGAACACAAGACATCAGCAATCGCACAACAAGTTTAGTAAGATTTTTAAAAAAAGATTCAGGAAGGTTCACGAATCATCCCCATTTCTAAATTTAGACAAGCCACATGGAAAATTTAAAATAAAAGAATTACGAAAATTAAAGAGGTAGCGAATTACATCTTCGCTCTACTAACCTCCAAATCGGTCATATCCTCGAACCGATCACACAGAACGTAAGGATGAGATTCTTTCCACGACAGTGGACGGAATTTCATCACAGAGATGAACCTGTAGATGAAATGAATTTAGAAGACGATTAAGAATGAATGGAATGGAGATACATGGATATCCAAGTTAATGAAAGATACAACGAATTATCCAAAGCTAATGCAACTTTAACATCCACGAACCTTGCGAGATTCCTCACTTCGTTTTTCAGATAGTGTTCGTGGATGATGCCAGACATGTAGAACATCTTGCATCCCTGCAAGGAATTATGCCTTTTAAATTAAATACGGATTAGCCAGTGTCTTTTCTATATATTTCACCCCGTACCTGGTACACTTCTGTCCAGAATCTGTGCTTGAGAGCCTTCTTCGTTGACTTCAGACGAGCTTTTTGCTAAAAGTATAAACTTTGGGAGCAAAATGAAAAAAAGAATAGTGGAATTTATTAGTGAACACGATACCTACGAAATCCAGATAATGTTAATTGTAATTTATACAAACAAATGTTACATTTAAGAGACCGTCCACGAGAGAACGTAACACCTGGGCAGGGGGCACGGTTGGTCAAAAAATGGTTTTCAACCATACCTTTTTCCTGAAGCAAGGGACAACAGTTAGGAATGCAGGCACCGTTGGCTAAGGTCTGGGGTCACTTTTGAAAAAGATACCGTAACCCCTCATTTTTGGGGGCCAAAAAATTTTTTCCGTAAAGTTTCGTTTTAATAGTTTTTCCGGTGTATTTTCTCACGTAGATAACGAATTTCCATGTGAAAATGGACAGAAATGAGATATAAAACAGTTAGAGCCAAAAAATCGATTTTCGCGATCCAAAATCCCAAATAAACGGTCATAACTTTCTTTTAAAAAATAATACTTTGGGTGATTAGCATTTTTCGAAAGTTCATCATATAATACATATATGAGAATTTTTGCAGAATTTTAAAAACACCTATTCAGGCTCAAATTTCGGCCCGAACTTGACGCAATGGCTAAAATTCGTGAAATTGTCTTGATATTTTCCAACTTAGATATTGTTTCCAGCCTCCAATCACCTTCAAATTTGGAATATAAGTGTTTCTAGATCATATAAACATGTTCGCATGCAAAAACAGCCAAAATGGAAAATGTTTAAAATTTCGATTTTTCGACCATTTTGACCGAAAAAATCGAAATTTTAAAAATTTTCCATGTTGGCAATTTTTGCATGCGAACATGTTTATATGATCTAGAAATATTTATATTCCAAATTTGAAGGTGATTGGAGGCTGGAAACAATATCTACGTTCGAAAATATTAAGACATTTTCACGAATTTTAGCCATTGCGTCAAGTTCGGGCCGAAATTTGAGCCTGAATAGGTGTTTTTAAAATTCTGCAAAAATTCTCATATATGTATTATATGATGAACTTTCGAAAAATGCTAATCACCCAAAGTATTATTTTTTAAAAGAAAGTTATGACCGTTTATTTGGGATTTTGGATCGCGAAAATCGATTTTTTGGCTCTAACTGTTTTATATCTCATTTCTGTCCATTTTCACATGGAAATTCGTTATCTACGTGAGAAAATACACCGGAAAAAACTATTAAAACGAAACTTTTCGGAAAAAAATTTTGTCCCCCAAAAATGAGGGGTTACTGTATCTTTTTCAAAAGTGACCCCAGACCTTAGCCAACTGTGCCTGCATTCCTAACTTTTGTCCCTTACTTCAGGAAAAAAGTATAGAGGAAAACCATTTTTTGACCAACCGTGACCCTTTTCCGTTTTCTGGTGGACGGTCTCTTAAATAATTTTAGGAATACACTTACGGGGATCTGGTCGAGATGGTTGAGTACTCCCATGATCTTGGGCATTCCGTGGGCTTGGCAGATGTTGAGGAACTCGAAGTGTTCCATCTCGAAGCCATACGAGGCATCCACCATCAGCAATACCTAAAGTAATATTAAGTACATTGAACACGCATATATTTTAAAAGTTGCTGTAATGAGACTCACGTAAAGAGTAGGTCAAAGAAAAATTATGATTGTTTGGGCTAAACTGGATAGAGCAATTAAAAAAGCGAATAATATCAAAGGTATGTTTGCCGACAATAAACATTAGAATTCGATTGGCAGACAACAAATCAATCAAAAAAATCAAAATCAATTTATCTTATCAGGCGGAAACGCTCAGAAGATGATAGGTCGGTAGTCTTCATAAGTTGCACTCCACCAATGGCTGCCAATAGCTCGGGATAGGTCGTCTCTCCATCGCGCGCGAGGCTTTCCGGGGGGACGAGTCCTATTGAATGGAGTCCAGACAGTTGTCGCACGGCTCCACTGTTCCACTCCCATTCTTCTGATCTTGAGGGCCCAGCGCGCTTTTCGTTTCAATCCTTCCTCATTCCAGTCTCTCAGCTTGGTAATCCCTCTCACGCGGTCATTCCTCCATCTGTCCCTCAGCGTGACTCCAAGCATCTTTCTTTCCATCTTCCTCTGGGTGACTCTCAGCCTCTCCTTCTCGCTAGATCTCAGAGCCCATACTGAGATCATACTGATGGCAGACAACAATAGGATGTAAATTTAATATTTCAAATAATAATGCAACTGACCAGATCGACAACCTTGGCGACATCGATCATGTGGTTGATGTCGTTCTTCACCTCGACGAAAGTGACACGACGAGCTTTCCCAGTCACGATTGTGATCGGACCTGGACAATATCAGTGTAAAGCAATATTGTTTTGTATGGCAACACAATATTTTTCGAATAAGATAATATTCACAACTAACCCTTGATCTCTCCCAGGTTCGTGCGTACGTAGTGCTTAACTAGGCACTTGAGCAGTACCGACTTGCCTACCTAAACCAAGATAAAATTAAAATTTACGTTTAAATGAGTAAATTACCTTGTTGGGTCCGACAATGGCGACGATGATGGGTGGAGGGAGGACGGGCGACCGATCTACCACCAGAATGTGCTTCTTCTTCTCGGAGAGATCAGCAGCACTGAACAGATGAGTGAGTCATGAACAATCAAACGACTTGAAAATGACAACACCAAGAACAATTACTAACCGTCTGATGGATCGGGCAGCTTTGACTGCAGATTGGAAGGTGTTGCCCTTGAGGTTGTTGCCCTTCGCAGGACCACCATTCTTCTCCAAATCGAGCCTCTTCTGCTTCTTTGCTTTTCCTCCACTTTTGTGCACTGTAAGACTAGCATTGTGCAGCACAATTACAAATTTGAATAAACTAAATACCTCTGTGCGGTTTATTTACTTGCGGCGCGTCAGTAGTGGGCGCCATAGTGTAAAGAAGCCGCACAGGGATAGTCTCATGCAGCGGCCTGAGATGTAAACAGTTGAAACAATTAAACAATCAATAAGAGACAAGAAAAATCGATGGAAGTAGATCACAAATTTTGAAAAAATTTGAAAAGTTTGACAATTTACTTACAGTATTCTTAAATGAATCCTCTCCAAATTCGGCACTTCTTATTGACGAGTGACTATATTTTAAAGAAAAAATATATCAAAACGGCATTTAGGCACCACCGCGTAAAACAAGATTGTTCTTCTAAATTTTTTTTATTGTATAATTCTGGATAATTGAGAATGCAGAATTTGTCTGTAATATAAATAATCACATGAAATTCTAAATTAGCCTTGTAAACGCTGCATTTCTTTTGAAGAAATTGGCTCCGCCCCTTTGGTGTAGTAGCCAGTTCATCGTGTCAACAAATTTTCGGAGGGTCAACTTCCTTATGAGCTGACATCTAATCTTTATTTTCAGTTTATTTCTTTCATATCTTACACTGAAGAAAAATATAAATTCCATGAAAATATAAATAAAACCTAATTTCACATTCGTTTAATTTTTTAAAAGTATATTCAAAGTTTTTCAATTTTCCGGCTCGGAAATACGGCTCTATGTTTTGACCTATATTGATTGAGATCCCACGGAGACTTTCTTCTACATTTCTGAACAGTAGTCAGGCATCAACCGATCTTCATATACCTGACAGGTTATCACTGAGCACTCTCTCGTTCACTCGTAATTAATTATAGTGTCATGAAAACGACAAATTCCCGATTTTGAAATCACTTTTGTAAAAAATCCCACGGAGGATGCCATTTGTCTGTAGCTGTAGCGCTTCACTCTTCTTTATAGGATGCTTGAAACGCTAAGATGAGCACTCTCTAGAACACGAGAAAAACGAGAAAACAAAATTTCAACGTGACGATGTTTCCTAATTTGACGACCAGGCATTTGCCGGTTCTCATTTTGTAATTCCCGGTTCGGTGGTCCCTACACGGCATTTCGCGGTCCGAATTGCAGGTTGACGAAACGACTTACAGACCCCCAAACGCACCCGCCGACTTTTGTTCACACCACCGAGGGAATAATTAAAAATTTGAATGTTACCGTATCCAGTAACATTGCACAAGGAATGTCGGCATAGGACCAAAAATCAATCGATATTTTCAATCGATATCAGGGTTTCTGCGATAACTTTTTTCCGGCTCCGGTCTTGTGTGTGGCGGCCAGGTGCGCGCACCATGCCGCAACTTGGCGGTGGTGTAGTGGGCGGGGGTCTTGTTTTTGTGTGTACGCAAAATGCCGTGTATCAATGAAATAAAAAATAAATAAAATATTTAAAATAAAATGATAGTATAGGAAAAAATATATAAGCAAAAAAAGCAGATTTAATAGCGAGGGGCAAACAGTAAATTCCGAGATGGAAACGAGTAGTTCTGTCGGTCATTGTATCGATTAGCCGACAAAACGGCACGCACATCTGAACGAAGATGGCTGTGCTTGCAACATTCGATTCGTTTTCCCTAATTTAAAAGGACTCCACTGCACTTGGTATTCAAAATTTTTATTCGATGTTTCGTGAGTTGAGATTACGGAGATGCAAGCTAAATGTAAGTCGTCGCCCTGCAGACGAGGTTCCTTCTCCCTTCACGATCGACTCGAGTATTTCATCCGTGGTAATCAGGTATCAATTGACGGAATTGACGACAATTCTCCATATTTCTTGCGAAAATCCTCATGCCTTACAACTCAGTTTTCAGGTATCGATAGTTGAATTCCTCCAGTTCCTTCTAATCTAGGAAGTGAGATCTGCCATTGAGAGCGTGACACCTCATCATAACTAATTAGTCGATCCTCGATCATTCCCTCTCTGCTCCTTCCATTCCCCCTCCTTCCTCTTCTCTCGTGGGGTCGACCAGAATGGAGCTGGAAGAGTACGTGAGCTCTCTCCCTCAGGACAAACTACCGGTGAGAAGCAGAGCTGAGTGGTAGATCAAAGATCAGGGGAATTTAGCCCGATGGAAAGATGCATCCGACTAGGAAGAAGCCTCCCCCGAGCGATGCAGTCAAGTACATTCCCAAGCGGAAGACTGCAGGCGGATGTGAGTGAGGGAGTAGTGGACAATTCCAGAACTGATCATCTCGTGAAGTGAAACCACCACTCATTTCGAACAAATAGTTTATTAAAATTTAAAATAAAAATAATTTCCCGAAGTCCTTCGAACCCTTCATAGGGTACAATTTGACCATAATTGATTGCAGTGACGAATTTCGAGGAGGAGAAAAGGAAGAAGAGAAGGCAAGAGATGGAAGCGAAGTTGGCTGTGAGCGAGACGAATAACGACGTGGTGAGAGGAAGAGGGATGCAGAGGGATGCAGAATCTTCGTACTCTGGTTTCTTATGCTGCCGCAACTTATGGTCACCCAAACGGGAAACGTAATTAGTAACAATGCAGAAATGAAGATATGAATTAGACACTTCGAAAGAATAGTGACTATCATACATTGTCGAGATCATAACTAATGGATTTGCAGTCAGAGAGCAAATTATCGAGACGAAGCAAGGAGAAGATGCAGACAAAAATGGACGAGAAGAGGAAAGAGAGGGAGATGGAGGGAAAAGTGATGGTGAGGGTGAGATAAAGATCAAAGATCAACTTATACTTGCAGCCCGGAAGCAAATCGAAGCCATCAGAGAGCAGTTCAGGAGGAAGCAAACAGAGGAAGAATATTGATGAAGAGGAAGATGTGAGGAGAAGGAGAGAGAAGGGGAAGAGGGAGGAGAAGGGAGTGAAGATGAGGAGAGCGAGAAAGACATTCAGAAGTACAAAGCGGAGATGGACCTTCGATTGGAGAAGAAGACTATCATCGATAAAGTGACCTTCTTCGACAAGAAGACGAAGAGAGATATTCAGCCTTTAGAGGAGACCCGATTATTGATTTGTTTGCAGATATTCCGGAAATGAGTCACGACGAGAAGATCGGACACGGTACTCCCCCCCTCTCACCCTCCCCTTCATTCCTCCCTTCCAGATCGTGATTCGATGAGGACGAAGATTCTCATCATCTTGGGATTGATCGGCGGATTGACTGTCGTCGCCTTCAGTGAGCAAATTCAGCCCCTTCACTTTGTCTAGCTCTATTAGATATTTAGTCGGATTTGAACGCTGATTCATGAGTCCGAGCAGAGTTAGCAATAGTAGCACCTAAGTTGCAGCATCGCCGATATCTTCCCCCTCTTCTCATTCTCTCCTTCAGTTGTCGTGATGTGCATCGCTCTGAAACGATAGAAGAGCAGAGGAAGAACAAGTGGACACGAGTAGAAACTCCTTCTCATAAACCAATGATAAACGATTTTGTTTTTTAGTCCCAGTGCAGTCAAATATTGTCCTCGAAGACGTGGTCATTCAGTGATCTTTCAGTGATCTGTTTGCGAGTACCGGATGAATATTAGTCACCCCTCAAATATTCCCAAGCTTGAGCAAGCAAACACCGGTTTGCAACTTCCCAATTAGGCTATTCATGCCTCCCTTCCCTAGTTAGTGTTGTATACATCTCGTTTTCATCTGCACAGAGAACGTTGACACCTCCACAGTGGTGATTGATCGAGTAGCCCCTCCATCCATCAGGAGCATGTTTACATCTTTTCAATTAGGCCATTCATTCATTCCCTAGTTAGTGTTGCATAGAGCAGTTTCTCTAAATTGGCATAGAGGAGGTTGATTTGTGGTGATTGGTCACCTCCGGAGGTTCCGATGCAGATGTTCACTCTGCATCTATCACTTCGTGGATCGTCAGTTATATGATTGCTATTATTATTAATTTAATTCTTTGCGAGTTCCATAATGGGACTTGTTGCTTCTTGAATGGAGTCGGTGAGATTAGAGTTGCATTCGTCCATTCACCGTCGGTCCTAGCCTTCCTTCCCCCGTGAGAGTTGAATGGAGTGTTTTGTATCCTTAAGCAGTTTTCCATCAACATCTGCACCTCTCTCCCTCGTCCCTCCATTCCCAATTCCTCCTCTTCCCTCTGCCCCGCCTCCTTCGACTCCTCCCCTTGATTATCACCAGTCCTCATCAGAGCAACCCTCGTTCGAGCTATGAGTCGGTTCCCACTCCTCCTCTTCCTCCTCTCTTCAGTTGCTCTGGGACGATCCTTCAATGGGCTAGATGATTCTCCCCTCACGAAAGAGTTCTTGTGAGTCGATGATCTTCCCCTCGTTCCCGCTGGATTATCAGAAGTGGTCATACCTACCGTACCCTTTGCAGGAAGGCAGGTCTCATGCACAGATCCGCGGAGGGTCTTCCCACCGTCACGTGTCTCTCTCGAGGTCTGCATCAAGAACCCGTCCTCAAGGAGTGCTCCGTGGAAGCGAGAGTCAGTCATTCTCAAATTGAGCATCAAAGGAAGGCATCAATGATGAGAACCTTGCAGTTCGACGAGGTCTCTGCTGTCTGCTACACTCTCTGGCACAAGGACGGAGGCATGGTACAGCAGGGATGCCTCACCAAACAAGATGTGAGTGAATACGTTCGGAGTACGGTATCCATCGATCTCCCTTCAGGTGGCCATCGTGGATCAATGCTCGAAGTCGTCCTGCAGAGCCACCACTCACGTAGCTGATATGAGCTACTGCTGCTGCGCAGGTGAGAGATGCAATGAGGACTACGAGTAGTCTTCGTTGCATCTCCCACCTACGCAGAGGGAGAGAGAGAAGCACTTCTCTCCCCTCAACCATCCCATACTTGCAATCACACTGAATTTGGAAACAGTACATGATTCGTCGACATGTCACAGATAAATATTTGTCCACCAGTCCTCATCTGCAGCATTTAATTTTACACGAGAGGCATAGGCCTTGCACGTTTTTATTTGTTTTGTAATGAGACAAACATACGTCGCTTTCATTTTTCTAATCAAGAAACCGGTAATTTGTAGCGTGCTCGGGAACTGAAATTAGAAATGAAAAATGGGGCGAGAAGTGAGTGAAAATCGAGTATCGAGCAACGTCAGGACCCCGCCCCCAAAGTTGTTTGTTGCGAATTTCAGATTGATTGAGTGTACAGAATGCACCTCTGAGGAGTGTGGAAGAATAGTGTGAGAATGAATGGGAATGAAGATGACGCAAGCAATGGATTCTTCCTCCCCAAACAACGACCCTTCAGGACCCCTTGATAACACTGCATGTGCGTGAATGCAAAGTGTTTCACGCGTAAATACTCTAGAAGGACTCCTCTCAGAACAAAGAACAATCAACGAACGGATGAATGTTTCTGCATCTTGTCGATCTCTCTAGAAAAGAACTTGAGAGTATTTATTTCTAGAAGAATGGTGAAGGATGCCTCGGGCAATGAAATTGGATCACGAGATTACGCCGGATGCTACCAGACTTCATGTCGAGCTACAATTCATCTACCTCACTAAGATCAAGGGATGGCGGAAAGGGGTGTAAGAAGAACACTAACATAAGAAACCTATCGAATCGTTGAATAAAATATATGATATAAGTGGATCATACGAAACAGCGATTGGGTAGATTTTGCTTGGCGGATGACTGAGCTGAAAGAAAAGAGTGAATTGGGCAATTTCTTTTCGGACAATAACTCCTAACCTGCATGAAGGGTCGCTGTAAATCCACTTAGATGGCAAGGCAGATTCAGGTTGAGCCCGGGCTGAAATGAATGTAATTGAAACTTGAATGCTGCAGTACAAGAACAAAAGAGAAACAAAAAGATAAACTCATATTTGAATTACGCATGTAAATACAACGATGTGCTGTTTCAGATATCCTTTTTTCCGCCCTCCCTAAGCGCGATGATCTGCAATTAGCAGATGAGTGGAGCACATATGAGAAACAACACTATCAATACATAGATGTCAAAAACCGTTGAGAATAGGGGGAATGAAAAAGCAATGATAGCAAGTAAACTTTTTTCCTACCTTCTTCTCCTCCGAATTATCTCTTGCTTGAGCATCTGAGGGATGAGTGTGAACATGATATCGCTTCCTGAAGAATCTGCAAAAAGTTAGAACTTACGACTGCGCGGATTTGAGTGCGCTCATCTACCAACCCAATTTCTTACCCAAGTTGAAACTCCCTTTACTGGAAGATAATGGAAGTAACGGACTCACGTTAGTGAAAACTGATGGTTGCCGCGTAGGTTGATTGATGTTCGAATTGGAATAGGCAACTGAAAGGTATCATAATGGAAACGAAGCAGGATCTGTAGGAGGCTAAGGGCGACACAAGTGAAGATGTGAGGATTCATTGATTAAATACAGGTAGAGAAGGAGGCGTGGCCAGCAAGCTGTCGTTGCCCGCAGACCATCCAATTGGCCGAAGAAGGCAGGGGGGGGGGGGGGAGAGAGACACCCGACCGAAAAATTCAAATATCGCCCTGAGGGACTGGATAAAGAGGCACCAGGCTTGCAATTAGCCCCCGGGCACTGTAATGAATGATAGGAGAAGAAGTTAAGATAGAGCAAAAATATAAAAATAGTTGGAAGCAGAGATGGATTTGCTACCATATTAGTCCATTGACATTGATCTTTTTTGATACTCACATAATTGAAGATGAGCAACATGGTAATATCTATCAGGCTGACAATATGGTAACAATTTGTCAGCCTGATAGATATTGTGGACCTAACTCACAGGGATGGTGCTTTTGGACCAGAAAAGAAGTGCCTCTCTCATTGCTCATCGAGCCAGCGAGTGTTTCCCTGGAATACCCGAAAGCTGTATCCAAAATATTTCAAATCTGTGGTGTTCGAACCAGCTTGGCTGGTCACTCGAGGAAAGGAGAGGCAGGAATATCAACCATCTGCCTATGTCTTTCTCCATCCAGGTAGACTCGCAATTAGAATGACCCATGCACGGAGGGATTAGAGAGAAGAATAGCTAACAACCATTCAAAAACGAAATATTGGGTTGTCCCATAATTCGTGTCGCCATTTTTAAAAATAATATTTCGCTGGAACAAATAAAGTATTTGAGTTGTTGTATTATGCATTAGATACAGTGGCCAGCACTCTACATTTTAGGTGCATCAGTGAGTAAAGATATTGCCGTGGAGGGGAATTAGACAATTGCGAAATTTTTGGTATTTTTTCGATGATCTTAAAATTGAAAAAAATCCACTCTAATTCACAGATAAAAATAAGTGTGCAGTGAATAGTTACTCTCTAGGGGCAAATAAGATTATTTGGCACAATCCCTGTCTCCCAAAATGCTTTGCGGGGTCACTACAAAACCCACAATTTTCAACGTGGTTTGAAAAATTCTGCGGATTTTCTTTCCGGAACAGTATGGAATCGTTTACAAATAATTGTATTTGAATTATCCTAGCCAAATAAGCTAAGTTGGAGCATTGGAAATACTAAAATCATGAAATCGACCCTTTTGAAACTCCCCTCCGATGACATATTGTGAAATATTTCAGCAATAGCTTCAGAAAACTATGATTTAGAAGCGTTAATGGGAAGTGTCATGCATTACCCTTCCACCGTTAGTGCTAGGGATTTTAAACATTACTCGTAAAATAACTATAATTTTTTGAAAAAAGGTTGGAAATTCCATATTTTCACTTATTGCATCATCATTAGGCAATGTAAGCTGGAGATCAGTCTGCGATAAATTACGTAACATGAGTCTTCTATTAAATACATCATGAGGTAATGAAGGCGTTTGATTGTTTACGAGAAATTAAATGTGGAAGAAAAACGACACGAATTATGGGACAACCCAATATTTACGATTCGACTCTACTAGAAAACTGCGATCTGGAATGAATTTATCTAAACTTTTGAATGTCTACTTGTTCACTGGTTCAATTCGGTTTCAGGAAGAAGCTCTTTGTTGATATTTGAAGATGAAAACGAAAGACGAAATTAATAGTGAAATTTTCTGATATATCTTCGCAATACTGAATGTGATATGATATGACGAAAGACAGGGATTCAATAACCAATAACATGTGCAATAATAATTGATATAAATGAGTAACTTAACATAGTAAAGTACTTTTCAACAGTTGCCTAACGGATGAACATTCCTAAGAGAAAATGGGCTTGATTGAGATGGGTTCAGGCTCGAAGGTTCTGAGGTCTGCAGGAATTTCAGAGTCAACGTCCTTCAGATACTGTAATACATTCGGTTAGTCAATTGAGATTCTCTCTTGACTGCATACCTGGACGAAGGATTGCAACTCCTTCTTCTTGTGAAAAAGATCCTTCTTCGTTAGTAAAAATATGTTCCGTCGATTACTGCAAGAAAGGACGAAGACTGGAATTCTAGGACATCTACTGACTCTACAACTTTGGAGCAATTGAGGACCAGTGAATGGAGATCAGGAACGACATCAAAGAAGATTATCTGCAGTGTTGGCGAATTTGGAAAGCCACCATCAATTATTCTGTACCTTATCCACAACGGAATCTGCCATTCTAACATCGTGGATGTTCGAGGTGATGAGTCCAATGATTTGTCCTCTCTTCATCATCTTCATCGGATTCTTCCATCGACCATGATGATCACGACGCTCCAACTCACTAGAAGAACAAAAGTAATGAACACTGACATATTTTATATTGTCCAAATGTTGTCGCTCGGCAACATTTCTTCTACTAATAACGCTTCGAAAAGCAAAAAGATGGAGTAGTAAGACGGTTGTCATATGTCCTGTCCTAGTGATGGCCATGCAATTCACCCTTCAAGATGAAGAATGTGAGTGGGATCGATAATGGAATCTGTGCTCCCTTCTCTCTCTGGCAGTTTCTCTTGACTGGTGAGCATTCCTTGCACAAATCGAGCTCTGCTCTCATCCGATACTACGATCAATACTCTTCTCAAGTACTTGTATTTCTGCCTGTCATCTGAAAAAAAGTATTGTGAAATGGTAGAAAGTATCATAGTTGTCTTCGTAACTCGATAGCATTCGAATATATTTCGTACCTCTCCCATTCTCTTCAACCCTGAGGTACTCCGATTTGTGATGTTCAAGAATGGCCCGTAGATGCCGCATCTTGGATATCTCGGAGTCGTTCTCAACAAAAAAGTTTACGCTTTAATTAAATGTTCACCAACCATCACGACAATGTTATTGATGCAGACTGTTGAGTCGACCATGACGAGGCCATAATCTAAAAAAAACTAGATCTTTATAATGAAATATGCATCTGATTTTCACAATTAAAAGAATACAGACATTCACTCACCTTCATTCAACAGATTGTAAAGCTTTGAACGTTTTTCGGCATGTTGATGACCAAAATATTTCTTTTCTCCTCGATGCACGAAAGACGTATGCGTCAGCATAATAAGTGTGAATTCCTCAAGATGAAGAATTTTAATGTAATTGAGCTAGCGGAATGAACTTTCTCTCTCCGATGGTTGGTGATGATGTGTGAGTAGTCATTGTACGAGTCGCAGTATTCTTCCAGCTCGAACATTACAAGGTATTGCAATCGATCAAGCTAAATTTGAACGAATTCCAGGAGATACGCATTTGATAAATGTGATAGAAACGTACACTGATCTTGCTTGGATATCTCTTCGTCTCTCCGTTTACTTTCTTCGTCGTTCTCTTCGTGTAGGCGATGTATGCAGCGGGAGTTGTGATGAGCAGATCGATCTCGGCCACGACTGTACTCAATCATCCTGTGAACACACATACCTTCCCGCCCTCTTCCATTGCCTCGAAAAAATTGGTTAATCCATCGATCGAATTCTGATCAGTTGATATGATGGGAAGATCTGAACAAATCATGCCGCATTTGAACGGATCTACAGCGATAACACAATGAATAGAGATGAAGAAGAAAGCCTAACTCCTCGCTAGTGTGCCCACTACTTCTGCAATCTTCCTCCTCTCCCTCTTATTGCTACTGAGAATGATCGCCTGAGGGCGTCCCTCGATTCTCCTCCCATCCACGAGAGAAAGCATCATCTGGAGTCAAGCTTGTAGAAATATGTAGATGAGATATCGAAGGAAAATTTCTCTTGGAGGAGACTCTACAGGTGATCTACGAAGACAGACGGCAAAATATCTAACTTTATTGATTATTGGAATGAGCAGTGCTTCGATCTGCGACCTCCCTGGAGGAGAAATCATGATTGTATCGTACTCTGGAATGAGGAATGTATAAGGGAAGGGATGAGGTCAATCTGGCCAGCAGTGAGGAGTGGAGTGAGGTACTGGACGAGAAAGGGAACTCGTCCAGTGGAGTGAATGTTGGAGAGGAGCTCCTCGTGCAAATGATCAGAGAGATCTCTGAGTGAGTTCATTAGAATCCATATAATTTTTTAAAATCTCCATTTCGGTCTCATAATCAGTCTCTATCGTCCGTTTATAACTCTCATTAGTAGAGTGATACAATAATGTTTTTATGATAAAATGACCGTATTGATGACTGGACTCACGTGCATGGGGTCACTCTGGCAGCAGCTCCCCCTAGATGGATTCGTCGATGTGACTCAACTCCACTCGACTCCTCTTCTTCATCCTCCCCATCCGAATCTGACGATTCATCCAAATCTGAGAAATCATCGCAAATCTGAAACAATAGCATTTTTCTAGCAAATTCGAGATAAATACGGCATCTCATTACTGAATTGTTGCTGTTTGCACCTGTTGTGACTCTTTTGCCAGCCGGAGACTTTCTAGCAGAGAAAACTTCTCAAATATTTCTGTAATGTCTTTACTCTGCATGAAAGATCTCTCTTGCATGCTTACCTGATGACGCCATCACTAACTGAGAGGAAGAGCGAGTTGACTAATTCCCGGGCTGAAAATTCAATTGAAAAGTGAATGGTTTTTTTTCTGAAGTCGCAATAAAACGAGTTATATTTAATTTGCATACGGAAACGTTCAATAAAAACGTCAAATATAAGAATATAATAGAAGATTACATATTTGAGCGAAGGCCAACTCAGGGAAGAAGCTCTAATGCCAGCTGTAAAGAGCCTCAATGCCTTTGTGGCGTCACTGTTGGATGACAAATAGCCCGACTGATGCCTCCCTCTCTCCTCTCCTCTCTACTCATTCTTGCAAAGATATCGCCATTCAGTTTCGAAATACTGGATATTCAGGTGGTGTAGGCTTAGAGGTTCCCTTCTATTTGTAGTCTTTTTTGTTTTCGCCATTCGGAGAGGGTTCGCAGCATAATTCTACATTATTTGATGCACACTGCTCATTCTCACGAAAAAAAGCGCTTGGAAAAATGGCGTGCAGTTGGTGTGTGGAGTGTGCTCACCCTTGGTGTTGTTTCCTGTGTCTTTTTCCAATTTGGCAGACGGGATCGCGGTTTTCTCTATTCGCGGTGAACGTGGAAGTTTTCATATAGCTCCATTCTTTTTTTGAGAAAAAGGCCAAGTTTGAGAAATAACCACACTAACGATTTTCACTAAATTCTATGTCATAGCTCGATGGTCTCATGAGAGACGTGAGGGAATCGGACCATATTACCATATCGGACCATACGTGAGAGAATCGGATAATATTCCGATCGTGCAAAAAACGAAAGAATTACACAATTTGAATGCGAAGATTGTACGGGTACGGAACGGCACGACAAGGTTACGGTAAGTTGCAAGGTAGTTGTGAACAACAGAAAAATCCAATTCTTTATCAGGCTGATATGTGCGGAGTGTTAGTATCGATTCCTCCTCTACTATTCTCCACACTAGGCCTTGAAGGCTCCCTCGGGTCCTTTCCAATCAGTGCCCACAGCATGGATCTGAGATACGATCGATTAGTACCGTAATCGAGTGATCCACCGTACCACTCGATGCTTTCTATCCAGAATCATCAGACTGTGAGTCTTATCAGAACGTTCAACAAAGATCTGCAATGGGAATACTGTATTCTTGGCTGTAGCATGTCGATCGCCACCTGCTCTCCAGTCTTCAGCTTGAGCGATACCGTCTTACCCGCCTGCAATCAATCGATAATCTACAGTATCCCTGACTCAGTGACCCACAGGATTTGCCTTGTCGAGGATCTCCAGAAGAGAACCGTCGCCCAGCTGATACGTCTTCTTCGAGTCATTCTGAATGTACCGTAAAAGATCAATACCGTACTTGTATCGTATACCTTGTTCATGCGCATACTCGGGCAGACGGCAGTAGGCTCGTCCACACACAGCGTGAAGTCCTGCCAAGATTACTCTAGGAACGGGTTACGGTAGGCTACGGTACCGAGCGACCCGACAGCGCATCCGAGTAGTACGACTCAGTCATTCGATCAGGCAGAGAGGGAGCACAGATCTTAAATCGATCGATATCAGATGCGTATCCCTACAGTAACCCACCGACTTGGACGGCGACACTGTGACCTCCTCGGAGAGCTGCAACATCGATAGTTACCGTATTTCCAGCTACAGTATACCGTCGAATCTCTGCTGCGGTTGCGATGACGGGAAGCGCGCTGCTTCGGCTGCTCCTCACGACGACGATGTTCACTAAACATCGTGTTGGTCACCGCACGCTACAGTAAACCAAGACACCCACCGACGATTTCCCGAGGACGAGGGCATACTGACGACCACACACGAATGAGACGAGAGGTGAGAATAAATGGAGGAGAACCATTTCTCGTCCTATCGAGACGTGGACAAATCGATTGATTTGATTAGAGATAAGAAGATTTGAGAGAGTGAACAGATTTGAATATCGAAATGTGCAAAAAGTTTTGCAATAACAAGCTGTGCAACGTAGATTCACAATTGGTGGATTTGCCTAGAAATTTCAGAAGACGATAGAAGGCAATTGAGTGGAGATAATCATTGATATCATAGGAGAGGGATCTGTTTGCCAACTTGAGGTGCATCTCTTCCATCATATTAATCTTCGACCATCTCATTCTCCCTCCTTCTTCTCCCATTTCCCGTTCTCGTACTACATTGCAAACTCGAGTTTCCTCCTTCCTTCGAAGAGGAAGGAAACGCGATTCGACAACTCTGCCAATACGAACCTCCATCCATTCCACTTCTTCCCCACGTCTAGTCCATTCGATGCCATAAAGGCGCAGGTTAGCAATCTCTTCTCCTAAATCACCTGCTACGCAGATCTTTTTCCATCTCGAAGATGGCGGCTTCTGCTTCTGACATTCCTTCTCTTGCTCAAGTGGAAATTAGTGCTTGTCCTTCCTTTCCAGGAGCAGTGCCCAACTCCATAACTTGTCCACTTCATTAGTCTTTTTCGCTGAAAGCGAGCACTTTGTTCTTGCGACTCCATCTTTCCTCTCTCCGATACCTTCGATTACCGCGCAAATTACATGTTATGCTACGATTTTTTCGCGCCGATTCTTACTCTCTACTCGTATGAGGCTTCTGAAAACTTACCAAACTCACACCATCGAATCTCCCGATCATTCAAATCGTCGTTGCCGTTCAAACTACGACGTGTGACGGTCATCCTACACCAATGTCAACTTTGAGAGAGTTCTCTCTCTCTCTCTCTCTCACCGTGGGAAAGTTAGCTACCGCGACTGGCCCGTCCCAAATTCTTTAGTTTTTGTCTCTCACTTCGAACTGATTTTTGATCTTCCTTTCTGGTGTTGAACTCCAGTCTATGAATCTAGACAGATTCAGTCGTCCCTTCACAACCCGCGCGTCAGGGCTACAATTGCCGTCTTTTTGTCGTTTCATAGCACCCCTCTCAAAGTCATCGGATAAATCTCCCCTCTGTCTCACCAACCTGGCATCCTATACGAATTCTCGCGAGATAGAAATACTTTTCTAGATGTGTCTTGTTTTATATATTTCACATCTATAAATTCGTGCCTGTTCCCTTTCCGTGAGGCCTGAGATATCGTGGGGCTAATATCCTCCTCCCCATCTAATCCCCCGTTCGTCTCTTCTCTCGTTATCTTTGGCTTCCTACAGAAAACAGACTGTCTGGGGGTCGGTCATCCTCATTATTTTTCTCAAATATTTTTCAGAAAGATGTCGATGTCAATGCGTGCTGGAATGGATTACACGGGCGGAGAATCGAGAGGAGGTACTCGGTTTTCTTCCTTTCTCTGAAATCATCCCCTCCATTCACCCACACTCTCGTTGGTTAGAAAGCACGAGGGAGTGGAAGGGACGAAGGGATTTGTCCCTCAAATGGAAGTTCCTCTTCTCATTCTGTGCATATCGACGGGTAAAGGGACAGAAATGTGAAGAAAGTGCTCATGAGCTAGTGATGACGCAAAAAATACCCAAAGTAGCACATAATAGTCCCATGAGAAATAAATTCATTCACTAATAAAACGACGACATCTCCTTAGTGAAACATCATTAAAATCGCATTACAATTCTCCGCCCATTTCCCAATGATTACCACACTACCAATATATTGCGGTAGGATCACGAAGAAATTGAAGGAGTCGGTGATAATGCCCCTCACATCTAATAACAAACAACGAGAGTGCATAGAGTGGCCTCGTTTACTCTAATGATCCGAGCAACGAGTCATTCCAGTGAAAAAGCGGGCCCAGTTCTCCACCCGATTCCTATTATTCTCCTCCTCTCTCTCTCTCTCTCTCTCTCTCTCTCTCTCTCTCTCTCTCTCTCTCTCTCTCTCTCTCTCTCTCTCAAATGCCACCCTAGGGTGCAATAATCAAAAGTTCCTTCCTCTCCGCACTCAAGTCCACGAAACCTTCTCAGAAAGTAGCTGAGCATCGAATTTCGGCGTACGATTCTCACACCTCTGATGCGGGTCTCTCTCTCTTTCGCATGCTATCTCGCACTCCCTGGCCACTCTGGTCCCTCTCCATTTCATCCGATCTCTCACTCACAGGCTCGATTTCGTCTTTGGGGGGGGGGGGGCGGAAATGTTCATCACTCGCTGCCTTTATTTGAACTCGCTCGCCGTGTGAAATACGAGTCGAAATTAGGGAGTGGAGACAGCCTCTCTTCCCTCCCTTCCCTCCCTCCCTCCTCACTCCTCTCTCTGATCGGCACTCTATCATGGCATACTATGGAAATTCGCCGCTCGCCGCAGCTCGTGCTATAGTATTCTCCAGCCCCTCATAATAACCATAGTCAGTGTTTGTTTGTCTGAGGGATGCCCGCTCTAAATGTTCCGAGTGCGAGCAAGTTCGAGATCTCTGTCATTCAGAGGAGGATGCAGCAGGATCTCGCAGATCCGGCAGCATGCTTCGGATTGTTATTCATTCAGAATCAGTGGTAGTCATTGCTGTCCAACCCTCCCCCCACTGGCTATCCCATTTCTTCCTTCTCCTCTCTCTACAGTCGAAGATCCTCTTCCTCTTCTCCGGCCGCTCCAAATGAAGAACTAAGCTTGTCAACAACACCACGTCGTTTCTTCCCCAGTCCATTGTCTCTCTCTCCCTCTCAATTAGTTAGTCTCCTCTCTGCATCCGGAATATCGCCTCTCCGTTTTATGATTCCCAGCTGAGTTGGAGTAGTAAATAGAGACTTGATTAGAGAAACAGTCCTATCTATTGTTTTCTGTTGCATACCATCGTGCAACGCCGTATCTGCTAGACCACCAGTATTTCTTTAGATACGGTAATAATTATCTTCCTTTCACATATTGCCTTCCCTTTCCTTTTTTCCCTCCGCTTCTCACTTTTCACCGCGCGTATGTATTTCCAAAAAAATTCTCATGTGAAATATGCAAATTGTGAGAAGGACGAAGTCGAGTGGCGGAAATTAGAGAAGAAAAGGAGGAGAGGCGGCATAAATAAGGGCGGATAGAGAGGAGAAAGGAGCTGAATCAGTTGTGAGAAAGAAGAAAAGGATGTATGCTGCGACAGGCAAGTCTCTTTCCAACGCCTTCCGAAGACTCAGTGAGCATTCATTCTCCTATTTATCGTCACTGAAATAGGGGGCGAGGAGTTGATCTGCATTAGAGAACGCATTGAAAACTTTCCATTTTAAAATTTTAGCAACAATTATGGCATCTCCGGGAGGGTCTCTTGGACCACACGAGTTTTTCGAAATCGCCATTTTTATGGCTTTCCTCTGGGTAATGGCTAGTTGACCTTTGGCCCAGAAGGGAAGTCACTAAGCCAGATCAATTAGGAAAGCGGCTTTTCCTTCCCGATTCTACCAGGCCACTTGAGCTGTTGCAGAGAATCTTCCTGAAATGAGTACTACGAGGTCTACTTTGGCCTTCCCCAGATAATCGAGTTAACGCCAAATTCAGTCGCATGGGAGTTTCGAAAATGTTCTGGGTAAAGGCGACTCTCAGATCGAGAGGACTCAGCTGACCAGAAATCCCTATGAGAACCACTTTAAAAGTAAAAGAGGTCTATTTTCCGCATTTTCTAACTTTTCAAGAAGGCAATGAAAAATATATAAAGCCGTTCCGCCCATTTAAAGACACGAGGGGCAAGGGGAAGAATAAGTGGGTATCATAGTGGCTTCCTTCCCTCTTCTTCCGGTTCAATCCCTCAATCAGAATCCTCTCCCGTTCTCGTTTTCTGCTCTCAATCGCAGAACAGTCTAAGGAGGAATAAGAATAGAGAGGAGAAGGAGAAGATTCCCAAGGACTCAGGATATCGCATTCGGATAGTTCCCTTATTCACTCCTGCTCTTCTCTTTTCCCATCTCAAGCACTCAAAATCCGCGCAAAAGTCCCGAAAATCGCCCTCTGAGGTTGTTGAAACACCCTCGAGGTGGTGAGATTCCCTTCTTCGAGTCTCGGGGAATGTTTAAGGGAGGTGAGGATTGCGTCATCACTAGTCTTTCCCTTCTCTGATAGTGACTTTTCAGGTAAGAATCCGTTCGTGGGCGTCAACAATGACCGAATCAAGCGGCGACCGAGTCAGGTCATTCACTTTTTCAATCCTTTATTTTTGAAATACTCGGCAGCCATACTTCTTGTATAAATCAGTTCAAAGCATGAATGTACTTGAAGTCACACAATTCGCAAGGGAAATTAATCCGTTATCATCACCATTCTCTTTCTCTTTCGAACCGACAATATTCAATTCTTGGGAAACAAAGCGAAGATCATCAGTTCACAATGAGTAGAATGAATTCTTCTGCTTCTCAGTTCGATCGTGCCCTCCATCGATTCTACGACGAACCCAATCGACTCTGCTCCAATCCCTTCCTCCACTCGGTCAGATCTTTCTTTATTGTTTATCCCTGCACAAGGCATTCTATCGTAATGAACGTAATCTCATAGTCACGTGTTGTTATCTTAATCCGTGAGAGAGATGGTGGGAAACCATCTGCCTGACCTGGAAGGTCGTTCCTCTTACTAAGTGGTGGGGACTTACCGTAATGTAGCCTACTGCTGCATAGAAAACTGACTTTTTTCAGATATTTCTCCGAATCTACTGGATCATCCGATCAATCCAGTTCCGCATCTTCTATAAAAGCGACGGTGAGTCGATCAATTATCACAAAACTCCAGACTTATCACTGAATAAATGGGAATAGTTATCATTCATCTAAACTCCGTTCCTCCAAAAATGGTTGAAGATTAGGAGTGAAAAATTGAAGATTAGGAGTGCTCTTTCCCTGCCTTCCATTAATTCATTCCCATCCATCAACAGAATGAGGTAGAAGAGCATTAGAAAGTGAGAATTACACCGTGCGATTGCACTTCGTGATTAGAATAGTGGTGGAGTTTCGTGGGAGAGGTGAAGATCCGCTCAATCATCGATATGATACGGGAGGAGTCCATGCTACCAGTCTAGTCTTCTTCTCGATCGTCTCTCTCTCATCGACAGATTCTTCTCGTCGTGACGAGGGGAGAATTTCCCACGGTCCTCGTCCTCCCTCTCTCGTCCCATTACAGATTGCAATGGATTCTTTCTTTCTCAAACTTCACTTTACCGTCTCATTTTCGTCTGAGAACTCTTCATGCTTATGTTCAGACATGCTATACTCATCTTTCCCCCCTTTTTTTCTCTCCATTACGAATGAGATCAAGAAGTCCCACGAATTTTCATTGCACCCTAGCAGACATTCTGAGGCACTACAACTTCGCTGTCTTTTCATCTGTCTTTTTCCCTCGACTCCCGTTCAATATTCTCCGTCCTTCCCTTCTCTTCGTCCTTTTATCACCATGACTCCTCTGTCTTTAATCGAGAAACGAACGAGAGCCCTTTCCCTGTCTTTCAGTCGTCCTATGCGAATTCATGACTCGTAGCGTTAGACGCATTTTCTACAATTCACCAACTCCCAGAATGTACGAATTCTGTGAGATTAGGCGAGATCATTCCACACTTTGGCATTTTTGAGGATTTTATGTCTGAATTTTAGAATTAGATAGAATCCTTTATTCTATCAGAATTCGTCAACCTTTAGAACCACCACAGATAGAGATCCCAAACAAGGATAGACAATCTCTCCAGGATACCTCGATTCCGTCTGGAACCTGTCATGAATCTCGTCCAGTTCCGGCAGTCTGCCTCCCCTCATTGAGTCCCTCTCTCAAACCATCTCAATCTCTCTCTTCTCTCGTTGACGACCACCATTTTCTCTCGGTTTCCTATTGTCGTATCTGTTCGCATTCTCAGCATTCGAAACGGAATTTCACAGTGAATCTGAGATGCGTCCACTACGCGACCTCATCTCTCATGAATACTATCATGCATTAGCTGCTCTTTCTCTTTCTCCCCTCCCTTCTTTCTCCATCCCCTCTCAAGCAGCTGAACCATCGATGTAGTCGAGGGACGTTGTTCGGATTCTCCCCCATTCCTCATGCTCTCTCATCTGGTAGACACAGCGAGAGAGCAGGGGGAATCGAGAGAATCAGACAATAACTCTTGGCTAGAACTTATTGAGCCCCGTCAAGCATCTACACTCGGAATGCTCGCTTGCCTAGATCGAATAGTTAATGAGAAGTCAGCCGACTTTATGAGTCCACTCTGACATTTACTTCGTGTATCATTGCGCGCTCGAGTAATTGCTACTCGATCGGGCGTGTCTTTATCCCCTTCTGCATTCATAGTGAATTCCCTCCTCGATAGTCGTCTACCAGATATCCTCCACTCACTCTCCACTACTCTCAATTACTATACGTTACCCTTTCGTCTGTCTCTCCTCGTTTCGCACGCTCTCTCGCCCTCTCTAACTGTCTTCTTTCTCCACGATATCTACTCTAGAGATAGGAAGAGAGTGCGTGAAACGAATAGAGACAGATTCTCCCCTCAAGCACATCCGTTACCAGATTTCATCCCCTCAATCTCACACCTCTCTAACAATTCCGGAACCACTTTGTCCTTCCCTTGCTTCCGCAGCTCTCAATTCATCGTCCCCTTGCAATCATTCGTCCATCAATGTTCTACGTGCCCTCGAGTCTCTCTGCGTTGTTCGCAAAAAGCCTGCTCCAAATGATGAATTTTAGCCGAATGGAGGAGGAAGAATTCCCGTTTATCGGATCGGACAGAGGTAATTTATCCTGCCCCCCATCGCCATTCCCATTAATCCCTGGAAACTTTGGAAATGCATTGAAACTGAAATGGACACTCAACGGAGACCATTAGGATGTCATCATGGCTCAGGCAATATTATTACTTTCCCCGTTGGATTCACCCTCTCGATCGCCTTCTCACTGACTCTTCCCTCTCTTCTCTCTCACTCTCGAAATGTGTTCCGAATCTCGAAGAATCGTAATGAAATGCCTTCCAACTCTTCTCTTCCTCAGTGAGTCTCCACTAAAAAGGTGGCGAATTGCCGGAAAACCAGATAATTTAAGCAATTTCCAGAGTGGTCGAATAGGATTCTCCCCTTCCCTCTCATCTTCCACCCTCGCATCCCCACTGAATCCATCCACAAAGTCATCAGATACCCATTCTTGCCTCTCCCTCCTCCCACTTTCCCCCCTCTTCCCTCTTCTCACTTCCCCTCCCAGGCTTTCTTGCCACTTCTAACATAGTATCATCTGGGAGGACTCCGAAAGCGGAACCGTGGTGTGCCAGCAAAAGCCGGCTCTAATAACTTCCGGTCCTCATGTTTCCCTTATTGCTAGAGCTGGACGCGGAGGACCCGGCGGAGAAGTGGGAGTCGACGCTTCAGCCACCCCCTATCAGCCAGATTACGGTGGGATTATCGATTGATTATAAGTTGTCGATGTTCGTGTCAAGACTACTGAGAAGAAGTAGATGTGTGAAGTATAGCAGCTGAAAGAGATCAAATCTGAGGCAAATGAAATGGATTGAATGGCAGGCCTCGACGAAGTTCTCTCCTCGATGGATCAAGTACTTCTACGCCCGGTTCAAGAATGTGAGATACCATTACACTCGTTCTTCTAGAATTAAATTAGTAAACACGAGAGAGAGATGGAGAAATGAGCCCTCTGCACATAGACTGGGGTAATAGTGTATGTGTAGTAACGTCATTGGGTTGATTACTCAAATTTTTTACTCTACCATCGGTGTGAAAGGCTATCAAGCAGTCCTTATAAGGAGTGTTCGTTGTACTCTAGAGTACTCTTAGTGGACCTAATTAGGGCATTGAAGGAATGTCCGACTGGTCGAATGCGAGAGGCAGACTTCAGACGGATCATCTGCAGTGTCATCGAGTCCAATCAGGTACCTGATTTCGTCTGCATTTCTAACTTCCTTCAACCAAGTCCCACAGGTAGAGGTAAGGCCACATTATCGACGAAATACCAAATAGCCCCGTTACGGGAGATTTTATGAATGGAAGGTTTTACATAACTGTTATCTCATAGTATCCCTTAGCTTTCTCACACTATTGTAACTGAGATGGACAAGTGGGCGTTGCGAGAATGTGACCCAGGAAGCTGGTTGAACTTTGATGTTTCATCGTCGATGCAGACGCTTCTTTCCATCTCGTATTTTCGTGCGCTAACCAACGACTAGATAGGCATAATGCCCCCTCCAAATCCAAAATGACTTGGAAAGGCAATTGCTGCTGCAGTACTCTCCTCCTCTCAGATCTCCGACCCGTACATCACTCGTCTCTTCTGCGCCTTCTCCTCCGATCCAGCTGACAAAGTGATCACATTCCAGGTGGGAGAACACAGAAAATACATTAAGTTATCCCTTTGTAAATCATTCCATCATCCATCTCTCTTCTCTTCAGGACATCGTCTCGTGTCTCACTTTCCTCTCCGAGGGAACTCCCGAAGTCCAGGCTGAGTGGGTCGTGCGACTCATCACTGGACGACCCGACGATCACTTCCAGTACCCGGTAGGTCACTTCACTTCGGGAATTACGGTAGATCCTGACGGTTTCGAAACTGTGAAAAGCTACTATTGTGCTCGTTATCATCCTCGATATCTCCTGTCCCACACATCTAACCGAGTCAATAATAGAATATCAAAGGGGCGGAACCTCAAGCCCTTCTCTTTATCTTCCTTTGCAGGAATTTGCCACCTTCGTCTCTTCAGTCTTCGCTCTCGGAGATGCGAGAGAGAGAATGAAGAGAAACACTGAGAAGGAGACTGCGAGACAGAGAGCAATGACTCTATTCAAGGTGAGGATTACGGTACAAGTGAGTATGGTAGTGGTCCCAGCATACAGTATCTGTCTGATCATCAGTAATCGATACCGTATAACCCTCGCAGGAGCTGGACAAAGATAACGATGGAGTTGCGACGAAAGCAGATCTAGCCCGATTCTTCCGGGATATTCAAGAATCGGAATCGTGTCCTGTCTAGTCCTTTCTTCAGTAGTATAGTCCCTTCATCCCAAATTGGGATTCCCAATTTCCCTTTCCATTCCCCTGATCTCCCCAAGGGTATTCAACTGATCTCTGAGCTTATCCCGTTACTTCCTCTCATCATCTTCCCGGTTTGTTGCCAATTGTTTAGTAGAAAATATTGTATCGAATCAACTTCAGTTGTAAATCACAAAATACATTTCAAGGATATGAACAAGATTTTGATCTGCTTGAGATCTTCTAAACCGAGCCAATTGTGATCCTATACATGGCACTTCTTAGTGAGATTAGAAATGTTAATTAGAGGTAATTAAGGCTATAACGAAAATCAACAAACTCATAATTTCACGGAACTTCTGTCAAAACATACAAATAACTCGGGAAGCCAAATACAGCAGCTATTTTCGGGTTTTAATACTTGAGTAGACAAGCCTATCACTGACACATTGGTGCCGATTGGAAAAGCTTGGTGTAGTTGATGAGCGGGAACATCACTGCCGATCCGAGGAACGATCCGATCTGGAGAGGACTACGTTTACTAGTGTACTACACCATCTCGGCATCTAGTCGAAAATGTAACAGGCGACGAATTGGATATCTCACCTGGATGAACACACCACACCAGAAGAGCCAGTGCTCGGATCTGCCCTTCTCGTTCTCACGCAGTGCAGAGGCGAAGGTCGTGCGGAGGAACGAGTGCAGACCCGCCGCAACGACTACTGAGAGAACCTAGAGAGGAGATGATGAGAGGAGTGAAAAATACCATTTTCCATCTGAAGCGAAAGTAGAATCATGCTGAACTTTTTTTTTCAGAAAACTATCACACATCTCTAACAGAATGCAAAATAATTAGAGAGTGAATGAATGATAACAGACGGAGAGTATTCCTCCGGCAGTGAATGAGTCCCCGAGATGAGCAGGAGAGATAAGACCGAGGTAGACGATGAAGGCCGTCGTCGCCGTTGAGAGAGCAGTCAGACAAGAGAGAAGAGGAACGGAACTGCAAGGGGAATGGTCTCTTTAGAGGATTACACGAATCATAAACTTATTTTTTTATATATTTATTTAAACTCAGTAAAATGCGATGAGGAATTATGTTTAGTTTTAAAAATAAGAAGTCATTCAGTGAAATATGATCAGAAATGCCATCAGAGCAAATGAGAGACAATTCAATAATTGGCATACCGTACTCCGACGAACATGGGCAGGAAGGAGGCAATGGGAGAGACGATGTTGGAGAGAGTCAGACCGAGATGGTACACCACCTGCAATACGAGTAATAATATAGAGACTGATCGAATGATACACAGCTATTGTATAGGTGGAATTGCAATTCAATTCGTTTCTATCCGCATATGGAAGCCGGAGATTTTCAGATCAGTGCAACTTTTTAAAAATGGGAAAGGCAATGTTCGCTGACGTAAGGATTATCCAAGTCGTGTAAAATAAGCCAACCTTGATAGTGCCCATGGTTATCCCCTCTACAGTACTCCCTCGACTGACCTGTGAGTAAGGGAGTGCAGCATAGCTGTGCACACTGGGGATCACTCCGTTCATCTGAGCATTCACAACTGCAGTCAAGAGGAGGAGAATGAAGGGATGAGCACGGGTAGAGGAAGGGGAGGAGGACTGAATGAGGACCGACAGTGACAAGAACATTAACAAAAAAATACCTTGAAGTACAACAAAAAAATGTCAAAGGAGATTGAACCGGAATAATTTATGAGAATTGAACAACACAGCGGCGGCGAGGAATTAAGTTAAGTTTATGCTTTATTAATAATTATAATAGGATCGATATGGTTTCAGGTATAAGCATTCCCATATTAAAAGCGGTTTCCTCACCTCCTGGGTGCTCTCCTCTCCATTCATCGTCTTCATCTCAGTTCCTCTTCCATCCTTGAGGGGAGTCGCCTCCTCGGAACACGAATCGCATTCCTGCATCATATCTATTAGGTTGGTAAGAAAGTTGGTAAGAAAATCTATTAGGTTGGTAAGAAAGTGTCGCGTACTATTTTTCCATTTTTTCTTCACTGAATAAATTGTCCGGAAATTCAATTTAACATAAGTTGAAGTGAGGCAAGTAGTATACATCAACATGTCTAAGTCGATTTTATTTCGCATATAAAGCGAGTAAATAAATAAAACCTCAAAAATTTTGAAAATGACGATTTTAAGGTGTTATTTTTTGAACTCAGCCGTTTGAATAAGAGCTACCAATTGCTTCAACTGCTTTGAAGGGTGATAACAATAGAGTTTTACATCCATATTATCACATAACATAACATAGCATCCGGCATTCGATGTGTGGGAAGCTGCAGATTGCAAAAAAGGCTGATTTCAAAGAACAATTTTCGGTTTCATCCTTTGAAAAACTGTAGCTTACGAACAGTTCGGTGCACCACTGTCCAATTTAACGTAAACACTAAAAAAAACCGAGTACTTCACTACTCACTACAATTGAGCTTACTGGATCAATCGCTAAATCTTCAGGGATGAGAAATGCTAATCAACAGAATTCAATTCTGTGAAATTTTCAGAATTAGCGCTGATCCCAAGTTGGCATAATGGGGCGTTCTTATTGTTATGCAATAAAAAATATGCGCACTTGTTGCACTCTACAATAGCATGTTAGTTATGCCCATATCACACTTCTTGTTTCAACCATAAGCAAATAAAAAATTTGGGCACTTCTTGGATATTTGGCCCACCCCCTCCCGTCCCCTATCATTTCTCATTCCCTCCCCATCACAAAGGGGTTGTGCGACCGAAAATCAAGGAATGATACCTAGAAATGAGCGGGTAGGGGAGGAAAGGGGTGGGGGTGGGCCAATTATCCAAGAAGTGCCAAAATTTGGTTGGTCATCAATTTCGCTGAATTTGGCAGTCGACTATGCCAGAATTAGTAATTGGTAGTGTTGTTCGCTCGAGCGTTGCTCGCGAGCGCTCGCCGCTCGAGCGGTCAATTTCGACGAGCGCTCGAGCGCCAATCGCTCGAGCGATTATTTCTGGGACTCGCTAGAGCGAAAACGGCGCTCGAGCGATGAATTCGAGCGATTTTAATCAATGCAAATTCAAGAAATAATGGCAAAATCACTCGAGCGCTCGCCAAAAATCAATTTCTCGAGCGCCGCTCTCGCTCGAGCGATTTTCTGAAATGATCGCTCGAGCGATCGGCGCTCGAGCGCTCGTCAATAATTAATCGCTCGAGCGACGAGCGCTCGCGAATAACATCACTAGTAATTGGAGAATACTGTGATAATGTTTTCTCGAAAGAGTAACCAAGCACTATTAGGCAACTGAAGATTGATCAACTTTGAAGGGCGGGATAAACCAAAATGTAAAATACGAGAAACGCGACAGAATTTTCTTACCAACCTAATACTATTTAAAAAAATATATTTTAAATTAAATATGATATGCGAATCTCCTCTCAATCACTCCATCGATTCAGTCAATTACCCCTACAGTATCCTTCCCCTCCATCTACCGTACTCACGTGTTTCTCTCCCTGCTGTTCATCACTCCACTCTCTGTACTGCAGGATGCCGAATGCCGCAGTGGCGACTGCAGTCCAGCTTGCGATCATCCAGAGATACGCAGAGACGGAGAACCTGCCAGACACTTCCTTATCCAAGAGGACACTCATCGCAGCTTAGAGGTTTTAGTGTTTCCCAGTGATTACGGAGAAATGGGGAATGAGGGTGTACTCGTGGAGTTGAAAAATAAATATGGCACCTGGGTGGTTGGTAGACTGGCTGAGTCGTTGTAACGTTGTATTCGTTGAGAGTAGTAACACACTCGAAATTGGAAGTGCCTCAAGATAATCCATCAATATCTACGTATCCATAAACAAGTTAGAGGAAAAAATCTTACCCTGCGCGAGACTGAGGAGACTGGGCACGAGTGAGCTGAGTCCCATGCCGACGAAGTAAGCAGGGAAGAGGGAGGGATGGAATTGAGACATGAAGGGCATGAAGAGCACATTCGACGTCGCGTTCACCAGAGCGACGCTGCCAATGGGAGGGAATGGGAGAATGCTTATTGTTAGTTTGATCTAATACCGACTATCACACTTGGCCTTCCCAAAGCTAGTGGATTCCGTTCACGAATACAATCCAACAAACAAACTTCCAGTATAGTTGCTATCTCGTTAAAACTGTATCCGTACCCGAACATGAAGGCGTAGAGCAGCACGGAGTATCCGCCCACTGTGTACGACCAGAAGACGGCGAGTCCCGACTGGAAAGAAATCGGTCGAGTGAGAAGACTGAGATATAACTAGTCGAGGTGTGTGCTTCATTTTACCAAATTATTTCACTGAGCGAGTGAGAATCAGGTAATATATAAGAATACTTACACAAGATGAACCCACTAAAAGGAATAAAATAGATTCAGACTAGTCCTCAGAGTACCTGGCAGGCGACGGCCATGAAGAGTGCAGCAATGATTAGTGCACCCGAGGAGAGACTGCAGCAGCACTTGTGAAGCACCCCGTAGACCAGAGGACCAATACACGCAATCTGGAGAGGGGTAGATTAGGTTACAAGATTACAAGGCATAGTTTAAAAACCCATTTTAATCTTAAGTTAGAGTTTTTACATCATTCTTACTCAAGTAGAATTAGATTATGAATCGTGGTTAAAGAAACGGCAGGGTGACCACAAGAACACGTCATATGGAATATAATACAAATACTAATCTATTTCACTACCAAACAATTTATCAGGATATTGGATAAAAATGATGAACTACGAACCTGGACGACCATGGCCAGATAACTGGGGAGACTCCATCCCTCTGGCAGTGAGGAAGTGAGCAGTGGCAACTGCATCCACACTGAACACAACGATATGAAGTTTTACAGTTTAAAAATTTAAATTTAAAAAGAAAACAAGAAGATGTAAAACCTGAATTTGTACCCATCCATGAAGTGGAACCGAATAGAACGACTAGCGTGAAGCACGCAATGTGCAGATTACCCATCGCTGCAAGTAAAACATAATTTAACAAGAAAAGGGACTATAATATGATCGAAAAAGAGTAAAGTACAAAGAGCAACCACTGTTTTGCACCTAATTATTTACTTTATGCGAGTAATTTAGGCGACAAGCGGGCATAGACTATAGTCTAGTACTAGCATTTGATTGACACATGTTTTCAAACAAGCAAATTGAAGGAAATGTAATAAAGGTTGCATGAGATGACCGCGCATTACCGCTGATAATAGTAAGAAGTGCGAGAGTCTTTCTCCCCTTATCAACTCAGCCAGGGAGCGAGACTGTACTATGGAGTGTCGAAAGTTCGCGAGAGTTAACTCCTCAAACAATGCCTGAACTTGAACGGAATAATAATCGGTAAAATCATGCATGATCACGTCATTGCGACGAGAACAGATGGCACTAGTAAAAGTAACGGTTGTGACCCAGCAGCTGCTCTAACTCAAACTTGAAAGAAAATGAGGGATACGGTAGAGCGAGAGAGCACGCGAAGATGAGAGAGTTGTTGAGACCTCATGAAGCGCGAGCTTTTGTTTTACGAATTTATACTTTCTTTTCCTTGTTTATTATCTTTGCTTTTTCACTTGTCATGTAAACACAAAATAATTTGTATATTTTAACTCTTTTTTCACCTTTAACTTCTCTTCTAGCTTGAATATGGATAAATACACAGTTTCTATTTACTAACATAGTGATTCTAGTTGCTATTCTAACTAAATTCATTGTTTCAGATGACTGACCGGGTGGAGGAGGCGCGCGCGCGTCTCGCCGCGTCCAAGTCTCAAGCAGCGCCACTTCATCCACCACAACGAACGTGAGCTTGTCTTCTTTTCCGGCGGCATTGTTGTCTCCATAATCTTCCTATAATTGAACAAAGATTCGAATAATATTTCAAAGTTCTTTTTCAGTTGTATTACTTACAAAATGAGCACTATGAACTGTGGAATGTTTTTACGGGCTGAATGTTTTTGAATTTTGTTAAAATAGTTTTTCTTGAGAGGGTTTGATCCCCTGGATGATTCTCGTGCTAGCTCACTCCCCACCGGAGCAGAGGCAGTCAACATCCTTGGCGCTGCAAGGTATTCCCTTTTCAAGTTTAAGTGCGGAGTTTTCAACGGTGTCTATTCAATGTCTAATGTTGAACACTAATTTGGGAATATTTGACAGCTACTATATTCCTTTTAGAGTAAAATATGTCATTTTCTTATTCCAGAGACGCACGTCCCGTTGTGAGCACCCGTCCACTAGTGGCAGAATCCAATGAGTAAGACTCCCTTGATATCTTAATTTCGATTCAAATTATCCCCGCCAAGCATATCATTTTACTACATCCGTTTTTCACACTTTGCGCAGCTTACCCAAACGAGGGTCGATGAAATGTTTTCTATATTGCAATAAATGCTCCTCCACTTCCTTCATTTTAATTTTAATTTATAAAATAATAAATCTCAGTCAAACGCCAAGCAGTCAGCATCTGTCTGCCCTACCTCAGACACACGCTCTACTCGCTGATCGGTATAATTAATTAATTAATTTTATTACTTTTACATTTATATTTCTATGTAAATTCAGTGTAATTTCGAAGATTTAGTAGTAAAAATATAGTAAATTGTGCAGGTTCGCGGTGCGACTCTCAGCATGCTTCACCGAGGTCTCCGAGGGATTGAATGCACTCGATAGGAACAAGGTTAGATTCACTATTTATTCATTTCCTGGAACAACTGATTTTTTAAAATGTCAACTCCATGGTCAAGTAGGCAGTGTCCGTTGTCATGAAGAAAATTTACAAAAGTTCACCGCAAAATGAAAGTGTTACATTGCGAGCAATGATAGCATTGTTTCTGCGCTAAATGTTTAAATTCTTTTCTACAAAATGATCTCGTCGATGAGAAAAGTTATTATCCTATGATGTAATTGGACTGCCGTACGTACAGTACACCTTGCAGGAAGTGATTTCTGTATGGGACTCGCAAGTGGGAACTGCCTCGTACAAGGAGAAGGAGGCGCACGCTCGAAGACTGTCAGTGGAGGACGCGAGGACGTTGCTGTGCGAGGAAATGCAGGTGAGAGGAGGGAGATTAACAGCGAATGAATTGATATTCGACTAGGACCATCTCTAGAGTAAGTTGAGAGAGCATGGAGATAAGGATAGGGAGCAGTGAAAAATGGATTGGATAGAAAAGGAAAATACCAAGGTGGATATTTTTAATTATATTGTTGATAATGTTGAACATATTTACCATTGTGCAATGCGACAGTTCATATTTTACACTTTCCATGCCTTTTATCATAGTCGGAAGGATCAAGGTTCATTATGGTGCATGTCATGTTCTGCGAATGATAAACTGATTGCAGAAGACGGAATATCTGGAGAAGAAAGTTGGAGGACTCAGCAAGCGATACGAAGAACTCGAAAAGAGATTGTATAATGCTGAGATTTTCGCGAAGAAAGTCTTCGACGTATATTACCCCAGGGTAAGGTATATTTCTTTGAAGAATTTATGCCAGTATAGTTATCAATTATTGCATAGCAATCTACTGATTATAGTACTAAACGCAAAACAGATATCAGTATTCAAGATGGTTATTATTTTTTTTCTCGCAAGCTATTTAGGTGGTAGCTTGACCTAGTAAATAAATTAGCTTAGGATGAAGCAATATCATTTTATGTGCTCCTTCCCTATCGAATCTGAATCAGGCTCACGACGAGGTGGCAGTGCTGGTGACTGAAGTGAGGGCGAAGGAAGTCGAACTGCTGGCGAGAGTCGAGAAGGCAGAGGGAGAGAGGAGGTACGCACGCATTCTGATAATTAGTTTAGGGATACCTGACAGTGTGTGACCTTGTTAGCGATCATGATAGTGTTGTAATATTTTGATTTGTATTGGGTTGTCCCATAATTCGTGTCGTTTTTCTTCTACATTTAATTTCTCGTAAAATATCTAATTCATCATGCAACAACTCAAATACTTTCCTTGTTCCAGCGAAATGTTATTTAAAAAAATGGCGACACGAATTACGGGACAACCCAATACCTGTTCTTCTACGTCCTTTAACTGGTTAAAAATATTATATGTTGTTATTCAGGTCTCTGCTCGATCAACTGAAGGAGGTGCAGGAACAACTTCGATCGGCCGAGAAGAGAGAGGAGATAGTGAAGAAGGTACGGGAAGCATTGCTTGTGATTTCATTTTGCGATTTTTGAAAGCAATTTGATAATATGACCATAAGAACTATGCTTTTTACAGTTTTCATATTGCTTAATATTGGAGAAAAACAAATGATTATGGATAAACTTGTTGTAAGTGCACTCCGAATCTAATAATCCCTCGTACATACAGTATCCATTCACCCATCAAGATCAATTTGCGACAGCAACAGTATTAAGCTGAAGTGTTTTGTTGCAGGAGTTGGAGGAGGCTCGAGCAGTGTGCATCTCTGCAGCAGGGAAGCAGCAGAAGGCTGCAGCTGCAGCCGAGACTGCCAAGGGAGAGAATGCACGTGAGTGGGGGATGGGGGGAGATGAGAGGGAATATTGAGAACAATTTAGGCATTATTCAATGTCACGATAGGATAAACATTGGCAGCATAGAACACATATTATACACATATTATATTATAATAATCACGGATAAATTGGTCTGTAGTCTGAATAAATGAATTAATTATGAAATTCAAAATAAGTTCAAAATACTGTATTTTTCTGTTATTGTATGAATTCCTCCTTGCAGGTCTCGATCAGCAAATTCGTCAGTTGCAGTCACAACTGGACGAGATGAAGGAGAGGGAGAGGGAGGCGCGAGTGGAGACCGCGAGACACGCGGAATCCGCGAGGGACGCGCGACTGACCGAGGAGAAGAAAGTGGCTGAGATAACGAGGGAGGCTGTGAGTGTCGCTGATTGCAGTGCAGCGCACTGATAGACTGTTACTTGAATTTATAATTTTGATTCTATTGTCAAAAATGTAAAGTATTACTAAAATTTTAATTGTTGTAAAATGAAAATAAATTTAGAACCGTGTGGTGGCAGAGAATGTGAAGAAGGCGAATGCAGAGATGGACAAATTGAGGTGAGCATTTTCACAACCAATATATCGCGCTAAAGATATTGTGTTATATTTTTCAAATTATTGTGTCATATTATTTCGTTGTTTTCTTCATTTATTGGAGTAAAATACAAAAGCCAATTTGTCTAAAACATCTTTTCTTTTTTAAAATTTTTATAATGAATGGATAAAAATGGTGATAAAATAAGTGTTGATTGAGGGCGGAGACGTCGGCGGAGTACAAGAAACTGCAGCTGCAGGCGAGTCAATACGAGAAGGAAATGAGAAGACAGGAGGAGATGGCAGAGAGATACGCTGATAGAGCGAGGAGGAGCGAGGCCAAGGTACGAGGGAGTGGGCAGGTCATCTGAAACTGTAGAAGTGCTGCACTGTCGTTTCGAAGGGATGTTTTTAAGTGTTAGCTTTGCTTTCGTGTGATTAGTTCACAAGATAAATAAAATAATCTGCTAACCTATTCTTACGTTGAAATGAACGGAGTGGATATAGTCAGTTTGCGGCAGAGATAAATAGTGGCTTGTCAGGTGCAAGAATGGCAGGAGAAGTTCGAGCACCGAATCAAGGAGAAGTGTGCGGAGATGCAGGTGTTGATATTAGTGATATTCGATCTAGTTACAGTTGTGAAGTTGAATAGTTACTTGATCATTTACTAGTTTGGAATATGCAGATTCAGAAGCACTCGAGTAGTGAGGATGAAATGAGATTGTGAAAAGTTAACGTTTTAAAGCGCTTTTTTTTATTACATATGAGGGCTGTTGGGTGATACGGTGATACTAAATGCAATGGCGGTATAATAAGCTACCCCCATTGCAGAGGGAGATAGCCTGCAGCTATCGAACGATGATGTCAAACACTGCCCCCGAGAGACACTTCCCCTCGAGACAACCAACCAGCAATGGAGGTCAGCCCCTTCCATTCCTGATTCGGTTTGGTCGTTGTTAACAAATAGGACTATATTTTTGAGAAATCAGGATTTGAAAATTTATTCTGATGCACATTTGTTCTCGTAAATACTAATCTACTTTAACATATTTTAAAATTGTTCTTGTAATAACCAATTCACCCTATCTAAAATAATCTTTGATCTTTTTTGAGATGAGGAGAACTTACCTGCCTACGCTCAATTCCTCTCCTCCCGTCGTCGAGATCCCTCCCCACGACCAGATCCCGCCAGACGTCTGTTCTTTTGTTTTATCATCCTTTCTCTATTATAATTTACAAGCCTTTCTTGGTAGTTCTATATTCTTTGATGATTGATCTCGCGGGAGGGTGACAATTGCAAAAACGACAAACTCGTTGCCGTTCGCTTGAGAGTAGACCTAGGAACTTGGGAGTTTATCAATGTAACCAGAATGTGCTCCCCTACACTTGCATGTATATGAGGCCGTCCGCGATAGATTCAACAAGGCCTCGGAACAGCCCAAAAAGTGGAACCCATGAAAACATGTTTTCTGGGGTAGTTTTCGATGCTGAACATCGCGGTTCACTTCATTTTGCGTGAATCGTTCATTGAATGTCGGTGTGGTGACATGTCACTTCTTGCCAAAATTGGTTTTTCGCTTGATTCCGTGTCAAAAGGAATGTTGGAAGCATGAAATTTCGCGTACCCGAGCAGAATTTAACGGAGAATCGAACCTTGTGCTTGGTTAAGAATGAATTTTCCTCGTTTATGTGATAATGTCACTTTTTGATTCCATAATTTGAGCGAGTGGAGACCGAAACAGATCGATGCGCCTTTTCATGCTGATTCGAATGGTATAGGCATGTGTGGGGATCAGAGGTACCCCACGGCCGCTGTATTCGTTTTTCCGCTTTTTGAGTGCTTTTCACAGTGAAATCGAGTGATAATCGAGGAATGAGGGGGAGGAAAATGACTCGCCTCTCATTTTCGCCCCTCTTATTCCTCATTTGTGCAGTGAAATACTCAATAAAATCGGAAAAACGGTTGCAGCGGCCGTGGGGTACCTCTGATCCCCACACATGCCTATACCATTCGAATCAGCATGAAAAGGCGCATCGATCTGTTTCGGTCTCCACTCGCTCAAATTATGGAATCAAAAAGTGACATTATCACATAAACGAGAAAAATTCATTCTTAACCAAGCACAAGGTTCGATTCTCTGTTGAATTCTGCTCGGGCACGCGAAATTTCATGCTTCCAGCATTCCTTTTGACCCGGAATCACGCGAAAAACCAATTTTGGCAAGAAGTGACATGTCACCACACCGACATTCAATGAACGATTCACGCAAAATGAAGTGAACCACGATGTTCAGCATCGAAAACTACCCCAGAAAAACATGTTTTCGTGGGTTCCACTTTTTGGGCTGTTCCGAGGCCTCGCTACGAGTTGTTGAATCTATCGCGGACGGCCTCATATGTCTTGTTGCCAGGCGATCTTGAATTTCACTCATCACCAACGATCAGGGGTTCATGGTCCAAAACTGAGAATTTAAATATAAAATCATAGTTATATAAACAAAGAGTACCGTAACAAATCGAAATTCCAGTACCCCAATAACTACTGTATCCTAGCAACATGGGTATCGATTGGTTACGGCAATTGGTGTTTATCTAGAGATGATTTTCTACTCACAAATTTCGTCAAATTTCCAATTTTGGACCATGAATACTCTTTGTTTATATAACTATGATTTTCTATTTAAATTCTCAGTTTTGGACCATGAACCCCTGGTCGTTGATGACGAGTAAAACTCAAGATCGCCTGGTAACAAGACTTATACATGCAAGTGTAGGGGAGCACATACTGGTTACAATGATACAACCCCAAAGGTCCTAGGTCTACTCTAAAACGAACGGCGACGAGTTTTGCAATTGTCACCCCCCCCCCCCCCCCCCCGATCTCGCTTCTCTCTGGTTGACTCCAGGTTGATCTTTAATCTCTTGCAGCACCTAGTCGTGGTCCTCCGATGGCTCCACTGGACGACAACAGGAAGCGACAACAATTGAGAGACGCCATCACGACGAGACTTCCTGCACCCAGAAAGTAGGTCACTCGATTACCGTATCCTCTGTAACCATAGAATTGATTGATTATCATACCCATTCGTATAGTATCCATTGACAGTCTTACTCATTTCTAGTTATCATTCATCTATTACTAGACTATTTATACTCGTTCACTGTATCATCCTCTTTCTAAATAATATCCATCTCGGTCATATCACTCACTTTCTTCCCCTGGAATGCATACTAAAAATCGTGATTGAACATTCATTCATAATCACTCGAAACTGATTCTAATTATTTGCTACCTCGATGTTTTTTAGGCCCGATCTCATTAGCTTCAAGCCCGATCTATACATTGAATATTTATAACTAATTTCATGACAATAATATGATCAATGTTCATTGGATGGCTGTACTATTCACAGATGAGAGAGAGAGCTGCCACTAGGAAGTGCAGGAGTGCTTGCGAGCATGCTCGGAGTGCATTGTGTGCTCTTCTGATTACATGCTGAAACTTAGAATCGTGAAATTCAAAAAGGCGTGCGCAAGCAAAGTAAAAGTAAACGCATACTAAATCCAGGAAGCAATTTCTGTTGATTTTTTCCATATTGTAATAACTCCTTCAGCAAATGTGGAATAGGAATGACATTGTGTGCTCAGTCTGTGAGGTGGAGATGATAGATCGAGAAATAGTTTACTCGTGATTCGTTCGGGAGGGTGGAATTCACCAAATTTGTACAAACAATCAATCGATAATCTACAATCTGCATCTCTTCTTACTCCGACTTCTTTCCCTTGTTCGATCCGATGAAATAAGCGGGGGAAGCGAAAGGAGCGAAAGCGGGAGCGAGAGCAACCTGAAAACTTACGGTGGTTAGCACAGAACGAGTGATCCATTCAAAAATCGACTGTAGGGAGGATAAGTTGCTAAACGGAGTAAGTCTCACCGGGGCGGGAGCAATGGGGGCAAGAGCCGGAGCAGCAGCAACCATGGGAGCAGCAGCGACCACGGGGGCAGCGAAGGCCTGGAGATCAAATATCAGATGATACGGTAGATCAGTTATCGATCGATGTATTGGAGTACGGTACTCACAGGGCGGACAACGGGGGCAGCCATGATGGGAGCGGCCAGGGGAGCGGTGAGTCCGACAGCGGGAGCAGCAACGACCTGCAAACTTACGGTGGTTAGCAACTGGTAAGCAATCTAATGAAAAATGACAAAGAATATGAAGGTTTGCTAAACGCAGTAAGTCTGACCGGTGCAGGCGCGGGAACAACCGGAGCCAAAGCGGGCGCGGCAGCAACAACCGGAGGCTGGAGTTACGGTGGTTAGTGGTGTTTTCGAGTTCTATTGATATTTTGACTGGAAGATGCATCTATTCGCTAAACGCAGTAAGTCTCACGGGAGCGAATGCGGGGGCTGCAACGACCGGAGGAACGAAGGCGGGTGCAGCAGCTACGACCGGGGGAACGACGGCAGGGGCGAGCATCTGGAATACTTACTGTCGTTATCGAATAGAGGGAATCTAGTCACAAGTTGTACATAGATGGTAATAACTCGCTAACGAGCGTAAGTCTCTAACCGGAGCAGCAGGGGCAAGAACGGCACGGCCTGCGGTAGCATAGTAACGACCGAAGAAGGGAGCCTGAGCTGCGAAGAATTGGGCAGTCGATCCCGAGAAGAGAGCGAAGCTGAAGAATTGAATCAGTTATCGATTGAGTGATCTACCAGAATACAGCATCCCACAGTATGGGGTACGGTATTCAATCTACAGTAATGCTCACCAGAGAAGAGAGGCAGAGAAGGTGTTCATTGTAGAGGAAGAGACTGAATCTGAATCTGTCCCTCTCTCCTTCTCTTTTATACCAATAATCAGAAGGGATCAAGCGGGGTCTTTACACGTTTGGAACACGCCCCGAAGCACTCTCTCCTATGCACACACTCTCCTCTTCTCTCCCTTCTCCTTCGCTCTTCTACTCAAACAATGGCGACCTCTAGTCGGCAGATTCCTGTTCACTCTTAGCCAACTTCACACATTTTTTACTGGTATTGCCTTCTGAATAGACCAGACTGGATTGCGGTGTCAACTTACTTCGAGATGTAGCGAAAGACTACATGAGTAATCAGGTGTTAGGTCGCTTACTCATTCTTCGGATTTTCACTTGCATCATTCAGTCTAGATCATGTAATGAGGGAGAATTCAAATTCGTTGATTCAGGTTCATAGCAAACTTTTGAGAATGAAATCGATCTACGGTGTATATGCAGTGATAGTTGTAACTTCATTTCACATCATCATTGAGATCTTCCTCCATCAAATCCCCGTCGTCTTCCGCATTCTTCTCCATCCTTTTTACTTCTCTCTCATTCTCGATCTTCGCACCTTCTTCCATTCTTTTGTTTGACTCCCATCGAAGATCACGATGGATGACATTGATAAGCATGTTCTTGGTCCCTTCGAAAAGAGAAATGTCATCGACTTTGCTATGGCCATGAAAAAAGTAAGACTAAAATATTAGTTTGTTCTTGGGCATTATTGGTTTTCCATCACGGATTCTTTAATATGAAATTTGTTGAGGATAGATAAAAATTATCAACGCTTCGGAGATCTAAGCTGTTGTTTCAAATGAAATGTTCCATAGGAGGAATCTCTTTCTGCTGCTGGACGAGGGACAATCAGAAAATCAATCATTCCATTTAGAAAGGAATAGAAGGAAGGGACTTGATTGACACTTTCTTAAACTCTTAATGAGTTCACTCTAACAACTACTAAGTGTCGAAAAATTTTCAGCCCATCGATCATCGATATTGTAACAATAACAATGAAAACAAATCAAATTTATTTTCCAATTCTCGAGACAAATACTTTACGAATTTGTACAGAAAACCGCGTCTGTTGATGGCAAGAAGCGACGATTTAGTGCCTGGAATGAACAACAATTGATCTTTGAACTTTGTTTTCTGATCTCACTTCGCAAGGATGGCAGCAGGTGCAGCAGCTACCACGGGAGCTGCGAACTGAAATAGTCAGTGTGTTTAGTGGATTTTGCGACCTTTAGTGTAACTTTTGGTAGAAGTCGGGATACTCGCTAAATAGCGTAAGTCTAACCGGAACTGCAGCTCTAAGGACGGGAGCAGCGACGGGAAGGGCGGGACGGACGATGGGGGCAGCTGAAAAGCGGAAGTGAGAGAGTGTATGAAATGAAGAGAGAGGCAATGGGGAATTGGGAGATTGCCGTACCGTAGATGGGAGCAGGAGCAGCTAGGACGGGGGCGGGGGCAAGGAGGGGTGCTGCGGCAATCTGAGCATTACTGTCGTTAGTGACTGGAAGGGAGTCTAGTAGCATTTTCAACAAGATAGATGGTGGTTGCTATACACCGTAAGTACCGGGGCGACAGGTGCAGCCTGGGGGAGGACGGGAGCTGCGACTGGTGCAGCTGCGACCGATGCGACAGGGGACTGGGCTGCAGCGAACATAGCCTGGTAGTAGGGAGAGTACGACTGAGCAGGCCACTGAAATGGAGAGGATTGAGTATCGAGTGGAACGGATGGGTACGGTAGCCGATTGTTTAAAATCAATAATATAGTAAATTACCGCTGCATATTGGGCGGAAGCGACGGCAACGATGGCGAAGGAGACGATGAGCTTCCTGTGGAATTAAAGTTGAAATGCGAAAACAATAAAAACCGGAAGTGCCCTGAGGGTGAACTCACTGCATGATTAGTAGAATGAGGAGTGGATGTCGATTGCTCGATGGTTCTCCCTCTCCTCTCTGGACCCTTTATACGCCCTCAGGGGTAGGTCAAACTGCCCCGTCGGGGCGTGTGAAATGGATATCGTACTCTCACACTCTGGAGCCTCTCAGATTCTCCCGATCTCTCTCGTCTTCTTTTTGTTGCCTGAGGGCATGGCGCCTTCTGAGGGGCGGGCACTCAACTGGTTTGAAAGTGTCCAAAGTACACACTTTTGCAGTAAGCTCTCGGAAGCAAACAATGCCAGACTATTTTCTAGCAATCTACAAATCAGGATAAGCGCATAATGTACTGAATACTGAAGAGAATTGTATCTGGAATCCTGACCGGTGAAAGATGATCGTTGAAATAGAATTAATATTAGCCGTAATAGTTGGTATCTTCCGCATTCTTCCGCATTGTTTTTACTTCTCCGCTCTCTCATCCTCTCTCTATCTTCACACCTTTCATCTCTCTGTTTGTCGAAAATCATAGATCACGGACGATCTTTGAAGATTCAGGAGATTGCCGTTGTCTCTTGTTTTGTTTGGAGTTGAGCCTCGCAGACTGAATTCATGTATATTCATGTGTAAGTTCGACTCATCTTGAAACGTGATCCACGAGAATGAAGAGTGAAGAAATATGTTTGATATACATGGCCACAATCAGATAAGACAGTTGATTATGATTTAAAGGAGGAGCAAAGACAAAGCTAAAAATTCGACTCTTTCATTACCACTGCCTAGCTTTTCTCAACGATAAGGGATTCTGAAAATTTCACTTTTTTATCTCTGCGCTGAACTGAGTTATCGCAACTTGGCTGATTGCCAGCCATGGATATCAGGGGAAATAGCTCAGGGAAGGAGCGAGAGACCGCGAGAGTGAGAGAGAGTTACCCCCTCGTTTCTCTAACCGCGCGCGGTTGCAGAGACTCCTCCTTTAAATAATCATTCCCAGGACGCATGCAGACTGTGAATGCGTTATAGTAAACACGATTGATTAGCCTTTCTGTGACGATAAAGCCTCTATATTAAAAATGTAGATGATTGTGGTAACGTTCAGTGCGTTGGGATCAGCTGATATTTTGATTTTTCTATATCAGTATTATACCCCGTCGGAGAGAGTACATGCGCATGTTATATTTGTCTCTCTTTATCTGCACTCCCTCCCCTCTCCCCCTCCCTGTAGAATGCATAGTTGATGCAATGATGCTCATAATGATACCTCCTCCATGTTGAAACAATATAATTGAAATTATGGAAAGAAAAGGTGAGTATTTCGAATAACGTTCAGTGCTTAAGACTCTTTCTTCGTAATGTATATTCTTCGCATGTAATCAACAACAATGATAATAATTCAAATTTATCTCCCATTCGTGAAACAAATACTTTACGAATTTGTACAGAGAACCGCGTCTGTTGATGGCAAGAAGCGACGATTTAGTGCCTGGAATGAACAACAATTGATCTTTGAACTTTGTTTTCTGATCTCACTTCGCAAGGATGGCAGCAGGTGCAGCAGCTACCACGGGAGCTGCGAACTGAAATAGTCAGTGTGTTTAGTGGAGTTTGCGACCTTTAGTGTAACTTTTGGTAGAAGTCGGGATACTCGCTAAATAGCGTAAGTCTAACCGGAACTGCAGCTCTAAGGACGGGAGTAGCGAGGGGAAGGGCGGGACGGACGATGGGGGCAGCTGAAAAGCGGAAGTGAGAGAGTGTATGAAATGAAGACAGTGTAGAGAGACAACGTGGAATTAAGAGAGTACAGTACCGTAGACGGGAGCAGGAGCAGCTAGAACGGGGGCGGGGGCAAGGAGGGGTGCTGCGGCAATCTGAGCATTACTGTGGTTAGTGACCGGAAGGGAGTATAGTAGCACTTTCTACAAGATCGATGGCGGTTGCTAAATATCGTAAATACCGGGGCGACAGGTGCAGCCTGGGGGAGGACGGGAGCTGCGACTGGTGCAGCTGCGACCGATGCGACAGGGGACTGGGCTGCAGCGAACATAGCCTGGTAGTAGGGAGAGTACGACTGAGCAGGCCACTGAAATGGAGAGGATTGAGTCTCGAGTGGAACGGATGGGTACGGTAGCCGATTGTTTAAAATCAATAATATAGTAAATTACCGCTGCGTATTGGGCGGAAGCGACGGCAACGATGGCGAAGGAGACGATGAGCTTCCTGTGGAATTAAAGTTGAAATGCGAAAACAATAACAACCGGAAGTGCCCTGAGGGTGAACTCACTGCATGATTAGTAGAATGAGGAGTGGATGTCGATTGCTCGATGGTTCTCCTCCTCTTCTCTGGAGCCTTTATACGCCCTCAGGGGTAGGTCAAACTGCCCCGTCGGTGCGTGTGAAATGTATATCGTACTCTCACTGTCTGGATTCTCTCAGATTCCCCTGATCTCTCTTATTCTTTTTGTTGCCTAAGGGCATGGCGCCTTCTGAGGGGCGGGCACTCAACTGGTTTGAAGTGAGAAAGAGAGTGCATACGACTTCCGAGTTTCTTACCAGGGCAAAAAGGATGTGAAGAATGTGGGAGATTTGTGAAGATGTGGAGGCGAGAATCTAAAGACATGTGCATTGAGAATGGTTAGATCTTCTTCAGAGGTTCGCTTAAAATCACATAATTTATGGTTGAAGAGTGAAGAATACTTCTGGAGTGGAATCATCATGCATTGCATACATTTTTTTTAAAATTTCACTTTCCATGTTACGCTTTTCCAAGAATAATGCCGGAAACGATCAAGTCATCCAGTTCAACTATAAATGGAATATACATCTGTTCCGTACCATCAGTGATGCGTCTCGATGGAATAGTGTGAACCAACGGACATCTACTGAAGTGAGATTATGAAAGGTCTTTGTCATCGTTCCTATTCTCACGACACTTCTCATCTCTGATTCCCTCGAAGCTCGTCGATCACTCCTTCTCAACCAGTTGCCCCCATTCAATCTAATGATAGTATGGGTGTCAAGTATCATGTACTTCCCTCTCCCTCCCCTTCAACCAGCTCCAGAAGCATGCCCTCGGGGTCGCCACTGTTTGAAGAACATGAGAAGGGTGAGCATAGACGAGGAGAGAAAGGAGAGAGTGTGTGCATAGGAGAGAGTGCCTCGGGGCGTGTTCCAAACGTGTAAAGACCCCGCTTGATCCCTTCTGATTATTGGTATAAAAGAGGAGGAGAGAGGGACAGATTCAGATTCAGTCTCTTCCTCTACAATGAACACCTTCTCTGCCTCTCTTCTTTGGTGAGGGTTACTGTATATTGGATACTGTATTCTGGTAGATCACTCAATCGATAACTGATTCTATTCTTCAGCTTCGCTCTTTTCTCGGGATCGACTGCCCAATTCTTCGCAGCTCAGGCTCCCTTCTTCGGTCGTTACTATGCTACCGCAGGCCGTGCCGTTCTTGCCCCTGCTGCTCCGGTTAGAGACTTACGCTCGTTAGCGAGCTATTACCATCTCTGTACAAAGTGTGACTAGATTCCTTCTATTCGATAACGACAGTAAGTATTCCAGATGCTTGCTCCTGCCGTCGTTCCCCCGGTCGTAGCTGCTGCACCCGCCTTCGTTCCCCCGGTCGTAGCTGCTGCACCCGCCTTTGTTCCTCCGGTCGTTGCAGCCCCCGCATTCGCTCCCGTGAGACTTACTGCGTTTAGCGAATAGAAGGATCTTCCAGTCAAAATATCAATAGAACTCGGAAACACCACTAACCACCGTAACTCCAGCCTCCGGTTGTTGCTGCCGCGCCCGCTTTGGCTCCGGTTGTTCCCGCGCCTGCACCGGTCAGACTTACTGCGTTTAGTAAACTTTCAGATTACGTACAATTTTCCATTAGACTCCTTAATCTCTGTTAAACACCGTAAGTATTCAGATTCTTGCACCCGCTCCCCTGGCCGCTCCCGTCATGGCTGCCCCCGTTGTCCGCCCTGTGAGTACCGTACTCCAATACATCGATCGATAACTGATCTACCGTATCCTCATCTGATCTTTGATCTCCAGGCCTTCGCTGCCCCCGTGGTCGCTGCTGCACCCATGGTTGCTGCTGCTCCGGCTCTTGCCCCCATTGCTCCCGCCCCGGTGAGACTTACTCCGTTTAGCAACTTATCCTCCCTACAGTCGATTTTTGAATGGATCACTCGTTCTGTGCTAACCACCGTAAGTTTTCAGGTTGCTCTCGCTCCCGCTTTCGCTCCTTTCGCTTCCCCCGCTTATTTCATCGGATCGAACAAGGGAAAGAAGTCGGAGTAAGAAGAGATGCAGATATTAGATTATCGATTGATTGTTTGTACAAATTTGGTGAATTCCACCCTCCCGAACGAATCACGAGTAAATTATTTCTTGCTCTCTCCTTTCCAGCCCACAGACCAAACACAACTTATCACAGTTTCCTCACCTAATGATGGGGATGGGAACTGCCGAAGCGCAAGAGCGATCCAAACACTCTTCCGGTGTCAGATAATCGTCTTACTTCTACTCTGCATGAGTAGAGACCGCAAAGTGGGTGACCGAATTGCTTGGCATAGTCATTTGTGAGTCTAATGTATCCCTTTGAGGCTAAATAAGGCCATACTTTTTGCCGTTTGGAGATATCGTATCGTTGACTCGAGTTATGGCCCAAAAACACCTCGAAAGAGTCACAACGGAAAGGGAGTCGAAATCGGGACGAGAGCGAAGTGGGCGGAGCACGGAGCACCCATGGTTGCTGCTGCTCCGGCTCTTGCCCCCATTGCTCCCGCCCCGGTGAGACTTACTCCGTTTAGCAACTTATCCTCCCTGAGGTCGATTTTTGGATGAGTCGTTCTGTGCTAACCACCGTAAGTTTTCAGGTTGCTCTCGCTCCCGCTTTCGCTCCTTTCGCTTCCCTCGCTTATTTCATCGGATCGAACAAGGGAAAGAAGTCGGAGTAAGAACAGATGCAGATATTAGATTATCGATTGATTGTTTGTACAAATTTGGTGAATTCCACCCTCCCGAACGAATCACGAGTAAATTATTTCTTGCTCTCTCCTTTCCAGCCCACAGACCAAACACAACTTATCACAGTTTCCTCACCAAATGATGGGGATGGGAACTGCCGAAGCGCAAGAGCGATCCAAACACTCTTCCGGTGTCAGATAATCGTCTTACTTCTACTCTGCATGAGTAGAGACCGCAAGGTGGGTGACCGAATTGCTTGGCATAGTCATTTGTGAGTCTAATGTATCCCTTTGAGGCTAAATAAGGCCATACTTTTTGCCGTTTGGAGATATCGTATCGTTGACTCGAGTTATGGCCCAAAAACACCTCGAAAGAGTCACAACGGAAAGGGAGTCGAAATCGGGACGAGAGCGAAGTGGGCGGAGCCCGCTCTACCTGGTTTCTCCAAAAGTTTGAGCATAGCTTCGCGTCGAGCTTGCTCGAGGATGAGAGGAAAGGCATAGGTCCTCAAGAGCGCGCGCTCTCTGCACACGCCGGGTGAGAGACAAGCGAGAAAGTGGAGAGGAAGGCCCGCCACTTTGCAGTTCAATTAGCGCACGCTCTTGAATCTTTGAAATGAAATGATTAATCGGAAAAAAATCCAAAAAATACGTTCTCGGTGTCAATCGACGCCTAAAATCAGGAATTATCCATCGCACCATGCCCGTGTTAAGAATTATCGTCGGAACCTTTTCATTCCCCTATAATGAACCCTAAATCGGTCTTTTTTAGATATTTCTGATTAGATAATGCATGACGGGCACCCTGTCGTTTATAGACACTAGTCAGACGTACTCAAAAATATTTTTTCCATAATTTTTGGATAAGTATTCGCTGCGTCATTTCAAGAACCAGATTTCGACGCGCCTCTTTCTCCTCCTAAGTGGGCGGAGCCTGCGGTCTCTATGCATGAGATGCACTTTTTGAATCGGTGCAAGATGTTTCAGTGTGTAATCACAAGGAAAGCAATGGTTTCCGGCTTACTCTCATGTTGGCACTTATTCCAGCCTAGATTGAAAAGCTCCATACATTGCACGGAAGTGCTGCAGACATCCACTAATTTTGTCGGTAGTCTTAGACTATCAGAAGTCTCCTCCATTCCTCAGTTGGTGATGTTGCAGTCTATAGACCCGCACAAAAGCTACTTCCTTACATGTACAATACCTTGAGAATTTAATTTATAATACCATTCACGACTTTGTAATTGGAAGGACGACGAAACGGACCGGGCAGAAAACAATGCGTTCAAATAATCCTTCTGTATCTAGCCTCTCCACTCACAGTCGATAGTCGGAATCCTCAACGTTATTTTGTTACGGTGCTTCTAAATAGAATCTCGTACAATCGGTAGATCTCAAATCGATCACTCTATGCCACGCAATAATAGGAAAGGATCCATGGGAGGAGTAATGAAGAAGCGATTGTTAGATCTTCAGCCTAAGCAAATACACTATCATTAATCAAATCCATCTTCCATCATGATCTGCTGTAGGCCAGTTCCTTACCAGTTGTTTCTTGCGCCTCACGAGAGCGCATTCTCGAACGGGAGTTGAATATACCTAGAGACCGCAGGCTCCGCCCACTTAGGAGGAGAAAGAGGCGCGTCGAAATCTGGTTCTTGAAATGACGCAGCGAATACTTATCCAAAAATTATGGAAAAAATATTTTTGAGTACGTCTGACTAGTGTTTATAAACGACAGGGTGCCCGTCATGCATTATCTAATCAGAAATATCTAAAAAGACCGATTTAGGGTTCATTATAGGGGAATGAAAAGGTTCCGACGATAATTCTTAACACGGGCATGGTGCGATGGATAATTCCTGATTTTAGGCGTCGATTGACACCGAGAACGTATTTTTTGGATTTTTTTCCGATTAATCATTTCATTTCAAAGATTCAAGAGCGTGCGCTAATTGAACTGCAAAGTGGCGGGCCTTCCTCTCCACTTTCTCGCCTGTCTCTCACCCGGCGTGTGCAGAGAGCGCGCGCTCTTGAGTACCTCTGCCTTTCCTCTCATCCTCGAGCAAGCTCGACGCGAAGCTATGCTCAAACTTTTGGAGAAACCAGGCAGAGCGGGCTCCGCCCACTTCGCTCTCGTCCCGATTTCGACTCCCTTTCCGTTGTGACTCTTTCGAGGTGTTTTTGGGCCATAACTCGAGTCAACGATACGATATCTCCAAACGGCAAAAAGTATGGCCTTATTTAGCCTCAAAGGGATACATTAGACTCACAAATGACTATGCCAAAGCAATTCGGTCACCCACCTTGCGGTCTCTAAATATACCAATAACTTTTTACTTCATCCGTGATCCAAAACTATATTCAATATTCACATAAGCATCATGCATATCAAAATTTCGGAAATATGCTATAGCCAAATTTGAGATACACTCAGGAACCACAAGAGCTATCGAGATCAAGTAAAGCGGGACTGCAGTAATTTCTTCGACGATACCGTTCTAATCAGAAAAACTTCACTCGGATAATTTCCCTGGTTACTGTAATTCTTCCACGCTTTCCCTTTGAAGGATTGTGAGGCAAAGCTAGAGACAGAGAAATGCCAGTCCACTCGAACACAGAAGTGTGTCCAGAGGTCGTGTTTGAGGAGAACGAGAGAATACGGGGGACGAAGATAGGAGAGAATGTGTACATGGGAGAGAGTGCCTCGGGACGTGTTCCAAACGTGTAAAGACCCCGCTTGATCCCTTCTGATTATTAGTATAAAAGAGAAGGAGAGAGGGACACATTCAGATTCAGTCTCTTCCTCTACAATGAACACCTTCTCTGCCTCTCTTCTCTGGTGAGGATTACAGTAGATCGGATAGGGATACTGTACTCATCACTCGATCGATAACTGATTCTAATCTTCAGCTTCGCTCTCTTCTCGGGATCGACTGCCCAATTCTTCGCAGCTCAGGCTCCCTTCTTCGGTCGTTACTATGCTACCGCAGGCCGTGCCGTTCTTGCCCCTGCTGCTCCGGTTAGAGACTTACGCTCGTTAGCGAGTTATTACCATCTCTGTACAAAGTGTGACTAGATTCCTTCTATTCGATAACGACAGTAAGTATTCCAGATGCTTGCTCCTGCCGTCGTCCCCCCGGTCGTAGCTGCTGCACCCGCCTTCGTTCCCCCGGTCGTAGCTGCTGCACCCGCCTTCGTTCCTCCGGTCGTTGCAGCCCCCGCATTCGCTCCCGTGAGACTTACTGCGCTTAGCAAATAGAAGCATCTTCTAGTCAAAATATGAATAGAACTCGGAAACACCACTAACCACCGTAACTCCAGCCTCCGGTTGTTGCTGCCGCGCCCGCTTTGGCTCCGGTTGGTCCCGCGCCTGCACCGGTCAGACTTACTGCGTTTAGCAAACTTTCAGATTACGGTCAATTTTCCATTAGATTCCTTAATCTCTGTTAAACACCGTAAGTATTCAGATGCTTGCACCCGCTCCCCTGGCCGCTCCCGTCATGGCTGCCCCCGTTGTCCGCCCTGTGAGTACCGTACTCCAATACATCGATCGATAACTGATCTACCGTATCCTCACCTGATCTTTGATCTTCAGGCCTTCGCTGCCCCCGTGGTCGCTGCTGCACCCATGGTTGCTGCTGCTCCGGCTCTTGCCCCCATTGCTCCCGCCCCGGTGAGACTTACTCCGCTTAGCGACTTATCCTCCCTGAGGTCGATTTTTGGATGAGTCGTTCTGTGCTAACCACCGTAAGTTTTCAGGTCGCTCTCGCTCCCGCTTTCGCTCCCTTTGCTTCTCCCGCTTATTTCATCGGATCGAACAAGGGAAAGAAGTCGGAGTAAGAAGAGATGCAGATAGTAGATTATCGATTGATTGTTTGTACAAATTTGGTGAATTCCACCCTCCCGAACGAATCACGAGTAAATTATTTCTTGCTCTTTCCTCTCTACTCTCATGTGTTACACCTGAGTCTTGTACCACGGATACAATGGGTGATCAGCCTACAGAAGGGCATAAGTACAATCCAAACATTCTTCCGGGTGTCAAATAGTCACCACACAATTGGTCTGTTTGAACAACACTTCTTTTACCCGTCAAGAGTTTGTGTGTGCAATCTACATCCGCACACAATTCACTCTGCTCATGCTGGTATGCAGTGTATGTGTACTCAGTTCTTAATGAGAATCACACCCTATCTACATATGCTGGAAGATGCGACCAATCAACTGAATTCTTCCATTTTAATGATGATAACACGGGTCTCCTGTAAAAGTGCAGGAAAACGAGTCACTTTTGCTACTAGAAAATATTTTGTGTCTCCGATTTGGATGTAACTTGGTTGGTGGACCACATTGGGGGTTAGACTAAGGTCCATCCACTTGATTTGGTCGAATCTGCTCATTATTGATTTTTTGATCTACCTGCTACAAGAGGCATAACTCGCTCAATTTTGATCGTACAGCGAACTTTTTTTCTCATTTTACTCATCTCGGTGAGTTCTAAACTTGTCTCAACATCTACAAAAGGTAAGGAAGTCGTCTTCATGGTCATTTCCTCGAAAAAGTAATTTCCCGATCGAGAAATCGTTTGTTTGACGGAACTGAAGAGTTTTTTCACCTTCTGTGTGCTTCGTTAGCAATTCTAAAATCATTCATTCCGAAGAGCATCGCAGAAGCTGATAAGAATGGAGTCCTATAAATTTATCTTGAAAGTTACACCTTCCCTTCTTCAGTTAACGCAAATATCTCAAATGATTCACTCTTCATCGATGGAATTGAAAAGTGAAACTACTCCCGGAGTAGTACTCCGTGATAGGCATGATTCTGAATTGGCGGAGGGATCTCGGATGATCTCAGATGATCCTGATCTGTTAATCGTATTAGTGTAGTGCTCTATATCGTGCTGTCTCAGTCCATTCTGATTCATCCGTGTTCGATTCCTTTTGTGACACCGCCTCGTCATTGCTCCCAATGGGGCAATGAATTGGCAGCCGTGACTAGAATATGGATGAAAAAAATTGGCGAGAGTGTTCACTCCAGACTGAACAAATACTTGAAACTTCAAATAGCAGTGAGCCCCGTCTCGCAAACGAGGTGTATCTACCTTTACTATAATATTACTTATGATTTTTCAGTCTTGATGCTGCACAGTGTTCCAACTATACTACATCAGTGCATCGCCAACTGTGAGAATCAAAACATGCGTTCATAATCCCCTGTCGAAACTGTACTCTTCAAAAGAAAGCGAAATATAAATTTTACAAACGTTTATTATTTTTATGGTTAGCATATCACGGGTTTCCTGTAAGAATGTAGGAACGCTGGCGACTAGAAAATATTTTGTGTCTCCGATTTCGATGTAACTTGGTTGGTGGACCCCATTGGGGGTCAGACTAAGGTCCATCCACTTGATTTGGTCGAATCTGCTCATTATTGATTTTTTGATCTACCTGCTACAAGAGGCATAATTCGCTCAATTTTGATCGTACAGCGAACTTTTTTTCTCATTTTACTCATCTCGGTGAGTTCTACACTTGTCTCAACATCTACAAAAGGTAAGGAAGTCGTCTTCATGGTCATTTCCTCGAAAAAGTAATTTCCCGATCGAGAAATCGTTTGTTTGACCATCACAGGTGTTAAATACAATGGTTTTTATTTCAAATATGGATTCTACGCATCAAATTAGGGGGTGTCTATGTTGATCATTTTCCATATCTCTGACCTTTCACTATCGATTTAGTATGGAGAATTCTCGGCTTTTCCGGACGGTTATTTTTTGACAAATTTCGTTTTTTGATCGTATCTCTGTTCAACTTGGAGCAATCGAGCAGTCAAAAAGCGCGATCGATAGCTCTCAAGAAGACCTACAAACTCGATTTAGTATTTCCAATCGCTATTATTCTTCGTTTTCAAGGTATTATACGAAATGTGAATTAAAAATGCAATATTATGATATTTTTGCACCAAATTTCGCATGATAGGCTCTCCCACACATGCCTTGCCAGTTAGCAATGATTTCGGACATTTTTCATTATGTTTCATGCTATCGCAACAATTATAAACCCGATTATTGATTAAGAGAATTGTGGGAGAGCCTATCATGCGAAATTTGGTGCAAAAATATCATAATATTGCATTTTTAATTCACATTTCGTATAATACCTTGAAAACGAAGAATAATAGCGATTGGAAATACTAAATCGAGTTTGTAGGTCTTCTTGAGAGCTATCGATCGCGCTTTTTGACTGCTCGATTGCTCCAAGTTGAACAGAGATACGATCAAAAAACGAAATTTGTCAAAAAATAACCGTCCGGAAAAGCCGAGAATTCTCCATACTAAATCGATAGTGAAAGGTCAGAGATATGGAAAATGATCAACATAGACACCCCCTAATTTGATGCGTAGAATCCATATTTGAAATAAAAACCATTGTATTTAACACCTGTGATGGTCAAACAAACGATTTCTCGATCGGGAAATTACTTTTTCGAGGAAATGACCATGAAGACGACTTCCTTACCTTTTGTAGATGTTGAGACAAGTGTAGAACTCACCGAGATGAGTAAAATGAGAAAAAAAGTTCGCTGTACGATCAAAATTGAGCGAATTATGCCTCTTGTAGCAGGTAGATCAAAAAATCAATAATGAGCAGATTCGACCAAATCAAGTGGATGGACCTAACCCCCAATGGTCTAACCCCCAATGGGGTCCACCAACCAAGTTACATCGAAATCGGAGACACAAAATATTTTCTAGTCGCCAGCGTTCCTACATACTTACAGGAAACCCGTGATATGCTAACCATAAAAATAATAAACGTTTGTAAAATTTATATTTCGCTTTCTTTTGAAGAGTACAGTTTCGACAGGGGATTATGAACGCATGTTTTGATTCTCACAGTTGGCGATGCACTGATGTAGTATAGTTGGAACACTGTGCAGCATCAAGACTGAAAAATCATAAGTAATATTATAGTAAAGGTAGATACACCTCGTTTGCGAGACGGGGCTCACTGCTATTTGAAGTTTCAAGTATTTGTTCAGTCTGGAGTGAACACTCTCGCCAATTTTTTTCATCCATATTCTAGTCACGGCTGCCAATTCATTGCCCCATTGGGAGCAATGACGAGGCGGTGTCACAAAAGGAATCGAACACGGATGAATCAGAATGGACTGAGACAGCACGATATAGAGCACTACACTAATACGATTAACAGATCAGGATCATCTGAGATCATCCGAGATCCCTCCGCCAATTCAGAATCATGCCTATCACGGAGTACTACTCCGGGAGTAGTTTCACTTTTCAATTCCATCGATGAAGAGTGAATCATTTGAGATATTTGCGTTAACTGAAGAAGGGAAGGTGTAACTTTCAAGATAAATTTATAGGACTCCATTCTTATCAGCTTCTGCGATGCTCTTCGGAATGAATGATTTTAGAATTGCTAACGAAGCACACAGAAGGTGAAAAAACTCTTCAGTTCCGTTGCTGTCGAGAAAAAAGTTCTAAATGATCCCTACTAAAACATCATACACCCGCTAACAAGTGGCAAATTCCTTTTTCTTTTCTTTTTGTTTACGTTTGTGCCGTATCAGCCGATCATTATTTTACTCTCATAGGAGGTATCTACTTCTCAAACCAGGGGCATTTCCGTAAACTTGAGCAGAGGCGCCAAGAGCGAGGTCGTGTTTGAAGAGAAGAAGAAAGAGGAAGAGAAGGAGACGAGGAGAGAAGAGGAGAGAGTGTGTGCATAGGAGAGAGTGCCTCGGGGCGTGTTCCAAACGTGTAAAGACCCCACTTGATCCCTTCTGATTATTGGTATAAAAGAGAAGGAGAGAGGGACCGATTCAGATTCAGTCTCTTTCTCTACAATGAACACCTTCTCTGCCTCTCTTCTCTGGTGAGTATTACTGTAGATTGGATAGGGATACTGTATTCTGGTAGATCACTCGATCGATAACTGATTTTATTCTTCAGCTTCGCTCTCTTCTCGGGATCGACTGCCCAATTCTTCGCAGCTCAGGCTCCCTTCTTCGGTCGTTACTATGCTACAGCAGGCCGTGCCGTTCTTGCCCCTGCTGCTCCGGTTAGAGACTTACGCTCGTTAGCGAGCTATTACCATCTATGTACAAAGTGTGACTAGATTCCTTCTATTCGATAACGACAGTAAGTATTCCAGATGCTTGCTCCTGCCGTCGTTCCCCCGGTCGTAGCTGCTGCACCCGCCTTCGTTCCCCCGGTCGTAGCTGCTGCACCCGCCTTCGTTCCTCCGGTCGTTGCAGCCCCCGCATTCGCTCCCGTGAGACTTACTGCGTTTAGCGAATAGATGCATCTTCCAGTCAAAATATTAATAGAACTCGGAAACACCACTAACCACCGTAACTCCAGCCTCCGGTTGTTGCTACCGCGCCCGCTTTGGCTCCGGTTGTTCCCGCGCCTGCACCGGTCAGACTTACTGCGTTTAGCAAACTTTCAGATTACGTACAATTTTCCATTAGACTCCTTAATCTCTGTTAAACACCGTAAGTATTCAGATGCTTGCACCCGCTCCCCTGGCCGCTCCCGTCATGGCTGCCCCCGTTGTCCGCCCTGTGAGTACCGTACTCCAATACATCGATCGATAACTGATCTACCGTGTCCTCATCTGATCTTTGATCTCCAGGCCTTCGCTGCCCCCGTGGTCGCTGCTGCACCCATGGTTGCTGCTGCTCCGGCTCTTGCCCCCATTGCTCCCGCCCCGGTGAGACTTACTCCGTTTAGCAACTTATCCTCCCTACAGTCGATTTTTGAATGGATCACTCGTTCTGTGCTAACCACCGTAAGTTTTCAGGTTGCTCTCGCTCCCGCTTTCGCTCCTTTCGCTTCCCCCGCTTATTTCATCGGATCGAACAAGGGAAAGAAGTCGGAGTAAGAAGAGATGCAGATAGTAGATTATCGATTGATTGTTTGTACAAATTTGGTGAATTCCACCCTCCCGAACGAATCACGAGTAAATTATTTCTTGCTCTTTCCTCTCTACTCTCATGTGTTACACCTGAGTCTTGTACCACGGATACAATGGGTGATCAGCCTACAGAAGGGCATAAGTACAATCCAAACATTCTTCCGGGTGTCAAATAGTCACCACACAATTGGTCTGTAAGAAGAGATGCAGATTGTAGATTATCGATTGTTTGTTTGTACAAATTTGGTGAATTCCACCCCCCCCCCCGAACGAATCACGAGTAAATTATTTCTCGCTGAATTCTTCTTCTCCTACTCTATTGAACGCATAAGTGCACAAGTGCTATCCAAGCAAGCTTCCGGGTGTCAAATATTCGTCTTACTTTTACTTTGTTTGAGCAACATTTCGTGCCCTCTCCTCGGGCACTGTTTCAGCGTGTAATCACAAGGGCAAATATCTTTTTGCCAGAGAGAAGAGGAGCGAACAACCATGGGAAATGAAGATAATGCACCGAGGGAGGTGGATTAGCCGTGGATGGATTCATAATTCACACTCGAATCATTGAAGTCTTCTTCTCATCTTCATAATTTCCTTTATTCGTTCAAGTAGCTCGCACACAGGAAACATTATAAAGATCATCAATTTCTGTATGAGGTGAGTATATTATATATTCGTACTGCTCAGAATGTTTGCTGGTCGTGTGGCTGGAGGTGGTGTATCGCATACTGTGGGTGGTTGACTACTAGGGGAGGACAGCTGCGGGACTGCTCGTTCATGAACATGGGCCGCTGCTGTTGATGGGGTGTGCAGAATGTCTCTCCGTTGTAAGAATGCGGAGTGAAAACTGACCCATCACCGATTCTTCATTGTCCCACGTCGATGTGGGAGGTACTGCAATTGTAAACCGTTGAGAAGATTAAGTTGCTTACTCCATTACCGTAGTTGGCCATACTGAATTGCTGCTCATTGAAGGGCGGTGTGGAGGGAAGGCTTTCTCCGGTTGGCAATATTTGGGGAAGAAACGAGTGATTCGAGGGAGCACCGTCGATGCTCGAGTGAGAGCAATAGTGAGAATAGATGCCAGTGTGAGTCGTCGTGGTGGCGGACGATACGGAGGATTGGTATGGCCAAGGGCTAGTTAACCAACGGTTGTAGACGTCCTGTGTTTATATTTGCATATTCAGACATGATTTTTTTTCTAAAATACTTGAATTGGATGCATAATCTCATGGTTTTGTGACTGAAGCTACTACCTTGTACTGCTCCGAGTGATGTCTGCTGAGATGCCCCATGAGGTTGGTGGCACATGGCGAGCGTACGAAATTATTGCACAATTCACACTGTGCAATCTCGGGAGAAATATGGAGGAAGAGTTCCCATGCCTAGAGAAAGCATAGGACAACTCATTTTATAAAGGAAAATTTTAAGATCAAAACCATATTTAGTTGTAACTAAATCAACGGATATTCAAAAAAAGAACATTCAATTTTTAAATACGTAGTAAACAATGAACAACCTATCGTATGTTCCACACATAGCTGCCATGATTTCAAAGAATTTCCCACTAACCGGGTGCTTTTTATTCCTCTTGGCTGATCTTCTGGCGTTGTCGCAACTGCACTTCGAACATCCTGCATGATCGAGGTGCACCGTCGTCCCGCTTCCTCCCTCTGCAGAGTGGAGCATTTTTAGCAACTGAGTGAAGGGTTGATTTTATGCACATTGTTGCGTGAAGTGCAAACCATTTTTCTTCTCTCGCTCAGATAAGATCAATTTCGTACATTTTTTCGAGATCCGATTAGACAGCTAACACAACACTTTTCTAGCTCAATTAGTATTGAAGGTCCCATAAGTTCGTATAATTTTTTTTGAAAATTTTTTCTTTGAAGCGATGAATCTTACTGGCTAATAGTACACAGCATTGAGTTGGGTAATCGGTGCTCTTCAATTTCCTTGGTATATAGATAAGGAATTTTAAAGATTACAAGAATGGTGCAATTCCGAAGTTGTGTATCAAAAAATGACCAAACGTGATATTCCTTCCTATGAAGAGATATAACTCATGTGATAATGCCTAGTTACTTTGTATTTTAAGTAACTTACTGGACACTATCCCGGCCTTCCAAAATCGCGCTGTATCTTTATTGTGAAAATCGGGATTTTCAGCGTGTTTGTAAAATTGTTTTAAAAATTCAAAACCAATTTATATTGTAAAATGAGGGCGATTGAGTAGCAAGCAACTGTGAAAATTTTAAAAATTTTGAAAATTACCTTCATTCGGCAAAGCTAAAATGACAAGTTTTGTTGTTTTCCTGCGGGTAATGCAGAAAGATGCAATTTTAATGGCTCAATTGAAGTATGATTGCTGTCTCCAATTCACAATAAACCAGAGTGTTGCAACTTAAAAGGAAATAAAATTATAAATTTTCAAAACATGGACCAAAAAACGCACACTTTTCACTCGTCATCACTAGGCAGTCAGGTAAAGAAATAACTTTCGCAAAATATTTTTCAGGTCGAACTGTAATAGATAAGAGTGGAGATTAGTTTCATTGACTTACGCTTCGTGTGAAAAAAAATTATACGAACTTATGGGACACCCCTATAATATAATGTCGCCTACTTGGAGAGGAGCGTGAACGAAGACATTAGGATCAATCTGAGGATTAAAACAGATTAGAGGTTTAATACACATCTATGTTGATTTGTTTAGAGGTTCCATGTCACTTTAGAAATTCCGTATCAGTTCAGAGACTCCATATCAGTTTACAGGTTCCACTTTATGTATATCGTGAATAGGACAACTTCGCATAGTTATCGATCGAATTCCTAAACCTTTTCTCGTAATACCCCGTGATTTCAGAAAAGAAAACCCTCGAAGTTGTTGCGAGCCAGCACAACAATGAAAAATGAAAGTAGAAAAAAAGAGATTAACATCTTGTGAGAGCATGCCATTGCAAGAGCCATGGCATGCAAGAGACTCAAAAAATAGAAAAGTTGCACAATTAGAACATGAAAATCATTGTGAAAACTTTCCTCCTGGTCGTTCATCGTTCGGGTCTTTGCTATTAATCGATTTGTGCCGGGCTTGGAAATGCTTTGAAAAAAAAAGTCGCTCAATGTGAGGAGGGAGTTTCCCATGACAGAGGTTAAATTTGGTCCATGGAACATGGGCATACGTCGCACTCGAGTCATTGTCAGTCTTCTTCTCTGTTAATCACGATCTTCATATTTCCTTTATTCGGTCACAAATAATTCTGAGATGCTTGAATGATAGAATGAAGTGCACGGGGAAAGAAGAGTCTTGAGGAGAAGAGAGGGAATGAATTCACAAGAGTGCGATCCGATGAAGGGAAAGCGCTACAATGCCGTGATTTGCTGGAGATAAAAAAGAAGCTCTAAAATATTGGTGAAATGCCACATGATTTCGCCCACTTCTTTGGTATGCGCTGTATGAAGGGAGAATAGTACCACAAGAGATGGACCTCATGAAGGGATCATCAAAAGTGCTTCGAATGGAAGAGAGAGAGAAGATTACATCTAGCAAAAGCCTATTCCAACTAGCAAGCACAGAATGAGTAGGTAGTGAATATGTTCAGTGAAGATAAGGAGAACGGGGAGTAAAAGAGTGACACCGGTACGAGAAAGAAAGTGCACAATTACATCAGGTTGGAAGGGGACAACGGGAGATACGGGCAATGATCTGAGTCAATCACTCACCATGCGAGAGGGAAAATAAGGAGTGTCAGGGAAAGGATTAGGGAAGATACGGGGATACGGTATGAGCAGGGAGGAAGGGGCGCACAGTCTAATCGTCGTTGAATGGCTGAAGGGTGTGCCATTGGGCCACGGATCTGCAAGAGGGAATTCATACTATGAATGACTCTCCAATTTTGGCATGAAGAATCTCATGAGTCCAACTGAAAACGACACAGCAGAGTAATCAAAAGTCCCTAAATCTTCTGCGTTCAATACTTTTCCTTGATGAATAAGTCTACCGAAAAAAACTCAAAAACTAAAACCGATTTCTTCATGCGAACTAATTAGTACCTCCTCGGAGTGGCGATCATATCCAACCACTGTTTCTGACCCGCGCCCGTCGCGTTTGCGCCGATTATTATCTGAAAGCAACTCAATACTCACAAACCGATCTATGCATATCATTTTATCGTATCTCTCGATTTATCATCTCCCTTTATCTGACCAGCGAGAATGCTTCTACGATGGAGTTAGCCTAGTTTCTGTAAACATTCATCACTACATGAATGATATGTCTGACCTGTCCGATCCTCTCATTCGATCCCACTCGATCGTAATCGGACACCGTCACATGCAGATGCACCTTCTGCAATCATCTCCCTTTAGTAATCGCATGCTGCTCTCTCTGCCTCACCTGCATCTTCTCAGGGCTGACATCGAAGGAGAAGCTCTCGTTGTAGTATGGATTGAGAGTCTTCATCTTGATCGTCGTCTTCTTCTTCTCCAATCTCTTATTCGCCATCATCAGATAGATCTTCACGTACGGATCTGCCCATTGCTTCGTTATTCCTCTTCACTCTTCTTTCTTAATTTTCTACTTTCCACCTTCCACGCATTTTCACTCAGAATTCTCACCGAAGTCACGCAGAGCCCCTCTCAGAGTAGCTCATAAACCATAGCACTCGGCAATTGCCCCCTCCTTCTTCTCTCTTCTACTCACGTCCCCCTTCATCTCGAGTGGAATTCCCGTATTTTCCTGCCAACAACAGGCTCTCGTTGAAATGGCCCCCTTCTGTCGCCCTTTCAGCCTCGAATAGTAGAGACTGAATCCAATCAGAGCTTCCATTGTGGAAGCGAGCAACACTTTTTGGGAATGAGAGGGAGAAGGGAATTTTGAGAATCGTGCCGACAGTGAATCTATGAATAGATAAATCGGAATTGTAAGATGAAGAGCCAAATTTCTCTCTTCTTCGTGCGCAGACGATGAATTATGGAGGGAACGTGTTCACATCGTGACATTCCTACGCAATTCCACGAATCATTCGAACGAATCTTACGGAATCAGAGTTCCCAGATGAAGATCTCTATTTATACTGCTTTTTGGGAAAACAACAGCTGAGAGAGTATATGATACGAGGAGAACTAATTCCCTTTCTCTACTTGAAATGCGAAATAAATAAAAAAATATGTTGGTCTCTTAGTGTCCGTGACTCCATAAATCAAATTGGCTCTCTCCTATCACAAGTGGTCTACTTTTTTCGCCCTCATTTGTCAGTGAACTGCGACTTGGAGGGGAAGAAAGCGTACCAGAGAGACCGAGGACGTCCATCTTCTTCAGATTCTTGCACTCCATCACGACGACACTCAGCTTGTTCTTGTTGGGGACGTAGCGAAGAGCGAGACACACTTCGCCCAGTCGATTCTCCTGAAGCAGTACTTTTGAGTGGCAGTCTATAATCGGTAAGAGAGACTCTAGAGTTTCTTGTTTTGCTAGAACGCTCTCTACTGTCAAAACCTGGAAAGCAGGAGGAATGCATATTTTTCTCGCTTGAATGTCAGACAGTCAAAAAGAGCTCAAAAACAGTCAAAAAGAGCTCAAAAAGAAGAAGCATAAAAACTAACGGGGGGACTCTCGATGAGAGCCGTGTTCTCAGTGGTAGCAGTCAGATCGATCTTCCCCAGGGGAATCGATACCTGCCCGATCTGGAAAGAACATAATTGACAATTTTATGTGATTCTTTCCCAATTTACTCGTACGAAACGATCAGTGAAAACGTGAGAGTTTGATAGAGACCCGTAGAAGTAGAGTGATAGATAGCACGTCAACCAAAGATGTTCGAGTAAGGAGTTTAACGTACTATCCACCATCAACAGATACCATAAAGAAAACGAATTAACCTGATCGTGCTTTCCGAATCGATCAAAATCGAAGACATTCAGCACGAGAGTCTGTCCTCCGATCTCGTTGAATGGAATCTGAAATGATTCCGTTATTACTTTCAGTTGCTTCGTTATTGCTTCCCTTCGTCGTGCAGTTCTACTGCTTCTCAATTTCTTTCTCTTCTTCTTTCCTATCCGTGGCTAGATCTCGTCTTCTTCCCTCCCAGAGACACAAGAGATGTCAACAAAATTACTCTATTCCACACAGAAGCTGAGACCTACTTAGGGGGAGAAGGGAGGGAAAGAGAGAAAATGGTCTGGTCTGATCTACCAGAGAAGGGGATAAACGGAGGGCGAAAACAGGTCTCAAGAGACGGAGAGGCCTCATTTGGCGTCTCGAGGTTTACCCAGAATTGAGCGATGATCTTCAACCACTTCCCGAATATCCAAAACATGCCCAGTCTAGAAAAATGGCGGTTCAGAGATGATAAAGAACTCGAATGTGATGCCTCCGTTGGGTCTTCCTTCACTGCATCAATGTCAGTGTGACATCCTCTCCCCAGGCTGTCGCGTGGTTGGGCATTTCCAATTTCGAGTCGTTTCTGAGCCCCCAGAAGAGGGAATGATTCATGAGAGTGAGCCCCTTCATAGTCACCAGGAAGAGAAGGACAGGAGAGGAGATTCACGTGGTGAATCTTCCTTGACGCCCAAAAGGATAACCGGATTAGGAAAGAGTCCAGAGAAGAAGGACCTTCTGCCTTCTATTTTGGGCTCGTGGGAAAGGGGGAAGAAACAACGGAGGCTGATTGCATGGCCACTATTCTGGGCGCGTGCCTTCCTAGAAAGCAGAAGGACTGAGTAAAACGAGAAGATGGAGACAAAGAAGGGATTCGGATGGGAGGAGACGAAGAGAATGAGGAATGATCTGCATGAACTCCCAAAGTGCTTTCACTTATCGCCCGAGATTCGCATTTTCGCAATTACCTTGAAGGTGAAGCTTTCGTTGAAGACCGGATTGAGAGACTTGCGTTGCACCTCAAATCAGAAAGTATCGACTCTGGAGCCAATCCTATGATGGCGATGACCTACTCTGCGAAGTCTATGATAATACAACTGCAGAAATAGAGGGCGCATTCCTTATTGAACGCGTCCTCTCATGGTCTCTTACTGGCTATATATCAAAAGGAAGAAGGGTAGTTCCTCTCTTCGTCTTCTCACCTTCGTCTGGAACTTCTTCTTCTTGTCCGGCAGCAGGAACAACTTCACGTACGGATCTGCAATGCTCTTCTTGAAGTTACGTTATTTGTAGAAAGCAGTGGAATCTAAAAATTACAAAATTACAGATAAAATTCTACGGATACAGAGTGAATTTATTCACAGAATTGGGAGCCCATTTCAAGAATTGCGTTCGCAAGAATTCGAAATCGAAGAATGATATTCACACGCTACTCATTTTATACGAGTCGGATTTGGTGCACTCATTCGTTTTTCATCAGCCGTACCGGATGTTCCTCCGAGATCCATGGCGGGCAGCTCCTCTGCTTGGATGATACATACCGTGAGCTGAAAGATCAAAGATCATAATTTTCGAACTCTTCGGATGTTGTCTGGCCGAAGAACCCGTTTTGATCATTCTCGAGAACACCAAGGATGGAGTCTCTGTTTTCCTCCCATCATCTTCATCTTCTCTCCATTCCAACCCTCCGACTCCGCGTAATTCGCTTGTTTTCGCTTTCTGCTATGGCGCTCGCTCATCTGGCATGGAATGGATACAGAAGGGATGCAGCCCTCCCCCCTGCCTCCCCTATTGACGAGACAGACCCATCAATGGCTCATCTCATCAAACATCCAACAGATGACAGAAGAGAACGAACGCCTCGTCTCACTAGTCACCCCACTCCAGGCTAAGCTATTTCCCCTCTTCTCCCTTCTCCCACTCTCTCAATCTCCCCCAACAGCACTATGAATTATTTGAGCCCACGAAGAGCGTGATTCGCTCGCAGGCAACAGAATAAACCTGGCCTCTTATGGCACGTGGCACACCGTTGAATAGAAATAAACTGGGGGGAAGGAAGGGGGCTTCCCCCTCTGGGGACAGGAAGAATGGGGCTAACCGAGTTTCCCCCTTTTCTGCAATGTCACGGAGTGTGCACGCTCGGAATCCTTGGGGGAGGAAGTTTCGGGCTCTGTTAGACAACGAAACGAGAGGATGTTTGTGAGGGGAAGGAAGCAGTGATGAGAATATGAGCAGATTAGCTTGTGCCATTAGAGGGGGAATGATACGCTAAGATTAGCATGTAATCTGACGTCAATCGTCGAACTAACAGAGTTCTTGTCGAAGTCGTAGTCGAGTCTGTAGCTGAGTCTTCCCAGGAACTTCTTCTCCTTCTCCTCTTCCTTCCGCTTTGTCTGCGGAGTTGACATTCCTGCAGGAATTATTGTTGTTATCAGCGAGAGGAAGCATGCTACACAAGGGAACACCCGCTATAGAGCGCAAGTTCACGCGCGAATTCAGTGGCACGAACTAAGAAGGAGAGAGGGAGGGAGGGACTCGAATAAGGCAGCGAAAAGAGACTCGGAGGCTTGACAGCATCGATTGTGAAGAGAGGAAGAGAAACGAGAGAAGGACGAGATACTCACTACTCCATGATGATTAGATGAGAGAGGAGAGGGGGAGAAAGAGGAGGGAACTAATCCCAGGGTCGTGACCTACTCCCTCGGAGCATTACGAGCAATGGGATTCATGAGAAATAGCGAGTTCAATTGTAGCCTAATCGGATAAAAACATGGCTTCAGCAACGTCAAAAAGTTTGGCAAGGCTTCTTCTAGCGTCATACAATTTTCTTCAAATCGTATCACACACAAAACAATTTCTGCAGAGTATCATGTTCCTACCGTATCCTGAGAAGAAAATACTGCATGTTCGACAGTTGAGTTGTGGTGCTAGCAGCAGAAATGTGAGAGGATTAATCGAAGATAGTCTTCATTATTTTTTTCGATATATTCTCGAAGGAATTGCATTAGCATAGTTTTTATCAATACTGGTTCCCACGAGAAGCAAGTGCTTCGAGTTTGGTACGACTATGCCTACTAGCTAGTTCTACGCAATCAGCAGATGTTTTCAGCGAAATCTTCATGACAAGTCAGCACTTTTCGACATTTTGATCCACCTTTTCATCCCCACTATTGACTATGATCAAATGAGAATGGCCAATACTGATCATTCAGGCATAAAGATCTGCAAGAATATGAAGCAGTGACGAAGAGCCAGAGTGAAATGGATTTTTTTCGCCATTCGCCCTAATCTCTTCCCCACTCGCACTCTCGATTCCCTCCTTAATTCAAGTGGAAGAGCATCTCAAATGTGTCAGAAGCACGCACGAAAGAGGAGGAGGGGGAGGAATATTAGAGAGACGGAAGGGGATTTCAGAAGATCCAAATGGAAATCTGGGCGCGAGGAGGAGAAGAAAAGGTCGAGTGAGCAGAGGGAGCGACAGATTGAAGGATGCGTCTGCTATTCAGAATCCCTCTCGCAGGTCGAAAGGGAGGAATTCCCTCTTCATCCGGAAGAGGAAAGGGAGATTGTGAGTAGTCGATATCGTTTGCTTAGCTGCACGCTTACAATCCGTAGAAGCGGATCGGAGATCAAATGTGGGGGAGGAGGAGGGGGTCGGCCAATCTACGAGTATCAGGAATTGGTGTCTACAATCGCCAATTATGCACAATTTGCGCAAGATTGTAGAAACCTCCACTGCTTTCTGCAATTTTTTTCACAATACTGCGAACAATTATTTACTGCCTGCGCCAGAATCCGCGAATTCATGCAAGCAGCCTCTCTGAAGAACCATTCAGAGAGGCTGCTTGCATGAATTGAGTCACGACCGAAACGGCGCTTCCCCTCCCCCCCCCCCTCTCTCTCTGGCTGTAGGCGGCGAACGAAAAGGACGAAAACATGTAATGAAAAGCGATCATGAAAGGGAGGAAGAGAGATATGTGAATGGAGAGAAAGAGGACGAAGAGGAGAACGAAATCGGCAGACCGAGAAGATTCGCTTATTTTGAAGTAGCGAGAAGTGCTCGAAAGAGAGAATTTTGAGAGGGGGAAACCTAGGACGAAATTGGGAGAAGAGGCGTGAAAATTGAGAGATGAGACGGAAATCGAGCGATAATTGGACTTCTCCTTCTCAATCTCAGAGACGAAGGGAGAGGAGGAGTGGGGAGTTGAAGGGAAGGGAGAACAATAGACGTTACTGTGGAGACTAAACTGAGTCGCCTTTGTTTGCTGTGGCTGCAATTACAGAAGCTGATTGCTATTCTCTCCATTGAGATCTCCACGAATAGAATGATGAGATAACAGGCGAAAGGGAGAGACCAATCCCCCCTTCCCGTATCTGCTTCATTTGTCGCTGCGAATTGCTCTTCTGCCTGATTTACTGCACTGAAACCACACGAGAAATACGATATTCTGCTTCGTTTTTTTTTTGGAAGGAAAGAGGAAATGGGCAAAGGAAACTACAAAGAAGGGGCGCATTACATGCACATTTATTGGATGTGGCGAGAGTGGGAGACTCTCTTCCCATTCTCTCCCTCTTGTTGGTCAGAGAGACGAGATAACACGCAAAGTGGGGAGAGTCTCCCTCCTTCTGCCCCACTGCAGACGCTCCTTCAGAATCTCAGGGGCAAATGAATGTCTGCAACCCCAGTTGCATCCTTTCTCAATTCCCTTCCTTCTCACACCATGGACTCCATCCTAGGAAGATGCCCATCTCTGCACTCCCTCCATTTTATCGTCGTCAGAGAGGGCGAGAGAGCAGAGAATATGGAGAGAGTGCTAGTCTCATCTTCTCCCCTATGCATAACTTACTATTGAATAGGGAATAATGAGAGTGAGAGAGTGAGTGGAATGGAGAGGGCATCGAGGAAGAGGAAGATGACTGGAGGAGTGACAGCCGAAAAATGGAATACCATTTGCCATCCCTTCCCTCACTTCCGACTATTTGAGATGCGAAGATGAGATGTAAAATCCGAGAAAATTGTATTTATTCCGTGATGAGGAACTGGACTGGAAAGTGACGAGTGTAGTTGACACGAATTGATGGGAACTGTAGCTCATACATGAGTATTGGAGACTGAAGCTCAATATTCGACACGAATACTGTAGTTCTTACCTACTCATCGAACAGTAAATTTGAACGAGCGTCATTAAATTATCACAAACATTGAATGTTTTCTTATGCATGGTAGATCACAGAATATGATCGACAGGTGTAAGCTAAACATATGAGAAGGTGGAATCAGGTGATTTTATGCAAGGCAAACACTTTACTCTAGATTTATCAATTAGTTATCTCCACTCGAGTGTAGAGTTTGCTCCTTTTCTCGTAGATCGCAGCAAGGATGGAAGAGGTAGATCGATGAGGAGGAGGAAGATACATTCTCGACAGTGCTCTATTTACTCTACAAAATCAGGACGAAGTCATCACTTCAGAACATATGGGCACTACCCGCACCACTAGCCTCCGTCGTTTGTATTATTGGAAGATTTGTATTACTGTAAGATTGATAGGATAATATTTGTGCTCAATTTGTTTACTCCCCTTGCCTTCCTATGAATACATTCCAACACATGTTTTATTGCGATCAGGGCATCGACAACGAACGATGCGGAATTTGATTTCCGTTTTTTTGAGTAGAGGTAGAATCAGGTGAAGGAGGTAGGAATTGCTGAGAAAATGGAGTTGGATGGTCCTTCATAGATAAGTTGAACAGCCTTCATAACAATTAAGACGAGGATGGAGAGGCAGAAGAGTGACATCGAATTTACAGCCGCGTATACTGAGACGAGAAATCATCGTTCATTCGTGAAGGAATTCTGAAATTCCCGAGACGTTGTTGCACCTGCAGAGGAAGTAGTCAGTGAATAAAGAGTAAGAAGGAGAGTGGTTGGGTGGACTCACATTGACTTCTGGCAGATACATCGCACAACCTTCTCGTTGGAGAACGAATTTGAGAGGCGGTTGAACTGGTATCCCTGCAAGCTAACGTAAAGCACATTTTGAGAGGAGAAGTTATCTGAGAATATTTAAGTTAGGAACATTCTAACCTCACTGAAGCACACACGATTGATAGCGTAGATATCTGAGTCGGAGGAGAAGAAGTAGGAGTACTTCTGCACGTCGTCCTCGTCGGTTCTCACACCGAAAAAGCGGGTCTCTCCAGGTTCTTCCGAGTGCACTATCACGCAGAACTGGTATTGCTTGTGAGAAGCAGCGACAGAACCCTACAAATGAACGTATCAATGACAGGAGAACACATCCTGCCGATCGATTCCATCACATCTATTGAATTTGATTTATAAAGGGGAACTGACATCTTTCTTTGATACAAGGCAGCTGATGGCGGAAACACTGCCTACGCATAAGGAGAGCATGATGAAGAGGGACTTCATGTGAAGTTTGGGTCGGTGATCACTTCCCGTAGGACCAGCGGTCTTATAAAGGAGCCTGAGATGAAGTAGGTGCTCTAATGGCAAACAGATAGGGTTTACTGTATAAGCTACAGTTCAAAAACCAAAACTCTTCTCATCTCTCTGTTTGCTCTTTTCCTTCAGTCTCTTCATTATTCTTCCGTTCTCCGTCCTTTCTCCTTCTTCACTCTCCGATTACTCATACTATTTCCCCACCTCTATTTGCAACTATCCAGTATGGCAGGAGTTCTGGTCAATGAAAAGAGAAGCTAACTAGTAAGTAAAGAGGTGAAGAGCAAATAGAAGGGAACTCGAGTGGAACGAAGGATGGGCGATTATTCTGATCGATTAGCCCTATATTCTCTACGCTCTCTTTATGTTCGCCGTATTGTCATTGACATAGTGCTAGCTCTTAAAATTTTCGCTAACGCTGTTGAGTTGTCAGTATGTAATTTCTATACATATAGGACTATTACCAGACGTCATAGTGCCTTTGTTCTTCACATTCCCGCTTTCCGAAGGGAAAATGTGAAAGCATCGTTTGCTCATAGAACAGTTAGATTTCTAAATAAGCTCCACTTAATTTGCAATCCTCTATTGTCGATCGAGACTATTAAGCACTATTTGCTAATTCACCCTAATCTTCTGCGTACTCTTGGAATTGAAATTAGAAATCTTTAGCATCTATCCTTACCGCCACCCCCCCCCCTCCCACCTTTCCTCTCCTTTTTCTCTTCTCAACCCTTCCCCAACCATTCTCACCCCCCTCGATCTCCTCCGATCTCCTGTCACACAAGTCTCCAATACGATATACATTGGACAAGCGGCCACTCCTACCGCTCACGAGGCTCCCTCCCCTCGCCACTCTCTCTTTCTTGTGCGACACGATTCGGAAGATATACTCCCCCCCCCCCTCCCTCTTCCCTAATTATATTCTCGAACATTCTATACTTGATGAAGCGCCCTTGTGGTGTACGATAAATAAAAATAAATAAAATAATATGAGGAGAAGGGAGATGGCCACACCTGTTTATAGTGCAAGATGTGGGATATTTAACGGATGTGTTTCCAGAAACATGATTAATACAATGTAATCGCATTGAGATGGTTGCACTCGTTTGAGTGAAGAGGGTCGGAGAGTACAGTCGAGTATCCGTCGATTATCCACAAGCGTAGATCATGCAAAGGAAAGGGAGAGGGTATCAATGGGCTCGGACAATTGTTCTGGATCTTCGTTCAGAAATCGTTGAACGTTTGATCTACTCTGATCTCCTACAGTGCTTTTTTTCCCCATCACAATGTGTTTCATTTGATGTGAACGAGTAGCCACAAATATTCCAAGAAAATATCATTGATCTTGCGATGAGTAACTGGAGTGAACAGGCAGGGGTTCGGTGGGTCGACCGAGGATTCACATTAGTGATTCCCTCTGCTCTTCCTCAACACTAGGGTCATCCACTCAAAATTTCAAAATTTTTCTAAAATTCTTTTATTATATGGGACGGGGTTATCGATGGTGCGGAAAGAGAATAGCGTCACTAGAATTATAATATATTTCATTTTCAATGAGTATGCGCCTATTTCTCTAAGCTCCGCCCATCGTGGTGTAGTGCAAGCACTCCAGAGGTTTGCTGGGTCATGTCAGTTCAGCGGGACAATATTTCGAAATTTCACATTGAATATATCATGTTTTCTTTTATTGCATTACATAGAACTGTTAAATTTGGTAAATAATTGATCATGTTTTATATTCTGGGACGTATGTGCTTCTAATCATTGAGCTCGATTGATAATGGTATACTGTAGCTTCGTGCATCTCTGTGTGCTAAATTTAAGTAAATTATTAATATACCTTTTGAATACATAGTATGTTCAATCGGGTGATATTCAATCGTATAAAATGAAAGAAAACATAAATATCGCTTAAATATTAGCTGCGGCGTCCATCATCTTCTAAAAGTTCAAGCTTGTATTGCAATGTTTCGCTGATATAAATTTTGCTAATTTTTTGTTGAATAAACTAATCTTGTACGTAGAGTATTCCAACTCAGATTTGGAGGGCGGCACCCCCTGAAACGATTTCTAGCTAATTTAAACTGAATGTGGCGAAATACAAGTGCCTACAGAATTTTTTCGCTGATATTTTTTTCCTTTTTTTTAAATATATTTTTCTCATGAATAACTCTTTATTCGCTGTAAAAATTGGAGAACGGCATCCCCTAGAATTCGGTAACTGATTTTTTAAAAAGATTTCTTCATAGATTTAAATTCGCGGTGCTTGGGAAACATCGCTCCGTGCACAACCTTTTCCCGGTTTTAAGCTTTTTAATTTGCAGATGATTGTCCCTACCTCAACACTTCTTGTTGCTGCCTATGAGTAGCACGGTGAGAGTGATCGATATGACTGAAATGGACATGTTATTGTATTGAAATGTATTGAAATATTCGTACTGAAGAAGACGGCGGCAGTGGCGGCGAAGATGACCACGAATCGAATGGTGATCTTACGACGGAATTTACTCTCTGCAAAACATTTGGTGATTCCCGCGCATATGCTCAAGTTCACAAGAGCCAAGGCAAATTCCCAATGCTCATCAATCTATCAGTGTGACCCCTTCCCATTCCTCACCGAATTCCTTCCTTTCCTCATCCACGAGTCGATCGTTGAGTGCGAGATAGTTGACGTGGACACACGAACGAGAGTCAGTAGGCGTCGAAGCACTCATTAGCATCCTCCTATCTATCTTCTTTCGCGACGAAGCATCTACAAAGCTAATCGATAATGTCTCATTGATCGATTTGTGAGAATACCGTACTAGGAGTACTGTATCTCAGTCAGATTGAGACCTAGTTCATCCTTACGTGGTGACATCTTCCCGCTCTCCTTCCCACTCTCTTTCGCACTCTCCTTCACTTCTTCCGTACTCGCCCTCGTCTCCATCTGATCTTCCTCGTTTGCCTCAGCCAGCAACTGAGATGGGAGCTCTCTTCCTTGCCTCCTCCTCCTCTCCCTTCCCCTCACCTTCCTTCTCCTCCATGCATTCGATCCTATCTTTCTACTCGCTCTTTCCTTCCTCGATCTGCTTTTCCCCTTGATCACCTCCTCTAATCGACGTCTTCCAGCTGATTTTTCACTGCAATCAGAGAGTGTTTGGGTGGGATGACGCTCCCCCCCTCCCTCTCATCTTCCGTACCATCCGTCGAAGGCCGTTTCCTCTGGAGGAGGCTTCTTATTCCCCTGCAAAACAACGTTGTAATTGTCTCTTTTTGTTTATACACGTTCAATATGGCGCATCATTTCGACTATTTCGGCTCAAGTATGGTGGTTGAGAGGTGAATTGTGAAATGAGAAAGATCAAAGGTCACGGGCCTCTGGCTTGGCTTCGCCCGCATTCTCTTGCGATTCAGTAGCATTTCCCGGCTGAAATGATGAAGTGATCAAGTAATCCATTTCCGATAGACGATCTACCACCTTATCTCCTAAAGTACCCACCATGGTATCTTTATCAGTGTGGGATCGATCGCTGGGTGTTACATTTCCCTTCACGACGGGGATTAGTTCAGTTCGTTTCTCTGCCTCGACTATTCGTCGGATTCCAGCTGAGATCGAGTCGGTCTTCGGTCTCGGAAGCGACGGATTCCGACGCGGCACGGAAGGCGCGACTGGTGCGGGTGCGGAAGGAGGAACGATTGTCTCTGGCCGAATCGCCTCCGCAGAGGGTGGGGCTAGAAGAAGAAAATTACAGTAATCCAGAGATACGGTAGATTGAGGGAGGATATGGAATACCTCTGATGGGTCTCGGACTCATTGAGGATAGAGAGGGAGGAGCTGTCGACCACTGGGCATGGGGAGAAGGAATAGGAATGATTGGAAAATCGAGATAAAATATTTTATGAGACGCAAACTGAAAATGCAAATCTTCTTGAACCAGTGAATAGACGAATTTTCTGGATATGATGTAGCAACCGGAACCAGTGAGAAGTTAACCGCTTACTGTACAAACGGAACCAGCAACTGTGTTTATTTCTTGTTGTTTTTCCTGCGAAATTCGATTTCTTTCGATTTTACTCGTTTTTAAACTTCCTTTTTGTTATCACAATGTCATTTATTCTTGGCAGATGTCACTTAACCTGCTTTCCGGGTATGGGAGCGACGAGGATAGCTCTGAAGAGAAGGTACGTTTGAATCCATGCTTTCTCTTGCAAGGTCTTGGCAACCTCTGTTGCCTACAAGACCTCTTAAACCTTTTATTTATGTAATTCTAGGAGCATGATGAGTATGGTGAGGATGTAGAGGAGAGGGAGGAAGTAGAGGACGAGACCCCATCGACGTCGGAAGATGTAAAGGAGACGGGAGCAGGAAAACAGGTTTGTCGTTCAATAATGTTAAATATATTTATTAGACTATTATATTATATTAGACTATTATATTTTTTATTGGTTTATAGCTTTCGAGTTTTGTTAAGAAAATTGCTTATTATTTTCAGAAATCCTTTTTCTCATCGGATTTCGCCTCTTCTAGTGAAGACGACGAGGACGAGGTATAATTTTCGCCTATTTTACCTAAAAATTTTTTTAATATGGTCAGTCAACTATTCTAAGATATTGTTTTAGGAAGAGAGTGTGCCCGATGCTCCTTCAGAAGCTCGTCTACCCTCAGCGAGGAGTGTGCTCATGGGAACTGCCAAGCTGGTTAGCAGTTTATTTACTTATTTTGTGTTTGTAGACATTTAGCATGGTTCAATAATGCACGTGCATTCTGTAATGGAAAGAGTAGGTTAGGAAAACGTCAGAAAGTTGGCGCCTTTGAAGATTTTTAGATGCAAATAATATTATGGCCATGTTTTACATTTTTCACTTCCAAAAAATCGGGCACGGTATGCAATTTTTAACATACTTTTCGACCATTACACTTATGTGAATGTTGTAGGAAAAGATTTATTCGCGTTTTTCACACTCGAATATTTTTTTTGGCTTAAACTATGAGCAAATATCTTTTTTAAAGAGCAAGAATCGTTTCAATAGGAGATGAAGTACAAAGTGTGTGATCTTTTCTACTCTGCAGGAGTCGTCTCTGTTCATCTCTGAGGCAGAGAAGGAGCAGGACGCGAACAATGCCATGCTCAGCCAGCACGTACCCGTCTCGGAGAGGGTAGGACTTCATTTCTTGCTGATTTTGTTGCAAATAACTTGCTAGGTAAAAGAGACGAGACCATAATATTTAGACCTTAAAAGAAGCAATTCTGCACATAATACGGAAAATTGAAGTATTCAAATGAACATTCTCTGTGAAATTGCCTTATTCCATGTTGTTTTAGGTGAAGGCGGAGTCTCGTGGATTCCGTGGGAAGAGAAAGGCACAGCCGTGTCGACAGTTCCTGGCAGGAAATTGCACTCGAGGAACCAGATGCAGATTCTCGCATACTCTCCCTGAGGAGAACAGTGGTGAGTGTGGGAGGGGAGGGGGTGGACTGGGAAATCATGGGCATCATCTTCTTCTACTTTTCTTTGCACCAACTGCAGAGTACTCATTGGTTGTTAACTGTGTTGTGAACTGCAAAATATTGAAAATTTTGGTCTGTGATAATACTTGTTAAGAGCTTCCGTGCTGCTCATTCCATAATATCTGTGTATATACTCGATCACTGCCCTCAAAATGAATTATCTGTTACCGTATTCTACTGCTTCCGTTCAGGACCGTCTCCTCTCTCGGCGACTATCGAGAGCAAAGCCTCGTTCTACACGGACGCCAATGATGTCTTCAATAAGAAGGCTAAGCTGAACTAAGCTACCGTACCCTCCCACAGTGTAATCTTACCCCCTTATTTGTAATTCAGCCTTTTGAGAACTGTTAATCTATTGTTTTATGTTTCGCAGATTGCAATGGTATAAAGTTTAAAAATTAGATAGTCGTGCTTTCTCCTATTGAGGAACGTCTAAGTCGTTTGTTACTGGAAGGAGGATACTCGGAACTCGAAAGAAAAGTTGCAACATAACATGAACGCTCGTATTCCCAGGAGAGCCGCGAGGAGAGACAAGAGAAGAATGGGAAGAGCGGGTTCGCTCCTCTCCAATTCCGAATCAGGTCGAGTCGAGGTGGAATTCAGGTGAGGATGTGCACGATGCAGGGCACTAGGTCGAATGAGAACGATGACATCATGCCGTCTCTGGTATTTCAAATTCGGCATGACGTCACAGTTCTCATCCTACCTAGCGCCCGATGCAATGTAGATCATCCATCCTAATCACGTGCGGAGAGGCGAGGCTCATCGATCTCCAATTATTTTCTCTCGCGCAATTATGGTGTATTGCTCTCCCCGTTTCGATCGCTTTCTGTCTCTTTAATCAGTAAGAAATCAGGACTTCTGTAAGTTAGTAGGTTTTCGAGGTAGAGTAGAGTGCGATAGAGACTGGGCGATAAGCCTAATCCGCGTGTTGTAGGGGGCGGAGAGGGAACAATAGGCAGAGATTAGATGATTGAGTTTGGGAGCGCGAGTCTCATACGTTTACACGCACATGATTGGCTGGTTGCGCAAGTTTGTAGAGTGGTATTTTTTCCTTTCTCGAATTGCAGTCTAGGGAAGGTTGAGGTGAAACATTGACAGTATATCAAAGCTAAATCATCGGGAACTCATGCTTCACTACTCTTTGTGCACATTCACCTGCAGAGGGGATTAGAGATTAAATTGAAGGGTATGCTACAATTTCACGCGGGTTCCCTCTGCTTTCCAGTTGCCTGTCCTTTTTGTATCCTGCCTGTGAATTTTCCGTGATTAGTAATCTTGACGCACTGGGGAGCAGATCAAAACAGCCGTCGTAGCCTTCAATGCTCTCCGAGTATTGGGCAAATCGGCTCTCTCCGATAGTGTCGCTCTGTCTGTACGGGCTTCGTTCCTTCTCATCCTTTCAATCTCTCTTTTTTCCCTCTCGAGGGAATAGTACTTATATTTAGTGAGAGAGTACGGGAAAGTGAGAGGTTTTTGTACCGAGACTCATCTCTATTTTGCTTACATTCCCATCTTCCCTCCTCCTTCAAAATGACTGGGTACGGCGGGACAGGAGAATAGCACTTATCACCCCGATCCAAAATGGAGAAGATGCGCCGGACGCTGTGCTGACTTACCTCTTGATCTACCTTTTTGTTTGGCTCTATTTGTAATCGTGGTCGAGTACAAATCTCATTCACATGGATTACGATTTGGTAATAGCACTCAATTGTGGCTTGGTAATCAACTTACATGATTAGTATTGAGTCGATGACGCAGTCTGGAATAGAAATTGTCTTTTCTTCGATTCTGCCTCCTTCGTAGGCTACATTCCTCGATCACGAGTCTCCCCGACTCTCCCCCCACTCGAGATAATTATGAAACGCGAACCCATTCCGTGTGTGCACCCCTCGTGCAATCGTTATGGAGCCCATAGTAATAGTATTGCTCTCCTCTTTTTGCCTGTTTTTTTCTACGATCAAAAAGAGCGAGGTATATTCGCAATGGAGGGAATCGCATGATAACTTGTCTACTTCCACTAATGATCTCCTTCTTTCTCTCTATCCTAGGCGGGCAGTATTTGGAAATTCATAGGAGTGACCAGTGGGGGGATGCCGAGAGAGGGAGAGAGGGAGTGGGGGGAGGGCGGAGAGGAAGAAAGAATTACTCTTTCCGCTATTTTGCTACACACACTGCCTATATCCCTCTCTTTCATTCCCTTCTCACTGTCTCTCCCGAACACTGCGTCGAGAGACCGACGGGCAACGACTTACTTTAAGCCGGCTCTTAGCCTCCGCGAATTAAGGAGAGGGGAGGGGGGTACGATAATGAATATGGCTGATTGCCTAGGGGGTAGCTCGAGGACGATGGCAACATTGGTGGATGATGGCATTGGTATGACGTTCTCTCATCATCTTCATTTCGTTTCCTCCATCTGTCTGGGTAGATATTATCTCTCCCTCTCTCCGTGGCTCCTGTTTTTCGTCGTATCCCTTTCTTCTTCTCCTTCTGAGAAGAAGAATGCGAGATTCACTGTTCATCCCTCCACTGCGAGTCTCTCTCTGAAAGCCCTTGCCTTTCCCTCCGCTTGACTATTTTCGAATGTCTCCGGGACATCTGTCTGATATCGAACGCTAATAGTTGTGTCGCGAGGTTTTGACTCAGTCACGTCTCCTTTGCGCAGATCGTACGTGAAAGAGAGTAAACAGGTGTCACCGTCGCTGTTTTGACCGCCCCGAAATTGTAGCCAATTCTGAATACCCCCCCCCCCCCCCACCTCCCGTCCTCCATCTATAAAAGACTCCATTCAGATGCTCTGAATATCTGCTCCAATCGATCGATGATCCACGAGTACCGTAGGAAGATGACTGACCCCACGCCCCCACTCGCGGCCACGAATGGAAATGGAAACGACGAGAGCTTCGATGTGAGTGATCTACAGTATACCGAGAACTGGTCCCGACCCGAAATGTATCGTAGCACGTGGATTGTTCCCTCCTCTAGACCTGAGTGATAAGTCATGCGAACGCGAGTCTCTTTTTCGTCTGAGCTTGAAAATGAATAGAATGAAAAAAATAGAAAGAAAAAGGGACAAGACTGGAGGGAATTCGTTAACTATCCTATTCAGAGGATAGCGAAAGGGCGTTGTCCCTGAAACAGATGGGGATTTGTGAATAGGCCAAAACGGGTATCCCCATCCCTCTCCCTCCCCTCTCCCGAAGGATAGGATATCCGCAGTTCATTAGTGGGTCTTGATAGATGAGTCAATCAACGGACGAGTCGATGATATCAGTGTTTCTGTTTATTTGAAGGTTTGACTAGGGATGAAAAACAGAATAATAGCCGCACTCTCTTCATATGACTAGTCTCTGCACACACACATTGCCGGTTTGGAGGAATAGATACGGTGCGCAATTGAGAGAATGAGATCTAACGATCGTTATGATAGTGTGCACGGGCTGATTCATCGGGAACCAGTAATACCCGGGTCCCCCCCCCCTCCCCCCACCCACTGTCCTCAACTGGCTATTAGCCTTTTTTCTGGAAGTGGAAACGACGAAATAGCAGGCGAGGAAGCTGTTCGTGTATTCATACGAGACATCGCTCTTGGTCCCGTCGTTTCTCCCCCGTCAGTCTCCCCCCCCCCCCCTCTCATCCCCCATCTTCTAACTGACGTGCATTTCCACATTGCCTTATGGACACCATGGGAAATTGCGGCCCATGAGAAAGTTGTGTTGGCGTCTGTGTAACCAATCTATTTTAGTGGCGATACTGTAAATTGCCACTACAAAAAAGTGATTTTATTTTTGGTCACAGCTCTCTTTCTTTGATTACCGGGGGAGTATGCTCCTTGTTTGCAATATCGGAAGTGGGTGGAATCTGCAGCCATCGTGTAGTTAAATGGGAACATATTATGGGTGGATTCAGTTGGGTGCTACTTGGGTACTCGAGTGATCTTCCAATTACTAATTGGGTATCTTGTAAGTAAGGCAACCTCTGAAACTCTGAAATCACCTGCCCGAAACGGGACTCGTTTCTCTCTTTTCATTCTTCGTCACTTTACGTGGCGGTTTCTTCACTCTTTCCCTCTTCCACTCTTTCTCTCTTATTTCGGTCGGCCCCCTCTCCTCAAGTGTAAATTTGTCTTGTCCTAACACCTTGGATACGAATGTCCGATAAGGGTCTTCTTGTTTGACGAATTTCCCAAGGCTCCGGTGGTTCTTGAGAGAAAGGGCTTCGGACGATTCTCACCAACGGAGATGGAGAATCATGAATTCATTCCCTTCCTCCTTCTCGCCCCCTCGCCCTACCATTACTCCGTCAGTCCTGCTAGACTTGCCCCTATTCCTGGATTGATTGTGACGTCGTAGTTTCCCGCCTTGTGTAGTGACTGAACTCCCGCCGTAGACACTAACGTATGTTCGAACACGCCAATTACAACTCGTAATCGGGTTGAGCCGGAAGGAAGGCGAGATCCATTAGCTCACTTTAGATGGTGGGAATTAACCGAGAGCTCAGTCTCGAAACGGGCAAGGTCCTTCAGTCTAGTTGCTCGCGCTAAGCCACGGTGGACCCTCTTCTCTTCCGCGTATTGTTTGACTTTCATCGCAAGTTGTACACCACATAAGAGTAGCGCTCTGACTCTGCGCAATCCTCTCTCTGGCTGACCAGAAACAGAGATCCTTTTATCATGGATCTTACGGTACCTCATTTCAGGAGATGGCGCTGTACGGCGGCCGAATGAAGACAATCATCATCGTACTCTGCAAGGTACGATCTAGGCTACGGTAGGATCAATACGGTAGCCTGCGTTACTGTAGTATTGTATCGATGACGTAATGAGATCATGAAGAGTACTGTAGCTATTATCTTGCAGTACCGCCTCTCGCTCATCAATATGCAAAAGCCGAGCAACGTGCGTGTGTTCGTCGTCACTCCTCCACGACTGCTCATCGACGAGGAAGGGTACGGTAGAGGGATATTGATTTGGAAGGACCGCTAGTTATGGTAGCAACGGGAACCAACACCTTTAAATCTGTACAAGGAAATCGTAATTTAGAATATTGATCGATGCGTGTAGTAGATGGGTACTGTAGCTGCGTCGTTGCAGGATCGACGTGATCTACCAGGTGGAAACGCCCGTCGGCGACCAGGATCTCACTCCACTACTGTCGAAGGTGAGCACTCACTTTTACAGTCTCCCCATTATCTCTCGCTAGCAAAATTAGACAAAGATACAGCTGGAGGAAAAGGTAGGTAATTATTCGGAATTGGCTAAATGTAAGCAACGTTCGAAATTCGTGACAGCGAGAAATTTCAGGCTCGCGAACTCGCACAGAACTTCAGCATCACGCAGGTATTTTTAAACGACTTCGAAGAGAGACATTAATAACTGCGCCCCCCCCCCCCGTTGTTTCTGAATAATACTGTCAATGGAACAGAGACATGGATAGGCACGTCGAAGCAATAAATGGTTGTGGCAGGTGTTGCTCTGCTGTAGTCTTTTCTATTTCGTAGTTACTCTATCATCAGTGTTTGCTCTTTCTTTAGAAACTGTCTTTATAATCAACTTTTTTTATTTAGCACGAGAATCCGAAGCCAGATTAAACTAATCCTTTTTTATTATTTCCCCATCTCTAATTTAGGGGCGAGAGAGCGTGCGGGATCGAGAGGGTCAGATTTCCCTCGTTATAGATGTTATAGGATCATGCTATCATGCAAGCACAATTAGTTGTGTGCAGGTGCGCGTGATCGCTTTCGAGCAGTCACTGCAGCAGCCATTGGCCAAGATGAGATACGAGATGGACATCGAGGGATTCACGCATGAACAGGTGAGGGGAAGTGGGGGGGGGGGGGGGTGGAATGAATCTACCCACTTATATTCGTTAGGGAAAGTGTGTGGGCTGCGTAAAGTCAAAACATTACTCGGAAAGCCGAAATGCCATTCAAGCAGGTGGATCACGAGATATTTTGCGTAGGGCAGATGTGTGGAAAAATTAAATGCGAGAGTTGGTAATTGTGAAGGCTTCATTCCTCTTATTCTATGCCTTCTTGGCCCAACACTTTTCTATTCGAGTGGGTGGGAAAGAGACCATTTCTCGAATGCCGAATTCTCAGAAATAGTTGACATTGAAATAGTGCGTTCTGCCCGGGGCAGATAGTGAAAAATAGAACGAATGAAAATTAAATTTTAGATCTGATGTTATCGGTTTGCAGATGAGAATAATGAGTTCACGATTGTTGAACAGTTCCAATGGACTCTACGTACTCCATCCATCAAAACAAAAATTAATCATGAACGAATTCATTGTCTTAAAATTTGGCTAGTATTTGAAATTGATTGATCGCTTGAATGGATCTTACTTCTTCATTCCAGTTGGACGTCTTATCTCGATTGCGTGAGGCATCGCAAATAACGAGGAGAGGAGGAATTGCCACTCCCAAGTGAGTACTGTAGGTTATTGGAATACGGTAGCTTAGTGCGCCAAATTTGAGCAGCAGTGATTGTTTGTAAAGTTGAGCTCAAAATTATCTGAATCAACAGTTCTCATTATCCTTTCATGGATACGAAACATGGAATCAGCTAGTGAATCATCTGCTTTTCTCCGCTAATAAGTCCTCTCACGATGCATTAGCCAGACTATCTAGTGCTCACCAAAAAGAGATTATAAAAACAGGGAGTGTCATAATTTCTCCTCATATCAGGCAGACGTCCTTCTCTGGTACTTCTCGTCCTGCTAGTTGGATGGAGTCTCTCCCTCCGAAAATCGGAGGATTCCCTCTCTACGTTAGACCTGCCAGGTCATTCTTGTTTTGTTTCCTGCTCGAGGCATATGAGTCCATATGTGGATAAACAAAAAAAACAGCAGATAATAGCCTATGATTCCCTGGGACAATTCGGAATAGGCTATTATACGCGACGTGCAATTCTCTATTTGAAGAGGAGAGAGAGAGAGAGAGAGATGATTAACGACGTAAACGTCCATGACGACGTTAAATTCTTGTGTGGACCGATCTTATCTATATTTCTCGCAGTGGCACGACAGACGCGGGGAAGAGCATCGTGGGAGTGACGAGACTGGAGAATGACGATGATCTGAGGATGTGGATCAGGGTTAGTGAGGAGGAGAGGGTTGTCCCGTTTATTGAAGATAAATCTTCCAGTAAATAGTAAGAATGAATGAAGCTCAGAATGAAGTATCTAACTGCAGCGCATCTACTCGTCGTGTTCTCCCTCTTCCAATTGGGTGCTGGAGGAGTGCTATGAGGACGGACTGGACTTCGTCGCCATGTGCACTGCCATCTCGGGACTAATCTGTGAGTGACGATGCAATGGAGATGGACGGGGTACGGTGAACAGATGACGGAAGCCAGATGTAGTTAGGAAGCCATCCATGTTTGTATAAAATTGCCGGTGGTCTAAATATTTTTCTTTGCAATTGTGTGTGCAATTGAAATAGAGTAGTCATACTGTAACGATGGTCGATTGTAGACTGCGTCTCGACTGTGGACTACGAGAGGACGATGTTCGAGAGCATCTCCACCTGCAAACCGTCAGTTTATTGGATAGGGGGATAGGGTGTACAAATGAAGTGTTCATTGTCTAGATTATTTCTGTGGAAATCGACTTAACTTTCATGCAATGATTATTTTGCTTTGTGTGTAACTCTTCTTTCAATTCTTCAGCTACGTCCTGCAAGTGTACTCGATCGACCAGACGCGCGACATGCTGCCCGGCCTCGAGTCTTTTGTCAATCAGACGACCAAGGTGTGGAAAATGTACGATTACGGTAATCAGAGAAAAAAGTTGATGTATGCAGGCGCTCTTCGCGAACAACTACAGCGGTGCGCTCTTCATCCGTGGATTCTATAAGGTAGAGAGTTTACGGTAGTATGCATTTCTCTTGCGAGAACAAGAATGGCGAGATTCTGGCTTTGTCAAACGTACGCCTTTATTGTCCTTTCCAATCAGCGAGAGAGAGAACATTACACGGAGAAAATCAAACGACCATTCTCTCAGGGTCACAACGACATATTCCTGATGAGTGTGGAACTGCAGCCGTCGGCAGAAACCATCCGCAACCTGATCGCCATGCCCAAGTGAGAGATTACGGTGGTGAACGAGGGTACGGTAATACGACTATTGCTATAATGATAGTTTTTCAGGGAGTCGCCGGGTTGGGAGACGATCGCTCTCATGAGTTTCTTCGCGACCGACGCTAGCGAGGTACAGTATCCGCCCCTCCCCCCTCCCCTGTTATTTCCCATTCCCTCCCCATCGCAGAGGGGTTGTGTGACCGAAAATCAGGGAGAAATACCTAATGTGAGTAGGGTGAGAAGGGGGAGGGGTGGACCAAATATCTCGAGGAAGTGTCGAGAATTTTGTGTGAGGCATAGAAGCAAAATGGTCTGGGTTCATTGGTATATCTGGATTATCATCCCTTCCAGTTTGACTTCGGCACGCACTCCTTCAATGCGGTCATCAATGTACCGTCTGCCGAGGGTCTTCTCATGCACCAGACGATGATTCCCAAGAGGAAGTAGGTTATAGTGTGGCTACAGTAATCTGTGAAACGGCGGAATGGGATGTAGTAATTTTATTGTCTGTAGGACGTCATCGATGCGAGTGGCGTGGAGAGTCGCCGAATTCGCGGAGATCAAGGATGCAGATGGGATCGATGGAAATGTAGTGCAGGTGAGGGAAGGGAGAGAACAGCGGGGAGTTCTCTCCATTGTGAATGGTATTGGGTTGTCCCATAATTCGTGTCGTTTTTCTTTCACATTTAATTTCTCGTAAACAATCAAACGCCTTCATTACCTCATGATGTATTTAATAGAAGACTCATGTTACGTAATTTATCGCAGACTGATCTCCAGCTTACATTGCCTAATGATGATGCAATAAGTGAAAATATGGAATTTCCAACCTTTTTTCAAAAAATTATAGTTATTTTACGAGTAATGTTTAAAATCCCTAGCACTAACGGTGGAAGGGTAATGCATGACACTTCCCATTAACGCTTCTAAATCATAGTTTTCTGAAGCTATTGCTGAAATATTTCACAATATGTCATCGGAGAGGAGTTTCAAAAGGGTCGATTTCATGATTTTAGTATTTCCAATGCTCCAACTTAGCTTATTTGGCTAGGATAATTCAAATACAATTATTTGTAAACGATTCCATACTGTTCCGGAAAGAAAATCCGCAGAATTTTTCAAACCACGTTGAAAATTGTGGGTTTTGTAGTGACCCCGCAAAGCATTTTGGGAGACAGGGATTGTGCCAAATAATCTTATTTGCCCCTAGAGAGTAACTATTCACTGCACACTTATTTTTATCTGTGAATTAGAGTGGATTTTTTTCAATTTTAAGATCATCGAAAAAATACCAAAAATTTCGCAATTGTCTAATTCCCCTCCACGGCAATATCTTTACTCACTGATGCACCTAAAATGTAGAGTGCTGGCCACTGTATCTAATGCATAATACAACAACTCAAATACTTTATTTGTTCCAGCGAAATATTATTTTTAAAAATGGCGACACGAATTATGGGACAACCCAATATTTATTTAAACGTTTAAAATAATATTTTAATTCATGTGTTCATGTCGAACTCGGACAACAAGAGGCTCACCGACGAGATGAAGGACGTCATCGGGAGGTACTGTAGTCTCGTTGATCTACCTACCGTACTCCTATCCCTGCAGACTGGACATTCCCATCGATCGGATCACTCTGGCTGAGCGTGCTGCAGCCTGTCGCAAGCAGCTGTCTCGACTGGGCGGGGCGAGGGAATTTGTGCGGAGTTGCACCACGACGGATTAGGAACAGAAGAGAGGGTAGTCAGGGAGTCGTCCACGGGTAGCACTGCTTACTGTTTCATAATTGTAGATTTGGATTTCATTGTTTGAGATGAGACTCTCATGTCTCTAATATCCAATTGCAATGTTGTGATATCAATAAAGTGATAACATCCTTTCCCTTTCGCTGAGTGTTGATGTCGTGAATCAGTATTTATATCTGAACAAGGCTGGTTGTTCTTACCTATTTCTACTTACTGCCACTGTTACAGCCTTTTCTTGTGAATCTATTATTTTTCAAAGAAATCCCATGAGGTGCAAGGAGGAAAGTCGTTTTAATAAATATCAAAGGAAGTGTCTGTTTTACTATTTGTGATAGGAAACACCGTTATATCGAAGAAGCGCTCTGTACAATTTTATCTTATGCTGAGGATAGTTGAATCAATTACTGTGTACTACCGAACTGCTCTATGACATCCTTTCTGTTCTCGCTTTGCTTGTTCTTCCTGAATACCGGATTCTTCTTTTATTTATGACTTAATTGTATGAATAAACTGTAAAAATATTTTTCAACAACTCAAGCTGTGAGATAATTTTGATGTGTTATCGTAGTGAAGAGTTGAGGAAAGGTCAAGAATTTATTATCTTCATCTTTGCTTGCTCATTAGAGCGAACTTACGTTGATTGTATCGCCATTTTGATTGTTTCCACTCTGAATCATCTATGCATTTACAGGTTATTTTTGAGATCAGAAGAACATGTCCTGGAATAAGAATCCGTTCGTGAAGACGAGGAAGAGAAGAAAGAGGTTTAGATTTTAATATTTTTAGGGATCTTATTATGTTTCTTATTTAGGCTGATAATATACTATTTTGAGTGCGCACATTTTTGTTTGCTGTACAGAAACCAGTATCATATTGCAGAAATAACAAGTCAGCGACTTCTCACGACACAGCGAAGACGGACGCAAGTACTGTAAGTTATTGCCCTCTCCATTACCCATTTCCATGCGCACAATCTTCCAATGAGCGAGGGGATTGCGTGCGTATGATAGAGAGAGAGCTACCGTGGCTATTGGATGCATCTATTCTATCTGTTTTATATTTAGTATAAACCAATGGAGGTTATCAGGGGATACATTGTTCATTTTGTGTTAAAGTTACCGGACGAGGACGAAACCCTGATCTGACCCTGATCTCGTCGCGTGTACGAGAGAGTATGCAAAAGTGAGAGAGCGCGGGATTACGCTGATCATTTCAGGCTTTCCCTTGAGGCTATTATTGATTTTTAGCATTTTTTGTATATTCATTCTCTACTAATTCAGCCATCGGCTATTCGATGGAGGACAAAAAATAGGGGGTCAATTTCGTCCTCGTCCGGTAACTTTAATTATAGGGCATGATTCCATTGGCGTGCTTCAAGTGACGAAACCCCTATTCTGAACTCTGCATATTTCAGGTTCCTTCTACTCACCAGAATGCAAACGATGAGGGAGGAGTGATTGAGGAGAATGAGAAGAAGAGAAGAGGAACCGGAGTGGAAGTGGACGAGGAGAAGAAGAAGAAGATGGAGGGTGAGGAGGGGCTGCCCACGCCTAAGAAGAAGCGAGGAAATCTGCAGGTATGCGCTTGCTATACATACATTTCTAAAATCGTGATGTTTTTTCGTGCGAACTTGTGATCCGACCAAAGGTTGAATGGGGAATTGTTGTATAGGAATTAGTAATAACCTTTTAGTAATAATTCCTATCACAGATTGTATGTATGTGACCCATCGCACTTCGTGCGCCCCGCCAAACGCGCCTACCGTAGTTAAGGTCGCATTCCCATAAATAGCGATTCAAATGGTGTTGACGCGCAGTATTTATACTCAGTCGTATTTATGCAATTGTTGCGTCGCCCAAAGTTGTCAGTTCTCTCTCGCTCTCGCACCCTAGCTGGTTGACGGCTTTTTTTGTTGTAGTATTTTCTCCTATTTAATTATTCGTGGATAAACGGTTCGTTTATCCGTCCTCTCCCGTCTACGTGGACACCAACAAGGGACAAGGACACAACACTGGCGTTCAGGATCTTCAAGGACTAAGCAAATTTCGTCACCTGACGTAATTCACGTGGAGTTTCGATTTGAGTAAGAGGATCGGTCCGCTGGTGACTGATCTGGACTCAAATCGACCGAGTAAAAAGGGCAGGAGGTTGATCGCTGATTAGCCTGTACCCTAAACTCACAATTACTAGTAGGTAGTTGCTCACTGGAGTGACTTGTGCTAGTAATTGAACAGAGATTGTCCTCTGATCGTGGCTAATTGCTGCCCAATTTTTGAATACGCAAACTCACAATGTCTGGAGATGAGGAAGTGTTGGACAACGGAGCCCTGACTGAACAAGTGACGGACATGAAAAAGCTGCTAGCCGTCATGGGAAAGTTCATGATGGAACAACAACAAAAACAGAGCGAGAACCAGAAGGGAACGTCATCCGAGTTGTCGATCAATTCGATCAGTGCGATCGAGAACCGCATCATGGAATTCGAATACAGTCCAGAGGAGGGAGCCACATTCGAGAGATGGTGGGGCAGGCATGAAGACATCTTCACCATCGACCTCAAGGATTGGGAGGAGGTTAAGAAGATACGGCTCATGCTTCGCCACCTCCAACCAGCAGTGGAAAGGACTTTCATGGATTCCATCTATCCTGCCAAATGGAGTGAGATGAGTCTCACGGATGTGGTCGAGAAGCTGACGACACTCTTCGGCGACACGACGTCGAAATTCGATAGGAGAAGGATGATGTTCGATCTGAAGATGAGCAGGAACGGGATCGAGGATGTGAGAGTACTCGCAGCTCGTGTGAACAAGATCGTTGAGAGTGCCCAAGTCTCGAGCATCACTAGCGATGAGATGAAGTGCATGGTTTTCTTGCACGCGATGGATCTGTCGAGGTACGCAGACGTTCATCTCAAGATGCTGCAGACGGCTAAGAAGAAGGGCGAGGGGATCAAACTGGATGATCTCATCGATGTGTTCAACGAGGTCTCTCCGCTGAAGAGAGAATCGAGCACGATTAGCTCTCCACCGATGGAGATCAATCATGTGAGCTGGAAGGATAGGTCCTCCAGAGACAAGTACGAGATGTCGTACGAGCGTGAGAAGTCGCGCGAACTAGGGAAAGGAGTGGACAAGTACGATAGGTCGTGCAAGCGCGAGACGGCGCGCGATGGGCCCTCCAGAAATCGGAGCAGTGGATGTGACCGCTGCGGAGCCACGGATCACACTGAGCAAAGGTGCTACAGAAGGAAGATCAAGTGCTTCAATTGCAACAGGAAGGGACACATCGCGAAGGAGTGTTCCGATGACGAAGATGAGGATAGAGACAGGAGGAGGAGCGTGGACACAGTCATCGTGGATGCAGAGAAGTCTGCATGCTACCGGCTCACGATGAAGCTCAACGGCTCTTCTGTCGCCATGGATGTGGATACCGGTTCAGACATCTCGTTCGTCTCTAAAGAAGTTTGGAGATCAATCGGAGCGCCGGAATGTCTCCCTTCAGATTGTGAGGCCGTGTGTGCCAATGGAAAGCAGCTGGAGATCATTGGAAAGTTCATGTGTGAACTGGAATACGACGAAGTCGGTGTGCGTGCAGAGATGTACGTGGCAAGCACTGACCGAGTCATCGTTGGGAGAGATCTCATCGGAAGGCTGCACCTTCTCAAAGTGAGAAGCGACTCGATCGCTACAAGGATACCGATCGGTGATGAGAAGACGGCTCTCAACACGGAGTCAAACAAGAGTCACGAGAAGCGTCTCGTCAAGAAGGAGACTGTGAATGAGGACGGCTCGCCACAATGACGGATGAGCGTCCAAGATTGAAATATCATCCGAGAATGATATCCCGACCACATGTGCTACGGTTCACCTCACCTCGTACGTAATAAACGTAAAACGTAAGTTGAGGCATCCAAGCAAGGCTGGTTTGCCACCCCCGCGCCAATTCTGCGTTCAGTCTGTCCTGAGGTTATCAGCTGGCACACAACCACTGCGCCACCTCCTTCCCCCGATTAGTGATTTTAAGATAGACGGAGTGTCCATCTTGAAGGGGAGGTGTTGTATAGGAATTAGTAATAACCTTTTAGTAATAATTCCTATCACAGATTGCATGTATGTGACCCATCGCACTTCGTGCGCCCCGCCAAACGCGCCTACTGTAGTTAAGGTCGCATTCCCATAAATAGCCATTCAAATGGTGTTGACGCGCAGTATTTATACTTAGTCGTATTTATGCAATTGCTGCGTCGCCCAAAGTTGTCAGTTCTCTCTCGCTCTCGCACCCTAGCTGGTTGACGGCTTTTTTTGTTGTAGTATTTTCTCCTATTTAATTATTCGTGGATAAACGGTTCGTTTATCCGTCCTCTCCCGTCTACGTGGACACCAACAAGGGACAAGGACACAACAGGAATCATTGTTTTCTCTTTCTTGCAATGTTGTCATGTACTAGCTGCTCCGGAACTTTCCTAGAAGCTTACCAAGCCCCGCCCTCTTGGCCCCACCCCCTTGGGGGCGTGGTATAGTACCTAGCTCTAAGCAATCGGCATCCGAGCCTAAACAGACTAAGCGCACCTCTAATTAACATTATTCTAAGCCTAAGCAGCCTAAGCCAGATTTTAAGCACGTTTATAACGAGAAGGGGGCGGAGGGGGCGGGGCTTGGTAGGCTTCTAGGAAAGTGCCGCTCCTCCTTCCAAAGGTGGATTCTTGCAGAGACTCGCATCTGACGATGATTCGATGGGAGGAGACGGATTGGAATCAGAGAGTGACACGGGAATGGAGGGGAATCGGAGAGAGGTAAGGAAGGAAAATGGACAATGGAAAGTAGGAAACTTTGCTCCTTTTGTTATTACCAATCCGCAACCTTAAAATATGATCAGACCGATACGTTAAAGCAAATATTTCTTTCCTGTGTTCTCTTGTGTCTTTGGTGAGTGAGACAGAGGGCGTTTTGAGGTTTCACCCATCGAATGATTCGATAACTTCACAATTTTATGATTTAGTATGAGTTTTTGGCACTTCTTCGGTTTCTGGCCACCCCCCCCCCCTCTCATTTCCCATCCCCGTTCATCATTGAGGGGTTGAGCGGCCGAAAATCAGGGAGGGATAGCGAGAAATTAGTTGGCTAGATGAGGGAAAAATGCAAAATTCTTTGTGTATTCTCTCTTGCTGATGATGTATGATTGCAGGCCCCCACTCAGGTCTCCACATCGAATGACACGCGTCCCGTGCAGTCGACAAATCACATTCCCGTGCAGAGAGGACCACTCAGGGTCAGTTGTACCGCGGATGTTCACATCCTCCACCGAAAAGCTTTTGCTCTCACCAAGCAGAACTAATAGAGAGCGCTCTTCATGGCATAGAATCTTTCCAGGAGTTGCGTCTTGTGAAGAGGGAACCAATTGATGAAGATAAGAACGAGCACCCTCTTCTCTCGATCAGAAGAGATGGAATGAGAGATCAGATGGAAGAAGGGAAGGACGAAGAGCCCCATCCAGAGTTTGGAAGAAACAAAAGTGAGTGAGAATGAACGACCTAATTAACAAATTTGTGAGGAATAGCGTTGTCAAATTTATTAATGAAATCCTTCCTATTTCCCCCCAGATTTTTCCCAGAATCTAAATATATAAATCTGCACTAGAAACGATGTAGGAAGATGTTTTTTCTCAGTTCTCGTCCTCTAGTTTCTTATCTAATCTTTTGTGCATATTTTTGCTAGGAATCGATACCTTTGGTTTGGGGAGCTGTAGACTTTTCAGGATCCCGTATTCTGAACGAGCTGAAGACTGTGAAAGAGGAGGAGAGGGAAGAGATGAAGGAGGCTTCCTCATCTCAGCAGAAGAGAAGACTCACGGTATGACCCATGCTCGAAATATGCATTCCGAAATACAGTGGAACAAATATTGGGGTGTCCGGAAAGTTCGTATAATGCTTCGGAAAAAAGTCAGTTCGCGATCAAATGCAGTGATTGCGTAATCTGTTTGTCAACAATGTATTGCATCATTCTGACGTTGAGTAGTGAGAGGATTTAATCAGTCTCCTAGTTGCTACATTGATTCTTGTGATGGACTCCCATCTCTACCTCCGAGCAGTTTTACTTCATTACTACCGTCTTGGCCGATCCGCGAAGGAGGCCCACTCTGCCCTGGCCCAGTCGGAAGGAGCTGACGCCCCCTCCATACCCTTCTGCTATAAGTGGTTCTCCCGCTTCAAGAAAGGGGAGTTTGGTCTCGATGATCAACCCCGCTCTAGACGCCCTCCCTCCCTCGATCAGCCTCTCGTTCTCCGCACACTGAAGCGCAAGCCCATGGCCAGTGTGCGTGAGTTGAAGAAGGATACTGGTACTCCCAGATCAACGGTGTCCGATATCCTCCATCGATCTGGGAAGAAGCCGAAACTCCCACAAGTTATTCCCCATGACCTCCCCCCCGAACAGCTGAAAAATCGTGTTCAAGTCTGCCGGGAATTACTCCATCGTAGATCCAATCTTCGATGGGTCAATTCCATCATCGCTACAGATGAGAAGTGGATCACGTACGATAACCCTGCGAGGAGACTGCAATGGATGGATGCAGATGAGAAGCCCACGCCCGTCCCGAAGAAGGAAGAGCACGGAAAGTAGGAACTCCTCTGCTTCTTCTTCTCAGTGCTCGGTCCCATCTACTGGGAGATCCTCGCCCCTGAAACCAGCATCAATGCCGACCTCTTCTCTGAACAACTGGAAGATGTCGCGATCAGAGTCCCTCCCAGACTCCTGAACCAGGGCAAAATTCTTCTTCTGATGGACAATGCTCGCCCACATCGAGCGAAGATGACCCAGAAGAAAATGGACGAGCTGAAGATCGAGAGGATTCGCCATCCACCGTATTCCCCGGATCTCTCCCCATGCGACTACCACTGCTTCCGCTCTCTCTCTGACTTCTGCAAACGAAAGAAGTTCAAGAATCGAGATGAAGTTGTGAGGGCTTTCGTGAACTGGGCGGTCTCGAAGAAACCCGCATTCTGAAAGAGAGGAGACCCTGCCCAATCGCTGGAGGGAGGTAGTGAGAAAGAAGGGGGCATACATTGGTCACTGAGAATTGTAAAGCATTGAATAAAAAATAAAAACAAAAAATTATACGAACTTTCCGGACACCCCAATATAATGAGACATCGCGAATAAAATGAAGTGTTAAATTTTTTTTAAAAATTATGATTATTTCGAATGAATCCCTTTGCAGATGGAGCTGAGATCAGTGAAGGAAGAAGTGATCGATGAGGAGAGAAGGGGAAGTGGAGTGGATGTGAGTAGTTGGAAGAGTTACTTGGTTGTTAGACGTCTTCTGACAGTGTCTGTACGAAAAAATCAAGTTATCTTTATGCTTATAATATTAATTTGTAATGCTCAGGCGCAGCCTGTGATCGATGGAAAGGTCAAAGGGAAATCTCTGAATGTGAGTGACTCGAGAAGTACGATATTTGTGAAGATTGCATAATCCGCTATGAGAGCCATACGTTTCTATTTTTCTACATCGAAAAAACGATGCAAACTTATCCGCGTTTGAGAGCTGCTGGTATCGAAAGATGATGTGCACTGCAGTTGTGCAGATTACGATAATTGGCATTGATTCTTTGCAGCCACTGGCTCGATCTCGACTCGAAATGGAAGCTGGAGGAATCCTCTACGCCTTCCCGATGGGAGGATTCAGAGTTGCGAATAAAGTGAGTATCCATTCGTTGTTGATGGGGGATCAGAAGGAGAAGGTCAATGGACCCTACTTATCTAGAGCTTTATCTCAATTTATTGTAGGCACAGAAGAGAATGGTGGATCTGTTCCTGGATGAAGAGGTGCGCAGTTACTTCCGATTATTAATAATGATGTAAAAAGAAATAATCTAAAATTCAAAGGAGTTCTTGCAGGTAGATGGGGGAGTGGCTCTCATCGATCCCGACCAGGACTACACTATCGACTCCATCCTCGCCATCGCTTCTGATCAAGTGCTCGATTCTCAGAAGGAAGCAGTGAGTAAAGGGAATGAATTACTCGGGGGAATTAGCTGCACCCCACTAAAATAAGAACAGATTGGAATAGGGTTAGAAGAGCCTGCTGACTCGAGCATTTTTTTCGGTTTTTGATTTTCTCTGTTAGTAGATGAGATGATCAATGTTGTATCATTAAATCGCAATGCCCTTTCTTTAGAACAATGTAAAGGCAGTCCTCTAGGCGCCCACAAATACTCATTATTTTCAGGCTCTCGTCCAGTGGGCCGGTTTTAGATTTCCTTCGTGGGTCGAGCTGAGCACGATCAATCGGAGAGGAATCGCGGTCAGTTTCCATCCTCCTTCTCATTATTTGGAAATAGCTTCTTATAAATGATCTGGGCCTTCTGAGTTCCGCAGTGCATAACATGCATCTCACTTGTTTTTCTTCAGAAGCCCTTCTTGAGAATGTTTCTAGTACAACCAAAAAGATTACACGGTGAAATATGAATTTCAGAATTATGGACTAGGAATATCCGATGTGGCCTTCTTAATTATTATTCGACCTCCTTTTGTGCGGCTGTTCTTGCGTGCAATAGATAATGACTACTTTGCAGTTTTCTTCGTACGCGAGAAGAGAGAAGTTGCTAAGTTGCATTCTCGACCAAGTTCTACGGGAGGGGACGAATACGATGCAGAACCTCCGTCTGTGAGCAGCCCCTCTCTTTTGTTCACCGTTTTCTAGCTTGAGTCGAACAGTAATTAGTGAACCATTCGTCAGTCGATAATCTTCAGGAAGTATCCCAATGTCTGGCTGAGGCGTACTGAGAACTTCAATGACGACGTGAAACTCCCGGTGAGAATGAGGAAGGGCTCAGACTACTGTAGATATGATCTTGAAATGACAGTATGTATAATTTTTTATTGTTTACTGGGTATTTAGTCATGCTTCAGGGAATCGTCTATCTCTCTGGTCTGTTCAAGAGGGAAAAACAGATCAACGACTTCAGGGATGCTCACATCGGAGAGTTCTCGGGTAATCCGCTCAATTGCTGATCTTTATGTTAGCGTAGTAACGAAAGAAGGATCAACGATATGAATGCATCAGTAAGATGTACTGAAACATCCACTCTAGATGACCACACGATGATCTTCGTCGACTGGACGTCCTTTGAGGGATCCTATATTCCCAATTTCGAAGTGAACATTTTTTGTATTATTTTCCAAATATAATGTGAAATCTATTGGGGTGTCCGGAAAGTTCGTATAATGCTTCGGAAAAAAGTAAGTTCGCGATCAAATGCAGTGATTGCGTAATCTGTTTGTCAACAATGTATTGCATCATTCTGACGTTGAGTAGTGAGAGGATTTAATCAGTCTCCTAGTTGCTACATTGATTCTTGTGATGGACTCCCATCTCTACCTCCGAGCAGTTTTACTTCATTACTACCGTCTTGGCCGATCCGTGAAGGAGGCCCACTCTGCCCTGGCCCAGTCGGAAGGAGCTGACGCCTCCTCCATACCCTTCTGCTATAAGTGGTTCTCCCGCTTCAAGAAAGGGGAGTTTGGTCTCGATGATCAACCCCGCTCTGGACGCCCTCCCTCCCTCGATCAGCCTCTCGTTCTCCGCACACTGAAGCGCAAGCCCATGGCCAGTGTGCGTGAGTTGAAGAAGGATACTGGTACTCCCAGATCAACGGTGTCCGATATCCTCCATCGATCTGGGAAGAAGCCGAAACTCCCACAAGTTATTCCCCATGACCTCCCCCCCGAACAGCTGAAAAATCGTGTTCAAGTCTGCCGGGAATTACTCCATCGTAGATCCAATCTTCGATGGGTCAATTCCATCATCGCTACAGATGAGAAGTGGATCACGTACGATAACCCTGCGAGGAGACTGCAATGGATGGATGCAGATGAGAAGCCCACGCCCGTCCCGAAGAAGGAAGAGCACGGAAAGAAGGAACTCCTCTGCTTCTTCTTCTCAGTGCTCGGTCCCATCTACTGGGAGATCCTCGCCCCTGAAACCAGCATCAATGCCGACCTCTTCTCTGAACAACTGGAAGATGTCGCGATCAGAGTCCCTCCCAGACTCCTGAACCAGGGCAAAATTCTTCTTCTGATGGACAATGCTCGCCCACATCGAGCGAAGATGACCCAGAAGAAAATGGACGAGCTGAAGATCGAGAGGATTCGCCATCCACCGTATTCCCCGGATCTCTCCCCATGCGACTACCACTGCTTCCGCTCTCTCTCTGACTTCTGCAAACGAAAGAAGTTCAAGAATCGAGATGAAGTTGTGAGGGCTTTCGTGAACTGGGCGGTCTCGAAGAAACCCGTATTCTGGAAGAGAGGAATCGAGACCCTGCCCAATCGCTGGAGGGAGGTAGTGAGAAAGAAGGGGGCATACATTGGTCACTGAGAATTGTAAAGCATTGAATAAAAAATAAAAACAAAAAATTATACGAACTTTCCGGACACCCCAATATGTAAAAAAAGGCGAAATTCTTTCCTAATCGATGTATTCTTTTTCAGTATCTCATCGAGTCAACGCTGTCGGAGAAGGCAGCTGAAGTAATGGAGGAACTTCAGTCGAATCCAATCGGGTAAGGGGGGGGGGGGGTTAGTGGCACAATGACACTGTCAGGGACAGTGACACTGACTGATAAAATAGGGATGGCATTATTCTATTGTGATGTCTAGACTTTGTATACTCTAGAACTATCAAGTTGGCCGGAAAGTCTTTGTCACTGGTTTTGTTTTTTCACTGCTCGTCGCAAATGCACTTTGGGGTTCTCTCGTTCCTTGTGAATAACAATCAGTGAAAGGCCTTTATAGTAAACAACTCCCCACCGCATTCCCTTCAGCCAGGCTTTAGTAGAGCAACAATGTATGTCACTAGTACCATCAACTTCCGTCATTCTACAGTTTCACCTCTTCATATCCTATACAACGATGAAGGGTTCGGAGACCCTACGAAAGTATGTTTATGACACGCATGGCCCTCACTACAACACAGTCAGGATTTGGTTTCATCGCTTCGAATAAGGCGATATTTCTAATTTTCTTAATTTTTCGATTTTTCTTGTTTTTCGCGCTCATGTGGGTTCTACAGGGAGGGGATCCATAGATTCAAGGAACATTGGGCATATGTTGTCAATAATGATGGCTAGCATACTTGAACTCGTGTTATTGTTTCTTCAAATAAGATTTAAAAAAGTGACAAAGACTTTCCGGCCAACCTAATACAAAGACGATTGAGACCATGTCAAGTTTGTAAGGAAACAAACCTTACAAGGTTGAAATGCGAGTCATCAAAAGGACGCATTATCTAGTCTTGGTATGTCGGATGGATGTGGAGATGGATAGTAAAAGAGGAACACGAAGGGCGGATTCATTTGAATCTACAGTAGTGGCCAAAATTATATCCCCTTGGTGTTTTTGAATCATAACTTTCCTCAAACTTATCCGATCCTCACCAAATTTCTAATATACTTATATTTTATTATTACCAATAGAATCATCCATACGGTGGGTGTATCGAGGCAGTGTACGGTAGGTCACTGAGAAATCGATATTTCGCGCAAAATCGGGTTTTCCACTAAAATGCATTCCAAAAATCTATAAATAAATTTAACCAAATCTTAATTGGCAGGTTCGAAAGATAATCTTTCGGGCTTTCTTATGCACCTTCAGGGTGAACTGTTAACCTATTGTAGGGTTGCGGTAGGTCAATTAAAATACAGTACTTTTTAGTACACTTTTGGTTGTAACTTTAATTCTAAAAGAGCAATGGAGCTCAAATTTGTAGGATAACATACGCTGGTGGTCCCTATTCACATGTGCAAGTTTGGACTTGATTAGCTTCGATTTCGCCAAAAAATGGTCATTTTCGACAACTTTTAAAAAAATCAAAAAATCATATCTATAAGGAAATGTGACCAAGTGGTGCCAAATTTCACAGATCTGTTCGGCATTCATTGTAGAATCTCCAAGTCAATTTCTGAGTGCGGGAAAAATTCTTCCCAGGACTTACAGCTCGTCGAAAGAGAACATGCCAAATGTGCCGATTTTGGCGAAATCGAAGCTAATCAAGTCCAATCTTGCACATGTGAATAGGGACCACCAGCGTATGTTATCCTACAAATTTGAGCTCCATTGCTCTTTTAGAATTAAAGTTACAACCAAAAGTGTACTAAAAAGTACTGTATTTTAATTGACCTACCGCAACCCTACAATAGGTTAACAGTTCACCCTGAAGGTGCATAAGAAAGCCCGAAAGATTATCTTTCGAACCTGCCAATTCAGATTTGGTTAAATTTATTTATAGATTTTTGGAATGCATTTTAGTGGAAAACCCGATTTTGCGCGAAATATCGATTTCTCAGTGACCTACCGTGCACTGCCACGATACACCCACCGTATGGATGATTCTATTGGCAATAATAAAATATAAGTATATTCGAAATTTGGTGAGGATCGGATAAGTTTGAGGAAAGTAATGATTCAAAAACACCATTGGGATAGAATTTTGGCCACTACTGTATTTGGACGTAGCTTTCATTTGCGGATTCTCGTCTCGGCTTAGTTGTTCTGTCCGTGATTAGTCCCTCTATTGCAGGTGCAAGTGCGTGGGGCCGTGTGATCGGAGACGACCTTGCTGCGCCAACGTCAGTTTTCCCATTTGTGATACCATCTTTGGCGCCTAATTGTACATTAATAATTTTTAAAAAATTGAAGAAAAGCGAGAAGGCGTACACTACGAAGAAGACTGTGTCTTCATGTGCTAAGGTGAGTGTTAGCGTTCACTCGACGACAGATCGTCCTTGTGTATTCTCTCACGACCCACCATACAATTTAATGATCAAAAAATATGTCTTGCGCTTTTTACGATAATTTGTAATGAATGTTTTCACAGTCCGTCACTTCAACTGCCGCGAGGGATTCGATAGATTGTGAGTAGCACTTTTCGTGTTTCACTGGGATTGCTTTGGACTGACTATTAGAAAATCTGATTGCATGATCCGATATTATTCTTCTGATCTTCCAGGCGTGGATCTGTATGAGTGCGGAGATGGATGTGCCTGTGACTCGAATGGATGTCAGCAGAGAGTATTGCAGGTGAGGGAGAAGAGAAAGGAGGAAGGAGAGGGCAGGGCAGATGATGGAGATGAAGTGGATACATATTTCTGAAGTGAAAGACAAACGTCCAAATATTTTATGTCGAATTTTGAATGCTACAATTTCAGAAAATAAAATTAAACACCGATTGGACATTCTATTGCGAAGCAATAGAACGATAATTATGAATAATTTGGCTTTTGCATGGCCACTTTTCACTCTCTTTAGAGTGTCTGTCATAATATCCACCTCTGATCTCTTCAGAAGGGAATCACACTCACACTGGTGGTCTTCCGTTACCCTGGGAAGGGATGGACACTTCGAGCGGGCGAGGACATCAAGGAGGGATCTTTCGTTGTGGACTTCGTCGGAGAGGTGTATCTTTTGTTTATACCATTTATATACGGCTAGGTGTATCTTTTGTTTATACCATTTATATTTATATTTTTTTCACATAGTGGGGGATGAATTTGACATTGTTCATTCAGTGTGATCGTTGGTTGTGAATTTTCCAATATTTTTAATATCACGCCTCTCACGAGGTACAATCAGAAAAATCGAATTTGGGGTTTTAGCAGATCTAAGGGTAATCCATGCCTCTGAATCCGATTCTGGGTCGTGCGGCAACCCATCTCGATCAGCTGCAGCAGCAGCATGCTGCAAACATTTGAGAATCTCACTTTCGACCTCCTGAAAATGGGTTCAAAATGAACTAATCGAGCTGAAATTTGGCCTGTATACATCACTTGTGCCGTTCTACTACTAACCTGATCGATTTTCCGGTAGATCAAACTATGACCTCTCAGCAATTTTCGCTCCATAACTTTAACAGTTCGAAGCAGACTCAAACCAAACTTTTGCATCGTATAGAGAATTAAATTCTGCATCGACATTATTTTTTTTCAGATTTTTCCCATTTGGTCAAGTTTGGTTTATGAGAGACTATCTGGTACGATTCACCATGCTTAAAGGTACTCGGAACGAGTTATTCTTTTCATTTCAGAGCTTATTTAAGTTTTGTGAATAATTATGAGATCAGTGGTCGACATTTCAAAAAAATTGGGACTTCTCTAATGGCGAAAATATGCATTTCGGTACACTTTGGCGACCCCAATGACCTAATTGGTTCACGCTTTTGGAACTGAAAATTTGACCCTAGGGGTAATTTTACATGCTGAATCGAATGCGCACAATTTAAAAAACTCCCTCCCCCGGGAAATTTTTCAGGGCGGGAATTTTTAGACAAATTTTTGATTTCAAAGGCTCATAACTTTTTTCACAGATGAGCTAGCATTTCACTTCCAACAGTAAAAATGCTTATCTCGTCGAGATCTTTCAGAATTACTATACATGTTAGGGGTTTGGATGAGCCGTTCAAAAAATTCAAAAACCGACCGCCCAACTTCAGCGAAAAACTCGAAATGAGAAGTTCGAGATACGGCTTTCTAAGGTCGATTTTCGAACTCTACGTGAAAAGTTACCCCAAGGGACATCTTAAAATCAATACTTTATTTTTCGTTGTACGGCCTATGGTGAATCGTACCAGATAGCCTCTCATAAACCAAACTTGACCAAATGGGAAAAATCTAAAAAAAAATCATGTCGATGCATAATTTAATTCTCTATCCGATGCAAAAGTTTGGTTTGAGTCTGCTTCGAACTGTTAAAGTTATGGAGCGAAAACTGCTGAGAGGTCATAGTTTGATCTACCGGAAAATCGATCAGGTTAGTAATAGAACGGCATAAGTGATGTATACATGCCAAATTTCAGCTCGAATAGCTCATTTTGAATCCATTTTCAGGAGGTCCAAAGTGAGATTCTCAAAAGTTTGCAGCATGCTGCTGCAGCAGCTGATCGAGATGGGTTGCCGCAGGCCTAATAATTGGATTCAGAGGCACGGATTACCCCTTGATCTTCTAAAACCTCAAATTCGATTTTTCTGATTGTACCATGAAACGGCAGATTTGTCCCGATTCTCTCGCGAGAGGCTTGATATTATAATACTATTTTATTGGGTTTCTTATGGAATGCGAAACTGATATAACGATCGAAGACATTGACATAACGTTGTTCTATTTTTGTAGGGTTCTTTTGAATGTTTAAAAAAGTAGCACTCTTGAATTATACCTTGCAATAGATCTCATCTGATCCATCTCCTTCCGGCCTCACTTTTTCCCTTGCAGATTCTCACGAAGGGAGAGGCTGCGACGAGAGTCGACAAGAGATACCAGTACTCCTTCCAAGTGTGAGTAGGGGAGGGGGCAGGCATTCTCTACTTTCTCCATAATCTCTCGCCAGCCTCAAAGAGCGGTGAAGTTTATATAAAAAAGGTAAAGGTAAAGGCACATCCCGTCTTCTTTTATATAAGTAGAAACAAAAAAAACTCCGTTCATCGCAAGACTGGTACCAATTTTGTCTAGTACATGAAATTGCCTAATCTGTGATCAAATATTTGCTTCATTTTCAGGAAGATGAAGGACGGTGCTTATCGCTCTCTCGTCATCGATGCCAGGGAGAAGGTACGGTAGGACTACTGTAGCGATCTAGAAAGATATTTTGTTATTCTATCGAGATAGTTTAGTTATTCTACTGTTTGTTCACTTATTCTGCTGATCTGGCTAACCGTTGAGATAGATTGTGGAATGAGGAGAGTCAAAGTTGGTTCCATCAGGGGAACGTCGCCCGTTTCATCTCCCACTCGTGCCAGCCGAATCTCGTCCCTCTGCGTGCCCACTTCGATGTGAGTCTGCTGGAGATTACGGTAGTGGTACGGTATCTTGACACGGAACAGTTCTGGTTGTTATAGATGGTCAGTTAAACTGCTATTGTTTCGGTATCATTTCGAATCTGTTTCTCCCTAGCATTATTCCTAGCTCTATCCAACCATCTCGAAATTCAGAGCGTGATTGCCTAAGGGAGTATTGCAGATCGAGGGAAGAGTGAGACGACACATCGGCTTCTACGCTGCGAGGAACATCGAGAAGGGTGAGTGAAGGAGATCGATTATTCCTTGTGGAACTGATCGATAAAAGATGAGGTAGGGAGCATACTTGGTCAGGCAACGACCCACAATTTTTACGAAGTTGTTCAGTCCCTCCAGTACTTTCGCTCAAGTAACCTGGCAAACAGTGATTCTAAAAATCTAATGCATTTGATCCTAATCAAATGCCCCTAGGATAAAATCTAATGCTCGTGGATGGGGCGAAAATTTCAAAATTTTAGAAGTTGTTCAAATCTTCCAGAATTGTGGCTCAAAGTAGGCTATGGAACGGTAGTTCTAAAAATCTAATGTCTTTGGTCCTAATCAAATGCCCCTATGAGATAATCTAATGTCCTCAAATTTGGGCCGGTCCGTGCCCACCACTGATAGCGAGTGTTAGGCAACCTATTGATTATGCTTAGTATATTTGAGTCACCTTATATTTCATGTCGAATATAAATGAAGGAGCTGGGCCCCAAGTATTTCAGTCTTTCCCAAAGTCCCATGTGGGTGACAAACTCGGAGAAGGGAATAAGGTTTATAAGGGCAACTCGCATAGGAACACAAAGGTACGGTAGGGGAACAGTCGGGCAGAGGTTCAGTCGCTCAGTCGAGCAGGGGAGGGGTAGGTCAGCTCATGTGAGCAGAGGGGAGAAGTCTTTTGGAATGAAGCCATCTGAGGGCTTTTATCCTCATTAGAAAGGAGCGGTGCTTGATTGTCTTCTGGCAGGTGAGATAGTGTGTCTCCAGGAGAGAGTCGAGGGTTATGAAACATGTCCGTGAGAATCAGAGACGAGCGAGGCACTGAACAAGTTGTGAACGAGAGGAAAGGGGTTTCACCATCGTGCTAGAGATAGTGAGAAATAGGAACTAAGAGAGAGCGAGATGACTGCACTTCCCTGGGGATTGCTGAATACTTTCATACTTGATCAAAGCGACCTTCACACCTCCATTAATCGGGGAAGAACGTCCTCGTTCTTATAAGAATGAATTCCATTTATGGAACAACGTTCCTTTCAGACATCAGGTTGAAGGAATGATTCTGAAGGAATTTTAATTTGGGACTCACACTTCATAGTAAGATTTGCGCAATGTATCTTGAGTTCAGTGGAATCCTTCACGATTTTAGAAGATCTATGAAATTTTATCAGAATAGATCTTAATCAGTTGCTACGGTTCTGTGAACAATTTTGATTGCAATACCTCAGCTTGATACTCGGTTTAGTTTTGAAGATGAGTTAGGAAGAGTGTTCTAAGGTGTGGATTCTAAACAAGTAGAAAATTGCTGCTGGGTAATTAACACGTTTTCTATTTAAAATTTATATGGCTTACTAAACAATTTAGACGGTATTTCTGCATCAGAGTCCAATCTTGATCTCGAATATTGATGTTAGTCGCTAAAATCTAATAACATATGATCACATCGATCCTAGTTACATTGTTGGAGATGAAATGCGGATACTCATCTACTCGCGAAGTTCGTCTACCAATTATCTATTATGAATTGTGCAAAGACAGATTTTAATAAGAACACCCGTTCGGAGATATTTTTAGTGGGGTTATTTTGGATAGACCTGATATTTTACGAGCATGTAGAATTTTCGGATACCTGTGTTCTTGTAATTTTTTTGACTCGAAACTATACTAAATGTAATTAAAAATTAACTTTGAAAGTACCTTTTATAGTTGAACGAAGGTTCTCCTCGGATATGCGAAGAGTTCCTTGAAATTATTTTATAGGTCCCTTTAGCTTGTCAGTCTTGGTCAAAGTAAAATACTGCTATGCAAGTTGAAACTTGCATCGGAGAGGGTCTACTTTGGTGGGATCGATCCGAATTACTAATTTTAAGTACTTCATGGAAATCCTTTGGAAAAGATTAGTCATTCTTGAGCAACAGTATATGCTTATTGATATTGGTCTCGAGTTTACTCAGACTTACATTATGGCCATGTTTGGGCTAATGAAGGAATGCAAATCGGGATGTCGGAGATGTCTCCATTCTTGGTAGTGTCGGGTGTCTCATGCAATGTCTTCTTTTGTCAATCCATTTGGAGCTGCTCTATTTGAGCAGGGAGACGTTTCAAGAAATGTGATTGTTATTTTTGAAATTGTTTAATTTTACATTGAAGGATCTATTTAGAAAGCCGAATTAGAACTGAGGGATTCAATTGATTGTTGAAATCTTCACTTGCCATACGAATGCAATTCGTGGTATCCATTGGAGTTACTGCTTTTGTTGTCTGACAGTGGATGCAAAACGGTTCTACTCTATCCGAAATCAGAAATACTCGTTGATACCTTATCCTCATGTTCCTCTGTGGTCGAAGTCGCATCGAACGGGCATCGTAGACATGAGGCAGTGTTGTGTCTCACGTGACACTTCTTGATGGGAGTGGTTCAGGTCTCCTGAGGGTTCATCTTCTCCTTCACGGAATCGTGGAACTCAGAAATCTCGTTTTGAGCTAGCTCCTTTGCTAATTCTGAGATGTACACTTAGACAGCGTTAGGAAAATTGCAATGCGTTGCTGTGGGCGGAGTAAGGCGATTGCAGCATCTCGAAGGCGTGGGACAGTTGGGGTCTCCACTTTCGAGAAGTCCAGAATATGTCATTGAGATATTGTTATTATCCTGGATTTCATGGTCATCCGCATCTGCGGTAAAGTCATCAGAGTCGTTGGCATCCAGATTGGCGAGTTCGTTGACCACGCCGCCTGAGGGTGCCATGGGCTGGTCTTTCTGCAATGTTTTATTGATTAACTTGATCTGGTGGCATGCGCGACGAGAAATTCGAAGTTAGCAATAACCTACACTATCGATTAAAAGAGTTAGTAAAATTCTGAGGCTAGAGATTCTTCCGATCTTTCATGTTGTAAGTCGTGTGGGTTGTTCGAGCAATTCCATGATCATTTCTCGGAATCGATGTTTCTTCGACTGAATCAAGGAGGTTTTCCACATCTGAATTATTACGTTGGGTTATGGTAGGTCCCGCAAAGATTTTGTATTTCGTGATTAAATCCATGTGGATGGTTTTGGATTTTCTTTGATAGGCATTCATGCTTACTATGGTTACGTGAGGGTGATCTTCTCTGAATTGGTCAAGCCATGGGAAACAAGAGCTTTTCGCATAGACATAATATTGGACGAGATCAGATTATATCTTACACTATCTCCTTGACTTAAAGCTGCCGATAGACAAGTGCTAGCAGTGATACAACGGAAAAGGGAAAGACGGGTTCATAAATGAATACTACAGCGGATTATATCTTACACTATCTCCTTGACTTAGAGCTGCCGATAAACAAGTGCTAGCAGTGATACAACGGAAAAGGGAAAGACGGGTTCATAAATGAATACTACAGCGGCAAGATAAATGAACAAAAGATCGAGAGAGCAGCTGGAGTGAGAAATTCGGATTGACAGAAATATAATTCGTTGCTCAAAGAGGATCAGATAAATGAGTGATGACAGATAGATAATAATACTTTCAGTTTAGATCACTTATGCCTACTAAAAGACTGGGACAGTGACGACCTATAGATAGATCGCGCAATCAATGACATACAATAAAACGCTAGATGGGAACTTACTGATGGGTATCGATTGAAGAATGGCTAAATAATTATCCTAATCAGTTCTCCGAAAGAGATACGGATATAGACTATTGTATTTTAATCTATTATATATCTTTAACTTCCGCCTGGAGAGGTTACAGATGTGTCTTGTTTCCGTGCTTTATGAATATTGCACTTGCCTTTAGAGTGTGTTCGTAAGCTCCTTCTCATGTGGATTGTAATTTTGACGGCCATGATGCTTGGTAGATCGAGACGTCGTCAGTTCCAGTGATTTCTATGAGGTTCTTGTAGAGCCAGATCTGCCATACATATTTGATCACTTTGAAATCTCACTATAAAACAGTAAATTGGTGTCTTTCACTTACTCAGCGTGATATAGATTAATGATGAACTTATCTTTCATTATGTCGGCGATTCAGATCCCGACTACGTTGATTTGTCATGAGTTTAGTTCCGACTTCTGCTATGGTTCATCGGTGATGATACGCTGGATATTGATACTTTTTTTTAAAACTACCAGGTGATACAAATAGACTGCGTTATTCTGGCAATTTCATGAAAATGCTAATGACCTAGACGCGCATTTACCAAATTCTTGACGAATGGTTTGCAAACTGTTGTTTCAGCGCAAGTAAATTCGGAGTGGTGGTCTCATTTGAGATATTAATGGACATTTTTCTATTTTATTGCTAATATTACAAAATAATTTCGAAGGTTTTGTGTTGATCGTAATCTTGGGTACAACTGATTCTTCCAGCCATTTAATGGGCATACCAGATACATCTAGTCTAAAGATTCCCATTTAATGGGCATATCAGAGAAACCTAATATCTAAAGTTGAATATCGGTTTAGCCGACTCTAATGATATCAATCAGCTGCGCAATGCACCAACTCGTGTTCGTCCTTCTTGGCCAGATAATCTCTTTTGTCCTAATTTGAGATACTCGTTTCGACACGCGATTTATCAATAATGAGGTCCTTGCCTGCTGGATCGTGTGAAATTCCCACTTTGCCGTGATGAAGTTGATGGTCTGTACCAACAGTCGAGGAAGATATGACCGACCTTGTTGCAGTAGTCACACATAGGCCGACGATTGTTGTTGAGAGTGGGAATATCCTGACTTTCTATAGCTTCTGTGTAGGAAGTTTCGCCTATTGATTCGTCTATTCTAAAGCCAGCAACTGTATTAATCGATAATGGGAACTCACCATCCTCGTGTGCTTCAGCAAGCAAAAGTTCTATAGTCTCAGCCTTATCCAATGCTTGGTCAAATGAGGTGATATCCGCCTGCTTCGTGTAGAACTTGATAGCGGGAAGAAGACGATCGATGAATTCATCTCTCATCTTCTTCTTTGTCGAATCGGAGGATGGATCATCTGAACTTGATTTAATTAGATTGATGATCCTACAGTCGCGCCGGAAAGTCACCGTACACTTTTCGAATTTGTTGTATCTTTTTGCCCAGGAAATGTATCATTCTGGCACTCAGGTATGATGTACCAAATCCATCGGAGATTATGATCATGGTATTATAGTATGACGTCATCGCATAGTTATTGCGTAGTGATGACGCAATCAATCTGCACTTTTTCAAAACGGCATTATTCTTACATAGATTTTTTCCTGTTCACCATACTTTCTATGATTGGAGATATGGCCGAGGCCTACCCAGAATAAATTTTTGAAGGTGCTGCTCGGGCGCACATTTGCTGCAGCGAAGCTGCAAAAACAGGATCTGAAATTCGGAAGTCGGCTTCTAGAGTAGCTAGAGACCCGTTCAAAGCATCAAAATGATCGCCATCATGAGTAGACATGATTCTGAGAATATGAATACGATATTTCATAATTTGCCCTCAGGGCATGAAAAAATCACTTTTTTGCATGACCATTTTTTGGACATCCTTAACGTTACGGAACAGTTTAGTAAAAATCTGATTTTCATCTGGTAATGTTCAAAATGTATTGAAGAACTGAATTCCAACTTTTTAGAGCGTTTGGATATCTTTCAAGCCCGCGGCGTGCGTTTTTCGGAGGTATACTAGGGTCGGGAAACACCCTGTTTACGCAATCTCGTCGTCTGCACTCTCTCGCCCATAGGTGTCATCGATCATCGATCCTATTCCTGGCTTGTCCAGATGAAAATGCAATGAGATATGCAGCTTTCTTTGCAATATCTGGAGTAGGGTCTTTCAGTCTCATCAAATCTTCGAATTTCCTATGAAATGTAGCAAACGATTTGCCGTCTATCGATCCAGTGAATGTTTGCATACTGAATGTTTGAATGAAGTGATCTTCGATTATACCAGATCCTTCGAACTCATTTCGGGTTTGAGACTCATGTGAGTATTCATCAAGGCAATCGGATGATGCCATTGATCGTGGGTTCTTCATATCATGGATATGGACATGTGTCCCGCGGGCCCATGGGGCAGACATAGACTCAATGAGACAGTAGTAGTGGACAATAAGAGAGCAAAAGCGCTAGTGCGAGGAGTGAAGTGAGGAGAGTGGCTATCTTGGGTTTCTTATATTGCTCTAAAAGAGGCGGGGCATGGCTTGAAAAGGGGTGGGGCGGAGTTTCATCCCATGACTTGATCTTGAAGAATGATTTCTGCGGGAGTCACGAGAGGAATCTCCTACGTAAATTTTTAATAGTGCATAGATTGGTTCGTCTAATAGTAATTGTCGTTTCGCTCCGTACATCGCGATCATTTTGAGTATGATTTCGACCAGGGGAATGCGATTTTAGAAAGATCAAAGATTAATTACTAATTAACACGCGATGGTTCACTCTCTTTCTTTCTAGGGAGAATCAATGGCTTGGTCATCTTTTCGTCAGTAATTACTCCACTGCCTCCTTTTTTACCTTTAGAGGGACACTCTACCTTTGCTTCTTAATCTCTATCTCTTATAGATTGGAAGTGATATTCTCTGGGTTATTGTCATTCGACGGTTGAATTTGGGCACGTTCCCATCTTGAGGGTTACTGTGTCTTTTCCCTCTAATCTGTTAAAGGAGGATGAAAGCGAAAGCTGGAAATTTGAACGTATTTCATCCTACCACGAAATGCCCCGGCTGTCAATGTGCTAAAAACAGGCCATGCTAAAAACAGTGAAAGTAACACCAATTACCGGTCCCCGACGCGGCTCTTGGCTACGGAGCGTCTCTCTTTTTTTTCTTATTTTTTGCGTTTGCTCGCTTTGATTGTGTTGCGTTGTTGCTAAACGCATATCTGTACTCTAGTTCATCCTGTTATTTCAAAATCAATATTACTTCAATCGATCGATTGTGTGATCTCTTCCCATCCACCCCTTTCACGCGCGCATTCCTTTCAGTTGGATTCATGAGTTCTATCTTCTTCTTTGGGGCGATTATCTGTGATTCTACTCATTCCACGTCGATAATATTTAAATTGCTTCTGTTTCAACTAACTTTTGACCCGATTGCCACAATTTCTCCCTAAATGCGTCGTCTTAATTACTTCTTCTTTTTCGTCGTTGGCCCATCTATTATTTACATGTTTTGCTTTCAACCTTGCTTAATTGCTCATTTTTTTCTTTATTTTCTACCGTTTAATTAATTGTTCATTGAAGCCAGGTCAGCGGTCATCACCGATGATAAAAAATGGGCATGGACGGTGCTGCCTTCGCTTCTCCCAGACCTGTCAGTTAGTTTGGCTGCTTCCCACTTTGCTGTATCGATTAATTTCATTCTTGTATTTTAGAACTACGTCCAACGTCGTCCGGCCAAGATCATGGCCCTTCCGATGGTGAAAGTCCATCGCGAAAAAGGTTCGTTTCTCTTTCTTCGGCCTATATTTAAATATTACTCGTGTTTTATTTGTGAATGATTACCTTTTCAATTCATTTATCGTAAAATAAGTTAAGGATATTCAAATAACAATTTAGATAGAAATATTAAAAATATACGAACATATTACGCTAGAAAATTAATCAAAGCAATAAATATCAGTCCGTAGCAATGATAAACTTTTTTTATTACTACTCCTCATCAGTCATATATCCTAGGGCCTCGTCTGCCATCGAATTGAGGAGAGGGAGATGAGGAAGAGGAGGGGGGAGGAGGGCGTCGTCCTCGCCCTCGTCGTCGTTCTCGGGCGCCTCCTCCTCCAAGTTGCTGTCGACTCCATGAGGACGAAGAGGACGGGTGAGTGTCTCCCACAACTTCTTAATTAAAAATGGTTCGTAAATTGATTACCTCTCCTTGTTTACCTTTTGTTCGGCGAGAGCAATTTTTCTTTTCTTCTCCGTAGTCTCGTAGCATCACATCTGTTGCACTCCCTCGTGCATGATGCCGCGAGTCCTACCATGTGGAAGGATAGATGACATTGTCCCTGTTCGCACTTGGGACACTCTAGGAGGAGGGAGGTCAATGACTCCTTCGACACTATCATGTAGTTCGATAGAGGGACACTTTCGATGCGGGGAGTGGCAGGGGTAGGAGGAGTCCATTCGGAGCTTTCGTTCATATCTCGAGCCTTCAAGTAGTTATCAAAAATACCTCATTTTTTAAATAATCTAATTTGAGTTAGTTTAGTGCGAGATGGAATGCAGTAATGATAATTAATGAATACCTGTTCAGGTCGGCAACAGCAGACGCAGCAGAGAAGAGGAGATCGAGTTAGGAGTGGAGGAGGACGGACGTAAGACGGAAGAGAGGATTGAAGAGGACGAGGGCGAGGAAAGACGAAGGAAGATGAAGAGGGGAAGGGCGAGAGAAGAGGGGAACAGGTAGGAGGGAGTACGATAGATGGTTGGGATACTGTAGATGGAGCAGTCGTCTCCTAAAGGCCTCTGTTTCCGTTGTATGAGATAGATAAAAATATTTTCTCCCGTTTAATTGTGTATATTACTCACCACAAAGGAAGGGACAGCATCAGGTCGAAGTACGGTAGCAGTTGCCGAGTATGTGTAGTCAGAGGGGGAGAAGTGACTTGCACAGAGATAGGGACACTTGGATGCATTCACCACTGCCATGAGAGATCTTCTTCCTTCTGGGGTTGAACGGACAGCGTTTATCCACGTTGTCCGTTTCTTGCGTGCATCTCTTTCTGGAATTTCCTCTGATGGCACACGACGCAAGCTCGTCGTTGCATCTGATAGGGAGGATTACATTAGCAGACGATATAGTATCGACGATAGTTTGCACATGAATATTACATTTCAATTAGCAATACTAGCTTGTGGGTATACAAATACTTTATCATTTAGTCCATGACATAGCTATTCTTCATCGAATAGCGCAGATGGCTTGAAGCCGGTGTAATGTCCATCGGCACTTGGCCATTTCTTCCGGACGGCATCGATGACACAAGCGGGGAGTCGAACTCTGTGTCCTCGTCCGAGTGGTCCGAGAAGAGAGGCCACTATCACTCGATAGCACCCGTGTCTTCTCGCCCTCAATAGTAAGTTTCATTCTTTCTATCCATGGTATCTATTTGATTGATATAGTGTATTCCGGATACAATAGCCTTTCAATAGAGTAAACGATTGTTGGAAAGGGGAACTCACTGATTCGCATCGATGGCCACATGTCCACTCGCATAGCCGTAGAGGGCAACTGCAGCTTCCGTACCCTCAAGTGAGTGATTGAGATGAAAGTTATCAACAATAGGAAGTATAGTAACTAACCGCTTCTGTGAGCAGGTACTCCTTGAAGTATTGATCCTGCGTAATGTAGGCTTTCCTACCGTGGTCCTTCAGCTTATCCAGCAATCCCTCCTTGAAGAGATTTCCTTTCTTGAGAAGAGGGTAGAGAAACAGCGATTTGCAGCAGTAATCGTGCTTTTCCTCGAGATCTCTAGGGGGACAACGAGTGCAGGAACACTCCACAGTCTTCTCGAGGTCAACCCCATCTGCGAAGATCTTCTGCTCCCTCTCCTTGGCTGCTTTGATTCTAGCCAGAATCTTGTCCGCTTGCTTGGGGTCGGGGAGAAAGGGATCGGGAAGTGATGTCATCTAGAGATCAATCAATCGATCAATTAGTGATACAATAATGTAACTTGTGTAATGAAAAAAAAACTATCAAGACAATGATAAAATCGTTTGAAAAGAGCTGTTTGTCCCATTCTTTGCGTACGTGCATCTTTCATCGATTGACTAGACACTTGTCTAAAGGGTCAGAATAGAGACTCAAACGAATGATCTACAATCATGATTGTTCACCGGATTGAATTTGTACGGAAAATCGAATTCTTCAATCTCTTTATTGTACTGTTTTGTTGTATTGCATTGTAAAAATGAAAATGTTTGATAAAAGAAATGGAAATGAGTGTCACAATATGCTAAATAGGTTTCCCTCATTGCATTAATGCAGAAACCACCGCGGCAAAATGTTAGTCCTCGGCGGGAATCGAACCTGTCCCTTTCCCACTCTCGTTGTCGCCGCTCTACAGATCGAACTAGAAAGAGGAGAAAGAGGTAGTGAGATAGTGTGCGCTGCGCAATCTTTTCGCAGCCATTTCCCTGAGCTATCAATTACAGTACCCGTGCGCGTATCTCCCTTGATCTTTGATCTCCGTTTTTCAAATTTTGGCTTTCTATTGTCGTTCAAGGAATAAATCCGGATATATCTTTAGTAGACGAAGTTCATTTTCCCTTTCCTCCTCCTTTAAGTCAACCGTTTATGGACTCTAATCGCTTCTCTCGTGTGAAGGATCCTAATATCAGCGCGATTTGTTAACTTCCTTTTTCGGGAAGAAACTGTCACTATCTCATTTGAGCACTTGTTTTTCCTTTTTCATATTCCTACTCGCTTCCTTCATTCGATGGATTACTAGTGTCAGCGCGTTTCGTTCTTTCCCTTTTCGCTAGAACTCTCATCGGCTCATCACAGTACTTGTTCGTTACTCGTAAATGCTCAATTGGTCCTATTCTTATCCCAATTGCTATTGAGTGGCTCCTAATCTCGATCATAGCCCTCATTAGTTATACGCGCATACACGCCTCATAATTACAAAAGTTAATTCACGAGATTGACTCTCATTTTCAAGATGTATCAATCTCTTATTCCTAAGCTAGATTCAATTCACTTATCTAGGTAAGGTGTCATCTGACCAACGAATTATCGTCTAATGGAGCTCAACTTCTCCACAACTTATTTCACTAATCATTCATTTTCGGGGAATTTGTTGGACGCTTTAACTATTAAATCATATTTCGCTTACTTGTGATGCTGCTTGTCGCCGTACAGGGTTCGTCCTTCTACTTCGGGGTTCATTTCTTCTTTTCCTTCTTCTTCTTCTTCTCGAGATCTTCTTCGCGGGCATTTACATCATACGCCGCCTGTTCACTACTTTATTATTATTATTACTCAAAATTTATTTTCAATTTGTCTCAGTTATTCTCCGCTCTTTGGCGGGCTAGATTCTACTTTCACGGGAAAAATATTCATAAACGTGCGGGAAATCCTTCCGCAATGGACTCGCTATTCAAAATTCATTATCCAAATCCTATAATTTTATAACAACTAACTCAAAATCATTGATCATCCGCATATGGCGGGAAAGTCTCATATTCTCAATGTGCTGCTTAGATATATAATGTGTGCGGGAAAAATCCTTCCGCAAATGACTTACTGTTCTGATATCTTGTCCTCGTTCTCTGCTTAACTGTATCTGAAATCACAAAGTATCCATATTTTTCTATGGAACTTACTTAGCATCCTTCATTTCTTCACTGCGCGCTGAATCACTTATGTCCTATCAAATTATCATTTCATAGTTAGCTTCCTCATTTCAGAGGGCAAAACTCACGTTTACTGCATTGAGATTCTGTCGACACATCCTCGATTCTTGGAGGGAACACTTCATTTCAATGCGGGAATATCTTCCGCTAATTCACGCGATCAAAAACTTACATCGGTATCAGTCACTTCACTCGTGATTGAACTCAGACAGATCTATCATCTCAATTTTCATCCTCTTTCACACGAGGGCACATTTACTGACTCGGCAGTTATACAACACCTATCGCTGGTGCTTATTCATGGATAGATCTGGGTAACGACGCCTGCTCGGAATAGCATGGGGTCTCCAACAGGATAGAAAGACACAAGAAGGTTGGAGAGCGAAGAGATGCATTTGGCCAGAATGCAATCGTACATCGCAAAACGCGTCGAAAACAAGCGATGCAAAGACTTAGAAAGTATCGCGGATGTGCACATCATTACAGGGTGCGAGAAAAGTATTGTGACACAATTCAATTAAGCCCCACTTGGTGCGCAGTGTTTTAATTTATCCCAATTTTTTGCACCATGTACCTTAGCTATGTAGCTATTTAGCGCTCATGTATCAAACAAATATTTCTTTTAGATTACGAGATTTAATTTATTAAAAATTTAGTGAAGAAAAACGATCATGTTTCTCTAACTGCATGAGTCGTATTCTTTAATGCCGCATTACAACAATGTAATAGGTGGCGCATTCCATTATTTTTTCTTAAGAAGGGCACTTGTGCCCGAGTCTAAATATGTGTCCATTTAATTTGGAGATTTGGTTATACAGCTTAAAAATATTTAAAAGTAAGCTGTGACGAACGGCCCTCGAAAAAATTTTCTCGAATAAAGATGTCGCGTCCATCAAATAAGAATGATAGAAAAATATAAACGTATGTATTATGGTACACGTCCATTCAGTAGTGCAAATATGCTTTCAGTTTAAATTGGGAAAGCGAATCTGCTTCTGTACAAGTTTCGAATCTGTCCCAAGTGTCGTTCTCAGCCATATTTTCTCATGTATGGTTCAGTAGTTTAAACCATGTTTTCATTCAGTTTGACGCTACTAAAATTCATAATTAGGTCCTTGCATATAACATACAAGTTTATATCTCAATATATGGATGCTGAGAAAGAAATTCGAAAATGTGATTTTTCAAAAAGATAATTCCGTATCAAAGTGTGATGCAGTTATTTTCATATTTCTCCGTTTCCTGATATCGTATTTCCGCCTAAACAAGTATACTTTAAAGAGGAATGGTTGCTCTCCATACTCAAGTTGAGAAAGCGGGGGAATTATTATCCGAAGATTTTTTATTATTAATTAAAGAGAAAAATGAGCTGCGGGCCAAGGGCCCATTTTTTCGAACTTGAAAATCGAAAAGCTCTGAAAGACAAAATCGATAGATGGGGAACTGTGATAAAATTGTTGGAGGTACTGTTCGCAGGCATACAATGGCGAAAGCAGAAATCTATGCTATCATTACTTCGCGAGATATTACATAAAAGACTTGTCACCATACTTTTCTCGCACCCTGTACAAATGGAACGACTACCTAATGCCGACTGAAACAATCGCGAGTGCAAAAAACAACTAATGGGAAGAGGAGGGAAGGGAGGGATGAATCACAAAAGGCAGTTGATCAGGCTGCCTCGTGCTAGAGAGATAGAGAGAGGGAGGGGAAGGGAAAAGCGACTGACTTGGGAGTTCCAATAGAGGAGTGGGGCGTTGAACCGAAGTTCATTCTCGCTGCTACCAATGAAGGAGCTGGGCCCCAAGTATTTCAGTCTTTCCCAAAGTCCCATGTGGGTGACAAACTCGGAGAAGGGAATAAGGTTTATAAGGGCAACTCGCATAGGAACACAAAGGTACGGTAGCGGAACAGTCGGGCAGAGGTTCAGTCGCTCAGTCGAGCAGGGGAGGGGTAGGTCAGCTCATGTGAGCAGAGGGGAGAAGTCTTTTGGAATGAAGCCATCTGAGGGCTTTTATCCTCATTAGAAAGGGGCGGTGCTTGATTGTCTTCTGGCAGGTGAGATAGTGTGTCTCCAGGAGAGAGTCGAGGGTTATGAAACATGTCCGTGAGAATTAGAGATGAGCGAGGCACTGAACAAGTTGTGAACGAGAGGAAAGAGGTTTCACCATCGTGCTAGAGATAGTGAGAAATAGGAACTAAGAGAGAGAGAGATGATGCACTTCCCTGGGGATTGCTGAATACTTTCATACTTGATCAAAGCGACCTTCACATATATCATGCATGTAATTTTATCTAAAGTCTATCCTACCCTAATTTTTATATTATATGAATTCTCTATATTTGTTGGAGATCTTTCCTTTTTCTCAGGCGAAGAGCTGAGCTATGACTACCACTCGCAGACGAGAGATCCCACTCTCTTCCACAGGAGTGCTCTCTTCACTTGCAAGCACGTTTATTACTTTTTTTTCTGTCTAGATAAAATTTAGAGTGCATTGTGAATAGTATGCATACATATCGGGGCTTTCGCTCTTGTCATGGATTGTTCTCTCCCACAAATCGGGCTGAGTATGAGGGAGTTGTGTAATGGGCAGAGTAGAATTCTCTTGGGGGGGGGGGCAGAATAGGTTTATAAGAGAGACTTTCTGAGAAAACTAAGCAATACTACCAATAGGCCGTACAACGAAAAATAAAGTATTGATTTTAAGATGTCCCTTGGGGTAACTTTTCACGTAGAGTTCGAAAATCGACCTTAGAAAGCCGTATCTCGAACTTCTCATTTCGAGTTTTTCGCCGCATGAGTTTTTCGCCGCATGTAAAATTACCCTAGGGTCAAATTTTCAGTTCCAAAAGCGTGAACCAATTAGGTCATTGGGGTCGCCAAAGTGTACCGAAATGCATATTTTCGCCATTAGAGAAGTCCCATTTTTTTTGAAATGTCGACCACTGATCTCATAATTATTCACAAAACTTAAATAAGCTCTGAAATGAAAAGAATAACTCGTTCCGAGTACCTTTAAGCACTGGTTACCTGATTTTTTGACATTTTTGGAGGTTGCAAATTTTAAGGCGGTTTCCGTTCTCAGATCGGTTTCCCTGTCTTGGAAAGTTGAGCAAACCTCGATAACAAGTGGTACCAGGACTAAGTGGTAGTAGGTGAGCACCCACTGGTACCAGGTGGGTACCACGTGGTATGAGAAAGGCACCAAGAGGTACCATGCCATTACCAAGAAGCATCAGGTCAGTTCCAAGTGGTCCCATGTCAGTTCCAGGTGGTTCCAGGTAGGCATCAAGTGGTACCAGGTTAGATCCAAGTGGTACCAGGTTGGCACCAAGTGCTAGCATGCCAGTACCACGTGTGGTACCGCTCCGAAGCATAACCAGGATACCAACAAGTACCAAACAGCATGACATCCGTCATCAGAGTTGAAAACCTGGTAGCACTTAGTGCTTGCTGGTACCACTTGGTGCTAACCTGGTACCACTTGATGCCTACCTGGAACCACCTGGAACTGACATGGGACCACTTGGAACTGACCTGATGCTTCTTGGTAATGGCATGGTACCTCTTGGTGCCTTTCTCATACCACGTGGTACCCACCTGGTACCAGTGGGTGCTCACCTACTACCACTTAGTCCTGGTACCACTTGTTATCGAGGTTTGCTCAACTTTCCAAGACAGGGAAACCGATCTGAGAACGGAAACCGCCTTAAAATTTGCAACCTCCAAAAATGTCAAAAAATCAGGTAACCAGTGCTTAAAGGTACTCGGAACGAGTTATTCTTTTCATTTCAGAGCTTATTTAAGTTTTGTGAATAATTATGAGATCAGTGGTCGACATTCCAAAAAAATTGGGACTTCTCTAATGGCGAAAATATGCATTTCGGTACACTTTGGCGACCCCAATGACCTAATTGGTTCACGCTTTTGGAACTGAAAATTTGACCCTCGGGGTAATTTTACATGCTGAATCGAATGCGCACAATTAAAAAAACTCCCTCCCACGGAAAATTTTTCAGGGCGGGAATTTTTAGACAAATTTTTGATTTCAAAGGCTCATAACTTTTTTCACAGATGAGCTAGCATTTCACTTCCAACAGTAAAAATGCTTATCTCGTCGAGATCTTTCAGAATTACTATACATGTTAGGGGTTTGGACGAGCCGTTCAAAAAATTCAAAAACCGACCGCCCAACTTCAGCGAAAAACTCGAAATGAGAAGTTCGAGATACGGCTTTCTAAGGTCGATTTTCGAACTCTACGTGAAAAGTTACCCCAAGGGACATCTTAAAATCAATACTTTATTTTTCGTTGTACGGCCTATGGTGAATCGTACCAGATAGTCTCTCATAATCTCTGCCTGCTTGCAGGTGCAATGCAGCGACGTGTCGTGAGAAGGAGTATCAGGCATTGAAGAGAAGAAGAGTGAATGAGTGAGAGAAGCCCCTTCTCTCCCGAGTGAGTCTCGTTCAATCCACCTCCAGTTTCGCTCCCAACCTCATTTCCATAACCCCAAGTCGCCCTAGACCATAAAGAAGATATCTGTAGTACATCGGGCTAGAAGCCAATGTGTTATTCATGATAGTAAAAACGTTTTCGATAGATCTTTTGCCTCCGGTTATACTAATTACCTCATCAATACTCTTGTTATTCATTGTTATTATTTTTTGTTGTGATCTTATCAATTTTGCTAATCACTTGCAATCAGGAATTCCCCATTTCCACCCTTTCTCATTCACACTCCATGTTTTCCTGAATGCAATAACCACACAATAGGTGCTGTTGATTCCCTCACTGTTACTAATCGTAAATTCGTTTCTTGTTCTTGTTATTCGATCTCCTTTTCATCAAATCGAATCTCACTTTTCGTTACAAACGCTTGCAATTCATTCCTTGTCAAATGGTTTGAACTGGCATTCATTTTGTTGTTGTCTTTATTCGCCTCATTGTTGCTACCGAGACTTGAATAAAGTTGGTTCTCTTGAAAGTTCGATCAAAGTTTGATCAGACTAGAGTGAATGGGAGATATTGAAATGTAATCTTACTCTATGGCGGTTGACATTAAATTGTTATCAAACATTCTTTGGGCATCGATAATGCGTCTCTCAAGTAGTTATTCAAATCGAAGTTCTCCTTTTACGATCCACACCAGTGGGTACAACGAGAATGAACATGAATTACATCGGAAGTCACTAGTCAATAGGTGTGACATCAAGAGCTCATTTCCTTCTTGATCTATCTCTCTCCCTCCTCACTCTAGTCTGGGAGAGGGGGGTGCCTATGGGAACGAGGGTTCTTCCGATGAGATTCCCCTTCTCCAGCTGTGAATGGGATGAGACTGCCAGAGTACTTTTACGACCTCACAGGTGAGATTGGGGGAATCCCCTCGTCTTTTCCTTCTCGATGGTCGTCACCGACGCGAATTCTGCCATGAAGAGGCTGCATTCGAAGCATTCAGAGGATATTTAGTACATTAGTAATGGCTCCACTCATCGACTTCGCTTCTCCTCCATCGACTTCTCTCTCTGCTGATTCTTCTCCTCTTCCTTCCATCACTGAAGCTGCACCATCCGTTGAAGAAGTCGTGAGTAAAAAAAACAGTTTATCCATTGACAGGTACACGTAAGTCTTCCCTTTTTCAATTATTTATTCCTATCTTTCTGGAATATGGACTCCAACACATAGAATGAAAAACAAACAAATTTAATATAAGCCTGTAGTAGCTTCAAAGCGATTCTACATTCTTACTGCTATCCATCGTCACTCCATCTTACCATATGACGAATTGCCGATGGTATTCCAACCGTAATTCAGAACTCTCTTTCCTGCAACTGCGTAATCGAAACGAAATGATCCGTGCACCTTTGCACTTCCGAAACATAGTGCACTTGTCACGCAAATTATTGTCTGTGCATCTGCGATTCACTAGATTTCACTGTGTCTATTCTCTCCCTAAACCCGTCCAACGAAATGTATGCATTTCTTATCTCAATACGCCCAATCAGATTGCATAACAATGTCCATTCCATTCACTTTCTCCATAGTGTAACTCACGATTCACAGTGCTCAGATCTGATCGATCGCGCTACTCTCTGTTCGAGAGTCTACAAGCGATCTGAAATGAGAAAAGATTTGAACCTTTTTTAAAAAATGTTATTGAGCTGATTAATTTTCTCGTTTCAGCTAGCATATATTTTGTATGCGTCCGAAGCAGTGGTCGACGTGCTTAAACTGAAGAGAGAAGAGATACTCATCCAACAACGGATCCTTGCCAATTTCAAGAAAGGAATCGACGACTTTTTCCTTGTGCGTCTCTTCTGTTCTTCTTACCTATGTCAGTACGAAATGCATCAGTACCTGAGATACAGAGATCGAACCATAGAAAATATGATACGTTTAAATTTTCAACAGTAAGATAGTAGAGTAAGATAACAACATGTTCATATTTATGGGTGGTACAGTAAGATAAAAACATATTCATATTTATGGGTGGTACAGTAAGATAACAACATGTTCATATTTATGGGTGGTACCATACTCATCAGCGACTGTAATTGAGTAGCTGATTTCTCTTATATGTATTGGGTGTGTCATATCTCATATCAATCAATTTTTCAGGAGGAATTCGTGGTGCGACTCGACGAATGCGAATCGAAGATGATGTCTTCAATACACAAAATGAGAACAGAAATCGACGAGTTTCTTAGAGTTTTTGGAAAAATTCCCGAAAACTTGGTTAGCTTTTCCTTCAAATAGTCTATGCTATTATTAGGTTGGTGCATAAGCTTCTTTCCTTTTTATTTTTCAAATTTCTGTTGACGTGTGTAGACTCTCATTATTTTCTGAATGTCATGTGTAATGGCCATGATGGTAGATTACTACCATACATTTGATTTGTATCTACGCTGCATCGTGAGCAATTGACAACACTCAGAAAAAAAACGTCGGAAAATTGCTATTTTTAGCATTTTGGGTTGTATTCTGCTTAGCGAATACTTGTAGGATTCTGATTCTGCCCAACTAAGAAACACTTGGAGAGGAGGTGATTGTTCTGCTAAGCACGAAAAATCCGGATTCGAACGTGTGTCGGAGACAGGGAACACGAAAAAGTGATGATTTCACCGGATAGATCTGAACATGATGATTTCGAAAACTGGAGTTCTTGAACCGGAAGACCTATATTTTCCTAAATGTGCTAGCATAATTATAGGGCAAAGTACTTCACAACCCACCGCAATTGACCACTCTTCAACGTTGCGTAAGAAAATGGCGCTCAGCAATTAGAGATCAATGATTTTCAAAGGTTGTAGATATTTAATTGGGCCAATATTTCTGGTAGGTTTCTCAGGGCAGATTTGGTGGGTTATGTCGTATGACATACCCAGTCATAGTACTTTACAATGATGTGCTAATTGTAGCCTCTGCGCTATTCCCCTTGGAGCCTAGAGCAATTGAAAAGTCGGATTGATCGACCAGGTCCTACTAATTCCGAACCAAATTGTTCTATTCTAATTGATCTTATCAACATATTATAGTATTCGATATAGAGTGTATACATGTTTGTATCAACAGCTAAAACAATTATTTGATTGGTTCATTGCGACGGTCTGGGGAGGTCAGAATGTTCGACCATGAAAAAAGAAAGAAACTTTTGCACCAACCTAATACATATTTCAGGCTTCTGCGAAAATAGAGCTGAACGGATTGTTGAATGAATTAGCCCAGATGGAACGAGCACTGACTCCACTTCTCCTAGAGGAATATCAGTTGAATAGACCGATGATGAAACAAGATAGGTGCTGTAGAAGATCTTGAACTGAACTCGCAATTTTACATATTTTTTATCTGTTTGTTGTGCTTGAATTTATGGGTGTGCTAAGATAAGCTAAAGCGTATTATGAGGTTATAATGGATGTAAGGTGGTTATAGATAATATTCAAATATTGTTTCTGAATATAAATTGCATTTATAAATATTATTTCATATTTGATAAATTTGCGATATTTGATAAATCTTACTAAACTCTTTTCTAGGTTTTTTTATATTTTTTCGATAGAAATTGGGATCTATTAGGGCCATATTCGTCACACCGACATTCGAGAGATCAATTTTAATCAGTAGAACTTAATTTTATCAGTAAAACAGTAGAACTGTTAACTAGATGGATAAGCGAGGGATTTTCGAAGTCCTTCTCAGTTTGTTCACTTCAATGTGATAATTTAAAATTTATTGAATATGAATTTGAGTATTCGATAACAGTTCCAAATGATGCTTCTCATTTCATAATAGATAAAGGTGAGGTGAGAAAACAGATGAAATTTTCCTACGATTTGGTGAACTCGCACGGCTATGGCGTCGCATACCCACAAGCGGTTCTCTCTGATCAAGTGGTTCTTACGACCACCTTCTGCTCATAAACCACCCCCTCATCGAACCCAGTGGCGAGGATGGTGACACCCTTCCTGGAGGCATCCGACGAAAGTCATTGTATTGACACCGTCCTAGCTCATTCCTCTCCTCTTTCCATTTACTTTCTTGCAGGTGCCCTTATCGTCTCGACGGTGTACTTGTCTCTGAAGATGAATTCCCCTAGATCTCCCCCGTGCAAAATATCCAGACTACCCAAGCATTGCATCGACGGAAATGTAAGTCAAGAAAATATTAAAAATATTAATATTATAAATTTTCTGTATTGACTCCCTCCTTTTCAGACGGCCAGTTCTCCCATGCCCACGCATTCTCCAGTTTCCTTCTCTTCGCTCCCCCGTCTCCCCCAGTCTTCCTCCTTCATGGGACAAAAATTCTTCATCGTGAGGACACTGGGAGAGGGCGACTTTGGAATCGTAAGTTTCATCTTGTTTTTTTACATTTCTAATTCACTAAGCGCAATTCTTTCTTTCAGGTGAAAGAAGTGCAATGCAGAAAATCTTGCGCGAAGTTTGCCATCAAGATCTCGAAAGTCGATCCGATGAAAGTGAAGACTGGCCTCAACTACACGACAGTTCATCTAAAAGAGGTTCGTACTGTTAGTTCCAAGCTTATTTTTTGGTGACACCCGGTGATAGTTCTGATTTCGCCAACATATAAAATAAGTATCTCATTTCAGGTCAAATCACATATGGCTGTTCCTTCCCATACCAAGATCATCGAATTCTATCGAGCATGGAAGGAGGGAGGACATGTCTACATCCAAATGGAATTGTGCAAGGAATCTCTGGAGGAATACTGGAAGAAGCAGATCAGAATGACCGAGTGCGAACTCAGAAAGGCTCTCAACGATTCACTCAAGGTAAGATATTTCTATTTGCCTCCCCTATTCACAGTTGCCTTAGACATCCATCATATTGAGAAAAAAAATCAAGCTATATCCTTTCAGGCCCTCTCCTATCTCTCCATTCACAATTTCGTCCATCTGGATATCAAGCCTGCGAATATCTTGAGAAGTGAGCAGGGAGTGTACAAACTGGCCGATTTCTCAGTTACTCTCGATCTCAGCAAGGTAAGAGCTCCTTCTGTTTACAACACATTTTTTATCGTTATCAATTCGAAGAATCCATCCACTTCAGGACTCTTCATCGGAGGAAATCGGGAGTGGACGATACGCAGCGCCTGAGCTTCTCGGAGAAAACATTTTTAGCCCTAAGGCCGATCTTTATTCTCTAGCAATTTCCCTTTCTCAGGTTTCCGTGCCCGGTTCTTCGCCATTGGACGATGAGGAATGGATGGAACTTAAGGAGGGAAAGATGCCCAAGAGAGTCAAATACGGTATGGAATTCACACTTTCGTTAGTACGCTGTAAGTCAAAGTGAACAAATGTTTTCAGGACTCTGTGAAGAAGTCGGAAAGAAGGTGGAATGGATGTTGCTTGATCACTCGTCTCGTCCTTCCGCGGAGGAACTACTAGTGGGAGAGGACATCGATGCTACTCTCGCTCTTCTGGAGGAGACGAAGGCAGAGGTATACTTATTGCCTTCAATCAAGTCATTACTACTAGTTGTTATCAAAATACTGAAAAAAAACGATTTTTTCCAGAACAATAGAATTCGAGCGATGACGAAGAACACTCGCACACTGGAAATCAATTCGGAGAAGGTAAGAAAAAATGCTGGAATTTTTTTTATAAATTTGAAGATTGGTTTGGAATAAACAAAAATAGTTAAACAATGATATCTGAATGTTTGTAGAGCCCGAGAGTGATCTTCCACACGGATGAAAACTTCTTCGCGATGGAGAAACCAGTACGAACGACATCTCGTCTCTCCATGGGGGGTAGAAAATCCGACGTCTCCTTCCCCAGGAGATTGAAGTTCTGAGATTATTGACGATGGGGTTGTTTGGCGTTTCTTCACTCATTTCACATTAACATCGCTTACGACCGATTTCTCACCTATTCATAGTCATCCATCGTCCCCGTAACACAAAATATTATTTGTTGTCGCATAGTGGATATTAGAGATTGCAACTGTATCAAAGTTATTACATATTACTACCAAATGCTAAGCTAAGCTAACAATTCATGTGTTCATTGATTGCTGAATAAAAAGTAGAATAGTTGTGACAATTGAGTGCGTGGCTCTTCTCATTTCAACTGCTTTCTTACTGTCTAACAGATGAGAGAACGAGCGAATTGAGTTGAGTCCGTGCTCAATCGTCAACGCTATTATACACTACAAATATATTTGTTTTGTACATGATCGCATCAAATGCATTTCACATAGCAAAAAAGACACTTGATTGGTACTTGTTCTCGGTGCGGATGTTTAGCTCTGATATCCTCCCCTTAATTTCAATCCCTTCCTACTACTTGAGTCGGAGATGCAGAGTCTCACTAAAAGAAAGGGCGTAAGTGGCGGAATGTCTGTGATATCTCTCCCACTCCGTCTCTTTCCTTCAATCTTCTCGCCTTCCCCCTGTTTCTTTCCTTAGAAGGAGAGAGATAATCGATGTTCATGCAGGTAGAGGAAGGGTAGAACCTGGCACGACGAAAGGAAGAAACGTCTGCCTTCCTCTCACCTCTCGCTAGAGCAGTCTATTTCATCCTTCGTTCTTACACCTCCCCTAGACTTCGATTGGAAAGGAGAGAAAGAAAGAGAGAGGACTCACTCTTTCTCTTCTTCGCGAACTCCTCTCTCCTCTTACTATATTTGAAATTCCGCATGGTTTCGCTTGAATGAAAAGATTCATCGTGAATTGTTTTAGTGAATTCCGTTCATTGCCTCCCCTTCCATTATCAAATGTCCACTTTGAGGTTTATACACGGCCTCTTAAATGCAAGGGTTTCCGCCGCTTCGCAGAATCTACTAGTTGTAAGAAGGACTATTCGAGGCATGGATTAGAAAAAAAACAATTAGTTAATTTAGAATTTGTCTTTTGGATCTTGACCTGAAACGGTGATTGACACGGTATTTTTTTGATGTTTCGATAACGGAGGTGCTCTGAAGAAATCAGTTTAACAACTCACTTCAAACACTGCTCTCTTCAGACCTTCACTGTCTCTTCGGATCAACCCCCTGATCTAGTTCTACAACATCACAGTTGCCCTTGTACGTTTCCATTTGTTAATTTTTTAATATTACATGTCAGAATATATTAGGTTGTTGCAAAAGTCTTGCGGTTTTTTGATATTTTGCCTTCCATCTTCCTGTTGGATTGATCGATGAACTTACGAATATTGTTTACTAATAAGGCCTTGTATACTCTTTCATATGCGCACCCTATCAGCATTGCCTAATCGGGGAGGCGAGAACAGGACAAAGTTAAAATTTCGAAAATTTATCCATCGAAAACGACACATTTCTCAATATTCTGTTTCCTCTGAAGCATGAATGCTCAATTCCTGGTGGTTATATGAAGCTCCCATCTTTACCCTATACATACTTTTTCTCATGGATGATGGAAGTTACATCCTTTCGAGGAATGCATTGAACTGTAAATGATTACATTTTACATTTTTATGTTGATTTCGCATATTTTTGAAAAATAAGAAATTCAAATTTTCTGAAACGAGAAAGATGCAGGCGGCAATATTTTTTTCTGTGTATGAAGCCTATTGGTGGCTGAATATAGCGCACTCATAGTGGAGCCTAGATGCTTGGTCTTCGATTCAAAAAATCTGAACAAGTTTCATGTAACCAGAATCGAAAGTATATTTTCAATAGCATGTAATTCGGTCCAATCTTAATCGAGACACAGTTGAAACATATTTTCTCAAATGGTATAAGTGATACTTCCCAGACATCGGTATGGGCAGGTTTCGTGAATTTTACCAGCAAATATCCAGTAAAATACATTTAATGCAAAATTTTGAGAATCAATTGCAATTGTGTTCATCATAATTTATAGCGTTGATCGCGATATCGGATTGATTGAAATGTATGCATGTAAAGTACAAGCATACATCTAAATACTCCTATGTTTGTTAGTCAGTATTTGTGACAAAAAAATTACAGTACCGCTCGATCGCCTCCCTAACGGGCGACGCGCAGCGAGTCGCGGCGAGTCGCCTCACGTCGCCTCAACTTTGATGCGGCCTAAACCACCTCCAAAGTGCATATTTTTGGGGTAATTTTTGGCTGTGGGCTTCTCTCAGCAGTGCAAATCAATATGTGAAATCCGCTTTCGAAAATATTGACTTTGAGCTATGTCCTGAGGGGGCATCATTCGAGTCTCTCTCCCCTCCCCTCCCCTCATTTCCCTACATTTCCTCATTCCAAATCTCCATCTTTCGAAGGAGCGGTATCGTAGGGAAATGAGGGGAGGGGAGGGGAGAAAGACTCTAATGATGACCTCCAGGACATAGCTCAAAATCAATATTTTCGAAAGCAGATTTCGCTGAATGATTGAACCTGATGAGAGAAGCCCACAGCCAAAAATTGCCCCAAAAATATACACTTTGAAGGTGGTTTAGGCCACATCAAAGTTGAGGCGACGTGAGGCGACTCGCCGCGACTCGCCGCGCCTCGCCCGTTAGGGAGGCGATCGAGCGGTACTGTATGATAGTTCAAAGTACGGACACAAAAAACAGCAAGACTTTTGCAACAACCTAATAGAATATATTTCAGGACATCTCGTTCACGATTGCTGTCGGCCTCTCCCAATCCAATCATAAAAATTATTGTATTATTAAGACTGTAACTAATAGTGAATGAAGCAGTATTATTTAATTATTAAATTCCACCCTACATTCTAATGTGTACGACCAATAAACACTGGAGTATCAAAAAGGACTGAACTACAAAGACTAATTTACGTATTGTTCGTATTTTCTGCAAAGGTTTTCTTAGGTTTAGGGTTGCATTTGTTTTCTAAGCTCCAGCTTCACTCAATCATTTGAGCTAGTGTTCCCCAAAATTACATTTCTTCATTTCATGTCAATGAGAATATCCTTCTTTCGCGACTTTTCTTTCTTCACTCTATTCATTTCCTCATTCTCCTTCAGTTGAGAGTACTGCCTCTTCTCCCTATATGAAAATAAACTAAAAAAATTCCCCACAATCAATAATATAATAATAAACATACAATTGTGAGGACACTAAGCTATCTACCCCTTCCTTCAAGCTCTTCATTCCACCGCCTCTCCTTCCCATTCCCACCTCAGTCTCTTTCTATATCTCCTTTCATCGCGCTCACTCCACTTTTCACGCCAGTTACTCAGAGTAAATCGATGGTAGAGAGGCTTCCCTTCTACTTGTCTAGTACATAGCGCTTTTGTTTAATACGCATTTCTCCCATTTGAATCTCATTCTTTATGATTCAAACTTCTATACTTCAAACAATAATATTTCAAGGCATCTACATTGCTTCAAGTAGTAGTTTCAAGGAACAGGACTGCAATGAGGACAAAAGCAAAGCCGATTTTGCAATTTTTTCAAGAATATTCAATTGTAAAGGTCAGTTTGAACTTTGGCCAAAACAATAAATCAATGCTATTATTCCCTACTGCAATGGAAGACTTGCAGATCTCTCGAGTGTTACTTCTCTGTATGCATGCACACCCTGTCGCAACCGAGTACGTTTAATTTAATATGCTAAATGTAATTGATATTTTGGACCAGTTCACTTAGCTCACAAAGAGTAAACTGATGAACAAAAAGATACTAAAAGATAATTTCCCCAGGGTCTTCACACAAAATTCAATGTCGTGCATCGTGACTTCACGGATTCCTCAAGGGATCGTTCAACTGCTACGCCTTTCGATGCCTCGAAGGTGCATTGTTTTATTGTACCATGGTATATTAATTTTTTCAATTGTTGTTAATATTTTATACCAAATGCAATGATCGATTAACATGAAAGAGAGAAATTTGAAGTGGTACGCTAAAGCGAGGGAGATCCCAACGCTTTCTTACTCGAAGACTATATTTTCGCACTTCTTTCAACATCTCGACAAGAAGGAAAAGCGATGCCAGCAAGGAAAAACATAAAAAGGTGGCAGAACCCATGATCGCGCTGAGCGAATGTGACCACATTGCATAAATGAGAGATATTGGAAACCGTGACCGTTGGCTGATTCGCCCGAATTCAATTTGTCATTACGATGAGACTTGGTGATCATTCTGGGACTTCATTAACAGCGAAAGCTTTCACTCAAAAGATATGCTCGTGGGAAGCAGCAGGCGCAGTGATATTTTTTACCATGAAGGAAAGCAAGCAATGATTAATTGTAATGAAACAGCTGTTATTTGGATTCACTGAGTATTATCAGACATTTTTCATTAATATTCTCTTCTTCTCTACTTCCTCTTGATCCGACAAGTCTTTCCTTCCCTCCATGTGAGAATCGTCACTGTCACTTTTTTTCGCTTCACTTTATCAGCAATTGCAAAAATTCGAACGGAAATTCAACTTTTCCATTTCAGTGAAAAAAAGTGTATCGAAGGCATTGAAAGTCTTAAAAATGTTCGGGTGGCATTTCTTCACGTGTCCCTGCAGCAAGTAATTTCATCGAAAGGTCATTCCAGATTCTCCACACTTGAATGGCTTTGAGCTATCAGGATCCACCTCATCTGCATTGAAATAGTCTTTCCTTGCTCTTCACCGCGTTTTAGTAGTTGTTTTACCCTCAGATCAAATTTTTCCTATTTCCGAATCCTAAACGTGCCTTGTTCTAATCGAGATGAATGAGTATGTGTTGTCGGAGAAGTTGTTTAGCGAACACCCAACAGATTGTTAAAAAGAACAAGGCCCTATCTCGTTTTTAAATGATTTTACGATCATTTGAAATAATCAGAATATAAAAGAACATTTCTTGCAGCTTCGTGCATACTCCAATTCCTCTATCGATCGGAGAAGATCAATGAGATTGCCAACACTATTTTATTCATTGTTGTAGTATTTCACTTGCAGAAGTCTTCTTTGGGTGCTTCAATTGCCCTTCGGAGCAGCTGCGGTCTGATTCGAATGAATTCAATCGTTATTCTGCCCAAGTAAGATCAAAGATCATTTGACGACTCACTCGTGCAACTGCAATCTGCTGCTCCAGCTCCGCGATCCGATCACGATGGATCGTGTCGACTCGAACCAGCTCACCGGCGAGGTCTGTGATAGCAATAATCTTCACAAAATAATATTTCCAGAATTTTCTTATACAAGAGCGAATGCTCACACGATATGCAGGTGAGGATGGGGCGTGCCTTGACGAGAACGACGCCGCACTGCGGACACACCTTGTCGCCACTGCGAATCAGATCGTGAACAGGAGGGACTAACCTGGTCCAATCATACGTTTGAACTCTGAGCACTTACGTGAGATCCGGCTGCAGACGAGTGAGGCACTGCCCGCAGAGGAGATGGCCACAATTGAGGACTCGTGCCTCGTGAGAGCTGCACGGGGCTGAAAGAGGAAGATTGAGAAGGGAGGGAGGAGGAAGGACTTGCATGAGCGGAACATCTGATTGCACACTGGGCAGGAGGCATGGGTCAAATCGATGGGAGCGATTGCAGCCATGGAGAACGACCGAATAGAGGGACGAAAGAAGCGTGAAGTGAGAAGTGTAATGATGAGCGAAACAAAGTATAGGCACAATTTCATTTATAGTATGCCAATGAGATGCGCATTTTTTTCAAGACATCAAACTGAACTTTCCCCGATATGCTTAGAAGAGCTACAGTAATTACACTTTGCAATGTTATATGCGTCGCAAAGCATGCATAATATGATCAATGAAAGAACACAACTCTTTATTCACAGGAGATTAGATAAAAGTGTAGAAATCTCGAGATGCGACCCTTGTCGCTGTAGTCACCTTGTCCTCTGAAATTATTTTTGAAATAATTTCTGAAGAATAATGCATTAGAATATATGTACATATATAAATATATGAAAATTGATACAAATCAATATTCTATTTTATAATAAAATGAAATCTTTTCGAAAATGGCACCTCATTTCTCCGAGGACTCTGCCTTCTCGCTGTTCTCGACGTGGTGCTGAAGCAGATGAAATGTCAAAGAGGCCGAAGAGATATGCGTGCAAGTGGGAGAAAAGAACAATAAGAGAACTGACCTGAGCAAGAGCCTCCGCCAGTTCTTTCTCCAGTCGCGAAATCGTCGCCCGATGGGACTCGTCGATCTCTCTGATCTGATCCGAGAGCACTGCAAGCAACAAATTTATGACATTCAAAAAATCAATAGGTGACTAGTTCGGAGTACCTATGACCCTTTCACAATGCAATTGTAATGCGCAGTCAAATATTTCTATTCGAGGCTGAAAGAGAGCTACTCACAGGCAACAGTGAACACCTCGGGGCGCTTGTTCTCAATTTCCTTGCGGCAGAGGGGGCAGCGCTTCATGCCCCTAGAAATAGAACTGTCGCATTGCAAAGTGTGATTAGCATGAATTAGCTTCAATCTCTATTGGATAAGATTAAATTTACCTGACGGGAACGATGCCGTTGAGGCAGCTTGTGCACAGCAGATGGTTACAGTAGAGGATTCTCGCTTGACGATCAGGGACTGAAGAGAGAACAAAGAAACGAGGGGAAGGAGAGCTCAACTCACTATTGGTGAATGGCTCCATACACACTGCACATTCCACGTTCGAGAGAATAGCAGCAATGTCGACAGATGAAGAAGAAGCCATTGGCAACCGATTGGAGTAGCGAGTGATGGGTGAAATGAATACAACATTTTTTACGAGACGTGAGAAAAATTGAAAATACTCATAAATGTAAATGCCTTCCTGCTCTAATTCAATACTCTATGTTGAAACTGTGGTTCACGGTATTCCATTCGCGTACTAATCTCGCGTAGCCTCTCAATTTCTCATTCGACATGATAACTCCAACCATTCTCCTACCTCAAATCTTAGATGAGATTAATCCATGCAGCAACCCAATCGAATTCGGTGTATCGCTAAAGATCAAAGACCAATACCTCAATGGACTCGCAGATTCTCAAAGACTCGCAGCATGCACGTATCCTTTGTCCCCAGCGGCATTACCATGAGAGGAGCTTCGTCGAGTCTCGCAATCTTTGATTTGCATGCAGCCACCGCACGCAAAGGAGGATGAGAACAGTCTAGAGCCCAGACAGATAGCTCGATTTCGGTGACGAGTCATTGGCTTTGCATATTCTCTTTGCTTGAGGTGTATTTATTTGAACTTACAATCAAATATATTCTTCTCTTTCGCTCCACGTATTACTGCATGATTTTCCGTATTATCCGTTTGCACACAACGTCTTTTATCTTTGATCTCAGTCGCTCTAATCCCCGATTGAACTTCACCCTTGGTTCTTTAATTTACGGTACTCTATTCAGATAGTCTTCTCTTTACTCGATGAGTCAAGCGGACTCCAACCCGTACAAGTCAGAAGTGACTCTCTTCCCGATCGATGGAGCGGAAAGGAGGAGGAGATCGGAGGAAGAGGAGGAGGATCGAACAACAGTAAGTGATGATCATATTTATATAAGCACCTTCTTGAGCCTCTGGTCATTGATTATCGACTACATTACTCTTTATGTGTTCAATATGCTCCTCTCAGGCTCGTCTCGGTGCGAGTAATTCTGCAGATGGTGCAGCCCTTCAAGAGACTACAGCTTCTGCAGCGGCACGAGAGTATTCGGTGAGCTAATTCAAGAAACAACGTTTTTCTAGTCGAGAATTCCCAGTTTCAACATATGCCGAACAAAACCTTTTGATCGTGCAAATCATCTCTCTATTATACAATCGCTAATTGTCATCCTCTGAATACAACTAATTTCTGCATAATTAGTAGTCAGTCTGAGGCCCACACGACATAACATGGTAGCATACTGCACTGTGCTGTATTGTTTTCGTTGTAGGAGGCTACGGGAGAGACATCCATCCATGACGACGTCGAGCATAGTGGGGTCGAGTCGATGCAGTTCGATCCGAAGCAGGCGGAAGACCCAATCGGTCAGTTGGGATTCCTGAACGCCATTTCATAGATCCTTTTATGACTGAACTTGGCTGATTGATAACTCATTATCTGGCTAGGGTGTAGGGCGGCAACAGAAGTTCTCGTTTCAAAATATAAGCTCGCATTGTTTCATTGTCCTCGCTCTAGTTAACAGTTTGGATTAAATTGCAAAATGGGATTAAATGCCAGGGAGTAGAGATAACAAACATACTCGAAAATGACGAAATTATTTAATTCATGCCATATTTTCTCGAATTAGAAGATATTAGACGGAGAACGAAGAGCCAAATTGCTCATTTAGACGATCGATCCTCTCCTCATCGATCGGCCCGCACCATCCTCCTCTCGTCGCCCTCTCATCGCTCTTCGTTTGATTTCGGATCAGTGGTCAGTAGTACACCCATAACATTTCGAACATGACTGGACCAATTTTGTGACTGCATACTCTGCATGGTTCAACAACATTTGCTTGATTAAGCTCCGAATAGTTATCGAAGTAGATATTGAAATGGATTCGCTGCTCACTCATACCTAAGATCTTTAATCCTAATTCCATTCTGATTTCAGACTCCTCTGCTTGCATTGACGCCGCTTCATCTGGCTCTGCCGAGGGGTGCGCAGGAGGAGCTGATGCACTCAGACTCAGAAGTGAGTGATTAACGGCAAAAGAAGTCGAGTAGCCTAACAAAACCTTTTGATTATGCAAATTATCTCTCTATTCTACAATCGTTAATTGTCATACTCAGAGCATAAATAATTTCTGTATAATTAGTAGTGAGTCTGAGGCCCACACATCATCATGTGGTAGCATATTGTACTACTGAAGCTGTACTGTTCTGTTACTGAAACTGTTTTCTTGAAGGAGGCTGCGGGAGGAGCATCCATCCATGACGACGTCGAGCACAGTCCGGTCGAGTTGATGCAGTTCGATCCGGATCAGGAGGAAGAACCAATCGGTCAGTTCGAGTTCCTGAACGCCATTTCATAGATCCCACGATATGCGAACCTGTCAGAAATCCTCTTTTCAAAATATGAACTAGCTTTGTTTCACATTTTCCTCACTCTAGTTAACAATTTGGCTTAGATTCCAGAATGGGATTAAATGTCAGGGAGTAGAGATCAAAAAACATACTCGAAAATGACGAAATTATTTAATTCATGCCATATTATCTCGAATTAGATGATATTAGACGGAGAACGAAGAGCCAAATTGCTCTTTTAGATGATCCCTCATCTCCTCATCGATCGATCAACGCTGTCAACCACTCGTCTCCTTCTCTTCGCTCTTCATTCGATTTCGGTTCAGTGGTGAGTAGTACACCCATATCTTTTCGTACATGACTGGACCATTTTTGTGACCGAATACTCTGCATGGTTCAACAACATTTGCTTTATTATGTTCCGTATAGTTATCGTAGTAGGTATTGAAACGGAGGCGCTGTTCACTCATAAAACTGATCTTTGATCCTAATAACAGTCTCGTTTCAGACTCCTCTGCTTGCACGGACGCCGCAGCAGGGAAGGAGTGCGCAGGAGGAGGAAGAGGCGACATGTGAGGAAGTGAGTGATTTACGGCAAAAGAAATTAATGATATAGGCCATACAATAAATTTTCGAAAAGGCAATGACCCGAATCGACATTTGGCAGTGACAATTTACGATATTGTCGAATTATATGATCAATATTATGAGTATCGGAACACTTGCGTAAATCTTTTCGTGTGATGCACAAAACCATTGAAGACAGACTATGACTAGAATGCGATTTCTAAATTATGCTAATTTACAAATTTCGAGGCAGCTTCGCATCTCGACGGAGATCTACAGACTGCAATCTCCCTTCTCCCTCTCACTCTCACTCGGATCTGCAGGCAAGTTCCATCGACGAATCTTGAGTGGGATATTGTGTTCATGTAGACGAAATCATCATGTGATATCAAAGGCCAAATAGGGTATAACTTTGCTGAATAGTGCATCTGATGATGGTCTTTGATCTCTCTAGTTCATCTAACACGATTTTTACTCGGCTCTATTTTTGTTTAGTCCATCTTTAAGCGTCAATTGCAGCAGCAGCAACAGCAATCTTCAGCCGTCGAGCTGCCGACTGCTGCAGCACCTTCTACTGCGGCGGCATCAGCAGCCGGTGCGGCGCCTGCAGCTACTGTAGTCTCACTGAAGGTACGATGATTCACACTTGCAAGCGGTGCCTTCATACCTTAAGTTTTTGGAGTGTAATTAATATTTGCAGGAACGCAAGAGATGCTCAAATAAGTGTAGAACAACTGCCAACTACCTCATCTGCCAGGGGAGAGGTCGGTGCTCAGTACTCTCCACATATTCAGCTGCAATAGGAAAATATCAATCATGAATCAGTAGGAGGTTCCTCTTGCAGATTTTTAGAGTGATCTATCATGGTGTAGGGAGTACTCATTAGGCCAGAGAGTAACGGAAGAAGCGGGAAATGCTGTGATTGAATTGCAGAGGGAACGGCTCACGTTATCTGTGTTGAGTGCATTGAGTACATAGCGACGGAGCCAGTCCACAACAGCTATGCCCGCACGTGCAGAATGACGAACTGCAAGAGACTCGTGGACGAGAAGTCACTTCGTAGCTTCGCCACCGAGATCAGAGATCATCGACTGCTCCGAACGCTCATGGAATCGCACGGGAAACATTGTGTACATGTGAAACAAGTTAGTAGAAACGCGTTGAAATTGATTGAATACAGTTAGAATAGAATGAAGAATAGATTGGAACGGTCATATTTCAGACATACACGAGGATGAGTGAGGAGTGGAGAGACGGAGAGTCCGAGGGAGCTGCATTCATGCTCGTTCAGGTGAGCATTGTGCGAACTTGCAAGTTTATTCGAATCTCATTGGGAACAGTGGCTGCAATGTGTTTGCTTTGCAGTGCGGTGCGGCAGCGAAGTGCAGTGCTTGCAGTGGCAGAGCGTGGGCACGGATTCACTGCACTGTTCTCGATGGTGAGTGCATCGGAATACCCTCGTTCACTCAGTCCTAGCTTCATACAGATTCTAACGTTGCTACACTTCTTTTTGGCGGGACACGTGAGAGTAAATGAATCTGAGTTGAATATTTCAGAGAGGCATCACAAGCTGTGCGTTCTTTGTCTTAACAAGAGGGCGGCGAATCTGGTGCTGGAGAGTCCGACTGAGGCCAGATGTGTAATGCGAGGATGTACGAGAGGAAGACTGGAAGGTTCGCAGGGCTTCATCCTATTACCCTCTAATCTGTAATTTTGCGGGCTTCCTGATCAAATATCTAGCCATTTCTTGATCAACTAATGTCATGATCTCCGTATTACACTTTGAGGTTAATATGGAATGTTTGATCTGATAACAGAACAGCTTAGAGAATGGTAGACAGAGATAACATAAATGCTATTATTTTTTCTAAGCCTTTCTTCTCTGCAGTCTCCGATCTGGCAGAGATTGGAGCCGTCTATTCTGCAGCAGTGGCCCTTCGGCTTCGCGAGCTCCTCCCTGGCCGAGTCTTCCCCGTTCCACTGCTCATCAATCTCAGACCTGTGAGTTTCTTACCTCTATTTTATAGTTTTTATAACAAGTAAGCGAATTACAAAAATGATATTTTACTGTGACGGGCGATAGAGATCTAAGTTTGATGAGTTACACGTGAATCTGTTCAAGATATTCAGTGAATACTCTTAATAATCTTAGGTGCTGCACGTGGATGTGCAAGAACGAGTGAATGCTGTTGCGCCGAGGGGATTGGATGAAGAAGAGGACGAATTGGAAGAGCCGATCAGAAGGCAGCTCAGGAAGGAGATGCGCACGTACGATATCGAGTATCTGCGAATGCTTGTGTTTGCTACCATTTCATATTAGAAGCACAAATGGGTCTAACATAAATCTAATCTAAAGTGATAAATGAACAATTATCGTCGTTTGATCTTTGACCTCTTGCAGCTGCTTCGTTTCCCTGAGTGCGAGATGTTGTGGCTCTTCTCCACTGGACACAACATGGAGTTCGCTTCTCTCTCTGACGCTGCTAAAAGTTAGTTCTAGCTCCCCTTTATAGATGAATGAATACGATGTCCATTTATTGAATTTCGACATTTCAGACCCTGCTACACCTGTTCGAAAGATGGAGAACGAAGGTCGTACTGGAATCACTACAATCTTTCAGGTGCGCCGTGCCTTAGGAATATTCTCCTGACTGTGTCTTCTTTGTAGCATGATATGAGTCTAATCTGCTTATCCTTCAGGAATCGATCGCTCTCCGAAAGGTGATCCACTGTGACAGCTGTGGAAGGGTCAGCGACCTCGTCGAGTCAACTGCCTGCATTGATCCATCCTCTTCGGCACTTAGAGGTATGCTAATCGAATTCAGCATACTCGGGAAAAAGGATGCACGAGACTTGATAGTCTAATGATATTTCGCTGGCGCAGACTTATGTTAGTGTTGACATGGTTGCTCTAGAATTACAATAGGATTTATTTTTCTTGATTTTCAATTATATTACATGTAATGTTTGCGCAACCGATAAAAAAATGACACTGAACGTTAGGTACACTAAGTGAGAACACAACCTGGAGAAAAAACATTTATCGAGCTACTTTATAGGAAACTTGAAGCCTTCGAGTATTTTTCATTGAAGGTAAGAAAAACCGAGGGCTTATGAGGGACTATCTGACTCAGTGAAGATATGCTTGGCAAAGTTCGAAAAATAGAAATCCTAAATAATGTGTGTGCGGGTAGTACTCGGTGAGTATACCACATTGACCACTTATTGAAGCATGAAGAGCGCGCTTTCTTCGATTAACCTGACTAATATAGGTATTTCTCAATTTTTCGAAATTTTCTCTTTTGCAACCATTTCAAATGAACCATACCTGGAAAAATACGGGAAAATCCGCTGATCATGCACACCAATTTCCGCCTTCCTAGCTGTTCAACTCTTCGCGAAAATTCAAAAATATCGATATTTCTAACAAATAAAAAATAACAGAATTTTCAAATGGGTATGAATGTCTTCTTTTTATTTAAGCGATGCATAGTGCAGTTTTAGCTCATTCTTCAAAAAAATTATGAAAAATATTCGAGGACCAGTTTTTGGGAAATTTTGAAAAATGGCAAACTTTCTGAAATAAAACCAGTTCGTGATAAAGTTTCATTCTACCGTATCCTGCCATGAAAGAATCTCTCAAATCCGTAAACTTTAATGATTTTTTGAATAGTTTGGGATTTGATTTCTTCCGGGTAGTATCTAACTGGCACATATCTGAGAAACACTGAAATCATTTGCTAAAGTGCTGAAATCACCGCATGTGAAATGGTGTATTTTCTAAATTGCCATTTTGACAATTATGTTACTTCAGACTGCTTGAATTCGTCTGTTCGTATGAAGTAGTGTTCGTATCAAATAATATGTATGTAGATTCATAAGCAACTATGTGCACAAATTTTTCATGCAATTGATAATATACACTATTGCACAAGTTTCGCACCTCTCGTCGATTTCAGCACTTTAGCAAATGATTTCAGTGTTTCTCAGATACGTGCCAGTTAGATACTACCCGGAAGAAATCAAATCCCAAACTATTCAAAAAGTCATTAACGTTTACGGATTTGAGAGGTTCTTTCATGGCAGGATACGGTAGCCTGAAACTTTATCACGAACTGGTTTTATTTCAGAAAGTTTGCCATTTTTCAAAATTTCCCAAAAACTGGTCCTCGAATATTTTTCATAATTTTTTTCAAGAATGAGCTAAAACTGCACTATGCATCGCTTAAATAAAAAGAAGACATTCATACCCATTTGAAAATTCTGTTATTTTTTATTTGTTAGAAATATCGAATTTTCGCGAAGAGTTGAACAGCTAGGAAGGCGGAAATTGGTGTGCATGATCAGCGGATTTTCCCGTATTTTTCCAGGTATGGTTCATTTGAAATGGTTGCAAAAGAGAAAATTTCGAAAAATTGAGAAATACCTATATTAGTCAGGTTAATCGAAGAAAGCGCGCTCTTCATGCTTCAATTAGTGGTCAGTGTGGTATACTCACCGAGTACTACCCGCACACACATTATGGAGGAATTCGATTTTTCGAACTTTGCCAAGGTTCTTCACAAATAAGTTCACTCGCTCAGATAGTCTCTCTTATGTAACAAAATACCTTGCAAGCAAACCTCGACAGCTAATGAAACCATCAATCAAAATCAAGGTAGAGAATGAAAGTCATTCAGTCCTCATTTTTGGCTAGATCATCCGAGAAGGGGATTGTCCAGATCATCCGAGAAGAGGACTGTCCAGATCATCTGAGAAGGGGATTATCCAGATCATCCGAGAAGGGGATTGTCCAGATCATCTGAGAAGGGGATTGTCTAGATCATCCGAGAAGAGGTCTGTCTAGATCATCTGAGAAGGGGATTGTCCAGATCATCCGAGAAGGGGATTGTCTAGATCATCCGAGAAGGGGATTGTCCAGATCATCCGAGAAGAGGACTGTCCAGATCATCTGAGAAGGGGATTATCCAGATCATCCGAGAAGGGGATTGTCCAGATCATCTGAGAAGGGGATTGTCTAGATCATCCGAGAAGAGGTCTGTCTAGATCATCTGAGAAGGGGATTGTCCAGATCATCCGAGAAGGGGATTGTCTAGATCATCCGAGAAGGGGATTGTCCAGATCATCCGAGAAGGGGATTGTCTAGATCATCCGAGAAGGGGATTGTCCAGATCATCCGAGAAGGGGATTGTCCAGATCATCCGAGAAGGGGATTGTCTGGATCATCCGAGAAGGGGATTGTCCAGATCATCCGAGAAGGGGATTGTCTAGATCATCCGAGAAGGGGATTGTCTAGATCATCCGAGAAGGGGATTGTCCAGTTTATCCGAGAAGGGGATTGTCCAGTTTATCCGAGAAGGGGATTGTCTGGATCATCCGAGAAGGGGATTGTCCAGATCATCCGAGAAGGGGATTAGACAGTCCTCTTCTCGGATGATATAGACAGTCCTCTTCTCGGATGATCTAGACAGTCCTCTTCTCGGATGATCTAGACAATCCCCTTCTCGGATGATCCAGACAACCCCTTTCTCGGATGATCTGGACAATCCCCTTCTCGGATGATCTAGACAATCCCCTTCTCGGATGATCTGGACAATCCCCTTCTCGGATGATCCAGACAACCCCTTTCTCGGATAATCTAGACAATCCCCTTCTCGGATGATCTGGACAATCCCCTTCTCGGATGATCCAGACAACCCCTTTCTCGGATGATCTGGACAATCCCCTTCTCGGATGATCTAGACAATGCCCTTCTCGGATGATCTGGACAATCCCCTTCTCGGATGATCTAGACAGTCCTCTTCTCGGATAATCCAGACAATCCCCTTCTCGGATAATCTAGACAATCCCCTTCTCGGATGATCTAGACAATCCCCTTCTCGGATGATCTGGACAATCCCCTTCTCGGATGATCCAGACAACCCCTTTCTCGGATGATCTGGACAATCCCCTTCTCGGATGATCTGGACAATCCCCTTCTCGGATGATCTAGACAATGCCCTTCTCGGATGATCTAGACAATGCCCTTCTCGGATGATCTAGACAATGCCCTTCTCGGATGATCTGGACAATCCCCTTCTCGGATGATCTGGACAATCCCCTTCTCGGATGATCTAGACAATCCCCTTCTCGGATGATCGGGACAATCCCCTTCTCGGATGATCTAGACAATCCCCTTCTCGGATGATCTGGACAGTCCCCTTCTCGGATGATCTGGACAATCCCCTTCTCGGATGATCTGGACAATCCCCTTCTCGGATGATCTGGACAATTCCCTTCTCGGATGATCTAGACAGTCCTCTTCTCGGATGATCTAGACAGTCCTCTTCTCGGATGATCTGGACAATCCCCCTCTCGGATGATCAGGACAATCCCCTTCTCGGATGATCTAGACAGTCCTCTTCTCGGATAATCCAGACAATCCCCTTCTCGGATGATCTAGACAATCCCCTTCTCGGATGATCTAGACAATCCCCTTCTCGGATGATCTGGACAATCCCCTTCTCGGATGATCCAGACAACCCCTTTCTCGGATGATCTGGACAATCCCCTTCTCGGATGATCTAGACAATGCCCTTCTCGGATGATCTAGACAATGCCCTTCTCGGATGATCTGGACAATCCCCTTCTCGGATGATCTAGACAATCCCCTTCTCGGATGATCTGGACAATCCCCTTCTCGGATGATCTCGACAATCCCCTTCTCGGATGATCTGGACAATTCCCTTCTCGGATGATCTGGACAATCCCCTTCTCGGATGATCTGGACAATCCCCTTCTCGGATGATCTAGACAATCCCCTTCTCGGATGATCGGGACAATCCCCTTCTCGGATGATCTAGACAATCCCCTTCTCGGATGATCTGGACAGTCCTCTTCTCGGATGATCTGGACAATCCCCTTCTCGGATGATCTGGACAATCCCCCTTCTCGTCTGTTTTGAGTCTTTCGCGTCTGTTTTGAGTACTTTTTTATCAATGAATTTTTGAGTAATTTTGCACCCAGGGGTAAAATTACATGGAGAAACGAATGGAAAGGTTTATTTTGCACCGGGCGTTATAAAATTTTTCAGGGCGTGAATTTTTAGACACATTTTAGATTTCAAACGGCCACAACTTTTTTCACAGATGAGCTAGCCTTTCACTTCCAATGGTAAAAATGCTTATCTCGTCGTGTGCTTTCAGAATAACTATACATGTACGGCGTTTGGCTGAGCCGTTCAAAAAAATGCAAAAACCGACCACCCACCATTGGCCAAAACCCGGAAATGAGCGGTTAGAGATACAGCATTCTAAGGTCGATTTTTGAACTCTACATGAAAAGTTACCCCTAGAGATATCTTAATATCAACACTTAATTTTTCGTTGTACGGCCTTATGTAAATTTTCTCAGATCTCCTCTGATATATCAATATGATAATCAGGCGGCAACAAAAGGCAGGGCATCTTAGAATCTAATTTTTGAAAATCGAAGCGTTACTTTCTGGACAACCTGATAGTTTTTCTTAAAAAGACTCTCGTGGACAGTAGCAGTCGCAATGAGATCGTTTATCATGAAGGAACATATGTACAATGAGTGATAATTGTAACGCCATTGCTATTATTAGTGTTCATTGAGTATGATCAGACTCTTCTTCTTTAATGTTCTCCTCTTCCTCTTCAACCGACCATTCTTTCCTTTCCTCTATTAGAGAATCATCACTGTCATCTACTTCTTGCTTCACTTTATCAGCAGTGTTTTGGTCTGGAATAAACGATTCTAAAACTCGGAATGGAATTCAATTTGTCCAACACTCAGAATAGTATAAAGTAGACATTTATAAGGATGCTCACATGTCGTTTCTTCACGTGTCCCTGCAGCAAGTAATTCACTCGGAACGCCATTCCACAATCCTCACACTTGAATGGCTTGATCAGGATCCACCTCATCTGCAGTAAAATATTGGTCTCTTCTTCCTTCCTCTTTACCAATTGTTAATGGCTCATTCCTCAATTCTAATTTTTCCGATTTTCTAAACTCATCCTGTTCTCACCGAGATGAATGAGTTTGCGTTGCCTGAGAAGTTGTGGATGAGTCAGTGACTTCCCACACACATCACACTCGTATTTCTTCTTTCGAGGGTCGTCATCGGCTTAAAATTATATTAATTAATGACCCTTTAGTTCATTTACAATCTACAAAGCCAGTAATAACTAATCACTATTCAATACATTTCATGCTTACCCATATGCAGATTCTTGTGATGTTTGAGGGACATCGAATTCGTCATCTTCTTGCCACAGATGTCGCATACGAACTTCAATCTCTGCTCGGCACCTAAATATTAATTTCTAAGCGTTTTCGGATCGTGTAATTAGAGTCATTAACTATCAAGAATAACATACTGAGATGTGTCTTCATGTGTCGATTGAGACTCCACTCGAGTGGATATCCCTTCCCGCATTCATCGCATTTGAAGGCATCCTTCAGACTAGCGTCATCTGAAAAATGAAACTGACAAATGCAAAGTCTTCTAGTTTAGATCATAGAAATGGTTGGAAACTCACGATTTTTCTTGTGCATTCGCAGACTCGAAGATTCAGTGAACTTCTTTCCACATTCCTCACACTCGAATCTCTTCCTCGTCTCGATTCCATCTACAACAATAATTGAATAAAAATGTAAACAAATGTGAAAAAATGAAAAGTTTTTGCTTTAGAAGAATTATGCAATGGTAGATTATCACGCGTTTTTTTGAGAGATTGGATGAATCTAAGACCTAGTGTTACAAAATATTCATCGTGCTCCGACTTCGACGGAATTTGGACCAATGATTCATGTTAGGATTTATATTTTTTTTGTGAAAATTCGGGAGCCGTAAACTAAAAATTGCCTAAAATCCGGCTCTGAGAACTTCAAAAGTTCTGTAATAAATAACTTGGTTAAAATTATCATAGAAGGTCGCACAAAAAACAGAAATGATCACCTCAACGAGTTCCACAACACCACGTTAAAGTCATCGTCGAGAGGCTTCGAAACTACATGGAAAACTTCGAAAACCCGAAAATGGGTGTACAATTATTGGCTGCCCTGAAAAATATTTTGCCTTTTTCTAGTTGGTTTATTGTATTTTCCAATTCTCCAGATCATTGTACATCGAATACCTTCATTTCAGAATTTTTAAATTTAATCCTGGGTACTTATAGCTTTCAGAAGACCAAAAACAGCCGATTTTTCGAAAATTTCGAAAAATCAAAGATAAATAAATCCCGAATTCTTGCTTCCAAACTGGAACTCTCGGTCTAAAATATCATTTCGGGGTCAGTACAATCAGTTTTGAGGTTTAGAGGCAAATTCGAGATAAAAAAATTCGGGATGAAAAAGGCCACTATTTCCTCGCACCCTTGAAAGGTGTCGAAACATTCGATAAAAATATTTTTCTTCAAAACACTCACAAACCTCAAAAATGATTGTACTGACCCCGAAATGATATTTTAGCCCGAGAGTTCCAGTTTGGAAGCAAGAATTCGGGATTTATTTATCTTTGATTTTTCGAAAAATCGGCTGTTTTTGGTCTTCTGAAAGCTATAAGTATCCGGGATTAAATTTTAAAATTAAATTTTAAAATGAAGGTATTCGATGTAAAATGATCTGGAGAATTCGAAAATACAATAAACCAACTGGAAAAAGGCAAAATCTTTTTCAGGGCGGCCAATAATTCGAAAAAAAGATATTTCAAAAAATTCGAAAAAAAAAAAAAAATTATACACCCATTTTCGTTTTTTCGAAGTTTTCCATGTGATTCCGAAGCCACTCGACGATAACTTTAACGTAAAGTTGTAGAACACTTTGAGATGATCATTTCTGTTTTTGAGCGACCTTCTACGATAATTTTGAACCAAGCTATTGATTACAGAACTTTTGAAGTTCTCAGAGCCGGATTTTAGGCATTCTTTACTTTACGGCTCCCGACTTTTCACAAAAAACTATAAATCCTAACATGAATCATTGGTCCTAATTCCGTCGTGATCGAAGCACGATGAATATTTTGTAATACTGCACCTGCGTTCTATCAGAAGACGTGTGTTATCCTATATTCATGAACTTACTTTTGTGTTTTTGTTTATGTCTGGCGAATGATTGCCTGTTTGCGAGTGTCTTTCCGCAGATTTCACAATCGTAGTTTTCCTTTCGAGGGTCGTCAGTAGCTGTATATTCTTTAGTTTTATAAAATTAAAAATAACAACAGAAAACAGCTGAGAAAAAAATAACTTACTCATGTGCACATTGATCTTGTGTTGTGTCCTGAGGAATCTTTGAGCGAATCTCATGTCACAATCATCGCATTTGAACGGCTTCTTCACTTCCTCATCAGCTATAGGAATCAATAATATTTTACAAATGTTATTTTAATTTTTAAAAATAATTGTTTTAGCCAATAATTGTTTTATGTGTTTGCATGTGTGACTTGAGGTAGTCCGCTCGTCGGAATGCCCTTCCACACTCATCGCATTTGAATGGCTTTGCCACCTCTTCTGTCGGATCCTTCTCTGCATATTTCAGTGAATCATAGTGGTTGTTTTTCATGATTTAATGCCTCGAAGATAGACTCACCTGTATGGACGATCTTATGATGATTGCGGTGGCTATTCTCATCTCTAAGCAATTTTCCACAGAGTTCGCATTCAACCTTCTGCCTGCGAGGGTCGTCTTCCGCTGAAATTCCAAATTGCTTCTTTAACAATTTTCATGTAATTGGCTTATTGCTATACAAGCCTTTAAATTTTCGTATTATGCACATTCTGTGAAAACATTTATAACAACGAGACTGACGTAGATGGGATCGTTGGTGCAGTTGCATTCCGTGTTTATTCGTAAATCTCTTGCCGCATTCTCTGCACTCGAATGGATTACGCCCCGCCTCGTCCACTCAAATAAATAAATAAAAGGATATACTAAAGATGAAGTTTTTATAACATCATTCCTAATCAACTTGTTAGTCGATATTCCATGTCTCACCTTGGTGCGACTACTTATGATGCGCGAGTGCAGTTGTTCCCGTGAAGAATTTCCCGCAGAACTCGCATTGGTAAGGTCTCTTCCGAGGGTCGGAGTCGGCTTGAATTAAACAGTCATGTGGATGATATTGGTGCATTGGACGGCTAAACTACGTCAATAATGAAGAAATGAACTCACGCAAGTGTGAATTCATGTGCACTTTGAGATTGGATGTCAATTGAAATCCTTTCCCGCATGTTTTACACTTGAAGGGACGCCGAGCATCCTCTGATTCTGCAAATTATTTACTATTATTGATTTTATTTTATTTTACAAAATAAAAGTTTCACCTACCCAAATGCTTCTTCTTGTGCAACCATAAAGTTCTCCGATTGTTAAATCTCATGTGGCAGATCTGGCAATTATAAGCTCCTGTCGTCTCTTTTTCCGATTCATTGGTTAATTTTCTTGCATTATTCTTTCCATCGGGCATGGACGTATCGTCACTGTCACTACTCGATGGTTCTTCGCCGCCGGAATGCAAATCTCCCTCGTCCAAGGAATCGTTGGAAACCTAAAATATGATTTTCAAAAGGATACTTTTAATGTCATTTTGCCATCAATCTTCCAACTGAAATGATTGTATCCAATTTCCCGTCATAATATTGAAATTTTCACATCCAACAAATTCGTTTCCTCTTACTTCGAATGCTTCATCAAAATCAGGCTCTTCTTGTTTCACTTCCACACCATTCTCTCCTTTCTCAGAATCATTGACTGCTTCCTTCAATAGAACGAAAAATCATAATTTAGCGGAACATATTTTGAAGGGTTATGCAATATTGTATCAAATATTTAAATATAAGTTGGCATATTCGTACATTTCTTATAAATAAAATAAATTCGGAAATGTTCCCACTTCGCATTCGTCTCGTTCTTCCTTCTCTTTCTCAAGCAGCCAACCCACTGCGAGTTCTAACGACTCTGTCAAAATATATGCTAGATCGTGATATGGATCCACGCTGGAAAGAGTTCATTTTAAAATTATTATATGAACTTGAGACAATAAAAACAGTTATTATCATAAAGAAATAATCTCCTTTTGCGCACTATGGAAGAAATACCTTGTATCCTGAACAGAAATGCGTTCCTTCTCGAGCGATTTCATCGCTGCATTGAGTTTCTAAATGCTTATTTGTGATAAATTCAACAGTATGCGCACCTCGGAATCAACATCGTTTGCCATCACTTCATCCATTAGATTAGATGCATGTTGAACGACATTCTCGATGTGATCGATGGGGATGAAGTTCTGAATGGGAATTAGAAATTGTTGAGAAACTGGTAAATATTTCACCTGCATGCGCAAGGGGCTTATTCCGCTAGCGTTTTCATCCATTCCTGTTCTTAAAAAGATCTTGTAAAAAAACATAGGTAGATATGGCACGAGTGAAGTAAAATTGGAGAGTTGAGATTAGAAGGAGGATCTAAGCGCCATCAAGCATGAGACTGCCGACGAAGTGGAGGAAGGCGTTGACTCCGCCAACAAGAATACCCTCTGGCCTTGCTTTTATGTTTTCAACGCATAAGTTTGATTTTTTTGCTGTATATTAAGCGAGAATAGTGTTGATCGCAATGGCGAAACGACAGTGAGCCGCAAACAATTTTTTATCCGAAAAGGTTGGGATGGGGCTCCGTTCCGCTCCGTCCCCTCCCAACTTTTTTCGCCCACAATGAGAACGACACTGCTGAGATATCTATCCGATCCCCACAAGTGAACACATTGAAGTATATGAACATTAAATATTCTAGTTGTTGTAAGCAAAAAATATATTATACATTTTAAACAGAGCTACCCTACTGCTCACGTATTTCCACCGTATATCCATATTTTTCTGAAATCTTATTTTTCCAAAATAAAAACGTAAAATCGCTCTTCCTATGATCTTCCTATGATCGAAGAATGAAGCTGTTTTTGATTCTTGTTTTTGATAAGAAAAGAAATGACGATCTCTACAAGATATCTTTATTCATGCTATGTAGATACAATTGACGCATGAATTGGTAGCAGTATCGACTCCTCTACGAAAAGGAAACATCCAGCACGATGAGAGTTTCTCCATTTCTTTCTCGTTCGTTCACGGTGAGCATCGCACTCCTGCCATTGCTCTTGCTGATTATTCGATGACCATCAATGTTTTCGTCGTACTGAAAAATACAAAATGTTCTTCTTTTCAAAAATATGGGTACAATAGTAGATACATTCACAGAAACCCTTACATCGAAGTCATCAAAGTCGATATGTTGACAAATTATGTCATCCGTGATCGATTCGTCCAATGAAAATGTCCATGTGTCAACATTCGTCCATTCCAATGCAGCCTGCAATGTGCATGGAACTAGATAAACCCAATTATATTGATAGGAAAACGATTGTCTTCTGACAATTTTGCATAATCTAACCGGAGCATACCCTCTGATTGTATAAGCTATTTTGAAGAGTTTATATAATACACGAATAGTTTATAAATAAGACTTACCATAGTCAGTTGGGTGACCCAGTTAACGTTGACCACCATCGCCAACGATCGAAACGAGTGGAACTTAGTGAGGTAGTGAACTGCGCTCTCACAAGGGTAGAAGAGATCCTGAGAATGTTCATCCTGAGAATGTTCTAGTTCGTCACAATATGAAAAAAATATAATGAGGTGGAAATTTAAAGAATAAAAAAAGAGAAACTCACAGAGGACGGAAAGAATCCAGACATTTCATATTGTCTTCCTGTCAAATCCGATTCTCCAATCGTTCGCATAACTACTTCATTGATGATATTGCTTCAAGTTCTGACTTCGATGTGTTTAAAACGCTGTCTCCCTAAGAACGTCAGATTTCGGAGGAGAAGTGGCACAATCGTTCAAAATCATCACAGGCGGCTCAAACTTTGGGGGCAGAGTGCCTATGGGTGGGATACACTTCAGCCACAAAATTGGGCCCAAAAGTTGAACATTGATCTTTCAGATCGAAAAATTTCAACTTCATTTTAACCCTGCATGTTATACATCATTCGAAAGAGCATAAAAAGTTATGTATGAATCCAAGTTTTGTAATCGTAGATCGATATTTGCTCAAGATATGGGACAAATTGTAAAAAAATTGCACATCATTTTCATTCAAAAAAATATTGAACCAAGTTCCAACGAGCTCTAGCTCCTGGAAATTATATGTATGTTATGTAAAATTGCATGCTGAATCCAGAAAAAAATACGCATTGACTTTTCTTCGAAAATCTAGCTCGCAATCGCCGACGCAGGTTCGATTCCGCCCGGATGCATTAATGTTTTGCCAACTTTTATCCCTTCTGTTATGATGATATCTCTACATTTTATTACATTTAATTGTATAATTCGACTTTATGAAGCATTAGTGTGGAATTTTCTGAACTTATTACTATTTTTTAGACTACTGAGAAACAATTTGCAATCGATTCTATCAATCATGCAATGCCTTTCTACATAAGTTCTGTGAGCTCGCGCTCTCCTGTTTCGAAATTCCTCCAATTCCTCCTCGAGCATTGCAAAAACACTCTCATCTCCTGTCTCTTGCGAGTTCTCCACGGAAACTTGGTCAGGGGTCTGTTTGGGAACATAATTTGGCATCTACACGGGAATTCCCAATACTTGGCCCAGACTAGAAACAACGGCAGATATCGGCTCCTCAGGAATTCTGCCCTCTCTGCTCACTTCTTCAGAATCCTCATCGTCACGTTCCTGTCTATCTGCGAGGCTTTCGAATGATCCCATCATGACCAGCTCTTGAGACGGAATTCCGAATATCTCGTTCCCTGGCTTTATTACAACAATTTCACTCGGCTCGGTTATTTCCTCCTCCATTATCTCAATCGGGAGAGTCATGTTGAAGATCTCGTCCATGTGGTTCATAATAGATTCTTCTATCAATTTGCTGTCACTCTTGAAGTCTTCATCATCGAATACGGCTTCATCAACGTCGAACTCGCCAATGCCTTCAATGCCTTCGGGAGTCGGACTTGCGCCAGAAGCTGAATGAATTCTGCACTCTCAATACATCCCGGCAAAGATCGGTCGATTCGTTTCATTTTTGCTCAAGTTAGAAATTTTCACTGTTTGTTAAAGTTCTAGGTGGGAAATTGAATTTCCAGTGAAACGAGGACTTTCACTCCAATCGGAAAAGCAACATTGACCTCTTCGAAGAAAGCCAAGTTGTGATTCGAATCAAAGCAATATCACGATCAGTAGTCACTTCCCAGATGAAGTTCACCATTGTAATAACTAGAGTGCGGAGAGGAAGAAGGAAGACCGCTCGGAACGGCGCGAAATGAGTTTTCCTCTTCCGGAAGAATGAGAGGGAGGGGGAAATTCTTCCGGAAGACCTCACAGTCTTCCGGAAGCCTCACAGTCTTCCGGAAGACCAAAATGCCAAAATGGCCTGTTTCTCTCGATTTTCTTCGTTTCTGTGTTTCAAATGCTGGAATTGACCAAAAGAAGTGTGTTCCGGTGCCAGAACCAAACAAACTCGCTTTATCTATAACGCTTATCACAATACTGAATCAAAACATAGGAGAAATCTTGATAATCAACAAAAACATAGAATCAGTTGAAATTACAACAATAAAAGGTTGATACAACATCCATCACTAGAGATACGGGTCGTAGCTGACTCGTAAGGGCGATCCTAAGAGGATTCCTCAACAGGTCAGGAAAATAATGGGAGAGACTGAAGTGGCTAAGATTCAAGTAATCAATACCTATATATAAAGCGCTGTGTCCGTCTGTCCGGATTGCGAAATAGGGAGGGGAGGGGTGGATGACCTTAGAAGGGCATCGGTCCACTACCGTATACCAATCAATAATTAGCATAGGGTTAACTACCGTATACCAATCGATAATTAGCCATGGGTCAACCATTATTCCGTGGGTCAGATTTATGATTTTGACATTTGATCTTTGAATTACCGTATACCAATCAATAATTAGCATCGGGTCAACTACCGTATGCCAATCGATAATTAGCCATGGGTCACCTATTATTCCGAGGGTCAGATTTATGATTTTTAACTTTGATCTACGAATTACCGTATGCCAATCAATAATTAGCATTAGGTCAACTACCGTATACCAATCGATAATTAGCCATGGGTCACCTATTATTCCATGGGTCAGATTTATGAATTTGATCTTTGATCTTTGAATGACAGTATACCAATCAATAATTAGCATAGGGTCAACTACCGTATACCAATCGATAATTAGCCATGGGACAACCATTATTCCGTGGGTCAGATTTATGATTTTGACCTTTGACCTTTGAATTACCGTATACCAATCAATAATTAGCATTAGGTCAACTACCGTATACCAATCGATAATTAGCCATGGGTCACCTATTATTCCATGGGGCAGATTTATGAATTTGATCTTTGATCTTTGAATGACAGTATACCAATCAATAATTAGCATAGGGTCAACTACCGTATGCCAATCGATAATTAGCCATGGGTCACCTATTATTCCGAGGGTCAGATTTATGATTTTTAACTTTGATCTACGAATTACCGTATGCCAATCAATAATTAGCATTAGGTCAACTACCGTATACCAATCGATAATTAGCCATGGGTCACCTATTATTCCATGGGTCAGATTTATGATTTTGATCTTTGATCTTTGAATGACAGTATACCAATCTTAATTTGCTATGGGCCAAAGGTTCTAGAATGTTCCAGAATGTTCGAAAATATTCTAAAGCTTCTAGAATGTTCCAGAAAGTTCGAAAATGTTCCAAAGCTTCCAGAATGTTCCAGAAAGTTCGAAAATGGTCCAAAGCTTCTAGAATGTTCCAGAAAGTTCGAAAATACTCTAAAGCTTCTAGAATGTTCCAGAATGTTCGAAAATATTCTAAAGCTTCTAGAATGTTCCAGAAAGTTCGAAAATGTTCCAAAGCTTCCAGAATGTTCCAGAAAGTTCGAAAATGGTCCAAAGCTTCTAGAATGTTCCAGAAAGTTCGAAAATATTCTAAAGCTTCTAGAATGTTCCAGAAAGTTCGAAAATGTTCCAAAGCTTCCAGAATGTTCCAGAAAGTTCGAAAATGGTCCAAAGCTTCTAGAATGTTCCAGAAAGTTCGAAAATGTTCCAAAGCTTCCAGAATGTTCCAGAAAGTTCGAAAATGGTCCAAAGCTTCTAGAATGTTCCAGAAAGTTCGAAAATGTTCCTAAGCTTCCAGAATGTTCCAGAAAGTTCGAAAATGTTCCAAAGCTTCCAGAATGTTCCAGAAAGTTCGAAAATGGTCCAAAGCTTCTAGAATGTTCCAGAAAGTTCGGAAATACTCTAAAGCTTCTAGAATGTTCCAGAATGTTCGAAAATGGTCCAAAGTTTCTAGAATGTTCCAGAAAGTTCGAAAATGTTCCTAAGCTTCCAGAATGTTCCAGAAAGTTCGAAAATGTTCCAAAGCTTCCAGAATGTTCCAGAAAGTTCGAAAATGGTCCAAAGCTTCTAGAATGTTCCAGAAAGTTCGGAAATACTCTAAAGCTTCTAGAATGTTCCAGAATGTTCGAAAATATTCTAAAGCTTCTAGAATGTTCCAGAAAGTTCGAAAATGTTCCAAAGCTTCCAGAATGTTCCAGAAAGTTCGAAAATGGTCCAAAGCTTCTAGAATGTTCCAGAAAGTTCGAAAATATTCTAAAGCTTCTAGAATGTTCCAGAAAGTTCGAAAATGTTCCAAAGCTTCCAGAATGTTCCAGAAAGTTCGAAAATGGTCCAAAGCTTCTAGAATGTTCCAGAAAGTTCGAAAATGTTCCAAAGCTTCCAGAATGTTCCAGAAAGTTCGAAAATGGTCCAAAGCTTCTAGAATGTTCCAGAAAGTTCGGAAATACTCTAAAGCTTCTAGAATGTTCCAGAAGTTCGGAAATGGTCCAAAGCTTCTAGAATGTTCCAGAATGTTCGAAAATGTTCCAAAGCTTCTAGAATGTTCCAGAATGTTCGAATATGTTCCAAAGCTTCTAGAATGTTCCAGAATGTTTGAAAATGTTCCAAAACTTCTAGAATGTTCCATAATGTTCGAAAATGTTCCAGAAAGTTCGGAAATATTCTAAAGCTTCTAGAATGTTCCAGAAAGTTCGGAAATGGTCCAAAGCTTCTAGAATGTTCCAGAATGTTCGAAAATGTTCCAAAGCTTCCAGAATGTTCCAGAAAGTTCGAAAATGTTCCAAAGCTTCTAGAATGTTCCAGAACAAGTGGAAGGGAAGGTAAAAGTGGAAGAGAATCACTTTATCTACCCTCAATCTGGCTAGTTCTCTCTACAGTCCACTCCCCTCGTTCCTCTACTTTAGATGGCTTGTTCACCCTCGGGCCTATCAATCGTTCCGTCTAATTCGTCGTGCGACTTCGTCTTCGCTTCGTGGATTGCCTGTCTGCATGTCATAACATTTCACACATACTAATTCATACGTTGTGCAGTTTCATTCTGTTCCATGCCTAGAATCCTTTTCCCTTCTCCCTCCTCGCCACCCGCACAGTCTTATCTTTCCAAAACCAACACTCTTTTTCGTTTCTTGGCATCCCTTTGGTAACACCAAGGATCATTTCTGCACATATCGGTATGTTTCCTTTTGTCTCGACCCAAACATCGTTCATGTCCATCTCATCTTGATCAGATTCTGAAATTCAAGAACCGGTGCGAGCCCCAAAATCATGTTTTTATATTTCCTGATTTGACAAATTGATTTATTTCTACCGTGAAAAAAACTGCTCCGGAAACAAAGTCATTAAAAAATCACTGTTCCAGCGCCTTCAAAGATTCGTTTTATTCTTAGAATTCATCTCCTACCTGATTGATAAATTGATTAAGTGAGTAACTTGCTATCATTACACCATTCAGTTATAATTAGCCTTTATTGTAACACATCGCATACGCAAAAGATTCAGTCAGAAAGGCTGTATTCGTGTTTCAAGTCCTCTAATTCCTGATCCATCTCCTCATCCGACTCTTCGTACAATGCTGGTTCCAGAGGAAGCCAATCGTAATCCTGAAATCAGAATTCAAGCAATTTTGCATATTTTACGTTTCAACGCATACACTCGTGATAATTTAGCATAATTACGACTTTTAGTGTGTCACATACAATATTACCGGACAAACGATTGTAACTTCGTTTAACTACTGCTTCAATATGTAGTAGGGATGGTATTAGGGCACGAATTACTGACTGAAATTGAAACATTGCACGACCTTGATAACTTTATCTTGATAGTAGCTCCGGTTTGACATTGTATAAAGGTAATAATGGACGAATAAGCTGATTTTCATCATCCCGCTGTGTCTCTTTCTTTTCTCTGCCAATTGTTAATATGACATTCCGTCTCCCTCCCCTCTCCCTTTTCATATAAAAGGCGGACTGACAGCAAAACAGTTCGAGTCGATGTGCCCAATGAGGAATGCGAGGGCTCTCTCATTTCATTGTGCTCTCCCACCCCCTTGTCTCTGCGGCAGGGTCAACTTTAAATGCATAAAAAAATAATTCGGTTACGAGTAGAGATTTCTTAACCGTCATTTTGAAAATGTGTTACGTTTAACGATTGTCTCAAAACAGTGTTGTCACTTTGGGCAGGCTAGATTTGTTGTCTGTCCCCCTTTAAAATCACTAAAATTGTCACTGTATCCAAAATATCTGATTTATCGCCTCTCCGTATTCGATTATTGATTACTCTCATTCTGCGATCATCAGTAAGCCCCATCCACTAGTTTTCGCCCATTTTAAGTCTAATCAGCTCCGCACGACTGCCCAGGTAAGAAGAGTTAGTAAATTTGGATTCGCCTTTCTCGCTTTGCCCGTTCTAGCTTTGATTCCCGGTTATTGTTTTCGACATTACCCTCTAGTGACTCAAATTATTGATTGATAAATATTATATATGTTTTCTCCCATTTGTTCGGGATATCATCGAAACAATTGCCTACCACGACTTCCAGTTCTACATCTTATTACAATACCAACCTCTTGTTCTTCATTGACAACCGTCACGATAACTGGAAGAATCTCCAATCGAAAGAATTTAATTCCTTGATAAAGCTCGCCAACGTTCATGAGATGTTTTCGAAGTATAATTCTGCAAAAAAAGTTATCTAGAAGGCAGAATATTTAAAGTAATGGACAAGAGAAAATAATAGGCGGAAGTACGTCGGCGTACTTCCGCTTTTTAATTATTCTCACATGTTTGATGAATTCTTAAGTTCTAAAAATAGGAATATCGGTCCTAATTTCGACCTTTTAGCTATTCATAACATAGCACAATCATTCACAAAATGGGGTAACGACAGTCTGATTTGCTATTCCACATGCCTGAAATCATAAAGTGTATATAGTTGATATTAGGCTTCACGGGATCACGGGTCGACCTTTCGACCCTCTCATACGGGTCAGATACGGGTCGTGGCGGTGACCCGTGCCGCGCGTCGCGTGTCGCGTTGCTCTCTCGGGTGGCCCGTTTTAGAACGGGTCAAATACGGGTCATGCTGCCTTTTCGCAGCTATCGCATGTTCCAAACGTAAAATTTGTGTAAGGATTAATAAGCTCGACGAATACTATCCTTTGCATGGTGTTTCAACTGAAAATACACTTTTTTTAGTGTTTCGAGTTTCTTACTAGCAAGGGAAGAGACACTTCTTTCAAGCTTGCCGCATAGCATCGCACAAGAGCGCTTGCCCGTGAGAAGAAATGTTGGAGAGAGCTCCTGAACTTTTCCGCCCCTGGATACTCTCTTCCCCACTTAGATATGCTCTCATTAATTGAATTTTGTTGGCATCAACGTTTTGATATTGTAGTTCTGAAATAAACGTAATATTATTATGGCATGGTTCCAAAAATGCATATGATCATTTTCGTGTATGATTATCGAAAACTAATTGCGTAGTAATCACAATTGATCGAGGCGCGGTGATGCGCGCCCTTCCCTCGACCCCCGCTGTCTCTCCTGACCCGCTTTGGAACCGCGAAAAACGGGTCATGGACGGGTCATGCGCGCGAAAGCGGGTCATCCTAGGAGAGGTCGCGACACGCGACGCGCGGAGAGGGTCACCCGAAAAAGAGAGTCTGCGGGACGGATATCCGTGATCCGTTCTTGCCGCCCTACTTCACCCCATACTTCTTCTCCCTCCTCTTCATAATCTTCATCGAACATTCCAATTCCATCCTTCCGAATGCTCGATCTCTGGACGTGAATCAGCTCCCATTGATCCACACAATCCTCATCGAAGATGCAGTTATTCGGAATGAAGGATATCTTGACTTTCTGCTCCTCTTCCTCATCCTCCTCATAGATAGGGTATAGCTTCACATCCACCAATTTATGAACAGTCACTTTCGCTGAGAATCGCACGTGGAGAGAAGCACTGAAACGAGTGAATATGAAAAAAGATTTTGAATAAAAGTTTTGCGTTTGTTCGATAGTGCATTAGGTCGTGAAGGTATTCTCTTAGGGTTATCAGTCTACACGGCTGAAAACTCATTCCAAAACTAACCGTGAATCCTTCACGATCAGCTCTTCAGCCTTTCTTCCCAAGTTTTTTTCAACCGATTTCTTATCGAGCACCACTTCTTCCTTCATTATCAGTTTAGTCAGCTTATTTGCACTGAAATGGTTTCACCTTGAAATTGTCTAGAATGAGCAATAGTGTACCTGATTTCTCCATGCTCATTGACCTCATAATCCTAGTCAAAGGTGCCAATTCCAATGTTACGAATGCTCAAGTCTTCGTCCATCACATCTTTGCATATCTCCTCCCACTCCTCTATGTAATCCTCATCGAAGCAGCAATTCTGCGGGATGAATCTCTGGGTAGCTTCGACTCTGACACTGAAACGAGAGAAATGAATCAAATGTGAAAAGAGATGTTGAAAAAAATTGTGATTGCGATGTAGAAAATTCTAAAATTCTTTGGGATATGACCCAACACAGCTCAAAAATAGCTCTAAAGCTAACCATGAATCATCCTCCTTCATCAGCTCTTCCGGCAAAGTTTTCTTCGAACGATTTCTCTTCTTCTGCTTCTTCTTTCTCTTCCATAGACAGATCAATCTCATCCATAACTGCATCATCAGGGTGCTGTGTCCGTACCAGTGCCAGAATTCTTCCCAGTTGATACTCCTGCATTTCAGTCGCTGTATATTTCAGTTGCTCCTGCGCTTCTTCCATCTTCTGCTGCAGTAGCTGCAACGTCTGCTTCAGCGGATGTAGGGCTTCCAATTGGGTATCGCGAATTCGGATGAGAAATTCCTCTTGTTCTTCGAGCATCTCTTCGAAATCCTTGCTGAAATAAAATTTCTATAATGTAACATTTAATATATATGTTGAGAAAAGGTTTTACCTCAGTTTCAGCTGCTCGATGAAAGTGAGACAGGAGGAATTATGGAGGATGTCCATGATGAGACGATGAGAAGGAGAACGATAACGAATCAATGAATGAGAGTAAACATGGGGGTTAATACACCCGTCCCTCCCCATTATAGGATACTTCCAACCTGCATCCGTTTATGGCGATGAAAACGGAAGCTGTAATGTGAATGATAATTGATTGAAAAAATCTGCCTGAGGGAATAGATACACCTGTGTCTGCATTGGTGCATTCCGATGATAAAAACAATCCATCCTTCCAATAACAGTCTCCCTCTCTCAGAAAAAAGGGGCAAATTCCCTTTCCTACTTCTCACCTTAGTGTGATGGATATCGCTTCCTGTTCCACACGAGTATTGACGGGAACTCCCCCTGAGGGGTCGAATTCGAAGAGAGGACCGGATAAGGAAGAGTGAAGAGGAAGTGAGACTGTGAAGGAAGTGTCGGGATGAGAATTGAGAGGAACGAAGGAGGGATTGATAGAGAAGCACTCTTACTTCGTGTTCCTCATTATTCTATGTGAGCATTTTGTTGTTTCTCTCGGTAGGACTCTCTAGAAATAGCACATTTAATCCTTTTTTACAATGCGCCTTCTGAGAACGACAATCATTCATTCACTCCTTCAACGTCAAATTGTTCGTCTAATTTTTATGCTTTTTATACCATTGTCGATCGTATGTGATCATACAGGAACTTCCGGGAGAAGTCAGAAAAGATCAAGGCCACGTTGGTATGAACCTGCTGCTTTTCCTCTTTCTCCTCACTGGGATTCGATCAAAGATCATTCCTGGTCGATGCTCCCCCTTCACTTGTGAGAATGGAGAGAAGTGCATCCAAGTCGACCAGACGAACTACGAATGCAGGTTATGAATTTACACACTGAATTAGATCATGGTGCTCATTTGAGTGAATTGATCAAAATATCCGAAACGTTACCAAAACAAGTAACATCCATTACTGTAAATGGACATGAAACGATTTCGTGGAAACTAGGTTCACATACTCTACTCTCTTCAGATGCAAGAAGTCCCTCGGGGGACGACGATGTGAAGACGAAAGATGCAATGGTAAGACTTCGATAGATCACCCTACTCTCAAGAATATCAATCAAGTGCATACTCTCATCATTTGTGTTCTAATCCTCTGCTGCTTCGCTTTCCTGTGCGCTCGCTTCTCTCGCGGGATAGTGACAATGAGAGAGTGAGAAAAAATGTGCTGACGGTTTCCGGTAGGTGCCACAGGGTAAATTCATAAGCTGCATGGGGAATTGCATGAAGGCATGGATGTTTAATTCTGAATATGCACTAGAGTACCTCACTGTACTGATATCGTATCAGATAGTCCAATACTCGATTGTGGTCCCGATACGTGCGCCAATGGATACTGTATCGACGGAGAGAAGTGCATCTGCGATTGGGGATGGACGGTAAGTCGATGAAGGGAGTAGAGCACATTTCCATCTAAGGCTCACCTTCGATTGTAAATTATAATAATTCTAGATTTGTACAGGGAAAAGGATGCGATGAGGACATTGATGAATGTGCTCTTTCCCCGTGCTCCGAAGGGGCAACCTGTCTGAATACGAAGGGATCTTTCGAATGCATCTGTCCAGAGGGAAGGAGAGGAACACTGTGCGAAGCAGGAACCTGCTACAGTGAGTATCGAAAATTGATTTAATATTCTAACACTTTCAAAAAATTTGAATCAAAACAATGGAAGCAATGAATTCTTCGTTGCAGGAAAAGAGGAGTGTCTCAACGGTGGAATCTGCTTGGATGGGGAGTGTATCTGCACGTCGTCCTTCACTGGCCCCAATTGCGAGAGGACCTTCACCGATCCGTGCGTTGTGGTGAGAGATGCTTACTAGAAACTGAAAGAAAGATTTCGAAGGCTGATATATTTCAGAAGACACTGGACGAATCGCCCCGATGCAGGGAGTATGAAGTCTGTGTGAGAAATAGATCAGAAATACTGTGAGTGGAGGGTAATTATTGAAAACGTTTATTAATTAAAATGTGGTCGCGCTGTGAATAAATACCTTTGAGTGGCTTCTCTTGTGTCTGCCGACCGAACTTCGAAGGCCGATTCTGCGACATGCCAATCGATAATTTCCACAGGGACACGAACAGACGACCCGATGTAGATGAGATCACAACGCACAATATGGTACGGGCGAATGTGTTTTACTCGTGCATGCAATGAAATCAGTGAAGGATTAATTAATTGCAGGCCGATGTCAACATCACTGTATCGGTGAAGCCAGAATTCTTCGTGAGGAAAGTCGACGACTTTCTGATTTCGCTATCGCAGCGAATGAAAACTTCAGTGAAGATTCGAAGTTCTTATGGGGAATTGGATGTTTTCGAGTGGATTTCAGTGAATGGAGAGACGAGAATTGGATCAAGGGTTGATTTCGGTTCGAGAAACGACGCGAGAGCTGAATACTCCCCCATTCGAGCTAAACGATCGATTGAGGAGACTACTACTGGTGTTCTAGTTACCATTCAGGTTACGTAATCACTCTTTTGGGCTACGATTATCGATCGATTGTAGGTAGATCTCAAGGAATGCTCGCAGAAGTGTTTTAACGGCGCCTCTGGTGTTGCCCGATTCATTGCGGAGATGGAAGAAAAGGAGGTATGGTAGCTGGGGTTTACTGTAGATCAGTTATCGATTTCACATGGCCAAAGTATCAAATAAACAATTTCAGCCTCTCAACCCAGCAATGCCCATCCAAGTCCCTCTCGTTGCTAAAGACGAAATTAGTGAGGACAATCAAAGTGACGGAATACAAATACTTTTTTTCGATAGAAAGATCAAAGATCAATGTCCATTTCAGTCTTTCTCATCGTAATAATTCTCCTCCTCCTTCTCTTCGTATTCCTCATCATCGGAGTTCTCGCAACTTCCGAAAAACCAAGAAACATCCACGAGGCAAAAGTCTGGAAGATTCCAAGTGAGACTCAATTACGATACACGGCGAAGAAATATCTAACTAATGTCCATATCAGCGGCTGCTGAGGCAAAAGCAGTTCAGGAAATGAAGCAAAATATGAAAGAAGTGGATGACATCTACGGAGAGATCCATGACGACGATTATCCAATACAGGTCAATCTTTAAACCAATTATAAGTCCCTTTAGTCCCTTTAGGTATGCATTGGTGTATTTCAACAAATCAAACAATTCTATCACATTCAGGTAGATCGAGACCTTGCCAGAGATCCTGAAGCTGCCATTGTTAACATTGTGTCCACAAAGAGACCTCAAATGACAGACTTGGAGTGGGCGGCTATTGGAGACGAGCGGATCATTCCTCGGGTATATCCATTCTAGGCATGACAATTGAAAAGTTTGCATTGGCCGGCATGGTTTGTCGATGGGAGAACGACTTGCAGATGCGCCCTCTCTCGAACAAACTCGACCCCGACTTTCGATCGGCTCTCCATCTTATCGCCATGAATTCGACCAAAGGTGCAGCTGATCTTCTTTGGGACTGCGATCTTCTTCTCTCCTTTGGACTGGATGTGAATGCAAAGGACTACTGTGTGTGCACTATCACTAAATCACCCCTACTATTTGAGACAAACAGTGAAATTTCCAAATTGATAGTCTCGTTCAGTTGGGAATACTCCTCTTCACTACGCTTGTCGAAATGCTCGCAGTTCCCTTGTGAAGAGATTGCTTGAAGCAGGAGCTGATCCATCCATTGACAATGAGGGAAGAAAAAGATACTTCAAAAATTTGATTATCAATCTGAACCTTTGAAGAAAGCGACGTTCCGAATGGGAAGAAGTGCACTTCATCATGCTGCCATCTTTAATATTATGAATAGAGAAATGTTCCAATTTCTCATAAAAAATAATGCAATCATGGTGAGCTTCTTCAGAAGTTCTCACGAAACAATGATCTACGTCTACTATACGTATTGGACAAAATAATTTTCAGAGGATGTAAAATATTTTCTCTAATATTTTCATCTTGTAGAACGCCCCAGACGACAATGGGGCCACGCCACTCTGGCTCGCCGTCAATGCAAACAACAGAATGGCCGTGGATGAGTTATTGAAAGTGGGAGCGAGCATGGTTTGTTCTGTTACCATATTTGTATTACTCCCAAGACATTTCACGCGATCTTTCGCATGCCAGACACCATGAAAGAATAAGTAAATTTTAAATATTTCATTTTTATTGCAGTGCTACGCGGACAACAACGACGAGTCGCCTGAGGCACTCGCGATAGCAAAGGGAAAGAACTGGATTACGGAAAGGTGCCCACTCTCTCTTTCACTGCAGTCAAAGAACACAATCGTAGAAGAACACAATCTTTTAATATCAATTTTTATTGAGTGAGAGCCATACTTATTTCAATATTTTGCAGATTCCGTGCCGCCAAATTGGAGCTTCGTATTCCACAACGCCCCTTGATGGATAGTGACATAGAAATATATTTTTTAAAAATATTTCGAACACAATATTTGAAAATTTTAGAATTTAACGGAGAATAAAACTCCTTCCTCCGGTCAGACCACCCCTTCTCCATTTGGACTGCAGGTAATGCTGATAACTCTTATTTAGAGGAAAGTTCTTTATATTGGCTGTATCTCACTGCTCCACATACAGGCTTCGACCGCCGGCCCTTCCTCTGTCAACACTGAGCAAGACCCCCTCTCAGTCTATTCAGCCTCATCTTCATCGGAATACGCGTATGTCCCCATGCAGCAGTTTGAGGACTCTCCATCTGACAACAACCAACCTGGTCTCTTTCCCACCCCTCGTTTCTTCTGCCAACCACTCAATTCAGATTTTGCAACAGATTATTATAACCAACCGCATCAATTGCCTGCATGTGCTTATGAAAAGTAAATTTAAAATGTAATGAATACTTTTCTATTTGCTATGTGCAATATAATTATATTTTATCGATTTATCTGGCTCTTGCATGCTCACAATTTTTGTTTTTATTATCGTATAACTTATCGTTAACAAATGAGATTCAAAATAAAGGCGAAGCATCCAACCAAAACGGCTCCAGATGGTCATAGAAGAAACGAATCATGCGATACAGATATTGCTTTTAGTCTCCCAAATTTAAATTCACGCGTATTCATCTAATCGAAATAGAGTTGACAATGGAAATACGAAGGCTCTTCCAATTTTCAATTTCATATCAAGGTGATTCATCTACGGGGAGTGCGCCTTTTGGCATCGATTGATAACCGAGAAGATTGATAAGAAGCACTCGACACACAAAGCTGCCCGCACTCATTGTTCATTCTTGCACTCAAGATTCAACTACGTTTCGAGTCTAAATCTTATTTTCTCTGCTATCATTGTCAGGTTCGCATGAAAAATGGTGTTCATGTTTCAGGAATGACCAATTACATGCTGAAATTCGCCCACAACGAATCTCTTCACACGTACTTCAATGTTTACTTTGCCGAGGATGGTGAGTAGAGAGCGGAGAGGAAGAGGGAAGACCGCTCTGTGCGACGAGGAATGAGATTTTCTCTTCCGGAAGAATGAGAGGGTGGGGAAAGTCTTCCGGAAGACCAGCCTGGTAAAACTTGCTATGGTGAAAATCAAGTCAAAATTTCATGCAAATGCACCTTGCCGGATCCTAATACCATAGTTTAACTAGTTCTTCACAAAATGACTTAAAATCCGCTCGAAAAATTCTCTAAAACAGCATTTTCCTGGCCTCTTCCGGAAGACTGCACTTTCCCCTCCCTCTTCCTCATTCCTCGCTCTCTCCCTCGAAAGAGCGGCAGAGTCTTCCTCTTCCTCTTCCTCTCCGCACTCTAATGGTGAGTAATAATAGCCACAAATCGACTCGTCGCTCTCTTAAATTCGCGTGATCTCTAGTTCCGTCTGGCGAGCGTGAGAGAATGCGAACTGGAGATAGAACGTAATTTAACAAAATCAAATTTGAATATTTTGGCTGTATAGTTTACGATGTAGTTTTTTTCAGGAACAATATTTTATCACCAAGTGAAAGGCAAATCGCGTATATTTATTAAATGGGAGTGAGTGAGTTGACATTATTTATAATTTCTTTTCTATTTCTTTGGGAAATGATTCCAAACATATATCACGCGTATCACGAGTCAGTGGAGGAAAAAACCACCCCTCGGGAACAATTTCCAACTTTTATTTTTTGTTTGCCTTCATATTATAGTGGTAGCATACACTAGATCCAACTTCTTGAAAAATCTAGGTCACAGGTCCCAGAGCCGCCATTTAGGAATTTTCCGGTTTTACAACCGGCCCTACTTATGTCAGCTTCCAGATGTGCTACAGAGTTGGCAGTGGGCTCAAAATGAGCGGAAAATTATTTTGAACAACTTTTATGTTGAAAGTGAAACCGTTGGACTTCAATTTCAGATAATATGAATGAAAACCTGAAATTACGATTACAAATAAAATTATAGCATCTCGGTGAGTAGCAAACCCAGTGAATTTTTATTGAAGATTATGGAAGTTTAACTCCATACACATATAGAAAAAAATAGTAATCGGCGGTTTCAGGGTGGACCCTTTCCGCAGTATAGCTCCGAATGTCGAAAAAAATGATATGCCAAATATTGAAAAATTTTCATCTCGCAGATTTATCATTCCATTCGATCAGTTCAATCATTTCCTTACATTTCTTAATCAAAGAAGTTAGATGACGTTGAAAGAGCACGCAAATTACTCACTTCAAAAAATTCGATTGTTCGTGAGCATCCAGCTCGGGATTTACCCAGCTGTGGGACTGAATTCAAATTGTAATCAACAGTGGTGACTGGCTTGAGTACATTCTGTCATTATTGGCTTTTCAGTCAAGTCCATGCCCTTGATTTACATGCTCGAACTTGCTGGATCGCGTTGGTCAAAAAACAACATAAAACTATTTTGACTAAATGTCGAAATCAAAATAGCATTATGTTGTTGATTACAATTTGAATTCAGTCCCACAGCTGGGTATATCCCGAGCTGGATGCTCACGAACATGGAAAATTAGGAGGGATGAAAATTGAATTTGTTGAAGTGAGTAATTTGCGTGCTCTTTCAACGTCATCTAACTTCTTTGATTAAGAAATGAAAGGAAATGATTGAACTGATCGAATGGAATGATAAATCTGCGACATGAGAATTTTTCAATATTTGGCATATCATTTTTTTCGACATTCGGAGCTATACTGCGGAAAGGGTCCACCCTGAAACTGCCGATTACTATTTTTTTCTATATGCGTATGGAGTTAAACTTCCATAATCTTCAATAAAATTCACTGGGTTTGCTACTCACTGAGGTGCTATGATTTTATTTGTAATCGTAATTTCAGGTTTTCGTTCATATTATCTGAAATTGATGTCCAACGGTTTGACTTTCAACATAAAAGTTGTTCAAAATAATTTTCCGCTCATTTTGAGCCCACTGCCTACTCTGTAGCACATCTGGAAGCTGACATACAGTAGGGCCGGTTGTAAAACCGGAAAATTCCTAAATGGCGGCTCTGGGACCTGTGACCTAGATTTTTCAAGAAGTTGGATCTAGTGTATGCTACCACTATAATATCAAGGCAAACAAAAAATAAAAGTTGGAAATTGTTTCCACACACCTCCACTGACTCGTGATACCTGTGATATATTGTGTGCAGTGGGGAAGAAGTGGATGCCGTGCTGCCGAGTGAATTCTTTTCATCTGAAGAAAGAGAAGACAGAGACAAGATCGAGTGCTATGCAGCATACGGGACGGCGCTCTTCTTTACTGTCAAAGAAAAGGTTTGTGAAACAACGAAGAGTAGACGTTTTCAGCATGGTATTCTTCAGGTGTTCAAAGCTGTTTGCCCTTCTCCTGGCGAAATAACCGTGCACTATGTCCGAGATATTGAAAAGGTGCGATTGGCACTACGACGGAGTGAAAAACACTTCACATTCCAGGACGAGGTGAAAATGGGCAGTCGACTATTCAGCCAAATTCGTGATTACAAAGATTACGTCTATCGGTTGTGCGATGATCCAATCAGAGATGGAATTCTACTCGACACTTACTCTGAACGATCTTTCGCTGAAGGAACTATCAAGGTGCTACAGGCTGTTCACGATAAGTACAATGGAGAATTGACGGACACGGATTTGGTGTGCATTCATAGGCAAGTGAGAAAAACAAACAATTTTCTAAAAAAAGAATTATCTTCTTAGAGGGAAGGCATATTTTGCCACTGGGGACCATGGGGAACACACTCCTACAGTTCGGAAGTTGGAGAGGAAGATCATAAAAATTCAGGTTAACCGTTGTCTATGACTATCTAGGCAAAATCATTAAGAACACACTTTTTCAGTTCCCAGGGAAGTTCTCGACTCTTCTGAATGCGCAAGATTCTTCTCAGTTTATTTACTTCACTGATATGGTCGATCACATTTACGCACTTGATACGGCAAGGCAACAATTCCTGCCACCTCTGAATTTCAGGTATTTTATTGTTGTTTTTTCTTGCTCCTTTACTTGGCTTTTTTTATCGAACTGTTTTTAATTCCAAGTCCGTAGAAACAAAAATCGCCATTTGACTACACTCTTTACATGTCGCCCGAGCGCAAATTGACTGATAGAGCGCGATAGTCATTTAGGTGGTCATTGAAACTTCGATGCAACTAAGGGATGCGGAATTTATATAGTAAATCATCCTGAAGTGGGATTACAATCACATAGCATGCCTGTATTTTGTTCAGCTGGGGACATAGGACACGGGGGGAAGGTCCATGAAAAGGATAAGTAACACACAATGAAAAGTAGTATGCTTTTAGAGGTCTTCGAATAGTGAACATTGCTGGCGTCTATGACGGATTGATGGCAGTGGAAGCAGTGAAAGACAACGATGAGTTCGTCTCTTTGATGAGTGCTCAATTGCCAATGGGATATGTGAGTGGGAGATACTAGAATAATAGAAGTAGATGGATTCAGTATAGCTACAGCCCTCTCAACTACGAATGGATTGCAGCGATGAAAAATCTGGAAATATTAAAGAAGGAGGTAATATCGAATCGTACATGATCATCAATATTTCAAAAGAAGATTTTATTAGTTATGTCTTTTATAAATATTTTTCGTATAATTCTCAAAAATGTATTTCAGCGTGCTAATCAAAGTGTTTCGGAAACGAGAAACTGACTATTGAGACTAATGCATTGTATGGAGCTGGTTTCATATTCGGATTGATTACGATTATTTGCGATAAAGTCTTTCTTGTTGCTGCAAAAACTAACAAATACATTTTCAGTGCAGTACACATTTTCACAACAGGAAATACACCTCACCCGAAAGAGAAATAAAAGAGAGTATCAGCAAAGTTGACTCTGAAAAGACTATTGTGGATCACCAAAATCTCACTGGAATTCGAATTAGGATTCGAACTGTTTAACAGTGACAATTTTCTACAGAATACTTGAACAACCCAACTTATTTATAATGCACGAGTACTCTTGTTTGTTGCTCAAAAGTAACAATTGTTTACGTTATTTTATTTATCCACTTCGCGTAGTTGTAAGCAATAGGATATACACATTTTCGAAATAACAATACGAATAAATTGAAATACAATAGAATTAGGTGGTCGGAGATCACTGGGAGCAAAAAACAAAATACATCGTACTATCGAAGGAACATGAAATCAATAAGGGTTGTATCTATAATCATATTGGTCGGGATTGTAATCGACGAATTCGCCATGGTGGGCATAATAGTCATTGCTGTAGGTAATGCTGACTTGATTCCAATCAATATGATCGAGATTGGACATGTCAAAGTGGCAAGAGGGGGCAGGAATATTCGATGGATTGGTAGAGGGAGAGGAAGAAGCAGAGATAGACATGGTCTGGGAATAGCAAGAGGGAGAAGACGAAGAGGGGATGGACATAGTCGTGGAAGAGGAAGAGTTAAGAGATGAATGGGTGGATTCAAACTGTGGTTGAATGAATTGGTTGGGAGAAATGGGAAGAACAGTGATGTAAGAGGGATCAGGAATAGAGGATTGAATCACATTGCCTTCCTGATCCAGTTGCATCATGGGGATGACTTCAAGTTGAGTTCCCTCTGGATATCCCCATGACGAATCAATCGGAGATCCCACAGTGAGAGGTCCATTCTGAAAAAAGATTGATTGAATCGAATAATAAGGATCTTGCGATTGAAAGAAAAATGGGTAGATTTACTCACCTCACAATGAAGACGTATCTTCCTGTCCAGATCCTCTCTGGTCATCTTCAGATAAAAGGCAGGCTCGATAACGAATCCAAATTCGCCATCTTTGTTCCTCCCTCTGTGCTCTTCAGACGGGACAGCCATCATCAGTCCATTTTTACCAGTGCTTCGCATAATGCGACAGACAGAATCCCATTTGACCTGCAAAGAGAGCGATAATGAGAATGAATCTAATGGGAGAGAAGTAAGGATGATCTAGGAAAACTCACATCCTGTTTCTTTCCGTTGTGTCTCGACCAGAGATGGCACAACATCGCCTTATCTCTGACTCTGAAGTGGCGTTGATGTCCAGTCCAGACGATAACCGACTTCTTCGTGAGATCGTTGAGTTGAGTGAGAAGAAAGTACCACATTTGGTGATGTTTGCCTGTGATTGAATTGATAATCAATCGATATTTAGTGGATAAATACTCACCACCTGCTTGAGTGGTGCCTCTGTCGTTGTCTTCGGGAAGAACATCGGGGAATCTTCTGCATTGCTGACTCGACTTTCCCCTCACTTTCTCGTACTGTGCACAGGTGGTTGGGAGTGGTTGGGAAGGAAGCGGGGCGGCTGGAAATACTTGAGTAATCAATGTGATTACAGACATGACTTCTAAGAATATAATTGATGATGTAACTAACCAGGAACAGGAAGGGGGACGCTTATGGAGATGGATTGGGAGGGGAGAGACGGGATGTCCTTGTAGATGTCATGCACAGGTTGGGGAGTGACGAGATTATTGCCTGAATTAAGAATAGATCAATGAAGTAGAGATTGCATAGTGAACTCACCATGCATTGAGCAATGCCCGATGCTGTCAGCCTCCTGCGCAGTGAGAGAAGTGTACTGTGGAACGGAAGACTGTTCATCGTCGTGGAACATACGACGAAAAACATCATCGCCAACGTAGTCGAAAGTCATTGGAGAGAAGGAGAGATAGTGAGTAGTCGAATGAATCGAATGAGGAGGGAATGATTAGACGAGTCCCTTTTAAGGAAGAGAAACGCCCCTTTTACAGCTTCCGATAAGTCTACGCCCAGACTATGCCTCCTAGTAGATTGTAAACTCGTAATTAGTGGGTGTAAAGCTCACCTCTAACCTTTTCTGAACTATTGATCGAGCTTGAACTAATGACAGAGAAATATGCTGAAAAATTGTTATGAAAAAAAGATGTGTTGAAGTCGTTGATTTTTCTGAACAAATTCGATAGAAGGGAAGATGTATTGTCTTATTCCTCTCTTCTGAGTTCTGAGTTCTGAGCTACGGTATGATTTGATGTCCCGATTTGAAAAGATTATAATTCGCACATACAATTTGTCTGCCTATGGTTTATTCGTATCCAGATCGACTTTATCTATTCAATTGTTTGCTTCCACTTTTCCATTCATCTCTTCCAAATTTAATCCAGATGTGCCCTCACCTTCATGGACTAATAACTTTCGTCAATCTGATCATCCAGAGTGACGAAATAGAAGGAAAGAAGGTGGAAATTACGAGATAGCTGACATTCTCTGTATTCTCTTGTGGAGTGAATTATGTTGATTATTTTATTCGCCATATGGCATTTTCCGCTAGATAATTTATATCCTCCTTCCTGTTCAATATCCTGTATCCAGAGGGAACGACCAGTATCCTCCTCCACCTGACTCTATCAGGAAGACAAATGAGGAAGGGTGGTAAACCATAAAGAACGTCGAAAGACATCCTTCAACCCGTAACTCATGAAGGGTATAGAAAGAAGTCATTCTTAACACCCTCCTCGCAGTCTCTCCTCCTTTTCTTCACTCCTCTCAAGATGGCCGCCAATTACCTGTCAGTCAAGCTAAACTTCAGGACCCGTCAAATGTTGGATTTATACTATTTCATTTAGTTTTAATATTGATTTTGTGCATTTCCGTTGTCTTCACAGATGGTTCAATGCATTAGCCATTAATCAAATATATATTTCAACCAGGCGCCTGGTTGCTGAGAATCCTTCTTTAACAATGAATGAATATTGTGTCCTACATAAAAGAGGTATTCTTTCCATGTCTCATTCACTCTTTCCTTCTTCCTCCTTTTCTTTCGTCTTCTTCCTCTCCTCTTCCAGTATCCCCCTCGCTCCTCTCAGTTTCTTGTTATCCAATTCTCCAACTGATAATCGTTCACTCTCGTACTTTAGATAAAGGAACATGAGCTCTTGATCATCACTGATCTTAGTCAGTCCATCTCTGATCATCCATTGGAGGAAGTCGATTCCCCCTCTTCGATACCACTTCTCTGACTCTTCGGGTGAACTCGGTAGGACGAGATTGATTTCTATTCCCCTGGTCTTCTTCTTCCCTCCTCTTCTCTGTCTCACTTCATTCAATGCTTCTCTCGCTCCTTTCATTCTCCTCTCTCCTCCCCATCGAATCCTCTCACTCTCATATCGTCGATAGAGTTTCTCCATCTCCTTCCTTCCATTGATTTCACCCACTCCATCAGATAGAATCCACTGGACGAAGTCGATTCCTCCATTGCACTGGCGGGTGATGAAGGAGGAGTCTGAGGAGGAGGCAGCAGAGGGGGGACGGAGGTGGATCACTCGCTCGTCTCTTCCCTTCCCATTCTTCGTCCGACCACTCGCTCGCTTTGCAGGTGCTGCAGCTGCCTCATGTTGTTGCTGTAAGTGATACCACCAATATTGCAATGATTATCATAAAATGGAAGTTCTCACTTGATCTGCGTCACGGAGTATTTCTTCTTGCATCTCCATCCCTACATTTCGATATTCTGGAAACTACTGGTACGAACAGGGCTGCAAATATTATTTATTTTGTCAAACGACTCGAAATGGATGTGCTTAAGTTATATTCAGCTTTCGGTTGACTTTAGTAAATTAATGGCAACAAGATTTGTTTCATTCTACGATGCATACAATGTTCCAGTAAGTCACCTTCTATTGAAATCAATGTATAATTAAGGGAAAATATCCACCCGATCGTAAGAAAACGCGTTTTTACATATAAGTTTATCGAATTTAACTTTACATTGTAAAGATTACAGTTCGAAAAAAGGAAGAGGTGAAGGAGGAGGCATAGATACAATGTAGATACAAGGCATTTAAAGTACAAGCTTACGTAATGGCTTATGTAATTGTATTTCGGAGTGATACCGAACTGATCTAATTGTGTCGAGTATGTAACAGAGTTCAATTTGTGAAATTGACTCGAAGGACGAGGCAGTGATTCGTGATTAGATGGAAGGAGGATTCTCTCTATTCACCATCATGTCGATCGCCTCGCGGAGATCTCCCGCCACTGCACACACCTACAAATTTAGGCACGTTGATTAAGATGTTTAAAAAATTCCTATCTTCGCTTCTTTCTTTTACTGCAGTTTTATATTATAAATTTATATACGAATAGAAAGTTAGGCATATTTTCAAATAATTGAGGTCACTAAACAATCGCTCACCTTCACCATGGCCTCATAGTCGTCGAAGAGGTCAGTGGCGATGAGCTCCTCCAGCTGAAACGTGAGAGATCAAACTTTTTATCTATTTTTTGCCGCCGTACATGGTTCACAAAAGGTTTCGCCGTGTGATTTATTCCATAATACCAACCAGTGAGTGATTGGTTTCCTCTCTCTCTCTCTCGGCCGTCTTCTCCTCTTCAGCAGGCGCATCAACTCGTTTGCACCCTCTGGAAACGGGAGCGAAGAGACCCTCCATCTCAGGGTTCGCAGAGGGGACACGAGGAGGGGCAGCGAAGTCCCTTCGAGGATCCGCAGCCATGAATCCCACGAACTCGTCGTGCTGAAGGGATTCAAATTATGTCTCACTCTACTTTTTGGTGGTTACTCGAAGAGTTAAGATGGTACTACAATTGACTTTCTAATAACCATACAGTTGATTTGTTTCCACTTACCCATATTCCGTGAGGTTCGGCATCCCTCGAGGTGTACTTTCCCGTGAGAAGAATGGGACGGAGCTGAAGAAGAGACAATTTTATTTGTATGCCCCAGCCCGTGTTCACTAAAGGACTGACGCTTATTTGATTTTCATTCCATTTCCCGATAGATAGCGGTATGAGACCTCCTCTATCCTACTTCCTCACCTCTTTCGCGATCTTCGTATACTCTTCTCCCATCGCTCCATTCATCTGCAGTGCCTCTCTCATTTGATCGATTCGCTTGCGGAAGAGCTCGTCGCGATTGTCAGGAGTCTGAAAAATGAAGTTGAAATGATAAGGTTGCTAAGATAATACAAAGAGGGTAAAAATTAGCGAATGCTCACGGAGTAGTGGGCGAGGTCGTGGATCTTCGAGAGATGCTTCTCCAGATCCACTGCGATGTTGCCGATCAGCTGAAATTGAGCTTATGTGGTGTACAGTTTATTGTATGCAGTGCAACGGCATAAGATTGATTAAATAAAAAGGAGTAAATTTTTCGTGAATTCAGGATGATAGCCATCGCTAACCTCGACATCGTTTCCATGAGCGAATACTCGGGGATGAGGCTGAAAAATGTTGATAAGTTCAAGGGTAATGCGTTTCCCTTACAACAGGAGGTTGAAAATTATTCTACTGTCTACAGTCGGATATCCTATCAAACACAGTCCGCATTGTACAAATTATCGTACTATCGGCATTAATGTCGATATTAGGATCTGCTCTCTCACCTTGAGAGAGTAGATGTTGTTCTGAACATGGGAGATGTACTCGTTCAGCTTCCACATCAGTCTCTGCAATTCATCTTTCTAATTAAATAGGATCCGTGGGATTCAGACGCCCAGATCCATTGCTTCCACGTCCCTTAGACTGTTCATTTTTTTCCTTCCCAGCTCTCACGGACACCTGCTATAAGCATCAAAGACTAACTGCGTATTCGCTCTCCTTCAATGCTTTTCTCAGTATTTCCATCGCCATGAGAGCCGGAATCTGCGAAGCCATCTTGTATGCCGCCCTGAGATGGAAGATCGGTGTAAAGCTCAGATCTATTATACCGATATTGAGTATTCCTAGCGCAAATTCTGCTTACAATCAAGATTTCTTACTCACTCTTCCTTCTCGGTTCTCTTCTCCCTCCTTCTCTCAGCCTCTTCCCTTCTTCTGAATGGATGGACAGCTCGAGGATTCACTTCATTCCTCCCGTATCCCTCCTGTGATCTGTCCTTCCTCTCATCTTCATTCAATTCAATTCTCCACAGGTCGAGTCCTCTTCTTCCATTTCTTCCTCCGTTATGGTCACTCTCGTCCTCTCTCTCTTCTCCTTCCTCATATCTCGATGGGACATCGAAGATATCTCCGTAGGCGAACTGATTTCCTCTTCTCTCGTTCTCATTCATTCTCCTTCCGAATCCGTTCTCCTCCTCCCTTGGCCATTCTCCCCACAGTCCTCGACGGGTCTCTCCTTCCCTTCCGAATCCTCTCTCCTCTTCTCTCACAACGCGACGTCTTCCGAATGCTCCTCTTGGTTCTTCCCTTCCGAATCCTCGATCTTCTCCTCTTCCGAAGGATTGCTCTCTCCAGCAGGGCTCAGCTCTTCCTCCGAATCCTTCATGCCAGTGGTGAGGACGAGAGTTGAAATCTCTTGGTTCCTCTCTTCTTATCTCTTCTCCAAATGCTCCTCTTCTTTCCCTTCTTGATTCTCTCAGTTCGATCAGTTTCTCCTTTCGTGTCTTCAGATTCTCCATTCGTCTCTTTCTTTCTTCCTCTTCTCTTTTCTTCGCTTCATCTCTTCTCCTCGTTCCCTCTTCTCTCTCCATTCTTCTTTCAGCTCTTTTCTCTCTCTGATCATTCCCGTATGCCCGTACTCCTCCGAAGGCACTAGAGACGTCTCTTCCCCATTCGCGTCCGGATTCACGACGAGGATCACGCGATCCGCGATCGAATCCACGCGGTTCCTCCCTCTCTTCGTGTCTTCCGAATCCTCCATCGTGTCTGTCTGAGAGGAAGACTCGACGAGAGAATGCTCCTCCTTCCTCTTCTCTCCTCGGTTCTCTTCTCAATCCACTGAATCCATGATCGAAGTCGACAGAAGGTAAGGGTCTGGTAGGCTCGAATCCTCTCTCTTCACGTCTTCTTCTCCATTCACGATGAGTCATCAGTTCATCATCCTTCGATTCTTCAGCGGGACGATCGAATTCAGTCGAATTGGGTATGTACTGAGTGCCTTGCTGAGGCACAGGAGATGGAGCAGCAAGGGCATTCTTGATGGGGAGAACGGGGGAGAGAAGAGGGAGATCGAGGAGAGACTGGAGGGACTCACGGGCAGTGGACCTGCAATGGGGGATTATTACTGATGGAGAAGAGGAGCATGGGAAAGCCAATTGATTTGTCCTTTGTCAAGTCTCACTTCTCTTCCTGGTAGGCTGGCAGGAGGGAAGTGTTGTTCATCGCCTCATTCGAGGAAGCAATCGCTGCATCCATGCACTTCCCAACTTCTGCCTTGATCTGCAGTGTTGTGCATTATTTTTCAGAAACGTTATTCCCACATTTCAATATATCTTTCTGTTTACAGTTAGAGATGATCTACCTTCTTAGCAAAGGTGATCGAGTCTTCAGGTGACTTCTTTGCTGCAGAAGTTGCATCAGTCTTCTCATTCTTTCTTCCTTTCGCGGCGTCCTGACAATAAGATGCTATTATTTTACATGACTCGATATACATTTTTGATGTATTTTGAGCACTCTTTGAATGTTTCATTCGCTCACCTCCTTCTTCTCCTCTTCCACATGGACGGAAATCTGAGTTGGTCGTCCGAAGATCGAATTTCCATAGAAAGAGGGCGGGAGGACTGAATTGAGGAATAATATGCTAATTTAGGGTGACAAGAAGACTTACGAGGTTGACTTCCGAGGAGAACACTCAGCCTGTCTTCGTTCACTCTCTCGAGAGGCCTTTGAGTATTCTTGTTGAGGAGATGGAGGAAGGAGTGATTCTCGTGCTCACGCTGCAAGGGAGAACATCAAGAATTGTATACAGGTCGAGCACGTAAACATTCTCGTAACTACGTTTTTTGCATCTTTGTGGCATCTTCGACATATCTTTCTTTCAGAGATGGCTCTCCACCACTCACCTTGGCGAAGCATTGCGAGCAGAAGTCGAAGTTGTCGCAGATGGTGCACATGAATCGACCTCCATTCTTCTCCCCCAACCATCCCAAGCAACCGTCGCATTGGAAGCCATTGCCACCGAATGCAGCCTTGCTTTCTTCCATTGTCACCTGCGAAATAGTTACTCATATCGATTGATATTTTCGTATCATTGATACTTACCAGAGGAAATCTGAGAGAACCGAGATACGTCCGTACAGCAAAAAAGTAACATATGCTGGAAATTTGCCCCCTGGCATACTTTTTCACGTAGATAACGAAAATCGACCTTAGGAAGCCGTATCTTTGACCCCTCATTTCCTGTAGCGCGCCTCAACGGCGAGGTCGGTTTTTGCAAATCGTGAACGGCTGCTCCAAACCCCATACATATATAGTAATTCTGAACGATCTCGACGAGATAAGCATTTTTCATGTTGGAAGTGAAGGACTAGCTTATCTGTGAAAAAAGTTATGGCCCTTTAAATTATAAAAATTGAGACCCTGAGAATATGGTGCTCGATAACAATCCAATTTTGTTTTCATTCGATTCCTCGTGCAAGTTTACCCCTGCAAGCAAATTTATAGGGAAATCGGGTGCGGCGTATGGAACGAAATTTTCAAAAGAATATAGCGAAGTCGAGATTTTTTGGCCAAAAATTACGATTTTTTACGCCTACAAATTTTCATTCACGTTTTGGTGTGGTGATATGTGCAAATTCGTTTTCTACGGGTCGAAATACGTCAGAAAAAAATTAACCCGACTTATTCTGAGATTTTCGATTTTTGGCTTCAAAACCACCGAAAAATCCGTGTTTGTGAGGCCAAAAATCGAAAATCTCAGAATAAGTCGCCACACCCGATTTCCCTATAAATTTGCATGCAGGGGTAAACTTGCACGAGGAATCGAATGAAAACAAAATTGGATTGTTATCGAGCACCATATTCTCAGGGTCTCAATTTTTATAATTTAAAGGGCCATAACTTTTTTCACAGATAAGCTAGTCCTTCACTTTCAACATGAAAAATGCTTATCTCGTCGAGATCGTTCAGAATTACTATATATGTATGGGGTTTGGAGCAGCCGTTCACGATTTGCAAAAACCGACCTCGCCGTTGAGGCGCGCTACAGGAAATGAGGGATCAAAGATACGGCTTCCTACGGTCGATTTTCGTGATCTACGTGAAAAAGTGTGCCAGGGGGCAAATTTCCAGCATATGTTACTTTTTTGCTGTACGGACACTACAGGGAGAACCTAAATTCTATCAGATTTCCACTGTTACATCGTGGCTATGCAGGTTAATTGTTTCGAATTGTCGTGCAATTTTCAATCGAGAAGACTCACCTTGACTTCATCATCCTTTCTCACTTCAAGTCCTCTCTTCTCGATGATCGCTCCGGTCTCAATGGAGACGCAGCCCAGTTTGTTCTTCCTGTAATGAGAATAGACATTGCATACCCTGCCGCCCCCTCCCAAACGAACGTCTCGGCATAGTCGATGGCAGCATTCATGTCATCTTCGTTCCCGAGGACGATCTGACTGTCCTCGTCTGAAGAGACATTGGACTTGTGTGTTCCACTTTTTGAACCTCCCCTCTTCCTGTTTAGCTAATTCTCGAAATATTTACAAACCTATCTGAACCAAATTCAGACTAAGAGAATGGCTCTCCTACCTCTCCAGTACAACTGCACATCCTCTGCTCCGATTATCTCGAGGACGCGCGCCTTGAGAGCGGAGATGAGATCTTCTGCATCCCGAGAGAGAGCGAATCTGAATTGAAGAGTTATTCCATACGATAAGTATAACTGAGAAATCTGGTTAAGAATGAGAGAATTCAAAGCAAAATAAGTGGTGTAAACTGCGACTGCAATGCACTCTACCTTCTGGTCACTCCGTCATGGCTTATCTTGAAATGAATCTTGGTCTTCTTCGCAAGTTCCATCTGAAAGGAATGCCCGAATTTTAATTAAAAACGTGGGTTCTCTCCCCCTTTCACACAATGACATGGAAATAATAATTTCGGAGCTGGCGTAAACTCGCTACTATTAATGGATTTATAACTTGCAAATTGAGTGATATTGGGAAGACTATAGCAATAACTTCCCGTACTTTCTTGTAAGCGCTAAGGGCCGAAAAAGAAAAGCTCACTTTCACTCGCCATCTCTTTCATTAGTGCAATTGTTTTACACTCAATGCAATCGCCCATTCTCTCATCACGGCCACCCAGTTTTCAGAGATGACAAATTGCTCCCTTACAATTATCTCCCTGCCTGTTTTAACTTTTTAGTTGGTATCAGGCATGGTCGATAACTGACATAAACTATAATATCCCGCTACTCTCCGATTGCGTCTATTACACTCTGGTATTTGATCCACACTTAGAGGTCACATAGAGCTGGAGGATCGGAAGCACGATAGAGATAAGATACTGGGATATGATCACCCACAAATTGACATGAGATTGAACAATCTTTTATAATAATTATTTTACTCAGCAATTGCACACTAGGAAATTGCAACCGGGTCGATAAATTATACAACAGCTGGATGCATGGAGGGCGAAATTCATCCGACTTTCAGTTACACTACAATATTTACAGTTTGAAATTATTAGAGTTGGGGTGGTATTTACAGTCTACGAGTAGTAGTCCTCATAGGGTTTGCTGAAGAAATCTCTCTCAGGAGATTCTCTCCTAGGAGCAAAGCGAGAGATGCGATAGGGTCTCTCACTTCTCTTCTCCTCTTCCTCTCTGAAGGAAGTCCACTCGGAATCAGGACGAGAGAAGGCTGACTCTCGTGCTCTCATTCTGTCTCTGATACCACTACGGGGGGAGTATCTGGGAGAGCATCTCATCTGATGGGGAGGATGGAAATCACGGCTGAATCCGCGATCCTCGAATTCCCTTGGAAGACGGTAAGAGTGATGGGAGGAACGAGGGGAGCGGTAGAAATCGAATCCATGCTCGCATCTCTTCCTTCTCCCATTCAATTCACGATCTTTCATTTCTTCCCACTCTTTCTTTCTCCTCTTCCTCTCCTCTTCCTCTCTCTGACTCTCCTCGCTTTCTTTGGATGCCTCCTCTCCAGAGGGTACAAAGTGATTGAGGTAAGGAGGGAGCCAGCTCTCGAGAGCAATCTGATCGGGGTAGTACGCCTGTCTGTATGCATCTTGCAGCACCGTCTCGAATGCTTCTTGCAGCTTATTCTCTTCTTGTTGTTTCTTCTGCAGAAAAGTCAGCGTGGAAGCTGGAACGGACTGCAAGAAAATGAACATTGAATCAGTATCAAAATTTGTGTTCGTAGTCAAGAACTTCACTAAAATTATTTTTTTAAAAATGACTAAAATCGTGTAAATTTGGCACAGTCTTGTTTATTTTTGAGCAAACGAGAACTGACCTCTTCCTTCTTGGTTTCATCCGAATCGGTACGAGGATGAGTCATGAGATCAAACACCGTCGTGTCAATGGACTCGTCCCTGTAAAGAGTTCACCACGTCGTCTCTTCCCATTTCTTTTCGGAAAGCAAAGGTGTCAAATAATCAAGAAGGCATGTCATAGAAGGGAGGACTCACTCCAGGATTGGCAAAGAATTGGAAGTTTCGTTGATCACCCGCTCCTAAAATGGGATTATTCAGCACTCCTTGAAGATAATTAATTACATGTCTTTAGGGAAAGGGACTAACCAGGTTTTTCTTAATCTTGAACATCTCTTCCCGTGAATATTCCTTCGAGTCCTCACTTTTCTCCTTCTTTTCATCCTGTAAATTCAATTTAACTTTTTATAGTTTTATACCTTTCTCATCCCGTGATCTATTTTTCGTATAGCTATCACTAATCTGCTCTCCCAGGTCTCTTCTCCACTCACCATCTTCATCTGCTTCTCCATCTTCGCATCCAATTCGAGCAAGTCAGCCTGCAAAGGACAACAGTGAACTAGAAGGAATATCGATTGAAAAGTTAGTCACACAAAACGAACCTCCAACTGTGTAGCTTCCGTCTTCTGCTCTGTTTCTTTGTCGAGAGCGAAGAGAGAAGGAGCGCAGCCTGGAAGGAAGAGCAGAAGGAGATGCAACACTAGTATTCCTTTCTTTATTGGTTTTCGCGATACATTCACGAAAATTGAAGAACTATGTATAGTCAGAGTCTATTACGGTATGCGTCCTTGGTCTTCATGATGTTCACTCCATTGCTTATGAATCCCTCCTTTCTCAGTGGTAATTCCGTCTCTCCATTGAGGAGGAAGACGAAGGCGTGATTCTCGTGCACTCCCTGTAATGACTAATCTATGATATTATTAGAATGGTTGAATTTAATTTGAACAGTATTTCCTAGTCTACGATTGCTGAATGTCTATTATTCAATATTTTTTCTACGCGGTGCATATAACAACGAACCTTGGCAAGACACTGTGAGCAGAGGTCGAAGTTATCGCAGATGAGACACTTGAATCTTCCTCCATTGGATGGGGAGAGGAAGGAATCACAGGAATCACAGCAGAAAACGATCCCATCGAAGGCACGAGCACTGTCGACGTGAGAAGTCATCTGGGGAGAGGAGGGAGTGAATGGAGTCATGGTCTACTGGCCCATTTACAGAATTGGTACCCACTATGATAATAAGTTCTGAATTTCAACTATTTTCAATTAACAATCTCCCCTTTGGTCAAAACAACCCTGCTCACCTTGCTTTCCAGCTTTCCCTCTTCTTCCTTTGCATTCTTCTCTTCGACCTCCAATTTGATGCACGGGAGTTTGCTTTGCTGACTGGAAGGAAGTGCTTCAAACTGTGATACTCTAGACATTAGCATACCTCTCAGCATAGTCGATGGCAGCGTCGAGATCATCGTCGTTCTCGAGGACGATCAGAGAATCATCATCTGAATTGAGAGAGTTAATTAACCAGCTTTTTTTTTCGAAAATTTCAATCCGCGCTGCTTCCTCAACAAAAATACTACCGACTCTCTAAACATTACGAAGGTAAATACGTCGCATAGCCAACACAGTATGAGGCATGGTTACTTAACAAAAAAATAGAATGCTCACCCTTCCAGAGGAGAGTGTAATCATCGGAGAGGAATATCTTTGTGAAACGCGCTTTGAGTGCGGAGAAAACTTCCTGTGCATTGCCCGAGAACGCGAATCTAAACAAATCTAAGTGATCTTTGTTTGAGTAAGCTTCGTCATAGTTGAACGCGTCGCGTGTACTCGCCGCGTGGTGAAAGATAGAGAATACGGGCATTCTAATAGTCTATCACCGCATTTCCGTGTCAATGAGTCTTAGAAAATTTGAAAAAATAAGCGCTAAAAGAGTGTAGTTGACCTGCGAGTGATTCCTCCGTGGTTCACCTTGAAGTGAATCTTCTTGCCCGACATCGATCCCAGTACTGGAAAGAATGTGAGAGATTACATACCATTTTAGGGTGACACCGTAACCAGGTAAACATTGGGATTACATCACCCGTCAAATACACAAAATAGCTTTCAATGGTGGAATCTTTACTTTGCACGTGAAATCGGTACATGAATCACATGGAATCAATCCTGAATATGCAATAGAAATCGTAAATCTGAAAAAGAGATTATTATTCGGAGTATCACTTGGGATTGGGAAGAGAAATCGATGTGGGCTATCCGATAGAATTACTCAAATATTAAAGTAGCTAAATGGGGTGGGAACTATTTTAGGATAGAGACAACATCTTTTGGGGCATTACTCTCCGCTCTCCATTTGTTCTTCTCCCTCAGTAGGACGAGTTCTCTTCGGAGGAGATGCGAGAAGTCCCTCATCCTGCTCTAGATTGTTCTCGCCTTCCGCAGCTGCAAGAAATATTTGGATTTCACTCAGTATACCAGAGGAATCAGATCTATCGATAACAAATCATCACTTCATCAATGAGTTTAGTAAAATTATAGCAAGATGATCTCGTTTCAATATCCGCTACTGATTTGCCTTTTCTATCGTATGCTCACCCTTGTTGTTCACCGTACCTTGTCTTCTCCGACGTTCTTCCTTATCGAGTATATCAACAGTCCAACTTGAAAGATTGTTCGTCTAAATTAGGATATTTTTTTATTTTAAAATGAATACAACCTTTTTAAAAGTTTGTTAGTTTTTCCTCGTTAAAACGTGGAATATAATTGGAAGAAACAACATTACACAAATATAAGAATCCTTACAATGCGATGTGCAACTGTGAAGGCGAAAGAAGTGAGTCTCGCTGCCTAATCCACATGCTCGGCTTCTCTGCAGAACTTCACATGTTTCATGGTGAACCTGAAGTCCTGAAAGATAAGCGTCGTTTACCGGACTTCAATAATCTTCTGCAAATCTTCATGCAATTGCAATTACGACTATTCTGACCCTCGAATTGTCCATGCTGTTGTATATGGTTCCCTCTGCCGACTCCTCCTCCTCCTCGTCTTGCTGCGAAGAACCCTGGAAGAAAACATCTACTGAAACAGTTGCTTTCATTCCAATTCATTGTTTCCTTCTTTCGTTCTCTTACCGTAGATTCCGTTGTATCCTCTTCATTCTTCTCGACAATGGAGAGGAGGACACAAGGGCAAGATCCGTGTTTCTTCGTCCTGAAAAGTGCATTGATCAATTGTGTGTCTTGCTAAGCTAAAATATTAATATCCTACACAATTAATCTCTAAATTGTATCTTACTATGCTTTTCTAAGGCAGGGGTATGATGCGAACTTTTGTATGAGATTCAACACCGCACAATTCACAATTCACAATTCAGGAGAGGAACTGATGAGTTTCAGACTCAAATCCGGGAGGGGGATATGTTTCAGAAATGTATCAAGTTTCTGAGCATGCTCTTGGGTGGAGGCGGGGATTGTGGACGGCACCTCGCACAATTCAGGAGAGGAACTGATGAGTTTCAGACTCAAATCCGGGAGGGGGATTTCTCCATTCTCCATTCTCCATTCTCCATTCTCCATTCTCCATTCGTGCGCCCGTGAGGGGTGGTCGTACTCCGATCGCCTCCTCTCTGGCGTGCGTTTGGGAGTCCCCAGTCGTCAGCTTGGACAACCGTACTGGGTCTCGCCTGTCCATCGGATGCAGCCTTCTACCATCCGCGTTGGTTCTCTCAACGTACGAACTCTCCGAACAGCCGACCGAGTTGCCGAACTAGAAGATTGCGTGAGTGGGGTGCAATTCGATATAATCGCCCTCCAGGAACTAAGAAGAATTGGCCGTACGTCCCTGACCTTGAATGCCAGTGGCCATTTATTGGTTGGATACGGTACCAAGTCCGCCAATGGAACCGGATTTCTTGTGGCGCAGCAACTCGCCTCTCACGTAATCTTCCACTCGGTGAATGACAGATTGTCGTTCATTGACGTCCCACCTCTTGGCTTGCGTGTCATCACCATCACTATTTGTCATCGCTATTTGGCATTAACTATACAAAATCTCAATGCCATTCCATGACTACTCCTATTTGACATTATTAGAAGCTATTTAACCTCGAAATGATATGGTTTTAATGTTTTTAGAGGTTGCACGACGGCGAATTTCATCTGATGCATCCTACTGTTACCATTCTTCAAGAAGGATCAGATTTGCTGTTGAGGTGGTTTGATGATTTGTTGTTGTATTTGTATGAGATTCAAGATTCAACACGGGGTTCACAACACCGAGGAGGAGCAAAATATCATAAACATGTTAGCAGACCTCTTGGAGAAGTCGATGGCCGTCTCGAGGTCATCTTCGTCTTCCAGTGCAATGGGTGCATCCTCATCTGAATCAAGATAATTAGCAGATGTAAAAACGCTTATCGATCTTCTGCCCCTAAGAAATGGAATGCTCACCCATCCAATTTAGTGAAAATTCCTCGGTTCCGCAGATCTTCGAAACTTTCTTGCGAATACTGGAAAGAACTCCATCGCAGTCGGGAGAGACCGTGAATCTGAATTTCTGACTGCATTTATTGATTGAGTTTTTTTTACAAAAAAGGACCTTTTGTAGCGCCCATTATGCCAGAGTTTGAAGTGCATCTTCTCTTCGGATTGAGTCATCTGAAAATAATAGGATTCAGAGACAGTAAGCTATTTGTTGATAACGATACTCGAAGGATCAACCATTTTCAGAGACTATTGCATTCGTATTTGGCGAGACGAAAGGCAATTGAAGGCGATTGCAAGTTTGTATTGTGGTGTTCACGAAGCTCATCAGACGAGAGAGAATGAGAGAGTGGGAAAGTTGCAAAGGAGCACAACAAAAATAAATGAAAGAGCTCCCTAGCTCATCCCTATGTTTAACTGACATCACAACGAATACGATCACATACACGGGTGCATGTCAACAGTGTTTGAAAGAAGGAAAGATAGGAGAGAAGGTGCCATTCGAATATATAGAAGAGAACTTCTGAAATAGTAGCACGAGACGTTATGCGTGTGAACAGGATAGTGTGCTATCGACCCCAAGTACGTGTGCTTCAAAAGATCAATAGGGTTTCCTTTTGTGTTATTTTGATATTGTCGAGATTCCCCAACATTCCCCTGCTGATAAATATGTCAGCAGATGACGGAAAGTGGAAAGTACGCTCAATGGCATGCACTACAGGAAAGGTGTTGTTGTATTCGATTTATAATTCACATAAAAATTTTAAAAATTTTTAATAATTGGTACTATTCATAGAGATAAATATCGGGATAGTGTCACCCGTGAAAATTCGCTAAAAATATATTCATAGATGAAAATATTGCTTTATCCAATCGATGCATATGAGTGAAGGAAGAATCACTGTGCAAAACAAATATTATACGCAAATAAGCATATACGATTATAGGAATGAGTAGTGTGGAAGAGCAGAAATTGAGATGGGAAGGGATGAGAGTGACAAGCTCTGGATACTATTACAAATTTTAGTGAGGCTGTACTCTTTCATTTCTGTCTACTTGAATTGGAAGGAAGTGGATGGAGTCATGGGGTCAAATTGATCATCCGAAGGAGCAGCAGGGGCAGTTGGCAGCTCCTTCTGCCTCTCCGATATCTCCCTCTTCCTCATCATCTCGGCTAATTTGCCCTGCACTTCGACCAATTGATCGTGAATGGAAGGACGAGTTGAGGGAGTGCGAGAAGGAAGATTCTGCCGATACAATTCATCCATTGACAGGTTCCTGCGTATGGCTATCTCTTAGTGCTTACAAATAAACGTTAGTCAAACACTGATTTTTCTTGTGATTCATATCCTCTCCTCTTTTCTTTTCCATTTTTGACTATTCGATCATCACAAGGGACGCATCGATTGTTTTCATTGTGATCATTCTCGAGGAAAGGGAGAGTAATGGATGACTCACTCGGAAGCTTCTCGATCGCTGCTGCTTCTCCCCTCCTGCAATACTATTCGTTATACGGATTGGAAACTTTTGAGAACTACCGCATGATCTTTACTTGTAATACCGTCGGATAGGTGGAGCTACATACATATTTTGACCCATTTGTTTCTCGATATGCTGAATCCTTTACATTCCCGCTTGATCCGATCCCACTAGAAGTCATCTGTGGAGAGCATGTTGAATCACCACGAATGACTCCCGAAGTCTCTCGAGTAGCGCCCGGATTGGAAATTCCTGAACGAGCCGCTCAGTGCTTCAACTTTAGCGTAATCAATTCGCCAATTTTCAAGGAAACTCTTTTCATAGATTCGTTAGGATCTCACCAGAAGAAGATTTTCCGTTCTCTTGAGGCATTTCTGGTCCATACACACAGAGGCAAAGCCCAATGGAGCAGTAGGGACCTTCTCGGCACGAAGGGGGAGTGATGGTGTTGCTAATCTGAGATTTTATATTTTATTTTTATATTAATGATCATTTTAAAGCTTATTTTACCAGATCAATTTAATGAAAAGTACCTGTCCGGTAGTGTCTATATTCGTCAATCCTTTTCCATTCGTTCCTCTTATGCTTTCGTTCTCTCTGATAGAGCCCGAGCTTTGACTTGAGTTGGATCCCACTAAGCCGATTTGCGAGTTGGAGAGCTGTACAGTGGCCATAGTGGCAGGGTGCTGAAATTAGACATTAATTGGAAAAGCTATGAAATCGAATACCTATGTACTCGTTCTTCTGTGCGGGATAGCATGGATAAGATCCAGTCAAGTCATACTTACTAGTCCGTTCGAGTATATTCCTGTCGGCTGCAGTAACTGTTGAGTGCCAATGACGAGAGGCTGCATCACTCTCTGGCCATTGACCAAGAGAGGGACATCTGTCGCCATTTGGGCAGGGTTCTGGAATTGCATCTTTTGTGGATTTGCAATCAAGAAAAGGTGCTTTTTAGTATTTACCTGAATTGAGTTCCATCCTTGGGTCGTGGAGTGTCTGGTGTATCCCGGAGTGTATCCCTGTAAAGGAAAACATTAGAAAATAAACAATTCCGCTTTTCTGAATCTAAAATGAATCTGCTATTAGCTTGTACGAGTAGGAAATACCTGATAGATCGAGTAGGCTCCTGGAAGCAATTGCTGCTGATGTCCAACGAGAGGCTGATTCACAGGGTAGGAAAGATACGGAGATGAGGTTATGTGCCCCTGGAAAAGAGTAATCTTTTTGTGAAATAACGACATTCGAAGTAACGAAATATAGAATTGTTTATTGTGAACGTGAACAAAGTATTCAACCTGTCCCTGAAGGTATCCCGTCTGGTACCCATTTGGGTAGTTGGGTAAGAAGAGAGGGGAATACGGAGACGCAATTCCCCCGACGATCGTTTGCGTCTGAACGTTCGTTCCCTGACCATTGGAAGTCACCTAAAATTAAATACTGATAAATATATGACGTAACGCGAGTGTAGGAACGTAGAGCCAACCGCTTCCACTTTAGGAATATACGAAAATAAGTCACCTGAGACTGGAGACCTTCTTGGCCCCCGATGGGCTTCCTTCCAGGATTCAGACATGATGAAGGAGCATGCATTGGAGTACCGGAGGATGTCTGGCCAGTAGATGATACGATTTGAAGAACTGAAAATTATTATTTATTTTTATGGTGATTCCAAAGACGCTGTAAGTTGAAAGGAATTCACAGTAGACTACATTATAATCAAAAGAGCTATGTCATTCCAATCATACTCACCAGATGAATCAAGCGTCTTCTGTGACGCACTCTGGGAAACTCCCTGTTGCTGCAAAATATGGTTACCTTGTTTTTAAATTTAAAAAAATCACCTGCGACTCCTTGGCTTGCTCTCTGAACGTGGCAATGAGCATTGTGCGAATGCTTTCCGCTCTATTCGTAGTAATCTGCAATAGAACTGTAAGAATTACTCAGATGAAGCGTTCACCACGTACCATTCTCGCCATGCGAAGTGTATTGATGCGCTGACTAAGATGGTCGATCTCCTTGCCCATCTACAATCACTATTATTGTAATTATGTCCTCTCTCCAGCCCTCTGTTTGACAATGCATTATGCGAAATGGAAATATTCGGGCGAACGCTCACGAAATCCGCCTCGGCCATGCATCGTTCCCTCTCCAGGAGAAGTTGCAGCATCTGAGATCCATTGCTTTCAGCAGAGCCTTCTGTAACGATCTTTAATTAATACTGCGTTTCGAAGTCATTACTTAATTCAGATGAAGGGCAATATACTCTTTCAATGATTGAGAACCATTATTGCGCACCCAGAAGTGTTTCTCACATTCCAATTGTATCGATCCAAATGCTAATTCTCGCAAAATGAACAGCATCGATCTCACTCACCCGCTCTTCCTTCCTGCATCTCTGTTGTTCGTTGACAGGTGCTCATCTTCGCTTTCTCAATTTCACAACATTATTGATTTTCGCTCCATCAGCATATCGAATCAAAGCATCTGAGAGCTTCAGTTGTACCTTCTCCGATAAAGATTGAATGTCAATGGAATTATTTGCAAAATATCACAACTACCGTACCCCATTATTTGCATTAATCGATATGCCTACCTTTTCTGGTGCGCCTATGACGCCTCTAGCTTCCTCTTCTACTTCTGAATCTTCGAACGTCCCTGTAATCGACTAGCTATACTTTGAATACTGATGATTTAGTGGATGCATTTTCTCGGAGTCAGAATGATTTTCCTGCAAAACGAGAAGGAATCTGGCGGAGAAAAATAGAGAACCGCAAAACAAGAAGAATGAGGAGAACAGATAGTGAATGGTTGAGGAGGGAATATATTATATGAGTAATTTGTATTTATTACGATGCGCGCATTTTCCGATACGAAATCAGAGAGATAGGCGAGAGAAGGCAGCGTTGCCATGCAACCAGAGGAGAGGCCGAGAGATGGGGGGAGATGGGGACTTAGATGAGAGTGGGCCGGTGCTGAGAGTGATATCAGAAAGCATGTGATGTTGTTTTGAGAGCAACCCCCGGGGCTATGATGTATTGAGGTACAATGTGATCTCTCCGTTTCAGTCAATACTCTGGTCATATTTCGTTGTGCATGTGTATTTCAACGAGTAACCACTTACACTAGTGGAAGGAGACAGGAAGAGTGAGAGCGATAGATAGTAGAGGAAGGTGCCATTCTTATCGAATTGTGCATCTGAAACAATACGACACATAAGTTGAAGTGGACTGGGCGATTGTGCAGCTCAAAAAAGCATGCTCAAGTGTAAGGTCGATCATCTTTGAGGTTTTTGGGGCATGTGAACAATAACAATGATATGCTGATTGCCCATGATAGGTGTGCCTTGTGATCACAAAGTACGGTGGAAGTATTGCACATAACGAAAATATTATTTTATTTTATCCAGCTGTTTGTCCTATTTGTTAATTTTCGATGATATTTTTCGTTTGTCATTTCATTCAAAAACATTTCACTGACGAAAAAAGGTGAGTTGTGACGTCCGAGATAAAATAGGGATGATATCTACCCGGCCGATATTGTTTCTTTTTGGGATAACTAAATGCTTTATCGTATGTTGAAGGATGTAGATATACAAGACAAAGATGGATCGAACACGAATAGTATCCCCATATTTTGGCGAATAAATCACCAAAAACAAGTGGAAGTTGTCAACTACGAAGGAAGAGAGTAATCCATAACGATTACTGGATACAAACTACGATGATAAGGAAAATAGCAGAGTAGGATGCTTGACGACAATAAAAAAGTACAAAAAGGAAAGGATTACAAAAAGGAGTAGAATAGATACTAACTAAATATAAATACAGTGAATACTATGTACATAATTCGACGAAAAAGTAAACTTCGTCGAATTGTTCGATCATTGCCTTGCATCGCGAGACGCACGTGGTCAATGTCGCATGGAGGTAGACTGATCCGGCTACTCCTTCTGCCACCGAAGTGACTGTGCAGTGAATGCACGGTTGACAAGATCAGAACGATCGAGTCAGGGATGAGATGAATACGAGGGGTGATTCAAAGGGAAAACGGGCATAGTCACGAAGACCACGCCGTACACACAGAAACGGTGAAAATACAAGCAAAAAGAAAAATAAGAGAGTGGTTGAAAAAATAAGAAAATGATAGATCAAGAGAGGAGAATGGTCAAATACAAAGGGGATGGTCATTGACCACTCAGGTAGTGCATGGTCCACGATGCAGATATCTACTGTACACAAGAAAAACACACGGACCAAAATCCCGAAGTAGACAATAGCATGTGAGTATACGGAATAATGGGAGACTCGACATCGTCACGGGGACAATCGTCGAGTGATGAGGTAGAGAAACCTCCAGAAGGAAACAATGGGGAGAAAAGGAACATGATCACGAGGATCACCCATGAGAGAGAGAATGATGGGAACGAAGATGCACAATGCCAGAAGGACAATGCAAGGAGAATGAGAGAGGCTATAAATGGGCATGTTCATGCAATCATGCTTGTGAGGTTTATTCGAAACAGTACTGGAACATGCAGAAGAACACAAGACGATGACTACACGAGCCATGACAAATATGATACAAAGGATAGAAAAGAAGAGTTCACAACTTGGAATCACCTCAAGGGCAATTGCAAGCTGATGAGGTAGACAGCCCTCGCAAATAGAAGAAACAGTGGGGAAGGAGAAGGATCACGACGACTACTCTCATGAGAGAGAGAGGGCGAGACCGCGACAAATACGATACGAATACGTCACAGTAATGTACAGAATGGATAGTATACATGGAATAGATGAATGGGAGAAAGGGGTAGAAGTTCTTCCTTAGTCGAGAAGCATGAGGTCGATGGCCTCGTGGAGGTCATTCGCTCTCATCGACACCTGAAGAGTATCGATTGAGGGAGGAGAAGAATGGAGAGATCGAACATCAAATAAAAAAAACACTCACTCTGACCATGCGGTCATAGTCCTCGAACATTCCCGTCTCGAAGAGTTGACGGAGCTGAAATTCAAATGTTGCTGCATGGATTCATCGCAGATAGAAATCAACATGGGAAAGATAGAAAGAATGCACTCACGATGCGCTGCTGGTCGTTGGTCATCTCAGACTTGAGCTCCGAGGTGGTCGCCTGCTTCTCCTCTGCAGGCGCCGATGCTGCAGCTGCAGGAGCTGCAGATGCGGCAGGGGCAGGTGGTGCGGGAGGGGCAGTAGAAGAAGGAGGGGGAGTGGGACGAGAAGGAGCGGGCATGGGCACGGCATCGTTTCTTCCGTAGGGGCCTCCATACGCGTTGGGGTGCATGAAGCCAGAGAGGTAGCCGCCCTAAACAAAATATCTGTTTAACTAAGTTTGGGAACATTTTTAGGTTAAAAATTGGTGCAGATCATCAAGACGTACGAGAGTATCGCGGCTTAGGTCCATGAGAGAGGAGAGACCCTGACCGAAAGCGTTCATCTGCAAGGAATCGATAAACATGGGCTCATTGTTCAATTGTTCTATCATATGAGCTTCTAGATGAGTGATATCTCGTACCTCGAATGGAAGGGGAGCTCCGAATCCGAAGGGTCCTGGGTGGGTGATGCGGGCCTTGAAGAGGATAGGATGAAGCTGAAACAATCGATTAGAATGTTTCCTTTGACTTCTCTCTTCTCTACTCACCGCCTCTGCCTTCTCCTGGTCCTTCTCGTCTATTTCCTGCTGAGCTGCTACTGAATTCTGCAGCTCGAGGACGCGATTCTCCAGCATGCGAAGGACGTCAGAACGAGTCTGAAATCAGTTCCTGTTGTGGTAATCATTCGTGTCAATAAAGGTCCTCCAACATCACATGACGCAACCCTCTGATCACGCCATAAGAATGCGAAGATAAGTTCCTCACCGCGTTGATGACGATCTTGCGCAGGGAACGAAGACGAGCGGTGAGATCGTTGGCGACGATGGTAATCAGCTGAAATGGGTTCAATAACCCCAGATCTGACCCCAGGTCATCACAAGCGGCTGTCTCTTTCCACATAAACTGTAATTCCTCACCTCTCTCTGGCTCACAGGCGATCCTCCGAAGATCTGGACTCCCACGTGTTCGTATGCATTGTATCTGGCATTGTACTCCAGATCCTTGATCATCTCACTCAGCTTTCTCTCGATCTCCTGTAATTTAGTTATTTGTTCCTTTCCCGTTTCCCCTTTGTTGCATTGTTCTCCCAGTACACACCCCGAGGGAACACAAGCAAGTGGCTTAGAGCTGTTTTGACTACTAGCACTAACTTGCTAGGATAAGAAACCAGCACTGGAGCAGAGTAAACAAATTACCTCGGGAGTCAGCTTCTGGAGATTGTTGATCACTCCGATCTCCATGAGGGGAGGAATTCGCAGAGCCAAAGCGTAAGCGTCGCTGAAAGAAATTATTGATTTTATTATAAGCCCATTTGAACCGATAATACCAGCTATGAGACTAAGAAGTGGGGGGTGACTCACTCGATCTCAGCCTCTCTCTCGAGGGAGGAAAGGATGTCTCCTCCTCTCTGTCTCACATCTCTGCCCACTCCGAATGGCTGGAGGGGCACGGGACGGGGCAGTTCGGGGTAGATGCTGCGTTGCTGCACTCCCTGTGCAGCCTGCTGCTGCTGCAGATTCAGCAGATGCTGCAGAGTGTCTCTGCGTCTCTGGGCAGAGGAATCCTCCGAGTCGGATGATTCAGCTGCGTCCATATCGATCTTGGTTTCCTTCATCTTCTCAGTGAGGGCGGCGACGTTCTCTGCTCTCTTCTCCTTCGCCTCAGCGATGGCCGAAGCGAAGGCATTCGCCTCGCGCTGCTGCTCAGCAGAAGCTGCAGAAGGAACAGGAGGGGCAGGGGCAGCTGGCTCTCCGAGATCCACCAGGTCGCTAGTGATAGAGGCGACCCTGGAAACATGTATTGTGCTGTGAAAATGAACAAAAGGTCTCACTTCTCGGCGGGTTTCTCCAGCCACTCGACATCGGAGTCCTCGCTCGACTCAGAGGAGAGTCTCACGTAGCCCTCGGGAACGGAAGGACGAGAGTACTGGAATATTATTCTTGTCAACGTTACGCTCATTAGTGAATTCCGAACCTCGAGTTCGGAGACGTAGAATCCTTTGGGCTCCTGCTTCTCCTCTGGCTTCTCCTTCACTTCCTCCTTCGCCTTCTCTGCTCCCTGAAAGAATTCCTAATCGTCATCCATCACGATCCCAAACTTTAAAACTTCCTCACCTTCTGGATTCTGCTCTGCACCTTCTCTGCCCTTCTCAGGTCCTTCGCCTCTCTCTTGAACTGCTTGCGAGTTCCCTCAAAAATAAGGTTCACCTCGTTTTACAACAAGAAAACAACAACAGATGCAATAAACATACCTTCCACATCCTCTTCTCCTCTCTGTACATCTGCTCAGCCAGCTTCCTGTCTCTCTCCAACTGCTCGAGACGAGTCTTCGTGTCCACTGAGTTCAGCTTTTCCTCCTGAGCAGATATTGATTAATTTTGAATCTAATATTATTAAAATCATTTCTAAAATTCAAAAAGCCTTCTCAGCGACGGCCTTCTCGAGGTCCATCTGGGCCTGACGACGAGCATCTGCTCTTCTCTTGTCCCATTTCTTCTGTGCCTCCTCTTGCTCGCGACGAATGATCTGAACGAGACACTCATTAACAATGGTCTACCTTCTCAGTTTGTGCTCCCTTGCCAGTGGCAATCAACTGACCTCCTCAACCATCTTCTGCTCTTCGATCTCTGCCTCCTCGCGACTCTTCTTCATCTTCTCAGCCTCTTTCTTGATCCATTCTGCCCTGAAGAGAATACGGTAGTCGATTGATTTCTTCCACTTATCAAGCAATCAATCAATCAATAACTCACGTGTTGACCATAGTCTGTCCCACATGTCTTCCAACGGTGTCAATCACATCGATGACGATCTTCTCCGCTTTCTTGAGGCTGTCACCTGACTTAACCACGAAGGTAGGAGAGCAACCTGGAATTAGGCATACTGTAACTTGGCTTTGGACTGGGCACGAATTTGTGTTAAAGAAGGTACGGTAGGTTTTCGTAATCTGACATTATGGCTGAGAATTGTATGTAATTAACGAGATGCGCGAAGGCGAGGAACCCTACTCCCTAGTTAAGAGGCACTCTTTTCCCGCAACATATCAATTTTGTATCAGGTTGCATGGAAACTCGAGGGTGCTCATTAGGAGGGAGAAAGCCGCAAGATCAAATTCGCTGTACGATTCTCGCTTGGCATGTGAGAAGGGAAGAGGTGGATGAAAAAGCAGGAATTCAAGTGCGAATTCTTGTTTTTATTCCAATTTATTATGCTCATTATTGAATCGCAAGGGGAAAAGAGTGCAACTCCTCAACTGCCCATAGACTCACGAGGTGCATCCGACAGCTTCATGCTGAGCACTGCTCCGATCTCGTTCGAGAGTGGGATCTCCGTGTCTCCGTTGAGGAGACGGACGAAGGCGTGATTCCCGTGAACTCCCTGCAACTTCCCCATGTTCTTTTTAATTCCGTCCTGGACAACAATTCCCCGTTGCGAAAGAGACGATAACGATGACTAAGGCTGCGATCGCTATCGGAATAGAGTATTGCCAAATACCACGAAAATATTTCTTTGGGCTACGAATTACTTGGATTATTCACGTCATCTCTACGAAGCTTTCCGTGCTGTTATTCTAGTCTTATCCCAACTCTATTTGGTGGGATAAGACTAGAATGGTCTCGAGAAGGGATGGCTGACCTTGGTGAGGCAGTCGATGCAGAGGTCGTAGTTGTCGCAGATGGCACACTTGAATCTTCCTCCATTCGAGGGGGCGAGATAGCAGTCGCAGCCATCACACATGTAGGGGTAGCCTGCGAAGGCCGAACCACTCTCCTGAGATGTCACCACCTGCAAGGGAATCGGGCATTGGATAATCAGTGTGACTCTGCAGAGTATGAGAGAGACCCATTCCACTGATTGGAATGCAACATTGAGCAGGGATGAAGAGAGAGAAGTCCTACTCCTTAGTAAATAGGCACTCTCCCCTTGTCGATACATTGATTGTAGTGTCTTATGACAGGCTGGCTTGAGGGGGCTCATTAGGGAATCAGCATTACTTCGCAAGATCAAATTCGGTTTACTCTACTACGGTACTTATTCTACTCTGAGAAAAAGAATGGATATGAATGTTGCGCAAATGTCAAAGACATGACGAATCAATCATAGTAAGTGAATGTGTAATGCCAATGTGAGTTGTGTATTCAGATGCAATTCAGTGCGATCTCTCAGCAGAAGAGGCAAGAGTGCCTGGATCCTATCCATCTCCTGTACTCCCACTCACTTTCTTCTCCTTCTCTTCCTTCTTCGGTTCTCCTCCCGTCTCGAGAGTCACGCAGGCGAGCTTGTTCTGCCTGCAATCCAATCGATTGTTGGATAGGAAGAGAGAGTGACGTCTTCATCGTCATCATCAACATACGTCTCCGCATAGTCGATGGCAGCAGCGAGATCGTCGTCGCACTCGAGGATGATCGTCGAGTCCTCGTCTGAAAGGAAGGACTTGAGTCGAAGCCTCCCCTTCCCTTCTCTAGCCCCGCCCCTTCCCGAGGCTACAACTCCGCCCACTACGAGCATTCTCAGATTGAGAAGTTTCGTCACTTATTGACTAAGAAGGCATGGCAACGGACCCTTCCAGAAGAGGGTGACATCCTCAGTGCCAGTGATCTTGAGAACGCGAGCCTTCAGGGCGGAGAGAAGATCGGCCTCTCCACGAGAGATGGCGAAGCTGAATGATGAATTCAATTTCGATGAAATTCACGTGTTAATTCTGACCGACGAGTCGCCCCTCCAGTCGTTAGCTTGAAGTGGAGCTTCTCTTCAACCTTGATAGGCTGCTTCTGCTGAAAGAATCGACTTATGAAAGCAACTTATGAAAAATGATGACAAATGAAGATTGCGAAAGTGCGCAATAGACAAACGAGAGTGAGTTCTTACCTCGACGACAGGGGAAGAAGGAGTTGTGTCCATCTGGTTGACGTTCATTGTCAGTTCTCTGTCCTTCAGAAGAGCTCCAGTCTCTGGAAGAGAATGATGACAATTGCCGAGGATACGGTAAGTCTAGTGGGAACGTACTGGGATCGAGGTAGAGTTTCTTGCCTTGAAAAGATGGGAAGACGGGAGGCTTGGGTGCACTGAAAGAGGACTGAGTGAGGAAGGGAATGAGAGGGATGGAATGGTAATCTCGAGTATCAATGTGGGTATAACTGCCCCAGCTGGGAATCTTCCAGTGAGAGAGGCGGAGTCTGCCAAACAGGGGGAGAGAGGGTGGGGGAGGGGGGAGAGAGTACTCCTCCTCCCACCTTGCTCTCCTCTCCTTTCGCAATCTATCACATGCGAGCAGAGGAATTGTCAGCATGGCTAGAAAAGGACAACAACAAGGTGGAGAGAACCGTCCATTATTCGGAGCAGAACAACAATAAAATGATCATCGCCGAAATTTCTTAAAGGCTAGATTACTCTCAATCGAGTATTTCATCGATTCGCTAGTAAACAAACAAACGTACCGTGAACGAGGTCCAATCACTCCAGTTACTGTCGAGATGTAGAATTTTCCGGGGTTACTGAAAGAGAATCAGTTTATGATCATTCATGGTGCCATGTTCCGAGATCATATCTACGAAGAGTTTAAATTCTCACCTGGCGCAGAACTCGCGTACACTGGAGTATCCGTGTGCAGTGACCTCCTGGACGAGGAAAGAGTTGCTGTCGGGGTCAACGTTGTTGGGCGTCTGCAATTACACTTTCGTAACGGGAGGATTGCAAGTTAGTAGAGAGGGAGGAAGTGCTTGTAAATCTAGAGGGTCAGAGTGGAACGGAGGAAGAGGGAGAGACACACATTGACGTCTGGATAGTTGAATGCCACTGCCTGCAGAATCGACTCGCAGAGGTCCGCCTGAAAACAATCAAGTGTTGTAACTGAAGATCATCAGAAGAATGGGAGATACATAAATTAGTGCTTACCTCTCTGTTCGTCCAGAAGTTAGTGGAAAGGTACGTGTTGTTAGTGCTCATCTCTGAAAGATCGATGATCAAAACAAAGATTGCACAGATAAACTTAAGTGAGTCAGAGCGAAAAAGTGAGCAACAGCTTGCGAAATAGTAGTGCAAAAGGTATGGCTCTATCTATGTCTCTATGGCAAGCTCCAATCGATCAGGTTGTCTAGAGATAGCCAGACTATGAGTAAGGAAGGAACGAGAGGCTCCTTGTGAAATTGAACTCCTTCCCCTATCAAGACATCGATAGCGGTTGCTGAGTAACTAGAGAGGGCCGTATTGATCAGAAAAGGAAAGGGTGGAAATTATGCAGAGCAGTTCGGATAGATTGTTTTGCTTTCTGAAGAAATGCCAGAAAATTCCAAATGACTATATTTTAGACGCATTTCCTGTGAGGGGTGAGATATGGCGTGGGAATATTCGAATAAAGAATATTCAAAAGGAGGGGAAATGGCAGCAATGCCAAGGGGGCACTTGTTTGTGCCTTTTTCTCTCCCCTGTCAGCTGACCAGAATCGAACCCTCCCGACTCTCGAGAGGAAAATCCCTTCCATCTATGAAAATACTACGGTAGCTTTTCAGTTTGCGCTTCTATATACTCCATATTTTACAGTTAAAAATGTATTCAATATTACACAGAAGTCTGATTTTTGTATTCACTGCGTACCTGGATTGTTTGCATGGTTTGTGCCCTTGTTGTTGCGAGGTGAGATAATTCCCAGCTTCTCGTCCACTTGAAACTTGCCGGGGAAGCTGAAATTCGTTCTCTGTGAAGTGGATTTCATTCTTTCTACCCGATTATCATAATTATTCAATGGCTTTCTTATCCGTGGTTCAGTCACGCGCAGTTCCTACTATCTCTCTCAATCTGTCAAAATTCCCTCTATTTCACTGCAACTCACTCAGCGAGTATCTCTTCTCGCCATCTACACGGCAGTCAAAATATCGTCCACGTGTCAAGGGACATTTTCATGGGAAGAGTTTTTGTGGGAACATTCACGCAATTATTGAAAATCTTGAACGGTTGGTGCAAGCGAGCTATTACTTTTTTGTCCGACCGAATCGCTTTGGCAATATAGAAAAGACGTTAAACTCCCATATCCAATCACTTCTCACCTCTCACAGAAGTGTTTCACATCTCTATATCCCAGTTCGACGACTCCTCTCGCTACCTCCTCATTCTGCTGGGGATCGATGGTATTCTGAGTCTGAAATAGGTCGCGATTGAGATCAAAACATGTTTTCTTATGCCTCGCAGGTGAATATTCGGTACTACTGCACCCGCAGGTTTGTCTTGATCACTATTTTTGTTCAAATCGTCAGAGAGGAACTCGTGTTTACGAAATTCTAGTGGTCGAGGGGATATTTTCATCATGCCACATGTTGTTTAGTGGAGATACTCGGCTGATTTAGTGAGTACAATTCGTATTCATTCACCATGGTATCGGGAAGATTACGAGCGACGGCATCCTCGATAGTCTTCACCAACTCGTCCTGCACATACGTTTCTGCATCTAATCTCGGTTTTTTCTACTGAAATTTAGCTGCTTCTGGGAATTGCTTACCGCTCTCATCATCCACGTTTTGACATCCAGTACAGAAGATCTGTGGAAACTCATCTCTGCAAATATAATAATTACGATAAAAAAGGTGTCAAACCGATCGGGATCGTTGGGAACTGCGAGTGAGTAATTGAGAAGTGATAGGGGTTGCGAAAGAGAGCATTGAAATGTCACTGATAACCAAGCAGACAAGAAGAAACGACATGGGGAAGAAAAGGGAGTGAAGCAAGTCGAGATGAATATCTTGGAAATTGGAAAAGGGCGAGAAAGGATAAGAGAAAGGAGAAAAGTTAATAGTCCACAGTGCACAAGAAAGGATAGCTACCACTCACCACCCTTCGCCATCATTAGCGTCCATGCTACCCATATGATCTTTATCAGTTTTGTTTTACGATCGAGATAAGATCAATGAGTTACAAGATTGCACACCTATTTTCTGAGGTCGTTAACATTAGATGAGAATATAGTGCTCATACGAATGTAATAATGAGTTTATCATTTCGAGTACAATTGCGTACAATTTACGTATCGTTAGCTACCCCGAGGGGACGATGGGCATTCGGGGCTGTAGTGCCCCATCATGTTACAGTTGGTACACGGCTTGTACTCGTAAGAGTTTCGGCCTTCGGGGCTGATGAAGCAATTGCATGGAGGAACGCAGATTGGAGGAAGAGGAGCCAAGGCTGAAGTGGAGATTGAATGCAAAAGGTTATGAGGGAACAAAAGGGTGTACCATACTTGGATCGACAACGGATGGTTGTGGTTGATGTGAGACGCCATTGGGAAAGGGAGCAGCAGTAGGATCCCTATAAATGATGAGTAAATAGGAAAACATATGTGCCTTCTAATTGGTTAGAATCACCTCATCCAAGACGGTTTCACTCTCGGTTGAGTGGTATGCAGAGAAATAATGAGCTCCCTCTGTACTCCGAAGTAGTACACTTGGAATATTTCAGGGAAACTGAAATGGCGATACTCGTCATCAATCGAGTTGTTACTCGGTCGACCTTACCTCTCACAGAAATGCGTCGTATCCCTGTAACCAAATTCCACAACTCTTTTCATAGCAACCTCGTTGAACTGGGGATCAACCGTACTCTGGGTCTGAAACCTGAACTGCGTAACCGTTTTCCCGAACAATTTCTTTACCAATTCATCGGGAAGATTGCGCTTCACTAAATCCTTCATGTAGTCGATTAGTTCGTCCTGCAAAATGAGGAATACCTCACAATGGCGAGAAGGGAAGTTGTACAAAGTAAAATGGGATAGATTCTCACGAATTTCTGCTTAGACTCGGGATCGACGAGGTCAGGTCGATCGAGACTCATTCTAGCGAGGAATTATGGAAGGCTCACACTAAGATAAGAGGGTTGCACATGAATTGATACGAGGGACGAGAGGGAAATGATGACTCATCCTGTGTTGTGAAATAGGGTGGGTTCGAAATGGTCGTGTCTACTTTGATAAGAGAAATCTCCAGATGGCCTTTTGATGCGAAAAATTCATCAAAAGCAAGATAAGGACGGGTGCGAAAATTTAGAGATATTCTATCTGGAACGGATAGATACGTATGCGGACGCAATAGATACGTATCTTTAATTTCTCATCTATGAAACGGGACTGTTATTCTTCAACAGATAAAAATTAAAATACACGAAACTTTATCGTATTGTAGTCTTGACTACTGATTCAAATGGATCGACAAATATTATGCGAGTAAAGCTATATCTACTTTATGATGACAGTCTACATGCTAGAGGAGATTCAATGGGATAAGAAGGGGATGAGGGTTACGAATATAACGGGGACAAATTAAATATTAAAATAAATATTAGATAGATAAACGATACATACAAATCTGTACATGGCTACTTTTCTCTGTACATAATTATCAAGTGGGCATCTAGCATGAAATCACAAATCGAAATACGAGAAACAATCTCTTCTGTTAGCAACAAAGACCGTTGTGCACGAAGAGAATATTTCTCATATTTTCAACTAACGACGGTGGAGTGAATGAAGGACCCAATCGGGAGAAAGGGAAGGATGATCAATTCTTCTTCCTCAGGGTGCCTCACTCAGCATCATCTGCACTGCGTGTTCGAGATTGATTGCGTAGCGGCACTTCTAAACACGCATTTTTACGCCAAAGTCAATTTAACCCGTTATCGAAACCGTACCCTCTCACGGTGACTAATGACGGGACATTGTCGGAGCTGTAACATAATCTTTGCCACCATAGTGCTAATCTTAGCTTTGGAGCTTTGAAGTTCCCCCTTCCCCGAAGGAAGAGATGGTCGTACCTCGATTATCATCCCATAATCCTCATCAGTGAACATCTCGAGGAGACGAGCAATCTGGAAAAATAGTTTTTCGATTACGCTGAAATTATCCCACCAAGTTTTGCTTTTTTCGGTCTATAATTGTAAAGTCGTAGCAGATTACATACAAATTGGAAGTTTGTTGTCGAAAACCATATCTCTAACCATCTCTTGTTGATGTGTGTTCGGTATCCACTCCTCTTCTTCTCCTCGAGTCTTCTGCTTATCTACCTCGACAGCTACCGGAGTCGATCTCATCACCACTGTCTCCATCCTGGAATACAAGAACATATGTAATAAAATGTCACGGAAGCAACTCCACTATTTCACAGAAGACGGAAAATTCTTGTGGTAAATCAAATGAAACTAACCCGTCGATGTCCATCACATCGACGTCGCTGACGAAAGGGAAGAGCTCCTCCTCCTCTTCTTCCTTATCCTTGACCTCCCTGGCCTTACTCCTTTCCTGAAATGGCCTCCTATACACCGCCATTGTTGAGTTTGTCAAAACATTTAATGAATGAGAGTCACAAATAACGTGTGAATCGATAAAGCAATGGGAACTCTCTACTTCAATGCATGAATAATCAGATCTCATGGCACGGGAAGGTCTTCCAATAATAATGAATATATTACATATGAAAGCGTGGATACCTTTTCTTTCTTCTGAATTATCTTTTCAGCCTTCCACTTCTCGTAGGCGGCCCACAAGTTGTTGTCTTTGTCGCCCTCAGTTATAAGTTCCCTCCATTGACCTCCCTGAACAGGGACGATCTAGGACGACAGTGCAGAGAATTTTTTTCAGGTGGTGAATTAGACTGCATGCGAGTATTTCAGTCGTAGTAGAATGGTGTAGCAAAAACTAACGGATATTGCACTACCCTCATTGACAGCAGAGATGTGGCCATCCTGGTCGCTCTCAATTGAACTCTTCTGAAAATGCTACGGTGGAAATAGCGTGATATTTTTATATTTCGATTGTCTCTTCATTCTAATTCCGATTCCAATCCTTCCATTTTCTGACTGACCTCTTCCACGGTCGCTTCCTCCAACTGCTTCGTCAACTCCTTCAATGCCTTCTCCACATTTCTCTTCTCCATCTCGAGTCTGCTTATCTCTGCTCTTCTCATTCTCGCTTCAATCATCTTCCTCTTCTGCTTCTCTTCTTCCTCCTTCTTCCTCTCTTCTCTCCTCTTCTTCTCGAATAGATCTCTCTCCTCCTTGAATTCCTTCCACGCCTCTTTCTCCTCTTCGGCCATCCTCTCGTATCGATCACTCTTCAATGAAGCAATTTACGATATGTAAAAAAATATTACAGCATTTATGGGATGATTCGTTACGATATTTTTTCTCTGTTGTCAATGAAATTAGATCGTGGCTCACTTTCGCTTCCAGTCTTCTCTGCTCATCAATTGCAGAAACGGTCGAGTACAGTGGATCTGGAGATAGATCGGGATTACACCGAATACCGTACACCCTCGACTACAGTAATCTGCACACACTCACCGTCCTGAAGAAGCGAAGTCGATTCTCTATCCTTTTCTTCTTGGGTCCTCACAACATCTTCCTTTAAAAAGATATTCTTGTTAATCTTCCCCTTATCGTCATTTTTCTCTTTAACCTTCTTGAACTCCGCCTTGATGAGGATGAGAGGCGGATGAGCACTCCTACAAGGATGAGTACTCATTCAGTTGAATAGATATAATCAAATGAGATTCCCATTAGTTTCTAGGCTGGCTTCGCGATATCATTCCCCGAGGCAACAATGTAAGAGTGGATCTCAGACCTCTCGGCGAAATCTACGGCGGCAATCATGTCCTCCGAGTCGAGAAGAAGGATCAGCGATGTCTCATCTGCAATTAATCCACTCTCTTTAGTCCTCCCAGCTTCATTTTCAAGGCATTATCACCACACGAGTTTAGTTGTTTCAACTAAGTAAGTGAATATTGCGAAAATAAGTGTGGTCACCTCTCCAAGAGAGGGTCTCTACACCTCGTCCGAGTATCTTCTCCATCTTCTTCCTCAGAGAGCATAGAAGATAAGGATCGTTTCTCGGAAGGGTGAAGCTAAAAACAGATCCTTTAATAGTTTATGGTGATGGTCAAGGTATATCTCGTATCTCACTGACCGTTTTGTCCTCTCTCCATCTTCAAATTTAAAATGGATGAGCGATGGTTTTGTCGTCATTGTTGATCCGGCCTGGAATAAAAGAACGGGCTGTATTATGAGAGGAAGAGACGAGTGAAAGCTACAGAGATCCAATGGAATAGTTTTACTCGTCTTTGACACAGTTGTGAGAAATATTCGGATAGATTTATGGATAGTCCATAAAAGCAGAGGAATCAACATTTAAAATTATTTTTAATGCGATAAAACAGAAGCATTTATAAAAAAATTCACTCGGTCATAACTTGTTGTCAATATTTGTGTTGGTTGTTTGCGGTCACAAGGTTTCGTGTCAGAGGAGGCTTCTAAAAATTGCAGAAAGCACATCAACCACTTGGTGAATACGGCACTCAGTTGAAGCACCGAGTGAGAAGTGGATACTCAGCTTCAAATTGCCTGAATATAAGGGGCATGAGCTTTCAACAGTGTTATAACCATTCCATGATGTGCAAGCAAGCTGAGTCTTCTTTGAATGTCGTCAGAGCCCATGAAAAAAAGTTACTATGTTTAGCAATGATGCAGAGCTTTGCCTCCGCCTACTTTCCCTTATTTAACCATGGTTTTTCCTCGATTCGGAGTCTAGCTGCTCCTCAGGACGCATCGGTCAGGCGTCGCGGGTATGAGATCGTCAGAGCAAGGTATCCATTTTACCAGGGTAAAAATTTCACTATTATTATGATTCGGCTTTAATAAGATATTTATTCTTTTATTATATTGCGAAGAATAACGTTATAAATTATTCGAACTTTACGTTGAATAAAGAATCGAAATTCGACTGATTGGTGATAATGTGAATTATAAAGAGATCATAAGTATGAATATCAGATACAATCTGTAAAGTAACTTAAGGAAATCGTCTTTTAATACGTAAACTAATAATGACAGGAAAGTATAATTTTAGAACGCTAATAAATATTGCGAAGACTAGAATGGCTTGGTAAAGCTATGGATGCTTCTGGGCAGACGTCAGATTGTACGTACATTGATTAATACATGAATGAGAAGTGGGTGACGGGAGAGGGGTTCGATGCAACTAATCGAGAATAAAGCCTCTCGCGTGATCGAGAAGGGATATGTGATAAGTACAGTACCGCTCAATCGCCTCCCTAACGGGCGACGCGCGGCGAGTCGCGGCGAGTCGCCTCACGTCGCCTTAACTTTGATGTGGCCTAAACCACCTTCAAAGTGTATATTTTTGAGGCAATTTTTGGCTGTGTGCTTCTCTCATCAGTGCGAATCATTCTACGAAATCTGTTTTCGAAAATATTGATTTTGAGCTATGTCTTGGAGGTCTTTCTGGAGTGTTTCTCCCCTCTCCTCCCCTCATTTCCCTACGATTCCGCTCCTTCTAAAGATGGAGATTTGGAATGAGGAAATGTAGGTAAATGAGGGGAGGGAAGAGAGACTCGAATGATGCCCCCCTCAGGGCATAGCTCAAAATCAATATTTTCGAAAGCAGATTTCTCAGAATGATTCACGCTGATGAGAGAAGCCCACAGCCAAAAATTGCCCCAAAAATATGCACTTTGAAGTTGGTTTAGGCCGCATCAAAGTTGAGGCGACGTGAGGCGACTCGCCGAGCGTCGCCCGTTAGGGAGGCGATCGAGCGGTACTGTAATAGCAATAGGGTCTGCAGAGGAATGATGTACCACTTGTAACAACCTTTTCATATTGTATAAATATTATCTACCACCGAGCGCTACGAAAGCGGAGATCCATGTGTTTGAGAGCTGAGAAATATGGAGTAGTGATTCTAAGGCAGGAAGAAATCTCAGGCATCTAAAGCATATCAGTGAAGCTGTTCAAGTCATCCATCAGCAGTGGTTGCAGCTGGAGCATCCTCGATAGGGGCATACTCATCGATCAAACACTCTCTCAGCATAATATCGAGCTCCATCTTGATCAACCAGTCATTCAACAACTCCTCCTTAGGCAATTCAAATAGTAGATCATCTTCATGAATTGGGCGGAGAAGGAGCTCGAAGATGTAAGTGAGGGCGCGGACTTGATTCTCGACCTCCTCCTCGTCTTCGCCCCTACTTTCATCCACTCCCTCAAAAGATCCTCCTATCATCTCCTCCTCCTCTCGTCTCAGGAGCAATTCTCTAACCTCGTTATCATCATTATCTGACTCCTCTTCTTCCAATCTCTCATAAACATTTTCCTCGCCTGAGCTTTCAGCCTGTATGGAACTTTAATAGAATTATGGGGATCATTGGTTTCCTAAGTAAAATGTGCGATCACACTCGACGATACAATTGAGATACGAACCGTGAAAAGCAAGAAGTCCAACCCATCCTGTTCTTGAGTCTCCTTCTTCAGAGGGGGTACGACCTGCAAATTGGCATTATATCGGGAACAATTCGTTCTCGAACAGACCTCGACGTGATCCTCCTTGTGAGTACAGAAGACAGTGTATTGTTCAGCGATCACCCGTCCAGAATCATCATATCCATTTGTCTTGCAATCTATCGATGGTGGTACAATGGCGAATGCCAACAGAAGTGCTCTTGTCTCTACAAAGGCATTGTTGATACCTGCCTTTAGGGGAAAACCTCAAACCTACCTTCCTCGATCAATTCCGGATTGTCGACTCTCTGTACAGAACTGGAAAGGTATTATGACTCTAGTATTCTTAAGATAAGGATAAAGTGTGCTCACGGAGGATTTCGAATCTCGGTGGATCCGCCGTGGATTCGTGCGCAGCCAGCAGCATCGTCGATCTCGAAGATTGACGAGTACCTGAGAAGAGCACGGATTTTCGAAGATCCATTGGTAATAGATATGAGCTTACGCGCGGCACAAGTTCAGAATTCCATCGTAACCAAGGTCGATGGCTCTCATCTGAAGGAGTTCGCGACGTCGAGCAGTAATAGTCTGAAGGTAGCTCAGTTAAAATTTTCAATAACATGTATATGCTCACTTCTGGAGCCTTAGTGAGCAGATTTGCAATCGCTGACGCTAGCTGGTTCTGTAAAAATGTACGCACTAAAGTAAAATGTAAACATTCGGGTTCTCGCTTTTGCCTTCGCACCACTCAAACAGAACAATGCGAGAATGGAAATACCCTATTTTACAAGAAATTTTGCATCCTCACCGTTTCCTTCAGCCATCCTTTGACCGTGAACATCCTCCTGTTGTCGCTCATCCTGGGCAGAAATTACAAGAAAGTGTTGCAGAAATGCTGCAAAATATTTGAAAATTGAGCAAGAAGAACGATTGAGATGTAGACATTGCGGGAAAACGTTGTCATCGCACTCTGAACAAGCTGAGCCCATTCAGTTTCAGAAATTCACTACATATGCGGGAAGTGTATCTGAGCGCAAACCGAGTTCAGCCTTGTACTATATCAAGCTCGTGGGATGAGACTCATCAGTCACCGGGGCAACGGGGCTCTTTTCCCGATGGAGGCGTTGATATCGCTTCCATTACCTGATTCAATGAGGGAAGCGCAGATGGGATTCACGCACTTTCTAATTATAAGCCCCCGATTCCCGCTGAAGCGAATGATTTACCGTGCATCCATGAAAGAAAAGTCAATGATATCATTCTACATTTAGGGTTGGCCCAATGAGAGAGAAAATGAAATCTCAAATTGATTTTGATTCAATTATCCCCTTCTCTCGAGAACAAAGGAACTCCAATTGAGATCTCATTTCTCAATCCTTTCTCAAAATCCACTCCATTCGTCGTTCTATCCTTTCGAATGCCCGGTCAGAGAGGGGGGAATGGAAAATGAAAGGAGGAGGCCTTCTATTCATTCTCATTCTGGGATTGAGATCTCGATTCGAAATGAGATCTCAATTTGAATTTGCATTAATTTCGAAGACTATCGAGATCATTTCTCGCCGATCGAGAAATTTTGAGGCGTTTTTCTCATGAAGACATTCGAAGCGACTTCCGAAGTGTTCAGTCAGTCTCAAAACAGATTTCTCTGAAACTCTTTATTTCATTTCTCTCACCGCCTTCTCCCCCTCCTCATCCTGCGTCTTCCTTCCTACTCCATGTTATCGCATTGATATGCACGGAGATTCTCCCCTCTTCCTTCATTCCCTTTCACATATCATGGACACGGCTCACTCTACTCCTAAATACTTCTGTTGTACGATATTTTGCCAACTATTCCTCTCATCGAAATAAACCGATTATATTAGGTTGTAACAAAAGTTTTGCACTATTTCGACCATGAAGTTTGAGCTCGCCTAAAATACTTCACTTGAATAGTCACGACCTGATTGGATAGCATATATTTGGGAAATACTTGTTCATTATATTCACAACTTCGAATCATATCCCGCGTTCAGGGTCTGCGAGAAAACCAGGTATTGCCATAAGTTAAATATTCGCGATGCACGCACATTTGTTTGTCGTGCTCATATTCTAAAAGAAACAATCGTTGTATAGTCTCACATCATAGAGTGAGAAGCTCCTTTGTTGTGCTTTCAAAAACTATATGGGATCTAGTGGTTGCTTCAGTGTAGCACGATTTACAGATTATTGAAGTCGGTCATTAGCGAGTGATCATTGATCAAAGGATCGTTGATCTTGATTCGAGAATCGAACATACTGGCTTTATAAATAGTGCATTGTCATCTACCACTATAATGTTTTATATTATAAAGAAATTTTGGAGCATGTACTTTTCTACTTCTAGAAAATCGATATTTTTAAAAATTACGAATCATGGTCATTACTGCCAAAATCTTGAAAGTCGGTGTACTTTGTTCGAGTCAATCTCCTCAAAATGAAGCTATACCCTAACTCGGCCAAGCCAACAAGTGGTAGAGTAAGAGTAGCTTGTGTAGTTAACCACACCAAATCTGAGCTGCTACATGTATACTGGAAACATGGCTTCGACGGAAATGTCAATTTCGATGTCCTAATCTCGGTATCTGGGTTTACTAAATTGTATTATTAAAACGAATCATTACATGTTCAAACAAAAATATGTTTGAGCTACTCGTTTAGGGAACTTAACGTTTTAATGTATTTTAGATTGAAATGCATACGGCTACGGCAGTGCGGTAAAGGCAACTGATTCTGACCAAGCCCCTTTTGACGCGAGATCAAAAATGACCTGTGTTCCTGGAACCCCATTTGTGATAATTCCCATTTCAATATTGCATTATGATCCCTGTTCATCACTCTTTCCAAATATATCGAGATATGTGCTCTATCTCAGTTATCCGTAGAATGCAGAACCCAAAATTATGAAGTTCAGTTTTCAACTGCAGCAACTTTGACTTTAAAATGTGACCACAGAATCGAATGGTTTGGTTACTACTAAATCGAATGGTTTGGTTACTACTGATAGAAAGAGTATGCAAGCACTCAACAAATATAGGTAACACTATTAATTGATTTTGAAAATAAAGGACAGGGTATGGCAGAGACGAAAATTTGAATATCGTGCAAAACTTTTGTTACAACCTGATATTTGTCGATTCAAAGTATTCTAATATATTTCATTCTAGATAATCTGCCTCAATTTCAATATTCCACAGTTCGTGAAATCGTATTTTGTTGTCAGATAAAATTTACAAATGTGATATTTTTCAGATGCATAAATCGTCTCATTGTGGTTTATCTATTTCTCATTGTTCGATTCATTTGTTACCATAAATGCATAGATGTATCAAGACAACTGTAAGTCGTTTTGCGGTATTTTGATTGCTCAATTTTCGAAGACTTTCAGCTCAATATTTTGTAATCGGATAGCATAAACAAATACGCAGTGCTCATCTTCTCATCAATCGTCTTCTCATTCGATTTTTTCTACCAAAATAAACTTCATCATTATTGTAAAATAATAATAACAACATAAATTTGATCACTTATCCTTTCAGATGTTCTCAACAGCACATGATTTTTTTAGAAGGCGAGATACTATGTATGAGATTGAGAATTAAAATTACTACAAAAATATATTCGCTAGAATATAACCAAAATTTCACCTTACGTAAGTGCACAGATGCACACAGAAAGTCTCACTTGATCAGCTTTAGGGAAGACGAAATGAGATAAAAGAGAGCTAAGTGTTACGAGATATCGGAGAAATAGAAGAGAATTGTGCGCGATCGATAATAACAACGTGAAAACAATTCTGAAACACCCAAAAGTGAAATGGTTGAGGAATGCTAAGATGTTATAATATTATACTATATGAAAATTCTTACTACAGGTAAGCCGATTAAGTGAATTTTTTAAACTTTAAAACTTGATTATGCTTGTTATTATATGTATGTACATTGGAGCCGAGGTACGGGGGGGGGGGGGCAGAGTCATGATCTACACCAGCATCATCTCGATGGCGTCGTCGAGACTGGCAGCAGTGAGACAGACCTAGAAAAGATCAAGAGATCAAAGATCATCGATGGAGTTCAGCTCACCTCGACCATTTTGTCATGGGCGTCATCTTCAGTGAATATTCCAGTCCTGAAGAGCTGGCTCAGCTGAAAATATATCATTTCATATTTCATAGAATTTGATCTTTGAAAATTTTTGTCTTTCTCAACGGATGCATCGACATCATAGATAAAGGTAGTAATTCTACTCCTGTTCAATTTGTTTTCATCATACCAGATTTCGTTGTTTCTCGTTCATCTTCGGAGGTTGCGAATCCTCCGCCAACTTCTTCTTCTGTGCTTCCAATTGAGCCAGGAATCCCTTGGTGTGGTCGATCGCCACCTCGAAACCTTCCTGAAAATGAACCGTTTTTGGGCGTTGATTGCTCGCTCATTTTTAAACTATTCGTCAAAATTCTAAATCTGAGCCACAAAATGAGGTATTCGTAGAGGTATTCTGACCTGATTAGGTGTGCATGCAATGGTGTACTTGCTGTTGCAGAGGATGCGACGGAGCTGCAATCCATTCCTTCCCCCATTGCCAGAACTCAGTGTGAACTCACTTCTGGCACAATTTGGATCAACTTCTTCTCCTTCGAGTCACTCTCAACAACAAGAGTTTTTCTCTTCGTCTTCAGCTTCGTTATTCTCGACTCGAGGATACCATGGCGAAGATCAGGGATCTGAAGAATATTCAAGTGCGATACGCTCCGGCAATACAACAAGAATCAATCTTTCTCACGGCGCGATCAATGCTCTGGGTGATGAACAGCAGACACTTCGATAGTTCAGTGGCGATGAGACGGATGATCTGAAGAGATAAACGGGTGAATTCGCCATTCAACCCTTCGTGTAAATACTGGCTTTCCTGATCCAGAGAGCATATTCATTCGCTGACTCGCAATAGACCCTATTTCTGTAGTGCCGCGATTCCCAATGTAAAAGTAGCTCACCTCGTCCTCGACCTCCTCGTTCTTTGTGAACAGTTCTTCGTGTCTCTCGTAGACGTGCATTCCGATGCTGTTGTTGACGAGGAAGTAGAGCATCTCGAGATGGTTAGGCAGTTCCTGAGAGAATCCCAGGTTGAATTTAATGCTAAATCACCACCCACCTCAGTTGTCAATTCACGGGCTTCCTTCAGAAAATCGTACTCCATCTCTACGGGAATTCTGATGATTTCATCAGACCACGTGAGGAAATCGAACCTTGAAATTATTCAATGAACCACACACAGTTTTCTCGACCTTTTTTTATCAATGGCCTGAGGCGTTTGCCGTACACGACAACATCAAAATACCTCACCTGTCCTTGAGGAACTTCTCAGATGCCTGTTCTGGTTCCTTGCAGGATCTCGATAGTTCACTCGGCCAGGAGTGCACGACCGATGCAGCAGCTGCAGCAGGATCAGTGACCTCCTTCTCCAGTTGATCGCCTTCTAGCCTCGCATTCATTTCCTCTTCAGCCCTGTATAATTGCTGTGTAATCAATCTCATCAGAGTTGGATGGCTAACTGCACAAAATAAAAAAATCTAAAGACTCACTCCTCGTTATCACATGAATTGAGCAGGTCTCCGATGAGGAAAGCGTCGTCTTCCGGCATTGACACATCGTCATCATCCTCAAGTTTCAATCATTTTCCAAAAATGTTCAAAATTTGACTACCACGCCAATCACCTCATCCGAATTCTCCATGGTTTCATCTGGCTGCTCTTCCACTATCTCAGTATCCTCCACCCTCACATTTGAATTCTCTGCTCCTTTCTCCTTCATCATTCTCTTCCTCTTCCTCTCTCCTTCCTCCTCTTCATCCTCCTCGATCCTTCTCTTCATCGTCTCACTCTTCTTCATTGGTTCTCTCCACGAGTCGATCATCTCCAGTTCCTCCACAGTTTCATCGATTATTTTCATCATCACCATCCTCATAAGCTCAATGGACTCCTTCCTTCCCTCCATGATCACTTCTCTACTCGTATTCATTCGTTCCTCTCTCTTTTTCTCCATCGTCAATATCTTCTTCATGATTCTCCTCTTGGCACTCTTCGATTCCTTCATCCTTTCGATCTCCTTCAATTTCTTCTCTTCATTCATTCCCTTCTTCTCTTCGTTCTCTGCATTTCTCCTCCATTTGTCCATCTCCTCCAGATTTCTCATCATTCTCTCCTTCTCTCCATTCATTCTTTCCCACATTCTCTCTACTGCTCCTCTTCTCAATCTCTTCATATCAGTGCAATTGAAGGCGGGATTCATCAATTCCTCGTCCTCCTTCGATTTCTTCTCCTTTTCTCGCTCCATCATTATCATCCAAAGCGGCCTCTGAAATTGTGAATTCTGCCTTCAATTTGCATAGCAATAAGATTTTACTGCAAATAAATTTTTATTTTTATACTTTATAAATTGATATCAACTAACTGTCTGTATTTGTTGCTGATCTGCCCCTCGTTTCTCCTCAAGCGAATCGTCTCACTACACAAGGATGAATCAAATGAGTTTTCTTTTACTGATTCATCTCAATATTACATCTGAAGAAACACTTACGCATGACTTTGGCTACGAGATTGTTCATGAGCAGTTGTCTCGTCTTCTTATTCTGTTCATGGATCATCGTTCTATCATCTGCAATGGAGGAAAATATTCTCACCTAGGAGTCCTTATGGTTTCCATTCTTGCAATGATAAGGCATAACCACAGAGTACTCACGAACGGCATTCGCGACGAGTTGTGACACTATCTGCCCCCTCGTCTTCTCCTTCTCTTCGGCTGTCAACGTCTCCATGCTCTTCTTGTGCAACGAACTGCCGAGATGTCGCACGAACAAGAGCGAAGTCTGGAGTAAAGACAATTAAAGCCCGCCTCGAGTAGAACTAGTTCGCATGCGAGCACATAAGCAACAGGAACAAAAAGGACAGCAACAAGAAGCTATTGTGAAAAGCTGTCAGCAAAAGAGATCAGCAAGAACCTCGTCGTTGAAGCCGCAGAGTTTGCAGTAGAAGGAGTCTGGTGAGGCCTTGATCAGAGCAGCACTCTCGATTGGAACAGTCTGGAAAGTATGTGATCGCATGCCTTATTCCATGGTCTTCAAGCAAGTATAGGTACATATCAATCGTTCACTGACCACTTCGTCCTCATTCCTTTTATCGCTATCCATCTCCTTCTCTCCTTCTTTATTGAAGATGACTTCGAGGGCAACACAAGTGGAAGGATTTCCCTGGCTGGAAGAGAATCTATGATGACAGTACCTATCTGGAAGAGAATCTATGATGATAGTAGTCATGGATGCATCAATATGTGCTTTACTCGTTTTCATTTAAAAAACGAATCTCCTACCACTTTGCGAATTCGATGGCAGCGTTCAAGTCGCCCGCATTCTCGATGGGACGAAGAGAGTTCTCATCTACAATAAATGACTGTGTTTTCTGTACTATAATCACCCTCGTTCTGATTCATCTCAATGGATATAACAACAATAGTCGCATTCTAATATCTCGGTAACTAGCGATCGGCTACTTCAACTATTAAGTTCAAAGGCTTGCCAAAGATCATCCCTTCGCTCTACCTCTCCAGTGAAGAATGGCGCCTCTCTTTCCGTTGATATTCTCAGCCCATTCTGTTATCTTCCCGATGAGATCAAAGGCATCCCGAGGGTGGTCGATCCTTAAAGGGGGACTGTCGGCAACCGCGTGCTTAGAGCAACTAGAGGGTCACTTTTCACGTGTTCTCTCGCTCTTTCCCTGAGCTATTTACTAGGTTTCCGGAATTGGGCGTAATTGGGCATCTTTTGAAATGTGCACTATATAAGCATACTATATATTGTGCATGAAACATATCGGAAAATGATGCAGAACATGCCCAATTACGCCCAATTCCGGAACCCTACTATTTACCCTGATGTCCATGGCTGGCAATCAGCCAAGTTGCGAAAACACAGTTCAGAGCAGAGATAAAAACGTGAAAATTTCAGAATCTCTTATCGTTGTGGGAAGCTATGCAATTAAATACTCAAACTTAGTTTTGCCACTATTCCTCCTTTAATCAATCACTCAACGGATATGCGAATATATCGCTGGCACATCTGGCTGGGTAATGGAGTGTTGCATAAACATTCGAGCGTAGATTTCATCTTATGATTTAAGGTTCATGTAAGATGGACGACGCGATAAGCTCCGTTTCAGAGCCAGTTGGTCACTCACTCGTGTGTCCTTCCCTCGTGGGAGATCGTGAAAGTGATGCACTCCGTCTTCCCGTCGCCCTGCAAAGAGACTCTGATTAGATAAACGTATCTAGACTTTCCATGTGAGCAAAGTGAAAAACAGAGTAGATTACAATGATTAGAATTATATGTGTTCTCAACAATGACCAAGTCGACTTTGCGGAATCAATAAAATGTCTATCAGAAAGCAGTAACGGCAAAAATGTATGTCTGTCTAAAATAAAAGGAAATCTCACCAGTCCCTCCATCTGCTCTCCCTTTCCAATCTGTGGTTAAAGGTTGGTGATCACAGGAAGAACGCAACCTTCTGCAAATAACAACTTGTTCCTCAATGAGTAAAACGGTATAGGAGAAAAATGTTCTCTCCTGATTCACGGATTCCTCTAATCACATGAATTAGGATTTATTGGCTTACCATCCGCGAGAATTTCTGCGTGGAGTTGACCATCGATAGGTTCAAGGGAAGACATCGACCCACTGAAAGAATACCAAATTTGAGACAAGAGCAGCGTTCTGATCAAGTACCGAAAGGGAGGATCGCCTAGAAAAGTTTTTGCGACAACTTGCAATACCAATTATTAAAATGAATGAACTGGCAAGAGAGGAAAGAGGAGAGTAAATAAAAAGATGAACAAAACTCTCGGAGGAAGAACATCAAGTGGATAGGAAGGGAGGAAGGAGGAGCCAAGGTGAGACCATCCTCCGCCTCTAGATATGTGTGGATAGATTGCCGAGAGATATTCATCTGTCCTTCTACCAAACTCTTCGATAACATAAACTCGAAAATTGGGATGCAGACACGTTACATTGAGAAATGAGATAAATTGAGAACTGAACCGATTGCGGAATTTGTTTTAAGAACCTCCGCTCCGCTATACATGGATATTCGCAATAGTTTGAGTCAACTATTCATCCCTCTTTCTCGTCGTGATCGTCTTGTAGGGAAGTTTATCGGAAAAATTATAGAACGTCCAATGTAAAAGAACAACGAGTAAGTAATCCAGGTAGTTCATATCTCTGTTTTACAATATGGGCCTTCTTCTGGGTTTCTCGGTAAAGCAGGTGAATGTGCGAGGAATCAGCGGGATACAAGGTTTGTGATAGAAAGGACAGAAGTTATATGAGAGTGTTCCCTGGATTCTATGGGGAACTCGTGGGGGAATTTGGAATGATCCAAGATTACTTGAGATTAATGATTGAAAACAACACATACAAATATTGTACATCATGGGGCTTAGTGTAGCAAACAGGAGGGCCAAAATGAAGACTGAAAACTCTAGTAACTAAGTATCACAGATCAGAATACGACAGTTGAGGGAGTGGTGGAGGGACAGAGGAATGAGACAGTCTCAGGGTTGGTTTCAATACCCCCACCATTATGCAAATTCCATTGCCCCCACCCTTATGTTCCGCAGGGTTGGTCAGAACTCGCAGCCGGCGTGGACACGTCTGGACAGAGACCATGGAGGGAGGGGATGGAGGGGCCTAGTTTCTCCCTTTGAGAAACTTGGCCACTTCGTCGTCACAGTGCTGAATGAACGTCATTTTCATCAGGTAATTTATCATAATTTTGAAGGTGTAAGTCAATGTCTGGACAGATTCGCATCCGGTTAGAGTTCCAAAAATGCATGAAAATGACTGACCAGATGACTCACGTGCTCCCAAGAGGGAGCATAATTGCCCTGCCAGTTGACGAGGTACTCGACGCCCTTCGAAGTGACACGACGACCGTCGATCGATGCAACCTGAGATGAGTAGATAGGAGGAGGAGCATACTCAATATAAAAAAATGAAAGTAATAATCATGACGTTAGAATGTTTATCTTCCTGTCCATGAAACCCAGGAAGATACATATTTCAAAAAGAAAGAAACTCACATAATACAGGCCCTCCTTCCTCTCTTTCTTTGTTCTCTGAAAATATTTATTAGCACTTCTAATAAGCAAAGTTCAAGTAAATTTACTTGATTTCAAATTAACAATTGATCCCTGATCTTAAATCACACATGAGATATCTCACCTTCGGGGGATTCTTCTTCATCTTCTTTTCTCTATTGCCCTACAAATAAAATTTTCTTAAATACAGAACTCCGGTGTATGGGAAAAGTTTAAAACTTACATTGTGGTCTCCTCCATGGCGGTATTTGGTTCAACCCGCGTCCTGAAATGTATTAGGTTGGTCAGAAAGTTTTTGCCGATTTTGGACCCCAACTTTCAGCTCGCATATTTTGCTTGTCTCAGATCGCCTCATGCTGTCCTCATACTATTATATAGGGTTCAACGTGTTCAACGTTTACGCATGTTCAACGTTTACAACATTACGGTTATAGAGGGGCAAGGCTGTCTAATATGGGAGAAATTGAAGTAAGCGAAACAGTGAACTTTTCAGAAAAATTTAGATTTTCTTTAAAATAGCGGCACTTCAGGGATCAATTTTTGAGAGGAAGCTCACTAATTTTAATAAGAAGCCCGGGGCTTGCTCTCGTTAGTAGCAAAAATAGAGAGCTGCCGAATTCTTTATTTCCTTAGTACAGACGGATGAATCCGGACTCAATAGAAAAATCAAAATTTACGTGACCAAATTTCCTATTTCGGGGATTGACGAGGATGACACCTATCTAAGGGCGCTATAATCAATACCTACTGCACTTTCGATTACATCTATGTTTTAGAACCCAATCGGCTTTCTTACCTAAAAAGCGATATTTGTCAAAAAAACTATTTTTCGACGGAAATAACGAAAAAAACTGCTATTGAGGGATTTCAGGCACATCCTGCTCTAGAAAAAGTAGCGATCTCCAAAATCTTTCCAATAAGTGAGTGATAGGGCAAGAGTTGTTAATTAATTTGCGCGTGAAATTACTGCTCTTCAAACCACGGAGCTATCGCAAAAATGCCAAAAGTGTGAATTTCGATTATCAAAATTGGGTACCTAAATGCTGAAGAACCATGCTCCTGAATTAAGACCCGGATCCTCTCGCGAAGATAATTATGGCACCTACTGGCAAGGTAGTTTATATTGGTGGATAATTGAAATCGCGAGACGCATTGGTGTAGATACCGTAAGCCAAAATCTCAACTGGAACCCCATCATGAAAATCCAAACTCGGATTACTCACTCATTTCTAATATGCATCTCTTGGCTGATCAGTCTCTACAGTACCAGTGCGGTGTATCTCCATCGTACTTTACACCTGTGGTTTAGATTTAACTCTTTCTTTATTCACAATGGAATGCTGAGCATTTAAAAAGACAAGGTTTTGGTCAGCCCCATTCAGTTTACGACATTACTGTATTTGTTTTCTTGGTTGTACAGATCTATGGCAACGTGCGCTAAGGAGTGCATAAATGTCCCTATCTATCACTAAAATACTCGAGCCGATTGCACCACAACGAACGATGGGAGAGGCAAGAATGCTTGATGGTCAAAATCGGCAAAAACTTTATGACCAACCTAATAATAAAAATCTTTTTTCTTAATGCTCTTCATCGACAGTAAAATATGTATCATTGTGTCCTGATACAATGCTCCAACCAGCCTACCTTGGTGACCTTTTTGCGAGTCTGGGGAGGGATGTGGCTGTCTTCTTGTCAGTCTTCTTGTCTTCTTGTCCCCTCCCTTCTCTCCTACTTTCTTCGGCTGCTCTCTCTGAATCATAATAATATTCGACATTGGATGCAATGCATCCACCCTGTCTAACCACCATTTTTATTCCAAAAATGAAATTCTTTTCAAAATATTGAATTCCGGTGCACGAGAAAAATGAATAAAACTAACGTTGTTGCCTCCTCCATGACGACCTTCTTTGGTCGAACTCGCCGTCTTCGCCCCCTAAAGTGTAATCAAAATTTGAATATTTTTCATAATGCGCTTCATCTACAGTCGACTAAATACGTCATGGAATTCTGGCACAAGGCTCCAACCAGCCTACCTTGGTGACCTTTTTGCGAGTCTGGGGAGGGATGTGGCTGCTGCCAGCCTTCTTCTCACCTCCCTTATTTCCTCCTTTATTCGGATGCTCTCTCTGAATCATAATAATATTCGTCATTGGTTGCAACGAATCCACCCTGTCTAACCAACCTTCGTGGGGACGACTGCCTTTTTCGACGCCACTGTCTTCGAAGTTGCACCGAGAGGAAGGGACGAGGTGTTCGAGAGATTCGACGATGGACGAGTCTGAAAAGCTGTGTGGATGGAGTTTAGAGCGAGTTGAACTGACTCCTACACTTTCCTCTATTCATGCACATTTGAGAAATGAGATGAAGAGAACTGAGCAGAATAACGAAATGAAACGTGAGTGTAAACGGACCTCGGGTTCTTCGTTAGAGTGGAAGGAGGGGAGAGAGAAGGCAGACGAAGATGAGGATGAGGCCCTTCGGCTTGATGGAACTCCTTCGCGCCACGGGAAGGCATTCCACCAAGCACGCATCATGTAACTCATCCTGTTAATGGAGTGGATTGAATGTACTTCCTGAAGAAGCAGTAAATGAGAGAACAATAAAGCAATGTAGGAATGGAAGGGAAATGAGTGGAGTGGAGAAGAGAACACATGAAAGATGCACAAATGAGGAGCAACAAAACAATGCTTATCAGAAAATGAAGTAGTCAGAGAAAGGCGTGTGATATGACTACTACTATTCAACAAACATTCTTCCCCTCTTCCTATCGTCCCCATCACACTAATTCCCATTCCATGCGCGGTTGCCCGAGAAACCAGGATGACTCCTCTCCTTCATTCTCCCCCTCGTCTACCAATGTTCAACAAACATATCGCTAGTGTAGTGGGAAGCGAAACATCATACAGTGGTAATACGGTTGAATCATCCGGGTGCACATCGTGATTTGAAGAAAGTGCATCTTCATCCCCACTCCAGTAGGAGCGGAATACAATAGATAAATTCGAATTTAGAGAGTCCTCTTGAATAACCAATTTATTCAATAATTCAAAACAATGCATACAACAAGACATCTTCTAATTTCTCTAGTCTTCATTTATCTGACCCTCCTCAGTATGGTGTTGTCCAGTCCCTTCGGTCTCTTCGATCCATGACGCTTGAAATGCAACCGACATTTGCTGCAATGGTTTACATTTACTATAAGTAACTTGTTCATTTCGCGCGAGTAGTGTGTCTGCAGTACTCCACTCCGTCATACTGTGACTACAGTGCTCACTTGCATTCCAACTCTCCCTCATCGTTTCTTCTCCATGCAGAAGCCTCCGTTGCCTCGCAATTCGCGCATCTCAGATTTCCCCCCGAGGGCACGCTGCGCCTCTGAATTTATACAAGTTTTCATTCCACCTTTATCCATTTTACAACAGATAAAGCAGATAAAATTTCAACCGAGAGTAAATTCATTGACTCCAAGTGCAATTCACTGACCCTGACAACTCTCTCATCCCATTCTTCATCCGATTCCTCTTCCACGTAGTCTTCAGACTGCATTCTCTTCGTTCTCTTCCTCAATCTCCCACTCTGGCTTACAGAGGGACAAGCATCGTGACTGTACAGTTTGAGGTCCGCTTCTCTCGGCCATCCAATAACCTCGTTGGAAGAGAAAGCGGAATTGGCCCTCGTCTGGAAAGTCAACCGTTGGATGTGTTGACTGATAACAACAAGCGTGCATGAGTGATTTTTGTGTCTTAATTTCACCTCTTCTCGTTTCATTCCTACAATGGAGGAGGAGGAACTGGGGAAGTCGAATAAGGGATTGATCGCAGGATCTCCGGGCAGGAAGAGGTCATCTTCCTGCAATCAAGAGATTCGAATTACCGAGTCTCCTTGTTATGTCCTGCTCAAACAAATTCTGCAGTGTACGTGCAGTACATGTGGTAAATGGAAAATTGTTTAAAAAAAAATTTTGAACAACTACCATTCTTAGTGCTATTCTCAGTACAAACCTCCTTGATCTCGAAGTCCATAGGTGGCCGTGGCAGAAGGAGACTTTCGCTTGTTGACGGCTTCTTCTTTTCGATGGACACTTCGGGATTCGCCGCCTGAAGTATGTTATCAAAAAGGCATTCACTTATATTCACTTATATTCCAGTCAATCCACTGTTCTTTGTGTTCTGCTTATTTGTGCATTCCTATTATAGTTTCAGTAAATCTCCCCGATACGATATTATAAAAACCTGATTCGTTGCAACCTCATTTCCATCCGTGGCTGTGCCGGTGCTCTTCTCGCTGAGTGTCATGAGCATGCACTTGGATGCCTCAGCCAGGGCGTAGACTGCATTTCGGAGATGGTCGTCCCTGAGTCATCTTCACAATACTTAGAGTAATAATAAAAAAGTGCATTCCCCTTGGGAACCCATTACTTAGGTGTTCTCTTTCTATAGAAAGAGAACACCTAAGTCTACAGATAGAATTGACGCCACGTAAATAACAGTGATCAACACATCTGTTCGTATATTTCATGATGACGTATCTACTCAACGTTCGATTCACAGCATTAGCCCAGTTGCTTTCTATCATGCTCATTTTCAAGCAATTGAATAACCACGTTTTGACTGAAAATAGCTAACTTGTTTGCATCAGTCTTCTTGTAGTGGTCGACGCTGTGCTGGAAGAAGTCCAGATCGGCAGGAAGAGTCTGAAAGGGGGGGGGGGTGATCATTGAAAGGAGTCCCAGACTCCGGCTACCTTACCATCTTTCATAAAAAATACACCATCTCTTAGTCAATTTTTTTCAAATGCATCATTTACGCTGAGTTGTTTTCATAACCACGCAATGCTTAGTCATTGACTATGTTGCGTTAAAGTCAGTCTTCACTTACTCAAAGGGATTACTAAACTAAGTATGCATGCATATTTTCCATCAATAAACTCCCACCTGGTAGATTCCCTTGTCGTTGACCTTCCAAATCGTCTCCAGGAGTGATCGAATCACTGATCCAGCGGGGTCTCTCGATCCGAAATTTCCGATCTGCAAATTTGTACATTTTTAAAGTTGATGACAGTTTTTTTAATATTTTAGGAAAGCGCCTTCAAAAAAAGCAGTTATGATTTTCGTTTGTTCAAAAGAACGAAAGAATATGAGAAACGGAGAGAGCAGGATTCACTAACTGTATCAACTCACACTCGACAGGAGCTCCTCGATCCTCGCTGTTCGGGAGGCGATGTCGTCCGGCATTTATTGAAGAGGGAAACTGAATGGAAGAAGGAGAATGAATCGACTGACTCCTCGCTATCTGTCCGCGTCTCGCGCTTTCCTTGCTTCTCTAATCTCTCTCACATTCACGTGCTCTCTCTCTCTGTCTTCTTCTGCCCTCTGGGCTTCCTTCTTAGAATCAATAGGAACGACATGGAACAGTGATAAGATCACTTGCAAAAATAATGCAAAAAATAAAAATAAAAGAATAGGCAGAATGCATAAGCAAAGTATGAAAACGAGTTGATTTGTGCATGATAGCATGTGAAATGCTTTCCCGCCCGCCAGTTTGCGATAAACTACACCGTTGTACGATATGCCGGTTTAGAAACCCTTAGCTCACCACAAAAAAAATGAAAACTAAAAAATCAGATGTCCCTTTCTTCAATATTTTTCAAGTGTTTTAGCATTTGAAAATGTGAAATTATTGCAATACTTTGAGTTATGTTGGCCAATTTCATGTCGTTCGATCGGAGACAATCCAATTTCCCCGTTCTCTTATCAGTAAGTTTTCATCAAGCAGCAACGAACTACTATTCCTTTATCGACGAATTTACTCTTACATGGAGGAAGAAGCTACTATTACAATCTGGAGAGAGGACTTGGAGTGTCTTCTTAGGTACTTCCCGCAGGGGGAATCACTTGCTGGCCTGCACCAGGTCCCGAGGCGACTCCAGAAGTTGCTGGTACCGCGACTGGTGCCGGGTGCTTCGAAGGATCGTCATCTGGTGTCGGTGCCGGTGCTGGTTCGGGCTGGGACTTGGGGACGCCGACCAGCGACTTGAGATGGAAATCGAGCTCGAACGGCTGCTCCTGCAAGAGATAATCTCATTTTACGTTACAAATATGTTTAAACGAAAAGAACAACAATAACTAGCATGATGTATGGCGAGGATGATGTTGTTGTTCTTCTCGTGCTTCGACCAGAGATACGAACCTCAATTCTTGCAATTTCAGAAATGACGTCACTATTAATCCAATGAAAATGACCAATCGCATAGGTGTAGAGACGTACCTTCCAAATTACCCAGCTTGATTCTTCCCGATTCAATGTCTTGCGGCTTCGGCTGAACGAAGAAATAGTCAAAGACCAAAGATCACGTCTCTCACCTGAATGCCAACGTTGATCTTCTGATCCTCTAACGTTCCCTGCAATGTCACGTACGCATCGGAAATCTGACACACTTTGCATAGGTCTGACTCATTCAGGATAAATTCACGCTATTTCTCGGTCGATTGATGGGAAGAAAGAAGATCTCCCTCACTCCTCTCCGCTTTTTTCAACTCACGAGTGCGTCTTGCAATCCCAGCTGGATTTCATTCTTCCCTGGCAACTTCACTTTGTACGGCACCTCAACAATAGTCTTTGATGTTTGGACGATCTAAGGGGAAATAGTCTGACAGAAATTTTCGAACTTTAAGGGATCCATGATCAGATAAATATGGCAAATCGTGCTCACCTCAACGGGAACGACGTATGTATGATCCTTGTAGAATTTTTTGAAATCGATAGGCGGCTCAGTAACTAGAAAAATCAGTTGATGATCCACCTAGACACCGTACTTAGAGAGGCTCTCACCGATTTGTGGTGGCTGAGGTTGCTGGATGGGGCCAGATTGGATGGAGGGAAGGCCGATGAGGAGAAGGAGAAGAATGGAGAGACGCATCCTGGAGAGAACGGAGCCTCATAAAATGGTGAAATGGGGCGACGAACCGTTCGGTGGAGAGGAATGTGTTAGGAATGAGGGGAGAAGAGAGTGAAGTGCGAATGAATTTATTGAAATTGATTCACCTGTTATTGTCACTATCGCTATTAAATTTACATGTGTATTCAGAATTTGAAAAAAATAGTCCAGTAAATGTGTAAAATCCTTATGGCAGTGGATCTAAAACGCGCTAGATGATGTAATCATGCGCAACTTTATGGAATACTGTCGTGTTATGGCCCTCTTTCTGCGGGAAATGCCCTGGGGCAATAGAAACAGTTTTGATCCAGCAAGTAACTGATCAGCAATTTATTGCCTCTACAGTGAGCCAAGGATGGCTGAGGTAGCTCTTGTTTGTTGGCAATACTGTGATGTTGGGGTATTTCGGTGGCAGAAGTAGGTGATGAATTCAATGGACGATTAAGATGTAACAAATTAAGCGAACTAGATGAGATATCGAAGATCTATGCTGAAGGGAGAGAGTGCATCAACTGTAGTATTCGTGGCTCAGATTGCGAAGGATGATGGAGGGATCCTTCTCACTTCTCGTCTTCCGCCTTCGAGAAGAGAGCGTTGCATCCATCCTTCGTGCAGCAACAGTAGTGCATCTCTTGGAAGGCAGCGGGAGAGATGCACTCCTCCTTGCATCGACGATCGCCCTGAGAAGAGAATGTAGTGGCTTCCTCTATCGCGGACTCCCCACCTCCGCGATGGACATACAGCCCTGTTGGACAAGCCCAGCGTCGCTCCAGAGTGAATAGCAGCCCATCTCGATATTCTGGAAATGAAGAATTTAGTTGTTGTAATTTAGTTGTTGTGTGTTTATTTTTTTAAAATATTGAATATTCACATGATATTCTTTTTCGAGAACAACTACTTAGTGATGATTTCATTCGTTGCTTTTATTATTATTGCAATTATAAATTAAATGGAGCGGAGAAAATATGATGTAACCAACTGACGATATCATCCACACGACATTCCTTGATGGAGTATTCATCCGATCCAATCTTTCGGGAGATGCATGAGATGGGGGGCCGTCCCTCCACTCCTTCGTGAGGGAATCCATCGGATCTGGAGATACGAGATTACAGTAGATCAATATGAGAGAAAGATAGAGAAAGGTGACTCACAGAAGTGGATGGGTGAGCTCTCCGAGAGATGAGACCACCATAATGGTGAAGCAGATGAAGGTGAAGATTTTCATTGGACTGATGAGCCTCGCCTAAGGAACGAGTGTCTGAAACTACGAGAAATGAAGATGGGGGAGAGATGTGTGAAGGATGAGAGGGAATGGCTGACGGGGAAGAGGGGAGGGTCAGCAAGGGAGAGAATGAGAAGCTGCAGAACCCTCATCGTCAGAACTCTCTCCCTTTCGCCCACTCTCTCATCGTCCACGAAAGAGATAAAGAAACAGAGGCCATGTATCAAATGAGAAAGCGCAACGTTGAACGGGACGCAAACAAACATTCGATTTTACTCGACAATGAAGAAAGGATCTGCGTGAACAAAACATTATTTCAGAGACTATCCAGAGCAATAAAAGGGAACGGTAATTGCTGTTCTTCCCACACCTCGTCCATTTGTGGGCTAGCAATGGTTTCCGTATTTCTGCGATGGTTTTGGCGAGAAATACAAGCAAAACATGTGATGTATCTGGTAAGCGAGCGAGCATGCACATTATCAACAATTTACGAACTAGATAAATTAACGAGTGCTAAGCACAATGCATAACCCCAATTGATGAGGTAGTTATTCTAGGTCGGAATGTGGTTATGGAAGGTCGGCGAAAAAGGGGTGAACTAACAAAGTGCCTAACCAAGTCACCAGTATCTACAATGCAACGAACGAATGAGTGGGGGGGGGAGTCGTTCAGTCCTCTTCTCCTTCTACTGAGTACTCTCCATTGCACAGGAGTTCCTCGCAGCAGCAGAAGGCTAGATCCCCATTCTTCTTTCCGATGCATGCATCTCCACTCGAGCACTGGTCATTGAAGGCGATCTGTGATAGTACGGTAGAACGGTGTTCAATCGAGAAGTGAGCTCACTGGGGGGAAGGACATGCAGCCCTGCTTGATGACGTCAGTCTCATTGAACACAGCAAAGCATACGGCCTTCGTCGCGAACACCTGGAATTACATTCATTTTCAATCAACTAATCGATTAAGCTGGGAGTACTGTAGTCGACTTACCGCCTTAGGATCAGGCGAACATTTGATGAAGGAAGGAGTTGTGATGGATTCATTCTGTGCGATGCAGATCAATTGTCCACTCTCGTCGATTCCGTCAGAGCTGCAGTACTATCACGTGATGAGGTGAACATTTCGAAATGGCTTTAGGCAACTTACTCGAGACTGGAATCTGGAGTCTTCGTCAGTTCTCTGGTTGACACCAGAGTGAGAGACAGAAGGATGAGCAGTTGCATGTCGAGGCTGTCGGAGGAGTTGTTTATGGGAACGATCGATCAAGCTGCGGGATGCTCTTGTGAACTGGGGATGAGGTCAGTAAGGAGAGAGCGGGGACTTGTTAGAAGTCACATAATGCAACTCTACTGCGCCCTCTCCCGTTTGTGTGTTCTTTCGTTTCTCTCTCAGTGTCTCATCAGAGAAGTTCCAGTGGACAAGAAGTTGTTGGGAAGAGAAGAAGGAGAGAGGAAACATCACATCAGACTTCCCGTCATTGTGTTGCGAGAGAGGGGAAGGACGGGGTCAAGAAGCCAAGTCATACTCTGACCACGTTTTTAGATTTGAAAGAGAGAACTAACAAATCGAATCCATATTTTTTCAAAACTGACTGGAGAAAGTTTTTTATAATGTTCCATACGTTTAAAAATCTTCGTTTGTATTGTCAATCCACATGATGGCGTTGTCCGAGATCACTAAGAGTAAATTCGTCGATTGAAGGGGCCCATGGTTTCCGTCCCAGTTTCTCGTTCTTTTCCACCTTTCTCTGACATGTGAGTCTTGATTTTCACTTCGAGAGAAGGGAGTAAAGAGCACGGGGATGCGGAAGGAAAAAAGAAGATTGGAGGAAGAGAGGAGTCAAGTGAGCAGCAAACAAATCAGAAGGTATCCATGTTATGTGATAATGTGGCCACAAACAAATATTGTGTTCTAGTTTACTGGGGTCTGAAGTCAAGTAGAAGAGTACTCAACTTGAAGATCCCGTGTATACTGATTTCTAAAACTGGATCTCATCCAATTGGTAGGACCCATAAAATGCTTCACTTGTTTCTCGAAATTGCGCTTCCAAGCATTCACCACACTGCCCACATTCGATTTTTATATGAAAAAAAAGTTTATCAAAGATAAAAAAGGGAAAGATGTCTATCCCGCCTGCTTATTAAAATAACAATAGTTAAACAACTTTGTAAAACCAAACAATTTCAGAGAAGAATAACGTCCTAAACATTTGTTCGAAATCCTTCCCTACTGCAACAATCAACAACGGTCGATCACTAATCGATAATAATCTAGGGCTCATTATCTTGGATTCTGTTCGGTACCCCACTTGATGAGGAACTTTTCCCGTTCGAGACGTCGCTTCGCCACTGCTTCCATCCGAGATTCGAGGGAAGCCCTGTCTGTTGACTTCTGAGGAGATGCGACCTCTGCAAATGTTATTGGTTACATCTATTTTCTTAATATTTCCTTTTTTTCTAGCATACGCATTAATTTAGTGAGGACATCGGTGCCTAACCTAGAAAATGGTGAAAACAACTTTCACGTGTATAGTGTCTAGGACGCTATACACAAATCTTACGCTTTCGTTACAATACTGAGAAGTTGGCAGCATAATAAGCGATCCTGACCTTTCTTGACTGAACTCATATCCATTTCATCTTCCTCCCCATCTCTCTTCTTCCCACTTCCATCCTCTTTCTTCGTACGTCGGCTATTAGCTAAAGATGCCGACCAATCCAGTGCAGCCACCTGAAGAGGCGTATAGAACAACGGAATGAACGGCAAAAATATTGTATAATCTCTTTTATGAGTACGATATTAATGAGGCAATGGTATGCTGCACCTCCTCTTACCCCCCCCCCCTTCGTACCATGTAGTGTTGGATGTTCCCCAGATGGGAGACGCTGGCTCCAGAATGAGCATTTGCTTGTACTCCAAACATTCCCGTTGCCTCTTTCGATTCGAGTGCAGATGGGGGCACTTCCACCATTGCAAGCGTCTGAAATCAGCCTCTATTTATCCTTACGTGTGCGATCTGTAGCGAAGCGGAATCATAAACAATATTAATAACAAGAACATGGTTCGAGCATTATAGGGACCCGGAATAAGGAAACCTTTGAAAATAATTCCAAGATTATTAAGTTAGTCGGCAGGCCGACAACAATTGGTTCCCATCAGTCTCCCCCACCACTCACATCACAGTATCCGGTGGTTCCTCCGATGTTCTTCGTGAGTGTCATCTTCTGTCCTCCGATGCACAACTCCACTCCTCCATCGGGAGTGGCCTTCATCGATCCCACCCTCTTCCCCCGAGGAAGACCTGATGGGCAAGGGACTGTCTACAAGAAGGAAACTCATTACGAACTATTTACTATTGTTTACTATTGTTTTTCATATTTTTTGAAGGGGATAACAGAGATACAGTATAGATACCATCGAAGAAGTGGAAAGTTTAATAGCCTACGTAGTTTCCAAAATAGTCGATTTAATGTTTTTTACGTTAATAAAATGTTATTCTTCAAAATTCATTGGTAGATAATATTAGTGCACCTACCGCAGGTGTGGCGGGATCTAATGGTGCTTCCTCCCTTCCCTCCACAGTCGCCCTCGCCAGAATGGGCACAATCGAGGGAATCTGCAGAAGGAGCAGTTCCGATGAACCTCCTGAAAGGGATAAATTATTATCGCAACTTTATCATGCATCTCAGTGCAGAATTACCTCCGATAACCGCATATAAAAAAAGGTCTTGTGCTAAAATTAACTACCAAAGAAAATAGTTTTTTTAAGTATTTAAAGCATTTTTCAAGATGTGGAAACAGAATAGTACCATTTACTATTTATACTTTACATAATTCGATATCTATACAGCTGTTTCACCAACCGCTCATCATCTTCTCCATCACATCTGCTGCTTCTCGTGATCTCGTCAACGTGGGGAAGGGATCTTCCTCGTCCAGAGGAGGAGAGATGCGCGGCTTCCTGCAGCAGTGATACATAAATAGAAACAAATTATACTTTTACAATTTTCCCAGCCGAAATCCAATACCAGATATTCACCTTTTTGGCCAACCTTCCTAGTGGAAAACAATCTCTACAAATCATTGAACACTCATGTGTTGAAATTTTCCGTCGATCACTCCAAAACCGAGAAAACAATCTACGGCGAAGTGAAGTGAACCCGCGAGTAATCTCTCCTTCACAATCTATAGCTTATCAAGCTGAGAAAATCGCTGAATATCTATGTGAATCACTGACTCGTCCTCCTCATCACTCATGATTTCCTTCTTGACACTGGAAGAGGACGCCATGCACTTCTTGAACTGCGCCTCCTCCTCGATCGGAGTGACGAGGGGAAGAACACGACCACTTTTAGCGTCGTTCAGGAACTGAAGTAGATTGAAGTAGACTTATCAGTAGATTAACTCGGTGGTATTCACCCCCACCATAAACAATCGACTGACTGAAAATTTACCGGTCAAAGAAAACTTTACGGGGAGCGCGGGGGATTCAACGCCGGATTTGGGATTTAGTAGGAAAAAGTACTTGAGATGACGGCGCATCTTTTTCATGTTGGGACCGAATCGATAGGATTACGGTAGGTAGGTTAAAATCGGCTCCAAAGTTGGCATACTCGCATTTTTCGCCGTTTTTCGCCTGTAACTTTTTTCTCTTTGAAGTTGGAGCTTCGCTTCTGTTGAGAAAATTGTAGATCTCGTCGAAATACTCCGGTGCAAAAACTTTTGCAGAGCAAGTCGCTCAACGGACGACCTTCTAGGATCGCGTTGAAACGAAATATGGCGGGTCAAAGTTTCGCCTTTTTCTGAATCGCATTCTCGCCCTTGGCGTTTATAGAAGAGGCCTTTGGATGTACCGATTGAAAGTGAATTCTTGTGTATAAAACGCCGCTCTTTCGAATGAGATCAACGCCATCGCGGTAGGTCAACGTTGACGTGAAATATGGGCGTTTCCGTGAGGGAATGTTGGTGCCCGGAAAAAACATTTTCTGATCTCGCTCCTTTCTTTGTTAGAATGGTTATTCGTGTTATATACCATCTTGTACCTCTCGTCGATTCGGTTCGGGTAGGCTATTTGATATTTTAATATATTAAGGTTTAAGCGTGGCGCAGTGGGAAAAGGCGCTGGCTGGGGGCTCAGGTTCGGATCCCACTCGGTGCAAACCTTATGCAGCATTTTTTGCTTGGCCGGAAAGTGTCGGGCAGTTGTCGGAAAGTGTCCTAGCGTGCGTCCGATGACTTCAACAGTCTAACCCGGCGCACCTAGACCGCGAAACACATTTCGCTCAAAAATCGCCCATTCTTGGCTAGAACTCCCAGAAAATCGTGTAAATTCATTCCCAACCTAATTCCCCATGGTTTACCCGTAGCGAGCGATAGCTCGGCTAGTTGAATATATTCATAAATTCAAGGATACTTGAATACGAAATGGTGATCACTTATTACTAATTTCATACTACTCAAACAGTATCGAAATAGAGATACTTTTGTGCTGATTGTGCGGATTCAATCGCAAAGGACTTTTACAATGAGCTTCGATTCAAGTTGGCTATTGGTACGCTGACCAAACAATAGATGGTGAATTCAAACTGACATTATCCCTCAGGAGGTCTTTCAGTTCCTCTTCGTCTCCACTCTCGTCGCTCTCCCACAACTCCGCGTATCCACGGGCAGATGACACTTGTGCATTCGTCTGAGAACAAAGTAGTTAATGTATTGTACATTATCAATGCGCCAAAATGCTTTTTTCCTAGCAACTTCTGGTTGTCATAATTTGGCTGAGGCAACACAAAGTTTGATCTCTATAATTGTTAATGCATTAATTGATACTAGAACCAATTAAGAATAAAAAATGACAAACCATCTCGGCAATCGTTGTAGTCTCTTCCTTTACGCGCTTCTGGGATCCTGAGATGCTTAGTTCTCGGAGTAACCACATAGCCGGTGCAAAATAATTGCAACATAATATCGGCATTACAGAATTATCATTATCATCCTATTCTCACTAATATTATTTAGTGATCATGCATGATTGTGACCAATCACAGTCAATTTGTGAAAAAAAAACGCACACACCTCCCTCGAATTCGAGCTTTACTCGTTCCTTTTTACGATCTTCAGCGTGAAGACCTTCGGAGAAAACTCCCATAGTCTGAATGAACAACAGTGGTATCAGATCATGCTAAATGAATCCCAGAAAGCGATACAAATCGAGAAGAAAATGATGATTCAAGCCCACCAACCTGAATAAGTTCTTGTCTTGGCTTCCCTGCTCCACCACCTCCGCCCCTTCCTCTACCTCCACGACCGCCTCGACCTCGTCCACGCCCACGTCCACGATTATTTCTGCAATAAGTGAAAATTAGTGCAGTAATGGCATCAAGAAAATTGGTCAGCAAGACAGCGCACAAGATGCACACTCACTGTTGTCCATTCGAAGTTCCCTTCTCCTCTCGCATTCCGGCAAGCGCGAGATTTGGAACTCCACGAGTGCGACCCGCCATGTTTCTATAGTAAATAATAAAAAAAGAAGTTATAGCGTAAATTTGACAGTTCTGTAAAGATCATCAAATAAATGCACGAGAAACAAGCAAAACAGCGACGAACGAAGAGCTCCTTTTGCAGCGGAGCAAAGCGGGTGCTCTTGTTTGCATTACCAAAACGAACAACGCTAAATAATACAAGCAAAGTGATTAAATCGCTAATTAAATAAAAATAACGAGATTTGTCACCTGTATCTTTATCCCGGTTCCACTTACGGCACGGCATGATTTTTCCCGATGACTTTTTAAAAACATGTCCCCGGGGCCGGAAAATTCACACGACTATTTTCCGGATACGCCGTACAAGTCATTCCCTGAGTACTGTAGTTTTCTGCTTGAAATTGCCTGATTTCTGTACGATTTCGCTTGTAAGTTCCTGATTTCGGTATGTCGTTCAAAATGATTAGTTAGCTATACGGTTTTCGATCACTGATTACGATAGTTATTGATTTTTCTCTATTCATTGATTTGTTTCATTAATATTATTTTTTTATTTGTTAAATTCTTTTATATGATATTCTTATACTATTTTCACTAAACGATTATTATTTTGCGTTTTTGATTGATACATTTCATTTTAATCGTGAGGAACGTGTGATATGTGAAACTATTAAAAAATAGCCTATTGAAGACGAAGGAGTGAGTCTTTAATTGTTTTGCTATTGTAAACACAAGTGATCGCTAAATTTAAGATCTTTAAAAGAATGAAAAATGATAAAAAGGAAATGTGTTTTTACTGGTTTTATCGAGGGACCAATGGAAGACTCCGCCCCAAAATGTTCCCCGCGGGAACATCCCCTCTTAACAGAGTGTCGGGAAAAATCATGCCGTGTTACGGCTCTGCGTTTACGGTAATTGTTTCAGTTGAAAAATGAGTTTATTTATTTCTTCAACAAAAATATAATAGGAATGGGCCAATGATATCATGATAGTTATATTTAGATCAAATGAACATGTTATCATTCATAAATATAACATCTTCTGGAATTGGAAGCAAAAACGTTTTTGACTGTAAGAAGATCATGAATTGAACTTAGGACGAGAGATAGTAACATTGCTATTTTCAACATTTTTCTGAACTGACGATTTTTCAAGAAACAGTTTAGGTAGGCGATGCTGGTTCATATCGATTCAAGAACAACCTCGAGGTACGGTAGGGTAACGGAAAGTACGGTAAGGTAGGCTGATTATACTTAGACTCCGCAAGCTCCGCCCACTCGGCTCGGACACTTTACCCCTCAAAAGCGAGACAAGAGGAGCACAGTCTTCATTCGCAACCAAATCGCTCGATCAAAAAAGAATTTGGAAGCTCTTTTCATCCTCTTTCGAATGAGCTTCCGTGACCCTGGAAATTCCTTTTCTGAGTAGGTCAGCATACGTTTTATAGAGCGAATTAGCCAAGAAACCTATAAAACTCGTATGCTGACCTACTCAGAAAAGGAATTTTCAGGGTCACGGAAGCTCATTCGAAAGAGGATTAAAAGAGCTTCCAAATTCAATTTTGAACGAGCGATTTGGTTGGGAATGAAGAGTGTGTTTCTTCGAATTCGAAGCGCGCATGGCTGGCAACTCTTTCTGCGTCCTCTCCTCCCTCTCCCTCCCCTCCCTCCACCCGGCGTGACTAGAGAGCCCCCCGCCTACGTGAAAGCTCGGTTTCTTCCCCTGTAGGGTTCGGCGAAGCCCTACCAGATCGTTTCGAGAATTGAACAGACAATGGAGGAATAGGCTCCGCCCCTCTTTCTCTCGTCTCGCTTTTTGGGCCTTTCACGTTATGATCAATTCAACCACATTTTGGGTCATAACTTTGCTCAAACATTAGATATCAACCTAATTCAAAATGCATGGCCCTATTTAGCCCAATACGAACACATTAACAACACAATTAGATCTGTGTGACGATTTCGGGTAACCGCCTTGTGGTCCCTAATTATACTGCGGCAAGTCAGGAGAGGGTGCTGATAAAGGATCAGAAAGTTAGGTTTCCAGGACTATCACGAATGGCCACGTATTTGGCGAATGCTCATAGAAATGGCACTGCGAAGAGACATTTGAGGAAATCGCTGATGATGAAGTGTGGCGTAGAAGATGGAGAGGAGGAGGATGACTTCCTGTAGTCATCAGTGGAAGAGGCGATATTTCCCCATAATATAACATCCCCTGTCACACTTTACTGATTCTTGCACTAAAGCAGCGTTAACTGTTGATAGGGAGGCTTTTCCGTTTTGCTTGAGTTCTTGTGAGCTTCCCGACTGATCATTGAACTCGCCCTGTGCATTTTTGAACGTTGCTCATTGAGCCAAGCTCACCTGACATTTTTGTTCTTCTGAAGTTTTTTACATATCAAAATGAATAAAGTAAGATAAAAATATTGGAGTGAGCTAAAGTTCATTCTTCATTTATTCACAAAGACGAACTTGAAGATTCTTCGGAATTGTTTATAGCACAATAAATAACACTTGATCGTAAATCTTTATTTCGTCTATGGATGTACAAAAATGGGAAAGCGCATAGTATAAGCGGAGGAGAGTGATTACTACTCTCTCCGAGAAATTCAACCCGAAATTACAACATGACGCGTTGCCAGATTCCCGTAAATATAAACCTATTGAGTCGAAGGCTAGATTACGGTAGGAATGGGCGAGAAGAGGGGCGAACAACGGTACTATAGGGCATACTAAGGGGGGTTACACGTAAGTCATCGACTGTTGGATTGAAGGAGCGGGATGGAGAGGAGGAGATGATGTGTCGTCTCTGAAGAGGCCACAGGTTAGACTGGATACGAGAAGGCCAATCGTAAGGGATGAAAGATAAAAAAATCAACTGACCCCTTGCCTGCACTTCCTGGAGGAGTCCTCCATTGCCTCGATGGGGCGGTACCGTATCCACTCTCTCGTCCCATCAATGGGGGAGATGAGTCACCCTCATTAGAAGAGGGAGGGCCAGCACCTGCTGAGTTCAAAGATCATAATACGGTACTCTTAAATCCAAAATGCATGTGAATATATACTGAAATATACTGAAGTGAATATTTACCGGCTAGAGTGGTTGGTCCTAGGTATTCCCTCCTCGGGAGTGGATCCTCCGGAGCTCCTCCCACTGGCACCCTTCCACCCATCACAGTCGACAACTCGTGGTCGTAAGATGAAGTGGAAGAAGAGGAAACCTCCGATCTGGAAAGAGGGGAGTTACCAAAGATCGTGAATCTAAACATTCTCAAAAGTACAAAATGTCTTGAATCTTCATCATTCATTCTAAGACCAAAGAGCATACCTGGGACTGCACTGCTCGGACTCCTGTGGGGGAGGGGGAGGACGACAGGCGGGAGGAGGCCGTCGAACGGAGTGGCGAGAGGGAGGAGTCAAATTCTCCCTGCCAAAGATCTGAGATCATACCACGAAAAAACCTCACACTTTAAACCAATGGAGAGAACACAACGTAAGACCAGCTCGGTTATTCACAAAGACCAAAGAACATCTGCTCACCTTCTCTTTCCCTGGTTTGCCGCGGTGCCCAGGGTGTAGCTGATCCCTCCACCGCCCGGTCCGCAGTTCACCACGTACGGTAACCCTCCGCCGTGGTGTACTGCACCACTCGGGTGCAGCGGGTAGGCGACGTTTGCACCGCTACCGTATGAGTAGTGTGCCGAGGGGTCGCCGATTTCCTCGTAGTGTCTTCCGAGTGTATGGAAAGAGGAAGCATCCACTGCCACTGCCCCCGGATGATCACCCGGCACGATTCTGCAACTGTTTTAGTTAGAAATTCATTTTATAAAAGGGTGCATTTGGAGTTTTGACAAGGAAAAATGGTGAATTCAAATTCCGCTGGCATCACTACTAAAGACAAGTCTTCTTTCTGTGATGCCTACTCTGGCAATATCTGACGGGTCCGACCTGAGTGTTCCCTGTCGCACGAAGTGTGCAGACTGAGCATGTCGCATCATCGGCGGCACTCCCTGCTGCACGTGCTGCACGTTGTTGTTGTAGTGGCTGCAAGGATAGTCAGTTAGTGATGACATACAGTAAACCGGTAGTGCCATGCACTTATTTAACACTTGTTGGGACTCTGAGTAAAGTTCAACCCTGTCATCCCCATCATCGCTGTTTTTGAATCGAATCTCCTTCGAATCACCGTACTCGCTCTCTCTAATTATGATCGGCCGTCAGTGCAACAATCTCCCTCCCAATGCCACTGATGATCCATCGTGATTTCCCCCCGGAGACAGATGATCGATGGAGGGAGAGAGAGGGGAGCAGTTAGAGACGCAGACAAACAGAGAGAGCTAGAGATAACGAGAAATCGAGAGAGCGTCCTCTCTCGCTGTCAGCAGGCCCATACACGGTATGATGGATTACTGTACGCAGCAGTTCGCGCCGAGACCACTCACACAAGGTCAATTAGAGGATGATGATATGAAGCCTGACCCCATAAATGCCTCGAGAGGAGAGCCAATAAAAGTGATGGGCCTATGATCCTTTTCTGAATCGGCAAGGCCCTATTGTCCGCCCTGAGGGTCAACAGCTGCATATTGTGTGCGCACTAGGAAACGTCGTCTAGTCAAATTATGCCTAGGATTAGTACAAAGGAAATTGTCGGCTTACCGTAGCGAGGCGGGCGTTGCCACACCGTGCATCATGCCTGAGCTACCATACATCGATCCGACCAGCGGGTTCTGAAACAGGAATTATAGGGAAACGTAGCCTTGTCAAAATTTGCATTACGTGTGCCAAATTGGTAATCGTCGCTTACATGGTGCGTGGCGTGGTGTGACTTCATCGAATTGTACGACCAGAGATGGTCGCCTGAAGTGACGATCGCCTCTGTGGACACCGCCTCCGATCCCTTGTGCACCCGACGCCTGAAATTCCATCTCTTAGTCCTTAGTAGTGAGCTTAGGACATTAGGGTTCTGACCCTAAAATGCTTGGTTGCTTGAGATCTTTACTATCCCTGGAGTGTCTCAAGTGCGCTCATCTCTCACGCAATCCGCCCATTCCTCTCTCTCTCTTGTCCACTAATCTCTTCCCTTCTTCTTCCCTCACATCAAAGAGTGACCATTTCGACACATCCTCCACTCGAAAACACAATAGGGAGAAAGGGCCCTCTCTTCCGAGTTTCTTTCGGGAGACTGCAGATTAGTCCCTTCTAACAATTAGAGTGCCGATTTTGGCGCAATCACTGGGGATGTCCCTTACTCATACTTTTCATGACAAAAGAATCTCCGTGGCACCTGGTATCATTCCCTAATCCAAGCTCCAAAATAAGCGTCAGTCTTGGGATGCGCGAGATCCAAATCAGATAACCAGCTGACTCCTCCACTGCAACTCCTTCCCCTCTTCCCTACCACAAGAATCCGTCTAATTGCAACGGGACTTTAGATGGCCGCAACCAAACCAAATCAGATTCGTTTCTTCCTAATCGGCTACTATACTACTGCTGCAAACCGAGTTTTCATCGACCACACACAATGGGGGAAACGTCGCATGTTACAAATTCGACTAGCATTGATCAAATTGGTAAAAGTCGCCTACCGTTTGGCCAGGATGCAGAAGGCGCACACGACGGCGAGTGCGAGCACGAGGATGAGAAGGGCGGCGAGGGAGAGAATGAGAGTGGGAGAGGTGAGGGCCAGAGAGGATGGAGCACCATTCGGACCCAGAAGAGGCGACCACGCACAATCCGGAGCCTGAAATTAGCGATTGCTTTATGGCTCGTGTTCTGGCTCAGGTTTCATGGGCGTATTCTTGATGAGCTGATCATTAGCTTCTCCCTCCTTCCCTCCTATCAATAATAGATGCGAGGTCAGGCTAATCTCCGTTCGCTTCATTAGGGGAGAGAATGACTGACTGGTGTCAATCGTCCATTGACTCAATCAAGTCAACCAGATAATCTCCCCGTGCATGCCAAATCCATACGAGGACAGTCCAGATTATCGCCCTTTTCTTATTCTTCCCTCACTCCCGGAAAACGAGAACAATAAGAGGGATTTGAGCCCCCGAGGCATTGTTCGAGTAGACAAAACACGACTCAAATCCGTCCCATTCAGCCCTAATTTTCAGTGAATCCCTCTGAATTCGGCCCAGTCCATCCCTCAAATCTCTCTCGCGAAGGAAGAGCTGCCCCTCGCAATTCATTCATTCTCACATCCTTCTCTATCTCCCAGACCGAGGAGATAGAGAGGGCCAGTGTCCATATATTCTAATAGATTCCTCTACTCCCGAGGGAGGAAAGTCAGAAGCAGCTCATGCTGCCAATGCAATCTTTCGCCCGAGGAAAGCAATGATGAATCGTGTGTTAGAGGAGGGAAGGATTTGCTCAAAAGTGCCTCTGATTTGCATAAGCAGAAGTGATTGAGTAACTCCGAGATTTATGAGGGCAGAAATGAAATAACTCTAAAGGAAGCAAATATTTCAAGTTGCTCATTATTTGTGAAAAAAATCATTACTTTTAAAAAGGTTAAGGCTACCTTTACGAATGGTTCATCGGAGAGTAGATGCCACACTAGGGAGGGGTCGGGCGGGGGGCGGAGTCGCAGCTGCGGAGGCTGCACGGAAGAGAGGCACTGGCATACGGCTGCTGCCATCGCTGAAGGGTTCAAAGATCAGATTCGAGAAGCATTTTGAAGGAATATTCTACTGATGGAAATACACTGCACAAACAACGTCACAGAACACATTGTTTGAATCGAAGTAGGAACTCACTCTAATCTATCTTCTGTGGTTGATTGATGCTGCTCGAATCGATCGATCATAGCATGCCTGAAATTGCTTGAATGGTATTGAAACTCGTAAAATGTGTTAAATTCGAGGGCATAAACTGATGAAATCTGGCGCGATACGAGAGGAGAGGGGAGATCTACACGCGTTCCAGTGCAGTCCAATAAAAAGAGCCCATAAAGGCAGAGAGAGAGGGACGGGCCAGGAGATAATAACAGTCTTCTCTCGGATTCGCTCCTGACTGCACATAAGAAGAGTAGCGGCGAGCCCTAAGGTCATGAGAATGAGAGAGTGGAGGAATCGAAGAGAGATCAGAGACAAAGAGAAGAGAGAGAGAAGGAGATGAGGAATCAGACAGGTGCCCAATAAAGGAGAACACAGTAGAAGTGAATATGGCAGACTGACTGGGGAAGGGGGGGACTCGTCATGAGTGAAGAGAGAAGATTAGATGGGATTCTATCTTAGATAAAATTCAAAACATAATAGATAGGAGAGGTATGATAGAAGAATAGATAGAATATGCAAGAATTAAAAAAAGAGATGGAAGAGGGATCGAATGAACGGGAGAGGCAGAAAGAAAATGCCGAACCTTCATATTCAGAGAGCGACTGAATGACACGATGGTAACATACCGCATAATCCAATCTGATCTAATCCACACTGGAAAAGTGTCCACCGGTCCCAGCCGCGAGGGTGGGATCGGACCCCGATATGCCCAGAAGCATAGCTTAGTACCCAAGACAAGCAAGTGATCGGAGTCGGTGGATGAGAAAGGAGAGGGAATGCCCAGTGGAAGATAGTGGGTGATGAGGGAAGAGCGAAAGAATAGGGGATGATCAGGATTATGAAGAATGAATATTCTAACTTCTTTTCTTATGCCGAGCAGTAGAAGATCTGAAGAATGCTAACTCGTTTAGTGATGCACTTTTCCTGGTGTCTAGATAGCCCTCTAATACATCTAATCAGAGAATAGAACACTGATAAGATGAGCAGTAAATAATGCCTTGACTAAACGGCGTTGCGCAAGCCCAATGGTCGATTCCTGATGGGGCATCGATAGGGAATGGATGGGACTGGAGGAACGGTAGGGGGAATCCATCACAGGTGTTTGTTCGAGGATTACGGCAGGAGATGGTAATCGGACTGCCCCACTTGAGGCAATCGAGGATCCAAGTATGTGATAACCGAGGGGGATTATCGGGTTCGCGCTCCCGGTACCAGGAAACGGGGTTCTGAGAGCATTCATGGTTCCGGGGAAGGGGAGTTCCCTCTCCACTTCCCTCATGCGCGTCGTCGCACCGGACGCCATAGTTCATTCCGGCTGAATAAACGCCCTGATTGTTGCGATTGTTGAATGGGTGGGAGAGGAGAATTGAAGGGGCAAATGGACGAGGGGATGAAGAGAGGAGGACTTAGATGGAAAAATGGGAAGATTCTCGGGGTACGGATCAGGACTCGATAAGTGGAGGATTGGAGGAGAGAAAAGGACGAGAAATTGAGGGATGAACGATTGATCGATCCTTCTTTCAGTGGTTCGTAAAGGGATCGAATCGATGAGCTGATGAAGGAAAGTGAAGACTGACTCGACAGTTCGTAAATCTCAGATGCGAGTCTCTTCTCTTCTCGCAACCTTGAGGGAAGGAAATTGGTAAGCGGCGTGAGATGAGGAGAGAGAAAGGGAGGAACTCCCTCCGAAGTATGTAGAGGGTCAATGGGCCGGGTAATTACTGTACATAAGAAGGGAAAGGAGGAGGGAATCATAAGGAGGCGACAGGCGGGCGAATTTATGGTCGCCTCAGGGGTCTAGTTTAGGAGGAGAAAGCGACCGGAAACTGAATAACCATATCGAAATGGAGGCAAAACTGAAATTGGCTGCTCAGATAGAAGACTAATTGAGGTACTGCAGTTCTTCAGTCTCACTCGGAGAGCAGAAAAATGAGCGAGTGCTTTGATCAAAAGGAGGCGAATAAGAAAATGAGTGAGACGAGACGAGAAAAGGAGGAATGACCCGTGAAAAACGAGATCAAAGGTGAATAGGGACGAAAAAGAGCAGCATCGATGATTCAGTCGCGCCCCTTTGATCTCCAAACACACCACCCTGAGGCGACGATTACTAATCGAGAAAGAAATACATCGATGTTTGCATTGCGTGTGCTCATTTGGGAATCGTCGACGTGCCCCTATTTCTACCTCTCCCTCGTGCCATCACATTATCCCGTCCATTCGAACGGCAGATGTTCTTTCTCTCTTTCTTTTTGCATGCGGCTATTCAAGATTGAGAGTCAAGTGCAACCTCGAATGGGATGGTATCACCTATTGACTCGAGCCTGGCAGGGGTCCAAAGAGGAGGAGTAACTTGGGCAGTTACGGTATGCGGCGGTTACGGTTGATCAAAGACTGAGTGAGGACTGTAAATTGGCACTGTCGGTTGGCACGAAAAGGAAAGAGAAGGGACAACGACCGATAAATCGTCCAGTAGTCACAACAGACAGACACATCTCAGAGAGGGAGGAGGGATGCGCTGCGGGGGCGGAGGAATTTGTCACTCTTCGAGAGAGCGCATGGTGTGCCGAACGGGCGACGATCACCAATCCAAGGATTAGGTCAAATTCGCACTACGGTCTGAATTGGTATTCGTCGCCGGGCCACACACTACGAATTTGGGCGAAGGTGAGAAAGGAGGGGAAGGGACGTCGCGAGAGGCGCTAACGAGCCGCATCCTCGGGCGAACAAATCAAATCTGTGGAGGGGAGGGAGGAGGAGGCGGGGCCAACTCTCCCTCCCCCTCTTCCTCCCGGATAATTCAATGAGCGATTCTGTGCAAGAAGAAGGAGCGGCTGCTACACATGGCTGTTCGATTGAGGATGCCCCCTCCATCCACCTGACTGAACCTCGGAAAACTACAGTCAGTAAATTCGATTAGCGTCGACCCGCAATTGTCGAATCATCATCTCTTTACTGAGTGTGGAATAAGAATACTGAGGGACGCGGGCCGATTCCCCCCTCCGCACGACCATAAAAATCCGGTGGTTGGCCTATTGTGAGGAGTGGGGGAGGGGATGCCACAAGGATGATCCTGCTGTAAAACGAAGGCAGTGGGCGCACCTCATTCGAATGGAGTACGAAGGGAGAATGAGGTGATATTCTGGAGGTGCGAAGACCCACTTTGGGAGGAAATCTGCCCGCTAAGCGGAAGATGGAAAGAGAAAAAATAAGAGAAGAAAAAGGAGGAAATCTGGAGGCGCGAAAGGAGAAGAGGGCGATGACACGCGAAAGACTTATGGGAGGGAGAAACGCTACTATTTATGAGCATCGAGAGGAACCCAGAACAGTGGAGGGATGAGGAGGAGAGGGAGGATAATGGACCCCTCCTACAGTTCGCCCGTTTCGAGAAGAGAGAGAGAGATGCAAAAACTAGGATTTCGGAAGCAAAAAGAGGCACGCGAATGCTGTAGAGAGGTCATGGAGAGAAAGAGAGAGATGCACTGATGAGAACCCCCGGAAACACGATGATTTTGATTCCTCAGAAGTGGGATGATGGGGAATCCGATGGAGGTGCGAGACAGAATGAGGGATGAGGTGGACCTTCCTCTTCCCTCACTTCTTTCGCTTATTGCCAGACCTCTTGGCTCTCGACTGATGCCGATGACAGATTAGAATGGGAACGAATTTGATGGGGAAATTGAGATGGATCCAAGGACTCTGTCAAAAGAAGAAGTAGACAGTAGGGAATCGGAGCACACTTCTTCCTAATTACCGTATGCGCTATCGTCTACCAACTTTGAATTGAAGTGCACGAAGAAGAAACTGTGTGGGGAGCTATGAAGAAACTGAGGAGGAGCTATGAACCATAGCAGAGATCAAGCTTGCCGACACGCTGCTGGCATTAGGAGAATGGGCCATAGAATCGGAATGAGGTTGATGGCTAGAAGTGAGTGGAACACCTAGAGAGAGAGGTGAGAGGAAGGAGAGACCACCGGGGGAGAGCCAGTACTAAAACACGATCCATTAGATGATACATGCACATTAGCCAGTGGCAAGCAATCGCGCTGGAGAAAGTACAGAGAAAGCTGGTGAAAGATTGGAGGTAACGAGTAACTACGAAGAGGAAGAGCCTGTTGGTTGGTATTAGCCTGTGGAAAGGTCCAGGCGAACGGTAGAACTGCTAAGGATTTTCAAAGAAGAGTGGAGTGCCATCTCTAGAACAAGATGCGATCACAATTCAACAAAGGAGGCAGTTCTGGGAGGGGAGGAAGTAGGGGTGCGAACTGGGGGATGGGAGCTTTGCTCCTCAGGCGGCTTTCGAGTGGCGTGAGTTTGCCAATCTCCGCGCGAGAAAAAAGCGCGTGTAGAGATCAGTGAGAGAAGTTGGTAGGAAGAAGAAGAGAATAATAGATTAGAGTTCGAATCGAGACAGGGATATGAACTACTCACTGGCTCAAGGAAAGGAGCAAAAAGGGAGGCCACAGGAAGACATCACTCTCTCACGGCTGGTCACTCACAAACAATGGACTTCGGAAGCACCATCGAATGGTCCGAATGTTGAAACAACACAGGCCACATTAGTAACCAAGCAACTCCGCAGAAAGCATAGGCACTGTCAAAATCTGCCTCGCTTTCATGGGCATTCAAGCCCCGTTGGGAACCAGCTGAGACAGTTGACCGGGCGATAGAGGGGGGGGGGGGGGGGTGGGGAGAATAGAAGTGCCGAAGAAGTGCCGTAACCCTACACCCTCCACTGAATGGACACGGTCAATTGCGAGAGAGAATGGCCTGTTGTTCAGGCGCTTTTTGTCGCAAGCACTTTTAGCCCCTGCCGACACTGCCAATTTGTGCTACTGCCTGCGTAATCCGAGAAGTTACAACCCCCCCCCCTTGTGAGAACTGTTCCCAGAGAGCAAAAAGAGATCCAGATGGGTACCGCCAGGGATAATCGTTCATTGTAGCAGCACAAAGGAGGACTGTCTCTAATTTCCGGAGCGCGAGGGGAGAGGGGCATTGTTGCGTAATCTTCGAAGGGGAAAGGCACCGCTCGAAGGTGAGAGGAGCAAGATATCGATCTCTTCATTTCCCATGCTCTCTCGCTGTGTCTAATAGACTAGAGTGTGTGAGGAATGGAGAGATTCTGAGGGGAACGAAGGTAGAGAGCTATCATACACAGTCAGATACGAGGCGGTCACCGGAGGTCAAAGGAGAGGGAGAGCTGATAGATAGACTGGCGCGACTTTTGACACGTTTGTGAAGTGTCTTGAGGAGAGGCGGTGAGAGGCCTTTGATCTACCTGTGAGATGACAGGTGACAGTGATAGAGACGACGTACAAATGGAAGAGAATGATTACGGTATGAGTAAGAATGAGAAACTCGATGGATACTGTTGAGGGTGAGGCAATCCTAATTTCTCCGTGCATCTAATGTCCTGTAGTGGGCAGTGATAACACTGCCTGGCACAAAGGAGGGGTAAAACATGCAAGCAGTAGGGGGGAATTCAATGGAGCATGCTGATAGGAGAGGAGGAGGTGAGAAGCGAAGGGTGGCAAACATTTCGTATACTCTCTCTCTCTCTCTCCCTATCATCCTCGCCTGTCCACTAAGCCGCCATGAGCCCTACGCCAAACGAGTGAAGATCCAGAGGTGGAACCACTCTGGTTCCGATGTGGTACCAGATGGGGACCGGGGGATGGGACCCGCAAAGGGTCCATGCTCACAGGGGGCAAACACAGTCTCGGATCAGCGGCTTCTGAGGCGCTTTCGGTAAGTGGAAAGAGGAGGAGGAGAAAATCTGTCCCTTATCGGTGTACCGCGCGAGAGATCAGGACCGGAACCAGTGGTACCAAGGAGATTACAATGAGCTCATGTGATTGAGGGACGACGGGTACCAGCTCATTTGCTCGGTACCGGCTGGTTCCGAGTGGTTATTATCGAGAAGAAGCGAACGGCACCCCTATCTAATTTCAGCAACGATCTACACCGTTGGGTGTCCATTTCCTCCCCTTACTGCCTCCTTCTCCGATCGGACATCCGATCCGACTTCCCAGATGTTCTACTAAATCGCAGAAACGCCGCACGCAATGCAAGATTTGAAAGGCGACGTTTCCCAGAGTGCATTGCACAACAACAAGCTAGCCATAACTCACGGAGTGTTATCGTCATCTGGCAAATGAGGGGATGAGAGGGAAGAGGAAGGAGGGAGACAAGTGCCGGCCAATTTATCAGTCCTCCCAGTTCATCCATCACTGCCTGATCAGTGCGAGAGAAGAGGAGCGAGAGAGCATCCTTATCTCCCAAGAGAAGCAACTGCCCAGAAAACGGCAGAAATCAGCGCACGCTGTGCAAAAATCGACGAGACGACGTTTCCTACTCGCGCCAATCCGCACCACTCTGACCACTCCTTCCGCCAAAGGACGGTCGTCAAGCGCCAAACGAGGGACATTTCGGCGAGTGGTCGAGCAAAAGAGGAAAAGATGAAATGGAGATGATAACCGATGGTAAAATGGATCAGAACGATTGGTGATAAGAGAGGGCGAGAGATGATTGGGAGCGGCTCCCCCCTCCTCGGGGCAAAACATCCTCAGGGGAAAGGAAAACATTCACAGCTGGAGTGCAATAACTATCGAAATAGGGACAGAGGAAGGCGGAAACACGAGTGGTGGCCCACTTGTGAATGGAGGGACAGGGTGATAAGTTGAGGGAGACTGGCAGTTCTGCCAGTAAAACTTGTCCAAAACGCAGGCAAAATTGGCACATTATTCTTAGAGAGTGAGGTCATAGGTTGAACATTGGAGAGAACCTACTGAGTAAGACAGAGAACAAGTGATTTAGGAGGAGTCTTGCGCGGATATTTACCGGTTGCCGATATACTGACTGAGAATGGAGAGACAGTTCCTAGCACCTCTTGACCTTCCATGGGCCGTCTAAAGAAAGAGGGCGGACACCTTTCCCTCTCCTTCTCTCCAGTAATTACCAGCCCTCTCACCTTTAAGACTTCCGATGGTGATGATCACTCCCTCCTCTTCTTTGTTCCGGATAGTGAAGAGGCTCCTTGTGATCTACCGCGTGCGACGAGAGCCGGAGATTCCCCTCAAGGAAAGCCGGAGATTAGACTCTTGATCAAGTAGAGGAGAGAAGAACGCAAAAGGTGAGAAACGAAGGAAAAAGAAGTGCGAGGATGCGAAACGCAAACTGATTCGAATGGATGCAAAGGGAGAGATCAGAGTGAGAAGAAGAGTCGAAACTTGGAAGGGAGAGGAACAGATGGGATCGAGAGAGGGGAGGGGTTCAGTAGGTAGAAGTCCCACGGTATTGATGGCGATGTTTGTGGGGAGACGACAGCCTAATGAGGATTAGAGAAGGAGAAGGACAATGGGAACAACAAAATGAAGAATGCCGAATCATTCTGCCCCTTTGTTACAGCTCGAGCTGTTAAGTAACTATAAGCAGATTCTATTTTTGTGACACACATCTGGGTCTAATTTTATGCAAAAATGGTCTCCCGCATAGTAACGCATGCGTTGGAGCTCCTGACGTTGCATTTCCATCCTTAATTTCCAGACCAATATTGTTGTGAATGATCGGATACCCAGAGTGTGTACAGTACCGCCATCCTTCTGCCCTCTTTTCCCTAGCTAATCCATCACTTGCACTCCTCCTCTACCCTCTCCGATCAGTCACAATCAACTGACCCTCTTGTCAGCCCCCTCTCCCTAAAAACAGTATGGGATAAATGACAGACAGCAAATCACGCAGAAGGAATTACTATCGACGACCGGCAATCACACCACGAATATACTACTGATAAAAGACAGAACGGAGTGCACGCAAAGTATACTTCAACGTAACGACGATTACTACTGGCTGCACAATGGGCGAGATCTGAATTGGGCCCAATCTCAAGAGTGTTCGTGTCACATTCAGAGAGAGGGAGGAGGGAAGATAGATAGTCCTAATTATTAGTAGAGGCAATTGATGAATTGAGATGCTGGATGTGAAGGGAAGCAGTGAGGGAATTGGAAAGGGTTTATAGATTGAGGGAAATGGAGATTTGCTTCAATAAGTGACATGAGATAGTTTGCAGAAATATGAAAGTAATATGTAAGATATGCGAAACTAGCAGCTACCTCCCCTCTCTCTCCTCCCCCTTCCAACTCTCGTCTTATCTCTCACAATCACCAGTCCATTAGACAAAGTGCATTAGTGGCCCGCTGGCCGAACACTTGTCTCCTCAAAATATTAGGAATCGTCGACCAGCCTCACGCAACGTGAAATCGAACAGAGATGGTCTCGAATGAGACAATCGTCGTGGGGGTCGCGCACCCGCCAATTACACCATGTCGAACACCTCTCAATTATTCGCTGCCCATTCAGGACTGGCGCCCTCTTTGTTCGGCGCCAGCCACCTGTCGAGGTGTGAAGTGCGCGCGGTGTGCTCAAGGTGCATCCGGAGAGGCGACTTTTGAAAATCGTCGCCGTTTCAAATGTTGCATAGGATGTACCAACCGGAAGGAGGAGCGAGCCGGTTAACAGGTTAGTGAACTGTGCAATGACGGATTAGAAGAGGAAGGCTTTTCACACCTTGGAGTGAGAGTTAGAGCTTACTAATCTCTCAATTGCGCGCACTCTCTCGCAAGTCAGTTACTCGCTCGATTCGCGTGTCGCCACCCAATTAACACCTCGTTGAGAGAGGAGGTCGATGTCCAATATGAATAGCCCCGCATGACACACTATGCAAAAAGTGCCATCTCGGCCACACAAACTGCCTCATTGGGTGATGCAATAACGGGGGAATGTGCCATCTGCGTGGTACCGTAACCCGAAGATATCGTAATATAGAGGTGAAAGCGGGCAGATCAACAACAAACAGGAAGGGGTCGACGCGAGATTAGTAAGGGAGAGGGACAGAAAATAGATGGAGGTTCAGCCTCAGGCCTCGCAAAGTTTGTGTTGCGGATGATGGGAAAGAGTGACAGAGAGACGTCCGTTTTGATGATGAGAGAGAGAGGAGTATCAGTTATTGTTTAGACGAGGACTGACAGGTAGTCTTCTCTTTCTCTCAAAGAAAGCTGGAAGAATAGGAGACTTCGCAAAGAGCTCCTTGAGACAAAGACCGCGCTTCTAAGGGTTCAAGAGGACTTTCGCCAGGGAGGAAGCGTATTCTTGCATTTCTGATCGCTTCACTAGTCGAAGACAATGGGGAACAGCGCCTGAATGAGGGGAGAGAAGCCGAGTGACGGGGAGAAAACAGAGGTAGATCATACCTGACAGCACCCCTAAAGAGAGGCACAAAACAGTGGGAGAAGGAGAGGAGCAAAGCTAAGCCCTACGGTAAGCTGTCCCTCTCATTCTCTTCTTCCAGCGAGATTTTCGCCCAGAAAGGGCCTCAGACTCTCCGATGCAAAGAAAGGTCACAAAGCGCGTCTATTCAGTGAAAACACGTCGAATGAAGGGCAAATCGAGCAGGTAAGTAGTCGAAAAGTAGGCTGAAGGCTGGGCAAAATCACTGGCAAGGAGAAAAGCGCGTACTTCAGTTCCCATACTGTCCCATCTCTCTGACCGGCTATAGAGCACAGAGAGGGCTTGGTCATCCCTGCTTACGAGTTGTTGAGGGCAAAAAGAGTAGAGACCGTAGTGGCTCCAAGCAACGTGCATAGATTTGACGCCCCTGTGGTCACTGGATACGATAGTGAGATGGACGTCGAAAAGTACATCGATAGGGTCATCAAACACGGAATAGCCATCAAAACGGAGGAGGGATGTGCTAGTGGCGTCGAATTTCATCGCCTCGGGGCAAAAATAAATGTATACATTCGACCAGGTGGGCAGCAGTAAACTCAATGATGAGAGGATAACTCGGGGGATTTGGTTAGAGAAAATAGGTTGTACGAAGGCAGGAGATTCATAACTTTGCCGTGAGGAGTAATTGAATTACAGTGTAGTGAAGAGAGGCCAAACGAGGACTCGAGAATGAAGGGCCTTCTCCTCCTCCTCCTCCTCCACTTCAGTGGACGACAATGAGTTGAGCCGGGATTTAGGCAGGAGAGAGACTCGTTAGAGAAAGAAACGATGGAGGAATAAGCGGATGAGAACACACTTCATCACCAATTGCGTTTGCGCGTCAAGTGTGTTTCGGACTGTAGTAAATGGCCGGCTGGCCATTGGATTCACTAGAATTAACAAATTTCATAGTTATAGTAATGATCGATGATGCTTAGGGGATTTGCCAACGGCAGTGAGATCGATGGAATGGTTGTGCGTAAGTGAGCCCTCCTTCCTACCTGCTGCTCCCTCCCTCTTCCCCTTCCCCATTATGCCATCTAATCTGCCCACGGCACACGGAGGAAGGATGTAAGCTGATCCTCGGAATGAACAGGAAATGGGCAGGAGGAGAGAGGATAGGTACGCCCTCCCTCTCTCTGGGTGGTCAGAGTGCACGAGAGAGTGGGGGAGACGAGGAGAGCGCAGAGGAACGGGGCGCGGCCCTCTTGCGCAAGACCCCGCGGGGTTCTCCCAGAACAGAGTGATCAGGCAAATAGCAGGCAATGAGGCGAAGAATTTAATGTTCTCGGAATGGAATCGGAGTGCCTTGGGGATAGGAGTGATGATGTGCAGAAGGAGAGAGTCAATAACTTTGCCCGACCACAAAATATGTACGTGAAGTGCCTCTCTAACTGCTATCCCTCCGTGTATCCCTCCGTGAACCATCGTCGAAGTGGACAGAGAGGCGCATCAATTATTGACAAGATCTGCGCATTTGAACAGCGAATGACAGATATTTCCGCTCTCAGAGACCCCTCAGGCAAAAAAAGTTTGAGAGAGGAAACGACGTGGGAAAAACTGCAACATCCACATGTGCGATCAATCAGCGCGAGAAAGGCGCAACCGACACGGTGAGAGGAGGAATATCTGGGAAACTGAACCTGGATATAGCAAGGGCCCCGAAACAGATGCAGGTAAGGCACGCATGACCGAATGTGTCGAATGCCTGCGGGGTTTGATAGAGATACCTAATTAAGCACTAATTAAGGCTAACTCGGATGGCGGTAGCGAGGAAAGGAGTGACAATGGGCAAGAAGTGGAGGTGAGAGAAGATCAAAGGAGAGTCATCCATCAGCCAGAATAATTGGACATTTTCAATGGACATCCGCAGCTGTCAGAATAGTGAAGGAAGAGGTGTAGGCAGGAATGGGTTTACGATGGGGCAGAGAGAGGAGGTATGGTTTATTCTTTCAATGGAATCACCGGAATGAATTATCCATTGGCTACATGGAACCATGATGCTTGAAGCACATTCGAGTTTTCCCATTTTTGTGCTTGAAGATGTGGAGAAATTTGATTAGAATCGAAATCACCATGATGAAATTATGAACAACGAAAGTTGTTGTGATAAATGCGCGAAGGGGAGGGAAACATGGGGTAACATATTGGTGATCGTTCGTCCCTTGAGTGATTGATGTGTTATGAGCTGAGAAGAAGCGACACGAGAGATGTACAACAGATGAGCAGAAGAAAGGGAAGACCGCCCCGGATGTGAAGAAAGTTATCACACTAATAACTAAAGTACTATGGGGGCAGTCCTCGTCTTCCCAGTTCGACTCATTCTAAATTAGCACCGGAACGAGTCATAACTGGCAATGGGAGGGAAGAGAGAGGCGTGCAAATGAGTTTTTAGCATGATTCAGTGGGAAACGAGCGAGGGTAGTACGAGTTTCCATTGAAACCCGTTCAATCCGTTCGAAAGATTTAGGGGTAATACTACGCCTGATCAGGTGTGGAATGAAGAGTTCGAAACAACATCACGAAATTTTTTTAAAGTAATTTCATAAGCAAGACCTAGACAGATCAAGATAGGGACACGTATCTACTGAAGGGATTGCTCTCGACCTGAATGTTTTCACGATGATACTAAATGGCCGTTCAACCAGTCCCTAGATAATCCGACCAGCCTTTGATCCGACGGAGTTGATCCGAACCCCAAACTCGAGCCAATCTCAGTGTGTAGGGATGGATCAGATAACAAGAAACTAAGGGCAAAGATCAATCGAGTTGGTCGAGAAATGTGATGCAACTAGGAGTGATAAATTTTTCGATCCGCCATTAGATCGGATGCTCGCCAAAGGATGATAACCAAAAATTCAGATTTTCATAATGACAATTGGCAAAAAATATTAGTGAAGGGCAGATTTTGTTATCCGGAACGTTATTGTCCGACAGTGACCATCCTATCTAGTGCCATGAAACCCCACTGTGCAAACTGAAGGGCCAGGCCATTCTCAGGATGACACCTACTGGAGAAGGATGGCGGTCCTGTGGGTGTCAGTCCGCGGCGGTCTAACATACAGAGTCGATAAGGAGGAGGTGTGAAGGAGGGGCACAACAGCCGAAAGGTGTGATAAGCAGAATGCAAAGATGATATCAGTGAGAATGGAGAGGAGAGGGGAGATTCCAGAGGGAGTTCTCTGATCAGGACGAGGGCGAGACTATTCGAAATTGCACATTGACTCGTCTAGTTATCGATATTATCTCGTCTCGATCAGAATGATAAAACAGACTAGATATTCGACATGTAACACTGGGGAAAAGGATGCATGTCTGGATGCTATAGGAAAAGCGAGAACAGATCAGCAACATAGTGGATGAACACATGGTCGAACAGGGGAAAAGAAGATGAGGCTCCTCAATTAGGATGTGCCTAGAGGACCGGGGCCAAATAATCTTATTACTCGAATTATATCTGCACGTACCCTTCATTCACTCCCTCGCCAGTCAGAGAAGAAGAGGGAACAGGCGAAATGGAGAAAGTGCAGAGAGGACAGATGCGATTACCAGTATGAATAACACTTGAGAAGGCGCGGAGGAGCTCATTGGACCTCCCGAAAGACCTCGCAATGATGGTGGTAAGGAGAAGAGGAGTAGGGGAGGTACTTCACTCCCCTACCACCGGCTGTCACCACCGTTCACTCTCCTTTGATCTACTCTCACTTACTGTAATCTACCCTAGATTTAGCATCTACGGGAAATGCTACAAGCGATGGCTCTGGAAAACGGGAGTCATGGTCACGAAACTCGCCCTAAATAGTCGAGATGAGGGAGAAGAGGGAAACCACTTTGCACATCCTCCTTCACTCACTTCTCATAAACGGGTCGACGTCCCTTCCGGAAATGAGGTGTCACCTCCAGATGAGGAGCGAATGGAATATACGATTGCATAGGGATGATGAAACAGAGGTTACCGACTACAGTATCCCGCGACTGGGGAAACTAACGTAAAAGTAGAGCGATAAAATGGAGAGTGCATGTCTCCATGTCAAATTACTCACGATGTATGATGACTGGTCCTCTTCCTCTCAGATACAAGGACATAGCGGAACTCATCAATTCATTCCCGAGTCGGAGGGCTCTCCCCCAGTCCCTTGCATGACTGCTCTCTCCCTCTCTCCATTGTCTCTCCTCCCGCTGGATACCCGATACCCCTACCCGCAAATGAATTGAGTGACTCGCCAGAAGCCACGGAGTACGTCAAATTAGAGCATAGTAGGAATCTGCCAAAAATTGAGCAAAATGTTGCGACCACGGTAGGGATCGAACCTACAATCTTCTGCTCCGTAGGCAGACGCGTTATCCATTGCGCCACGCGGCCATGCTTTGCAACATGTCTGGGATGTAGGATCAAGCGAAGGATTGACACCTGCTGTGTGATGGTAGCTCTGACGGAATATGTTGGGGTCACTGCGGGTGGTCTCAGAAATCATCCCTCCCTCTCAACTGTTCCCGCTTCTGCATTCATCCGGAAGGAAGCGGCAGTCTCATTAGAGCGAAATGTCTTACTAATGAATACCGAAATAGGGGCTAGAGACTGGAGCATCCCTTCTCAGATACATACTCTACTCATCTTTATTCGTGCAAAAAGTGCCCACGAAAACATTGAGAATATGCCCTCTGGAAGGTAATTATCGAAAGGGAGGGATGGCTACTCTAATTTCCGATTCCCGAAAACTTTCAAACAGATAATAAATAATGTTATTAGCATACTGCTCCGTCATCAATTTTTAGCTTTAAAACATGTTTATCGCAACATTGTACAAAGATGAACAAAAATTAACTTGGAGAACATTTTGATTGATGTGAATATGAAAGAGTTCTCCTACTGAGATCGCATTAGTCTTGCCAACAATAGATACAAAGATTAAAACCGAGAGCAATGGAAATGATCTACTCTAATTCACGCCCATTAACGGACTAGGAATCGTCGTACGCCGCTCACAACAGATCTACATCACATTAATCTACCCTATTCAGTCTTTTAGCATGGAAAATAGAATATCAAACTTTTTGCAGAGCGAGTTACCGGGAATTCGATGGTAGTTGAGAGCGGTGAACCTGATGAGGCACGTTTGTGTTTATCCTAATAACACAGACACTGTTCGCTTAAGTACAAGCAAACTCTCATTTCATCCCCATCTTACGTGTTGTCAAACAACATTGTTCGAGCCAAATCGATCGATTTGGCAGATGCATCAATAAATCGAAAACATCAAAGATCAAAGACCACTCACCCCATATCGTCCATTGTGAGTCTGTTTCCTCGATCATCCGTGATCTCGCTTGTGATGAACTCACGCACGAACACCTAAAAATAAATTTTTAAGAAATGTTCGATTTTGTCATGCTGCAGAGATTTTTTTATCGAAGAATCTCTGTCCTAATGTATCCTCAAACTCAGTTGTTGTTATCAAGCATATTGCTAAATAGATGGGGGGGGGGGGGGGGTGACAATTGCTAAAACGACAATTGCTCAACTCGTCGCCGTTCACTTGCAATTTGGCGCAGCGACTTGGGATTTGTTTCATTGTAACCAGTATGCGCTCCCGTACATTTGAATACATTAGTCTTGTTACCAAGCGATCATGAGTTTTACACTTCACCAACGTCCAAAATTCAGATTTTGAGTAGAAAATCATGTCTAGATAAACACTTAGTACCGTAACCAATTTGTATTCTAGTGCCCGAGTAACTACTCTATACTAGTAATATGTGTATCGATTGGTTAGGGCATTTGGTGTTTATCTAGCCATGATTTGTTTGCTAAAATTCTAAATTTTGGACCATGAACCCCTGGTCGTTGGTGAAGTGTAAAACTCATGATCGCTTGGTAACAAGACTAATCTATGCAAATGTACGGGAGCGCATACTGGTTACAATGAAACAAATCCCAAGTCGCTGCGCCAAATTGCAAGTGAACGGCGACGAGTTGAGCAATTGTCGTTTTCGCAATTGTCACCCCCCCCCCCCCCCCCCCCAAATAGATGCCTGTGGATACTGGCCTGCGGAACTTCTCCGAGTGGGAACTTGACGAAGATCGTACGCGTCGAGGCTGGGTTCACCTGCGATACGTGATACCGTAACCTCACAATTTGGAAATTAGGGATATTGACTGAGTCCCTATCAACAATATCAATAGCCGCTCGCTATCGTAATCTTTTCACAAAACAATGGACAGTACAACTACCGTACCAATAAGAGCGTCGGGCAGGGCACACCGTTGGGATCCATCGCGTTCATGTTCGCATGCAGCACCTGAATCAGATAATGATCGAAAAATCGATAGGAACAACGAAGAGGACCTATTCACGGCAAGAATTAAAATAAAAAACATCTGATTTTCTATCACCCAGCATTTCCATTACCAACGTATCAGAAAAAGGTTTTTGTTCACCTGATAGAAGACTTGCTTGGCCATATTCGAGACGGAGAGAATCTCGTGAGACGTAGCCTGCATCATTATTAATTAGTATCATACATATCGCGAAATGATCGAAATTCGGAATAGGAATGCTCACAATCAGAACCATACTTAAATTCAAACCCATCTCATATTCCCTTAATCCGCATTTCGCTTACTGACTAATAAAAATTACCACAATGCATACGACGAGAAGAGTATGAACTACCACTGCATTCCCTCATCGTACCATGAGATGGAGTGCCTGTCTCAACTCTGCCAGATCCCTCCTGCAGTTGATCTCATGGCCTTCCTTCGTCTGCAGAGTAGCCGAGTACTCGTCCACTTGGATGTAGAAGGAGAGTCTGCAGAGGATGAGAGTTTCATTCTATTTGAATTTCAATTATCCAAAAATGCACGCTTGAGCCGAAAAATCTATGATTACCAAGAAAATATATTTCTAGTTTAGAGAGGAAATTATTATTAAAAATTTTTTTAAAGGGTCAGCGCAGTGCAACATTTAAATTAAAAGTAAATAAATAACATTTCCGCACATATTCTTCCTTGAAATATTAACAACCACTCTGACTCACTTTCCGCCGGAGATATGGTCGTAATTCCTGTTGTGGAGTTCCCCGATGAATAGCGAGTGGAGGGGAGAACAACGGACGATGCGCCATCGCAACTGAGAGGAACACGTTCTAACTCAACCCAGTGCAATCAATATCGACCAGTTTGTGCAAACGAGAAGATAATTGCAACCAAACAGATAGAGAAGTAATCTCCGATGGTTCTTCTCTCATCTCTCCCCTACCCCCTACTCACATTGGGGTCTCCGCATTCGACCTGGAAGTCATTTAGTCCCTGGATGGTCCTCTTGACCATCAGTTTGTGACTCGCTGCACTCATCAATCGATGCAGAAGGGCCTTCGTGCGAATCGCCCGACATTCGATCTAAAGAGAACATTTTATCTCGGGCTGCATCAATATAGAATTGAGAGGTACTCCATTTTCAAGCTCTCAGGATTCCATAACATATCTATCTCCTCCTCACTCACATCTTCATAGGTGTATGCGAGTGGTCCTCTGTAGTCGAGTGACTCTGGCAGATGAGTGAGAGGCAGGTCGACGAGCATCTGTGGTCGCACAGGACGAGAGCACTCCTGAGAGCAACCCAGCCATACATTTACTTATAGAGACCAATTTCCGTAATCTCCAGCAGCATGCTTTCATGTAATGCCAACTCGAAGTATAATATTTTTTCACGAAGATATTATCTTTGTAGTAGTCGAAAAATGAAAGTTTTACAATGAGCTTGCTAAGTTTACCGTAACTCGAATGACACAAGTCGATAACTGACCATGGAGAGATGGAACTCGCGGAGGAACCTCGTGAGGAAGGGATCGCCAGTCTCTTTAGGGAAGGGAAGCATCTCGAGCTGCAAAGAACGAGGAGATGGATATCAGAAGATAACTAAAACAACATGGACAGTCTTTCTTTCCATATTATTGACAATTCGAGATCTAAAAGACAAAATGTTGCCATTAAAAAACTACGGATATGGCTCACATCGAAGGGATAGTACTGCAGCTCGATTCGCAAGAGGTAGTCATCGAAGAGGGACACCAAGAGAACTCCATCCTGCAATGATGTCATTTGAAGAGACTATATTTACACGCACTAGTTGACCTTTTTTCAAAACGTTTATTGTCATCGATTGTGAAATTTAACGGGTTGACAATAACGAGAGCAATTGACTCATTATGAACTCAAGTATCTTCTGGAAACAAGCTACTATCAGGAGAAGTTAATCGCCCTTTCGGGCAAATTAAATGGAAAATTCATTTTTTTTTAGAAACGCATCTTCCTACCGAAATAATATAGTTTCATACTTTGAAATCTGGTATAATTATGAAATGGTGGGAAAAGGTTGGTTACCTTGAAAACGGCAGTCTTCCTCGTAAGCATCGCCGCCTCTTTACACAGCTGCAATGATCGAACGTTAACAGGATTAATTATTAAACGACCCTCAAAGTGAATATGACAAAAGCGGCAAATTAGTCTCAAACATTTTTCATGATAGTACAGGAAGACTTCTAACCTATCACTATTTTTAACTTTGCCATTTTATGAGATAAAAGATGCATAAATGATATTTCTTAGCTTTACCTACGAGATAAGCAAGTACAATTCTTTTTTTTCAAATCAATTAGGAATTTTTTTAATTCAAATCAACGGTTAAGAGGATTTTGGTATGCATCTGAACTGATTCTTCTTCAAGTTGAGATAGAAGGAGGCGCTGCCTCACCTGCTCGTAGATGTCCTTGATGATGAGTGTCTCCTGCGCCCTCTTCAGTGTCAGCTGCCACGGCATCTCCTCGCACGATTTCTTGTCGATCTGCACAAGGATGATTGAGGAGTTAAGGATGATATCTTTCCACTCGATTACCTACTTCGAATCAGCTGAGAGAATTGGAAATGAGTGCAATGAACTAAAGATTCCTAAAGGACAGAATCAGTCAGCTATATTTGTTTTTAAACGCTTCATCTCCCTTCCAATTTCAAAAACAAAGTGTTCCACCTCCATATAGGCGTATTCCGAGTTCGGCTTCTCAGGATAGACTGCAGTGTGCGAGCCATCGTCTGCCAATAAGTGCCAATTAATACATTTACACGAGTATATTTTGATTTGAATTGGAACAGTCGTTAAACATAAATATCCGTGAATCGTCATATATTTTATAAATTACCCGACAGTATCAGCAAACAATGGGAAAGCGATTATATTCATAATCTGAGAATATACCTGTGGCAACTGATCAAAGTCTTCTACACTTCCGCTCAGTAAACGTATACATCCAATTACCTACCTTTTACAATGGAACAATAGAGTGACGACTGTCGCATGAGATCCGAGGGAATCGTCACCTGAAAAGAAAAACATTTTTAAAAAGAGTATATGCGAAGTACATAATATGCAAGGGCCTTGACCATACATAGATTCCTCAAGCAGATCACAAATATATAGCCCCTCCTCCCCCTTCTAACTCACATAGAGAACAGTGGGTTCCCATCGTCCCTTGGGAATATTCTTCATCTGCTCGACACTTCGTCGTCCGATTCCGAAGACTCCCCGAGGATCCATCTTGATGCCGACTGGAGAGTTGAAACGGAAATCAGATTTACAATTTAAAATCTAATACAGACGATAAATCGAATAATCAGCATTACGTTACCGACACATAATCCGATAAACAAAAGACAATTAAATAGATCTTACACATTTTGTATCCGAGATCTCCCACGATATTCTCTCCGTTCTTCCGAATTCGATAGAGTTCGCGCATCTTTCCCAGCTCACTGAAGTGAGATTTATTTCCAATGCTTTCATGCGCGCATTTCTCAAATTAAAACAATATTTTCTAGGCTAACGAAAAGCTTGTTTCCATTATTATAACTTCGATGATAATCATAAATAGATGCACTCTTTAACGATTTCTGATTTCTTCTGATGCACTCACATGTAGAAACCATCCTTGTTTCTTCTATTCCCTGCCTCCATTTCTTCCTGCTTCCTTCTGTGTCGAACTGACTTCACGAAAACATCCGCCGCTTCCATGAGTGCCTTAGGAGAGATCAGATTAGAGGGGAAAGAGAGAGTACAATAGAAGTGACATGATAAAGCCCGACAGAAAACTGAGTATATGTATAACTTAATTCTTAAATCATTCATAATATACACATGTACTGGAACTTCATGCCACAATTTGGATTGACACAATGACGAGACAAATACGAAAAAGGACATTATAACCATTGTGCCATGTCATGCATAGATCGAATAGTCATGCTGCGCAAATAATTTTAAAAAATTAAGAATTTTATTTTTGAGAAAAACGTGCTGATTCTGATTATTCTTGACGCCTTCTATCCAACGGTGTATCACTTTTCATCTTTTGCACATCGCCGGGTAAAATAAACGTACCCGCAAATCATAACAGGAAAATCGGATTTTGGGACTGCGGCACGTTTTTCTCAGCGGCGGCACGTTTTCCCAGAACGGGGTCACGTTTGTATTTATTCATTTTACGGGGCCAACAATATGATGGAGAATATTCAATGTATTTGCTAAGGGAGGGTACGTTTTTTGACATGTCGATATTTACATGCTTTTCGATCTATGATGTCTTGCCTACACACATTGCAATATTCTTTTTGAGATGGTACCTTTCGTTTACTCGACCACTGGAACATCTTCGAGGTTTGTATCATCGACGTCACTTCGTTCGCCACCACGGGGTCATTCGTATTTTGCAGCTGATCTGCTACCTACAATGAGGTACGCATTCAGCTGAACTCGCGTGTCATAAGGCTTTTGCATATTCTAATCTTCCTTGATTAAACTCTATCAATTCAACTCGTGCCTTATCAGGCATTGCAAGTCTGGTCATAAACCAGACCTAAGGTCCATCAAATGGGGTCAAGATTGTTACCGTACCCGCATGGGCTTGAGGTATTCAGTAGTGCGGAGAATGGCGAGATCGTCGAGTAGCACGTTCAGCTGCTGAAGAGACTCACTGCAAGCAACCACCGGATAGACATCCAGCCAGTGAAATATACAGCAAAACAAGTAAATAGCAAATAGGTAGTGCGATGTAGTATCATCTTCAGAATGGGAAACAAGAAAAGTGAAGTAACCGAAGCATGCCAAGATTGTATCATTTCATGCGCAACATAAGTGAAGTGTAAACTGACTGTAGATGCTTGGCGACGACGTGCCATGGCCCCGCCTCCTGCAGAGTTCTCTCCTCGGCCTTCGGCCCCTTCTTCGACGATTCATCGACGCCCGCGTCCACCTCCTTCTCCTTCTGAAATAAAGTTTGTCTTTACTTCAAAAAGACAAGATCGCTCTAAGCCCAAAGACTGAGCAGTATTTTGCATAAATATATTAAGTTTGGCTAAGAATGCACTAGTGACATTTCGAAGCATTGGAACGTTAGCCAATGAATTTCGAAGACTATGCAAGAATCGTACTTACGTCTTTGAGGAGAGCGGGATTATCGTGTATGGAGTCCTCTCCTGCCAGGCTCATCCAGTCAATCTTGCGAGCGAGAGCCCCGATATGCTCCGAGTATCCATGCGGACTGCAATGATAAAAGTCTATATCTCAAGTAAACTTGTTGCCAACTGGTGAAATAGTGTTTCGCAACAGTAATATTTTAGTTTAATTTGATTTATAACATACATTTAGTTTCGTAGTAAAAAGGGCAGCATAAGCATAAGTAGAAAAGTAGTAAGGGATGAGAAGAAATAGCACGAACATTTTGAACTTCTCCGTGCCATCGTATCCGATCTCAGTGATCTCCCATTCGTGATACGACCCGAGGTTGAGAGGGACCCCTCGGTCGTATGATGTACCTGCATTATATGACATAGGTAAAATTGGAAAAGAAAGAAGCAAAAATTGGCGCCAGCAACAACGGGCAAAATATACACAAACAGCAAACTGAGCCTAACCTGGACCATTGGAACTGCTCCCGCCCGTCGCACCGGTACTGGCAGCCATACTGAACAGAATTCAATAGTAGAAAAACATCAATAATCATAAAAATACGGTAAAATACAAGTTCCACGGCAATTTTTTTCCCGACATCCCGTTGAAAGTCATGGTCCCTTTTCTGATCAAAAAATGGTGCGGTACGTGCAGTCATTTCTATGCTTAACGACACGGTTTACATCCCTTATTTACGGTTCTGTATTTCACGGCTAGAAATGTAGTGTTGTGCTTGGTTCGTAAACATCGCCCGTTCACACAAATCAATGAAAATACGAAAACCGTATAGCACTAATACAGTATTTTGACAGAAACGGTAGAAAAGCTACAGACTCTCAGGCGAAAAAGTACAGTACCACAGGGAACCATCATGGGCTGTGCAATTGAATTTTACAGTACACCTTCCGAACAGGGGTGCCCATTTTTAAACTGGTATGTCGATGAAACAATTGCCGTGAAGTTCCATAAAATTCACGTTTTCAAAATTCGAAGTTTGATGTAATGTCTTACAGTAAACCATAGACAAATGAATATCAAGAATTAACTATTTTAAAATTCTTAATTTCACCACCTGAATTGCAGGATATTTATTAGACTACAGACTTCCACGTCAACCGCATGGTTTACAACACAATACCGATTTATGCTGAATTTTAAGGACCTGCCCATTCTATGTTTCAAGAACATGACTGAATTTTGTGATGAGGACCCAGGATTACGGTAGGTATTCGTATCCCATTTTGCAATTTGTAACCTTCCACCTCACTCGTTTCCTCACTCCAGGTGAAGATTCTTCTTTTCTTGTTTCCTGACGTCTGGTTACCATAGCAGAAAGTGGGATGGGCACGAAGGTAGAGAAAGAGAAGAAGGAGAGAGAACACTTGAGAATGAGAGACAGCCAACATCAGGAGGGAGAACTGAGGGGATATCAAAATAGTCATATCTATCGAGCACGTCTTATCTTTCAACATACTAATAATGAATCCTACAGCAGTTCACCCGACCCTTTCTTTTGCTTTTACAATTTGGTATATTTCTTATTTCAGCCGTCTACCTCGACTCGACAATCAGCATACTAGATGAAGGTGTTTTTAATTTATAGAAGGTTAGTCTAAAGTTTGGAAAGTTCGTCTTATTTTTCGTAGTACGCATTTTTTGCGTTTGGGCGTTGTAATCATACCATGAGCAGGTCTCGTGATCAAGAAAGGGAGCAAGGAAGTCGAACAACTACGAAGCGAGGGCTCACAGAAATGAAGTGGATATCAGTTAGTTCCAAATATATATTGCAACATTCTCTATCTACGATTAGAATGGAAAATAGAATACACTTGTTGCGCTTTCATCGAGACAAACTCTCTCGAATCATAGAGCTAAATATTGGGTGGATCTCCATTTTATTTGACATCTATCGATAGTCTTCATCATACTCTTCAACCAATTGACCTCCTGCAGCTAATACTTCGGTTCCTTCAAGAGCACATGCACTGCAACGGACCCATCGAGGGAAACCCGTTCACGGTAAGTGAGGGATCGAAGATCACGAGGGCCAATATATATTTAATCAATATATGTGTGTTTCATACTGAGTTTTAGCAAAGTTGTCTGAAAAATATGGGCAAATCTTTCAGTTTCTCAAAATGGCCTTTTCAGGAGAACAGGGAAGAATCGCTGGTTTCAACGTTCCCCCCTCCTCCATCATCGTCAGATTTTTTGAAAGATTATTGTTGATAAAGTCAATGCTCTTCACTCAGTAGTTGTCGCACTCTTACCACAACAAGAAATGTTGAATATCGGAATCGCCATACATCAACTCGCAATCCTTCGCTCCTATTTGTTAGCGGAGAACTCTTATTGAATGAATCAACGAATGAATGGATGAAAAGCAAAATTACAACTTACCCTGTACTATATTTTTGCAATGCGATCACTTCATCCCTCCAGCCCACTTCATTCCACTCTTTGCATCCCATTCGGAACAGAGTTCCTTCCTGTCTGTATTCCCCAATGAGTGCATCCCCGGGACTAATTTTTTAGACAAAATGAGAAGAAGCTGCAGAAGATTCACTTTAAAAGATATTAGTAATTCGCAATTGATTTACTCGGTGGCGTTTCACTCCCGTCTCTTGTACAGAGAAGCATCTAGCCATGGCAACGGATAAGGGATAGGGGGGGGAAGCTTCTCTCCTTGCTCCCTCTCAACCTTCGATCCATTCTAATGAATGACACTCACACCCATCTACCGCTTTCAACCTATTATATTTTTCAAATTTTCTGTATTTTTCTTGGCTGCTACCAGCTGTTTTTTTTTCATTCCAGCCGTCTACTCCGACTCAACAGAAGATACCTATCAGAGAAATGGAGAGGTTTCAATATAATTAAGGTTTGTGACAATGTTGAGTTGCACTTTTTCTATCCTTTTCGTCATAGTCGTCGTAAAAAAACTGAATGAAGGCAGAGACGTCAAGATGAAATGGAAGAGAGACCTTGCAAGAGTCCCTTTATGGAACAATGCGCAGGCTAATTCACGTCGTGAACGTCACTCGCCCATGAAGGATACAAATGAGCAGGTGAGGAAGCTCAAGACCTCGGGAGTGGCATCAAGTAAGTTCTTTATCAGTCAACTCCTCCGACTAGATGATCTGAATATTTGAAAATTATTAGGATTAGGGTGGCAACACTCCCGCATTAGGCTCAAAAAATATGTTGCCTAATTCGGCATAAGTAGACAATCCAGTATGATCATTTTCCAATGAGTAGATCGTGTATATAATCTAATGCAGTGAGCGAATCCTTGCAGTTACATGGAGGAAAACATCAGGAAGGTGTCCGCCGCCCGCATCTGGCCTCCACCCATGAAAGGTGAGCGAATGAGATCTAAGATAAAAAAGAGTTTCATCGTACGAAGAAGTGCTGGCAGGTCAATTTGACAGTATCTTCAGGAAATACATGTCGTCTTTTACATCCAAATAACCTGAAAAGAATTTAAATCTCTCTAATTAATTGTAATTTTCAGGAGAACAAGAAGTGCGAAGAAGAGGAAGAAGATAAAAATGAAGGAAAAAATTGTAAAATTTCGATAAAGATTGAAAAGACATGCCGCGAAGTGTGCTTTCGGGGTGGAAGGGGAAGAGAGAGGCTCTAGTTGTCTTCCAGACGGAATAAGTGGATATTTTATTTGACTTATTGAACAAGGATTATGTGGAAAGCACTGCTGATATAAATAAACCTATAACGAGCATGCATTCTTGCCCTCTCAATTGTTTCTCAGTCGTCATGACCTCTGTTTCCTGACAGACGCCATCATCTCGTCACGGGAGACTCATTCGTCGTCTCTAAGAGTCCCCTACGAATAATTAGTTTCGCCCAGAATACCCTTGCATAAAGGAAGAGTACTGGAGTTTGCGACTGCTCTTGCTCTTGATATCATCCTGTCTCTCGTTTTATATGAGATAGAAGGGGAAGGGAATCAGGAGGAGGATGGCTTACAAGGCCACAACATTCTCACGAAACAATCCGAAAAGACGTCGCAGCTTCTTCACTTCTTTAGCTGTCATTTCTTCTTTCCCATTAGGTATTTACGTTGCGAGAACAATTAGATAGAGCCCTTCCCTGCTCTCAGCCCCTCTCTGAGTGTCTCCCTTGCATTCTAGAATCAACGAGCAAATGTCTGAGACTGCTACGCTACTAAATTATTGAGGATTGCGGGGAAGGATGAATAGCATATTTCTATTAGCTTGAGAATGTGACAGCAATCAAAGAGATGGAACCCCACGCATGACCGGCACTCACTCAAGAAACGATCGAGATATATGATGATATCTCTATGATATTTTGAGATTTACGTGATTTCTCTCTCTCTCTCTCTTGCACAAAAAATCTCCTCTTCGCAAGTTGATCCACTTGCAGGCTTGAAATTTGGAATATGAGGTGTAAAATCATTTCACACCTCATATTCCAAATTTCGTTGCTAGCTCTACTGGGAGCCGAGATACGAAATTGCAGGAAGTTAAATTTGACCTTTCCACTCTGAGATTTTTGCAGAGGGGTGGAATTCCATCCGTGATATTTCCGCAGCGTCACTCTTTCCTTCCATAAGGTAGTCCTCTCATTTCATCCTCTTCAGTCCTTGCAATAGTGTTTATTTAATCTCAGACGAAACTCTGCTCCTGGATCCATTCCTCGCCAGCAACGTTCGAAAGAGTTATGTGCGATGGTGACGCTACCTTGCGTCTTATTGGGGAACTTCTGCCCTAGAGGAAGTTCTGAGGTCATTGTTTCCGAGAAAGAGAAAGAGAGAGCACGCGAAAACGAGAAGGAGAAGACGTGCAGGTCCTCTAAGACTCCTCCCCTTAGCTGACCCCTCCCCTTCTCTCGCTCCTTCCCTCACTTCGCTCCTCTCACCAGTCTCAATCCAACGATGAAGATCGCTGCTCTATTCGCCCTCTCGTTCACTCTTGTCTCCACTGGACAACTGACTGATACCCTCCTGTAAGATTCCTCTCTGTTCCACTACGTAGTTTCTTACTGTAACCTGATTCCTCATTTACTTAACGTACCCTCGATCTCTGCAGCTCCGAGGGTCTTCTCTCCATGGGGGCCAATGGACAGCCCACCGTCCACTGCCTCTCCTTCAACAGAACCCACCCGACTCCCGCTCTCACCGCCTGCACTGCTCCCGAGTCATTCGATGTAAGTCGGCTACAGTATCCCTCGCCAGCTCATTTAGACTATTGCTTAATGATTCTATTTCCAGGGTGTTCCTTCATCCGTCGGCTGCTTCTCCGTGTTTCGTGAGGACAGAGTGCTCGCACAAGGATGCCTCGCCCAGCAGGACGTGAGCTCAGTCCTCGATAGTCGCTTCCCTCTACCGTACCCTTGCAGATTTCCTTCACCCAGTGCACGAAGGGACGCTGCGTCGGCAAGGCACTCAAGAGTGGAATTTATTTCTGCTGCTGCCATGGAACTGCATGCAACGGGGATCTCTCCGAGTTCTGAGACGGCATCGACCACGCCCCCTCTCCAGTAGCTCGATTGATTTGTACATGATTACTGTTCTAGACACCCCTCCAGCCGAGACCTATGAATACCTCCCTTCCCAGTAGCATTTCCTCGGAATGTATGCACCTACCTCATGAATATTGTTGGTGGGCATTAATAAATGACGATGTTAATTGGTGATTTCTCAAGAGCGAAGGGCGATGGTCGACCATCGAGCAGATAGCAATAATATATTATCCGCAGTAGCGGAGCATGAAGCTTAGGGAGGACACATCACATACAATCGAGAGAATCTGTGTGTCTCCAGATGAATTTTTGGAACATTGCGGGATTACTCCACTCGACACTTGCGGTAATCAGAGAAGGAGGAGAACGTCAGTGGTTAGAGAGATCGGGAGAGAACAGGGGAAGAAGAGAGTCAGGAGAGGGAGAAGACACTCGAGGGTCAAATGGAGAATGCATTGTAACCCCCCCCCCCCCCCCCAATGGGCATCACTCATCGAGAATCACTCATTCGAGTCAACTGCTTTTTTGGGTGAACACAATTCCCGTCCCCCAACACTTTTCAATTACAATTATACTTGTCGCTTCTAATATCGATATCCAAAATGTTTCTTGGCAATCTAACCTATTTATCTTCCTACTCCAGCTCGAGACGATGGAACTTACTCAACGAGAACTAAGGTTAGTTCATGCGAGCAGATCCCAAGAAACCACTTCAATTCCTTAGCACGATCACAGAATGCATGTGAGCAACATTTTAGACTTTGTTCAGCCATTCGTTACACTGATGCTGCCTTTCTGACTACAATGAGACGCATGCAATCAATAAAACGTAATTCCAGAATCGCATCGAAATCAAAAAGTCTGCAAATGTCGAAGTCCTACACGCTCTGTCCAAGAATTCACGCTGCACAATGGTTCGTCTCGTTTGGCTTACAATATTTTCACCTTGTAAATCACAGGGTTTGATTTGATTATTTTCAGATTACATTGATCTTGATTGAAGCGTTTCTTCTTGAAGTCAAATTTAACAGATCTACAACAAGAATGCTCTTTTAATTATATTCTGTATCGCTTCTGCTCATGATTGTTACACGTGTCAATAAAACATATATTATAACTGAATCTCTCTTCATCAGGGAAGAGGTATCTCATTCCTGGTGAGACCATTCTGGTCCAACCAACTTGTGCCCTTCTCGCAAATGATGGGCAGGAAGTCATTCTTGAGGAGATGGAAGAGACGCTGGAACTCGAGACCATCGCCGCGAGATCTGAAAGAAGGAGAGAAGAGAAGGAGAGAGAGGAGGGAGTAGCTCACCTTCTGAAGTCAACCATCACCAGATCGTTGTCGATTATGTTAGATATCTTAAAAGATTACTTCGAAAATTGGGAAGTTGCATTTTCAAAAATGCTTGGTAACTGTCTAACCTCGTAGATAGTGACAATGAATGTGACGTCGTGTTGAGTACAAACCATCTGCAATGAATATGTGCATAAGAGTGCTTCCAACTTAGGCTAGACTTTTTTGAAGATGAAAGGGACCGATTGGACCAAAAAATCAAAAATATTTCAGTAACAGTTCAATGTATGATAATTCATTGAACGAGCTACTATTATGTGAGGAACCTCTGTAGTAGTCTTGCAGTGCACAGTGATGCCGTGTGTCTGACATATCGAGAGCACCTCAATCAGAGAATTTAATCGATACGGATCGGATATTGATGAATGGCACGTTCTGGCACTCGCTCGTAACTCACCTTCTCTGAAGTTAGGTCGACATCGGTGGTTACGCAGAAGCGAGTCATCCTACGGATCAGATCAGTTAGTTCATCCTGCAAAGAATATCAACCAGCAAATCACTTGGAACAATCGGAGTTACATTTATTACAAATCCTCTTCATACTCACCCATCCGATCAGTCGATGGCTTTGTCTCTCTGAGAGGAGGAGATCATCAACTCTCGTCGGCTGCGAGAATCTCTTTCTTCTCTCGTAATTGTGGGATGGAGAGGTGATCGAGTTGAAAGGCTGCGAGTAGTGGTGTTCCATTGGGGAATAGATGTTGGATTTACGGCGCTTAGTCAGTGGCCCCTCTGAAAAATGGCATTCAAGCAATCGCAGATGGAGAGAAATTATTGTTTCTGACCAGTTGACTCTTCTCCTATTGCTTAATTTTTGAGTTGTGCATAATTCAGTAGTTCATGATATAAGCGAATGGAAAGGAGCGTACCCGCGTGTTTCCTCTCAGTACACCATGGATGGAAGAGAATCTTCTCGACGGTCGGACGCTTGTTCTGATCTTCGTTGAGAATCCACTCAAGTAACACTACAATTTTCCATCAGTCAGCAAGAAAATTGATGATCAAATTATCTATGAGTTGGTTAACTCACGCAGTGCTTGCTCATCCATCTTAATCCATGGCGTCGTCTTCTTCCATCCCTTCGTTTTCTTCACCCACGCACTGAATAACTCGTCCATCCTGTAGCAGATAGGGTATTCCGAGATATTATGATATGGATTCCAATACGGGAAATCTAGCTATTTCCCACTTTCCATTAGTCTATTATAAAGTCATTTGAGCAATTCAGTGTTCAGAAAGTATTTGCAGGATCATTTCTATACTCGATAATGACCGAACATACTCACTCATCAGGTTGCTTCCATGGTTGTTCTCCACTGAGCATCGTCACGAGCACGATGCCACACGACCAGATGTCCGTCTGACGACCCCTCAACATCGAGGAGCACCATAGATTGTATTTACAATTCATGATCTAAGAGTCCAAGAAAGTATTCAGCTCACCTGTAACTTCTCCTGAGTACTTGAGGACTAATGTACGGCATTGTCCCACATAGCACAGTAAGTTCGGCCTCCTTTCCCCGATGGGAGAAGACAGTCGCCATTCCAAAGTCGCCGATTTTGAGCACATCTGAGAGAGGGAGTGAAGAGTTTATTGAAAATTGTGGATACTGGGAAACGTTAGTGGATTAGCAGATTAGACGATACTGGGAAACACGGAATAACTTTTAAAGAAGGAGTGTCAGCAAAGTTAAATTTTTGACGCTGTCATAACCATGACCTAGACAATCATCCAACGATCATAGCGCGACCTAAGAGGATAGGCAAGGGTCACTCGCATAGCTCAGTGGTAAAACAGTCGCAGCGTAATCGGAAGGTTGCGGGTTCGAATCCCACCAGCTTTTGAAAAATCTTTTAGATATTTGAATTCCCGCACGTCCCTTCCCTTCAAGCCCTCCTGGGCTTTCTGCCAACTAATGATAACTATGTTCAAAATAGAGATATGAATTTGAAATTTTCAGAATCTCTTATGGTTGTACAAAGGTCGGTCATGGTTATGACAACGTCAAAATTTCAACTTTGCTGACAGTCCTTCTTTAATGGAGTGCTCACCAGATTTAGTCAGAAATAGATTCTCCGGCTTGATGTCACGGTGGCAAATACCCTCAAAATAGAAACTTCGTGGAAAATTATTTTTATGATGCGGGAACGAACATTCAGATGGATGAACTTCACTCCTTCCATCAGTTGATTGAAGTAATGACGGGCAATCCACGTAGACTCCACTCCATTGTTCGGCTCTGTCGGAATAATGAAGATACTCTCATTTCCGTGATGACCAACCAATCTTGTCGATGAGATCTCCATCGTCAGCATTTTCGATGAAGAGACGCATGATATTGCCATCGACATGTGAGAAGAGGAACTGGAACAACGGAACTTTCTGTTTGATTAATACTACTCTCATATCACTCACGTGGATTACATTGGGATGATTTCCAGCTTCAGAGAGCAGTTTTAGGATTTTTCTCTGCAATAGTTGTAGGTATGCATGGCCTTGATTAAAATAAGGTTATAAAATTTTCGATGTTAGAGAACGCTATGATCAAATTTTTTTTTCAGATGATCTGACCTCCTTCTCGCATTCCTTCAAAGATATCGAAGATTGGTGGAGATTCATGACTTTCATGGCCAGATGGAGATTCTGGTCCTTCATATCGGTCACGCGCATCACTTCCCCGTACGCACCTAAGCAGCACTCCATATTAACGAATTATTATCCAAAAAGTTGAATGCACTAATATTAATAGGATAAGAAATATTAACCTTCTCCTAGTTTTCCAATAATACGGAAACTTTGTCTTTCTCCTGTTAATTTCCTCTCGGCAAGTTTTTCGAGAGTTACAGGATTTACATTCTCCTTGTTTTCCATGCTGAAATTACTGATATAATATTAAGACTGGATACAAATAGAAAATTGTGATAAATAAGATTAAATTTTAGGAGGATCCATTTATACGATGGAGAAGATACTGGGATTAGACTCCCAAGATCCCATTGACATATATTGCCCATGGTCCATAGAGCGTACCAGTGACCGGACGCTTGCACTCTATGCTACTCCTTATCTAAAGGAAGAAGGACCAGAGGGAAGATCTGCGCATTTCTGTGAGTCGTTATTATTGAGGAGGGAGTGACCAATAGATGGAGATGCGCCAATGGAAATTGGATTTTTAGAGAAGCCCTTCGACCTCACAATAATTACCACTGACACGGGATGTGATAGATGATGGGAAGTTCATCGCCCCCCCCCCTCACCACTCGAATTTATCCGGCGGGTGATCGTTTCTCGCAATTCATCACATGATCAGTCAAGTGAGATCGTCACGGATGGTGCCATGGACGATTGAAAGGAGTCAACGTAACCTGATTAGTAAATAGAATAATGAAGCCATCATCTTTCCCAGTACCCCTCGGATTCATACGAAGATGTTTCGTCTAACTCCCCAGTGTAATGTGTGCAAACATTTTTTGGAAACTGCTTTTCGAATGAATCATAGTAATGCAGAGAAAGTTCAGAAAGAACCCAAACACTATGTAAAATTCAAATAATTTAGGCTGATTTGAAATGTATTATTGTTCATTTATTTGATCAATTAATAAAAATTATTTTAATTGAAGAAGTCAATATAGCGAAGCCACCGTATCAATTGGGAAAACACTTCCATACAAAACACACTCTCTCCAAACACACAACACAATTATCCATGAAGGATCTGGGCTATTTGTAGGCCCTCTAAGTTAGTGGGATCCTCGCCACTAAGTTTGTGGGATTAATGTTATGTCATTTTTACGATCAATCAATAATATTTTCTTTACGATAATACCCTGTTATTGAACTTAATCATATTTTTTTAAAACTTTGATTAGTTCCGCTGTTTGATTCGGCGGTGGTTGATAGATCATTAAGAGGGAGAAGGGATTTCTAGGCACGAGTGACAGGTTGATTGTATGGTAGATTTTTTCACATTTGCAACTAATGAATGATTAAAAAGGATATATCAATAGCAAACAATGGAAAAACATGAAAGCTTAGCTAGATAAAGAAAGTGTGACTCCAACAGTTCTGATGTTTTGAGGCATCTCTAGTTCACTTTCTCTGTCATTTCTCTCCTGTATTAGGTTGGTGACGAATGACTTCTACTTCCTCTTGGATGTCAAACCCATTCAATCGTTAATTCACTGTATTGACTATAACAATAGTCATCAAGCTAGAAAGTATTGTCTAGATCTCGAACCCACTAACTTTGTGGTCTAATCACTTTCTCGAATCTTCTCGCTTACATCCCACTAACTTAGCATATTTTCAACGTTCAAATCCCACTAAGATAGTGGGACCACTATGAATAAGCTCGATCCCACTAAGATAAAATGTCCTTTCTCGATTTTTCTATTCTTCAGCCCACTATTTTAAAATGCAGAGAGTAGATTACCTTATATCTATAATCGATTTAAAGTTACTCAACAACCATGAAAGAACGTTTATTTCATAATATGGTCCAATAAGTCAAAAGTTAATGGTGAAAAAATCGAAAATCTATCAGGGGAGATCTGGTTGAGCTCAATTGAGTCCATGCGATCATGCTCAATCTCTCCATTTTACACTCTCTTTCTCGTTTTGGCGTTATCAGGGCACTTCCGCCAATTCTTCAAGAGACCTGCTCGATAAGGTTCGAGGGATCATCTGTCGTGCTGGGGAAGCACTAAATCCTATCTGGATTCCCCAAGGGTTGTCCCTTCTCATGGATACGATGCCACCACAAGTCCAAAAGGAGTGTTCGTCAAAGTGCTCTCCCTCCCCCCTCCACTCACCCGTCCTGAGGTAGCTCTTCTCTGGCTGGTCATCCATGATCTTCAACTCGTCCTCCATCGCCTCTGCCACTGCATGCTGAGTGGGCGTAGAGCTGGAGAGAAGGCAGAGGTAGAAGATCATCCATCGAATTGAGGAACAACAAGGTGTCCTCTTTCCGCCATCCTCTAATCCCATCACCATCCCTTCTCCAGACTACAATCACAACGACCACTCCACAATCCTTCCCATCCCACTGATTGAGGAGGGACTGACCATGTGAATACGCAGTTCTGATGGACAGCCTTGATGGGTGCGAGTAGATGGTCTGGCCCGATGGAACATCCCAGCTTCCATCCCGTCACTGAGAAGGCCTTCCCCGCACTCCCGATCGAGATCGTACGATCGAACATCCCCGGAAGGGAAGCTGCAAGGAGAATGATCGATAGTTGACAGTCTACAGTAGAAGACAACGGTAGATATTCTGGTAGATGAATGGTAGATATTCTCACCGAATCGGATCATCTCCTTCCCCTCGTAGACGTGCCACTCGTACACTTCATCTGCGATCACGATCAGGTCCTGCAAGGACAAGGATACAGTAACATTGAGATAGTAAGATCGATATTCTGTTTACTCACGTGTTCTTCGGCGATCTTGGCGACAGCCTCCAGCTCTGCTCGCGAGAAGAGCTTGCCAGTGGGGTTGTGGGGGTTGTTGAGCACGATCATCTGCAATGAGTCTTCTCCTTCCCTCTCCCCTCTCCTCCTCCCTCACCTTGGTCTTGCTGGTGACTGCCTTCCTCACTGCTTCTACATCGAGTATATAGTCAGCAGAGGAGGATGCATCCTTCTTCAATGGCATCACTACGGGAACGGGCACTCCTCCCGCGAATTTGACCTGCGGAGAGTAGCAGTCGTAGGGTGGTTCGAGGACTGCAAGGGGAGGGAGAGAGAGAGGAGGGATGACATCACTCACTGATCACTTCGTCTCCATGGTCGATCCATCCCAGGAATGCATAGTAGAGGGCGAGGTATGCACCCACTGTCACCACGATCTACAATCGAAAGGATCTTTATCGATTGTCCATTCGAGTATTCACCTGATCGTTCGCATCGATGGGCACTCCGTACAGCTTTGAGTACAGCTTCCCGAGTACACTCACCAGTTTGGGATTGCCGTACCCTCTGATGACTGACCCTCTTATCCTCCTTCCTCCCTCCCTCTCTCACCTCGTGTACTGGTGCATGTCAGTCCTCTCTGGCTGATTCGCCACTTCCTTCAACTTCTCCGCCACGAAATTGGGCATCGGCGTATCGGGAAATCCCTTAATCAGCCATCATTAAACCTCCCTAACTATTAGTTTACACCCAAGTAATATTACAAATACAATGATAATCAATAGCAGCATTCAAGATTATTTTCTCAATGCTATCGTTAAAACCAATAGAACAAACCTGTCCCAGATTGACAGCCTTGCATTCTGCAGCGAGCGTCATGAATTCCACCCTGTAAGCGTGTATGAATAATTGATCAAATAAAGAGTGGTACCAGATGCTGTCTTCGTGGTCAAGAAACCTTTTAGAGGGACCTCTATTCATGGCTGCCGAGTGAGCACTTCTCTCCTTTCCCTTCTCTCACTTTCTCATCAATCAATAGATGAATCACATCGCGAAAGAAGCACCTTCCCGCGGCGGTAGAACCAAACTCATCATTTCCGGCAACAAATTTTAAGCAAGGTAATTTGAATGATGCTCTTTAAAACTGCGTCGTCAGAATTTCGATATCTGCCGTCATCGTCGAGATTCAGAAGGCCAAAGTTGGTACATTCACTTTTCTACAATCAAATCGGGCTCACTTAAATGATCATAAGTCTGTTTAAAATAAAGATAGAGGGCCGTTCATTGTTTCAAATGAAAGCTACTATCATGCGCAACAACTTTTATGTTGAAGTCATCATTCCTGGACCTCAGCCTGGTCCGGGGTGGTCGGGTGGACCAAAATTGACGTAACTTTGCAAAACGGTAAAAGTTAGATGAATAAATGCGCGCGATTGATAGTCCGTATAGGTGACTAACTTTACGCAAAAAACTAGAGAGATCATTCATGGGGAAAAAATATGGCGCTGGCTTTTATACGGCGACACCAAAACGGGTACCAGACGTCAATACTGCCCAAGCTCCTATTGGCCCTTATTGGTGTCAATCATATCCAAAATAGTCTAAAACAACTCTTCAAATTGTTGAAACCCACTTTGAATCACTTTTATTGAGCGAAAATATCGATTCTGCCCAAAATTTGAAAATCCATATTTTTAGCGATTTAATGCATTTGCCTTAGTGAGAGATGTGCCCGCATGTGTTAAATCGGTCATACGAATCATAAATACTTCCATCAAAACGACTCAAAGAAATGGCGCGCCTGGAAATACGATTTTTCGTAAGAGAAATCTGAGAACAGATCCTAAACTGTACCACGGGCAAAAATTGATCTACCGACCTGTGACATGGCTAGAAATGTAGATCTCGACGAGATAAACATTTTATCTGTTGAAAGTGAACTTCTATCTTTTCGTTGAAGCGCGCTACAGAGCCTGGAAATTAGCGAAAATCGAGGAGAGACGCGCGCGGGCGTGCGCTAAATAGAGGAGAAGGAGAGGGAGGTCAGGCGGCGAGAGCGGCAGACGGTTTGAGCGCGCGCTCTCGGTGGATTCTAGCCCGTTTTTCCCAACTTCCAGGCTCTGTAGCGCGCTTCAACATAAAGATAGAAGCTCACTGTCAACAGATAAAATGTTGATCTCGTCGAGATCTACATTTCTAGCCATGTCACAGGTCCGTAGATCAATTTTTCCCCGTGGTACAATTTAGGGTCTTTTCTCAGACTTCTCTTACGAAAAATCGTATTTCCAGGCGCGCCATTTCTTTGAGTCGTTTCGAGGGAAGTATTTATGATTCGTATGACCGATTTAATACATGTGGGCACATCTCTCACTAACGCAAATGCATTAAATCGGTAAAAATATGGATTTTTAAATTTTGGGCAGAATCGATATTTTGGCTCAATAAAAGTGATTCAAAGTGGGTTTCAACAATTTGAAGAGTTGTTTTAGACTATTTTGGATATGATTGACACCAATAAGGGCCAATAGGAGCTTGGGCAGTATTGACGTCTGGTACCCGTTTTGGTGTCGCCGTATAAAAGCCAGCGCCATATTTTTTCCCCATGAATGATCTCTCTAGTTTTTTGCGTCAAGTTAGTCACCTATACGGACTATCAATCGCGCGCATTTATTCATCTAACTTTTACCGTTTTGCAAAGTTACGTCAATTTTGGTCCACCCGACCACCCCGGACCAGGCTAAGGTCCAGGAATGATGACTTCAACATAAAAGTTGTTGCGCATGATAGTAGCTTTCATTTGAAACAAATAACGGCCCTCTATCTTTATTTTAAACGGACTTATGATCATTTAAGTGAGCCCGATTTGATTGTCGAAAAGTGATAGTACCAACTTTGGCCTTCTGAATCTCGACGATGACGGCAGATATCGAAATTCTGACGACGCAGTTTGAAAGAGCATCATTCAAAGTACCTTGCATAAAATTTGTTGCCGGAAATCATGAGTTTGGTTCTACCGCCGCGGGAAGGTGTTTCTCTCACGATGTCTCTCAGATACTACCTACCAAATACTGGGTGTGGTTGACTGCACTCGTTCCGCCGGACTTCTCTTCACCATCGTGCTGACTAGACGTCTCCCTATCTTCAGTACCGTCATCTCCTTCATTTCCCTCTTTCGCACTTCTTATCGTGCTTTCACTCCCACGAGATTCAAGATACGGTTTGATTCCATCGTGTTCAATGCATAGACCAATTGCCACAAATAAAATTCATTGTATCGTCCTTACATTAATTAATCTGCAAATTCAGCATAGGCATCAGCCATTGCACAACGGATTAAAAGATTCTGTATGCTTATTAGATCAAACGGCGGTCAAAAAAAGATGTCATCGAGGCGAATGGACAAAGGACAGACGTGCGTGATAGCGAAAAAAACACTAACACGTGTACTGAAGAGGAGTTGGAAAAGGGGTAGGGGAGAAACAGGAGTTGGAAAAGGGGTAGGGGAGAAACTTAGGGAACAATCTACTGACAGCTTATCTCGTAATAACATAAAATGTGATCAGATCAGGGAGAGCGCGAATACGAAAAGCAACGGACCTCTCCGAGGGCCGCTGCAGAAAATAGGAATGGGGTCAGGGATTTGGGGGGAAGGGGGGCGAGTATAATCTACATCTAGTTAGCTCCCTCTCCTCCCTCGCCTTCTTGGTCGTCGCCGGTGGTGTCGAACGTCCAGAGGGTCAGGTTGTCCCTGAGGAGCTGCATGATCAGGGTGGAGTCCTTGTACGAGTCCTCGTTCAAGGTGTCGAGCTCAGCAATGGCGTCATCGAAAGCCTGGAAAAAAAACACAATTGTTAATTCGAAAGTTTCGTGCAAAACCTTCTTCGCTAGTTGAAACAGATATATTGGGTCCTCGAGTTTTCTGTATCACATCATCATTTTTTAGACCTATAAAATGAATTACAAAAATTAAAAAAATAATAAATAAAGTTAGTTCGTGATAAGAAGTGTGAAGAATATATACCGAATCCATGCTTTTCTTCAGCCCACTAACTTAGAGGGCCTACGAATACCACAGATCCTTACTCCAATTATCCGGCTTTCCTGTCTAAATTCCCGGTTTCCGTGGCATGATCTGTTCAAATTAGTTTTTGCGTTGTTTATGCATAACAATCGTATATTCTCATGAAAAAATTGTGATCTCCAGAGCACTTCGGACTTCAACTGAGTGCGTGTGACATCGAGTTGCCCGCAGAATCGACGAACCCCTGAGCCATTCAGGTTTGCTGTTTTTCTTATCCACTGGGTTGATTGAGAACCTCTCGTGCATAAACTGGTAATTAGGTTATCCTTGAATTCAGATGAGGAAATGCTTCTCTGTCTTCACATTTAGTGGCTTAGCTAGAATCCTAGCTTGCAGACATTCTGTATAATATGTGGCAGTATTGTTTCTGAAAACTCGCACGATTAAGAGGAGAAGGGTATGAGTTGTGATATGTTGGAAGTGGAGGAGTGAGTGTATATCAGATTAAAATCAATTCTTGTTCAGTCATTGCAGTGCCTACAACGGGAAGGAGTTACTAACGACGGTATCTGGTGAGGTACTCATTTGAAGCACTGTTTAAATCTTCCCAGAATTCCAACGGCGCAAAATGAGAGTCCTTTTCGTCCTTCTTTACAATTTTAACATTTTTAATGAATTAAGAGTGACGTAGGCCATACTTGAGCCTCAAGAATACTGTGATGTATCCTTATGTACTGTAATTTATTCTGCGCATTCCAGAATTTTCACGGTTCGTCCACTGTACCTTCGACAGTCGACCATAACAGGATGAATTTCGAGTAAGCTGCTCTTTTATAATAAGTATGTTCTATATTATGCTCGTTAGCGCCTCACGCAATATGGTAGTTTCATTTTATCTCCATTTATCTCGTTTTTAGTTATACCATTATAATTTTTTCTCTTTCTCAGATGCTCACGGATGAGGTTGACATTTAGATCGTGAGAAGTGGAGATAAAGAAGAGATCGGGACATGCAGCAAGAGGAACAACGAGAATTTCTTCATGTGAGTTCATCAAATTCATATTCAAAAGCCATTTTATATGTGGTCATGCACAAAAGTGTCGTCACCCGGTGTTCTAACATTGTTTCCAGAAATGTGGAAAGATATGGAAAGATGTAGATGAGGTTATGACCATTAGCTATATTCTCAGCATCCTTTTTCTGCATATTTTTATCATATTGTGTGTTGCTGAATTATTGAAGAGTTTTTATTTGGTTTGATAAACATTGGGTTCAAGATACACTGTGAATATCGCGTTGTTTTCCAGACGGATGCGATTCGATCTGCGATTCGAGCACTCGATGGATGAACGGAAATAACGGGTGAGGAGTGGTCAGTGACCATAGTCGCCCAATTTCGCCCCCTTTGATTTTTATTGGATCCTACCAATGTATTGTTAGTGTTCAATCAATTATTGGTGCAACTCGGCTGTTTCGTTCACTTTGTAATTAATTTTCATTTGTATTATTCAGGGCATGAAATATTCTGTTTTGTTGTTGTTTTCCCTTCCTTCCGGGTAGGTCAGAGTCTCACCTCATACCTTATTATTTAGATCTTTCATATACCATTTCTATGGAGTAATAGTAGGTTCAACTGCTGTGAATGGCTCTATAAAAATGCATATTATGCAGTTTATGATAAATTTTGCATGAATATTGGTCATGGTCAAATTGCATTCTGTAGCACGTCAGTCGACATATCGAACGAGATTAAAAATTATAGTAGCCTCAATGGCTGCTTATAGATGCTACCCCGGTTAGGGGTCTGCTCTCTAGTAATATGCGGTCTTCTGGCCATAATCGAGGCAGAAGTATCGCCTGAGGCGATCTTCCGATCAGTCTATCGACCAGAGGATCTGAAAGCAGAATGGAAGAGGAGTCGAATGAGAGAGCAAGAAGTCGACCTCGATGTGGAGTTCAGTGATGAAGATAAGAAGAGATACAAGGAAAAGGTCGGTTTAAGAATGATGCATAAACGCTCTGGTACTATCCCTTCTCTTTCCAAAATCAAATTGAGTTTTAGTAATCAAATTGAGTATTGCTTACATTGAAGATTTACATCTTCCTAAACCATATTTACGTAGAGTATGCAGTGGAATTCAATATGGTATTGTTGATAAGTAACTTCTTAGGAGTTCTGAAAAATAATACAATGACGTACACGAGGGAACTGTTTTTAAGGTTCGAAATATGTTCTACCACGCTTACGATGGATACTTGCAACACGCTTACCCCAGGGACGAGCTGAAACCACTCACTTGCGAGGGACATGTAAGTGATGCCCACTTAGCAGTTATCAATTCAGTAAGGAGTGATAGAATCTACGTTTGCCGGGTAACAAAAAAATAACGATCTCTTATTTCATCTCAGGACACTTGGGGAAGTTTCTCACTCACCCTCGTGGACGCGTTGGATACACTACTCGTGCTGGGGAATGTAACCGAGTTTAAAAGGTTAGAAGTAACATCTTTCATCTGTGCTACGCTCCTGCGTATCCAGTGCGAAATTGCGTCATGGAACAGTGCAAGCCCTCAATGATTCTACCGTAATCCCTTGGCAGGGCCTCTCGTCTCGTCCTTCAGTCAGTGAGAACAGACGTGGACATCAACGTGTCCGTGTTCGAGACTAACATCCGAATAGTGGGAGGACTCCTCGCTGCACACATGCTGCAGGGAGTGGCTGGAGGTGAGGAGAAAGCTGCCTTTTTTTATTATTTAAAATCAGGCTAAAATAACCGTAATACTACCGTATTCCTTACAGACGCCCCTGCTGGCTGGCCGTGCGAGGGAGAGCTCCTTTCTCTCGCTCATCGAATGGGGGAGAGACTGCTCCCTGCATTCAACACTGCCACTGGAATGCCCTATGGAACGGTTAATCTCAAGTATGGTCAGTCTGATTTCCTCGATTCCTTTTACTCTCACCCTTCTTAGTTTCGTAATGAACGTGGGAATTCAATTATGTGTGCCTTTTTCTGTGAATCTTGTCAAGAGTGCTATAATTTACTTAAATTAATTACTTGCCTAGATTTATTATTAATTACCTAATTTCGTTGAGGAGTGCACAAGGACGAGACTCCGATCACGTGTACTGCGGGAGTGGGCACTCTCATCATCGAATTCGCCGCCCTCTCGAGACTCACTGGAGATGAGAGGTACGGTAGGAACATGACCACTTACTATATTTGGATAGATGGGCAGCTGTGAACGATAATTTTTAACGTCTTTCTGAAGATACTCTCGAGATAAATTTGTTAAAGAGCTCGATAAATGGCACGAGATAGGTTACGTTAATAGAGGAGTCGGATTATGGTGAAACGTGCATGTGTTAATTCTTTTTTAGATTCGAGAAGGTGGCAACGCGTGCTCTCGATTCGCTGTTCAAGAGCAAGAGTCCCATCAATCTCGTCGGCAACCATATTAATGTACAAACGGGTGAGAGGGAGTTCAGAACCATGAATATCGATTATTCGAAAAAAATATTTGTCTAATTAAAGCATAAATTAACTTATAGGCAGTTTTACGCTGAAATGTCAATTTTTTTGGAAAGTCATGTTTCAGCATAATTGATTGGGAATCGCTCTCTCGAAAAGCGGAGCTTCGGAATGAAATGAGAGAGAAAGTGAAAATTGAAAGCCCATCTCGTAAATTTTTATTGATAGTTAGATTCTCTATTCCAATGTCCCGTTCATTGCAATCTCTTACAATGGGGTTTCTCATTCCTCGCCGTCTTTCCTAAGTGAGCGGTTCCCAGAAAATATTTACGAAACGGGCTTTTCCAGAATGCAATTACGAAATGAGTTTTTACAAAAACAATTTTCTGACTGGAATTTTTCGAAAATTCAACTTCCCGAAAAAATCTGACAAGAGCATATCAAGACAGTTGTTTCTTTATCAATCTACTGATGCACAGAATATGACTATTCCACAAATCCCTAGTTTTATATAAACATATCTCGACCCACGATAATTATCGCTTTATAGGTCAGTGGACGGCGACTGATTCGGGCATCGGAGCAGGAGTGGACTCGTACTTCGAGTACCTCGTCAAAGGCGCCCTCCTTTTCCGGAAGCCACGCTTGATGAAGCAGTATTACGGTAAGAGGCTGGGTAGGGATACAGAAAGCTCACTATTATTTGTGCATTACGGTGTAGTTACTGTGGAAGATAGGATTATAATTTAGTCTGACTAGATTGTGAAGCAAATAAAGCAAGTTCTTACATCTTGCAGACCTCGAAGACGCAATTCTAAAATACGTGAGGCGCGGAGATTGGTTCCACTGGGTGTCGATGTCCAGTGGATTGACGAGTCACGAGGGAGAACTATTCCAATCACTCGAAGCATTCTGGCCAGGGATGCTGGTCAGTATTATTTTTAGACTTTTCTTTTATGAATACCCATTTTTTGCCAATAAGCAAGCAATGATTCAGACGCTAATCGGAGACGTGGGAGATGCCTACAGAATACTTATGAACTACGCAGATCTCATCGAGAGATATGGATTCCCGCCCGAATTCTGGGATATTAAGACAAAGGAACCGGTGAGTTGATCTTTGATCTTTATATTAATTTCTTCGTTTCACTAGAACATATTGTAGTATCTGGGCTTGCATGTACGTCTCTCCTTATTAAGCGAAGCGGTCGCGATGCGTATCCGCTGCGTCCCGAGGTGGTGGAGAGCATGATGTACGTCTACAGGGCGACAGGAGACAGGAAGATACTCAAACTGGCAGCGATGGTCGTCGATGTGAGTGTCGCTCTGTTTATCCACTCCACTCTCTTAGACCGATAATTTAAAAAAAAGTTGCTCATGCAATCCTTTTTTTTAGAATGTTGCATATTGAGTTGTGACTATCTTCTTTGTCCAGGCGATCGATGCATTTGCTCGTACTCCCTGTGGCTACTCAACAGTCAAAGTGAAGAGTGGAGTGAAGGAGAATCGGTGAGTGAAGAGGACAGAGAGTCTACTGGAGGAGATGGAGAATAAGAGCAATAAAGAGAATAAGTCAAAAATCTGCAGGATGGAGTCCTTCTTCCTCGCGGAGACGATCAAGTATCTCTATCTTCTCTTCGACGATGACAACTTCCTTCACAATTCTCACTCAGGGAGAGTGGTGCAGACGGAGAGAGGCAGTTGTGTAGTCGAAGGTACGGAAAGGGGAGGGATGAGGGTATAAGGTAAAATGTAAAGGGGCTTTCACCTCAAGCGAGTTTATAGTCGTCAAGACAACCGCTAGGTGGGGAAGACCGGTGAGGCTGGCTGCTAGATAGGACTACTTATCACTGCTTGCGCCAAGTGGAACGTAACCTTCCGTGACCGATGTCACTACCAATTTACCGATCCCGGGGGGATAGAGAGGTTGATCTGTCTCGGCGGGGGATCAAACTCGGGAATATAGTATGGGAGAGGAAAAGGGTATAGTGTACATCGTTTTGTTACTACTCGCATAAATTCAAAGTACAATTGAGTAAAATTTGTCGAAATTTCGCATGTATTTTTGGCACTTCTCGCTTTAAGAGACATTCCACGAGAAAACGTACCTTTTGGGAGGGGTCGACGGATGGCTTTTTTGCAACCCCCTCAATATTTTGCTGGTGAAGTTCTCATACCGAGTGCTGATATTTGGCCCAATATGAACGCCTCTGGTGCACTCTCCGAAAAATGCCAGCCTAGGCCCAAAAAAAATCGAAATTTTCAAATTTCCTAAAAGTAGGATATTATATGGCTTCCAAACCAATCGGAAATCATTATATGGGTTGGATATAGTAATTCTGAGCGAAATATGAGTGGGTTGAACTTCAAATAGCAATCTGAAAGTGTCTCAAAATCGTAAAATTTTGAAAATTTTGAAAAAAATCTCATTTTCTCGAGTTTTCAAATCATTATCATATACGATTGAGCGGGATATGCATAAAAAAGATGTGAATATATATCAGCAATAAGTAAAACGTTAAATGAGGCATTCCCGATGATTACAGTCCTAATTATGACGAAAAAATATCGATATTTATGAAATGAGAGAAATTTGGAATTTCCAAAAGTGCAAATTTTTAAAATTAAGACTTCAAATTGCCTGACCATGATCTCAAACTGTTTGATTCGATATAAAAATAAGTTTCGAAGTTCAAAAGTGCCCATCCGGCGTGATTTGGAGAAAGTGTGATAGTTTTGCTCTGCGAGGTTGCTCAAGAGTCGTAATGTTCTGGAGACCATAACTTCCGAGCACACATATGAATTTTCGTGAAATTTGGATATTATACGCAGTTTTTCATGGGAAATACGAAAATGAAGTTATTTCTGGCAGATTGCGTTATAAATTTTTCAGGGCGGCCAAAAAACGACGAAAATCGCACTTTTTGATCCTTTATCGATAAGCTACAGCTTCCAAACTACGTTTTTCGTTATTTTCATCGAAAAATACACTCGAAAAACCTATAATATCCTACTTTTAGGAAATTTGAAAATTTCGATTTTTTTTGGGCCTAGGCTGGCATTTTTCGGAGAGTGCACCAGAGGCGTTCATATTGGGCCAAATATCAGCACTCGGTATGAGAACTTCACCAGCAAAATATTGAGGGGTTGCAAAAAAGCCATCCGAAGGTTGGTACGTTTTCTCGTGGAATGTCTCTTAAAAATAATTAGGTCAATATTGATTTTTCAAATTTTTTCATTATGCAGCTGGCGGCTGGATTTTCAACACGGAAGCACATCCTCTTGATGCAGGAATCATCAACTGCTGCTCTGCGAATAAGGTTTGTGGCAGTTACAATCGATATATTATCCTGGTGAATAGTGTGAGATGTTAAACACTGACAATTGTATGTGCGCTAAATAAACCCTCAATCAACGTTTCTTATAATATATTTCTCAGGCGCAGGATCGGGCGAATATCGAAGAATTGCTCTCTGATGAGAGTCTTTCCTTCCTTCTCGATGACCTACTCGATACACTCGGAGGAGACACCACGATTACTGTAGTGAGTGGATATTGATTTTGAATGCTGTAGAGATATTATCAGATTTTGTTCAAAACGCTATACTAGGTGCACTGTTATTAGCAAGATCCCCGCAATTCGATATTGTTCGTGTTTTTATGGTATTGTCAGGTATAAAGAAATTACTATTATGGAAACGGTAAGTCCACAATGTTGATTATTTCTAGAAATCGATCTCAAAGGACGCTGAGGCTCTCAACGACGAGGAGAAGAGCGCCTATATTAAGCAGCAGTACGGTAGTGAGGAAATCGAATATGAGGTGAGTATGAAAGAGGAGGGGAGGATATAAGGATTGGAGGACAGTATTGCGCATGTAGTCACTTAGGATATCACACCAAGATGAAGCCGTGATAGTTTAAACTTCATTTAGGTGGACGAGAAGTTAAAGGCGGAGGCAGAAGCAGAGAAGGAGAAGAAGGAGAAAGAACAGGAAGAGAAGGAGAGGAGGGAGAAATTCTTCAAAGATGATGATGAAGTGAGAGCAGCAATCGAACGAGATGTCTATTGCTTGCTAGAGATAATTTAAAAACACTTTTAATGAAAATACTCCAACGATTTTGAGAATGATGTATGATGATTTGATGAGAATGATGATTTGGGGGTATTTACATTTTTAATCTAACAATACAGTTGTATGTACTTTTTTTTGCTGATTAGATAGACCAATATATCTCACTTAATATTTAGATAATTCATTCAGATCGAAGAGGAAGAAAAGAAAAAAAAGATAGCTGAGATAGTCGAGAAGTGGGAGCAGAGGGAGGGCAAGAAGGTGAGCAATCAAATATTTGGTTTGATTCTTGATAAATTTGGGTTTAAAAAATGTGTTAGGACTTTTATTTTATGGATTTTGACTAAGGTGAGGAATGCCAGAGCCTAAATGGGGCACTTCTTGGATAATTGCCCCCCCCCCCCCCCCCACCCCTCCCTCCTCCATCTCACTCATTTCTAGGTTTCATTCCCTGATTTTCGGTCGCGCAAAACCTTTGTGATGGGAGGGGAGGAGAGGGGTGGGCCAAATATCTAAGAAGTGCCCTTAATGGAAAAGTCGACATCTTAGATGTCATGTGAATTTAAAGAATAAGATAAAGCCATCGGATAAACAGTTACAAAAATATTTATCAAGGTGATCCATGAATGATTGAAGAAAATGGTAAGATTGGGGCTTTGAATAATCGATAGTTTCGGAATTGGCGATGACAATGCGATTGTTCGATTCGTTGTCATGCTAATCCTCGCCCATGTACATGACAACTTCACGTCTGCTCGCAGAGAGAGGTCTCCCCCTTCCTCCTGCCTTAAGATTATCCGTTGATAACAACATTATCTTCGCAATCTGTCGATTAAGACATGTTTCTTACCCGTCTCGACTCTATCTCGCGCATCTGCAATTTACCACGCTCCGTCGACCACGTTCGTCCTCTGCAATTTATTTACTTACTAGGACACTGTTTGCCACACATTTTTTCCACTCTTAAAGAAGGGGTAACACGAATGAATGCTAGGGAGTCCCACCGCGAAGATATTGCGCTCGCAATGGGAAACTGTAGCCAAATTACCCCAAGAACGAGACGAAAATTATGTAGAGCAAGTGAAACATAAACAAACTAGCCACATCCCTGCGCCGTCAATGAACTTTGCGCGTATGCAAATAGCCTCAGAGATGTCTCTGAAACTTCGGATAAAGTGATTCATCATCGGGCTGCCGGCTTCTATTACACACACATAATGGCTAATTAAACTAAGTTTTCGTGTTACTCCTTCTTTTAAAGAAAATGACCTTCCATTAGCAGGCAGTTCTATGATCGTATCAATAGCTCTCTTTCCGTGATCCGAGATTGACAGGTAACCTTCCAGGAACCGCATGTTCTTGCTCTGAAATCAATATAAATCGGTATCTGAATATAACAAGTGTGATTGCATCTCTGTCAGATATTATCTGGCCAGTACCTTCTCATGCTTATTGCGCGGCACCTCAAGGTTAGCCCATACTGCGCCAAATTTGTCGCTGAGTAGATGAATTCTCGCGATGACAGCATAAGAGATGTTGATGCACACATTACGAGCGTGCGATAGTGCAACTGAGCAGATTCTCCCGATCCATTTGATGGTCTTCTTCTTCTCGTAAGGCTTCCACTTCATCACTGTCTCGATGGTTGGTTGGCACGGGGAGCAATCGCTGTGAAGACGAGGAGGGATGGGCCTATTAGAGAGTGATTTAGTATATTCTTATTATTCAACTTAGGAATTGCTACCATACAATGACTCGATCGAATGACGGCAGGGAAGAGGCGAAGATGGCTGAGCGAGTTTCAGCTGATAATGCTCTTTATTTTTTGTGATAAAATGAAGTAGATGTAATAACTATTGAAGATATTTCAATTGGTTTTACCACTGAATGGCCGGATGAATCTCTTCTCTCCTCGATCTCTTCTCGATGTATTCTCCATCCTATGAAAATGATTACTACGAGAACACCGAATTCGAGGATGGGCGCAATGAAGGGAGATATTTTGTAGTCGTCCATGGTTTATCTGCGAGATACTCAATTGAATAATTTTCATCAGATTGTGGACGAAATCACTAAAGCGAGAACATATGGTCGAAATAGGAAAAATTGAGAGTAAATATGTACCGTAGTCTGAGAGTTAGAAAAGGATGACGAGTCACTGGCAAGGACTGATTTTGGGGTGATGAGAGAGGGGGCGGGGAGAGAGAGAAATAGATGCGGCCCCAATTACCGTTCTTCGTGGGAATTCTTTCCGAGGCACGGCAGTGATTGGTATTCGTGGGAAATATTGGGAGAATTAGGACCGTGAGGAAATTCGGGAATGTGATGGCACGTCTTCGAAACTCCTTAAGAACAAGTAGACCTGTAGAAAATGGGGTGGACGTTTGATGCTGGTAATGAATTGGGTCTGTAGATCCATTTTCAACTCTTCAGAAACGCAGAAACGGTTCTCTTCCCATTTGATAGATTCTGTGAAGACGCTAGGAAACATCAGCCGCCATAGCTCAGTCGGTTAGAGCGTGGGTCTAATAAGCCCAAGGTCGCAGGTTCGACCCCTGCTGGCGGCAAACTTTTTAAATTCCCTGTGATTTTGTTTTGTTTCGATTTTGTCATTTTGCAGTTTTTTTTAATTTAGGAAGGACGATATCACTGTTTGCTACTATTTTTTGCCATTAGGCAAAGGTATTTGGGGATTTCTTGATACGGAATGTAAAAACTTTATGCGACTAGAATCCAGCAGGCTAGATGTGAATAATATTGGGGTGTCCGGAAAGTTCGTATAATTTTTTGTTTTTATTTTTTATTCAATGCTTTACAATTCTCAGTGACCAATGTATGCCCCCTTCTTTCTCACTACCTCCCTCCAGCGATTGGGCAGGGTCTCGATTCCTCTCTTCCGGAATGCGGGTTTCTTCGAGACCGCCCAGTTCACGAAAGCCCTCACAACTTCACCTCGATTCTTGAACTTCTTTCCTTTGCAGAAGTCAGAGAGAGAGCGGAAGCAGTGGTAGTCGCATGGGGAGAGATCCGGGGAATACGGTGGATGGGGAATCCTCTCGATCTTCAGCTCGTCCATTTTCTTCTGGGTCATCTTCGCTCGATGTGGGCGAGCATTGTCCATCAGAAGAAGAATTTTGCCCTGGTTCAGGAGTCTGGGAGGGACTCTGATCGCGACATCTTCCAGTTGTTCAGAGAAGAGGTCGGCATTGATGCTGGTGCCAGGGCGAGGATCTCCCAGTAGATGGGACCGAGCACTGAGAAGAAGAAGCATAGGAGTTCCTTCTTTCCGTGCTCTTCCTTCTTCGGGACGGGCGTGGGCTTCTCATCTGCATCCACCCATTGCAGTCTCCTCACAGGGTTATCGTACGTGATCCACTTCTCATCTGTAGCGATGATGGAATTGACCCATCGAAGATTTTATCTACGATGGAGTAATTCCCGACAGACTTGAACACGATTTTTCAGCTGTTCGGGGGAGAGGTCATGGGGAATCACTTGTGGGAGTTTCGGCTTCTTCCCAGATCGATGGAGGATATCGGACACCGTTGATCTGGGAGTACCAGTATCCTTCTTCAACTCACGCACACTGGCCATGGGCTTGCGCTTCAGTGTGCGGAGAACGAGAGGCTGATCGAGGGAGGGAGGGCGTCCAGAGCGGTGTTGATCATCGAGACCAAACTCCCCTTTCTTGAAGCGGGAGAACCACTTATAGAAGAAAGGTATGGAGGGGGTGTCAGCTCCTTCCGACTGGGCCAGGGCAGAGTGGGCCTCCTTCACGGATCGGCCAAGACGGTAGTAATGAAGTAAAACTGCTCGGAGGTAGAGATGGGAGTCCATCACAAGAATCAATGTAGCAACTAGGAGACTGATTAAATCCTCTCACTACTCAACGTCAGAATGATGCAATACATTGTTGACAAACAGATTGCGCAATCACTGCATTTGATCGCGAACTGACTTTTTTCCGAAGCATTATACGAATTTTCCGGACACCCCAATATTTGTATTTCCAGGTCGAGCTTCCAGTGGAGATTAAGAAGGAGGAGAAGAGGGAGGAGCAGTTTGTGAAGGTTAGACTTATTTATTGTGGTTCACGATGAATACAGATAAGATAGAGAGCTGGACAAGCTTCATCTTTGTAAAATTTTTAAAAATGTTCTTAGGCCTCTCCATATTCATTACCGTCTCCACGAGAAAAGAGGAAGAGGCAAAGGGAGGTCGAGGGTGAGTAACGATTATAGGATTGGTAATACTCTACGTTTTGATAACTACATTATTGTCATATTATCGATTGACCAATGTCGCTATGTGAAAAGGCAGTAAAAATTAAAAAAAATATATATTTTTTTTCATTTCAGGTGCTAGTGTGCAGATCGAGTTGGGTCGATTCGAGTGGAAGAAGGGAGAGGAGAGACAGAGAGACAAGGAGGACGGAGTGAGACAGGTAAGGGAAAGACTCTTAAATGACGACTATTTATCTACATAAAATCTCTATTTTCTAATTATCTAATGAATGTTTTTGGCAGATCGATGAACTGAAAAGACACGCGCGCACTCTCGTCGACCAGCGAATCAAGAGAGGAGTGAATGGTGAGTATGGTCAATCAGCTGGTGTTAGTGAAGAATTGTATAATAGTTATTTGCTTTGTACAATTACGGTACCTGGGGCTCTGTGAAAATAAGACCCAGTTAAAGCACCTCTTGCAGGCTCGAAAGTCTCTCTCGATGTTATCCAGGCGCTGTACAGAATCACGGAGGAGAAGGTAAACACTTATTCCTTTTCATGTCATTTTGTACGGTCGTCTCCTACTCGCTCCCCTTCAGGAACCCCTTCGCCGTCTCTCTAACGACGAACTTACTCTGATGCTGAAACGACGTTCTCCGGTAGAGAGAATCCCCTGGCCAGCTGCTGAGTGTACGGTAAGTGGTATCACCAACTGATTAAGACCCCTTCATACTTGTTACACTAGTAGTTCAATATTAAGCGAAATCAATGAGTGCGGTAAGCGATGGATCAAGCGAAATAAAATATGTACACACATACATGTTTGATATACGCGGTAAAATGTTACCTTTTTAAACTAATTTCCATGTGCTACGCAAACTATGGGATACGGATCCCTTTCTCACTGCAGAACTGCAGTCGTCCTTTGTCTCTACATGGAGACTCAGCGGCCTTCCGATCGATGCTCTCTTCTGTATCTACCGTTCTCTACCGTACCCGACGCCTGCACTTCCAACCGGGACCCGTCTGTTGGCAGGCTGAGGCACCCACAAGAGAAGATCACTTTATGCGTGATATTCCGGGTAATTTTTATCGATTGAAAAACATTGCAAAATAAGTTCATACTTCAGATGTCACTCGATATCGCGTGCACGACTTTGGCAGGATTACGGTAGCCTACACAGAAGAAGGTGATGAGGGTACGATAATTGGCGCGGGGGCGGCAAAGCACGCCTGTCGTGAGATCCGAATTCTACTTTCTCTTTCTTTCTTTGTGATACCAATCTAAGGGATACGGTATAAACTAATCGATAATTAACTCTCCCCTATGGACAGCTCTGCGCGAGGCGGTGGAGCAGGAGTGGGATCTGCTGGCGGTGAGAGGGCCGACCTTCTTGGAGAGACTCGTCGCTGATGGAGAGGTAGGTGGAGGAGGGGAGATCAAGTGGATACTCTTTTCGGAAATACAGTGGATAAGCCTTATCCGATAAGGACTAACCTGGGCATGGTTAAGGTTCTTCCTCGTCGCGATCTCTCAGCTCCGCCCACTCACGAGAGAAGACAGCAGGCAGGAAGAGAGAGACTGGCGGAGGATGACGAGTTCGATGACGTCGTCTACAGGTGAGAGATAGGACTGATTCATTGGTATTTCTCCGTTCCTCAAATGCACTCGTACACTTTGACGAACCAGAAATATAAGGAATATTTGACCTTTGGATAAATCTTCCTTATATGATTTAAAACATTTGCTTGGAAACTTTTTATGTTCTTCGAATTGCGATCAAGTATACTATTGTTGTAGTAGCTGTAATAATTTCAGAAAGGTCGAGATGAGAGGCGAAGAGGGGAAAGAGAAGATAGAGGAGGAAGAGGAGGATGACTGGTGGAGATACGGAGCTGCAGAAAACGCAGAAGAGATTGTGAAGAGTGTATTTGCGGATAGAGTATGAGATGTGATTACTGTAAGGAGGGATATCGATTTATTGACATTACTCCCTAATTTTTGAAGTTATATCATCTTGCACGTGATTCTTGTTTTAAACGTTGCATGATTTTCCCATGTATGATATTGTTATTGGTGATTCCCATGACTAGATGTTTTAATAATTGCACTAATAATGCACATTTTCTCGTTACGAGAGTAAATTAAGAGAAAAATAATAGTTGTGTATCATTTTTCGAGTGCAGTCTAAAAGTTGTAAATTGCTTTTTTCGGGTGTCGTTAGATAGTCATTCTGATGTTAGACCATCGATATTTTGTGATACACTGCTTTGTCGAATCAGGGGAATAAAGTCGGTATTTCATCCTTCGTCAATCACGTTTTTATCAGGCGTTGATTCGTCTCCCTATCTGATTCATCTCTATATCTTGATTAGCGCGCGTCAATTAGAAATTATGGGTTGTGTCCATGCACTCAATACATTAATTACATTGGTATAGTCTACGATCATTTCCAGTGCATCAATCTGCCGTATGCTGTTGTGTTCTCTACTCCGTTCGGCGGGTAGATCACTGCTACCGGTGAACAGCCATGTGACTCGATCGCATACCTGTGGAGAGCTGAGACTGGCCGATGCGGGTTAGTGCGGAGAGAATGTCTTGTAAAAACTTAATTTTATCGTAATATATGATAATAGATTACGATCAAATTAAATAAATGAAACATTAAAATTAATCTCAATCCCCTCAGGTGCCGAAGTAACTCTACTTGGCTGGCTTTCCTTCCGTCGACTCAACCGATTCATCGTCCTTCGTGATTCGTATGGAAGCATTCAAGTGACTATCAGAGAAGACGACGAGAAGACCAAGGTGAGCAGAGAGAGAGGGGGAGTGTGGAAGAACTCGTAATTCCATTCCAATTCACTCTAACTCCCTCGGCATCATCAACGTACCTTTTATCCACTTCCTTTCAGTCGTTGCTCTCTCATCTTCCGTATGAATCGATCGTGCGAGTGAGGGGAAGAGTGAGAGACAGAGGAGAGGAACACCGAAATGCGAAGATGGAGACGGGAGATGTCGAGGTATCAGGGGGCGTAGGTATTGGAAGATAATTATAGAGGGGAGAAAGTAGTTCAATGTGCACTTTATGGAATGCATTATTTGTTCAAAAACAGATTCCGGTGCCCTCGTATTGCTCTTTTTGCGAACAACACAATATCAGTGAATTATAAACCGGAAAATTCAACAATGTTTCTTCTTGCAGATCGACGTTTCTTCACTGGAGATAGTGAACGAGGCAAGGAAGGATATGCCTCTCTTACCTGATGCGAAGGCACACGAACAGACGAGGCTAACGTGAGTGGATAGGGGGGGGGGGAGATCAAGGATCAATTATTACTAAGAACATTGTATATTTATGTAAATAGGCTGAGATTGTCAAATAAATGAGATGATGAACTACGTAGAAAATGTATTAGCCTGTGAAGTCGTCCAGAGAAGAATATCTCTTTTTCTCTTCAGTTATCGGTACATCGACCTTCGATCTCCTCAAATGCAGTCAAATCTTCGTCTTCGATCGTCTGTGATCCACTCGGCCAGGAGATTCCTCGTGGAGCAGAAGGGATTCGTAGATGTGAGTATCCCATCTTTGATAGATGAGCATTATACTATCCCTATGAGAAGTGAGCTCCAGACTCATCGTATTGAGACAAAATAATCACTTAGGCTTCTAGCTTAACTACGATCTAGTTTAATTTCTGATTTTCTATTCAGGTTATTTTATAGGTACTGTTTTGTATGTGCTTTTTAGAATAGTAATGTTAAACAAATCAGCCTCGAATCGTCTCCCATATTTTAAATTGTACGCCTTTCAAGTTATAGTATCTTCGCAATGTTTGCGTTTAGGTAGAGACTCCGACTCTTTTCCGTCGTACGCCCGGAGGAGCTGCAGAGTTCATTGTGCCCACCAGATTGCCCACGAAAGTAACAGAGATCTTTTCCCAGAAAACATTTATCTCGACAAGTAGGCACGCCGGAGAGATATTAAGAGCTGGTATAGGTTTTATTGAACACTCAGAACAACAACAATGATGAATCATTCTCAATTAGAGTGTTGAACGGAAATCTTTCACCAGGGTCTCGCCTATTCTCTGCCTCAGTCTCCACAGCAATTCAAGCAGTTGCTGATGGTCGGAGGAATCGATCGATACTTCCAGGTACAGTATCCACTTGTTGACAGTTCTGAGGAACTGTAGCTGCTCCTCCATTATCAATTAGTAGGTGGCACGATGCTATCGCGATGAGGGTTCGAAGCTGGATCGACAACCAGAGTTTACTCAGCTTGATATCGAGGTATGCTGGAGTAGGAGGAAGAACTAACTTTTTGGGGTATTGTAAACATCATGAACCGTTTAATGTTGACATATCTGGGAAATGATACGCTTTTTGAATCTTCTCAGGTGTCCTACACTTCACAGGAGGGTCTGCTTGATCTACTTGAGCAAGTATTGATTGCAGCATGGCCGGAGCATCTGGTAAAGCCATCCCCCCCCCGAAAAAAATGTTTCGCATAATGAGTAAGCAATACTAGAAAGAGGGTAAGCCATCCGCGCCTTTCCCCCGTCTGTCATTCGCAGAGGCCATGAGAGATTATGGAGTGGACAAACCAGATCTCAGGTAAACGAATTATTTTCTGAAATCCGGTAACGGGTTGATTATGGAATTCCCTCGTTTCAGGATACCCTGGAAAATCGAAGAGGTCAAATTGGAACTTTTCGAGAAACTAAGGGGAAGCAACCAGGGTGAGGAATTTGTTATTTGCTACATTCATTGAGAAGCATTTGCAGAGATTGGTTAATAAAAAAAATTAATCTTCCCCATGATCTCTTTCAGATTCCAATTGGAAACTAGGTTGTATAGTTGCCCGAGGTAGTGGAGGATCGGTGAGCAAAGCCGGTGTTAAAGAATGGAAGCGATTGATCGATATGAATCACCAGAGTACGGTAAGTCACTCGGTAAAACGATCTATAGCTTTTAGTAAATATTTTTTTTAGATAAGTTGAGGTAACTGAATTTTCTGACGGATTATTTGTATATATCAGGTTGGTGCAAAAGTTTCTCCTTTTTTTCAGAAATTTACCTTTTTTCTTCCCATGACCTCCAATGTTGATCAATCCTCATATGGTCTTTTGCAATGTAAGGGTACATGAATACTCTTTTATAACAAGCCGTGTCCCGGTTATCCACAATTAGCAGCGTCGATACAACAATCGGTCCAATTTCTAAAAATTGATTTCCAAACTGAACTTTTATAAGGTCATCGCTAAGTGGAGAGAAGAGATAAGGGTTAATCATACATACCAGTGTAAAGTATGATAACTGGACATGCTCGTGAATGTTATTCAGTATCAGTGTACCGCCATGCCAGGTTGAGATGAGCTTCTAATTAGATAATTCCGCGAAATTAATTTCTGCAGATTTAAAATTCATATGCCCCTAATGTTTAGCCATTGTCTCAGAAAGCCATATTGTTGTGGACAGTGAAGTTCTCGCTAGTCTTAATATTACCCTGAAATTTGAGATGGCTACACCTATCCATTTGTGAACAGCAGCATGAAACAGCAAAATTTCAAAGAAATCAGCACTTTTTCTAATTCCAAGCTTCCAACGCCCTTTGAAAGTCGGATATTGTGTGATATTATGAAAGAGCAACTTGAGTGGTATTACCCTTCAAGTGGGCATAATCAATTGCTTGATCGTATTCAAATGGTAGGGTCCAGCAAAGTATCGTAATAATCGTCATATCTTGAGATTTTTACTTTTTCATTATTTATTCCCGTAATATGCTTTCAAGAATTGAATTGATCCTGCACGTATAATCTACTTATATGCCCACAACTAATGTTAGACGGAAATTAAAGTCAGGCAAATATAGCTAGAGAAAGTTCAAAAAATATTTTAGGGAGAAACTTTTGCACCAACCTAATACTTCCAAGAGAGAGATAATCATATTATTGCTATATTTGTACATTTATTCCTTTGTTCCAGAATTTCGCTGTTCTGACAAAGAATACGAAGAGGAAAGAGAAGGGATGGTTCAATTTTGTCGCCGACGAGAAGATCGAGAGAGAATTCGAATTGGGAGAAGAAGACACACTTTTACTCGCGTTAGTTCAAGAAATAGATGGTTGTGGTAGGTCATCCTCCTTCCAGATGGGGATCTCCATCGAAGGTGCAGTTCTCACTCGGGCAACTGAGAGTTCTTCTGGGAGAGGCAGATGGGTTGAGGAGAAAGGAAGAGTTCAAGTGAGGGGAGATTACTGTGGTTACCATTAGGCACTATCTCATCGGTTAGACGGGACAGTAGAGTGTATGGCTTGAATTGATAGAGAACAATGAAATCCTTCTCTGTTGCAGGCCTCTGTGGGTAGTTGACTTTCCTCTGTTCGAGAGAGACGAAGAGGGAAAACTCGCCTCCTGCCACCACCCCTTCACAGCTCCCATTGAAGAACACGCAGGGAGAATAGAGAAGGAGGACAGATTGGACGAGATAAGAGGTATGTAGTGTGCTGTAGGGAATAGATAAGTACTGAGTTTATCTTATGGGAAATGGTGTAAAATTGTGATTGAAATCATATGAGCCCGTTTGCCTAAGAGTCGAACAAAGTCTGGCACAGCATTTTTTCGAAAACTTGAGGAAAGGGGTTCTCGAGTGTGCTGATTACCGTGGTCAATTTCATTTTGCACCATCTCGTTCGGTTTGACCAGGCTGCATATAGGCACTGTGCGCCCTTCTCATCATAACTCAAGAACCGAATGATGAATTTCCGCCAAACTTTCATAAAGCTAACATTAGTTCCTAACTAAGAGATTGACATCAAATTTACATATTTACCAAATATGCAAATTAATGAAAATTTGGTTCTCGAATATAAGGCCGAAAGCAAAGACGAGCTATACACAGAAATGTGCGCCTTGTCTAGGGAATAATTTTTCGTATGCTATGTAGGGTATTATAACCAGACATATTTTTGCTATTAGTGATTTTCCGACGATTTTGTCAGTCGTGAACCGCACACAATGCTCGGAGAGTGTAGAATAACTATGAATTCCTTTGTTCCTCTCAACATTAATTGGCATTTTCGTCTCGCAGAGTGAAACTCATTTTAATTAAACACTCTCCGAGCATTGTGTGCGGTTCACGACTGACAAAATCGTCGGAAAATCACTTATAGCAAAAATATGTCTAGTTATAATACCCTGTAGAGCATACGAAAAATGATCCCCTAGACAAGGCGCACATTTCTGTGTATAGCTCGTCTTTGCTTTCGGTCTTATATTCGAGAACCAAATTTTCATTAATTTGCATATTTGGTAAATATGTAAATTTGATGTCAATCTCTTAGTTAGGAACTAATGTTAGCTTTATGAAAGTTTGGCGGAAATTCATCATTCGGTTCTTGAGTTATGATGAGAAGGGCGCACAGTGCCTACATGCAGCCTGGTCAAACCGAACGAGATGGTGCAAAATGAAATTGACCACGGTAATCAGCACACTCGAGAACCCTTTTCCACAAGTTTTCGAAAAAATGCTGTGCCATACCCTTCAGTACATTGTCCGATTCTTACGAAACCGGGCTCATATGAATGTTTTTGGCTTTAACACGTGTAGCACGAGTCAGTGGATGAAAAATGACCCCTCGGGAACATTTTCAAAAAAGTTTTGCCAGAATCGACTCATATTTTAGTGTTAGAATACACTAGACGTAAGATTTCGATAAATATGGTTCATTGGTCCCAGAGCCGGCTTTTCGAAATTTTCCGGTTTTGCATCCCGCTATGATGTATCATACAATCTCAACGGTACGCCGAAATAGCTGACAATGAGACGCACTGAAACTCTCAACAGTCTCAAGGCTCGTACGAGCTTCTAAGCCAATATTTCTGTTAATCCTTGTTAGCTTAGATTTTACATGATTTATTCTCTTGATAGCAAATTTAAAATCAGTAAAATAATGAATATTTTATGTTGAAAACAGCGTCAAGAAGTTTCACTGTGTGCGACGCGTTTCCCCTCCCCCCCCCGTTTTCGCTAAACATAGTAAAACTTTTTGATGCTTTTCCAGCCTTAAATATTCATTATTTTAATGATTTTAAATTATCGATCGAGAGTGTGGAAAATGTCGGACAAGAAGGATTAACAGAAATATTGGCTTAGAAGCTCAGAGGAGCATTGAGACAGTTGAGAGTTTCAGTGCGCCTCAGCTATTTCGGTGTACCGTTGAGATTGCAGTGTATGATATCTCAGCTCCCAGATAATCGAGAAAGATGGCACCGGGCTCAAAATGTGTAGAAAATTATTTCCAAAAACTTTTATGTTTAATGCAAGTCGATTAGACAAAAAATAAAAATCATCCGCATGAAAAACCCGTTTTGCTATCAAAAAATAAATATTATGTCTATCAAGCGGTATCGTGCTACAGAATTTTAATGCAGATTATGAAAGAAGAAGTGCATGTGTATGAAATAAAAATATAAAAACTGAATTCGAAGTGTCTTCAACTTGGCAATTTTCACTCAAACATGCCACTACGAAGAAAAAGTCGAAAAAATGACTTTTTCGAAACTCTGATTTTTCTTCTTGTAACATTCAAATATTTTTGCTGGTGAAAAGTATGTGTAGAAAATTGTGTTTTGGGGCAGGGTTCTTCGATGATGAGCGCGACGTGCAAAGATATTTCAAAATTCTGCAAAATTTTGAATATAAATTTTTAACCAAAAAATGCGTGTAGAACCCTGCCCCAAAACACGATTTTCAACACATACTTTTCACCAACAACAATATTTGAACGTTACAAGAAGAAAAATCAGAGTTTCGAAAATGTCATTTTTTCTACTTTTTCTTCATATTGGCATGTTTGAGTAAAAATTGCCAAGTTGAAGACACTTCGAATTCAGTTTTTATATTTTTATTTCATACACATACACTTCTTCTTTCATAATCTGTATTAAAATTCTGTAGCACGATACGGCTTGATAGAGAGAATATTTATTTTTTGATGGCAAAACATATTTTTCATCCGGATGATTTGTATTGTTTGTCTAATCGACTTGAACTAAACATGAAAGTTTTTGGAAAACATTTTCCACACATTTTGAGCCCGGTGCCATCTTTCTAGCTCATCTGTTAGCTGAAATACGTCATAGCCGGATGCAAAACCGGAAAATTTCTAAAAGCCGGCTCTGGGACCAATGAACCATATTTATCGAATTCTTACGTCTAGTGTATTCTAAAACCAAAATATGAGTCGAATCTGCAAAACTTTTTTTGAAAATGTTCCCGCACACCTCCACTGACTCGTGATGCACGTGTTAAAAAAGCTGTTATGGACACGATAGCTTTTCTATGACTATCTTATGTTTGCAGCTCAGCACTTCGATCTCGTGCTCAATGGAGTGGAATTGGGAGGGGGATCGATTCGCATCCACAATGGAGAAATTCAGAGGAAAGTACTGCAGATACTGGGAGAGGAGACGGGAGAAATGGTCAGTCGACTATTGTAGACGAGTTTTATGATTCCTATCGTTCAGACTCATTTGCTGGAGGCTCTGGAATCCGGTGCTCCCCCTCACGGAGGATTCGCTTTTGGAGTCGACCGCCTGATATCGATCCTCGCCGGAAGAGGAGACACATCTTACGGTAGGAACAGAGTATGGCAAAATGGTCGAATGCAGTTAGCGCTGCTACAATAGATACATTTTTTTAATACTTTAGTTGTGGTATGGCGCCGGAATGTACCTTTCTCTTAAATTCATGTTCATAATTCGCCCTATCGGCATTTCCTCAGGTATTCGTGACGTCATCGCGTTTCCAAAGACGAAGGAAGGAAGGGATCTGATGGTAGACACGCCAATTGAACCATCGAAAGAGGAACTGGAGAGATATGGATATGAATTGGCCAAGAAGGATTAGTCGTCCTCTCGATTGCTTATCGCAACTGTTAGAATTATCCTATAATATTATTGATTGTTCTAGGAGCTGGATCTTGTCTTTGAACCACCAAATTTATGTCAATATCTCACTCATAGTTATACGTTTGTGCTTATACCGTATTTTTGTTTGATTATTTGTTGAATTTTTTTGAGCTTATACCGTATTTTTGTTTGATTATTTGTTGAATGTTTTCTTTAATGTTTCCTTGCGAGATAATTTATTAAGATAAATTGTTTAGATAATGTCAATCGTGATAGATCTTCAAGCGTACCTCAAATAAGGCTTCACGAACCTTGTAGATATCTGAAATAATAATTTTTATGATATATTTTTATTATGTGTCCCTATATTATGTGCCCTTTGGCCGCTTCGGTCTGGGCTGCCTGAGAGAAGTTACTGTAGTACAGGATACGGTAGACCGTCACACACCGTGAGAGCTGCGGCCAGTTCGGCTTCCCCCTCTTTGCCCTTCGCCTTGGCCAACGGCGACTCCCTTGCGTGCAGCCTCAAGTTTACAGGTAGATATCCGTCAAATTATACGTTCCTGATACGATAGTGGGTGCAGTTTTCCAGTATTTCATTGTTCTGCTATCATCGCATACTTTGCGATGCGCTTGCAGAAGCACTTAGTTTTTGATCGACCACCACATTGGATCAGCCGAAGTACGGTAGGTATCGATCGATCTTAGCATACTCACATCAAGCGCCTTCATCGCCGTACGAGCTCCCTTGATGTCCTGAAGGGAAGAATTGATCTTTGATCCCTATCTTAGTGTACCTCCTTGAATGCCTGGAGCGTCTTGATCTGGTTAGCATCGAGGGAAGCAGAGAAGGTACGACGAGCAGCTGCTGCTGCGACAAAGCGAGCTGCAATGAAGACAGGGAGTGACGTTTGTTGACTAGTGGATTGGATGATCTTTGATCTTCGTTCCTCGACGTCCTTCCCCTCACTCACTCTGGACAACAGTGTAGGACGCGATCACCTCGGGGTTCTGCAGGCCCTGCAATATGGAATCGATAATATACCGTATCCACTTGAATGACGTCATCACTTCCCCCATCCCTCCCATACCTTTCCATACGCTGCAGCGGTGTTCGCAGCCTTCTCGAAGTGGGTCGCGACCGAGTCTCCGAAGTCCTGCAGTGTGTGGTGTGTGGTGTGATCTACCGTATCTCGCCAACCTTCTTCAACTCGGTGCAAGACTTGAGCAGCTTCTCAGCTGCGTCGATCGTCTTCTCCGTCGTCTGGATGAGGGTGCTAGTCTCTACGGCCAGTCCGTACTGACCCTAAACGATTGATCTTTGATCTTTGAACTGCGAAGAACATAATTTCCGGATTGCATACCTTGCCTGCGCCCATCTTAGCTGCGAGAACATTCGCCATGGTGGATGAGTAGTAATAGGAGAGAGGGAGGGAGAGGAGGAGGGAGGGACCGTCCGGTGAGAGAGCGAGTGGTCTGAATGAAGGAGATAATGGCGAGTTGGAGGGAGCGAGGGAGAGAGAGAGCATTTGCAAAATAATTGATTGGATTTGCATTCTAGGACAATAACAAATTAAGTGATGGAAAATGAACAAAGATGATTATTTAAAATCGTTGTAACTGTCTAATAATATTAACCTAATTCAGCGTACTACAGAATCCGATGAAGTCTACCATAGGCTGGATCTCAGTTAGCCGCTGATGGAGAGCTGTCTCAGCTGAATCGACTCCACTTGAGGAGGTTCAATGAGAATAGGCAGCAGCACAGAGAGGTGAGTTCGACCCCCCGCCAGGGTAAACCAACCCCACTGTCCCCCTTGGTCCGTAAATTGGTAGTGACCTCGGTCGCGAAAGATAACGTTCCGTATACGCACTTTGGACAGCAGGGATACGCAATGATCGATTTGGAGGGATTGAAATGGAGAGAGGAGACGAAGAAGGGGCATGGAGAGATGAAAAATGAAAGGACACCGCTTCCTACTGTGGATGACGATGTGAGACCTAATTTTATCCTATCACAAATTTGATCTTGTCTACATGTACACTCCATGCAGATCTTCCGGTTCACAATTTTTGATCGAGAAGCAATCTCTAGAACGAAGTTATCCTGAGCACGGAGAATATTCAGAAACATACAATAGGATGATGGAGGAAGTAAGTTCGTTTTATGTCTTAAGTTACCCAACACCCTTGAAAGTATTTGAATTGCCGCGCGTGCCTGTACAAGCCCGCTCTCTTGTTTTTGCATAATCTCTCACTCATTTTGCCTTGATCAGGCACACGTGGAAATTCAAATAATTTTAAGGGTGTTAGGTAACTTTAAGTGGGTTTTCGTATAAATTTTTTTAAAATTTTAGGCGGGAAAGTTGCATATTGATTTGGATGTCAGAAGGGATCAGGATCCGTTCACTGAAACAGTAAGATAGCATTACCTCGAGTTTTCCATGAAATACTATTTGAAGATAATGATTGTTGGGTTTGCCGGGAAAAACCAAAAATACGTCTCATCTTCTAATTCTGGCGAATCCTACATTTATGAGAGCGAATGGAAGATCCATGGGAATTTGCAGCTAGGAGATGTGTACCGCGCCACTTTGACGTTCGTATCAGGCTCAAATATGCTCTTCCATGCAAATGATTCAGGAGAGGACATGATGTTGACGTACCGTACAAAGTGGTGAAACTCATCAATAAAGTTGATATATGGAAAGGAGTTCAAGTGGACGTGGAAGGGACGGGAGTCAGGGTGAGCTATTCGTTGAACTTGTTTTCGAAAACTATCCAAAGTGTGTATAGTATAACACGTGTATCACGAGTCAATGGATGTAATTCAGACCTCTCGGGAACAATTTGAAATTTTTAATTTCGAATTAGCCCCTTATTATGTTGTAGTAATACCCTGGAGTAGTGAATTCGAAAAATAAAGGTGATAGGTCCCAGAGCCGGCTTTTAGGAATTTTCCGGTTTTGTGCCTGGCTCCACTCTATTTCAGCTCCCAGTGCCGCTACAGAGCTCACATTGGGCTCAAAATGAGCGGAAAAATATTCCGAACAACTTTTATGTTGACAACTTTTTGAAATAATCGCAAGTTTAAAAGATATGACTAAAAATGTTGAATCCGAAACTTTCAAAAAATGTTTTCTCCATCACGCAGGAAACTTACAGCGGATTTTTATTGCATAAAATGAAAGAAGATGTCTTCATACATCTGAGAAAAATATAAAATCAAAAATCGATAGGGGGAGTTGTGTCGATATTTCGCATCAAATGTGTCACATTGGCGTAGCACGACAACAAATTCAGTCTAGTGAACCCATACTTCACATTCAATAAGAACTCGGTGTGAATTATTAGTTTCCTCAATGTTATGATGAATTTGGCATTGAAAATTTCAAAGTTTTGTAAAGTTTAAAAAATCGATTTTTTCGATCTCGATTTATCGCATTTTACACATCTCAAAGGCAAGATTCTTAATCATACATATACAATAGCTATATGCAAGCTTTAGTAGACCTCGAGACTAGTGAAAATATTTGAGAAACAACCCTCTCAAACTTCACAATCTGTAGATTTTTTCACACTAACATGCCCTCTCGAGAGTTTCGGAAATATTGGAAATTCATTTTTTGACTATGGTTAATAGGCTACGAAAACAGTTTGCAATTGTAATACAAGGTATGTAATGTGAAGAGCTGAAAAACATTTGCAATACAACTAATATCAACGGTTCTGAAATAAGTGCAAAATGGACAGTTCAGAAAATTTACAATTTTCCAGAATTGTGAATTATGCCAGTAATTCAATATTAGTTTAACAAATCCCGTAATTTTAAATGGTTTATCATTGAAAACTGATCGGTAACCGTATAACCATAGCAGATTATGAAGTTTGAGAGGATTGTTTCTCAAATATTTTCACTAGTCTCGAGGTCTACTAAAGCTTGTATATAGCTATTCTATATGTATGATTAAGAATCTTGCCTTTGAGATGTGTAAAATGCGATAAATCGAGATCGAAAAAATCGATTTTTTAAACTTTACAAAACTTTGAAATATTCAATGCCAAATTTATCATAACATTGAGAAAACTAATAATTCACACCGAGTTCTTATTGAATGTGAAGTTAGGGTTCACTAGACTGAATTTGTTGTCATGCTACGCCAATGTGACACATTTGATGCGAAATATCGAAACAACTCCCCTATCGATTTTTGATTTTATATTTTTCTCAGATGTATGAAGACATCTTCTTTCATTTTATGCAATAAAAATCCGCTGTAAGTTTCCTGCGTGATGGAGAAAACATTTTTTGAAAGTTTCTGATTCAACATTTTTAGTCATATCTTTTAAACTTGCGATTATTTCAAAAAGTTGTCAACATAAAAGTTGTTCGGAATAATTTTCCGCTCATTTTGAGCCCAATGTGAGCTCTGTAGCGGCACTGGGAGCTGAAATAGAGTGGAGCCAAGCACAAAACCGGAAAATTCCTAAAAGCCGGCTCTTGGACCTATCACCTATATTTTTCGAATTCACTACTCCAGGGTATTACTACAACATAATAAGGGGTTAATTCGAAATTAAAAGTTTCAAAATGTTCCCGCACTCCTCCACTGACTCGTGATACGTGTGATAAATATATTTCCAGGTTGAATTAAATGGGAAGATAGTCGATCGGCGGGAGTCGTGCTATGCACTGGAGACTATTCCATTTGGTCTCGTCACTTACCCAACGGATCTCGGCATTAAGTAAACTCCGATAACTTTTCATATTTAATTTGAATGATTTCACAGATCAGTCCCTGGAGACGTGCGAATTGGAGATCACTTGAGAGTACGGATAAATAGATTCAAAGAGTGCAAACGTCAGCGATTGTATTCTATTATTTATCTTGACCATGTTGTTTTCAGCCGACTATCCCTCTAAATGAAAAAAAAACTCATCTAAAGCAAAGGCTTCTAGCTCCAGTGGAAAAGGGGAATTGGTTCGAAGTTCGTGATATTATGAACGCTTATGATGTATCGAACAAATAATTCCTTAGGGAATCGTAACTTCTATGAGTGGGCCGCGAATATTCATCTCATTCAAGCACGGAAATGCTGTTTATCTGAAAAATTCGGATACAGATTGTGCTCTCACTTTGGGGAATATTGTTGATATTTGCGTGAGGTTAGCCATTTTCATTCCGTTAAATTTATTTTTTTATATGCTCAATTAAGTGCTGCTAATGTAAAATGTTACACGGGATCGGATAGCTTCTACACGGGATCGGATAGGGACACGGGATCGGATAGCTTCTTCGAAGTGTGTGATATTGACAGTCGAACAAGGATTAGAGAGGATATCAGAGTAGAGAAAAACACGTATGATGACAAGACGGTTGGCAACATTTATACTGAAATTCGTCATTCGACTATATTTTCAGATATTCTCAGTAATTTGTTCAGCAGAAGTGATTGAACAAAGTGATGAATATTTTTTGCTTGAAACTCCCATTATTGGAGCTGCACTATTCTATTTTGAACAGTGTCCGCGCAACATGACCGTAGGAGAGATCTGGAGGATTAAGATGCATCGATTGAGAAATAAACAAAGTAAGTGGATAGGAATTTGTTCTTTGTGAAACAAAGTGAGCACAATAGTCTTGTTCGATTGAGTACGGGTAATGGCAGACATAGGTGCATATTGCATATGAACAAAATGCCATTTAATACAAAAATACATTCTATAGACATGCCATCACACTGGGTTGTGCATGCCGTGGTGGATGATCATCCTATTCGCACTGAAAGCTCACAGTTGGGCAGTGAAAGGAGATGTGGAGAATCTGCAACAAGTCAATCATTTGCTGATCCATTGGAGGAGGATAGAGGATGGGGAACGGTGGGCATTTAATACATGGATTACTCATATGTTTTCTATTTTAGGTCATCATAACAGGGGTCGCGAATGGAACTTGGTTTGGTTCGTGCTATCTCGCAGATACGATATTCATACCGCATCTACTTGTTCGCGAGCTCAAAGTTCCGGAGCCAGGAGCATTCTATCGGATTAAGTGCTCTTACGAAGGAAATCGTTGGACGGCGTATGATTTGAATCCCAATCCTGTGTACTCTGAAGATTATGAGATTGTGAGAGATAAGGATTGCTCCGTACAGGTGAGTAAATAGGCAGCGCCAAAGTAATTGGCTTCTTGTAGGTGTGGTGCTTCGCGAAAATTGAGAGCAGTCAAGGGACTTCATTCACCATCTTCAATGAAATTCTGGGAGCGGCGACATTTCCTCATAAATTCGCCCATTCTGATATGAGACTGGGAGACGAAGTGGAAGCACTCTACTATAGAGTGAAGAATACGAGTGAGAACTTTTCACATTTTTATACTTCTCAAAAGAGTCGTTCGCTTTAGCTAATCCAACTCATTGGATGGCGAAGGAATGTAGAATAGTCTGTGGAAGAGAGAATAGTAGTGGAGATACGAGGACGAACGAGAAGCATGAGAGACAAAGAATTGTTGAGGAAGGAGATCAAGGATTTCCTCAAGTGATTTCTGGTTATAGAACTTTGCTTAAGAACAGTTCAGAATAATACGGGCAGTCCTTCAAGTTCTTCGAGGAAAGAATCTTCGTCTCCAATTCAGCAACGGTGACATTTTTTGTCTTTCAAATTGATATGGCCTGGGTAATTCTTCATTTATAGAAAACAAAAAGATCGTCGAGTATTGGATAAGATGAGCTACTTCATGAGCCTTCCCCAGATTAAGTTGCTAAAGACGAAATGCCCTGATGAATTGAAAACTATCGAAAATATTCTTAGTAAGGATAGAGATAGATTGCATTAACTAGCAGATTGACTTACTTTGTTTACCACTGTGGCACTGTACAGATACTCACAATTGTTTTATTTAATTGATATTTTCGGTATTTTACTGTTAAATTGTACTACCTTCGTTTGTTATTATAACTTATATTTGTCGTAGACCTGATTCTCATTAATGTTTGAATGGTACTCCCAACTTGAGTGCAAAAGTTCCATTGCCGCAAATTCCCCCAACATCCGAGTATCGATCTGATCGAATTTATGGTTCGAAACATACCACATATTCAAAGATCTCTCTAACCCTCAGTGACAATTGATACCCCCCCCCCCGTGCAATTCGTTATCACATGTGTTGTATGACCCCACGTGCATGAGGAGTTGATAAAAATATTTTTATCAATATTTGTAAAGTGTGCTGATGTTTTTATACAATCTTTAGAATATCTTTTGACTCAAAAATTATGGTTTCGGATTGATGATAGAGACTTGACAACGATTGATATAGTATGTAATTGCAGACAAACTTATGATGTGAGCCTTCCGCCTGCGCTCTGAGTTAAAATGTCTTCACTTCTCGGTTGGTTTAAACCAATTATTGTTCAAAATTGTAGAAAGTTATTCTGGATAGAAAGCATTTAAAGTTAGCCGAAGTCATCATTAAAAATCATCTTATGGTTCATCTATCACTGATACTTGCACCCAATTCAGCCCTTCCTACTGATATCTGCCCAATCTGATAGTCCTGATCGACTGAAATCGCCCAAATGTGAGTTCTCGGCTCTATCTGGTTTGAGGGGACAGTGTTGATGGGGGGGGGGACATATGTCCCCCCAAACCGACGATATGTCCACCCAAACCAACGATATGTCCCCGCAAACCGACGATATGCCCCCCAAATCTAATTCTCGTAAAATCGAACAAAGTCAAAAAAATCGGTTGTGAATGAATTTTACTGATTTCCAGTCGTTTTCAATGTGTAATCTAGGTTTGTTTTACCCACTAAACTCTAAAAATTCCAATTCGTTATCTTTGAAATACATTTGAAAGTGTCCGTCCAGCCTCCCATTCTCTTCTCCTCCGACTGTGTTATATTGGTTGTGGTAGTGGTTGCTAATCCAGTGGTGGTTTTAGTGGAGGAAGGGATAAAATCATTTGTGGTAGGCGAGGAGGATGTTAGTGGTGGTTGTTGTAGATCGAGGATGTGACCGAATCAGTTGTGGTATTAGAGGGAGAAACAGTAGTTGTGTTGAGGGCAGTATCGGAGGCTTCATCATATCTTCCGTGTGTCCATGTTTAAAGCGAAATGCACGATATGTCCACCCAAATCTACCACGTGTCCCCCAAAACCAACGATATGTCCCCCCAAACCGACAATATGCCCACCCAAATCTCCGATATGTCCCCCCAAACCAGACAGGACCCCTATATGAGAGGAATCGCGAGAGAATCGACCACCACAGAGGGGTGGCCGGTCGTCGAAAATCGATGTCATGAAAAAATCTGTAAAAATTAATTTAAGTACTTCGAACCTCGCTCTATCAAACTGCGTTGACCGATTTTTTTTAGAAATTTTATTTTTCGAGTACGGGCGTCGCGAATATGACGACTTTCACTAAAAATGGTAAAGTATGCTTCAGGGAAACGGTCATAACTTCCTTTAAAATTGAGCTAGAGACTTTTTCTTTTTTAGAAATGTAGAAGAGCGTTTCCTCTACAACTTCCCTGCCAAGAGTGTCATTCCAGCACTTGATCCTGAATCAGGGTGGTCGGTTATTCAAAAAAATTTTTTTTTTCAAAAAATCGGAAAAACCGTCCTTAGCTTTTTGGTGAAGTTATAGTATCCATCGAGTACTAATAAATCCCCAAGGGCTTATTTTTTATTCTTTGCATTCAAAAGTAGCGCGGGTTACTGTAGTCGCCGCCTGAGGTGGGTACCAGACCTTTTTCGTTTTTGACCTTCGCATGTGCTTATTTGTGTAAATAAATATCTGAAACTATGAAAAAAGTTGATTGACTTCATTTCCCATCCAATTCGACGTTCTAAATTTCGAAAATCTCATTTTTTTTTAAATTTGGATTTTTTTCATTGCATATTCTTTCAAATTGAGGCGAGTTCCGTGTTCCGAGCGTTTTTCAACTTCAAATTATCTAAAAAGTTACTTGGTCGCTTTTTGGACACGTATGTTGATCACAAATATTTTATTTAAAATTATTTTTTTCAAAAAAAAATCGAAAATCGCAACTAATCGAAGTGGGCATTTTATTCTGTGAAAATGACCAGTGATCGGTTTTTATGACGAGAATATCTCAAAAAATATTTCATTTCTTCCCTAATACTTCAAATTTAACTTTGCCGAATTGATATGACACGTTAACTAATCAAAAAAAGCTAAAACAGACCCGAAATCGCACGTTGTTCGTTCTCAATTGTAATCTCAGCAATCGAATCCCACGCACTGCACTCATGTTTTGCAGCATTTTTTTGCATACTAATTTTACTGTTTCTCATGTTTTCAAATTATATATTCTCAATGTTCATACTTGCTCAGAAGGTGTTTTTCGAATTCGCGGAAGGAGGTTAAGTCTTTGATTCAGCTCTCATCAGTGCAGGGGATCAATTGAGAAGTACTCGCTGTTGCAATATCATTTGCCGATTGCACTGATGAGAGCTGCATCAAAGACTTAACCTCCTTCCGCGAATTCGAAAAACACCTTCTGAGAGGAAAGCATACTATCAAGCTTCAGCGCGAGACGCTTCACGATCATTGTGCCACTGCAAGTGCATCATCTATTGAAAATCACTTCTCCATCTCAGATGCGCAATTGAGAGTCGCATTTCACTCATCTGCACAAAGTGGATCATCAAAACTGAAAGAAAGCTGGCGCTTCGTACAATTCAGAAGAGAAATCCGAACGACCAACCGGCAAGAGATCTCATTCGGAACTATTTCCTCAAGGAAAGAAGAAGGGGGAATAAGTGTCATCCGAACGATGCAGAGTTGTTCATGAAGAGGCAGAAGAAACCCGATGGAAGCGGAGCTCCTCTCATCTCTCCCCCAAACAGACTCACCCTCTCACAAATCAAATCCCTGATCAATGGACTGCTCAGGAAAGAACAAGAGAAGAAAAACGTTGCGAGTGTGAAGAAGAAGGAAGTCAATGAAAAATGCGAAGATGAGGATGTTGAAGAGGATGATCTTACCGATGATGAAGAGGAACTGGGAGACCTTATCAAGAATTCTGATATATTCGTCAAAGAAGGAGAACAGGAGAAAGGAGATAACGCCGATTCGGGCAGCGAGCCTATTGCAAAACATAGATGAACGAAATGATTATGTCATTAACCTTTAAAGCATCCATTTTTTTAGTATCCGATAAGGTTGCATTATGGTAAAGTAGTAATATGCAATGGTTAACGACACAATAACAAAAGACTAATATTTCACATAAACAATAATATGCATTTAAATTTCCCATTTGATCAAAAATAAAAAAGTATGAACATTGAGAATATATAATTTGAAAACATGAGAAATAGTAAAATTAGTATGCAAAAAAATGCTACAAAACATGAGTGCAGTGCGTGGGATTCGATTGCTGAGATTACAATTGAGAACGAAAAACGTGCGATTTCGGGTCTGTATTAGCTTTTTTTGATTAGTTAACGTGTCATATCAATTCGGCAAAGTTAAATTTGAAGTACTAGGGAAGAATTTTTTTTTTTGCAGATATTCTCGTCATAAAAACCGATCACTGGTCATTTTCACAGAATAAAATGCCCACTTCGATTAGTTGCGATTTTCGATTTTTTTTGAAAAAAATAATTTTAAATAAAATATTTGTGATCAACATACGTGTCCAGAAAGCAACCAAGTAACTTTTTAGATAATTTGAAGTTGAAAAACACTCGGAACACGGAACGCGCCTCAATTTGAAAGAATATGCAACGATGAAATGAAAAAAATCCAAATTTTCAAAAAAATGAGATTTTCGAAATTTAGAACGTCGAATTGGATGGGAAATGAAGTCAATCAACTTTTTTTCATAGTTTCAGATATTTATTTACACAAATAAGCACATGCGAAGGTCAAAAACGAAAAAGGTCTGGTACCCACCTCAGGCGGCGACTACAGTAACCCGCGCTACTTTTGAATGCAAAGAATAAAAAATAAGCCCTTTGGGGATTTATTAGTACTCGATGGATACTATAACTTCACCAAAAAGCTAAGGACGGTTTTTCCGATTTTTTTGAAAAAATGATTTTTTTTGAAAAACCGACCACCCTGATTCAGGTTCTGGAATGACACTCTTGGCAGGGAAGTTGTAGAGGAAACGCTCTTCTACATTTCTAAAAAAAGAAAAAGTCTCTAGCTCAATTTTAAAGGAAGTTATGACCGTTTCCCTGAAGCATACTTTACCATTTTTAGTGAAAGTCGTCATATTCGCGACGCCCGTCAATCAATATTTATCACTTCAAGCGTTAACGCTAGGTGAGGATAGGTCGGAATTCGTCGGTCGTTGCAGACCAGTGGGGGCCAATTGTTCTTCTGAGGTCATCTCGCCAACGCGTTCTCGGCTGACCCTGGGGACGGCTCCTGTTGTAGGGGATCCATACCGTAGTCGCTCTGGTCCACTCATCTAGCTCCATTCTCCTAATCTTCAGCGCCCACTGAGCTTTCCTTTTTAGCGCTTCTTTGTTCCAATCCCGCACTTTCGTCGCATTGCGCACGTTCTCGTTTCTCCATCGATCCATCAGTGTTATGCCCAACATTTTTCGCTCCATTTTTCTTTGAGTCACACTAAGCCGTTCCTTTTCACTGGCTCGCAGCGCCCAGACTTCTGACCCGTAAAGCACTGTTGAAGAGATACAACTTTCGAAGAGTCTCCTCTTAGTCTTCATAGGGAGCAGGCGAGAAGAGAGCAGAGTAGAGAGCTTGGACCAAGCGAGCCATCCCATGCGTATCCGGTGCTCAATTTCATCCGAGTGATCGAGTCTCGCGAATTTCATCCGGGTGATCGAGTTTGAATCTCGCGACGCCCGTACTCGAAAAATAAAATTTCTAAAACAAATCGGTCAACGCAGTTTGATAGAGCGTGGTTCGAAGTACTTAAATTAATTTTTACAGATTTTTTCAAGACATTTTTCGACGACCGGCCTGTGGTCCATTCTCTCGCGATCCCTCTCATATGTCCCCCGAAATCAGAGCCGAGTTCTCCATTTATATTAATCACGATTCATGTATTCCCGTCTCAATGATCTAATGGACCATTTATGGTCGCAAAAAGCTGAGGGGTCAATCTCTTCATTTCATGAACTCTCTCGACCGGTCGACCAGTAAGAGAGTTCGGGAAATGAAGAGAGTAACCCTAGAGTCCGCAAGCTCCGCCCACTGAGGGGATAGAGCACCCCTCAAAACATGGATCGAAGGACTACGCCTCGAATTCTGAACCAAATTGGGTGAAACATGGATAGTACATGGATAGGGGTTTAACAGTGTTCTAGTGTACTTACACAGCTGCTCCACTCGCAGTTTGTAATATAACCCTATTTATTAAGAGTGAGCAGAAAAAATACAAATAAATATTAAATTTCAAGCGTAGCTCATTGTTAAAAATTATAATTAAAAATTAGAAAAAAAGGGAACACCGTTACACCCGCTGGGTTTCGAACCATTGGCAAACTGACACAAGAGTAAGCGCTCTACCACTACACCAAGCGATTTGTTTTTTCCGCTCGTTAACGAGTACTACAACATCTTTCTATTTGTCGCATTCTCCCCCTATCCCGATTTCGTGCAGTACGAGCGTTAGGTTTTCAGAAAATAATTCGCTTCAAAGATGAGATATCGCCCAAATTCGAAAAGCATGATCTTATTCATGCCCATAGGGACACACTAGGCACAAAAAGAGAGTCATGTGACTATTTTGGCAGAACGCTTGCGGTCTCTGGTTACAGTAACCCCTTAACTTTTTACGACCATAAATAGCCCATAAGATAAAGGGCCATCAATAATTGTACGTCGTCTCATAGGTCCACATTCAGAAGAAGCAAACAATATATTTTTGATTTCGCAATTTGCATTAGTAGACAATTTGCAACCTTTGTTCAATCTGTAATTCCCCTTTTCTCCTCCCTTCATTCTTGTCTCATCTTCTCATTCCGAGTGGTTCTCTCATCAAAATGAGCGAGGTTCTCCCTTTCTCTTTCGACGATTCAACAATGCTTTTTCAGGAATTCTCGACTCGCGAGAAGCCATCGCACAAACCGCCCATCACAGGGTATTTTGCCTCTCCATTATGATTCTATCGACAACTGACTCTGCAGGTATACGGTAGGTCTGACGTTGCTCGCGTGCATCGGCGGCCTGCTCTTCGGCTACGACACGGGCATCATGTCGGGGTACGGTAATGACCAGATATCGATAACTGCATCACTGTGCAACATATACGGTATCTATGTCAAGTCACATAATCCTACAGTAACCTTCTCTTGTCTACTAGAGTGTCTCTTCCCTCTTTCAGTATCCAGCTCTTCTTCGGGAAGTCGGAGGGACTCAAGTCGATGTCTACTCTCTGGGTGGAGCTCATCGTCTCAGTGACGCCCGGAGTTGCCGCCATTGGAGCTCTCGTTGCCGGTCCGTGCACCTCTTATTGTTGTTGTTGTTTTGTAATCTGCTCATTGCATCGTCGATTAGTCGTCCCATTATCCGACATCACCTACAATAGCTTCCGTGGCTACAATACTCGCCCTCAACAACCCTCATCATTGCAGGAAAGGCCTCGGACAATCTCGGCCGTCGACTAATCATCATCGCAGCTTCTGCAGCCTTCCTGGTGAGATCAAAGATCAAGTCAGAGATCAAAAATCAACTGATAGGTTGGCTCCATCATTTGCGCTGCGGCGAACAGCAAAGCAGTCATTCTCTGTGGACGGGCAATGCTTGGAGTGGCCATTGGTGAGGGAAAGACGAAGGATAAAGATCAAAGATCAACTGCTCCCAGGTTTTGCCTCGATGATCATCCCTGTGTACATCTCGGAGGCTGCTCCGTCGCACCTCCGAGGAGCCCTCGTCACTTGTTACCAGGTGGGAAGAGCGAAGGCTATGTTGAATGTGGTTTGAGATATGTATAGCGGCGGGAGTTTGGCACGTAGTCGTGCGGGATACTGTAGTTTTCGAAAAGGCGATGGTACTAGAATTTATGATGTGACTGACACTGGGAGGACATGCCAGATGCCAAGATTAATAAATATGGCTTTCTCATTATGGAAAATTATTCACAGCTGAAAAGAATAGGGTATCCATAGTTAATGTTCAGTTGATGATCACTACTGGCTTCATTCTGGCGAACGCCGTTGCTGCTGCTTTCGCACACGTCGATCCGGTCAATACCGGATGGAGGTACGGCAACTGAGTCGAGAGGGATCAACTAGGGATACTGTGTTCCTTGCACTCAGGAAATCGATTGCAGATTGATGTTCGGGTTCGCCGCCATTCCATCCATTCTGCAGATGATCGGATTCGTGTTCCTCAAGGTGTTCGATGGATTGAGATGGGTGATCTTTGATCTTTGCAGGACACTCCTCGCTATCTCTACAGCAAGGGACGAGTAGTCGAGGCAGAGGCAGTACTCTCCAAGGTGAATTAGGGACAATCATGCCTATATCGGAAACGCTTATCATTTCTGTAATCCCTGTAGAATTTCTCTAAGTGAGTCGTTTCTTAGGTATTTTTCAAAAATGATTAATTATGTAAATCAGAATACCTCAGAGCAATTAGAGTGATATATTTTACATTCACTGATAACGGATCGATGTCAGGTGTACGGGGGTGATTCGGAGTGGGTGCAGTACGATCTATCGGTGATCGAGGAGGCCAATCGACAGGAGAAGAAGATACAAGAGAGCCAAGGTGACCAATCCTCCCGTGACCTTCACTTGACCAATCATTCGTCAGTATCCAAAATATAGTGTTAATTAACTGATGTCCCATATCACGATTCCATCTTTGATATCGCAGGTTCATCTCTTACGATAGTCCGTGTGCTGCGTACTCCCCACGTGCGGAAGGCTCTCGCCATCGGATGCTCCATGCAGATGTTCCAGCAATTTGTCGGCATCAACTCCATTCTGTGAGCGAACACTTCGATATTTGATGTAGTTCATTGCTGGATTATCGCGGTTACAGATAAATGTGATCGTAATTTCTAATTCTGATTACCGTAGTTGTCTCTGCAGCTACTACAACTCTGAGATCATCAAGGGCGCGGGCATCAAGGACGACATCATGAACCTCTGGATCTCGTGCGGAATCGCTGGTCAGATTCCCTTTCCCCCTTCCCTCTTCTTTTCTTTTGATCAATTGCTCCCCTTGCAGCGGTGCAGTCAGTGGGGACATTCGCCCCGATGAAGCTGATCGAGAAATGGGGCAGACGACCGACTCTCCTCACGAGTATGGCTGCCATGGTGAGAGAAAAAGAGGGAGATGAGAGCAAAGAACATTGCGATTGTGTATTGTGGAAAATGCAAAGAGGAAGGATCGAAATTTAAGCTTTTCTCCTAGGTGGTTGCTCTCTCCGCCATGGGCACAGCCTTCATGGTCATCAACTGGGTTAGTTTTAAGAAGTGTGATGAATACTTTTCTGTGATTTCCTATTCAGGATACTGCGAAACTCGACATCGGCCACACGCTGGATGGAATCCCCGCGGCCGATCGAGATGCTACCCACCTCAGTCTATGCGCTGACATGGTGTAAGAGAAGAGGGGACTCGTCAAAGATCAAAGATCACGATCAGGAACTGCGATGACTGCGTGACTTCTCCCCTCTGCGGGTACTGCCATCGAACTGCGAATGAATCCATCGGCCAGTGTCTGCCCGTTGACGAACACGGTAATCATTGGCTGGAGTGAAGCGCGAAATGCGCGCGATTCTTTCGCAGATGACGCGCGAAGCACCGTGGGATTCTGTGCGACGACGAACACGACCGAGTACACGATGAGCGCCAAGTCGTGCAGTACTCAGTGAGACAAGAGATCATTGGTATGTCCATTCTATCGTCATTCTCAGATACACGTGGATGCCCATCGCCTTCATGGTCTTCTACCTTCTCGCCTTCGCTTTCGGTAGGTCAACGGGAGTTGCTCTACAGTACCCATGCCCAATCCTATCTAGTTCCTGTCATACTTTAGTGAACATATCATGTCCCGTTTTGACGAAGCTCGCTGTATTGTGCGAACTCCTGTCTACAGTAATCCACCGTTCCCTAATCTGATCTCCCTGCAGGAGTGGGTGCTCTCCCGTGGGTGTACAACGCGGAGATCTACCCTCTATGGGCTCGATCGACGTGCGTCGCCCTCTCGACATTCACCAACTGGACCTTCAACTTACTCGTGTCGATGACCTTCCTCTCACTCGGACAATTGGTCACCAAGGCTGGTCAGTCCATCAATCGCCATCATAATTCGATAGCAGAGGGATGTTATCGAAATTCTAAAGCAGATGTTTTCCAGTATCTTCATCCCCTCCATTGCAGGTTCTTTCTTCGTGTATGCTGTCATCTCCCTCATTGGATTCTTCGTCTTCTTCTTCTCTGTACCCGAAACGAAGGGACTCGGCATCGAGGAGGTCACTTTATTTATTATTTATTATAATTACAGAATGATTTTTATATCTTAGAAGTATTTTCATTCTCTACAGATGTATCCCAATTGATTTTGTCTGCAGATCGAGAATCTCTTCAAATGGCGTGCGGCTCTAGAGGCAGAGACCTCTTCCTCCTCTGAGGAAAGTACGGAGATAGCCAGAACTCCTGCTAGATCCACCAAGAAGTGCAGTCCCGTGAAGAAGAAGGAAGAGGAAAAGAAGGAGGAGGAGAAACTACTACCCTGGTGAGGGGCGCGCGTTGGTTACTTGCAACTATAAAAGAATGCTACTTATCCTCTGGTTAATTGCTTGATTATTGGATTGATTTCTGTTCATTTGAAAGCTCGATGACTTGGGAGTCTTAGAGAAGGGACGTACTATGGATTGTCTCTTGCAGGTGCGAAGTGTCTAAGAAGGCGATGGAGGAGGGAGGATCGGTGATCGTCGAACCAGAACCCTCCCTTTGCAGTCCCCCGAGTGAGGATAGATAAGAGTGGACTCTGCCCCTAGTCCCCCTCCCCCACCCCTAGGGAGGGACTTTCGCTAAGCTCGATTTCTCTCTTGCTAATAAAGATTCGTCATTCTACCATGAAGTGTCGCAGATATTTTGATATTCCTTTTGGTGTTCTTATATGCATTGGTCTACATGATTGCATCTAGTTCTCATATTTATCATTTTGATGGTATGAGTATGATCTACTTGGATACACTACATCACTGGATATTTTTGAATTTCTCACCAGTATCGTCTTTCGTTTTATTTTTATATTTTCAATTCCCATTCTTACCCATTCAAGTTTCATTTTGAAGGACTGAAAATAGTTCGTTGTGTGAATCGTCTCTGTATCGGTAACGAAGCGCCAAATCAACTGAATTTAAGAATATATTTCCGAACAACGGGGAGTAGAAGCCTGCTTCCGTGGCGCAATCGGCAGCGCGTTCGGCTGTTAACCGAAAGGTCGGTGGTTCGAACCCACCCGGGAGCGAAACTTTTGCGTTGTTTCAAGAAAGAAAGGAAGATGATGATTTTTTGTATTAAATTATTCTTCAGAATATTTTAACATGTTTTCATTTTTAAAATTGTCTTGACCTACATACCAACCACGAGGCACATAATTTTGCAGAATGCCAATTATATTGTTTGAAGGGGTGCCTCTGGGTGTGCCTTGGAAGTCTCCATGCGAAGCTGTGCAGATGCATCCTCAGTCTCCATTATTTTTCTTGTCTATCGCTGTTCACAAACCCATCATATTTTCCGTAATATTCAAATAAAAAACTCTAATCTGGTCATCGCACTTCGATTCCGTGTTGTCCAACATCACGTCAAACATTTCATTCGATTTCCTTCAAATGTAGAATCGCCACAGTTTCCAGATCGCTAATTTTCTACTTAATGGAAACGATCACTTTGACCGACAAGCTTTCTCAGCTTAATAACTGGGTGAATATTTCGCCATAGACATTTCAGCCATCATCACATTTCTATGCATTAATAATTTATGCCCAGGTCTGGGAGCTTCCTTTAATCGATTCTCATCTCGTAATGGAAGAGATCAAGTTAATGCATGCTGTCAATACTTACGGCATAACTGACATGGTAAGGCTTTAGACAATATCGACTCTTACATTTACACATAAAACATGTTTTCAGATGGTTCTCGCCAATGTGAATCGACTTATTGAAACAATTTCCGACTGTATGAACAAGGACATCAACAGGTGGAGGAATGACTGCGTTGACTAGCACATCCCTCAAGATGCAAAAAATTTCGCCTGTGCTACTCCCTAATGGAGACTACTCTTTTTTTATGTAAAGAGATATTTGCAGGGATTCAGAATTTCGTAAGCTGCTCAACAGTGTGGCGAAAGGTTTGGCAGGGATGATCAGTGTAATAGGCCATCCTGAGTTGGCAGCCACAGAGTGGATTGAACAGCTATTGGAGGAACTCAAATCGTACCCCATCCATGTGAGTTTGCGACACATGATCTTCGTTCCTATTCTGAAATACGTTTATTTCTTACCATATAGAAGCATGCCAAAAGATTAAACATTGCAGGAGACTCATGAAATGGTGGATGGTGGAAGCATGATGCGTGCGATGCTTATGGGGCAGATAAGAATCTTCACTGTTGTCATCCAGACTGGAATCCATTCTAAGGTAAGACAAAGAATAATCCAAATTAAAAATCGATGAATATCCCTCTTAAGAACAAGTTAAGGATTCATAATTCCTTCGTTTCAGTCACTTTCTGAGGTGATGAAATTAATGAGAATTTTGGAAGGATTCGCTAAAGGAGAAAGAGCAACCACAATCTTCGAGTAAATATTGACTTTGGTTGATTTGTTTCTCAACCATTTTTTCAGGAACGAGTCCATTCATAAAGTCATCCATGGATTAACTGATTCTGTCGCTTCTCTGATGATTCAATTGAGTAATCAGGTTTGAATTAATCAGCTTTTTTGAAGCCTTTAAAAACCTGCTTCAAGAGTACCTAAAATAGTTAATCTTCGTTCCTAAAATAGTTAAACTTCCAAACAATGTCGATGCATCAGAACGTGAAAGAGTCGGAAGGATCGCAACAATCGACAGTAGTATCGAGGGAGTCGGATGAGTGCACGGAGGAATCGGAGATGGACGAAGAATCTGAGGATGAGGATGAAGATAACGAAGAGGAGGAGGAAGAGGAAGAGGTAGAAGGAGAAGATGAGGAAGAAGATGTGAATACATCCGACGAATCGGATAAATCTGAAGATTCAATGGAAGACGAGGATGAAGAAGAATGAAATTCTGCTATTCACTCCGTCTGGTATTTCTGAATTTACAAGAATATTTTCATTGTATTAGGTTGTAGGGAAAGTCTTTGTCACTTTTTCAAAACGTTTTTTCTTGGGGAAAGAAAAATCATGAGTTCAACAATACTTGTCCTCATTATTGACATGTGCCCAACGTACCTGTAATATATGGATCCCCTCCCTTTAGAACCCACCAGGGTGCGAATGAAAGTATTGCTATTTCTCAGCCTCGAGACTTTCACATGAATTGAAGGCCCTACCTCGAACGGCATGTGTCAGGTCTGCGAAAAGCCAGTAATCGGACGGGGCCTAGTCTGGAGAATACGGGGGGTATGGGAGATCCATCCATCCATATCCTGCCAGTTCATGCGTGACTTTATTGGAGACGTGGGGAGGGGGGTCGGAGGGGGATTATACACTTTCTTGTCCTTCAGCCTTGAACTATCGACTTCCAACATCAAATTCTGTAGTTATGTGACATACTTGACCCCGGTAATTGCCATGCCATCAGGGAGTAGATCCGATTAGACCACGCCATCCACTCCCAATCACATTGACAGCTTGTTTTTCTTTGGGTGCCGATCATGTTTGGGGGCACTCTGTGGAGTCTCTCCTTTTCCAACCCGATGGGCTCTCATGTGGTTGTTATCGTAGATGACCCACTTCTCATCCCCCGTTATGAGCCGTTCCAGCCATCGATCCCCACCTCGGAGAATGAGGAGAGTATTGGAATCATCAACTCGACGGTCTTGGCTGGCTTGGATCAGATCATGGGATTTGAATCGACCGATTAATTTCCCCATTCCAAGATTTCACAAGCCTTCTTTGACAGTGCGATGGTGGACTCTAAGTGCAATAGTCATTGCACGAGCACTTTAAAATGGGTTCGTTTACGTAGCTTTCTACAAAGTCTCAAAATGTAACTAATGCGGTCTCCCAGATCGACCCCCTTCATTGAGGAAAAGTCGCCTTCTTCGAGGATCTGGATCCAGTTCCTGAAGGTGTTGTAGAGGGGGCATGTGTGTCATAAACATTCTTCAGTAGGGTCTCCGAATCCTTCATCGTGATATAGAATAGAGAGAGGTAAATCAAAACATTTCGGAAGTGTGTGGCACCATGAACAAAAATTGTTGATCTACTAGAGCTTGACTGAAGGAAAGGAAATGGGGAGTTGTTTACTATAAAGGTACATCACTGATTGTTATTCACTAGGAACATGGGAAAACAAAGTACATTTGTGGCGAGCAGTTTAAAAGCAAAACCAGTGACAAAGACTTTCCCTACAACCTGATATTTTTTGTTTTGAATCTCCCATGTTTTCGAACAAGTAAACTTCTGATAATTTTGAAATATTTTTATACTCATTGATATATTTAAAAATAATGTTATTCTTATAAAAATATAATTACAATAAATAATGAGTACATTAGACTTTCTAATATTCTCGTTATTTTATCACGATTCTTTCATTGAGTTGTTTTTATTTTCTTAGTCCTATTGCTTTGTATTCATCATAGTTTGGCACTCTTCCTCTCTCTCTCTCTAATCTTCTCCGACGGTCGCTCGGCTCCAGTCGTCGTGTCGTTGAACTTACCGGTCGGTCTCTCCGACAGAAGCAAAGGTCTGAGAATCCTAGAGACGCTTTCAACGTCGCGCCCGAGAATGGCTCTATATGAACCATCCCCACTAACTACAACCGCACTCTCCCATTTTCTTGATATTTTATCATGATTCTTCTTTCATGCAGTGGTTTTAATTGAGTTTATATTTTTACTGTTAGACTCTTTAAGATTCTTCGCATTATCTTTTGAATTGTATCAGGTTGGCCGGAAAGTCTTTATCACTGGTTTTGTTTTTTCACTGCTCCTCGCAAATGCACTTCGGCGTCCCCTCGTTCCTTGTGAATAATAATCAGTGAAGGGCCTTTATAGTAAACAACTCCCCTCCTCCTTCCCGTCAGCCAGGCTCTAGTAGCGCAACGATGTATGTCACTAGTACCATCCACTAAATCTCGCCCACCACACCACGGGCTACGCTTTCTATTCTCACAGTAAGAAAGGGGTAAAAGATGCAAACTAATAAAAATATGAGTTTGCTTCACTTTTAGATTTTTCATTCAGGATAAAGTGCACAAGGAGGCAAGGTGATGGAGACTTCCTTTCTCCAATGGATTCAAAAGCTTTTTGCGCCTCCCTTCTTTTCTCAACTTTATTCTCAGCGATATTCGATGGTTACACTCACAAGTTTCACAAAATAAAATCACGCATCACAAATGTGAATACATGGAATCTGAAGAGTGACTCATAAACACCCACATACTCTCTCCTATTGATTAGGACGAGGGAGAGAGCACGAGATTGGTCATAGAGGGGAGGAATCCCATCTCTTCTCTCTTCCTTCCTCGCCTATCATCGGATTCACTTTCCTTCCATTGTAGAATTCATAGCGCTTTTCGATCGTTGGTAGAGACATTTAGTTGATGCAGAAGAGTTCATGCGTGTTTGATATCTCCTTTGCCATCCATTTACGCTTCTTGTCCCCTTTCTTTAGCGTTCTTTCGTTGCAGAATTGCTCGGAATTGGCTCGAATATGTTTTTTTTCTTTTTTTTTGAAATTTGTATTACATTGTTTCATAGGAGTTGTCTTCTTTTGACCCGATTTTCCCGACATTTTGATGTGAGAAATTTTACAGATCTCTAAATGATCTCGACTCCCCCATGCTTTAAAAGTTCAACAGTGAAGAATCAAAACACAGTGCACGAAAAATACTGCTCTCAGGGAATAAGGTTAAAAACTCTCATTATTCTGGTTTCTTCTATAGGATTGTCTACAGGCATTTTTGAGTTATATTATATTTTCCCTGTTTTTCACATCGAGAGATATTCAGGGCTTAATGTCAAGAAATCGACTTCTCCCCTCTGTTTTCCTTCGTGGAGCAGCGAGCGAGTTCCACTACTCTTCGCAAAGCTGTCCAACATAGGACACATCTTATTGTGAGCCGCAGTTCCGTGATTGGTTCTGATATTTACCAAATACCTCCATTCCTACTGCAGGAATACGTTCGAATATGTGCGGGCAGCAGAAAGATCGACAAGTATTCGTCGAATATTTTCGATCTGGGTAACCTATTCATTCTTTTCAAAATTTAATCTATGTGTCTAGTTTAGGTAAGTCGGTATCAGCTCAATTCCTTCCTCTTTCGCCAGCGTCGATATAGAGGATTGGGCACCGGCCTACTTCTGCATCGACGACTCACTCATTGTAATGCTGTGGTGTGATAAAGAAATTGAGAACAGTTAAAATAATTGCCCTCTGTATTCCTATTCCACATAAGAATAAGATTCAGGAATTGCAATAGGAATACAGATACATAAGTCACTTCGATTCAAAACACACTTTATGGATACGATAGATGAATATGCAGAATGAAATTAAGACAATGATCGTGTTATGCTAGACGTAAACTTCGTTGAAGAATTGCAGGTAAACAAATCATATTTCACTCTAAATGTAAGAATTGTGATTCGTAAAGTCAGATTGCATGGTATAACCAAGCGGTGTGGGTAGCATCGGCATAGGATGGGTGTAGCAGGGATTGTAGAATTGCATGGATGACATACGATGATGACTAGGTTGCATGGAAGATTGCAAGTTTTGCGTTGACTGCATGCTATGAATTAACTGCGCATGACGCACGATGTGCAAAGGGAAATTGGATGTGGTATGGTTATGTTGCATAGACGACGTTGAATTATTTTGCACGGGAAGATTGTGCATGGGTTGAATGGTTGGGGAACGATTTGGGTGATTTGAGCGACTCTGCCCTACGAAGTAGAATGATTGATTGTGAATGGAATGAGTGGGATGGGTCGTATGCATCTGCTGGGTATATTGATTGTGCACGGGAAATGTAGATTCCGTTGGCTGTGTGTTGTGTGTGCGTTGAAAGAGGAATTGATGACTTGAATTTCCTCCATTGGAAATGGTTCCATGTCGATTATTTGTATTGAAATATGCATGAGAAGAATTCATCTCTTCTCCAATTGCCGGTCGAATCTTTAAATGAAGAATTAAAATCCGTCTTTTCGCCCTCTTTAAGTCCGAAATTGTGCTTACCACATTGGGACAAACGTATTGAGTACCGGGCATATTGATGCTTTGAGGCTTCAATTTAAAATATTGATAAACTGATCTATTTCCGAAATTAATAAAAATAATATATGCAAATACTATCTTAACTATATTTGTTCGCAGTATTTGTGGTCACTTTGTACACATAGGCTCTGATACTTTAAAGGAAAGTGCACGTACAATGTGGTGATGCGATGACATCGGTTGAAAGGGAGATCTGCTCGGATGCGGCATCTGTAAGATAAGATCATGAAAAATCCCTTCCAATGGCAGCTAGCTCCAATTGTAATATGAAAATGTCAAGAAAAAGCCAACTTCATCTTCTGTGTCGTCCTCTGCTTCGTCTCCACTCTCCAGGAAAGAATCCCCACTGCTATCAGAATCATATTCGTCATCTGATAAATACGGTTCCTGAAGAATTTGAAATTGAAGACAAAATTTATTTCTGCAAACATTTAATAAACTTTTTTTTTAGAAAAAATGGAACAAATTTGGAAACCAAATTGTTAACTATTCCGCTTACCACTTCGTGATGTGCGAGTAGATGCATGGCTTTCTCCAGATTCCATTCCACTCTTCCATTCATAAGGGGAAGGCTCTGAAAGAGAAAAAAAAGTATATCAACTATTTCCTTATCATTCCAAATTATGCATTCCTTCGACAAAAAAAGAAAAATTCATACCCCGTAGTCGCCCGTTCTTCCTCTCAGGTATTTCATCTCTTCGTAGATTTTGAGTCGTTTTTCAAGTTTTGCTCTTTCCTCTTTGATATCCTCAATGAACTCGTCACTGTCTTCATTGTTGTATGCTTGCTCTGCATGAAATTTAACAAGTTCAAGATCCTCCCTGAAATATTATTTACTACATAATCCAACAAAAATCCGTTCAATAAAAAATCCGAAAAAAAGTTTGATGTTGACATCTCTGTATTTGTATTATTCACAACAAATAACTCACTTTGCTTTTCTCTCGTGTGATTGAATCACTTCGTTCACGTGTTCTTTTCTACTCCCGCGTCCTTGAAATTCGATTTCTTGTCGAATTTGTGCAGCCCGGTGAATTTGATGCAGTGTAGGCTGTAAATATCATTAAATTTATTTCATCCATCTCTCTCAATAAAAACTCGATATTTTCGAGTTATATGTACTCACTTGTTGGAACTTTCCAAATGTCTCAATCGTAGTAGTCTTTTCCCCGTCGAGATAGGAGCTCGCTGGCGCTCGACAATTTGGACCTGATCCGAAGACCGCTAAAATATTTATGGTAAAAATGGGATGACAATAGTGACAGTTTATGGAAGTCGCAGCTCATACCTTCTTCTTCTCCAACCAACTGAGAATGCACGTCCGATGGAATTGATGGGAGCAAGCAATTGACACTACTCGCTGGAAAAGGTTGCATCAAGGAAAATAAGATATCAATGGAGAAGAATTCTGTCTATAAAGATTACTTGTAATGGTACCTTAGCAGCGAGCTGTTCGAAGCAGATTGAACATGCTTCTGCTTCTTCAGTGTGACTAGAGGGGTGAACGGGCGGCATGGTCTGCAGAGAAGGACGTTTGCACAATGGAATATTCAGACAGGTGTGTCTGGGTATCTACTAGGGCGGCAAGAACGGATCACGGGTCGACCTTTCGACCCTCTAAAACGGGTCAGAGACGGGTCGAGGCGGTGACCCGTGCCGCGCGTCGCGTGTCGCGTATCTCTCTCGGGTGACCCGTTTTTGAACGGGTCAAAGACGGGTCATGCTGCCTTTTCTCAGCTGCCGCATGTTCCAAGCGTAAAATTTGTGTAAGGCTTAATAAGCTCGACGACTACTATCCATTACATGATGTTTGAACTGAAATACACCTTTTAGTGTTTCGAATTTCTTATTAGCAAGGGAAGAGACACTTCTTACAAGCTTGCCGCATAAGAGCGCTTGCCCGTGAGAAGAAATGAATTGGAGAGAGCACAAAAACAATCATACTGAACTTTTCCACCCCTCGATACGCTCTCTCCCCATTTAGATAAGCTCTCATTAATTGAAATTTGTTGGTATCAAAGTTTTGATGTTGCAGTTCTGAAATAAACGTACTATTATTATGGCATGGTTCGAAAATGCATATGATCATTTTCGAATATGATTATCGAAAACTAATTGCGTATTAATCACAATTGATCGAGGCGCGATGATGCGCGCCATTCTCTCGACCCCCGCTGTCTCTCCTGACCCGCTTTGGAACCGCGAAAAACGGGTCATGCACGGGTCATGCGCGCGAAGCGGGTCATCCTAAGAGAGGTCGCGGCACGCGACGCGCGGAGAGGGTCATCCGAAAAAGAAAGTCTGCGGGACGGGTATCCGTGATCCGTTCTTGACGCCCTAGTATCTAAAGATATATGATATTAAAAGTGTCAAAAATAAGCACGGAAATACTGAGAAAATGTGACTGAAATTTGGTAAGAGACAGCAGCGAATTCGGAATAGAGTTAGAACGGTGTACTAATGGGAGAGATAAATGGAATGAAAGAAGCAAGGACGAAGCATGAGGAAGGATACATCCGATGTGCGGAGTGGATGGGACCTTCCGACCTCCCTCTTCGGACCTCATAAAATAACCCCTCTGGTTGAGCTAATCTGGGACGAGTGAATAATAAGTGATTTATCGGAAAGAGAATTAGGGCGGGTGAAGTCGCTTTCTCCTTCAATTGCTTCAGCCAATACTTTCTCGTTTCTTCAGTCTTGAGATTCCGCTAATTGGAGAATCTGTGAGTGATTCATCGAGTCTCTCTCCCATCGTTACTAATTGGGAGTGGAGACACTTCAGATACCGGCTTCTTTCTGACTCTTCATTCTCTCTCACTATAGTATTAGCGTGCAAGATCAGCTCAACAATTCACATTGTTCTTACTTGCCCATTTATACTTCTGCCATATTAACGCCTTTTCCAGTATCCTGCACATACTCGTGTCATGATCAAGAACACGAAGAAAACGTACGATGTAAATAAAGAACTGCAATTTGCAAAAATAGGTATGTTCTATTTAAATATTCATTCGTTTGGCGGGTGCGTCTCATCAGTATTGCGTCATTCTTTCCCTCAAAAAAATCTCGTGATAAGTAACGATTCAGATTCCCCATCGACGACGACAGCGAATTCACTGTATTCGAGACTTCCTTCCTCACTTCGACGAGAAGCTGAACTCGATTGAGACTCGCATCATCACCATTCCCATCCACTCGACTCGGAATTGGTAGGCATTTCCATCTTCACCTTTTTCAAACCTCAATATTCGAAGGTTGACAAAATGAAAATATTGATGCTTTCAGTGCTTGCCCACATCAGAAAGTAGCCATACAAAGGAAGAATTGTTCAAAAGAGGAAGAGAAATCTGCCGATTTACTTCCTATATATCACCAAAGAAAGAGTTTCAATTGTATGAAAACGATAAAATATTATTGATATATCACGCCTCTCATGAGAGAACCGGGACAGCGAGTTGACATTGAAAATAAAAATATTCCTGTATTTATGCCTATTAGTTAAGGATTGGGTCGTAGAAGATCCTCCAACTCTATTTGGAACCCATTTGATGTTGCAGCTGCAGCAGAGTGCTGCAAAGTTTAGGCCAGGCGCATTGATTTCTGATAATTCTGCATCAATATATGCTTATTTTTGTTGTGAAATGTGTTTCTATGGTCAAATGGATGATTTTGGAATGAATACTTTATTTTTCACTTCTGCGACCGTTGCTGCAGATGCATTTCACATAGGTTTTTAATGTGCCCTATGAACATAGATTTTTCCCGCAAAAACTCTCCCAGTTTGTAGAGCTCGAAATTCTGCACATATCTTATTTTTTGCAGAATTTATCTCGGTGGTCCTGATAGTCTCCCAAATCGATGAATACCTCACAACGGGCTGCACGGTTCACCCACGGTGAAATCGAACACTCAAAGTCGCGGGTTCGAATCCCGGTGGAGGAAAACCCGTTTTTGCCAACATGGTAAAGCATGGAACGGCACAACACACGATTAGAACAATGGAAAGAAATGTGCAAAAACAAAAGTTTCCTCCACCGGGATTCGAACCCGCGACTTTGAGTGTTCGATTTCACCGTGGGTGAACCGTGCAGCCCGTTGTGAGGTATTCATCGATTTGGGAGACTATCAGGACCACCGAGATAAATTCTGCAAAAAATAAGATATGTGCAGAATTTCGAGCTCTACAAACTGGGAGAGTTTGGAGATGCGGGAAAAATCTATGTTCATAGGGCACATTAAAAACCTATGTGAAATGCATCTGCAGCAACGGTCGCAGAAGTGAAAAATAAAGTATTCATTCCAAAATCATCCATTTGACCATAGAAACACATTTCACAACAAAAATAAGTATATAGTGATGCAGAATTATCAGAAATCAATGCGCATGGCATAAGCTTTGCAGCACCCTGCTGCAGTCGCGAGACATGTAAAAAATATGAAAGTTCAGATTTAGACTAGTGATGTAATGTTGTGAATGGAGATGTAATAAACAAACAACTCGAAAATTTTTATGTCAACTGAAATGGCCGATTTGTCCCGATTCTCTCGTGAGAGGCGTGATATTGCCTATTTCGTAAGATGAATAAGCGTTGACACCACATGCGATAATGGAAACTCATTTTATTTCGATGTTTATTGTTCCTTCCCACTAAAAGTTGGCATATACCGCATAGCATTTTAGTCACTGAGATTTTGCCGAAAATGCTATGCGGGTAACGTTACGCATAATTTCCAAAAGGAATCTTCACACGTCGATACCTTCAGACAGCATTCATTTCCGGTCTGCTGAAGAGTATCCAGTTGAGGCTCGATTAAAAACCAGTGCGAAAACGAACCTTCCAAGTCGGAAGGTCTCCAAAAATAGAACACTGGGTCTTTGAGAAGGCCCTGAGAGCTTTATTGCACAATACAGGCACCTCATCATCGTCCTACATCGCCCTGGTGCTCTCTAGACGCGACGGGGCAGAGAACAGTTGAGAAATTGTCGATTTGCTCCGCCCATTTGCGATACTTCCATTCTCTTAGTCTCAAATATTCAACTAATGAATACTTACTCTTGCTGTGCCTGAGGATTAGGATAATGACTACGAGTGATAAGGAGGAGTATAAAAATGGAATGTATTATAAGAACATAAAATGAGTCAATCAAAATATAAAATAATTTTTCACTCGATTTCCAACTTTTTATAATTTGGTAATCTTTCTTGCTCGCGGTGATCGGATTTCGGGGTATTCAAAATTGTTAAATTGATCTCGTCATTTCATGTTATTGATTGAAACATAAGCGAAAGATCATTTGTCTTTGACCCGACTCGATTCATACCCCATGGGTGGTAATAACCTCAACGGATGATGCCCCCATTGTATGGGCGGAGACTTCCGACGTATGCACCTTCCGATTACCTCCAACTCTCATTCATTTCCTCGAATGATTGTGCTTTAGTTATTCACTCTTCGACCACTGTGTTGCATACGCAGTAGAATTTCCCTCTATTTTCAAAACCTTTTTCTAGGTTTCGCTTCAAAGACTGTAATGATGTCGTACTTCAATGAGCGTCCACTTGATGTCTTCAACAAGGTACTTTCATATAAACATATTTTAGTTCTATTTAACTATTAATTGCAGCATAACAGCATGGTGCGCAAGATGGTGACAGAGATAGAGGAACGGACAAAGCAGGTGTCAAACTCAGGAAATACCATCCGCTCTAACAGAAGTGCTGTTGATGCAGATGATAAGGTATTTTGACACGTTCATGATCGTATGTTCCATTTCCCAATCATATATTTCCAGGAAACCCTCAGCAGACTTCCAAACGAGATACTGGCAAAGATCATTGAAGAGCTGGAAATGAAAGACCGAAGAAGCATTGCCGAAGTGAATAAGAGACTCAAATCAGTCGAGAAAGATGCCGGCCATCGACAATTTCGGAAGATATACTTCAATGCGGTATGATAAGATCAATGATAATGATTTTTTAAAGACTAATATGAATTTAGTAATCTTCAATTTTTCAGGACACCGGGAGCATCACAGTTGAAGATTATCAGACATACACACTCGATGATATGTTTTCGAATACGGAACTCTCGAATTACTTCAAAAATGGCGAAACGGAGACTCTTGTCATCGATGTGAGCAATTTTTGCCCATATAAAGTTGATTTATAAAAATATTTTAGGGCAAAACGGACGAACGAATTGAAAGAAGGCTTCTGACCGCATTCAAAACTCTCCGATTCACAAAGTTAGAAGTATTGCAAGAAAAGGATTATTCGAGCAAGTTAGCACAAATTTCAAAGAACTTTTTGAATCATCATGAGTTCAGATTCATTCGACAGCTTGTGGGAGGACTGGATTTCATAAGGGAAGTGGATATCTGCTTGCGAGGAATCAATGAAGAGATGGAGAGTATATTTTATGTAGCTTCTCATTAAAGGTAAAGGTTCATCCCGTCGTCGAGACTGGGCTCGCGGGAGAACACTGCTAGGACAATGTTCCGTCTCATTACAAGTTGGTATAAACGGTTGCACTATGTCTTTGCCTAAAATGTAATGTGGACAACGTCACATATACTTTCCTAATTAAATAATTCTTCGTTAAGACACTATTCTATTCTGGGCGTTGAGAAGAGTAACCAGTTGAAACTCGACTCAAAACCAGTGCGAAAACGAACCTTCCAAGTCGGAAGGTCTCCAAAAATAGAACACTGGGTCTTTGAGAAGGCCCTTAGAGCTTTATTGCACAATACAGGCACCTCATCATCGTCCTACATCGCCCTGGTGCTCTCTAGACGCGACGGGGCAGAGAACGGTGTAGAGATGGTCGATTTGCTCCGCCCATTTGCTTATTTGACCCCACTGGCTGGTATCTCTGCAGATTGAATGGATTTACGCATCCAACCTCTAGCCCGCCATCTCTCAGGGGATATCTAAACGGGTGTGAGAAGGAGGGAACATTCAGTAGTTAAACTAGCGATCTCCTCACTAACAAATGATGTCTCCTCTACGAGGACTCATCTTGGTCCTCCTCTCAACGATCGCACTCTCAAAGTCAGTTTACACCAATTTACACCTTCGGTTAATATAAACCGTAATTGTCGTCCCTGTATCTAATCTTTCGTTCTCAGGAAGTTTTCGGTTTATCGGATCAGCCCTCAGACGACAGATTCACTACAATTCCTCGAAAGACTCACGAAAGATGCTGAGGTTGACAATATTAATTATTATGAACCACAGATGTGATGAAGTTTACATAAGTTACTCTTCATTTCTTGTAGATTGACTTCTGGAAGGAGCCTCGAGCAGTGGGAAGGGAAGTACACGCAATGATACCCGACCAGAAGGCATGGCTAAACATATTTCCGCTAGAAACAATTGTTTCAACTAAAGCATCAGGTTTTCTTCAGGCTGCTTCTCTCCTGGATCAACTCCGATCTTGCAACATCCGCTTCTCTGTCATGATTGAGGATGTTTAGAGGTGATATCATTCGTTCTTCCCTTTGCTACCCACTCATACGAAACTCCATTTGAAAATAGTGCCTTCTCCTACCTTCACGTGTCAATCGCACAATTCAAGAGAAAAAACGTTTAGACTCGAATCCGAGAAAGAGATGTACTTCAGAAATGGATCAAGTGTTGAAGCATGCTCTTGGGAGGAGGCGAGAAAGCGAGAAGGGGGAGAAATATCAAGTCAACAGGTGTGCAGAGCCATTAATAACCAGAAGTTCGGTCTATTTCAGCGCAAATCCCAGAGAAGTCTCAATGGATTAACAGATTCAAAGGTACTACGCAAACTATAGCAAAATTCAATTCAATAAGTATTGTGTTTCTCGATGCACATAAACTGAATGTTTTCTTATTGTAAGTATTGGGGTGTCCGGAAAGTTCGTATAATGCTTCGGAAAAAAGTCAGTTCGCGATCAAATGCAGTGATTGCGCAATCTGTTTGTCAACAATGTATTGCATCATTCTGACGTTGAGTAGTGAGAGGATTTAATCAGTCTCCTAGTTGCTACATTGATTCTTGTGATGGACTCCCATCTCTACCTCCGAGCAGTTTTACTTCATTACTACCGTCTTGGCCGATCCGTGAAGGAGGCTCACTCTGCCCTAGCCCAGTCGGAAGGAGCTGACGCCCCCTCCATACCCTTCTGCTATAAGTGGTTCTCCCGCTTCAAGAAAGGGGAGTTTGGTCTCGATGATCAACCCCGCTCTGGACGCCCTCCCTCCCTCGATCAGCCTCTCGTTCTCCGCACACTGAAGCGCAAGCCCATGGCCAGTGTGCGTGAGTTGAAGAAGGATACTGGTACTCCCAGATCAACGGTGTCCGATATCCTCCATCGATCTGGGAAGAAGCCGAAACTCCCACAAGTGATTCCCCATGACCTCTCCCCCGAACAGCTGAAAAATCGTGTTCAAGTCTGTCGGGAATTACTCCATCGTAGATCCAATCTTCGATGGGTCAATTCCATCATCGCTACAGATGAGAAGTGGATCACGTACGATAACCCTGTGAGGAGACTGCAATGGGTGGATGCAGATGAGAAGCCCACGCCCGTCCCGAAGAGGGAAGAGCACGGAAAGAAGGAACTCCTCTGTTTCTTCTTCTCACACTCAGTGCTCGGTCCCATCTACTGGGAGATCCTCGCCCCTGGCACCAGCATCAATGCCGACCTCTTCTCTGAACAACTGGAAGATGTCGCGATCAGAGTCCCTCCCAGAATCCTGAACCAGGGCAAAATTCTTCTTCTGATAGACAATGCTCGCCCACATCGAGCGAAGATGACCCAGAAGAAAATGGACGAGCTGAAGATCGAGAGGATTCCCCACCCACCGTATTCCCCGGATCTCTCCCCATGCGACTACCACTGCTTCCGCGCTCTCTCTGACTTCTGCAAAGGAAAGAAGTTCAAGAATCGAGATGAAGTTGTGAGGGCTTTCGTGAACTGGGCGGTCTCGAAGAAACCCGCATTCTCGAAGAGAGGTATCGAGACCCTGCCCAATCGCTGGAGGGGGGTAGTGAGAAAGAAGGGGGCATACATTGGTCACTGAGAATTGTAAACCATTGAATAAAAAATAAAAACAAAAAATTATACGAACTTTCCGGACACCCCAATATCATTGATCAACAATGTCTTTGCAAGTCAACTTCAATTTGTCTAAGTATCATTCATACGATGACGTCATCAGCTACTTAGACGATCTGGCCCTCACTTATCCCCATCTGGTATCCATCCATCACATCGGAGAAACTCATGAAGGAAGACAGATTCCACTCATCGAGGTACACTCTTCTTTTAGAATATCCAATTGTTTGTCATTTATCCAATTATCATTGACAAGGACAAATTGTAGCTCTATTCAGATCACGAACAAGACAGTGAAAGGGAAGAAGCGAAGTATTTGGATTGATGGAGGGATTCATGCGAGGGAGTGGATCTCCCCCGCCACTGTTCTCTACTTCATCCATCAGGTATATCCAAACTCATTCTAGTGATGGAACGAACATTTGCTGAATGCCGGTTTCAGTCTTTGTAATGTGTCGAGCATCCCTATTTTTCCTTATTTTATCATGATGAACCTTATTGGTTCAGAATGAAATGCCTTCATTTTCAGTTGACTTATGGGTACGAACGAGACCCGGCTATCCGTCGATTCGTTTACAATGTTGAATGGAATCTCGTTCCACTTCTAAATCCTGGTATACTTATTCGCTCAGTCTAATCAGCTAAATTTAAGTGATCAAACAAAATTTCAAGGGTTTTCATGAAATTTTCCTTTTCTATGCATTACTTTAGAATATTGCCAGTCTTTTATCGTTTTAGTATCCTATGAATCGAATCTATCATCGTTCACGAATTAGTTCAATGTGGATATGATGTTCACCATGAAAATATTTGATATAATATAGAGGTAGAATTAATGGTATATAATCTTCCTAACTGAGATCCCTAATGTAAATCCGTTGTAGATATATACGAGTACTCTCGAAATTCGACCGATCCCTCTGCTCGACGTTGGAGAAAGAATAGGTTTCCCTGCAAGCAAGGAGTCAAAATGAATGGTATCATACTTTTCTCAGATATGTTATTTTAATTTCACAACTGTGGTCCACTCAATTCCTCGAACTCTGCTAACCTTTCAGAATTCTTCAACTCTTCAGTGGAGGCTTGCTGCCATGGTGTCGATCTGAACAGAAACTTCGATTGGTTCTTCTTCCAAGCCAATTCCTCTTCCAACCCTTGCTCTGCACCTTACAAAGTAATCTCAATGCACAGTCTACGATTCGATGTTTTTCAATAATGAACTACTTCTCAAACCTTCTCTTTGAGGGAGTCTGCCTTCCCCGAGCCGGAGTCTCGTGCTGTGCGTGACTTCCTCACTCAACATCGCGTGACTCCCTACGTGTCTCTTCATTCCTATTCACAGATGCTCTTTTACCCGTTCGCATACAACGTGATTGTGAGAAGAATCCATCCATCTTCACTTTGTCAAAGATCTTCTGCAAGAATGCAGGAAAATTAGCCATTTCCCCCAAATACCTCGAGAACAAGCTATTTTACGTTACTGTTCACTGAGAAGATTTCGTTGGACTCACCGAGAACTTTCGATTTCACTTTTAAAATCTCAATATCACCATATTGAACTGAGATACGAAAAAAACCGTATTTTTGTGAAAATTTGGCTGTCCCTGACCCTACTTAGTAAATCTAAATCCCGGGGGAAAGAAATATGGAAAGTGTTCAACATAAACCCTACCTAATTTTGTCCATAGAATTCAAAGGAGCAATAAAATATAGGAACATATTATATGGCTGACGAGAAAAATCGATATTCATGATTTAAAAACCGTTTTTTGGGAAAAACATCCCGATGCTGACGCTTTTGGTAAGGAAGGCTGAAGAACTTTTTGTAGGAATCGCCGAGGCGAGAAAATTTAAAAAAAATCGCTGTTCGATCAAAATTGACTGAGTTACACTTCAAGCGAGTAGATAAAAAATCGATAATTCAGAGGAGATCTATCGAATGAATAGAATGCGAGTATTGCAGATCCAGCCTCTGGATCTTCACTAGACTGGGCAAAGATAAAGGGAAGAGTGAGGTACTCCTTCGTCTTCGAGTTGAGACCAGGTCAAGATGTGGAAAATGGATTCCTTCTGAAGGAAGATCAGGTTAGTGATAAAATTTGTTTTGTATTACTTAGTAAGTTGAAAAAAGGATTTTTAGCTGGATGAACACAATTAGAAATGAACTAAAATAAATTTAGTTGCATGCGACAAAATGTTCTGCAGATAATTCCAATCCACAACTCTCCTTCGACTTCACTGCTTTTTCAATACTGAAATAGACAGAATATGCATTTTAGATTCTCTCATCTTATGCAAAGCAATTGTAAATCCTATTCAAACCGTCGATTGTTTGTTATTGTACGGAACGGAAGATGAAATAAACAGTTATAGAGAGATACCATTGTTTCATGAGTAAGCTGTCTGATAATCGATATTGTAATATAATATCTATGCAGAATATGTCAAGACTTCTGCGATTGACAGCCCTTCCTTACTTCAATTAGCTCCCGATGCCCTCTCTAGTTGGTCTCATTCCTTGGTCATTTATCATGAACATAACTTAAAGCTCTGGGTATCAATCGATGGATCCTTGAGTGACCAGACTCTTATCAGCTGAGTCTGTTATCACTCCCTCGTGAGTGACCCTCCTATCTCCCACTCACGCCTCTTTCCATTCAACCATTCCATCGATCCATTTGCGTTCACAGCCATTTCTTTTTAAAATCTCAAATAGATATTAAAGTAGTTGCAGACTTCGGAACTTACTCAGATGAGGTCGCCATCTCTCATCGTCCTCATTCTCGCTCTTTACTCAATCGCATCTGCACACAAGGCTCACAAGACACATGCAGAGGCGAGTGATCATAGAGAATACTGTCTTGATGCAATTCGAGTGGTAAAATGCACATGAGAATTTCCTATGGGTGGCTTAGCAAAATGAAGAAGAAATTTTTTTGCAGCGTCATTCCAGCTCCAAACCGCTGCCCATCGTGATCTGGCATGGAATGGGTGAGGACTTCTGATTTCATTTCCAGAATCCTGGAATAACCATGTAATTCGTAGGCGACAGCTGCTGCAATCCCCTCTCAATGGGAGCAATCCAGAAGCATCTGGAGGAGAAGGTCAGTCTCACGCCAGGGCAGTAGAGGGGGTTGACGATATGCTCAATTTGTTGGTTGGGTTTAGAGACGAAAATTTCATAAGTAAATCGGTAGATATTCATTCCTTGCAGATTCCGGGCGTCCACGTGCACTCGCTCAGACTTGGCGATAGCTTCGTTAGCGTGAGTAGAAACGGATGATGGAAAAAATTTTGCTCTCGCATAACCTCTCACATACTCATAACCAATTGGTGACTAACGGCATGCCATATTCAAATATTCTCGTGCTTAAATTGGATCTACAGGCGATGTAGCAGAGACAGTTCCATCCTTGTAGGACACAAAGAAGAGCTTCTTCGCCAACATGAATCAATTGGTCGCCTTGGCATGCAATCATGTGAGACTGCCACAATATACACATTGTTTAATTATATCATTAAAAGTTCAAGTAATAACTTCATTTTGAAGGCAGAAAAGCATCGAAAGAACAATTTATCTTCATGAAGCTGTTCACTTTGTAGATCAATGCAGACCCGGAGTTGAGCAACGGATACAATGCCATAGGATTCAGCCAAGGAGGCCTCTTCCTGTGAGTTACTTCCTTGTGAAAAATCGAGCTGCACGGAGAGGAAGTTATCGTCGATACGCTATGAAAAGCTCAAAAATATTCAAAAAGATTTTCTCTCTATCCAGTCGTGCTCTTGCTCAACGATGCGCCAAACCACAGATGAATAACCTAATCTCAATCGGAGGACCTCAAATGGTATGCCTAGTTGTCGTGTGCATCGTACAATTCATTGTTTAAAATATTTGTCATAAAATTCTTGAAACGGAAAAAAACTAACGTCATCGAGACGACTCACTCACTCACCAGTTCAGAATTTCATAACCTCATCTCTTATCATTTCAGGGCATTTTCGGTCTTCCCTACTGTATCGGCGATAATTTCATCTGTAATTCGGTTCGATGGTTGCTGGAACAGGGCGCGTATGAGAGCCCCGTCCAGAAGAGGTAGACGAAGAATAGTTTGCATTCAAAAATACCATTAAATAAATTAGCGCAATTTCGCCGATAATTTAAATGAAGACATTTCATAGTGCTTTCAGAGTCGTCCAAGCTCAGTATTGGCATGATTCGAATGCAGAGGAGGAATATAGAAAGAAGAGCATCTTCCTGGCCGATATCAACAGTGAAAATGTACGTTTGAACTACTCGATTGTTATTGTTCTTCAAGCTGATTGATTGAATGCATCGAATCTATGAGCTAATTGCAGTCGATAAACGAGAAGTACAAGGAGAATTTCACCCGACTCAAGAATCTCGTTTTGGTGAAATTCGAAAGCGATCACATGGTTGTTCCCAAGGAGAGCGAGGTGATTAGAGACTAGATATTATTCACACATTTCTTTATTTTTGCTCACTTTCACGTCGATCCTAGACGAGCAAATTCAAACGACAAAATATCAATGTTCCTTCTAGTGGTTCGGGTACTACGCTCCGAATGATGTGTCCACCATCTTCTCCTTCAACGAGACTCGTCTCTACAAGGAGGTAAGCGAAGTCAAAGGATGGGCAGAGAAGAGATTTAGTCAATGGGATTCTTTGAAGGACAGAATCGGTCTGAAGACACTGCACGACTCAGATCGACTTCATTTCATTTCCTGGCCTGGGGAGCATCTCAGAATCAATCTTGACGAGTTCGATGAAGACCTCATGCAATTCTTCGCTTGAGGAGAGCAAATCAATTTTCAGCTTAACGTTATTGTGAGGATGATCATGTCTGTTAAATAAAGCTTCCTAGGAAGAAGGTGCTTTTTTATTTTTAATTAGAAACATCCGGTTGCTGAAATGAGTTTCCAGAAAGACCGAATCAATAACGTCGCTATATACTCTCCTGTATTTTCGCTTATGCGTCCTGATAAACCCGTAAGGTCACAAGAGGTAACCAGCAGTCAATAGAGGCTCTCACCTCCTTGGCATCGCTCATGTTTCGTAATAGCTATTCAAAGGCGACTGGGAACTGCTTGTGGGTTGGCCTGAGAGGGTATTCTCATCTTAGACGCCTGATCTCATTCAATCACTCACTCATTCATTCATTCCACCATTCCACGCTCGCGGTTAATTCCATTCTCCCTCCTTCGCCCCTTTCCACCTCTCTCGTTACTGCTTTGTTGAAGAGAAAATATTATCGCCATTTGGATCACATATTGACTGTTATACGTAAATTATTTTCGGATATCTTGCTTATGTATACCCACTTACAAACACTATCATAATAATAGGAATGTAAGCAAGTTTATTATGGAGACATGATATCACATATCCCCTCACCAAGCTTCCCCGTTCACCTCAGGTCTTCCCTTCCATCCTCATTCAAAAGAAAATAATATATCGTGATTCCCCCCTGGCAAAGATCGAACACATGCATCTTCCCTAGCTGTCTCCCAGATTTGATCTACCTTCTGAGTAACTCTTTCGAGGACCCCTCTTCCGATATAATAGCCTCATCTCCTATCACATCCCTCAGTTATCCTCTTCGTTTTTACTGTGCTACTTTGTCGTTGCTGTCGAGTGACTCTGAGAACGGATTGCCCATTCGACGGGGCTCTCTAGCCGCTCTCTCTCTTTACTATGCCGTCCCTTCTAATCTCATCCCTTTTTTATTCAAGGAAGTGGCCCATAGGGGCTCCCATCCCCCTGGCATTGCTTTTTTTTCGTAGAATGCGAATCAAATGCGAGTGAGGCATGCTAGAGGGTACATCTGAGAGGCTATTCTCACCTTAGACGCCTGATCTCATTCACTCATTCATTCATTCAATCTTTCAACGCTCTCATCTCATTTCGTTCTCTCTCGTTCGTTCCTCTCTCTCATCACTCCCTTGTTGCTGTTCAGTTTGCCTGCATATGCCCACTCTAAACCCTACCCTATTAATGTTTATTTTTAGACAAATCAATCAGTTGCAATGGCCGACCAGAGTCAGCAGGAGAGAATCAACAGGATGGAGACGTCGAAGAGAGAGGTAAGCACAAGGTAGGGGAACGGGATATCAGAAGAGAGTAGGGAGCGTGAAAGGTATCTTGCATTACTTCTTTAGCTCTTGCGCGTTTGACTTATGTCGACATCCATAAAACTATGACATTATTGGGACCATCACGGTCAGGGTGGAGGGAGGGGGGGGGGTTGAACGGTATAACTATTTCTCGGCTATAACCGATGTGGTACTTGGCTAGGTGATCGACTAGTTGTGCATTCAGCAATAGTTGCTTCAAAACTGATTGATTACTAGCACTGAAAATAAGAAGAATCTGACGAGGATGCTGATTCAAAATGAATCCATTTATCAGGCTCTTCTGATCCGTGCTCCCCTCGGGAATCTCCTAAAGAGAAGCTTCGAACTGATGGAGATGGTCACAAAGGATGGAATCTTCGGCAATGAGGATGTGAGTTTGCCTTGATTCAATATTGCATTATTTTTCCTATGAAATGTTACAAGAGCAAATCATCGTTTCAAGATATGCATTCATACGTTCAATTTCAGTCGATCCTCTTCGAAGCGGATGCTCTACTTCAGAACGCTGCTATGGGCAAAGACGAGCAGAGGTGAGAAAGAGTGACAATTGTATGAAATCGATGGACTTCATATAATAACCGATAAATATGTAGGGACCAGCAAGTAGTGCGCATTTCCCATGCATGCTTGTAGTACACAACGTAATACCTATTGGGGAGAAAAAACATAAAAAATACAGGGAAGGACTAAGTAAACTCAGTTGCTTTAGGGACGATCCAGTGCGTCGAATGCACTACGCCCAGATGGAGGCAGCGTGCACGATGGTCAAGGCCATTCTTGAGCAGCTAAGGGCAAGGCAGCAAGTCGCTGAACTGCCGCAGCAACCACAGTCTGTCCAGCAAGAGCAGTCTCCTCCCCAGCAGACGAATCCCTCCAGCGACCTCTTCGTCATGGACCCGTTCTCCATGAAGGAGGAGGATGCATGGGTTAGTAGATTTGCATCTTGCACTCTTAATATTTTCGGAATTAAATTCTTCTATCATTGTATACCAATTGTTTTAAATGCAATTACTTTTTGAAAACAAAATATCAGTGAAGTAAGCAAAATGGCTGCTTGGTTTATCTCCCAATGTGCAGTGTTAGCGTACATATCTACAACTCCTCAAAAGAACTCATTTATATTCAGGACGGACCAATCGACCTCACCAATGATGAGAACGAGATGATGCCCACGCTTCAGCAGGAGGTTAGTAGAACATAAACTGCAGCTTATTGCGTTGGTACTCACTTTGAGAACATTTTCAATGTCATGCCGTTTATTTGGCTTGCAGTAGATACGAACTGAAGATGATGCTTGCTTCTACCTAATTGGTTAAACTTTAAAATAGTCTCAGCAAATTTCAATGATGATGCCATTTCGGTCGCCTTCATTCGTAACGGTGGAACTCCGAAGGATGCAACCGACAATTCGAAGGCTCGTATTTATCAATCGATTACATTTAATCGTTCCATGGAAAAATTAGTTCAAATTAAATAAATTTCTTAATTAAAAAAATAATTTTAAAAATATTCATAAAATACTTAATAAATTATCTCCACAATATCCTCACCCTTTTCCAGCGTTCTGTCCTTCATCCTACGATGCTTCCTCTTGGAGTTGATGCGGAGACACTTCTAGCAGAACTGATGACAAAGACCCAAAACTCGTCTGCCAATAGACGTGATTCGAGTGAGTAGTTAAAATAATTATCAAATTACTTTTGTTCTAAATTTACCCAAAAGATGCTATCGTTTGTCAATAGTACCAGCCACTGAACTATTCCTTCTACCAGATCCTCTCACGAGACAAGGGAGAAAGAATGAGGAAGAACAGCCGAAGTTCGAGTGTGTCCATTGCGAGAAGACATTCTACAACTTGAACAGTCTGAACAGACACGGACGAGTTCACAGTGGTAAGTAGGGTAGGTGAAACTATTGCGGAATTTGGGATCGCCAGCGAACTGACTGCAAGATCAGAGATTATGTTTGGCAATAATAAGCTCGTATTACTTATGTAAATTGATTTGATGATCTTTATTGCAGACGCTCAGTGTGTCGAATGTGGAAAGTACATGAAGGACCAGGTGTCCCTCGCGACGCACATGGTGAAAGTGCACGGTGAGACATTTAGAAAACAGTTATAGGAGAAACTGAAATAAGTTTGCTTGAAAATCTAATTCTCAACTACAAATAGCTAAGCTGAGATGAAGTGCATGATATTTGACATTGTCCTCTTCAGGGAAGCGTCGTTGTCTCGAGAAGGCTGCAGATTCGAATGATGAGGAGAGGAACGACGCTGGAACGAGGTTTGGCCTCTTTAATTTCTTAGTAAAGGATGTGGTTTTCCTTCTCTGATTAGTAATATTTAGTTTAAATAAATATTATAAATAAAATTGCAGCAATAAGGACTTCCCATGTGGTCAATGCGATCAGAGATTCCAGAAGGCGCACGGCCTCAACATCCATCGAGCATCCCATGGACGTATGTTTAGATTCTAAGTTTCTCCATTAAATCAAAGTCCATGCCCAGTAATATTTTTTCAGGCACCAATTGCACAGAGTGCAATAAGGTTCTGTCGAAGGACAAGGTGGAGAAACACATGGAAGAGCATAGGAGAAAAGAGAAGAGTGAGTACTCTTCGAATAAATTTTCTTTTTTGTTCTTCATATTTTCTTCTTGTTTTGCATGTGAATTCATTGGGTTCCAATTAAGAAGCATGTACCGTTTATAGCCTTTTTTACATATACTCGAAATGTATTCTTACACCACAAAATGTGCATTTTTTCAGTTCTGAAAGGAGGAGAGGACCAAGGAAGAGGAACAAGATCAAGAAAATAATTAGAATTCATTTTCCATCCTCGCTTGATAAGACTCCCTTCCTCATTCCTTTTTTCGTTCTATTTTTCGCCGAATCATTTTCCACGTTGTTTTTTGTAACTTCTTCTTTCTCATTCTTTATGTAACACTCTCCTCTCGCCCTCTTCTTGCGACAGGTCTTTTCCCTCTATTAACTGCGTTAATTAAGGCTTCTTAGCCTTCTTTTTGTTCATTTTCCTGGTCTCAAGCTTCTGTGCTCTCGTCCCCCGCATTCCCCTCATTTTTATGAATTAATCACTCCTTATTAATCAGTTATCCCTTGATTTCTTGTTTTCGCTCTCTTTTCTCTAATCCCTCTCCCTCCCTTGTAGGTACTCTCTCGTTGTCTCTCTCGCGACCTCTTTCTCTCCCCTTCACCACACAATGTCCCAATCTCTCGCCTCCTCTGCCCCCATCCCCACCCCCTCCTTCATCGATGGAGGTAAGCGTCGTGCCACTGAGTCGTCGTAGGCCTTCCGAAGTGCCGCCAAGTTCCAGCTCGAGAAGGACACCTCCATCCTCGACGCATTCTTCGACTCGGAGAAGAGTCGCTCCTCTGATCCTCTATACTAGGGTTGTGAAAACGGACAATGCCGGACTCCGGACACGACGAACGAGAAATGAGTGGGAAATTGTCCGCAATTGTCCGTGTCCGGACGGACAAAGACGGACAGTCTCGTTGTCCGTAATTGTCCGGAATGAAAGCAAATTGGTAATGGATATATTGAACTCGCGATCTCGTCGCTCGATTTGCATCATTTCATTTGATGAAATTGAAATTAACCCTTTGTTCGAATACGGACAGTCCGGACATGGACGGCCGTCCGGACAGACAAAGGAGTCCGGAATTGATATAAATTAAATTATCCGGACAATTTGTCCGGAGTTTGTCCGGATTGTCCGTCCGTTTTCACAACCCTACTCTATACCTGTCTCTCCAGGCGTGTGTGAAGGTGAGAGCAGCCTCAAGTTGCCCAGTGAGAGACTCAAGCACGATCATGCCGCCGTCGAGAAGATGTTCGATCTGACCGGAGTCGAGGTTCGTGCCGAGACCTGGTTCAGAATGGGCGAGAAGAAGCAAGGAAGTAACAGGCCACTCAAGGTGTTTCTCCCCGCCAGTCCTCCCAGCAGCTCTTCCTGTGGAGCCTCAAGAAGGTGACTGATGCGCCTGAGTTCAAATCGGTGCACATCCGTCCTTCTCTCTCGGAGAAAGAGAGGAAGGATCAGTACAATCTCGGGCAGAAGAAGAGGGAGCTCAACAAATCAGGTGGTGCGGCCTACGTGATCTACGCGGGTGAGTTGATGAAGAAGGAAGAAGTGGCCTCGTTCAAGGCCAGACCCCGCATCCCGACGCCTGCTCCCTTACTCTCTCGCCTCTCGTACTCTCTCTCTCGTTCCCTGAGCTATTTATATATGTATCTATATTAAAAAATCATCACCCTACTTTGAGATACATTATGACAATGAATCACTTTCAATTCATCGAACAGATATGTTAAATTCTGGATTTTCGAAGGCATTATGTAGTATCCAGACTCCAGGTTCATCTCACTTGTATAAAGTATAATAAGTATTATTTATTTATCACTATCGTTTTGTACAACACACGTAAGTCAGAGAATCCCACACACAAACGAATTATCTCGTATTTGGTGGAAATCGAAATATTAGGTTGTTGCGAAAGTCTTGCTCCTTTTTGGGAGGTACGTTTGATCATAAAAATTTCTCATCATTCAAAACTCCAAAGCCTGATATTATACCATGTTGAAGGGGATGTTTCTTTGTGATTTCACCATGGTTTGTATCAGGAATCAAATCTATGCCCTAAGTCAGCATCCAAAATCCTGATCATCGTGATTTGAATCTTCACATTTCTTCCAAGTGGTACAATCTTAACGCAGATCCGTGATAAATGGTGTCGTTAAATTTATAATTCCGTCTAGAATGTTGGAAAAATTTACTGCAAACATATCGATGGAACAATACAAAGCCATTCCGCTGACAATGAGAAGCAATCTCTAATATTTACAGTTTACCACACTTGATAAACATGGAAATGGTAATAATGCGAGCTCAGAATCTACAAAGGAATGCACCTCCATTGCTATATTTACTTATTGCCATTTCCATTCTATTTTCCGAAATGATTTAATCAATTAATAATCATGTCTTCTCTCCTCCTCTCTCCAAACCTCTCTCCTCCATTCATTCTCGACTCTTTCTCTCCTTCGGAATGGCCGAATCCTCTCGTCGCTCCAGAAGACGTCTCTCCACTCGCAAGGAGAGGTACTCCTCCTCCTCTTCTCTACCCTACTCATCTCTCTTCACTTCTCTCCTCCCATCCACTTCCTCTGCAGGAAATCGGAGCCTTCTCACTCTTCTCGTATTGGGGACCATCTAGTGATCTCCCCTCCATCCTTCACTCACCGCAATGAATCGGTGAGATCCAGCCGCTCTTCCACTGACTGAACCCAACTAATACTTCTCACCGTTAAAGGAGAACTCTCGTCTGAAGGCCAAGCGTCCACAGCCAGAAAACATCATGGAACCCAAGGTATGCTGCATAATAATGATTGGATAAGGAGTGAATTCAGCTGGATGTCGACTCCCTTCACTTCTTCGATGATTCGTCGAGTGAGGGAAAGAAGAGCACAAGAAAGAAGAGAAAATCGAAGAAGGAAGGGAAGAAGAGGAATCTCTTGGTACGGTGACCTTCCGTATTCCTCCCCTACAGTATCCCCATTTGAGGAAAAGTCTTCTCGAGACGCGCACATTCCCAACTACGCCGAGAAAGAGTCGCAGTACATCTCACTCAGTGTGGGATCAGATGCTGAAGATGTGAGGAAGGGGGCGGAGTCTGGGAAGGGGATGAGCTTCATCGTCTCTCGTTTCAGTCCTCCAGCAAGCGGATTCATCGTGAGCGTAAGCGCATGACCGTCCAGACAAGTCCACAGGTTTTTTATGTTGAGTGACAATACTAAAAAGACAACGGAGTGAAGGTCTCGCGGAAGTCTCGCAACGGATTCGCTACTGATGATGATGGGAAGAAGATCGATTCCGTCGTCTTCGATACGGTAGGTCACGGTACATTGATTGAGTTATTGATTAAAGCAATGCAGCGTTCCGAGATGAAGCGCTACAAGGAGAGGGGCGACATTCTTCCCACTAAACGTCGTTCTCGATCGAAGAAGAAGCAATCGGTAGGATCACTGAAGGTCATCCAAAATCTATCGAATCTTTGAGGCTGTTGACTACCGAGGAAACGATGAGTACAATAGATTCTACGTTGGAGTCAAATCGAGAAGAAGAGTCGAGAAAATGATCAGGTTCCTAATATGTGATATGCCTTATCAAACCGTAGAATGGATGGTGTCTTCCAATACTCTATCGTATTCCTTTCAGCAACCCGGGCGAGTTCGTCCTCTACTACGAGAAGCCCAAGGATGGCGAAATGCCATCCTCAGTCAACCTCAAGATCGCCTACCGTAGTTCGACCTCGCACGTGAGAGGAGTACGGTTAATTATTCCATCACAAAGTGACTTATCCAGATCTACCACTTCGTGATCCAATCCTTCGAGAACAGCCATGGCCACACTCACTATGTTGTGATGCAGAACAAGAGCGACGGCAAGATGGTACGGGAATACGGTAGCAATGGACTACGGTATCTTTGCAGTTCCCCTCTCTCCTCTCGCTCGTCAAGCACTACTCGTTGTACTCACACGTGGACGCCACCACGGGTCGCCTCGAGACATTCTCGGTCTCCCGCTGATATCGAGGGAGATAAAAGTAGCCCCAACCCTATTGATTTAACGGAACACTCGACCCTATTTTGTGTGCTGTGTAAGAAATAAGTAAATATCGAATAAATCTTAACAGCTCTTGTCTTGCACAGGCACAAAAAAGAGTAAAAAAATTTAAAAGTTAATTTAAAAAGATTTGCACGGAGTGGGGTTCGAACCCACGCACCCATACGGGTACCAGAACACCCAGGAGGCACTGAACTCGCGCCAAGCTTATCGCTTGAGTCTGGCGCCTTAGACCACTCGGCCATCCGTGCTTGTTGAGCAACCTGCTCGAGAAGACATATCTGTGGATTCAGTTCTTTTCATTTGCTGACCTATTCATTTTTTTCCTCAAGACAAGGTATCGAAAATTTATCTTAGAGAGGCGCCTTATTGCTAGTTGCCTGAATGATTATTGGCAGTGTTGAATAACCAAATTGTTGGTAACGTCCGTATATTGCTATACTCTACAGGGGGTGAGCTAATAATTGTCTCTTAGAAATAGATGCTTACTGGCCATTCTCATCATTTCATATTTATTTATTAATAATTGTCTTATCTTTTAGACCTTGATCTTGATATTGTGAGAAAAGAATCGAGGTGAGTCTTCCCCATACAAAAGAGTGAGCTAGTGAGCACTGTTTCAACCTACTACTCTTCAGAAAGAGACTTCCCTGTGTCCATCTCGAGGTTCGCGATGAGAAGGAGCTGCAGGCTGAGGTCGCTTCAGCACTCTCTTCTTCTCGATGCTCAACCGCCCTCTCCATCAGGGATGAGGACGAAGAGGAGGTGAGACATGGGAAGTAGGCCATAGCCCCAATAAAGGATACGGCTACGTTCTATTCAACAGTACATGCTGTGGTATCGGTCATTCATCTCTATTTCCTATTGCAACTTAGTAACTCACACTGTATTCAATGCATTCCAGGACGATTCTCCCTCCAGATGCTCCACTGCTCTCTCCATCAGACCCATCGACACGTTGGAGGTACGGTTTTCATCTATTTGATAGTCCAGCATCTTCGGCTCCACCCAACTTCTCCTTTTCAGTTTATCGATCAGCAACTCGAGCAGATTGCATCCAAGCACGATGAGAAAAAGAAGAACATCGAAGAAGTCTTCAAGAAACTGAAGATCAACCGGGAGGAGTCGTCTGCTGAGGTGAGTATAGACGATACTGTATCGCACATTCAATCAACGTCCAATCAATAATCCCACCCGCTCAGCAGTGGACTCACCCTCAATTCGCCGTGGCTCCGCGACCTCTCGAGCACCCTATGATTTCCGTGTTACCGCGTTCTTGGAGGCAGCAGCCCCCTGCCGCTAGCCAGCAGCCTCAGGAGGGAATGTCTGCTGTTGACTCGAAGAGGGTGAGTTGATTATATCATCATTGTGGAAAATATTATCAAATTCATGGCCTATTTCCTATGCAGAATCATCAGCAGTCTTTTCAGGTTAAACGGAAGTACTGCCTCACTCCCCCTTCTAGTTCGCCAGTGAAGCATTACCATCAGAATGCTGACGTGTCCCAAAGATTCGAGGATAATCTTGCTAAGCGGCAGATTCAGCAGCAGCTGAAACAGCTGACAGAATTCTGCCGCCCTGAGGATCACATTACCCCTAAACTGGCCCGATTGTCGTCGATGGTGAAACTTATGAGAAGATGATGAAACTGGAGGAGAAGAATGCGGAGTTGGAGAAGGAGAACCAACGACTGAGACTTCTGGAAGAAAGGATGAAGGTCGAAGAAGAGATGGACAGGTGGGATGAGGGGAAAGTGATGTATTCTATTCGGGCATATTATGCACTCGTTTACACCGTCTGTTTTTTTATAAATTAAAAGATGGGTTGCAGATTCGGAGGCGAAGTCTGGCACATGATCGCTAAGTATGATTTCCAACCAAGTCTCTTCAATCCAAATGGCGAAGAGGTGAGAAACGAAAGAGAGTAGATTTATATTTTATCTACGCTCGGCGGCGCAACGGAAGACGAATAATTACTTAAGCGTTGTGATACAAGAGTGTTGACTCTCCTCACACTGAGGAAGAAATACGAATGAAGGAATACGATAAGAAGGGAGGAATGTGGGGGGTGGGGGGATGGAGGTGCAATCGTAAAATGAGAAGATCCAATCGGCTGGTCTCATCTGTCTTCGTCTGGTCTGATGGGGAGTTTTATCGAGGAGGGGGCACTCGATGTTGACCAGGTAGACTCTGCTCCGAGATCCAGCGTCAGAAGATCTCTAAATAGGGGGAGGGGGCGAGGATGAAGGGTGGAGGTATGGGGACTATGGGAATGGGAATGGGAAGTAGTGGAGGGAAGTACTATTGGAAAATATATTTACTAAAATCAAATTGAAGAGCTCTTAATCTCTTTTTGTAAACAGGGATGCTGGGAGATGACAATACATGGGTAGGAAGAAAAAAAAGATTTGTATGAAAGAGTATGCTATCATCTTTACTGTCATCATGATCCCACTCACTCTTTTCAGGTGGAGCTCTCCTTCTTTAAAGGTGATATCATCACAATTCGTGGTGATATGGACGTTGATGGCTTCTATGAGGGCGAACTCAATGGACAGAGGGGACTCGTGCCCTGCAACTTCATCATTGTAAGTTTATGAGAGACAAAGTAACCGTTTTTTATGTGATCTATATCAAGTTGCTGATGACTAATTCATGACTATGCTTATAATTTCCTCATGTTATTCTCCTTTCAGTCTGGTCTTCCTCTCATGAAGAGCATGGATGAACTAGAGAAGGAGAACAGAAGGATGAAGAAGGAATTGGAGGAGAAGAAGGAGGAATTTGAAAAGATGAGAAAGGAAGGAAGGATGAAGATCGAGGAAGAAATGGACAGGTTAGACGAAGGGAAACTGATACTCCGACAGATTCCATACTCGTTCGCACCCTGTTGTTAGTAACAAGTTGTTACCCTTAATCTCTAAACTGGTTGATTGCAGATTCGGAGGGGAAGTGAGACAAATGATCGCGAAGTTTGATTACGAGGCGAGACATTACGATGAATATGAGGTGAGGAAGAATGAAGAGTGGATGGATCTATGCGATCATCTGTATTGTCTCAATGATCGCAGAGAACGCTCTTTTCAGGTGGAGCTCTCCTTCTGCAAGGGTGACATCATCACAATTCATGGAGAGATGGACGATGACGGCTTCTACATGGCAGAGCTCAACGGAGAGAGGGGCATCGTCCCTTCCAACTTCCTCACTGTAAGAGACAAATCCACAGATTGTTTGCGTGCTCTAGGCCCAAATCTATTTTCTTAACTGAGGCTAAGATTTCCTTCTGATTTCATCCTTTCAGTCTACTCTTCTTCTCTTGGAGACTAATGATGAAGTGCATGCGGAGAAGAGAAGAATGAAGAAGGAATTGGAGGAGAAGGAGGAGGATATTGAGAAGATGAGAAAAACAATGAAGGAGAACAAGAAAATTCAGGCCGTTATGAGGAAGAATATGGCAGAGATGGAGAGGTACGGTAGTGAGAAGAGGGAAGAGAGGAATTGAATGATTTGAGATTCGTGGGTGGAGAGAAGAGAACGATGGTCGCCATGTACGACTTCGATGCCAGAGTCGATTCCCCCAACAATGACGCTGAGCAGGTGAGGATAGGAAGAAATTACATGGCCAATCCATCCTCTTTTTACCCGATCACAAACAGTCTGTTTAGTGTGAGATTTCCTTCCGTAAGGGAGACATCATCACAGTGGAAGGAGCTGTGGATAGAGATGGCTACTATCAAGGAGAAATCAATGGACAGAAAGGACTCGTATCCAGCAACTTCATCGATGTGAGCATGATATTTTGATTTGATAATAATGGATATCGTCAAGCTCTTCTATTATGAATCCACAATCTCTTAATAATTTCAGTATTTGCTGCCGGAGAAGACTGTGCCTCAGCTACTGGAGGAGAACAACAGTCTCAAAATGGAATTGGATGAGAAGGATCAGAAAGTAGAGAAGGGAGAGGACGAGGGGATTCTGAAGAGAGTCGAAGACTTGGAGAAGGCGATGGGAGAGATGAAGGAGAGAGTGAATGACTGGGAGGGAGAAGATGAAGAAGAGTCGGATGAGGATGAAGAATACGATGAGGATGAGGAAGAGAGTGAGGATGAAGGGGAGTGTGGGTGTGACTGCAAGGAGACTGTCGCTGCTCTTCGCAATGACTACGACTCAGTCATCAAGAGACTGCTCGCTCTCGAGAACAAAATTCCTATCTAATGGCCTGCCTCCCATAATGAGCATATTGTTATTTGATTCACAAATATTTTGAAGTTACGGAATTCTATAAATTTGTTGTTGTCGCTTCTTATTGATTATGAGACGATTCACCATAGGCCGTAACGAAAAATAAAGTATTGATTTTAAGATGTCCCTTGGGGTAACTTTTCACGTAGAGTTCGAAAATCGACCTTACAAAAAAAATCGACCTTGTTAGAAAGCCGTATCTCGAACTTCTCATTTCGAGTTTTTCGCTGAAGTTAGGCGGTCGGTTTTTGAATTTTTTGAAAAACTGATCTGATGCTTCTTGGTAATGGCATGGTACCTCTTGGTGCCTTTCTCATGCCACGTGGTACCTACCTGGTACCAGTGGGTGCTCACCTGGTACCACTTAGTCCTGGTACCACTTGTTATCGAGGATTGCTCAAGTTTCCAAGACAGGGAAACCGATCTGAGAACGGAAACCGCCGTAAAATTTTCAACCTCCAAAAATGTCAAAAAATCAAGTAACCAGTGCTTAAAGATACTCGGAACGAATTATTCTTTTAATTTCAGAGCTTATTTAAGTTTTGTGAATAATTATGAGATCAGTGGTTGACATTTAAAAAAAATTGGGACTTCCCTAATGGAGATAATATGCAATGCGGCACACTTTGGCGACCGCAATGACCTAAATGGTTCACGCTTTTGGAACTGAAAATTTGACCTTAGGGGTCCTTTTACATGCTGAATCGAATGCGCACAATTAAAAAACCCCCTCCCCAGGGAAATTTTTCAGGGCGGGAATTTTTAGACAAATTTTTGATTTCAAAGGCTCATAACTTTTTTCACAGATGAGCTAGCATTTCACTTCCAACAGTAAAAATGCTTATCTCGTCGAGATCTTTCAGAATTACTATACATGTTAGGGGTTTGGATGAGCCGTTCAAAAAATTTAAAAAAACCGACCGCCCAACTTCAGCGAAAAACTAGAAATGAGAAGTTCGAGATACGGCTTTCTAAGGTCGATTTTCGAACTCTACGTGAAAAGTTACCCAAAGGGACATCTTAAAATCAATACTTTATTTTTCGTTGTACTGCCTATTGGTAGTATTGTTTAGTTTTCTCAGAAAGTCTCTCTTATTTAACAAACATCTACAACAAACTGATGAACGAGGGGAGTGAAATTGAACAAAAAATATACATTTCTTTTTTTCTTTGAGAAGGGTAGAATATACAGCTCCTGGACGCTATTGATCATCGCTAGAATCATGTTAATTGGAAGGTCTCAGAGGATATACGAGTAAAATACTAAAAAAATTCTCTGCACGATGAAACTTCACCGAGTTACAGAAATTGTACGCGGTGGATAAACAGAACAATAGTGCGCAAATTTGATCGAACCAAGTCAACAGGCCTTCTTCTAACCTCCAACGATGTCCATAAACCGAGTTTAGTGAAAATCGATGACATGAAATATTTCAAGTGTCCAGTGTTCCTAGGAGATCAGTGTTATCGACCTCATCAATATTTTTTATGTGCTTTAGCGTCAACCACACATATGAATTCGCTTACAGTGATCGAAATTGAGACAAGGGTAATGACAAAGATGATTTCGAGAAGAATACAATTAGAGGGAAATTATAATCCGTGTTCAGCAACGAAATGAACGAATTCTCTTATTCTCGTAGCACATTTCTCGTCTATCTGATAGTCCCTCATGAGTCCTTCCCTCGAGATTCCCACCAGTTTCCGTCCGTCCACTTTCTGCATTAAAACTGTTAATTAAAATACATAATACCACGAAACTTTGATTCAGAATTTTAAAAAAGTATGCTTATACGACCGAAGCGGGCTAAAATAATTGCAAGAATAGAAGAGATCTAACGATAGATGTGCTTGTTTCGATGAAGTATCAATAACTACTGACTCTCTAATAAAAGAGTAACGATTGTATAATTTTGAATTGAAAAAAACATGTCCCGGTGTTATTTATTTTTTAAAAAACAATAAGAATATAAAATAGACGAAAGATCAGGATGTACTCTCACCCCCTTCTCTAGTCGACTGAGGATCTCTTCCGGGAGAATTACGATTCTAAGAATTTCCTTCAGGTGATAGACACTGAGAACGTCGAAGCAAGAGTAGTCCAGACGACTACCTTTCTCTGAAGTGTTGAGGAGTTTATTAGATATTATTTTAACATAGTTTAAATAATTCTGCGCATCTATCAAAATATTCGAAACAATGACGTATTCGGTGCGCCACAGATGGTCTACAATGGTGCTGAGTTCTAAAACATTTTGTTTTGATGGATAATTTTGTTAAATTACAGTTATATAAGGTAACGAAATGTTTCTGCTTTCGATGCAATACTCACTATTTGAGGAAGTGTCAGCTGCTGCGGCTGCTGCAGGAAGCACTGCGGCCGGAGGAGGTGCAGCTGGAAGTGCTGTTGCGGCAGGTGCCGGAGGAGGAGCTACTGCAGCTGTAGAAGAACTCGTCGATCGCTGCCGCTTCTGCAGCACCGGAAGAATGCTGGAATATATGCTATAGCTTTTGAAAATACTGGGTTGCGTACTGGTTCTGGAGTGCTGCTGAGGCGGAACGAGCTGCTGCAGCTGGCGAAGAGCTAAGAGAAGCTGAGTGAGCAGGAGATGTACAAGATGAGGCCAAGACAGTGTCCAGGGTGTGAGGAGCTGTGGTTGAGCGTTTATTGTTAGGGATAGAGAGGGGCGCCACAATGATGGGAGGACCCAGATCTGGTGAATCAGACGAAGGCGCTGCTGCAGTGGTGGGAACTGAACTGATGGAGTCTTCAGAGATTAGAGGAGTGGGCGCTGCAGTGGGTGTAGCAGTTGATGATTCTGAGGGAGTCACTGTGTCAGTGGTGAAAGTAGTCAAGGGAGCTGCAGTTGCGTGCGCATCGAGAGTAAAGAGGTGAGAGGGGTCACAGGGAGCCGTATCAGCTTCTGCAGGCACGGTAACCGATTCAGGAAGCTGTTCGATCGGAGTGGCACTGAAAAAAATACGTTTAATCTTAAGAAAAAGAAATAGACGAACCTTCGTAGTACAGTATTTACAGAAGGTACTGCAAGGGGAGAAGAAATTGTGGATTCTGTGTGCACAGGAGACGTCGGAGGGAAAGAAGCGGATGTAGCTACGGAGGAAGTTGAAGGAGTAGTTGCAGTTATGGGGGCAGAGTGAATGGGCGCTGCAGGTGGACCATCGGGGAAAGCTGAAGTCGATTGTGTTGTTGATCCAGGTGGAGAGATACTGAAAAGAAAAATGATACGTGTGGAATGCTAACCAGTGGACTAACTGATTCTGTATTGCTGCAAGGGCTGGAGGAGCGGTGATGGAAGCAGAAGCCGATGCTGCGGGAGTCAAATCAGTCCGAGGGAGAGGGATGGTAGGGGAAGTGAGGGTTCTATGTGTAAATTCATCTTCTTCCGAAGTTTCCAGAGTCGCAGCGGGAGGAGTATGATCAGCTGAAGTGGAAGCTACCGAGAAGCATTCTGCAGATTCAGACTGATCCCTCTGTTGCAGCGGGACCGAAGTAGAGGTTGTGAATCTGAAATATTGAATTTTCATTTTTAAATATTTCAAATGCTAGGATGAACAAGTGGTGGCAAATACTGCTAATATAACGAACCGGGGATTGTATGAAGCAGTATCTTTTGTAGGTGCTCCATTGAAAACAGAAGTCGTAAGAGTGGAGACGGGAGAAGTGAGCGCTGCACGTGTAGGAGCAGGTTCTGTCAGGGCTACTGGAGTCGCAGCAACAGGAGTCTGATCAGATCCGATGGAGACTGCAGAAGAAGGTCCTGCAGATCCATCCTGCTCTTTCGGTTGGACCGATGAAGACGATCTGAAAACGTTTTTATTTGATAGTTTAGCACGTATTCAAAGATCAAAAAGCTATTGTTTTCCAATGCTGTTGTTTAAACTAACTGAAGTTTGGGTGCTGCAAATGCTGCTGCAGCTACAAGGTCAGCAGGAGTTGGAGTGATGGCCAGTGTAGGGACTGGTTCCACCGGAGCTACTGAAATCGCAGCTGCAGGAGTCTGGTCAGATTGGACGGCATCGGCCGATAGTCCTCCAGATCCAGACTCCTCTTTATGTTCCGTCCGGATTGAAGAACTTGTGGATCTGAAATATAGTATTTAAAAATATAAACAAAATATTATATTTTAAAAAAGGAAATGAATAACTATGCTTCTAATAATACGAATATATCAAGGTGTATCAAGTGCCTCCAATAAAACGAACTGGTTCTGGATGGTTGTAGAGACATGAGGATCATCAATGGAAGCTGCCGCAGCTGCAGGTATCGTAACGACGGGAGGAGAAGTGAGGACTACATTTTTAGGTAGATCTTTTGCCGGTAGCTCTCGCGCCGCGGCGGCAGGAGTCTGACCAGACGAAGAAGAATCCACCGAGGATAGACCAAAAGATTTAGACTGCTTCTGTTGTCGCTTTTGGACCGAAGAAAATGCCGTGGATCTGAAATATTGAGTTGCATTGTTAAATAGTTCAAAGGCGAAAAATGAACTAATAGTATGGCATACAACCAAAAACACACTTTAGTTTGCGTGTTGAAGTAGCAGCTGGGGGTGCTCCGATGAGAGCAACGGACGTTCGAGTGACACAAGATGAAGTCGATTTTTCAGGAGTCTGTTGAGCATCTTTCAGAGCTTCTCCAGACGTTGCTGCAGGGCCTTGAGCACCTGGTATGGAATCTGCATTTAAAAAGATGACGCATGATCTGTGCAGGAGGACTACTGACCTTCACGTAACTCAGCAGCAGTTGCTACAGGAGCTTGAGCACTAGGTAAGGACGCAGAAGTTATAGGAGCTTTTGTTGACGTTGTTGCAGGATCTTGAGGGCGTGGGATGGAAGCTGTCGATGAGGACTTTGCTGACCCTTCCTTCCCCTCCTTGTGATGCAGCTGCACAGAAGACGATGAGGATGGTCTGCAACATAACATTATAGAGTTCAGGTTTCATGTTGCACAAAGTGGAGGAAACAAACTTGGAAGTGATGTCTTGTGGTGATATTGCTGACTGATTGGAGACCGAGTTGGGCATCAAAGGAGGGAGCTGAATGGTCCCAGATTCATCAATACACATTCAGTCGTGATAATTATTATTGTCAGTTAACAGTTGTTGTAAACTAACCTCTACTTTAGTCCTCTTCTTCTCTCCTTTCTTCAGTGGACTGGAAGATGCGCCTCTCTTTCTTTCCTTTCTACTAGTCGAAGGTTCTGTAATATAAAACAATAGGGAAAATATTTTATCTATAGTATGAACAGAATGGCTGACCTTCCTGTGAATCGGCTGCAGCTGCTGCAAGTATCGATGCACCTGCAGGATGCTGAGGCAAGGGTGCAGCAGGTGAGAGGGACGGTTCAAAGATGAGAGCTCGTGTCTGTAAATCTCGTGTCTAAAACTCACCTACTACTTCATTGACAAGTAACAAATGCAATGGTGGTTAGTCCGTACCTTAGGTATCTTCGGTGTTGCCTCCGTATTCGACTTTTCCTCCGCAACAGCAGCAGTCTTGGGAGGCCTACCCCTCGATCTGCTTGCACTTCCCTCCTTGCGTGGTCTTCCTCGAGGTCTTCCCGTGCTCTCTCTCCTCTTCACCATCTTCCCCTCCACATCCTCTCCATTCGCTCTCTTCTTCTCATGGTCAATCAGCCAATCTGCTTTCGGGATTTTCCCTTTCACCATCTTCCCCAGTTCCTTTGCCAATTCCAGTGCTCCGTCGTTGAAATTCTCCTTAGGTTCCCAGCTCTTTCCTTCCCATCCTTCCCACGAGACTAGATATTCGACGCCTCCTCCCTTCGATGTCCTCTTCTCCCACACTCGCTCCACTGTGTACTCCTTCGCTTCTCTCGGCATTTCTGAAATACATGTATCTGATGTAGACATTTAGCTCGAAATAAGGAAACGGTGAAATAATTTTTAAAAATCAGGAACGCGCACAAACAACTGCGAGGGCAATGGTTCTAGAAGGAGTTGCATTATTATTCCAAAAGCGACTGGCAACATTTGCAATTTATGCGGTCGCTGTATGACTCAGATGTGAGAAATGCTTTAGAAATTGCCCAAGCCTATCTATCATTTGTGAGTGGAAGAAAGGTGAAAAGGAGGAAGAAGGACCAGCGGCGTCCTCTGAGGATCAATGATATAGGGGTGAGATGATTAGATTATCACTTTTTTGATGATACAGTAAATGTTGTTTCCTCCCTTAGAGTTTTATTATCGTTGGAACAGGTAGCTTTCTGCGTTTCGGGGGTTGTGAGATAATGGTTTTCTCAACTAATGCCAGCATATTTTTCCACATGTGCTGTAAAAATGCGCGGTCGTGATCGGATGAGCGTGGTCACGCGCCAGCACTTGGTGGGCCAAATTGTTGTTCTTCATCACTCAAGTGTGATCGAGACGCGCCTATTCGCAATATATCGAGTACCTGCATATTGAGGTGATAGCATTCACATAATTTACGAGGAGCATAACGTCATAATACTCTTCTATTAGTAGTGGGTCGATGACTGACAGTTTCAAACTGATTTAGATCTGCAGTTCAACAACTCGGATCTCCCACCAGTAGTTGGTAATTAGGCTGGAGTGGTTGTGGGAGAAGAAGGGTGGTGGGCTGATGACATTCTGGGAAAATACCACTTGAAAACGTTGACAAAGTGTTAATGTTTCAAAAAAATCTGCCAGATCACCGGACCCTCAGAAAAACCCGTGTTCGTATCCGAATCGAAAACCATCCAAATATGTAAAGAAATATTTGCAGTTCTCCTGCATGGAATTTCGATTGGAATAATTTTATCAATTATGAAATGAGAAACATGAAAAGAAAGAGAACGTTGACTCAACACACGCAAAGTTTAAAAAGGGAAACGAATGCTGAGCAAACTAAGCGCATGTGTTTGCAGAGACGAGATCTCATTTATTAGCTGCGACGTCGGTCGTAGTGGCCGTCTGCTGCAGACTCGCCACATACTCATTCAGTGATTTCTGATAATTCTGCATCGCCTGTTGCAGATTCTCTCTGTGCTGTAGCAGCAGATCCTCCTCCTGCTGTCTCATCGTTCGAAGATGAGCCAGAAGACGACGTCGTTGCTGTCGAATGAGATCCTGTCCTTGTCTTCGAAGTGATTCAAGGCGCCGCAGTTCGTGATCACGAGTTGACCGACTATGAGTCGATTGGTATTCCTTCAACCTCCTCTGATATTCTCTCAAATTGCCGACGAGAGTCTGTTCATAATCGCGCGTCTGCTGTCGTAGTTCCTCTCGGTAGTTCTCTTCATTCTCTCTCAAGGTTCCGCAGTACTCCTCCTCAACTCGTCGTTGCTCCTTCCTGTAGTCTTCCAATTGCTGCTGAAGCTGAGCATGGTAGGCTGTCACGATCTGCTTTTGCGACTGAAAAAAAACAACTTATTTCGCGCATTCGATGTTTCTGACTATCGTTGATTGAGCCTTACTTCCGTGAGAGTCGTAATATCAGGCAGGTTTATGAAGGGTTCTTCAATGCGATTGGAATTCCTTCTGAGAATGAAGAGAAGTGCGGCTAACTCCACTTCCTCCTCCTCGTCATTCTCCCCTTGGCTGGATTCTGTCGATGCAACCACCTCGAGATGCACGCACGGAACGGAGGTTCTGAACGAATATTACCAAAATGATGAGTATTTGAATAGAATTTTGTTACTTTTTTCATACCTAGTAAGCTCGGATCTCTTATTGGAATCCTTGGCATCTTTGATTGCTTTAGCGAGATCCTCAGCTGAATCCAGTGGCTGATCCGACGAGTAGCCATCTGAGATTATCATGCATGACTTCTAAAATCGCTAAGCACATGCCTCTCTCAAATATGAATAAAATGACACAAATATGAATCCTTCTACCTTTCCAGATCAGCTTTTCTTCTGCTCGGAGTGGACCAGTGATGGAGGATGATTTCAACTTCAGTGCTATCCAAAGAAGTTGATCGTTAGATCGAGAGAAAATGAACCTAAAAATTAACATTCCTTTTAAAAAAATCGATCAGGATTTTGCTTGAATACCTGCGAGTTTCTCCATTGTGAAGAAGCTTGAAGTGAATGATGTCATCCATACTGCTGAATAGTGCACAGAAAACTATAAAGAACGACAAAAGTATGCTATTGAGGGAATGAACGCGTTTAAATAGTTTGCGAATCTCTCTACGTTCTCAACAAAGGCCGAATTGATTTGCTTAGCTATAAGCGAGACGTTCGTTTATTTCGCGTGTAAGAAAAGAGCAATTTCGCTAATAAGTAGCATATATATTGAGAGGTGAGGCCGAATGAGGTTGATCAGAGGGAGACGCGTGCTCGTAGTGCATAAGATGATGTTCAGAGAACAACGCGATCTGTGCATCACTGCCAAAGTGATGAACGAATTGTAAATACTTTAGAAATGTGAAAAAGTTGCCAGAATATTTGTGTAAGAGCCATATGGACATGGAACGATACACCTTTATTGAATCGTACAACGATAATTGTCGTTGAACAAAATGAGATGGTCGATATTTTTTTCCATTTTCTCTAGAGACTGTGCACTAATTGCTTAACACAATCACTTCCACCCAATCCGAGCAATCGATGAGATCGAGTTTCTTGTAGAATCCAGCAACGACCTCAATAGTATAAATATTATATATTTATTGTATATTTTCTGGAATAATTCATACTTCAAGAGTGTTCATCCTTCTACCGAAGAGCAGATTGAGCTCATGAAGAGCCACGGTCACTTTATCGCTCCATTCGAGAATCTGCAGCATTTATAAACTATAGCGGCAATGTTGGAGCTTCCATACCAATCCCCTATCAATGCATTCCATTGCGAGAACTTCCTCCATCTCTGTCGTGTACGATGGAATTCCTTCCTTCATTCCATCCTGCAAGAGCGGATGCTTCTCATTACGACCAATCTAACATAACTAGATAGAGTATGTAATTATTTTTACCTCGAACTTGGCACTAAATTCTTCTAAATCTGCTTCCATTCGCTCTGCGTCTTTCAGATTCGTGGGGAGGAAGAGAGCGCTTGAGTGCAATCTAGGAATGAAGTTGTTCACTTATCCATAGGAATTCCTAAACGAATGACTCACCTCCTTTCAGAATCTGCACAAATCTCGAGCAATTCTTCACTACGCCGTACGAACTGGTACAGTTGCACCTCCGCAGTGTCTAACTTCTTCCCAGTCTCCGTAATATCCTCAAAAAATTTAATTTCCCTAATGAAACGCTTTACTATCTGTCGTTTGGAGTTAGAACAAGCTGTAGATAATTTGGAAAAATCACCTCGTTAAGAATATCCATGGCAGAGTTTTTATAGAATTACCCCTGAAATTAAAAAAAAACAAAAAATGTGCATGAAAGCATGAAACACGTGAGAGATTGAGCATAGAGAAGTGCGTGCGGTCGATTTGGGACAGATGTTGCACTCTTCCCCCCACCCTCTATTTCGCTTGCCCCCTCCCACCCTCCCACCCTCTCTCTCACTCTCTCGGAAAAGAGGGAGATAGGGGGGGGGGGGGCGAAATAGAGGAAGAGCGGGGCAGGATCGAGCACCACTCCTCTCCTCTCTCTCTCTCCCACACTTCCCTTCATCCGATCTCTCATCCTGTCTAGTACTTGCACAATGAAGTGTGCACTTTCTCGCCTGAGCATGTTCTCTCACTGATCTGTGTCCCTCTTTTATCACAATCCGATTAATGTCCACGATGCATGAGGTGCAATAGGGAAAACAGATGCGTAAAAACAAATGTTCCAAATGGACAAAAAAAGCTTCATTAGAAAGTGCTGGTACTTCAACTGTAGATAGACTTGCGTACAGTTGAACATTTCCGAATCGAGGGGCGAGAATAATAAAGAGAAATGCTAGATTTTAGATTTAGATTTTAGTGATTTTTTGTTCATGTGATTCGGTAACAGTTAAAATATGCTTTTAAAAAATATATTTATCCAATATTCCTCCAAAACGATGCCAATACAATTCCCAACAAAAAAACTGTTAACGAAAGAGCAACTCGGATCTCATTTAGTCTTCACCCAATCATGATTCACGCATTCTTAATGTTCTCCAATTTCGTCTCCAGGTGCTCTATTCTCTCCATGGGCTTGACTGAAATTATCTCCTGAGTCGGCTTCTTCTTGCTCTTGAAGGCGGCTGCTACCGCCGCTGCAAATTCCATATTTGCTGCAATTGCTGCTGCCTTTCGAGCAGCCATCTCGCACTTCCTCAAGAAATTTGGTGTTTTTTCATGAACGAGGATGAGTCGATGAGAATCAATGAACGCTCACTTACTTCTTGAACTGGGCGAAGTCCTCCTTGAGGAAACTCTTGATCTGATCATCTCCGAAGCTCCAGGACCTCTTCACTCCGTTCACCTCCACAGTACACTTCTCACCTGAGGGACAGTAAACCTAAACAGAATGATTGATTGAGTGGTGGATGAGTAGGGTAGACTACCTTGCCAGTCTGCTCCTTCATGAATTCCCTCGTGCATCTCATGCAGAACTGATGAAGTTGCTCGGAGGGACACTTGACCAGAGAGTGAGAGGGCAAGTCGCAGAGAAAGCATCTGAAAGGGAAAATATAATTCGACTTGTCTAGCTTCTAATTCTGTTTTCGACTATACTTCAGTGAACCAAATAGGGCTACTCACCTTTTCTCGAGAACAGCAAGAGGAACACCGGGAGATGGAGCAGGCAGCTGCTTCGGAGAATTCACTCCAAGAGGAGTAGCCACGGTAGAAGTGGAGCAAGCATTGGGCCTAGAAACATATATCTGATTTTCCAATAGTGCCGTAATATAGTAGATTTTTTCTACTTTGAAGACGCTGTGAAAATTTCATGGTTGTGGAATCTAAATTGGAACTAAATCGATGAGGACTGACAGTTTCTGCAACACGCTGCTTGCATCACTTTCGGTCGCACGGGCAGATGGAGCTGCTGCAGCTGCATCCTTCGTAGCAAGCCTCTTCCTTGCTACAGCTGCTGCAGCATCTGCAGCAGTCAGGAAGGCTGTGTATGCTGCCATCCGCTTTCTGAAGAAATGCACGATAAAATGATATGGGTGGATATTTAGAACTGAGAGACCCACCTCATGAACTCATCGTACTCCTCCTCCAGATATTCTTCCATCTCAGCGACAGTGAATGACCAGGAAGAGCAGCCATCAGCTAGAGGACACTTCTCTCCCGAAGGACAGTAGATGTTCTCAAGTGAGGGTTACGGTATAAGGAACATAGATCGATGGTTGTTACCTTCATGGTGGCCTGCTCCTTGATGGTTTTTCTCGTGCAGGAGAGGCAGTACTTGTGGGAAGCGTTGAAGGGGCATCGGACCAACTGCCCCGTTTCTTCATCGCAGATAGCACAACGATAAATTTCTCTGAATAATTGATCTTAGATCCTGACGACAAAATTAACTGAATAAATTCTCACTTCTCCTCAGGTACAGATGCGATCTCGAGATGGATGCACACGGGGTGGATCCTGAGAGTTCAAATTTGGTCTTTCAAGGAAGTCAATGCTAACCTTTTGTTAATCTGGCAATTGGCTTCGGATACATCCCACATGGCATTTCGCAGCTCATCCGGTTTGTTCAAAGGAATTGAGGCAGGCGAGATTCGGTTATCTGAATAGGTTGCATACATACAATCTCATATAGAAAAGGCATTGATTTGTTTCCTCTATGCATGTCAGAGGAGGTGAAACTCAAAGTGAACTCACCCTTCCACGAAATCTTCATTTCTTCTTCTGCAACGCCCACGATTTTAGCGATTTTGCTGCGAACATGCGCAAAGAAATGAACTGCAGGACCACCACTGGGAACGACGAATCTGCAGGGATGATTGTGTTATTTTTTATGAATTTAGATTCTGTCTACTATACCTTCGCGCCTCTCCATTGTGCATGAACTTGAAGTGAACGGGATAGGTGGCCATGCTGAAAATATGAATACTAATGTTATAATATAAAAACAAATATAAAAAATACAACTGTAATACAGAAGCATAAGGTGGAAGGGGAAGTCCTTCCTCTGTGGAAGAGGGGCGAGTGAATGAATCTGAGCTGGGATAGATTGTATTGTAGGAGATCGGAAGCCGGAGGTTGGAAGGGCGGACTGATTCACAATAGACAGAGGTCAGCCACAGGGTATTCGTGGATCCGATGAAGGAGGGCAGCTTAAGCTGAAACCGTATTTATGAAAACTGTACAAATGAGGCGTGCCACTAGGTCAGACTTCAGATGTGCACGTTGAATAAAATAGCCGAAGAGCCTTTCATATAAATGATTATGACATGCCTCAATTTGATACACGTTGAAGATGTTACAGATGCCGCTAAAATTTCAGCTGGTCGAACTGTTGAATAAAGTAGAAATCAATACCAAAAAAAGGTCGTATCGCGATAGAAACGCGACATGATCGACATTCGATGCCTACCGTTTTCTCAATTTCATCATAATTCTTGTCAAATACGTATCGCCATTAGAGAGAACTTTTATTGAAGCACTAAATATTAGGTTGAACAGAAAGTCTTTATAAACTTTTTATTTCCCTTCTTCTGACAATAAAGCGCAAGAGCGAAATCAAACGTATGCACCATTGTTATCTACAACAAATGTCCAACGTTCAGGCAACTTATGGATTCCCTCCTTGTTGAACCCATCTCGGCGCGAATCAAAATATTGCTTGAGCGCGGCCTCGATCGCCCCACGGGAAGTGAAGGATCTCTGATCGAGATGACGGGTCAGATCCGAGAACAACCAATAATCTGAAGGGGCCAAGTCAGGAGAATACGGTGTATGAGGGAGAACCATCCAGCCATATTTGGACAGCTCCTGCTTGACCTGCCGTGCAACATGGGGTCGGGCGTTATCGTGTTGATAATACACTTTCTTGCCGTTCAGGGCAGATTGTGCGAATTTCTTCTTCAGATTCCGTAGTTGTTTAGTGTAGACATATCCAGTAATTATCCGCTTCTCGGGTAGGAGCTCCCAGTAAATCGGGCCATCCACTTTCCACCAGGCAGAGAGCAAGATTTTCATAGGGTGAAGGTCAGGCTTTGCGACGTCCTGTGGGGTCTCATTGGCATCCACCCACTGTGCCCTCCTATGGTGATTCTCATAGCAGACCCACTTCTCGACCCATGTTATGAGACGGTCCAACCATCGATCTCCAGCGTGAAGAGAGTAGAGAAAGGGAATCGTCGACACGGTGGTCAAACTGGTCTTGGGTCAATTTGTGGGGTATGAAACGGCCTAGCTTCTTCTTCTTGCCAATGGAGACCAATCATTTTACGATGGTGCTTTGCGATACCCCAAGAGTGGCTGCCATGTCGCGGGTATTTGGAAAGGATCCAACTCCACTACGATCCGTAGCGCATCCAAATCCAGCTCGGGTGGCCTCCCAGACCGGTCATGATCATCCATGGAAAAGCCCCCCTTCTCGAAGAGTTGGTACCAATTGCGCATGGTCTGGTAGTGAGGGGCATATGAATCGTACACTTCAGCCAACTGACGTTCCTATTCCTTCATTGTAGTGTGAGAGAGGAATACGAATAACAGAACGTTGCGGATGTGCAAGGCCGTGGGAACAAACATCGTGGTCTTACTAGTGGCAGAATGAAAGGCGTGGAATGGGGAGTTGTTGACCACATAGTCCCTTTGTCATGTGTTATTCACTAGAGGCGAGGGTACACCAAAGGTCTCGTGCACTGAGCAGTGATCCAGCAAAACAGTTTATAAAGACTTTCTGTTCAACCTAATACAATGCTTTAGCACGACCAAAAGGTTAATTCCATGGATTTGACATGTCTCCCGCGTCCTTAAAGAACCCCAGTGGCTACCCTGATCTTTTGTGTATGGCCAGAGTTCATTACAACACCCGCCCTACTCAATAGAACCAGCTCTCACTTGCAGTTTTTAAGTTGCTTTTGATCAATGACGGAACTCGACTTGTAATCTTTCCTCATTTCTCTGAAGCATTGTTGACCAGCGCCGTAAATATTCAAATCATATTACCTTATACATTGTATAATATAAAACATTATTTCTATTTTCGTAATTTCTTCTCGGTTGGTTTTTGATTAGTGAATTTATCACACTAACGATCCACATCTATTCTCCATAATCACACTCAATGACATTTTTACTGCTAATGCCCGTCTATTTAAAAATTGACACCCATCGTCTCTGATCCTCATCCACCGAATAGACAATATTTCGAAATCGTTTCATCTTCATGACCTCATAATATTTCGTACAACTATTCGACAAGGTTGCCATGGATTGTCAAAATCCTCAAATAATTTCAGCTTTGAATTCGTCGCTTTTTCTCCATCTTTCCCCCAACATGCCAAACTCTTCACATCACTTTGTCGATAAGGTAAATATTTTTATTGTGAATAATTGAATTATATGCAAACATTCCCTTCTCCACTCCTCAATCAATACTTTCAGTCGACGAACCGAGGTCGCCCTCGTCAGTCCGTAATGATCGCAGGAAGGAGAAGACCCGATCGATCCCAGAATGGATCTTCTTCGTCCTCCTTCAACGGTCTCAATCATCCGAAGACGGGTCCTGGTCGTCCCCGCAATACTTCTCCTTCCGGTTCCACTCCTGCGAAAAGAAGACGGGGACTGGGATATGTCCCTGATCAATCTGACGATGATCTAACCCAGGATGACGACGAACTTCCGGAGCTGCCGGAAGATGTGAGTCCTCCATCCATATTCCTTTGGATGGTTCAACCTCTGAGTGATAGGGGAGGGACGGCTGCATGTGCTATAAATTACAATTGCAGATTTCGACGACCCCCCTCGCCCCGTCGTCGATCGGCAGAAAGACGTACGACGCCAACAACAATGGCTGCACTCCGTTGGGCGACTTCGCAAAGCTGCTCAACCTTCGCTACCCTGCCGATAAGACGATCGGAGCATTCTGCGATGAATTCACAGAGAGTTTCTCAACTGAGGTAATTTTACTCCCCATTCTCTCGCTATTTTTTGCAATCTATCCCCCAACGGAATGAATGAATGAACGAGTGAGTGAATTCTTTCACTGAGTACTCTTTATAGGAGGAACCCGTCGCAAAACCGAGAACGAGCAAGTTTCTTGAAGAGGTGGAAAAGAAGAAGGTTATGGATTCCAATATGGACGAGGAAGATGAAGAGGATGTGGATGTGGACAAATACCTTGAAGAGATGGAAGAGCAAATGGTCATGGATCTGACTGTTGACGAGGAATATGAAGATGAGGAGGCTAGTGAAACACCCGCTATCGGTGGTGAAGGAAAAGCGATAGAAGATGAGAAGGAAGAAGCAGCGAATGAAGAAGGGGAGGAAGAAAACAGGGAAGAAGAGGAGAAGTATGGAAAGGATGAAAAGGAGGAAGAGGAAGAAGAACCACAGGATGGGGAGAAGGATGGAAGAGAAGTGGAAGAAACAATCGAAGATGACGGAGAGAAGATCGAACAAGCAGAGGATGATGCGGTCGATTTCGTGGATGGGGGAAAAATGGATATCGACCTGAGGGAGGAACAGGAGGTCGATAATACTTCTCAGGTGCGCACAGAAACAGCTAAACCATGAGCCTTATTATTCTTTCCTTTTCCATTCTCCTGTATTATAGGGGCCCTCAACTAGCGGCAGAAGACTTCGCAAATCGATGACGAACACCATGGGAACTCCTCGAAGAATGAGAATGACAGCTGATGAGATCGATGAAAGAAGGGGAATTGCTCAGGAGCAATATGATTTGCCCGCCTGTGTGAGTTGAACTTTCACACTCTCGGGGTTTCAATGGTTGCTTTGCGTTTCAGATGCTGCAAGTTCCTGAGGGGGAGTTGAGCGAGGAGATGATCAGGGGAAGAGATGCCGCCATCTTCAGAGGAGCACTCTGTCCCAGACATGAGGGAGGAGAAGAGAAGGAGGACAAGGTGAGGAATGCACCTCGTTCTTAGCCTAGTTAAATTTTTTCATAAAATAATGAATATGTCAAATTGGAATGTTTCTTTCAACCAGTACTCGCAGGAGTGCAAGTGCATCAATCCCGAACCCTCCCTCTTCATCTCCAATGGATACCTCACCAAACCATTCGCTAACGAGGAGGAATACATGAGAGTGGTTAGTGCAATGTTCATTCATCTACCTCACACCTTTTCAATCTCCTTCAGTCAATCGACATCATTCTGCCTAAGATGAAGAAAGAGCTGATCAATGAACTCAAGGCAGAGTATGGCAAGGAGGATTTCAAGACGAGATACCCCGATTTTGAGAAGAATGAGGAGGATTTCCCACAACCGGTCTGTCTGTTTCGATCTTTCCCGTTCTTAATATTGCGCATTAGCATCCTTTACACTGTGTAATCGTATCATTAAAATTACTGAGAACCGTTGCATTCTAAGCGTAGATTCGTTGACGAATAAAATATAATTTCAGTACAAGAGGATGTTCCTGGCAGTCCGATACGAACTTCTTCTTTACTGCTTCGAAACGAAGAAAATGCCGATTCTCTTCATGGACATGACGGGCACGTACAATACTGGCATCCTGCCCACGGGAAGAGTGAGTGGAGCGTTGAGGGGAAGTTAGTTTAAAAACAGTGTAATATTAGGTTGAAAACTGCCTAATCTATTAGGTTGTCTCAAAAGTTTCTGACTATTTAATTTTTCACGTTTGGTCTCGTGAGCATCGGATGTTTCAATTTTCCTTTTTGCTTGAGGTAGGGTTTTGGTAGTATAATATTAATATGCATTGCAATCTAAACTCTGATGCGTAGTTCGGGAGAAATGAATTATTTTTGCCAAAAAAGCCGAAATATGCCTATTTTTGGTGCATTTTGTTGATGATTATTTCTCGAATTGCATGAACCTATTGATTCTGCCCAGTCGTTGAGGTATAGTCCAAGAGCTAATTGTTAAAATAACCTTGGAAAATACGGTAATCAATGTGTGCTTAGATTGGGAGGTTGTGAAAATGTCGTATTTTGGAGTGTGAAATTGGACTTCTGCATTCCGATAATTTCAACTCATTAAGGGATGTTTCGAATATCTCCAAATTATGGTCATATATTAATTAGGGGAAGTACTTCACAAACCATCACAAATAGGTTCGCTCAGATCCTCAATACAAATCCAGGATCGAATGGTGCTAATTTGTGAATTACCACCCTAGTGTTGTTTTCGGATTGTGCACTCATTATGAACGTGAATATAACTGCACATCGAAGGTTATCACCCGAGAATAACCCGTTGGGAGTACTTCACGGAAGTGTGTTCAATTTGCACCTCACACGGTTCTCCGAAGATTTTTGAACCTTACAAACAGTGAGTCAACTTGCACATCTAGTTGAATTTTAGAGCTTATCGCGCGATTCGTACGAAATCTATGGGAGTGAGATACTGTGCGCTAGATAGAGTACCCAAGCCCTTATACATGGTCGAAGACTAGAAGTAAATCGGTCAACATCCAAGGACAGGAGAGGTGAAAACATGGAAGTGAAAATAGTCGGAAACTTTTGAGACAACCTAATAAAAAGAAAGGGAAGAAGGGAGGCTTCCTAAGAAGTACGGGTGGGTGTTTCGGTCCTTAGGTCGTAGACACCCGACCCGCCTCACAATGGGTGGACCTCGTCAGTACGACGCCCATTGCGAGTGGAGATCAAAAGATAAGGGTCAGAAAGGGATAGTATGCATAGTCAAGGATATTTAGATAAAGTATAGGAAAGAAGAGGTTACAACAAACAAAGCGACGGAATTCGAATGTGATAAAGAAAAGGAAAAAATAAGGAAAAAAGGAGAGAGTGAGGAAGGGAGTCTGACTTGATGGAGATCGATTACAATACTGTATTGAGAGTCGATTACAATACTGTATTGCAGTTTTCCGATTCGTTGACGATCTCATCGGAGGCGAAGAAGCACAATGGAACGACGAAGCGGAAGGAAATGAAGTGAGCGAGAAAATCGGGTTTTTAGCCTAGAAGGCGAAATTCAGAAATAATAATAATTTTTTAAAAAATTTTTGTTCGAATAGATCCATAAATGTCCATGCAGACGCATGTTCTTCAGATGTGATGTAGACTGTGCGTGCAATGGAGGATCGGGCAGAGAGTGCGCTTGCACCACCTCGGTGAGTGAACCTCCATCTATTGAGGACCTGTTGGATGAAAGATTTGTTCTGCATTGAAGAGACAAGCCCTAGCTAAATATAGTGAAAATCACTGAGTGGTTTCCCTTCTTCACTTCACTGATCCCTTCCCATCTCCCTCCTATACTCGTCTTCTCTGCACTCTCTCCTATGCACGTACTGTCTCGCATATCCCTTCCTCATTGAGTTTATTCGCTTTCAAACCGACTAAATTTTGGAAATCGGGGGGGGGAGAGCATTAGGGAAGAGATAGTTCGAGAGATTGAGTGCGCATTCGATATGAGGTTTTGTGTATTAGTATACTGCATTTTGCTTGCCGTGCAATTAAACTTTGCGCGTAATTATCTATGTTCGAAATTTAATACAGTCTTCTATGTTTTTTTTCTATCCTCGTTAAAGATATGATTATGGCCTTTGCTCCCATTGATATTCTTTGCTGATATTCACTCTTTAAGAATTTCTCAAAGAAGAACTGGCGTATGTTCTTCGACGAGAAGGGAACGTGCAGGACGGAATCGGGATTGACATTCGCAGGAGTGGTGAGTGACTTACCTCATAGGCAAATTTAAAACTGAATTCATTACTGAGTAGTCATTCATTGCAGGATGGAGTCCCGACGAAGTTGACGTCGATGGAATTGGCGAATCCGATGATCGTCAGCTGCGAGAAGGGATGTGGATGCGGGAAGGAATGCAAGCAGAGAGTCACTCGAGTAAGTCTCCATCCATCCAACTTTATCTACGTTTGTGGCTCAGAAAGGACAAGATATGCACAAGATACGAGAGCAATGAGATTTTTATAAACAAAGAGGATCTCTCTCATGAGCATGAGAATGATATCTCTCTTGCAGGGCTGTCGCTACGTGCAGATCCTCCACATCGACCCTGACTGTGGACTGGACATGCGAGCAGGAGAATTGATCCCAAGGGGAGAAATCGTCGCCGTCATGGCCGGAACTGTATGGTTTACAAACTGATACTTATTCTCCGAAAATAAAAAAATTGATCATCTCAATGCACTAATAGTCAGAGTTACCGGTTTATGCTCATTTTAGTGAGAAAATATCACATAGGGATGAAGCTTGTGCGTCCCTCTCTAGCTATGCGTAATCTTTCAATTGTAGTGGGTGCATCGGAAGGAGGAGAACGTGCACGATGAGAGGATGTTCTTCTCGAACGGAGCCAATTCGCCCTTCACTCTCACCAACGACGACAAGGTGAGTGGAAGTGGCCATCGTTCACATGATGACTCTCTTCCTCCTTCAGAAGAACAACTTCTTCACCTACAACCACAGCTGCAGACCAAATCTCGTGAGCACCTCGGTGAGTCTCATTCACTTATGAGATCACAAAACGATCTTATAGAAAGAGAACTAGTTTCGGGTTATAAGTACGACAATTCTGGACTAAACGAGGCTTGCAGTGCATTGTGGAGAGGAATAAGATGTTCCCTCGGCCAATTCTCCTCACTCGATGTGCAATCGAGCCAGGCACCCGAATGACTTGGCACTACAACCCAGGCAAAGCAGTCTCCTTCCCATGCAGGTGAGAGAAAGAGAGCTAACATTCATTTAGTCGACCTTCAATTTATGGTTATTCTCCAGTTCATGAGACCGATCAATTTGAGGTGCGGCTCAGGGAAGGATTGCTGCAACCCCGCCTTGTGAAGACTCAAAGGAGTCTCCACTTCAAGGACATCATTTACATAGTTTGCTTGCGTTTTTACATGTTTAGTAATTATCTGTATCTTCTTCTATGACATTCTTGACTTGCTGATTATTCACAATCAAATCGCGCAACCGAACATTCCTGCCTACTTGTTATTTCTCACGTGAATTTTGTTGTATTCCCAGAGTAGTTCGTCCCCTTGTTCGGATTTTCCGTCTCATCCTCCTATGCACATCTACTTTAATGATAAATATTTTGAATCAATCAGGAAAAAATTGGAACAGCAGAGAGCGCAGAGAGATCAGAGAGACAGAGGATATGTATGGCCATAGTTGCCCACCACTGGCGGCGGATATGACAAGCACTTTGCACCCATGAACCCCTGGTACTGGTAATTCATGGTAAAAGTGACAAGCACTTTGAGAGAATGGCAGGAAGAAGATAATAATAATATGTATTATATATTATTAATCAAGTATTACAGTGTCATATCTTTATGAGAGATTTTTTGAGTCGGTGAACATATGCTTGGCATTAGTAAAAAATCGAATCCCTCCAAAATGTGTACACATGTAGTACTCGGTGAGTACTACTCAGACGCGGCATATTTAGTGTTCTAGCTCAAGTGTTCGGGAATGAGATGTACTTTGGTTCAAAAATTTCAATTTTCGATTTTTGCGGTTTCGCGATGGATCTGATCGATTCATATCTCTAAAAATTCATAATATTCACTTGAGTGCACCAACCAAGTTTCATCAGAATCGGATGAAAACTCGACGTAAAAACATCAATTTTCGATTTATATTATTTTTAGCTATTTCAGATATGGTGGTATTGACACTTTTTATTAGCTTGATTTGTAGCTCTCACTGATTACTGTTTACTATAACATTTTGAGCGGAAAATAAAAATACATGTCTGGCGAAATTTTCGAAAAACCGAAAAAAGTCAGTTTGTAATAAAGTTTCAGGCTACCGTATCCTGTCATGAGAATACTTCTCAAATCGGCGAACATTGATGAATTTTTGAATCATTTGGAATTTGAATGTTTCAGTGAAGAATCTAACTGGCACATAACAGCGAACAACTGAAATCATTCAATGTGCTGAAATCGGTCAGAGGTTTGACACTTGTGTAATGGTGCATTTTACAAATTGCCTGAACTTATGCCCATGTAGTTTTCTCACATACTTTGATGAACTATAGTCAATACTTGTATCGAAATTACGATTTCAATACATTTAAGTGATAGCGATCAATTACTGATAGCGATCAATTACTGCAATTTGTAAAATTCACCATTACACAAGTATCACACCTCTGACCGATTTCAGCACATTAGCGAATGATTTCAGTTGTTCTCTGTTATGTGCCAGTTAGGTTCTTCACTGAAACATTCAAATTATAAATGATTCAAAAATTCATCAATGTTCGACGATTTGCGAAATATTCTCATGACAGGATACGGTAGCCTGAAACTTTATTACGAAATGACTTTTTTTCGGTTTTTCGAAAATTTCGCCAGACATGTATTTTTATTTTTCGCTCAAAATTTTATAGTAAACAGTAATCAGTGAGAGCTACAAATCAAGCTAATAAAAAGTGTCAATACCACCATATCTGAAATAGCTAAAAATAATATTAATCGGAAATTGATGTTTTCACGTCGAGTTTTCATCCGATTATGATGAACCTTGGTTGGTGCACTCAAGCGAATATTATGAATTTTTAGAGATATGAATCGATCAGATCCATCGCGAAACGGAAAAATTAGAAAATTTAAATTTTTGAACCAAAGTACATCTCATTCTCGAACCCTTCATCTAGAACACTAAATATGCCACGTCTGAGTAGTACTTACCGAGTACTACATGTGTACACATTTTGGAGGAATTTGATTTTTCGCTAATGCCAAGGGTATCTACAGATATGTTCACTCACTCAAAAAGTCTCTCTTATCTTGTTGTATTTAAAGTTTGCCAAAATTTTAATGATTTATTTGTTTCCGATAAAATGTGAAGTAAGAGAGAATGATAGCAACCACAAAAAATATCTATCAGAAACGGGAAAAAAATAATATGAAACTGGTCTACCAATCGTCGCTCCCCCATTTCCTCCTCATATCACATATCGCGGTGAAAGTATTTGTAGAAAGAGAGGAGGAATCCTACGAGCTCCGTCGAACAACTATTGTTGGGTACTCTGGGAAGAAGAAGTAATAGGAACATCGACTGACCAATTACGCATCAAAATTCAGCTTGAAGATAGGGAAGTCTCGCGCAACTACAGTCTGGACGCCGTACAACAGAAATCGTCCTCCTGGGAAGCCCCGGGCACGCTGGAGAGACGACCTATCCCGAGCTATTGGCAGACACTAGTGGAGTGCACCCTATGAAGAATATCGGCACATCCTCATCTGAGCATCTAATGCCTGATTTGATAAATGATTGAATTATTGATTGATATCTGTCGATATACAAAAAGGTGATGAAATATCAAAGTTGGGAACTTAAAAAGAGTTCATCCAGCTGGTTCAAATAGCCTAGCCGAGTACCTCCTGGCCTTCTAGGATGTGACCAAGCCGAGTTACGAAGGGAACTCAAACACATAACATGATTTCCATTGCACACATCTGAAACACGATATTGCACAGTTATGACGCATTACTTATTGGTATTACTTATTGATCGCGATATTTTATTTGGGACCCTTATACTGGTACAGAAATATTGGGACCCTCATATTGGTACAGAGCCGAAAGTATTTCAAGAAAGAGAGGAGGAATCCTTCGAGCTCCGTCGAACAACTATTGTTGGGTACTCTGGGAAGGAGAAGTAAGAGGAACATCGACTGACCAATTACGCATCAAAATTCATCTTGAAGATAGGGAAGACTTTCAGATATGTCTGAAAAAATCACGGAAATGAATAGCATAGCCGTGCTCACATTGCTGCTACTGGCTATCATTTTTTTAAAATCTATGTACATTATGCATTTCTGAAGAAAATATGTGTACATTAAAGGAGGAGTCTCTGCAACCGCGCGCAGTTAGAGAAACGAGAGGGTCACTCTCTTTCTCACTCGCGCGCTCTCTCGCTCCTTCCCTGAGCTATTCTCCTGATGTCCATGGCTGGCAATCAGCCAAGTTGCGATAACTCAGTTCAGCGCAGAGATAAAAACGTGAAATTTTCAGAATCTCTTATCGTTGAGCAAATCTAGGCAATGGTAATGAAAGAATCGAATTTGTAGCTTTGTCTTTGCTCCTCCTTTAAGCGAAGGGCACATAGATAGTTCGCAAATCATACGTCATTCAATAAATCGATCGAACGTCTCACTTTGCAGTGTAGAAGAAGCATATTTGATACTCGCAATACTTTGCTGGTAAACAGCTACATAAGTATGCATTCTCTCTATTGTTCTCAATGCTCCTCTTTCTGGATCTCAGATGGGGCAAGAAGATAAAGTGCTTTGAAGGAAAGAAGAACATTGGTAGGGATGATCGCACAGATGAATTAGTGAATGAAGATTAATTCACTCAAGAAACATATATTAGGTTGTTCGGAAAGTTTCTTTCTTTTATTTTTCTCAAGCCAATTCTTGTGGCATTCGACCCCAATTATTTTGTCTATGGTATACGTTAGGGCATTGGCGGTGGAACACTACCGTATGTTCAAATCACATCTCGGTCGTATAGCAGGCTAGAGAAAATATCAAAAGTTAGCAAATTTCAAAAACACCTAAAAAATCATAATTTCACTGTTTTTTGTTGGGCCAATTTTTCCCGAGAACTAGATGTCTGCCGATATAAGCCGGGTAATATGTGATAGGGCAAGAGTTAACGATAATGACAGCACGGAAAAACCAGGCTTTCAACCTTCGAGGGAGACGAGAGATATCAATATGTCACCATTTCGATGTTCAAATTTCGAATTAAATTTTCTGAAAAATCCTGCTCATGAATACGTAATTGGATTTCCACCTAATTAGGGGTAGCAAGTTAACATGTAATGTACTTCACAAATAGCAATCGCTTTGTTCTCTAGGTTGACCCGGTGAAGCACAATAAGTTCAAAATTATGCTCGAAAAACGCATCGTAGTGCGGATTACTCCATGGACTCTTCGTTAGATTGGGGAACGTGTCCTAGATTTGAAGCTTTACGTTTACTAATAACCCTATTCGACGGTCTTCACAATAGTGGGTTATTTGTATACCTATCTCTGTTCTGCAAAGAAATGTGCGCCGTTAAAAATATGGGAGAAAAGTCGACTAGGCTAACTTCGGACCTCCATTGCTCAAGATCTACTGATCGAAAAAGTATGTACTACTGGTTGTCATAGAGAGTATCCAAGCCCACATCAACTACAAAAAAACATAAACTGATTGGTCTAGGTTAAATAAAGGAGAAGTGAAAAATGTCCATAGATGAAAAAAGGAAGAAACTTTCCGAACAACCTAATATATTTGAGTGGGTAAAGAGACACAGTGACTTTCTTTCTTGAATAACCTCCCTCGACTCACACTGTGATAATGCACACTCTTTGTTGTTCAAAAGTAACAATTGTCCACATTATTTTATTTATCCACTTCACACAGTTTTCAGAAATAGGAGATAAATATTTTCGGAATAATAATACTAATAGATTGAAATAAAAACGAATTAGTTGGCCGGAGATCACTGGGAGCAAAAAACATGATACTTCGTACAATCGAAGGAACATGAAATCAATAAGGGTTGTATCTATAATCATAGATATTCTGGCCGGGATTGTAATCGACGAATTGGCCATGATGGGAATCATATTCAGTGCTGTAGGTAACGTTGACTTGATTCCAATCAATATGATTAGGATTGGCGATGTCTAAGTGGCAAGAGGGAACATAAATATTCGGGGGAGAGGGAGAGTGAGTAGAAGAAGAAGAGATAGTCATGGCCTGGGAATAGCAAGAGGGAGAAGACGAAGAGGGGATAGGCATAGTCTGAGAAGAGGTAGAGGGAAGACATGAATGGAAGGATTCAAACTGTGGTTGAATGAATTGGTTGGGAGAAATGGGAAGAACAGTGATGTAAGAGGGCTCAGGAACGGAGGAATCAATCACATTGCCTTCTTGATCAAGTGGCATCATAGGGACGACTTGAAGTTGAGTTCCCTCGGCATATCCCCATGATGAATCAATCGGAGATCCCACAGTGAGAGGTCCATTCTGAAGAAAAATAGATTGAATCGAATATTAAGAATCTCCCGATTGAAAGATAAATGGTCAGATTCACTCACTTCACAGTGAAGTCGAATCTGCTTATCTAGAGCCTCTCTGGCCATCTTCAGATAAAAGGCAGGCTCGATAACGAATCCAAATTCGCCATCTTTGTTCCTCCCTCTGTGCTCTTCAGAAGGGACAGCCATCATCAGTCCATTTTTACCAGTGCTTCGCATAATGCGACAGAGAGAATCCCATTTGACCTGCAAAGAGAGCGAGAATGAGAATGAATCTAATGGGAGAGAAGTAGGGATGATCAAGGAAAACTCACATCCTGTGTCTTTCCGTTGTGTCTAGACCAGAGATGGCACAGCATCGCCTTATCTCTGACTCTGAAGTGGCGTTGATGTCCAGTCCAGACGATAACCGATTTCTTCGTGGGATCGTTGAGTTGAGTGAGAATAAAGTACCACATTTGATGATTGCCTGTGATTGAATTGATAATCAATCGTTATCGATTGACTAGATACTCACCATTTGCCTGAGTTGTGATTCTCTTGTAATCGTCGGGGAGAACATCGGGGAATCTTCTGCATTGCTGACTCGACTTTCCCCTCACTTTCTCGTACTGTGCACAGGTGGTTGGGAGTGGTTGGGAAGGAAGCGGGACGGCTGGAATTACTTGAGTAATCAATGTGATTATAGACACAAGACTTCTAAGAAAAGGATTGAAGATGTAACTAACCAGGAACAGGAGGGAGTTCTTCCATTGCGATGGATTGGGTGGGGAGCAACCGGATTTCCTTGTAGATGTCGTGCACAGGTTGAGGAGAGACGAGACGAACGACGTGATTATTGTCTGAATGAAGAATAGATAAATGAAGAAGAGATTGAATAGTCAACTCACCATTCATTGAGCAATGCCCGATGCTGTCAGCCTCATGCACAGATTGGGAGGAATACTGTGGAGCGGAGGGAGTCTCTTCATAGTAGTGGAGCTGCTGACGAAAGACATCATCGCCAACGTAGTCGAGAGCCATTGGAGAGAAGGAGAGAGAGTGAGTAGTCGAATGAATCGAATGAGGAGGGAATGATTAGTCGAGTCCCTTTTAAGGCAGAGACACGCCCCTTTAGGGCTTCCAATCAGTCTACACCCAGACTATGCCTTATGGTAGATCGTAAACTGGTGATTAGGGGGTGTAAAGCTCATCTTTGACCTTGTCTGAACTATTGATCGAGCTTGAACGAATGACAGATAAATATGTTGAAGGATGCATACAGATTTTGAAAAGAAACTACGTTTTGAATTTTCTTTATTTTCAGAATATTTTCGTTGTATGGCATGATATCAGTATGTATCGATGCCTCAATTTCAAAAAAAATTGAGAGGAATGGGAAGATCAGATATCATGAAATGCCACAGAGAAATATTCTAAAGGACTGTTCTTTAAAAGATAATTTGTTGATCGCTGAATTTTCTGGACAAGGTGGATAGAAGGAAAGATGAATTATCGATCAAATCCTTAGTTGTTCTTCTTCATGAGTTCCTCGATCTTGACGACGAGTCTATCGATGACATCAGATTGCATCTCCATCTTCTTCTCTTTCATCTCCAGATTCTTCTCCATCCCGATCATTCTCTTCTCCAGCTGGACACACATCTCACACTTCTTCTTCTCTTCATCTTTCTCGTCGCAGGAAGGACCTCCATCAGTAGCAGACTCCTTCTGCAGAAGCACCTCGATGAACTGCAAGGACTCTCATTGCTATCCAAACATTGAAAATATCTGCAATAGCTACAAAATGAAAAAAAGCTCACAGTCACAACTCCATTCATTCGCTTCTTCGCTGCCTCAGAAGCACTCTTCAGTCCACTCTCAACGCCAGCGATGGTCTCCTCCATCAGTCTCTTCCCCTCAGTCTGCAGCCACATCTCTGCGACAGCAGCAGCTCCGTAGAGGGTCGTCTCTGCTGCAGCTGCTGCAGCCGCCAACTCGTCCTTCACTGCTTCGGCTGCAGCTACGAAATCACACTCGACGGTTTCGTCCTCCATCGAATCTTCTGACTCTTCATCAGCAGGAGTGACTGCAGGCTTGGCCGCGACCTCGAGATGCACCCCCAGAAGCATCCCACTGGAGGAATAGAGATTAGAGATGAACATGCAAGAAATTGAGATTCTGGACGATTTGGAAGCTTACCATTCATACGAATCGACGAAGAACATGGCTTCTTCAATGGCCTGACTGAGATCCTCTTCAGTCTCCAAATGGTGACGCTTGAGGAACTTGTCTGAAAGTGGACGGATGATATTGATTTCGCCCCCTGTCTCAATCGTTCTTATCCTATTGCCACTTACCAATCCAGTAGACCTGGTGATCCCCCTCGCACGATCCCACAATCGCGGCCACTCGAATCCCCAGCTCCAGAAGCAGAAACTGTTCGTTTCTGTCGAGGACAAAGCTACAAAGAAGTGTTTTAATCGAAATGTTATTGATGCATTCAAAAAAAGTTGATTGCGAGACTAACCGATATGTTTTTCCGTTATGAACGAGCATGAACGTGATCGAATTGGACGCTACAGTAGACTTCTTTTCGTCCATTTTCTTATTCTTCTCTTCCTTCACTTCCGATTCTTTGACCGTCTTCGGAGCCAGAGCAAATTCACGCTTCCTAAAGATAACTGTTTTTACTGTATTAGCAATGCAATGCATCGTCGTAGGATCGTCTTCAGTCCCTCTGATCTGTGATAACAAAGTGATCCGTGAACTTACATAATGAAATCATCGAATTGACCGCCGAAGATGGCACGGAGTTCATACGAATAGAACTCCCTCGGCACTGATCCAGTGCACAATCTTCCAGCGGGGCAACGAATCACCTGGAGATATTGTATAGAAGAAGTGAAGAGCCACAAGTTGAATACGGGTCGGTGCTCGTATCCGGCTTTCTCGTATTGAGCACTTATAATCATCGTACCTGATTGGCGATCTGCTTCTGGATGGTGGATTGGGCGCAGTTCATGCAGATTCCACGGCGATGGAGAGGACACGAGGAGGAGGAACACTTGACGAATCTCGAAGAATCGTCCCACGTAGAGCAGAGGAAGCAAAGACTCTCAATGCTGGAATGAAAGGACTTATGATCGTCAACCATACCTGCTTATCTCCACCTGAATCCCTAACAAAATACGTGGTAGTGAGCACCCAATGACCCTAAATATTCGTTCAATCTGAACTTACACAGTGTAGACAGAAGTAGTAGCGGTAGCCTCTTCCTTCATCGACTCTTCCTCCTCATCTTCCTTCTCCCCCATCTCATCATCGTCATCTTTCTCTTCCTCGCTCTCGACATCACTGAAGTCAGATTCTCTGGCAGTGAGCGACGGCTCGTATGCAGTAGAGCAGACGTCAGTCTGAATGATGTGATTAACGAAGATGAAGATCGCCCACTCCTTAACCTCTTCAATCTCTCTACTCATGAGAATGCCTTCACCATCTCCTCGAACTAATTTCAATGCTTCTGAGAATCATTCGATCGAAACTCACGTCCATGTCGTCGTCGATCTCATCAGCAGTCTTCTGCAGCAGACTCAGATCGGCTGCAGAAGGAGAAGCGAGCAGCTCGAGGTAGACACAGATTGGCTTGTTCCTGCGAAGAAGGGAATCATACGTGCTCAGAAAAGGGAGAGAAGAAGACCTTCTTATTAATTTGACTGTGGTATCTTCCACCGTCCATCGATGAGACCCTCCACTCACTTGATCTCCTCGTTGAATCGATTGAAGAAAGCGACATGGGCGACAGCCTGCTGAAGGTCATCGGGACGAGAGATCGGAATGGCAGGAGGATGGGGAATCGACGCGTCCATGTCTACAAACAGATCGATTATTGGCAAGCGCGAATAAATTGGAATAGACATGGCTAGTTAGTGATCGTTCGATATACTACACTCGCAATCTTCCCATCGTGTACTCAAGATAGAGGACCCCATCCCTCACCTCTCCAAGCCAGCTGGACGTCCTCCGCCTTAGATCGAACGATGGTGGCGACTCTCTTCTTCACTGCATCCAGCATACGAACACCCGAGGAAGGAACCGTGAATCTGCAAGAGGGGGAGTGAGGAGAATAATGGATGGGGCACTGTGGCTGCTACGATACCTGCGGGTCTCTCCGTTGTGGGTGAACTTGAAGTGCACAGACTGGTCCATGACTCTGCAATAGGGAATTATAAGAGAACGACTAAAATGGGAATAATATCTGGAAGAGGGGAATAAAATGTAATTTAAGTGGGATAATCGAGAAGATCGAGTCGCCCTCGTCAGAGAAGAGAGGATGAGTGAATGAGGATGAGCTCAATGTCTATGCGACGATGTGAACGCGTCTTTTATGACGCGCCAACTTTTAAAATAGTGGGCGGGAGTGGATACAATAGGTGGTGAGTTCACTAACGAGTAATGCCACAGGGAAGTACCATATCTGCATAAATATGGTACTTCCCTGTGGCTATTTAGCCATGATGCCCCCAGTGGCATGGATTTGAATAGAATGTCATTTGGTGAATAGACGAGTATTGAATTTCACACAAGAAATATGATCACAGTTGGCCAAGGGGGATAAGTCTGGGCAGCAAAACATTGCAATTGAAAGACTCAGCAAGGCAATCCTCGCAGAGAGGGGAGATACAATGCCAAGTTGTAAGGCAACTTGTCATTATATCTCCCCTCTCCGAGTCTTCGCGAGCATTTCCAAGTGTTGAGAGTAGAACATATAAACGAACAAACAAAATATATTCTTCGTTCCATTAATTGAATTTCCAATAATTCAGCGTTATTGAAGATTTTTAAATGTTTTCATTTTTTTCAAAAACGAAAACACAGGGAAATGTTTGTGCAAATTTCATGATTTGGTTGTAAACGCTACGGCAGTGAAGTGTGAAGCAAATGCTTTATCATTCATAAGTGAGCTCACAATCAGTTCTAATAATTTTACATCACAATTTATCTTTTGATCCCACTATTCAAGTGAGTAAATAAACGCGCTTGATCTCTCCTTCTTGCCCGACCAATTGTTGAATTGTCTTGTCTCTCTTCTCTACTTCTTTCTCCAGTTCCATCACTTTCATCTTCAACTTCACGATCTCTTCGATCTCTGAAATCTCTTTCGAAACTTCAGTTTCAACGTGCAAATCAGTGTCAGTAGCAGAAGGTTTGCTTATCCTGAAGAAACAAGTTGACAGTTTTCAGTAAATCCCCCGAAATCACTAAGGTAAGTGAAGGAATAAACTTACAAAAGGAACTTTTCAAAATCTCGTTCAAATTTTTTGACGCAGTTGATGGTGAAGAACCAGGGTGCGCCGACATAGACGCCCTGCCATCCCACCACGATCTTCGATGGACATTTCTCGCCCGAGGGACAGATCATCTGAAGGAAAGAGTACGGTAGGAGGAGTATTGGAGTATCTACTGTACCTGTCCGTTGTCGTGATACTTCAATCCCTTGAAACAGGGAAAGCAGAAATTGTGTGCTGAGTTGGTTGGACAATGCAGGAAATATGAGTCAATTAGCTCCTTGTCGCAACAAATGCACCTGACATTGAAGGAGTACACATCGTTTGTTATTCCATTGCACGTTCTTTGATTAAAGAAGGAGTGTCAGCAAAGTTAAATTTTTGATGCTGTCATAACCATGACCTAGACAATGATCCAACGATCATAGCGCGAGCTAAGAGAATAGGCAAAGGTCAATCGCATAGCTCAGTGGTAAAGCAGTCGCCGCGCAATCGGAAGGTTGCGGGTTCGCATCCCACCAGTTTTTGAAAAATCCTCTAGATATTTGAATTCCCGCACGTCCCTTCCCTTCAAGCCCTCCTTGGCATTCCGCCAACTAATGATAACTCGGTTCAAAATAGAGATACGCATTTGAAATTTTCAGAATCTCTTATGGTTGTACAAAGGTCGGTTATAGTTATGACAGCGTCAAAATTTCAACTTTGCTGACAGTCCTTCTTTAAAGATAGTTTATTAAAAATATAAAAAAATATCACGGTTCAAAGACTCACCTGATCTGAACAACTGATTTGAGTAAGGTGCTCTTCTCTCCTATTGCTGCAGCTTCCGACTGTGCACCAACTGCATCCTTTCGCTGCCTAAAATAACAACTGTGTTCGAACACGACTGCATCAATTCTCACTTCGTGAAGCTCTCGAATTCGTCTCCGAAGATGGTGCGTAGTTCAGTGGAAGTGAAGTGCCACGGCTCTCCTCCACTTCCTCCTGAGCACTTCTTTCCCGATGGACATGCCAACTCCTGCAGATTCACTGATAAGTACTGATTACTATGGCAGTTATTTACTAATTCTACACGGAATCACTTCCACTGTTGCCGACCTGCGATCAGATCGTCCACGGCAGCCTTTCTCGTTTGTCCGAGAATCATTCAAATTTTATAAAATTCGACAAAATACCTTTTCCGACACCTGGTTCTTGAGGAATACTCGAGTGCATCTAAAGCAGAAGGCGTGGAGGGAATCAGAAGGATACTGGACGATGAGCTTGTGGAGAGTGGGATCTAAAGGCTCGTCGCAGAGTCCACAAGAGACGAGCTCACTACAAGTAATGGTAGATGCGAACTGACGACAGCCGCGATAATTTTACATTTCAAAATAGTGAATATATCGTAATTTATCAGGATTGTACACTTAACGAAACAGATCAATCTGAACTGATTCATTCTGTCAAATTTCTACATCCTCGTGGACTGACCTCGTCGATGGGACGATAACTGAGTCGATTTCAAGATTGGTATCCAACTGCTCGCTCCTGAATTGCGAATTCTATAAACCGAACTTATTCTAATTCGCCCTTCCGGCTCGTCCTTCGGTTCTCAGAACTTCTCACCCATTCTCAGTCTCCTTGTAACTGGCGACATTATTCACAGCCCGTTCGAGATCTTCTTCAGTATCCAAAGGGATCGAAGTCGAATCGAGGGAGTTTTCGGGCAAGACTGAAAATTAGGAATTATCTCGTAAGGAGTTGTAGTCTATGCATACCTTTCAAATTTATATTCCCATCCTCGAGAAGCGATTCGGTAATCGAGGATACTCGCTCGCGATCAGTTGAGAGAAGCTGACTTTCCGAAGAAGGATGAGGGAAACTGAAATCAAAAATATGAGCAAATAACAGAAAAATATAAAAAATTATTAAACATTTTCCTCATAAGAACAATGGAAGATGTTACCTCGGGAAAACGGATAGGGAGAATTTACCTATTCCAATATCATTTTACCTGCTCTTGTCTCCGTTCGCGCAGACTTTGCAATGAACCGGCGAAGTAGAGTCAACCATCTCACTGTAATGTGATGTGAAGTTCGTGACAACAAGCACTTATTTCTATCTCAAATCATTTGTTAGGCAGTAGGGAAGGATTTTTATTGCATTATTGAAATGTGGTTTCCTAATGCAGATATCAAAGGCAGAATTTTGTAAGATCATATCAGGTTGTAACAAAAGTTTTGCACGATTTTCAAATTTTCGTCTCTGCCACTGTCCTTTATTTTCAAAATCAATTAATAGTGTAACCTATATTTGTTGAGTGCTTGCATACTCTTTCTATCACGCATTAGTAGTAACCAAACCATTCGATTCTGTGGTCACATTTTAAAGTCAAAGTTGCTGCAGTTGAAAACTGAACTTCATAATTTTGGGTTCTGCATTCTATGGACAACTGAGATAGGGCACATATCTCGGTATATTTGGAAAGAGTGATGAACAGGGATCATAATGCAATATTGAAATGAGAATTATCACAAATGGGGCTCCAGGAACACAGGTCATTTTTGATCTCGCGTCAAAAGGGGCTTGGTCAGAATCAGTTGCCTTTACCGCACTGCCGTAGCCGTATGCATTTCAATCTAAAATACATTAAAACGTTAAGTTCCCTAAACGAGTAGCTCAAACATATTTTTGATTGAACATGTAATGATTCGTTTTAATAACACAATTTAGTAAATCCAGATACCGAGATTAGGACATCGAAATTGACATTTCCGTCGAAGCCATGTTTCCAGTATACATGTAGCAGCTCAGATTTGGTGTGGTTAACTACACAAGATACTCTTACTCTACCACTTGTTGGCTTGGCCGAGTTAGGGTATAGCTTCATTTTGAGGAGATTGACTCGAACAAAGTACACCGACTTTCAAGATTTTGGCAGTGATGACCATGATTCGTAATTTTTAAAAATATCGATTTTCTAGAAGTAGAAAAGTACATGCTCCAAAATTTCTTTATAATATATAAAATTATAGTGGTAGATGACAATGCACTATTTATAAAGCCAGTATGTTCGATTCTCGAATCAAGATCAACGATCCTTTCATCAATGATCACTCGCTAATGACCGACTTCAATAATCTGTAAATCGTGCTACACTGAAGCAACCACTAGATCCCATATAGTTTTTGAAAGCACAACAAAGGAGCTTCTCACTCTATGATGTGAGACTATACAACGATTGTTTCTTTTAGAATATGAGCACGACAAACAAATGTGCGTGCATCGCGAATATTTAACTTATGGCAATACCTGGTTTTCTCGCAGACCCTGAACGCGGGATATGATTCGAAGTTGTGAATATAATGAACAAGTATTTCCCAAATATATGCTATCCAATCAGGTCGTGACTATTCAAGTGAAGTATTTTAGGCGAGCTCAAACTTGATGGTCGAAATCGTGCAAAACTTTTGTTACAACCTAATACTAAATATTGATTTATCATTGATTTAGCGTGGGACGCGGACGCAATTACTGAGAATGGAGTTGAATAGGTGCGAAAATGTTTTATTGCTTCGTCGGAAGGGTGAGATTATTCGGGATACTGTTATGGTAAGGAAGACAGGAATACGCCACGGGGGATGCACAGCTTCTGAGTGGATGAATAAGGTATTTAAGAAAGCTTTTTTTGAGAGATCATTTAATAATATAATGAGAGTTTTTGAAATAAATAAAACATCTGGACGAGGAGAGAGGGGGGAGGGAGCGACTGCAACCGCTATCTTGTGTATTTCAGTTCTTTTCATGTAAGCAACCGTACATTTTACGGAGATGTTGTGATCCCACTGGCAGTGCTCTCCTCTCTTTGACCTCTCACTCAATTATTTCCAATTCGGCATTCCCACGGGGGTCGCATTTCACTTTCGTGATATGTCGGACTGGAGGGGTCCGTTCCTATTGCCCTTAAAAGGCGCGGATCCTTCGTGCCTATCAGTCTTTCGTCCGTTCTCATCTCCTCCGCCTTCCTTCTGTTTCTCGATCTCCATTCGCCTACCTCAGATGTGCCCTCCTCCTGCAGTCTCTCCTCCTCTCAGAGTTGGTTATTTCCACAGTTTTCTCTTATCGTTGAGGTGAAATGACGAGTTGGTAAAAGGTCTGATGGTAGCTCCCTCATTGGATGGAAGAACCAGAACTTCAGTCAACTGATTTCTGTTGATTCTGTTAGTCACACTCAGTGAAAGTAGAGGAAAGAGTCGATACTATCTGGGCAGATGAAATGGTGGCTCTATCCAGATTGGCATTTCCAACATTCATAAAAAAATCTGAGTTGTGCGATTCAAACTTCCTCCAATAAGTTTTCAAAGCTACCTCATAATGATCTCAAGTTTTCAATCTGATCACCTCAAAATAATTCACTAAGCTACTGATCCATGATAATAATGATAGTTGAGCAGTACTACTTTCAGTCCCAGTCAACTAAAGTGGATCATAAGCTCAAGGAGTTCATTTCTCTCGATTTGAGGACTAGGAGTACTGACGACCCGACGCGTCCTCTTGTCCGACAGTCGGTGATTCGTTCCAATTATGTACGGTAGTTGATTGAGTTATGGATCATACACCCTTCTTTGCAATATACAATTCTTCGTTACAGGGTGCTGAATACTACTCGACACTCCATTTCTCTGCCCATGGCTCTTACATCCTCTGCCAATTCAATCACAAAGATGGGCGAAAGGCCATCTTCTCCATTGATTCAGTAACTACTGATGAAGTAATAGTCGATTGGAATGGGAAAGTTTCCTTCGATTTGAAGGGACTCAACAGGAAAACCGAAGTGGAGAAGCACGATAATGACCATTGCATCCACATATTATGATTCAGTTGTTGAGTTCATTCATCGATGGTCCATCACATTTTATTTTGTACATAATGTAACTCTATTTTGTCCAAATTTCCATGCCTCATTCGCATAAAAAAAATTAAATATCTCAAAATTCTAACATCTTTCTCCTCTTCTACCTGTCAAATATTAAGTGTACAACATCGGATACTTGAATTTTTCAGTTCCCATATCAAATATTGTTATCGCATACAGTATTTTTGCCATCTCTTCGTCCATCCTTCGTCTAAGCTTCCTCTCGGTGTTTCTGCCGTCCTATCTCGTAATTTCTCCAGTCGCCTGACTCAATCGTCCATTGCTCCATCGGTCATTCCTTGTACTGCAATCATCCGACGTTCCGTCTGGTTTTATTTTTAACTGATTCTTACATTAACAAATGTATCCGTACATACCGCAAAAATAACACAACATAATTTACAACAGTGGCAAATACTTCAAAATTCAAATTCAAAATTCACCACAATAACATGTCATTCCTTCATGTAATTCATCTATAATTGTGGCACCATGATCAATAGTAGTGCCGGATGAGGCCCGACAGAGGGATGGCTCATGTTAGTGAAGAACGAGAAGTCGAAGAAAACAGGCATTGAATGCTCTAGACGAAGATCAGCAAATCCCTCCTTCCTCTCCCTTCCCTCCCTGTCCATTCCCTCCCCTTGTCATCAACAACACTGCCGTCAGATTTTGTTTATCCCAAATTAGTAGAGTTTCCCGCCCGTCTCTAGGGATTCTTCTCAATCTGCGGTACGGGAAATCGGGGGGCTTTTATTTTTTCTTCTTCGCATCGGCTTCTTTTTGCTCCACTGTCGTGTCCATTTGGGTGAGTAACTGCAAGGGAACGAATATACCACCAATGTTACCGTAGTTCCTACAGAAACGAAGTCTACAGTAACCCATCATACAGTACCCCCATCCCTTCCCCTCACTCACATTGGCCATATCTGCATCGTCCTTGCCCTCTGCCGTGTTACGAGTATTCTGCGTTCGTTCCACCGATGCCTGCGATGGGGTGGGTAGGTCAAGGGGGCGGGGCTTCTTCTACCGTACCTTTCCATCGGGGTTGTCGGGGGTCACGGCGGTGGGGACGGTCTTGTCACGGCTGTTCGAGGATCGTCGCTTCTTCCTTTCCTCTTCTTTTTTCTTCTCCTTCTCACGCTCCTTCGCTGTAAGGGATATGGTAGAAAGGATGAGGAGGGAAGGGCTACTGTAACTTACTACTGTCCCAATCCGATTCGATATCGGCAAGTGTGGGGTAGTCGGCTGGCTTGCGCACTGCGCCCTTTCGAATCTTCTCCTGAATGGAATACGGTAGACGGAGTTGAGGGGGTACGGTAGATCACCTCCTTTTCATTGAGCGGGAACACCTTCGGCTTGGGTCCGCTCTCGGCGGGCTTGGGCTTGGGCTTGGCTTCTTCCTTCGTCGTAGTGTCCATCTCAGACTGCAAGGGATACGGTAGATGGAAGTTCGGTAGGGAATCTCCTCCTTCACTCACATGACTCTTGTCTCCGCTCTTCTCGCCAGCCTTGCTCTGCTCCCCCTCGATGATTGCGCCCTCAAAATGGTCATTGATCCTTGATCTTCGATCTCATCCTCACATCCTTGCCAATCTTGATTGGCTTAGGCTCGCTTCCATCACTGGCCTCCTTCTCGATCTTGGCATTGAATGGCGCAAAGTGCTCCTTCATCCTCTTTTGCCTTCTCTTCAAATCCACTCTCTCCTCAACCCATCCTCCCTCTGCTCACCTTCCTCTCTCTTGCATCCTCCTCGATCACTCTGAGAGTGTCTTCTCCCACTTGCTGTGGTCCATTATCCCTCTCACTCATGGGAGTCAGCACGGCAGTCTTCATCGTCAGCGACTTCGGCTTCTCAATCGTCGGCGTCAGCGCGATCATTGTCTTCTCCACCTGAGAAGGACTACTGTAGGCGTACTGTAGACTCGGCGGCCGGTCGACAAGGCACAACAATCACCAGCTCGGGCTCGGCCTTCTTCGGCGGATCAGACATCGTCGCCGTGGGCAGTGGGTAGAGGGGCACAGCTGAAGAGGAGGCGGGGTTTAGGAGGGGGAGGGGGGCGGGGCTTACCAATCTTGAGCTGGGGATCCTGCTTCGATGATTCATTGATCGTCTGGATTTTGCTCGCCGCATTTCGCTTCGCCTTCTTGCGATGTTGAGTGATCACGCAAAAGATGATGACACCGATAACTGCAAAGATCAAAGATCAGATTGGAGAGATCAAAGATCAAAGCAAGGAACCGGCGATGAGCACGATGCCGCCGACACCCATTGCGATGTATTCCACAGAGCCCATCGAGGCACCCGCGGGAAGAGCCGTAGTCGTAGTCTCAGCCACTGCAACGGTACCAGATTACGGTGCCAAGGTACCTTGATGGTACCCGGTTAGGGAACCACAACGAACCTACGCAGCTAAGGACTGAGCCTTTGGCGATGGACTGCTTGACGTCTTTGTCCGTAATGGACCACTCGCCAGTCTGCAAGAGATCAAAGATCAGAGATCAGAGATCACTCTACCGTACCTTTTCATCGCAGTTGATCTCCGTGGCCTTCTTTCCGTTGACCCTGAAACACGGGAATTCTGGACTATACGGACTGAGATATAGTCGCAACAAACGTACTCTATCAATTCATTCTCATTCTCGCATTTGAGCGGACTTTTCGACATATCGATCCCTGTCTTCGCCCCCGGCTTTGAGCTCAGAGTGAGCGGGTTCACGTCTCGACAGTGAACTGCAGAAAGGGTACGGTAGATACGGTAGCAAACCACCACCGTACCGGTTGAGACGCATGTAGCATTGGTGACCACCTCCTGGTCGAGCATCCATCTGCAAGGATTACGGTAAGGTGACCGATAGTCTACAGTATACCTGAAGACTGTCTGATCGTCTTCGGTCGTGTGTGCTTGGCAGGTCGCTTTGTCGAGCTTATTGTTCACCTTGAGGTACTTGGCATTCGGGTCGTTGCACTGAACAGGAATATGGTAAGTGTATTAGTCACTATAGGATGGTACCTTGAGCTCATTGCATACTCCCTTGTCGACCTTAGGGCAGGTGCCGGAGCAGGTCGGCTCACTGGTGCACTGCTTGCACGCTGAAGGCAGATAATGTAGCATCTACCACATACCCTGGTACCGTACCTGGCGATCGACAGGCGACCTTCACCTTCGGGTCCGTGTCCGCATCAACGGTGTTGTCTTCGGTGTCGATCTGGTAGCTGTAGATCTTGGGATCGTTGGGAGCAGCGCCATCCTTGCCAACACAAACGATGCCACCACCCTCGGCCTCATTTTCTACTTCGTCTTCGTCCATTTTGTACCTAAACGCGATATTGGATTTTGATCTTTGATTTCATTTTACTCACACTAGTTTTTGTCCGTCAGCGCATGTCACCGTGTCGAATCGCTTGTCGGGTTCGGTGTAGATCGTCGTGGCGTTATTCGTGAATGAATTCTCCAGCCAATCAACGTCGCATTTTACTGAAAAAAAAACTCGACATTGGCTGCAAGTAACTAACTAAACATACGGAATCCTATTGCATGCTTCAATATCTGTTCGGCATTCGGAATATTCGGCTTTTTACGTTTCCCTTCTACTACCTTCGGAGATTTCTGCCCGTGAATAATATCGACATCATTTGATTTGAACTAAAAAGGATTAACCAATTTTCCAAAAAATTACTCTTCGCACCAATGGATCTATCTTCCAGTAAAACTCGCATGCGAATCCAGATGCAGTCTTTTGTGGAGACCAGAAAACTTCACTGTTCAACACTGCAATTAATCAAACTTGGGAAAGTATTAACGTCTATTTCTAACGTTGTATTTCCGAATCCTTAGGAAGAATCTGAACATTCCTTTCTCCCTTGTCATTTTTGAACTCCTCGCAGCCAAAAATCTCTGTTTTGTCCTTATAAACGGCTTTTATCGAATCAGATTTCGTCTTCAAGCGAATGAGAGCCTTATTTTGACTGTAGGGCCTGCAATGAAAAGACAAGAGCTGAGAATGGTGACACAGCTCCGAACTTGATATCCAGGTGCACATCACACAGCCCTACGATGTTGTGCTCATCGACGTCGTATTCAAGTATTTTTTCAGTCGGGCTACTTGACGATGAGCACTTGAGGTTGACAAAGCAGGCCTGAGACAGACCATAGTGATTTACACGAATGAAGTATGGCCGCAGCCAGCTAGATACTCAATTCTAGAAACGAACCATATACTTATCCTTGCACTGGGGTTCCATGCCCTTGGGGTTCCATGAGGAGGCGATGGGGGCGAGTAGAAGGGCGACCACCAGGAAGGAGAGACATCGAAGTGCCCAGTGTGGTGGTCGAGGCATCTGCAAGGAGAGAGGGTTACTGTAGGTTGATGACAAGGAAAGAGTACGGTAGGGGAGGGTGTAGTTAAGAGAGCTGGTGTGCAGGGCGCGGCGGTACGGTAGGACGGATGGCTAGGGGTATAGTAGTAGAGCAAGACTACGATATTAGAACAAGGAGGGTACGGGTTTACTTGAGTACTGTAGGAAAACCATGACTATGGAACGTCAGGAAGGGGTGGTGGGGGTTTATGGATGCAGTGGACGGGAGATGGTGCGTTGGAAAGGGGGAGGATACGGTAGCGGGAGGGGAGGGTACGGTGGGAGCGGGAGAGGAGGGTACGGTGGGAGCGGGAGGGGAGGGTACGGTGGGAGCGGGAGGGGAGGGTACGGTGGGAGCGGAAGGGGAGGGTACGGTGGGAGCGGGAGGGGAGGGTACGGTGGGAGCGGAGAGGGGAGCTCACCGAATCCGAGAGTGGCGAGGAGCGAGTAGTCCAGTAGAGAGGAGGAAGAGAGGAGGAGAGGAGAAGAGGAGAGAAGGGCGAGAAATGAATAGAAGAGAGGACGACCACTCCTTTTATACTCGGAGGAGAAGAGTGAGGTGGAGAATCGCACGTAGCAGAATAAATTTATTCACGAGTAAATAGGGAAATGAGAAGTAAAAAACATCGATGTGCACGTTGACTATTTATGAAGATTTGGCCACATTTTATCCGAATTTCAGCACACTGCTTCTGCTTAACAAGGAGAGTCGATTTCATGCAGTGCTTTCAATAACTGTGCATTGTTCAGTTTCTTTCGCTTTTAAATTCTTCAAAATTCCCTCTCAGTTTGCTCCATGCAGTTACAGATTGCTGACCGACTCAGAGATGAGTAGAAAGGGGTCAGGTATCCAGCCATCTGTCACTCCACTCCTTCCCTTCTTGAGGGAAAGAAGGGAGAGACAGCTGATTGTCTCCCCCCATCTCCTCCTCCCCTCTTCCTCCCTTCCTCCCCTCTCCTTCCCCCCCCCCCTCTCTCTCCAAGTTAGAGAGTGAGAGAGAGTGTTCATTATTGAGAGGGTGCTGTCTCCCAGGCCCAGTTAGGAAGATGAGATAGAGAAAGAGGGACCGAGAGAACATGGAAGGGGAGGAGAGGGCAGGGGAGAAATGGAAATGGAGTGGGGGGGGAGGGGGAGGAAGACGGAGGAAGGGGAAGTGTTGCCACTGTCACATGCCCTATTCGTACTACTGCGCGAGAGATTACGCTACTCTTTCGATTCCAGAAATTATCCCAATTCATTTCCTCTTGATCCGTGATCACCTGCGTGATTGACAATGTTCTCCAGTGATTCTTTCCCAGTTGGACTCTTCTGTTCAATAGGCAATTTCATTTTCATCCTTCTAGTTTTCCGTTGCCATGCTCCCACTCTGTCCCGAATTTCCTATACCACACTCTCACATTTGTATATTTTCCAGAAAAAAATTTACAAGAAAACATCCGAGATTATCCTTCATTCAGCAAAATCAGTTAGTTCTCTCAGGAATGGAGGAGCCGATAGAGGGACGAGGAATTGAGACGACCCCAGGGAATGGAAAAGAGATCGAGAAAGAGCGAGCGAGGATGAAGAAGGGTGAGCTAATACCTAATTATTCAAGTACAATTAATTGAGTAGAGTGATTAGAAAGAGCGATATGATACAGTGAAGAATTCTAGTGATACTCTACAGAAATTACAAGCTCTAATGTTCTGGGTGAACACCTTTTCCTTAGTGATTACTCAAGATAAATCGATTACAGGTGTGGACAAGCGAAATCGAGGAACCGGAGATCTGGATGAGGAGATCAAAAGCATCGCCTCTACCGAGTTAGTAATGAATCAGTTTATCTGCAAATGCAAATCGATGTTTGGGAGGTTTTTTTGGAAAAAAATAGTGTAGCGCACTATTGCGCAATTTTCCCATTACTGAATTTGAAGAAGCTAGAAGGAAAATCCGAAATATCTCGGTGAATTTTTGCTAGTAACAAAGTTGTAACCGCAAATCATTATTCAAAAAGCAGAATCGTGGTTCTTCTTCAGGATCAGCGCAGTGGATCAACAGCTGATTGACTACGAACTCGATATGATGAATGAAGAATTGAGCAGACAATCAAAGTAGGATGATATTTTTTTTTATATTTCAAGTGTGTGTACGACCAAAACTTTTGACAGCAATTTTCAAACAAATGATGTCAAACGTTTTACAAAAAAGTGGGTACCATTCATTTATTTGCTTGAAAGTATGAAGTCGAGGTTCATTAGTTTACTTCCTTTTTTTCAGATGTGTCGATAGAATGGATGGAGTACGAGAATATGAAGAGGCGAATTTGGACGACATCTATAGAGAATCAGACGAGAATCTGGTAGTTGACGATAATGAGGAGGTGGGATACAGAATGAATTCTGAGATTAACCTATTGCATATAAAATGATCAGCAAAAATTCCTCTTCATTGATGAACGTTATCGAAAAAAAAAGAAAACAAACTGGTCGTTCTGTGGGCGCTACTAATGGTTTACTTCCTAGGAGTCTCTCCTTTCCTCGTTCGAAATCGTCGATTCACTCGTAGACTCCGATGATAAGAAGAACCCTCCTTGCTCTATCGAAGATGAAGACGACTGCTCAAAGTATGAAACACACTTTCTGGTTCTGTTGGACACCTTAGGCGCAACTTCAACAATGCATGATTTCATGTTGTTTGGTGATTTCATGTTGTTCGTTGATTTCCTGCGCTACTTAAGTTTGGCAATTTATTGTTCTTATAGTGCATGTTGCAGGACCAACAACGGTTGCATGGTAGCCTCACTCCTCTCTTCTCTCGCTGAAACCCTGTCCGCTGTCGCGTGCCTGCCTTCTCTCGACGCGGAGTCAATGACTCCTTCCCTCCTCCATCTCTCGGGTGTCTCTCTCACTCTCGATGGAGTCTCTCAAGCCCTGTGGATGGCAGTCACCGAGCAATGGGCGATAGAGAGGGCGAGGATCGAGGGAGAGCAAACTCTCCCCATTCCACCCACTCACTAGAATATTTACAAAGTAATGATACGTGAGGTTGACTTAGTTGGCGAAGATTGAGAGAACGCCCATAATTTTCTAATTATCGAGCCATTTCATCGTTTCCATTTCCAATGTATTCATTCATTTCACGAACTTTCGCTTTACGAAAGAAGAGAAATGACAATACAAAGTAGTAACTTCGTGAAATAATCACATATTATTTTCTAGAATTGTCTTTCATGATTTTCCTCGACTGTGATTCATCCATACTTTGAGGTTGTGTAGATAGTATTTGAAGGAAAAATAAACGTTTGAAAGAGCCACAAGTGGAAACAAAGCTGTTGCGATGAAAACAGTAAAGCATAGATGAGTACCATGGACATATTTTTGCTCATTATCGAAGAAGAGCAATGAGATTCAAGACAGATCACATGGAGTAGAGTGTACAGAGGGTATGCGTAGGGACCTCAAGGGGTATAGCCGAAATGAAGCCATGTCTCCCAAACTATGCTCAGCATAGCCGCTGAGGTCCTAACATGATCATATTTTTGGCCGTTTGTCGATATCTCATCTGTGAATGGTGCTAGAGCTCAAGAAGTGTTTGAAAAGACATCAACAGAGAGTGGGGGAAAAGAGAGACGACGAAGAAAGGGGCGGAGTCAATCCCGATCCCTTCCCGGTCAAATCGCAAAAATTTTGGGCAGGGCTTCGCCTTTTCCCGGCTTCGTCTCACCCCTGTGAGGAGAGACGGGAACGCGCTACAATCGCGCTCTTTCGTATGATCAATCGCTCTCTACACGCGCCGGGTCAGAGACGAGCGAGAGGAGAGGGAGGAGAGGGAGAGAAGGAGACGGCGATCTTTTAGCCCAGACACCGACTATTTAACTTCGAATCACGGACCGGAAAATCAATATTTTTCGATTTCCTTTGGCCAACTTGTTTGAATGGTTGCTGGCTATCATATTCTCACTATTCAAACAGTGTATCATAATTTCACTGCTCACGCATAGCAAAAATCTGTGAAAAATGATAGATCGCATTATAAAGTTCGAATTTTCAACACCACAACTGCAAAAACTGTTTTTTGAATAGTGACATATCGAAAGCACATGGGAAGAGCTTTCGAATTCTTTTTTGATCAAGTAATTTGGTTAAGAACGAACGCTGTGATTGCTCTGTCTTGCTTTCGAAGGGCATCGTGTCAGAGGAAAGTGGGCGGAGCTAGTGGTCCCTAGGTATGCGTAATCTTAGAAGTCGGAGTCATCTGACCATGCTCCACAGGATTCTTCATTTTCTCCTTCAGATTTACCTTCCTTCATTTTATCCATATCTTTGTAATTCTTCTTGTCATTATTTATTAGGCGAGGATTCTGTATTTTCTTATCACGTTTCGAGTACTTCACAATTTTAGATGATTCGATCGGTGATAACTGAAACAATACAAAGCTAATGTCTCTTCCTCTAGAGGAAGAGTTGAAATTTTGCTCTCCACTCTCAAAGATGCACTTGAGTCGTCCTTACAGATAACTGAATCTAAATATTGTGAATTTCTAAAAGTATTTGCATTCGGCGAATCCGGGTCACGTTGTAGTCGATTTTTTTCAATGCTTTTAGCATATCTAGTTAGCAAAAATACACACGCAATGAATTCGATTACAATTCGATTACCTTTGTGACTCCGTTCGTGCTTATTGCACGCCCATCGATCTGCGTAAATTTGTTCGCATACTTTGCGCTCTAACATCTTCTTTCGAGAGCCATCTGCAATGAATTGAAAATTTTTATTTACCATATCTTAGAGGTGGTACCATGAACTACTTTAACTACCGCGTATTACGGAGCACACTATTATTCTCCCTATCTTGTTGCCTTCTTCATTTTGAACTAATCCCATCTCACGTACCCTCGTGAGTCCGTGTTGATATCGCGTCGATGGGTCCGAGTAGATCTTCCCACATATCTTGCATTCATATTTCTTCTTATCAGGGTCATTTATATATTTGAAATGCATGATATTAGGATTGTGTTTAGCAACAAATCCCTACCCAAAAGGTTGTTCCTGTGTCTATTCAGTCCATTCTTATCGCTGAATCCTCTACCGAATAAGTCGCATAAAAATGTACGCCTCTGAGGATCTTCATTGGCTAAAAAATAAAAATTTTAAAAAGGCTAAAAAAGAAGATTGATAAATCTTAGACAGAGTTGAAAGCTCACAGAGATGAGTGATCATGTGCTTAGAGAGATCTCCCGATATACGAAATCGCCGAACACACGTATCGCATTTGAACGGGAGTCTGTCTTCATCTGCTTCTGAAAAAGACCATTTCTAATTTGTTTGCCTCGTGAAATGCATGCTCACCCGGATGGGAAATCATGTGCATTCTCAGATTTCTCTTCGACGCGAATTCTTTCTCGCAAGTGTCGCATCCAAATCTCTCCCCCTTGTGTGTCTGCATGTGATCGACGAGTTCGTGGGGGTAGACAAGGTTTCCCACACTCCCCACACTTGACGCGCTTTCTCTCTCGCTCCTTCTCAGCTGCAGAGATCAAAGATCATTTTCCGTGAGGGGAAATTCGTCATGTATTAGGTTGTTGCAAAAGTCCTGTGGAATTTTGATATTTTGCCTTCCATCTTCCTGTTGGATTGATAGATGAACTTCGGGATATTGATTACTAATGAGGCCTTGCATACTCTTACATATGCGCACCCTATCATAATTGCCCAATCAGAGAGGCGAGAACAGGATCCAGTTAAAATTACGAAAATTCATCCATCGAAAACGCAACATTTTTAAATATTATTTTTCCTCTGAAGCATGAATGCTCAATTCATGGTGGTTATATGAAGCTCACACCTATACGCTATACATACTTTTTCTTACGCATGCTGGAAGTTAGATTATTTCGAGGAATGAGTTGATCTGCAAAATGACTGCATGTTGCATTTCTGTGTTCATTTTGCATATTTCTGAAAAATGAGGAATTCAGATTTTCTGAAAGGGGAAACAAGCGGGCGCCAATATTTCTTAAGAGGATATATCCTCTTCGTGGGTGCATACAGCGCACACATGACGGAGCCTGTATGCTTGGTCTTCCATTTAGAAAAGCAGGTACAAGTCACATGCAGCCTGGGTCTGCTCATATTTTTGCTATCATGTAATTTGGTTCAAACCCACTCACATGACATGTCTAACCTATTTTTTGAAAGAACATCAATGATACTTCTCACCCAACATTATGAAGTTGTTTCATGAATTTTCCCTTCAAATAACAAGATAAATAAATTTAAATCTAAATGTTGTGCTTTTTTTTGCAATTGGGTTAATCATAATTGCTGGCGTTGGTTGCGTGATCGGTTTTATTGAAATATACGTGAGCAAAGTTCAAGCATATCCCTAAACAACACCACGTTGGTTGGCCATTGAGATTTGAGACACGCGAGTTATGATCGTTCAAAGTACTGACACAAAAAACCACAAGACTTTTGCAACAGCCTAATAATACCCACTCATATGCTTGTACAAGTGTCTTTCGAGCATATCCCTTTGAGCGAATCGACTGATGCACTTCTCGCATTTGAATGGCTTCCTTTCCTCCTCGTCCACTCAAACACAATCATGAGACTCATATTATAGGCATCTTCAAGAAGTAACGTATTTAAAAAAAAAGTATTTTAAAAATGCGTTTATTGCATCACCTAAGTGACATCTTTCATGAATTCTCAAATCTTTAATACGTTTGTAGATCTTCCCGCATGTAGTGCATGGGAATGGCCCCATTTCAGCGGAATTCTTCTGTCGATTCTTTTTAGGGACTTCCATTTGAGAATCTGCTCGTTCATCAGATTCATTGGCAAAGAATTCGTAATTTGCTGAATCCGACTCAGACCAATCCTCATATTCTTCGTCTTCACTACTTCCTCATCCAAACTCAGCTTCAACCGTCACAAAGCGTCTACTTTCTTGCTGAAAAATTATTCATTACATTATAGCCTCTTTCCTAAGAAAAAATCATTGGATATATTCAATATACATGCAAGGAATTATTGAAAAGTGTCATACTTGATCATCGCAATGCACATCATCCGTCTCCCCTTCCTTCACATGACCTTTCACCGAATTGAAATCCTGGTTTTGATAACTTTCTTCTACATCCTGTTCATTATCAGATTGATTCCCTTCATGTGAATAATTAATTAATTGGTTACCATTGCAATCATTGTCTGCATCAATGGACCTAATTCTTTTACAAATCTTTTTTTGTGTACAACACTTGCTGGTGTTTCTTACTTGCTTCACAGCGCGAAGGAGCTGCCTGTTCATCTGACGATCACTCATCCAAGACGTGGCAATCTCCACAGACTCGGATAATTTGTAAATAAAATCACGAAGTGGATCGCCCCTAAAAATTCGTACAAACATGGAAATACATTTTCAAAACCTATTCTCATCTCTTGTATGACGACGAGCATTCTCGTTAGCAGTTGATGTAAACTGGAGTCACTGAATACAGAAAATATCAGAAAATAATTTCAAAACAGCTTTGAAACCTCGGATCGTTGTTTCACCTAGAAACGACTTGTAAAAGAATGATAGTATTTCGGACAACTTCACGCATCTGATCGTCCTCCATTTATCTGGTAGAATATGACTAAATCAGTCATAGCCAAGTCAATACGTTGTGTGCCGAATAGTCAAAATGTAATAGGGTAAGACAAATATAGAGCAGGATTATCAATTATCAGAATATATTATTATTTATTGAAAAACTGCAAACACATGAAAATAATATTCCACAAGTATCGCTTTTCATCGCTTAGATTTTATAAGGGCTATTGTTGTTAAATTATGAAGTTTCCAGACATTTGTTTGAAGACTTGATCGTGCGAATCTTAGAATATATTGCGAAATGAACTTTATCATGTTTGACTTATTTCTCTTCTTTTTTAAATCGAATTCCATTGAAAACACGTTTACGATAAATCAATCAATATGTGACTCTTCTCTGGGTGGCCTCGAGGTGAGCATCCCAATGGCTTCGCTGTCTCTTTCTCTCCCTCTTCTCCCATCACCTCGGCGTCTCTCACTTACTCGTGAAAGAAGCAGCATTCCCTCTGACTGGGGTATCTTCCCATTCAATGAGCGAAGACGCTCCATCTCCAGCCCCGCCCCTTTCTAGGGGTATATAAACCCCCGATTTGGCCACTGAATCAGTCTCTTAGTTCTCCAGTCTGCCCATGATGTCGATGATCACTTTCTTGTGTGAGGAAGAAGCCTCCGTCACCATCGACAGATCTCTCCTCAGACACGCCGCCAACCTCGACAAACTCATCACGGTAAGGTCCTACCCCCTCCTCCTCAACCGGATTACTGGCCGACCCAGACTACCTGTCCATTATCCCTGAATCCTGTACCACCGTGGTACGATTGCCTTTTCCACCTGTACCTGAACATCCCTTCCCCGATATCTCCCTATCCCGTACTCCCCCCTCTCCCACAACTATTAGTGCTGCTCCTTTCTGCCCCTTACCTGGTACAGTGGTCCTTCCATCCATCTCTCACTGAATCACTCCACCCCATAGATCCCATAGATAACTAGAAAGAGTACAATGGCCCATGGCTCCCATGTGCTGAATGATTATCACATTCCTGTACTTACCCTGAACAGACACCACACCACTGACCATGGTCTAGCTTCTACCGTAAACATTACCGTAATGCCGATCGTTGCAGGAGACAGGCAAGGATGCCTCCGACAATCCTCTGCCCATCTCTCTTCCCCGCGTCACCAAGGAAACTGCGGAGGAGGTGGGCATAAACTATTTACACGCAAATTCCATTGTAGTCGCTCTCATCACTCTTACTATTTATTAACTTTCATATTGATATTGAAGAAGTAACATTCCAGATGATCCTGTGGCTCGAGGAGCACAAGGATGACCCCGAGTGGGTGGAGAAGAAGGACGAGGAGAATAAGATCGAAGACATCCCCGACTATGACAAGCAGAAGTTCGATGTAAGCTTTCCTGAGTGAAGCTCCAGTATTTTTAGACTTTACTGAAATTGAATAAAGAGCTTTTCTTCACGATATTGATTGTTTGCTTGCAGGCGATCGACAAGCAGGTTCTCTACGGTCTCATCATCGCCTCCGAACTGCTCGACATCAAGGGACTCTTCGATTCCACCTGCAAGATCGTCGCCGGCAAGCTCAATGTGAGTTGACTACGGTAGGGATACTGTAGTCTGTCGATCGATCGTCTGCAAATATAGTTGCCGCCTAGGTGACGATCCATTACATTCTAACTCCCGAAGCAAAACCAAATATTGCAGGGCAAGACGGTGGAGGAGATGAGGGAATATCTGGAGGTCGAGTGCGATTTCACGGAAGAAGAACTGGCGGAGATCCAGAAGGAGAATGAGTGGTGCAATTCCTAAGTGAAGCCGTGCCTCTCGGATATCCTACTACATATTGATCGCGCTATTGCTCGTGTCGTGTCTCTTTTGCGGTTCTGAATTGAATGAAGTGTTTATTGAGAAGTTTTCACATGTACTGGAACAACACATGCCTGGCTTCGCAACAGATTTCGACAATTTGAAGGGGCTGAACATAGCGTATTTACTAGCCCTATCTTGAAGTTATGAACAAAAGCTCTCGAATCGGTCTCACTTAAGCATGACCTGAGAAATAGTTTCCACATTTTTAATCGGGGAACAGCACAACCATGTAATTGATCAGAATATATTGAGCATAGAAAACATCATTGGTTGGATTGATTGGATTCCTTGCTTGGAACTAGCGAATCTCCGCGCGTATCTCGGTGTATTCTTGTCCTGTAATGCAACTTTTTGTTCATTGCTCCTATTAATAATAATTTTTCATATGATAGTAATACTATTATCAAAAATAATATTTCTGGAATTACGATATTCCCGATTCGTTTAAACTCTTTGTTGTATTCGAATCCTGAGATGCATTTCACAAAAATATGGAAAAGAACTCACACGAGTCCACGAGGAAGAACCTCTTTCCCCATCTCCTTCAACACTTCATTTTTGTGTATTTCTCCTTCAGCACGGTCGCGAAGCGTTGGCTCTAGAATGTTGTGAGATAATAATAATAATAATAATAATAAGTTTATCATGTTATTGGCACAAGGAAATAGGTGAGGGATACGTAAGCAACGGAAAACATGAGATACGATGTCGCAACTAGGCAACAAAGGAGTAACTAGGCAACAAAGGAGTAACTAGGCAACAAAGGAGTAACTAGGCAACAAAGGAGTACTAGGCAACAAAGGAGTTGCTACATTTTACATTTCAATGCAACATAATCGTAACATAATCGGAACTTAGAAAAATACTAACCCAGCTCTAAAATGATGATTTTGCGCAGATGGTACCTGTAAATTAAAAAGATTATTATTTTTCAAAATTCTTAATTGTAATTCCTATTTTTGACGATCATTTTGTTTCTTTTCACTCACTCTTCTCCAAGCGTGATAATGAAAATTCGTGTTCCGTCCATTATCACTTCCGTGCTGCATTGACAGATAATAACTGGAGATTCAAGTGTGAAATCGACCAACTGAATTTGAGTTATGTGAAAAAGTTTTCAATGATAAATTCTGAAATTACCTTCACCCAGTCATTCTGAATGTCATCAAAACAGGAGAGGGCATAATTTGATTCAAGTGTGTCGAATTTGTATATTCTATTTTTATGAGTAACTGAAAAGTTGATGTGCCTATATATACAATATATTGTACAATGATAGCTCAAATTAAATATTGTTGTCACATTGTTCATACAACACCTACAATGATTTGACAGTCTGCATGTTGGACACACTCTAGTACTTGAATTACAGTTAACAGTGGTCCATTCCTTCATTTCAATATCCATAATCTGAAATAACCTTCATCTCTCTGTTGAATAATGGACGCTTCATGATTATTTAGATTGATATGAGTTACTTACCTAACCTACTTAAAGGAGGAGTAAACTCAAAATTCAATTTTTGAAGCTATCATATGCACTGCCTAGAGCTCCACAACGATAAGAAGTTCCAAAATGTTCACATTGATATCTCCATTCCGAACAGAGTTATAGCTAGTTGGCTGGTAGCCAGATCAGGGAATGCTCAGGGAAGGGGGCGAGATAGCACGAGACTTAAAGAGAGCGCGTCTCTAGGTGAAACATATTCCAACCGGGCGCGCGTTTGCATTTACTCCTCCTTTAACAACGGGACTGAAAGGAAGTTTGATTTCGTCAGCTAAGTTCCTTACTAAATTTGGGTAAGTTCCTTACTAAATTTTTTCGAGTGTCTCCCTTTAAAATGATGTGAACTTTCTTATTCGTTGTCCAGATACAACGGAGGTACATGAGTAAATTAGCAATCTGAATACGGATACATAAACATTGATTAATTGATATTCTGCAGTTTATTAGGTATTGGGCCACATGAATTATTATATTATGAATTAGACGAACTCACCTCCTCGTCGGTCACTCGTTGTTGTATCCATGACATTGCGGAAAAATTCAGTTGACAAATGTGGCTCTGATCGTTATCGTTTTCAATAATGAGCGCAGTCAACTCCGGAGTGGTTCCTGTTACATGAAAATTTTACTATAGAATTATTTTGCCTGTAAGTTTTGTGTCGCGAATCAGTGGAGGATAAATGTTATATGATGAAAAAAGTTAAAGAGGTCGCATCGATTGCTAACATCTAGGGTTAGCATTGGTTCGGTAAATGGATCATGCACTTCCTCTTAAATCACTCTAGTTCTTTCTAGAATTTTTCAAGTTCAAGTGAATAATTCAAACACGAGCGAGTGATAAATTATTCAAAACGTTAGCTGATATTTGAATTATCAAATGAAAGTTGACAATCCGTATCCATAAGCAATCTCTACTTCCTACTGTACTCACCTCCGGAATAGCGAATTTGACTGTCAATTCCATGCATGACTTCCGGCAATTCAAGAGTTTCCATAATTCTCCAATGGAAGAAGTCGCCTTCTGCAAAAAAATCTCCATTACTTCAGCACATCTCCGGCTGTTTGGGACGGAACATAACAATAATAAAGTAAGTTGCTCAAAAACGATCATCAAAATCCGATTGAAAAATATCTTTGTGGAAATTTTCAATAAAACCTCAGAATAATCACAAAAAGTTTTCATCTAGAGATTAGAAGGAAGACGTCATGTGTTCAAATATTTAATACTCATACCGTGTAAATAAGAGCGTGAATAAGTGAAATTTAAGCATACCCATCCTTCCAGTAATAACTGATGATTCAGAAAACAGCCATGTGTAAGCAACATTTTCATGCACGACAATTGGCCTATTGAGACTATTCCATGAAGATCGGTCGATTTTCTGAAAGAGAATGCTAAAATAATATAATTCTGGAATATTTGTTATCCACTTTCGAAAAAATGTTCCTGTTCAGAGGAAAAACTCATTCAATGTTCGGTAAAATTTAGCAAAGGATTTACGTGCAGAACGATCGACAATTTCTTGACTGATAATGTACCTCAACGTATAAAAAAATTAAATTATCAAGCAAATCGGACCCACTTGTATCAATTTTGTACATGGCCCAATCATCTTCGAGTTCCTCCGCGAGACAAATTATCTGACCATCGATCACAAACTGAAGAAAAGATCAATGACATTTAAAAATTTGATCGAGGTAGCATACAGTAGTTCGATCAGGAAACAATATGAATAGGAAAGAAGAAAGAACGATTGTTTCCTGAAAAGGAGTTCGCTCTTACCGCATTCGTTAGCGTCAATGCAGAAATTGCAGAAAGATCCTCCTCTCGAAGCAACATCGATTGATCGAAAGGGAAACACGGGCAAAATAGCTACAACATGGAATATCCGATACGAACAACAACCAATTATAGGCATGAGATCCTGAGTGACTGGTTCTGTTCTGAGGGGTCGGTAAGTTAATATACGGACACAATCAGACATTTAAATGTAAAATAAATGTTGTTTTATCCCGGAAATCGAGACGAGAAAGGCGCTAAGACGAGAGAATTGACGCTCTGCCGACTGTTCTCGTTCTTCCTTTCCTTATCACCCCTCTCTCTCTCTCTTCACAGCGCTTTATTCTCTATCACTGTTTGCACACTCTCGCTTATCATTGATTGAGGTTTCATTTCCTTCATCAAGTCGCTCATTTTTATCAAGTAACGAGATAAAAAGGATTGCACAATAAGAGTGACAATCGATAACGAGAAGACGAGATACGCATGGAGAGAGGAATAAATCGACCTCACTAGAGAAGCTCGCTCACTGACCTCGTGGATGGGGAGATTGAGGACACATCTATGTATGTGTATGACTATGAGCCCTCGTCTACACTACGTCAAATTATTTCTTCATGTTTATCTTGATTACCTTGGATGACGCGGGTCGTGTCTGCTTCCGTAGCGCAGTAGGCAGCGCGTCAGTCTCATAATTTGAAGGTCGTGAGTTCGAGCCTCACCGGGAGCATTGTTTTGCTATTTTCATTTAGTTGGGCGTTTTTGAGTGACTGACTTATTTTGATTATAATCAATTAATAAAATTACCACTCATGGCAGTTGTGATCTTCATTGTGCTTTATGTACAGGGAGTGTAAAAATGATCTCCCAGAGGCAATCCTGCTGCACAGTGGTTGGAAGCTTCCGAAGTTAGACAGGACGGTCATTTACGATGTTGAGATGCAAAGTTGCCTTCTCATTAGACTCATTAACATTATTCTTCCTCCATTTCTCTTTCTCTCTCCCTGTTTGCATTCCACCTCGGCTTTCAATCAGCCCTTTCCCCTACCTTTTAATGCCTTCTTCTGACGCCCCCATCTATCGATCCCTCGAGGAACTTATCTGCAGGAACAGAGTACGTCATTTTGTTTGCTCATACTTTTTATGATTTATTATTAAAATTGTTGGCTCTTCCGCTATGCACATTTTATTGCAGGCTTCAACTAGTCACCGCACTTCCACGAAGATTGAACGCAGTAATTCCGTTACTGAAAATGCTTGTGTGAAATATTATGAACGATCAGGAATTGAAGAGTTAACACAGGTATGATATGATACATTGAATAAGTTAAATGGATTTTTCGCTTTATCCATTTTACACAGTATGTAAATATTTTTATTTCACCTTATAATGGAAAATTGCTTAATAATTTCGTAAATTTGCAGTCAATGCGAGTCAATTGCAATGTCACTTCACTTGCTCACGATCACAATTACGCTTCTCCTCACCCGCCATGCAATTCTCTGACGACTCCGTCAAGTGCCATTCCTTCCTGGAGAGGCATCAATTCGTCGACAGTCGTTTCTTCAAGGGACCTTCGATCGGTTCGTCTTCGTCTCTCCAATCTCCCTTCTTCATTGACGACGAAAGATCTGAAGGTATTCATTAGTTTGATTCGACACGTGAATCTCTTTAATTTATATTTTCAATGATTAGAGACCTAACAAAGTAAATCATTCTGAAACCGAGTTATCGACTATTTATACGAGAAGAAGATGATTTCATAGAGATAATAAATTTAACCTATTTACAGATTCTCTTTTCTCCGTATTCCACCGAATCCGTCATTGTTAATTACGGACCAAACGGAGCTCATCTTGAAACGGGAGAAGTCGTCATCAATGAGAAAGATGTGATAAAAGCATTCAAGGATAACAACCTGTTCTGGCTCAACGGTGATTTATTCAGTAATTTACCGTAGTCCAATACTAATCGATAACTGAAATTTGTGCAGGTCAAAACATCGTGATGGAGATTGTCGAAGTGGGCGTAAAGGGATCGGCAGTCCCCTATAACAACAGACTAGGTTGTAGTGTCCTTCTACCTCTTAACCACCCCAGTCCTGCACCCAATCGAGTACAGTCAGTTAAGAAAGTGACCGGAGGAGGAGTAAGGAAGAGGTACTTTATCTGGAAAATATTGATCCATTTATCAAGATGTTGCAAATTATGAAAATACAAAAAATCGTGTTCAGGCGTCTACTTGCTGGTCAGCAGAAGCTCAACTTTGGAAAGGTTTCTCTTCCCAGATCACCGATGGTCTCGTCAGTCAAGGTACATTAATTCGCATACTTGTTAACAAAAAAACAATTTTTTTATTGCAGACCCTTACTGGGAAAGCCGAAAAATACGAGAAGAAGAGATACACTAAATCAGATTTCGATGCTGAGCTGGAGAAATACATGAAAATTTGCCCCAAAGAAATTATTCCTGCCCATTTCTTCCATTCCAACTGTCGTATATCCGATAGACTATCATTACTATAACTATAACGATAGACTAAAAGAACGATAGACTATAATTTAAAGTGACAAAATATTTTTTGGTTACATTTAATCACCCATTTGGGTGCGACTTAATAAACGTTTTTCCGCCTTCCATAGTTATTGTGCACCCGATCGCGCCACACCAGGATGAAGACTGGGACTGACAACGTGAACATAAATCACATGATTATCACATGAGTTGTATCACATGATTACTTTTTTTTTACAAAATTCTAGTCAAACAGAATAATGTTGACTCCTACTGCCGCGGCACGGTGATTCTCCCGCAATGAGTCTCATAACATCATGATCTTTATATTCGCATCCTATCCCAATTCGTCAAACCTCAGTCGTTGCTCTTAAAGCACCTGATATCACTAAAAATCGATTCTCTTCTCTTAGCCCTCATCTCCCCTCCAGGCCTCTCCTCTTGTTGCATGGTAACGCTGCCCTTTCTCGTCTATCTCTCTGTTCTCGCGCCGGAAAATATACTTTGCCTAATAAATATAAATTACGCTCTTTTCCTCTGCCATTCACTATTGTAGTTGACCTCCTCAACCATGGATCGCTTGCGATGCATTTGACATAATAATTTATTCTGACCATGTATCCAAAATCAGCAATAAAGTTTTGCTAGCTGATTTAAAGAATGTTTAATGGCACCCGCTGGATAATGAAATCAATAAGATTTCCTGTGAGAGAGCGAGATATTCTCACTTCTAGAATAGCGCCCATCTCTAGTCCATCGCATCTCCACACAGATCAAGTAAGATGAGATCCAGATCTTAAAGGCAATAGGAAAATTATATAAACTATATGAAAGTGAGCTTCCCGTCGAGACTACTACTTGGAAAATCATCACCATTGTCAACAGAAAATACGAGTTGTTCTGAAAAATCACACTATCGATGACCGTAATTTCTAATAATCTCTTGCTGTATACGATAATAAATTTTCAATATTCGTCAATATAGATACTTACCGTATGATTTTTTCTAGAATGTATTGGCCGCTTGGATGTTAGCTTCTGAAATTGGAGAAGGCATGCCACAATACACATCGTCTGCATTTACAACCAACAAAACCATGACAGGAGAAAGCGAGAGGATCGTACATCGGAAGAGTGACAACCGCTGTAGAAGACGCGCCTTTCCCATATTATTAACTAGTTTTGAATTTGCATAATTTTGGTGCTACTATGGGGCGTCTTTTCACGCGTCTTATTTTTCCTCATTCACAGTTATGTTTGCGTTATATTGACCCCATCTCGTTGTCTCATTTACCTACTTTTTGAAAAACAAAATGCCGTTTTCATCTTTTATTGAGTGCAAAATGTTTTACTCATTGTTCTATATTCATTGCAGTCACGGAGCTGAATAATGATTGATGGAAAGCAGATTGCCTATAACATTAACCAGCGCCTGGCCCAGGTATGTCATGGTCGATACTTTGGAAAATAATTTGAACGTCTTTCTTTTGAATGACCATTTATGCGATAATGTCTTTTTCACTTCAACGTAGTATAACATGCTCATCAGATATTGGATTATGGAAGGCAGGACGACGTGGGAGCACTCATGTTGGATGGAATGGGGGCTATGGAGACCTCGTCTCGGCTTGGATTCGAATCAGAGGTACGTTGAGGATATCATCGTGGAAACTAATCAATCCACTACTGTTACTATTAGTATATTTAGTGAGGTAATCCTCACTGTTGTTATAGTTCGCAAGCTGCTGTTCATCAGAGGAATTCCGTTTTGTCTCGCTAATAACCCACAAACTATTTCATGCTCGTCTTTACAAGAATTCGAAGATTCAATAGAACGGTTTAAATCAAATTTGGATGTGTACAACCTGCCTGATGACAGGTGGGACCTTTTTACTCACTTATTTATCATTGTAATCTCTTGACCTTATAATACTAAACAAAAATATATTTTAGTGATCCGACTGTCGAGATGCGCTCAGCAATGGTCCAGTCGCTCTACGACACTATGTTTTATTTCAGAATGGCGCAAGCCGCATCGCTTACAAATGGCAATGAGTGCGGTGTGAGTTCATTGTCAACGATAGAACGACACGATTCACACTCTTCTCGTTCAGGCTGATGACGGTTTCAACGACGCGGAAAGAGGAGTGGGGCGATTGATTCCAGTCCGAGCCTCTCCGCCTCCCTCTGGCCATCCCCCAACTGGCAATGTCATCCATCGATTGACTGAAGAACTGCAGCCTTCCGCTAACCTGGAAGCATCCCTGGATGATTCTCTCACCGAGCAGGATTCTCCCCATAATTTTGTCCTCGGGGAGAGAGTCTGGCTGAATCCGCGTTTGAGTGACGACGAGCATGCAGAAGTTGAACTCGAAAGCCCGAGTTCTGCTACTGAATGTGACCTCACCAACCCGGATCCCGTTCTGTCGCCCGAACCCATCACCGTCATGACGCCTTTGAGAGTTCTTCGACCAGAAGTCGATTCCTCACAACTTGGTGATCTCGCCATAGAACCAGAGAGCGTTGACACTGCAGCGCATTCTGATACACTTCCTGAAGAAATAGCCCAGATTCTCACACCATCAATCTCGAATCCATTGGAAGAACCCTCATCCAGTCGTCCCCCTTCACCCTCAGGCAACCATCAAGTTGAGCAAGGTCAGTTTGCAGTTTTATGTTTTTCTCGTGCTATATGAGGGCGTTTGCCGAAGATTCGATCAGAGCCCGGCACTGCAAAAAAAGTCAATTTTCCAATTTTGAGTGATTTGGGGTTATCGATTACGCTGAATAAGATAGGCATACTCATTTTGTACGTAGAGCCTTCGCTGGCTCCAGACGACGTTGCGTCGATTTCACATTTTGAGGCTTTCCACAGCTCAATTGAGCGCTAAAATTAGTGGAACAAGTTTTCTGGGGTGACATTTTATGGCGAACACGCCTGTGTATTTCAATTATCGTATTTTTCTAATTAAAAAAATAAAAATTCAACTTTTCGCTCCATCAAAAGCGAACTTAGCAAATACATGGATGGAACCGCCGTGACGAGAGGATTTCAAGTATTTATTTTTATCTAATTACGACATCAAACTTTTGAGAAAACTAAAAATAACTGCGCTCAAAACAGATGAGAACGCGAGGTTGGACGAGGCAATGCACTGAAACTGCCAGGGGGCGTTGGCTAGAGGCAGAGGAGGGGACTGCCAGAGGGTCTGAGGTCAAGGGAAGGAGGAAGATCGGACTATAACACGCAAAATTAGGTTCAAACGGAGCACTATTTGCAACATTTCTCATAAGTTTGATGTCGTATTTAGATGAAATTACATACTTGAAATCCTCACGTCACGGCGGTTCCATCCATGTATTTGCTAAGCTCGCTTTTGATGGAACGAAAAGTTGACTTTTTAATTTTTTAATTAGAAAAATATGATAATTGAAATACACAGGCGTGTTCGCCATAAAATGTCACCGCAGGAAACTTGTTCCACTAATTTTAGCGCTCAATTGAGCTGTGGAATGCCTCAAAATGTGAATTCGACGCAACGTCGTCTGGAGCCAACGGAAGCTCTACGTACAAAATGAGTATGCCTATCTTCTTCAGCGCCATCGATAACCCCAAATCACTCAAAATTGGAAAATCGACTTTTTTTGCGGTGCCAAAATATTTCGGATCTGCTCGACTTTTAGGCAAACGCTCTCATATTAGAAAAAAATGTCTTTTTCTTTCGCTGTTCTTTTCCTTCGGCGAACTCATTGCGAGACCAACTTAGGTTTGAAAACACTCCTTCTTTCATTGGTTCTAATTTAGGCCCGAGTCATCCGTCTCGCCATCGTCCTTTGAAATACAAAAAGGCGCTATGGGAGCGTTACGAGAAGCAACGCGAAGATACTCCGAAGGTTGAAGAAAAGTGAGAAATTGAGCAAATTTTTAACTGTTAATTGAGACCATATTTTCATTATCATTTCATATATGATCAATCTTTGCAGTAGCAATGAAGACGATACATCGAACGCCGATGGAAATGATGATCAGAACGATGTCGAGGTAAATTCTCGTTCTGTACATTCCTAAATTACTTGGTCGTTGCAGGAAACTGTTCCTAGTTCATCAACGGAGAAATGCACCGTGGAAGCGGAATCTGAAGTCATACCAATTCCTTCTCCTGCCACTCCCATGGAGGAGGACGTAGTTTTTTTGACTTCTCCCAAGGATGCCGAAACACCGTCAGCGCCGCCAGCGGCACCCGCAAATATAGTAGAAGTAGAAGATTCTGATTGTGAAGCAGATACAACTGCTTTACAATCCACCTCTGATGCTCCAGCTACTCCTCCAGCAACCCCTGCAGCTGTCGCAGCCCCATTGCAGCTCAAGTGCTTCTGCGGGAAGAAAGTGTTCACGAAGCACTTCGATCTTTTCATGCACAAGGCCGATGTGCACACGTGTTAGTTATTTTATATTTAATTTTTAAACAAGAAATGTAAAAATATCTTTCCAATTGTAAGAACTCTGTACCTGTCTTCTAGCGGGAGAATATCACTGTCATTGATATACTTTAGGCTCTACATGTCCATCGTGCATGAAGTCCTTCGGATACAGGAGATCTCTCATCAAGCACATCAGAAAGCATTGCGTCGCCCTTGGAGAGATAGTCAGGTGAGATAATGTTCTTTTGAAAAGATTTATTGCATCGAGCATCAAGACGTCGAAATCCTAATCCCTCACTAATACTTGACTCTCTTTTGGTTGATAATAAAATTTGATTGAATTGAATTTTAAATGGCTCTTCTATTTACAGTGACGAGGCTGTAGAGAGAGCGATGATTACGGGGGAGTCCATCTTCGGGACTCCTGAATCAGACAGTTCTCCTGCTGAAGGCTCATCAGCTGCGTCTTCCTCCACGGAGATCTCTACTACTCCTGGAATGACGAGGGTCCCATTCCCGAAGAACCTTCGAAGGGTGCTGGGAATGAGCCATAGCGAAGAAGAAGATGACGATGAACCTGCGAAGAAGAGAGTTCGAAAGAGCACTAAGGCCTAACCGTGTTGCTGTCGGAACCAAATCGACTATGGCTGAATATTTACCAACAACGAAATTGTACTCGCACTAACTCGTGCACTGCATTTATTAATTTGAACAATTGATATTTTCTGTGTCATGCCATTTAATAGCCGTTCTTCGATAAAATAATAAAATATAAGATAAAAGTGAACTACGAGTTCATTCTGCTATGAGCCATCGAATGGTTCGCTATGTAATACTGCAAAATTCTCCCCCCCCTCCACACGAAAGGGGCTCGGAAAGTAGGGCATAATACTAAAAGATAACACTGACGAACTCGATTAGGAGTAAGGAATGTAAGAATTTATTATTTGTTGTATCCAAAAAATGGCTTCCATTTATGATACGTATCAGTTTAGCCTGGATTACAACCTCTCTCTCAATTTGTTATCGTACCCCTAATATTCAGTGGCACTCTCTGTATTCTTCATCATTCTCCAACTATCCACTGGTTCCCATGCATTCCATTCTTCACTAAGTCGCTGAATTTCTTCTGCTTCTCTCTGTTCTTCTCCCTCTCCTTCCTACCGTACTCCCATCTCCACAAGTGCTTTCATCTCCGATTATCCTACGCGAATGGGAATCCGCGCCAAACCGAGAATTCTCATCTATCGCTCTCCCTTAGCGGCCAGTCTGCCAGCGGCAATATACCCTACGTTCCTGCCAAAAATAGGCGGTGCTGACAGATGATCTCGCCCTTCTCTCCCCATCTTGTCTATTCATTCCACTTTTCTTTCGCCTCATTGTGATCGCTTCCCTCTTCTCATATCATTCTTTCCTTGCAGAATGAACAGTGATTGGAATGGAATGGACGGGATGAATCCCGTCTATCCTCCGATCCTCCCCCTTCCTCAGCAGCAACAGCAGCGGCCGCAGCAGTCAATGCAGAAGAGGCCTCTCGATGGGAATGATCAGGTATTGTCCTTTCCACTTTGTCCTGATGGCATCTTTGAATTGGTAGCTCTAACTTCATTCCAGCCCATCGATGTTGCTGCAAAGCGACCCCGCATGGACAACCAGAACTACGTGCCGAACTTCCAGCAGATGCAGCAACCAATGCTGCACGCGTCGCAGTTCCCTGTGAGATCTCAATTTACTAGATTGAGTTCTTTATGTTCCATCAAATCGCCGGTATTAATCAATCCCTCATTGCAGCCGACTCCTCAGTCGCAGCACACTTCGATGCAGCAACAGCAGCAGCTCGCTTTCCCCTTCTCCCCCCTCCCCCCTTTCCCTGTTTTTGACTCCTATAACGGGGGCCCCTCTTGCGCTATGCAGCAGCCAGTACACAACTCGTTGCAGATGCAGCAGCAGCCACAAGCTCAGCCGCATCTTCCTCTCCCTCCTTCTCCAGCCATTCAGCAGCATCCCGTGCAGCCGATGCAGCCCTCCTACTTCCCCGTCACTTCCACGCCCGTTCGAAATAATGGAGGTACGGTAGTTTCTTTTGCACACTGGAAGCATCATCTTGGAAAAACGATGTTCCTCGATTGAATTTCAAAACAGCGATATTCATCGACTGACAAATAAATATCCACTTGCAGTTCCTCCCTCCTTCCCCTTCACTCCAATGTCCACTTCCTTCTATCCGACTCCTCCTTCGGATGGCCTCGTCCCCTTCTTCCCCTCTTCGACGACTCATCAGACTCCCGTAGCGGCTCATCCGGCCAAATTGCACGACGACGTGGTGTTCAAGGAAGTGCCGAGTGTCTTGTCACTGGAGGGAGCACGCAAAGTGAAGGTAGGCATCCCAGTTCTTCAACTCACCCACCAGATTAGCCGGTCACGAGCTTATGAAAAAGTAGTACCTTGCAACTCTTATTTCAAGATCGTTCGACGAAAAATATTGCAATGGAAATATTGTAAATATAGAGCAAGAGAGAATGAATAAATGGCAAAACTTTAGCCTCGTAGGGGGCTCGAACCCCTGACATTCAGATTAAAAGTGTGACGCTCTAACAACTGAGCTAACGAGGCTGCGTGTGTCCTTCTCTCTCTAAACCGTATCACAAGCGCTTATCGCGACACGCCATAAAATCTGCGACGTCAATATGAATCTAATCCTTTACAAAGGAGAGAGTCCGCGGAGATACTCATTATTCCGTATCAATGAATGCAATTGGCGATTCCAGATCTCCTTGGGTGAAATCCGTCGACGAATCGGCGAGGTCGAGTGCATGGACGTCCATCAACTGGCGAGACTGACGAGACAGTGAGTCACCGATACATATCCGATCTCTTCCCTCTGTAAAAAAACACTCTATTTATACTAGATCAGGTGTGCATGTCCATTGAATGACTTGAGAAAATCAATGATAACAATAAGTATTCAGTCCGAAATCTTCACTGCGCGACTTCCAGAAGAGCTTCTCTAGTTTTGGATTCAAAGTGCGAGAGAACGAGGGTCGATCAAAGGCCACCGAAGTAATCGCCTCCCTCATCGAAGGTAGGACATTACGTGATGAGTCACTCAAATGACTCGAGAGACATAGAACTCCACTCCGCAGGAGACAGTGAGGTATTAAAATCGACAAAATTCTACAATTTCAGCGGAAGCACAGCTGCTGGGGAAGGATTTCACTAAGCTGATCTCATCCGAGCTCTCCCTCCCTTCTCTCGCCGCTCTCGTTGTTTCCTCTGCAGGCACCAATGCAGCCCATCTTGTCGCCCACTCCGAGTCAATCAGGTTATAATACTGGCGCCTTTCCCGTGTAACTGACGCATTTCGAGTGTATGTTGAAAATGACTCACTTTCAGAGAGCTCCTGTCGTGCGCCAGGGAATATCTGCTCAGTGCTGGTCGCACGGCGCAAGACAAGATGGGCGCTCCCGTTGATCCGGAAGTACAGAAGTTCTCCCTGGTGAGTGCACCGATCGATACAGATGGAAGTACCGTAATCCACATTCAGGCAACTCACACATTTGGTCCTCTGGCGGTGGTTGCCGTGATCGAGTCTCTCTCACAACTGATCAAGCACATCGAGAAGTCCTTTCCTACTCCCGAACAGGTTTCGGTACGTTTTCAAAAGTAACTAACCGAGCGCACTGCAAAGAGGTGGAGATCTCATTGAGTATATTCAGGCTGCAATGGCCCCTCTGCCTCATCTCACTGCTCATTCGACTTCTTTCTCCTCTTCGACTTCATTGAATGACTCCGGTCTCGGATGCAGCTTCCACTCCACTCCGACCACCTCACCGATCACAAACAAGAGAGGTCAGGCCTGTTTTCATATATATTGGGAAACAAGTTGAAGCACTCATTTCAACGAATTCGTTGCAGTCTCAGAGAGCGACGTCGATCCTTCCCTCCTCTTTTCCCATCCCAACGATGTCCTCCCCTACAACGACGCAGTTCCACCTCGAATCGCTTACGATAGCGACCCTGTTCCGGAACGTTTCAATACTATTTCATTTTACTACTGACTTCCGGAAATATTTTTCAGATGATAACAGTACCCCTTTCAGATTTCAATAGGCGAGCTGAGAAGACGCGCTCTAGGACCAGAGAAGTTCACGGTCTCCCTTATGAATTCCTACCTGAGGAAGTGCGTTTCGATCGGATTCGCCTCGATGATTGACACGTTAACCTTTCAGGGGGAAGAAAGTGAACACGCACAACGATCTGAGAGATTCGCTCGCCACATTGGGAATTACGATGAAGCCGCTCAAAGTTAGTTTGATATGCAAATTGGTGATAGCAAAATGCACATCGAAACTTTCGTATAATGACTACAAGATGAAAAATAAAATAAGGAGTAAATAATATATGATATTTAGGGGCTGAAGCCGACGTCATGGTCTTCTCTCTCCGAGATGGAATCTCTCACACTGGCCAATCAGACATCTCATTTCCTCTCCTTCCTTCCCGCTTCTCTCAAAATGAGGGAGAAGGCGAGAGAATATCCCGTCGCAGTTCATTGGATCAAGTTAGTGACGAATCGTTGTGAGAACCGAAGGGTTACTGTACCATTGCAGGTACGTCGCTAGTGTCATTCAAGTAACAATGAACAGAATCGGGCTGAATCCCAATCAATCGATCGTCCAGACTGAAGCTGATCTGCAGATACTCAGATTCGCCCTGGTGAGTATCAATAACTGATACATTTTTTCGAATATTTAGAATATGAAATTACGATGAAATGTGAGAGGGGAATACCTACCGTATCCTTGTAGATCACTCATCACTTCGGCCTCTCCTTCTTCTCTTCTGTGATGCACTGGCTACAGATTGTCATATAAACCGAGGAGATTTGATCTACTTTCGATCATACTTAGGAAATTATAGACATGATATAGGAACATATAGTATAGTAATAGAAGGGTGATCGATTTTACTATGAATTGGAGTAATAAGAGAGCATAACGGTTTGATCATCCCCATGTGATTTTTGAATTAAAGTGTGATATCGGAATAGGAAATACAGTACCGCACTGTCTCCCCCACTGACTGGCGCGGCGGGCCGCATTAGGTCGCATCACTTCCAGAGACTCTTCTGCGTGAATAATTTTCGCTGAATTTTCGACTATGGGATCTCCTGAGAACTACCGATTGATCTTCGAAATCTGCGTTTCAAAATATTTAGTTTGAGATACTGTTCGGAAGGATCGTGTTTGGAGTCCCTCTCATGTTTTCCCTCATTTCCCTACATTCCTCAATATTCTGTATTGCAAGCGGTGTCGTAGGGAAAATGAGGGGAGAGGAGGAGAGGGGACTCCAAAGTTTTTTTTAAAGTTTACCCACCCGAACAGCATATGAAATTGAATATATTGAAATGCAGATTTCACAGATCGATCGGTAGTTGTCAGAAGAATCCGCAGCCGAAAATTCAGCGAAAAATTGACACTTGGAAGGGTCTGTGGGAGTGATGCGACCTCATGCGACCCGCCCGCCCCTCCGCGCTTGTCTGGGGGAGATCGTCCGGTACTGTGCAATAATTATGACCAGTAATACTGCCTACACGTATTGAACACTTGCATAAAACAATTATTCAATTGCTTAGGAGAATATTAGAATGAATTATCAATATCTGTTGTTTTAGCAATTTATTAGATCGTTAAAATGTATCGGCAGATCCGCATAAAATTAATATTCAATTGATGTGTTGTGCGTTTCACGAACATAATTCTCATTTCCAATTTTTACCATAAATCTTTTGTTCGATATCACTCCCAATGACACTCTTTCGTCCCTTTCTCGTATCTGCCCCTCCCTTCCCTTGTCTTAGTTCATCGTGACTTCGATGGCACCACGTACACAATGTCATCAGAACCCGTGAGTGCCTCGAAGCACAGTATTTCAGAAAATCTATCTTTTCTAATCTGTTTAACGAGTACAGATTCATATAAATGATTTAATCAGAAGAATACGGAAATGGCACTAGTTGCATTCGAATGTTGTAGAGAGATCGGTAAATTCAGTTTGAATCCTCATCCTCCGACACTGCCATGTAATCTCTCGAATGATCCGAATCATACTCGAGATCCTCCTCCTCCTCATGTTCTTCCTCCTCCGCTTCCTCATCATCAGACTCATTCAACATTTCGGAGTCCACAAAATCCTCCGATTCATCAGAATCTTCGACCACTTGAATAGACTGTTCAGAACCTTTCGATTCATGCAAAGATTCTTCTACATCCTGAAATGTCACTGTAGGCCAATAATTGAACCGTTAAGAAGGCTGAATAAAAGCTGGGTGTTCAAATTTTTTTTACAAATAATCATTGTAATTTCAAACCCGATCTCTCAGTTTGCAAATCAGATAAAGAAGTGATTCAGTCAGTGTATGAACGACTCTATGCATCTTATCGTTCCTAAAACAAGAAAGTTAGAGAAACATCAAAACAATTGTTCATTATACCCGTCGATGGCAATTTCTCCTTCGCCTATTTCGATTCCTATCCCGATTTGTGTCTGCTTGCACGTTTCAGAAAGTACCTGAAAGGCGAATTAACTTTGCCAAATTATGAAATTGGGCACCCTTCCTTGCAATACGAAATATAGTACAATTTAAGATTGACTCTTCAAAAAAATGCATTTTCGTCACTTTATTTTACTTTTGAGTGGGTGGTATTCTCAATGACAGCAACGAATAGTTTGATCTGTCCCACAAGCATCGCCTTCGTCAAGCTCGCAGCATCTACCACTCGTTGAGTCTCCTAAAATGATTATGAAGGAGGAATAGATGCTAACTAGAAACGGAATTATATAGTTTATTGTTGATAATGTTATCTATTATTTCACATCTATCATAAGATTCTCACATAGATGGGGTACGACTTGAGTTCCTCCAATAGTTCTTCTATCCACTCTGTGGCTCCGAGATCAGGATGGCCCATCACACTGATAATCCCCGCCAATCCTCTCGCCGCACTGTACAGCAACTTGCGTTCTTCGTTATCTCTGGAAATTAAGGCAAAAGATAAAGGAACCTTCTTCGAAGGAACAAACTTTAGAAAACTACGAGGTGGTCTTCATCATACAGTATATCGAAGATATTTGCAACTTCGAAATCACTACCTATTGGCGTCCCTATTCATACAGTCGAAAGTGCACTGTATAAGTCGATCAACGTTGGCAAGAACCATCTGAATTTTGACTTATATTGAATGATAAAAGAGGACCACTCTCGCCTTATCTTCGAGTCCGTACTCATCGACTGATTTCATGAGCCTGTACTCGTTCATGATCAGATGGGAATCGATTGTGGGCAGTTCCCATACCTGAACACATTTCATACACTAAATGAAAAGCTTATAGATTTGGAATCGTAAGCACTACTACTGACCCATTCTTGAAGTTGAGATAGCTTGCTCGTCAGCATTCCAGTAGTCATTATTTTCGACTGAGATAATAGTGTACAACAATTGAGGGAGTGGAAAATTATGGAGTTTTCGCGTTAATCGAAAAGAAAAAAAGCTGCAGAGAGAATGAAGACAACGCAGTAGAGAGGATAGATAAATAAAGAGAGAGGATGTGGATGGAACTACTCAATAGTTCCATCACTGGGCATTGCAATGAGAGCTACGAAGGGATGCCCAGTGGCTGTTCTTGATGGACATCAATGGAAGGAGGGGGGGAAGGGAAGTGTGGAACCAAAAGACGCATTTTGCTGCTACGGTAATGAAGAGAAGCGAGAGGGGACATGCGGTCAATGACCTGACGAAAAGTAGAACCTTGATCGTTTCGATCGCACAGATGAATAAGCTAATATATATATCACAAACGTGCACTCTTCAGTAAGATCCACCTCCGCCCGGTTCATTCTCAGTTTACTCTTGTTTCACAAAAGTTAGATTCGGAAATTCGCAAATATGTTCGTTGCTATGAGAACCGATTGCTTGCCAGCAATCATAGCCGCTCCTTCTACCGCTATGTTTCCACTCGTTTCAAATCTAAAGGCCTTTCTACTCCCTCAATCATTGCACTAGACGGTACCGTTGCGACTACTAACTTGCTTAAGGCTGAAATACTTGTTGATTATTTTACCACTGTTCACACCCGTGACAATGGTTCTCTTCCATCTCGCCCTCCTTCCGTGACCCAATCCATTCCTTTATCGCTCGTTCTTCCTCATGATGTTTCCTCTATTTTGAGAAAAGTATCCTCTTCGTGCACTCTCCCCTCTGATTCCATCCCGTCTATTATTTTCAAGCATTGTTTTCGATCCTTGGCCACTCCACTCGCATATATCTTCAATTTTAGTATTATGCTCTGTGATATCCCTTCCCTATGGAAATCATCTATAGTAGTCCCAATACCTAAATCCTCCTCCCCTTCGTCGGTCTCTGACTATCGCCCAATTTGTCTCACTCCCATTCCTTCCAAAATTATGGAACTGATTCTGAAGCCGAAAATTATTCGCTGGTGTAACATCCATAAAATTATCCCTCCTGAACAGCATGGTTTCCTCAGTAAGCGTTCTACCGTTACCCAGTTATTGGACTGTACTCAGAATTGGCGTGACTCCATTGATCGTGACTATTGTATTGATGTAGCATACATTGATCTTGCTAAGGCTTTTGATAAGGTCTCCCATCCCAAGTTACTTTACAAATTGCAACTGATAGGAATTCGTGGATGTTTGCTAAAGTGGATTACAGGCTATCTCTCCGATAGAGTCTTCAGAGTGCGTATTGGAAGCTCACTCTCTTCTGAGAGACGAGTCATCTCAGGGGTGCCACAGGGCACTGTTCTCGGTCCTCTCCTCTTTTTGCTCTATACTTTCGATCTCCCTCTAGTTTTCTCTCCTTATCCTAAACTCACTTGTCGGCTCTTTGCTGATGATATCAAACTCTTCACTACTTTCGACCCCCTCTCTCCTTCTGATTCCCTCTCCCAACTCCAATCTGGTATTATTAGCTTCATAGACTACTGCATAATATGGCAGTTAGAAGTTGCAGAAAAGAAATGCAACATACTACATCTAGGCAAAAATAATCCCCGCACCACTTACTCACTATCTTCCTGCAACCTTATAGCCTCTCAATCTATCCGCGATCTAGGTGTTCATATCGATCCTCTTTTGAATTTTGACTCTCATATTCAAATTGTTTGTCATAAGGCCTCATCATTGGTCTATCTCCTCTTTCGTAGCATAGCTTGTACTATTACTGCCCCTTACATAACTGCTTTCAAGTCGTTTATTCTCCCAGTATTAGAATATGCTTCCCCAGTTTGGTCTCCATCATCATCCGGTAGAATCCGCAAACTAGAGAAAGTACAGCATCTGTTCAGTAGACTTTTGTTCTATCGCTGTTCTCGAGTAGATTCACGTACATCTATTCCTTCCTATTCTGATAGACTAGCTTTTTACTCGCTACATTCTCTTTATTCTCGCCGCATTGTCATAGATATTATTTTAGCTCTCAAAATTTTCGCAAATCTTGTTGAATTACCTATTAGTAATTTCTACACGTATAGGGCAATTATTGGGGTGTCCGGAAAGTTCGTATAATTTTTTGTTTTTATTTTTTATTCAATGCTTTACAATTCTCAGTGACCAATGTATGCCCCCTTCTTTCTCACTACCTCCCTCCAGCGATTGGGCAGGGTCTCGATTCCTCTCTTCCAGAATGCGGGTTTCTTCGAGACCGCCCAGTTCACGAAAGCCCTCACAACTTCATCTCGATTCTTGAACTTCTTTCCTTTGCAGAAGTCAGAGAGAGAGAGCGGAAGCAGTGGTAGTCGCATGGGGAGAGATCCGGGGAATACGGTGGATGGGGAATCCTCTCGATCTTCAGCTCGTCCATTTTCTTCTGGGTCATCTTCGCTCGATGTGGGCGAGCATTGTCCATCAGAAGAAGAATTTTGCCCTGGTTCAGGAGTCTGGGAGCGACTCTGATCGCAACATCTTCCAGTTGTTCAGAGAAGAGGTCGGCATTGATGCTGGTGCCAGGGGCGAGGATCTTCCAGTAGATGGGACCGAGCACTGAGAAGAAGAAGCAGAGGAGTTCCTTCTTTCCGTGATCTTCCTTCTTCGGGACGGGCGTGGGCTTCTCATCTGCATCCACCCATTGCAGTCTCCTCACAGGGTTATCGTACGTGATCCACTTCTCATCTGTAGCGATGATGGAATTGACCCATCGAAGATTGGATCTACGATGGAGTAATTCCCGACAGACTTGAACACGATTTTTCAGCTGTTCGGGGGAGAGGTCATGGGGAATCACTTGTGGGAGTTTCGGCTTCTTCCCAGATCGATGGAGGATATCGGACACCGTTGATCTGGGAGTACCAGTATCCTTCTTCAACTCACGCACACTGGCCATGGGCTTGCGCTTCAGTGTGCGGAGAACGAGAGGCTGATCGATGGAGGGAGGGCGTCCAGAGCGGGGTTGATCATCGAGACCAAACTCCCCTTTCTTGAAGCGGGAGAACCACTTATAGCAGAAGGGTATGGAGGGGGCGTCAGCTCCTTCCGACTGGGCCAGGGCAGAGTGGGCCTCCTTCACGGATCGGCCAAGACGGTAGTAATGAAGTAAAACTGCTCGGAAGTAGAGATGGGAGTCCATCACAAGAATCAATGTAGCAACTAGGAGACTGCTTAAATCCTCTCACTACTCAACGTCGGAATGATGCAATACATTGTTGACAAACAGATTGCGCAATCACTGCATTTCATCGCGAACTGTCTTTTTTCCGAAGCATTATACGAACTTTCCGGACACCCCAATAGTAGACGCCATAGTGCATTTGTTCTTCATATTCCCTCCTTCCGAAAGGAAAATTTAAGAGCCTCTTTCGCCCACAGAACATCCCGACTTCTCAATAAATTACACCTGATATGTGACCCCCTTTTATCTGTCGACACTGTTAAGCTCCATTTGTTAAATTCCCCTAATCTACTACATACCCTTGCTATTGAAATTAGAAATCTTTAGCTCTCGTTCCCCTCCCTCCACCCCTTTCATCTTCTCTTCCGCCATTCCGACACTTTCCGATCTCAAGTCAACCAAGACTCCAATAAGATATATATTGGATAGCGGCCACTCTCCCGCTCTCGAGGCCCCCTCCCCTCGAATATCTTTCTCGCGCGACTCAAATCGGAAGTGATCGTCTCCTGCCCCCCCCCCCCCACACACCTCTCCCCCATACGTTTCTTTTCTTCTCTTCTCTTATCTCGCTCTCCCCTCTCATTCTCGCACATTTCTGTACCTGATGAAGCACCTGCGTGGTGTACGATAAATAAATAAAAATAAATAATATCTGCTTAATTCCCTCAATATTCCTATTTATATTTGAGTAGGTAAAGAGGCAGAGTGAATATCATCGTTGAATAACCTCCCGCGACTAGCTTAGTGATAATGCACGAATGCACTTTTTTGTTGTTCAAAGTGTTTTCTACAACAATTTTCTACATTATTTTATTTATCCACTTCGCGTACTTATAAACAATAGAATATAAACATTTTCGGATTAACAATACGAATACATTGAAATAAAATCGAATTAATTGATCGGAGATCACTGGGAGCAAAAAAAGCAAAATACAGCAGTTCCGCTTGTGTTAAATCAATAAGGCAAGTATCTATAATCATAGATATACTGGCCGGGATTGTAATCGACAAATTGGCCTTGGTGGGAATCATATTCAGTGCTGTAGGTAACGTTGACTTGATTCCAATCAATATGATTGGGATTGGCGATGTCTAAGTGGCAAGAGGGAACATAAATATTCGGGGGAGAGGGAGAGTGAGTGGAAGAAGAAGAGATAGGCATGGCCTGGGAATAGCAAGAGGGAGAAGACGAAGAGGGGATAGGCATAGTCTGAGAAGAGGTAGAGGGAAGACATGAATGGAAGGATTCAAACTGTGGTTGAATGAATTGGTTGGGAGAAATGGGTAGAACAGTTATGTAAGAGGGCTCAGGAACGGAGGATTCAATCACATTGCCTTCTTGATCAAGTGGCATCATAGGGACGACTTGAAGTTGAGTTCCCTCGGCATATCCCCATGATGAATCAATCGGAGATCCCACAGTGAGAGGTCCATTCTGAAGAAAAATGGATTGAATCGAATAATAAGAATCTCCGGATTGAAAGATAAATGGTCAGATTCACTCACTTCACAATGAAGTCGAATCTGCTTATCTAGAGCCTCTCTGGTCATCTTCAGATAAAAGGCAGGCTCGATAACGAATCCAAATTCGCCATCTTTGTTCCTCCCTCTGTGCTCTTCAGACGGGACAGCCATCATCAGTCCATTTTTACCAGTGCTTCGCATAATGCGACAGAGAGAATCCCATTTGACCTGCAAAGAGAGCGAGAATGAGAATGAATCTAATGGGAGAGAAGTAAGGATGATCAAGGAAAACTCACATCCTGTGTCTTTCCGTTGTGTCTAGACCAGAGATGGCACAGCATCGCCTTATCTCTGACTCTGAAGTGGCGTTGATGTCCAGTCCAGACGATAACCGATTTCTTCGTGGGATCGTTGAGTTGAGTGAGAATAAAGTACCACATTTGATGATTGCCTGTGATTGAATTGATAATCAATTGTTATCGATTGACTAGATACTCACCATTTGCCTGAGTTGTGATTCTCTTGTAATCGTCGGGGAGAACATCGGGGAATCTTCTGCATTGCTGACTCGACTTTCCCCTCACTTTCTCGTACTGTGCACAGGTGGTTGGGAGTGGTTGGGAAGGAAGCGGGACGGCTGGAATTACTTGAGTAATCAATGTGATTATAGACACAAGACTTCTAAGAAAAGGATTGAAGATGTAACTAACCAGGAACAGGAGGGAGTTCTTCCATTGCGATGGATTGGGTGGGGAGCAACCGGATTTCCTTGTAGATGTCGTGCACAGGTTGAGGAGAGACGAGACGAACGACGTGATTATTGTCTGAATGAAGAATAGATAAATGAAGAAGAGATTGAATAGTCAACTCACCATGCATTGAGCAATGCCCGATGTTGTCAGCCTCATGGACAGGGAGAGAAGAGTTCTGTGGAACGGAAGACTGTTCATCGTCGTGGAGCATACGACGAAAAACATCATCGCCAACGTAATCGAGAGCCATTGGAGAGAAGGAGAGAGAGTGAGTAGTCGAATGAATCGAATGACGAGTGAATGATTAGACGAGTCCCTTTTAAGGCAGAGACACGCCCCTTTTAGGGCTTCCAATCACTCTTCGCCCAGACTATGCCTTATGGTAGATCGTAAACTGGTGATTAGGGGGTGTAAAGCTCATCTTTGACCTTGTCTGAACTATTGATCGAGCTTGAACGAATGACACTGAACTATGCTGAAAAACTGCTTTTGAAAAGATGATTTGCTAAAGTCGCTGATTATTCTGAACAAAGTGAATAGAAGTGAAGATGCATTGTCTCATCCCCCCCCCCTCTGAGTTCTGAGTTACGGTATGAATTGATGTCCCAATTTCAAAAGCATATAAATTATTCTCACAAAGCGTCTGACTATCGTCTGGCAAGTCGTTCATTCGAGAAAACAGATCGACTGTTTCTGGTCCGTTGTTCTCTTCCACTTTTCCATTCATCTCTTCCAAACTTACTCTAGATGTGCTTATCATTCCCTCACTTTCATGGACAGATCACTTCGATCAATCTGGTCGTCCGGATTGACAAAATAGGTAGGAAATAGGTGGGAGTCACGAGTAACTGATAGTATCTTGCGGAGTGAATTACACTGATAATTTTATTCGCAATTTTGCATGTTCTCTCTACGTTTCTACATTCTCCTTCGTCTTCCATCTCATATTGCCAGAGGGAATAACATGGATAATCTTCCACCCGACTCTATCAAGAAGACCATTAAGGAAGGGTGTTAAACCATAAAGAAGGTAGGAAGTCATCCTTCAACCAGTATATCAGGAAGGGTCGCGAGATAAGTCATTCTTAACTCCCTCCGCGCAGTCTCTCCTCCTGTGCATCATTCCTCTCAAAATGGCCGCCAATTACCTGTCAGTCAAACTGAAAGACTACCTCGCTAAACTTCAGGACCCATCAAAGGTTTGATTTATACTCCTTCTTTAGATATAATGCTATCGTCGTTCATTTCTGCTGTTCTCACAACACAATATCCCTTATTCAAGTTTATTGATTTCAGACTGAAAGATATCTCCGCAAGTTATCTGGAATGGGAGTGACGAAGAGTCTTCTGATTGAAACGAATGCTGATAACGTGAGTCGAATTGCCACTAATTACCGTAATCTATAGTATTGAATGGATACTTTCAAAGAATGAGATTGCATAAGTAGGCCAGTTTGTCGGTGAATACGTGGGTATAATTATGATACTATTTAACATTCATTAATTCTTCCACTGCAACGGAGTATCGCATTTTCAGATAGTGAGAACCTTCACTTCTCATCCCACCCTCGGCCCTCTTGCACAGCAAATCGTGGATTGTTGGGAAGAAGAGACATCGCCCCTCTCTTCTCCTTCTTCCTCATCTAGCAGGTAAGTGATCTTATGTTTACACTATCGGCCAATTGAGAAAGGAGTGATGAGTTTCGATAGATGGAATCTTCGTTTCAGCTGCGATTCAGCCTCCATTCATTCTCGAAAGAGACGAATTTCTCAGTTGGAATCGAAAGCGAAGAGAAGACGAGTTGATGGGAAGAAATTCTGCTTCGATGATCACAAAATGGAGCAGAACTACAGACGATTCTCAGATCGAGTCGACGAAGCAATTCGGAATGGAGTGAGTATTCCCTCTATTCGTATTATGATTACTCCCTTCGTATCTTCTCATTCTCATCTTCTCAGCTCCTCCCTCATCCCTCCAATCCGTCGTATGCTGGTGTCTTGGCTGATTTCGTGTATGGAGAGGAAGAAACGAAGAAGAATATTAAAAGATCCGTCCCGCTCGAGTCATTTCTAGGAAGAATGTCATTCATAAGAATAAGACTGCTCCTCTCATGAGGAAAGCTATGAGAATGGCAGGAAGAAGATCATAATAATATTATATATTATTAATCATAAATTATAGTGTCATATCATTACCTTGTTGTATTTATAGTTTTCCAAATCTTGTAATAATACATATATTTGCGATAAAATGAGAAGTAAGAGAGAATGATAGAAACCACAACAACGCTGCTCTGAATCAAGAAATATCAATATGAAAGTGATCAAGTCAATCGTCGCTCCCCCATTTCCTCCTCATATCACATGTCACGGTGAAAGTACTTGAAGAAAGAGAGCACGAATCCTGCGAGCTAATTCAAAAAACGATTGCTGCGCAATTTGGGAGGATAAGCAAGAAGAACGTCGACTATTCAATTACGCATCAAAATGTACATCATGCAGATAGGAATGACATTGATATATTTCTGAAAAATGACGAATATGAAAAAATAGAACAGTGCTCACAGTACATTCAAGTTATTATTTGAGTTTACTGATTGCTTTCTCTATGTGTGTGCATTGAAGCAGGATAAACCCCGTAGAATATATTAGGATACCGTAGGCATGTACAGATAGGATCCTTGAACCATAACACAAATCTTAAATTTGAAGTCTCAACCTCAGTTTTGAGCCGAGATACGAGTGTTTAAAGATTCTACAGGGGCAAAGGGAGAATCGAGGATATTTTTAAAATCAGGTATATTCAGGGAATTCGTGTATTTAAATGGCCAGAGAATGCATATGAAGGGAAGTGAAGAGGAGAGGAGCGGGCATACTATTGTCGTCTGCCGCTTATTGCGCGTCCAATTATACATACCGTGTTCTAGTCATTGCTAAGGGATTTCCGCGTAAATTTTCCTGTGGTTTTAGAGAAGGAGTGTCAGCAAAATTGACTATAAAATATGTAATACAAGATAGTTTTGTGACTCATTAAAAGCTCACTGGAATCTCCAAAACTGAATTTTCATATCTTTTATTTAACACAGGTATCATGAGTCAATGAAGGAAGCCGCGAACAATTTTTTTCAAACCCATTCAAAATCCACCATACTATGGTGGGATGATATACTAGTGAGAAGATTTCGAACGAGTAGGACTATTGCCCGAGAGCCGGCTTTTAGGAAATTTCCGGTTTTACAGCCGGATGTGCTGTATTTCAGCTCCCAGATGAGCTGCATAGATGGCGTTGAGCTCAAAATGTGCGAAAAATTATTTCCTGAAACTTTCATGTTGAAAGGAAAGCTTGAAACGCAGCATTTAAGAATGTAGATCTGAAAAAGTGGAATCGGAACATGAAAATAAATATTTTCACCATGACAGAAGTCGAGTCCATGGAATTTTATTGCATATTATTGAATTTAATGAGTCCTCATGCACAATAAAAATATAAAAATGGAAATTGATTGAGGCATGTTTTTTTGATATTTCACATTCAATGTTGATCAGTGGCTATTTCGCACAATGAAATTGCTCGTTCTTTTTTCCCGCTTATTCAATGCACATCAATGCAACAAAAACGAGTTTCTAGGCCACATAAGTTATATTGTGCTCCAAGATCGAAGTTTTATTGATATCTAAAAAATCGTATTTCAGAACCTCCATAAATCCGAAGTTTACGTATCAATAATTCAAGATTCTCAAAAGAGTAGGTGCTGATTCAATATATAAGTTGTAATAGGTATCACCATAAGTAAAAATTTTTACAAAAAGGCCGCGTAAATCATACATTAGGTATAGATACTGTTGTCAGAAAATGGAAAAATCGGAGATGACTTATGTGAAAATAATTTAGAAATATATAATTTTAGAAAATAATTTTATTTTTGAGCTTAGTTTTGTTACAATTGATAATCTTTGTAGGTCAATAATTATATGTAAGCGAGTGTAATCGCATAGCATCGAAGTACTGACAGTAGGGATGACAATTCAAGGATGAGAGGGAGCGTTCCCTCTCGATTCTCCACAGCATGCAAATCGCATCATTCCTTGGAGGAGGACGAGAGAGAGCGGTCATCCTCCTTCAAGGGTCGCTATCCTTGAAGGAGGATCATGGGTTAAAATGTGCTTAACGTTGATCAAAACGTTCGAAATTTTAGGATTTGCATAACACCAATGAGTGCAACGTGATTAGAGCAGTTTAGACTGATTTCTGATATCTGACGTTCCCAGACGATTCTGATGAAAGCATGCTTGTTTTACCTATTATTGCTATTTCTGTGTCTCAAATCTGGTATCATGCATCCTGTGCCATCGAGTAGACTACATCAGAAGTATTAGGGCTATCTCAGAAATACTAGGGCTATCAACATATAATCGAAGCAATACGGAAGTTAGTCACTTTCCCACTTCATTCCGCTCATTCCCGTAACTTCTTACTAAAAGAGATGCGATCAGACCTTACAATGTATTAAATGTCTTTTCCCAGTACAGAGTAAGTGCAATTCAATATGTTTGATTGAGAACCAGCACGAAAGCACGCTAGAATAAGAAACGTGCAATCAAAATGCACATCGGTGACCTCACGAATATAGGAAATCAATCTTAATTGATCTAATTTCATAGTTCTCGTTATGATTATGCAAATCCTCAAGTTTAATGTATTTTGTCAACTCAAAGCACTGTTTCATCCCCAATCCTCCTTCAAGGATCGCCATCGTTGAAGGAGGATCGCCGCTCTCTCCCATCCTCCTCCAAGGAATAATGAGGCGATTTTCATCAGCCGCCCTCCCTTGTCCCTTGAATCATTGAATTGTCATCCCTAACTGACAGTTTACATGATTACACAACTTTCAAAATATTCACTGTTGAAATTTGTGGATTTTTTAGAATTGATAAAATTCACGCGTTCCGCAATGTTTTCTGAATTATCTCGTTCAGATTTAATTATTGACCTACAAAGATTATCAATTGTAACAAAACTAAGCTCAAAAATAATTATTTTCACATAAGTCATCTCCGATTTATCTCCGACCTTATGTAAGATTTACGCGGCATTTTTGTAAAATTTTTTACTCATGGTGATACCTATTAAAATTTGAATATTGAATCAGCATCTATTCTTTTGAGAATCTTGAATTGTTGATACGTAAACTTCGGATTTTTGGAGGTTCTGAAATACGATTTTTTAGATATAAATAAAACTTCGATCTTGGAGCACAATATGACTTAAGTGGCCTAGCAACTCTCGTTTTTGTTGCATTGATGTGCATTGAATAAGCGGGAAAAGAGAACGAGCAATTTAATTGTGCGAAATAGCCACTGATCAACATTGAATGTGAAATATCAAAAAACATGCCTCAATGGATTTCCATTTTAATATTTTTTTTGTGCATGAGGACTCATTAACTTCAATAATATGCAATAAAATTCCATGGACTCGACTTCTGTCATGGTGAAAATATTTATTTTCATGTTCCGATTCCACTTTTTCAGATCTACATTCTTAAAGGCTGCGTTTCAAGCTTTCCTTTCAACATGAAAGTTTCAGGAAATAATTTTTCGCACATTTTGAGCTCAACGCCATCTATGCAGCTCATCTGGGAGCTGAAATACAGCACATCCGGCTGTAAAACCGGAAATTTCCTAAAAGCCGGCTCTCGGACAATAGTCCTACTCGTTCGAAAACTTCTCACTAGTATATCATCCCACCATAGTATGGTCGATTTTGAATTGGTTTGAAAAAAATTGTTCGCGATGGTGCTGTTTTTGCTTCATCGACTCGTGATACATGTGTTGAAGTAAGTTACGACCAGTTCGATAAGTGCCAAGTTTCTTTGAAGTGGCAATTTGTGAGAGAGCACGTGATTTGAAGAGAGTATTCTCCATATTTGAAAAATATTTCAACCAAACGCGTTATTGCTGAGAATCCTTCTTTAATCGAAGTGCCGAGAGTTTGCAAAGCGTAGATCATTCAATGAATCGATCGATTGTCGTCAGTATGCCATCTCAATTCCCAGTGTTGTAGAAGCAGATTTGATACTCGGATAACGTTGCTGGTAAACGTATGCATTATTATGCCTTCTCTCCATTGCTCACTCTATGCTCTTCTTTCTGGATCACAGATGGGGCAAGAAGAGAAAGTGCCTTGAAGAAAAGAAGAAGACTGGTAGGGTTGATAGCACAGATGAATAAGCTAATATTAGGTTGATCCAAACGTTTCGTTACAAGGCATTTTTCAAGTTTTCTCGTAAATACATCACATATGCCAAAAAATTATTCTGGATTATTTGGCACAGTCTTGGTGTACCACAACCATTGGTTTATATCGAATCGATCGACGAAAAATAATTTTAACCGAAAATGTGCAAAATACCCTTTTTTTGGGTAACCGACAAAAACTATCATAAAATTTAGTTGGAAGGCATGCCACTTTTGATCTTTTGAAAAAATAATGAATTACGGTTGGTGCTTCCACCGAACACTTGAAATGGTAATTTAGGTTGATCAGTAATCTCACGGAAATCTTATGACGAGGAAAAGACCTATTTCATCGATGAAATTTCGAGATCAGCACTTTGTAAAGCGTGGCTCTGAGAGGAACAGTGAATATTTATTATAGGGGCGATATGTAGAGTATACGTCCATTAATATAATATGAAACCGCATATCAGGATTTATCAAGACCGAAGCAAAATATAAACTTCGTGATTAATTTTGTAACGAAACTTTTGGATCAACCTAATATCTGATTAATTCCCTCGATATTCCGATTTATATTTTAGTTGGTAAAGAGACAGAGTGAATATCTTCTTTGAATAACCTCCCGCGACTAGCTCAGTGATAATGCACGAGTGTACTTCTTTGTTCTTCGACAGTAACAATTGTCTATTATTTTATTTATCCACTTCGCATAGTTATAAGCAAATAGAATAGAACCATTTTCAGAATAACAATACGAATACATTGAAATAAAATCGAATTAATTGGTCGGAGATCACTGGGAGCAAAAAAGCAAAATACATCGTACAAGTGTTAAATCAATAAGGCAAGTATCTATAGTTATTGACATATTGGTCGGGATTGTAATCGACGAATTGGCCATGATGGGTATAATATTCAGGGTTGTAGGTATAGTCGATTTGGTCCCAGCCATAGTTAATTTGATTGAGATTGGGAATGTCTAATTGGTAAGAGGGGATCGGAATATTTGGGTGAGAGTGGGAGGGAGAGGGATAAGCGGGGATAGGCATGGCCTGGGAGAAGCAAGAGGGAGAAGACGAAGAGGGGATAGGCATAGTCGGGGAAGAGATAGAGGGAAGACATGAAGGGATGGATTCAAACTGTGGTTGAATGAATTGGTTGGGGGAAATGGGAAGAACACTGATGTAAGAGGGCTCAGGAACGGAGGATTCAATCACATTGCCTTCCTGATCCAGTGGCATCACGGGGATGACTTGAAGTTGAGTTCCCTCTGGATATCCCCATGATGAATCAATCGGAGATCCCACAGTGAGAGGTCCATTCTGAAGAAAAATAGATTGAATCGAATAATAAGGATCTCCCGATTGAAAGAGAAATGGTTAGATTCACTCACTTCACAATGGAGTCGAATCTGCTTATCGAGAGCCTCTCTGGTCATCTTCAGATAAAAGGCAGGCTCGATAACGAATCCAAATTCGCCATCTTTGTTCCTCCCTCTGTGATCTTCAGACGGGACGGCCATCAACAGTCCATGTTCACCAGTGGTTCGCATAAGGCGACAGAGAGAATCCCATTTGACCTGCAAAGAGAGCGATAATGAGAATGAATATAATGAGAGCGAAGTAAGGCTGATCTAGGAAAACTCACATCCTGTGTCTTTCCGTTGTGTCTCGACCAGAGATGGCACAGCATCGCCTTATCTCTGACTCTGAAGTGGCGTTTAAATCCAGTCCAGATGATGACCGACTTCTTCGTGGGATCGTTGAGTTGAGTGAGAATAAAGTACCATATTTGATGATTGCCTGTGATTGAATTGGTAATCAATCGATATCGATTGACTAGATACTCACCATTTGCCTGAGTTGTGATTCTCTTGTAATCGTCGGGGAGAACATCGGGGAATCTTCTGCATTGCTGACTCGACTTTCCCTTCACTTTCTTGTACTGTGCACAGGTGGTTGGGAGTGGTTGGGAAGGAAGCGGGACGGCTGGAATTACTTGAGTAATCAATGTGATTATAGACAAGACTTCTAAGAATAGGATTGATATGTAACTAACCAGGAACAGGATGGAGCTCTTTCATAGCGATGAATTGGGAGGGGAGAGACGGGATATCTTTGTAGATGTCATGCACAGGTTGAGGAGTGGCGAGACGAACGACGTGATTATTGTCTGAATGAAGAATAGATGAATGAAGAAGAGATTGAATAGTCAACTCACCATGCATTGAGCAATGCCCGATGTTGTCAGCCTCATGGACAGGGAGAGAAGAGTTCTGTGGAGAGGACGAATGTTGATCGTCGTGGAGCATACGACGAAATACATCATCGCCAACGTAGTCGAGAGCCATTGGAGAGAAGGAGAGAGAGAGTTGTCGAATGAATCGAATGAAGAGGGAATGATTAGACGAGTCCCTTTTAACACAGGTCTTCTGAGAGAATGCATGGAAATTGAGACCCTGTTTGACAAAAAATTGAAATTGGGTCAATCTCTTCCCCACTTTTGTTATTGGTGCACCTAAGGCCTAGTAACGTTCAGCTAACATTGTGGGGCCGTAAAATGAAAATCACCTAAAAGCCGGCTCTGGAAATATCAAAAGTTTGAAAAATCATATCTTCCTTCAATGTTGAGTAAAAAGGTCGCTCAAAAAACAGAAATGACCGTCATCGTGTGGCGAATAAAATATCTGTTGGAAATATTCAAGTAAGAGGATGAGAAAATGGTCAACATTTGGGAAATTGGTTTTTTCACCAAAAACAAATCAGAAAAACAGTGTTACTGGAAAACAATATTCCACATGCAAAAGAGATCTCTTCAGATTCGAAATCTACGGCTTTTTTTACCCCGTATGAACTTCTTTCCTCAAAAATTGCGATCGAGATATTTCCTTTTTTTCTTCACTTTTAATGCTCAACTTCGCTTTTTTGTGCGAAACTCGAAAATTCTAGTGCTTGTGTCAATGCGTTTTTCAGCCTCAACGTGGTCAAACCTTACTCAAAATATCTAAACTTGATAATACTTCCATAATTTTGTGATTTAGCGGAAATATGAGAAAATTTTATTTTTCGGAAAAATTCACTATTTCCATGAAATTTTGCGAAAAAATTTTTTTCTCATATTTCCGCTAAATCACAAAATTATGGAAGTATTATCAAGTTTAGATATTTTGAGTAAGGATTGACCATGTTGATGCTGAAAACGCTTTGAAACAAGCACTAGAAATTTCGAGTTTTGCACAAAAATGCGAAGTTGAGCATTAAAAGTGAAGAAAATACGGAAATATCTCGATCGAAATTTTTGAGGAAAGAAGTTCATACGGGGTGAAAAAGGTCGTAGATTTCGAATCTGAAGAGATCTTTTTTGCATGTGGAATATGTTTTTCCAGTAACACTGTTTTTCTGATTTGTTTTTGGTGAAAAAACGAATTTCCCAAATGTTGACCATTTTCACATCCTCTTACGTGAATATTTCCAACATATATTTTATTCGCCACACGATGACGGTCATTTCTGTTTTTTGAGCGACCTTTTTATTCAACATTGAAGGAAGATATGATTTTTTAAACTTTTGATATTTCCAGAGCCGGCTTTTAGGTGATTTTGATTTTACGGCTCCACAATGTTGGCTGAACGTTACCAGGCCTTAGATGCATCAATACCATAAGTGGGGAAGAGATTCACCCAATTTCAATTTTTTGTCAAACGCCAACTGCGATCTCTCAGAAGACCTGTGTTAAGGCAGAGACACGCCCCTTTTAGGGCTTCCAATCAGTTTTCGCCCAGACTATGCCTTATGGCAGATCGTAAACTCATAATTAGGGGTATAAAGCTCATCTCTGACCTTGTCTGAACTATTGATCCGGCTTGAACGAATGACACTGAAATATGCTGAAAAACTGCTTTTGAAAAGATGATTTGATAAAGTCGCTGATTATTCTGAACAAAGTGAATAGAAGGGAAGACGCATTGTTCATTCCTCCCCTCTGAGTTCTGATGTCCCAATTTCAAAAGCATATAAATTATTCTCACAAATCGTCTGACTATCGTCTGACAAATCGTTCATTTGAGAAACCAGATCGACTTTTTCTGGTCCGTTGTTCTCTTCCACTTTTCCATTCATCTCTTCCAAACTTACTCTAGATGTGCTTATCATTCCCTCACTTTGATGGTCAGATCACTTCGGTCAAACAGGTCGTCCAAAGTGAAGTCGATAGAACTAAAGATGTATTTGTCTCTATGTATTGTATTGTCAGAGTTCTGAGTCCCTTCTAAAGTCGATAATTCGTCGATAATTACTCTATTTTCTTTATTTCCACATCATCATCGTCTTCTTCTTTTTAGTTGTTCTCATTCATTTCTTTGATTACGCTTGTAACATCTAACTTCTAGATACCGCCCCCATTCACTCAGTTCGTTGTGATCCAGGCCGAAGACCGATCTACACTTACCATAGGCTCAGAGGCTACTATTGCGTCGGTGATAAACATTAAAGAGTAACTTACACCAGTTACACTTATCAAACCGATTACTTACATATTATACAGTATCCATGGTTCTAGAGATGAAAAACGAGGTGTCACGGAAGTAGCAGCTATGATGATTTTCATGTATATTTCTGTATTTTCTGCGATTCACGAAGTTTATTGTCTTTTTAGAACCCCATCTTCATGGTACTCAGATGGTGCGCGAATAAAAATCAGATTTCCATAACATCTGTTTTCCATAAGTTTACCTATCACGCGTGTCGCCGAAGAATCAAATAAACGTTGGTACATTAGAAAAGTCGAAAATGAGATTACCGTTTTCGACAGTCCTAAGGGTCCCTCACAAGATAGCTTCGAGCTTTGTTCCATATTGCCAATTTTAAGGTCGCTTAAGGTCATCAAAGTTTTAGAAAGCCGAAAATCGCCAACTTTGCATCGATATAGCTCTTTCCAAATTGATTTTTCTGCCTAATCACTCACAAGGATCCGTTCCTAAGAGCGGTAGAAAGATACTAGAGCAATTGGGCCATCAATATTTTAATTTGCTTTTATGCAAAACGATGAAAATAAATTATGTTCGCCACATATTCGGGCCCATGCATTTTTTTACTTCTACCTCTAGAGCTCGTCAAGACGAAGCGAATGGTATGCTGTTCATATAGGATACAGGGGTGTGTTCATGAGACATCATCATTTTAAGATGTTTAGAATCTCCCATTTCGAGCGATATTCCATTGTTCTCCTCATCATTTCAAACAAAGAAATGCCTTTTGTTAGACCCTCTCGCTTCGCGCGCTCGGTGTGAAATGAGTGGGCGAGAAGGGAGAGAGTGGGAAATGACGGGGAGAACAATGGAATATCGCTTGAAATGGGAGATTCTAAACATCTTAAAATGATGATGTCTCATGAACACACCCCTGTATCCTATATGAACAGCATACCATTCGCTTCGTCTTGACGAGCTCTAGAGGTAGAAGTAAAAAAATGCAAGGGCCCGAATATGTGGCGAACATAATTTATTTTCATCGTTTTGCATAAAAGCAAATTAAAATATTGATGGCCCAATTGCTCTAGTATCTTTCTACCGCTCTTAGGAACGGATCCTTGTGAGTGATTAGGCAGAAAAATCAATTTGGAAAGAGCTATATCGATGCAAAGTTGGCGATTTTCGGCTTTCTAAAACTTTGATGACCTTAAGCGACCTTAAAATTGGCAATATGGAACAAAGCTCGAAGCTATCTTGTGAGGGACCCTTAGGACTGTCGAAAAACGTTCATACTGGTATGGGTCCAAAAATGTACCAGCCCGGACTATATTTTATTCGATTCTTAGGCGGCACGCGTGCTATACTCCAGCAAGCTATTCGAATTCCCCATTTGAGAACTGCTCATCGTATGCAAGGTGATATGTGATCTATTAAAACAAATTCAATTATGCAAAGTACCCATTGTTCTGTTTATCTCCCTCGTAATCCGCAATGGTACAATAGCATTCATTCGCATTTTTGTCCAACAGAATAGTTACTTTCACTGGAGAAATTTGATCAAACACTACATTTCACTATTAGCCCCGGCGCGAAGCGCCGGGGCTATTTTGGCAGGGAAACGAGAAATTCCCACGGTCGGAAAGGTTCCTGAGAGGGTAGGGTATCGACTACCGTTCAAACTAAAATCCAAGTATCCAGCTTTTGGGGATCTTAGTTGGGAACATGTGAGATGCTAAATCCGAAATTTCAAGTCTCTATCATAACCGGAAGTGCCTCAGGCTGACTCCGATTTTTGTCGGTTGGCGTCAAGGATTTTTGAGTTAGCGCCGCGAGCATCGTAGAGAGACGTGCTATAGCTCATTCTATAGAGCGTACACGGTTGCCCGCCTAGAGACTTTTCAGAATTGTAAAATTCCGTTTGCAAAGGTGCGAAAAAGGCCTCCAAAGTTCGAAATTTTGAGCCCTCTGGCAGCTCGGCCACATTTTCGGCTATCCAAGCTCTCAATGGAAAATCCAAGTTCCTACCGGCCTACATATTGATACGGCGAATCCAATGAGCTTAATTTCAAAAAGATTTGTTTCCATCTGTAGGTGCTGACGGCTTTCAAACATTTTCCCGCGCGAATTCATCCCTCTTCCTCCTCCTTCTCTCTCCCTCCCCCGCGCCTCTCTCGGCCAGGTTGTAAACAACACGAGTCGTCTCAAGTTGTCAACAGCCTTCAGGAATGAGATACAAAGTTGAAGCTAGGGCAAAACAAGTACCATATTTGAAATAAGGGTGATAAATTGCCAATGGCGGCATAATTTGTTGGGGTCGAACGGGCACTTTCAGATTTGTCCCCTCTGGGTGTGGAGAGGGAGGAGGAGGGAATTCAAAGCTTCCCAGCTTCCTAGAAAAAGCTAATCAGGAAAACAAATTAATCGCTCCGCGCCAATAAAAGTCCCGAGATCCACCTTCCGTGGGAAGGTGGCATATCCTGGCTTTGCAAGCAAAGTCAATAGCTGAGTGAATTTCGGCAAAATATAAATTCAATAAAAGGAGTGAGATCCTATTACACAAAACAATCAGTTCAATAAAAGTCACGGGATCAACAGCCAAAATTCTCTCACTATTTTTGACAATCTCAATTACAATGTCATAAAAAGAATTAAAAAAAGAGGAAAATATTCAGAATTCTTAGTGTAATTTGAAAAAAAATGAGCGAATTTTCTTAGTGTAATTTGAAAAAAAATGAGCGAATTTTCTTAGTGTAATTTGAAAAAAAAATGAGCGAAAAGTGAGCGAATTTTGGCTGTTGATCCCGTGACTTTTATTGAACTGATTGTTTTGTGTAATAGGATCTCACTCCTTTTATCAGAGGTATTCTGAGAGAATGCAGGAAATAGAGACCCTTGATTTACAAAAACTTCAAACTGCTTCAATCGGCAACCCATTATCGTTATTGATGCATCTAGGGATAAGGAACTTTTATTTTATGTTTGGGAGCCGTAAATTGCAAACAGCCTAAAAGCCGGCTCTCAGAATTTTAAAAGTTTGAGAGACCACAATTCCTTTCTTTTTTGAGATACGAAGTCGCTAAAAAAAGCGAACGAACAGCCTTTGAGAGCTGAACAACTTTTATGTTAGAAACAAAACCATTTGAGAAGCATAAAATATAGATAATTCAAGAAAAGCGATTTTTCGATAACTTTATTCACAGTTTTTTGGTTGTAGCCGAAAAAAAGATCCCATGTGTAAATGAGATCTCTACGGATTCGTAATCTACGTACTTTTTTACCCCAAGTAATTGTATTGACATAATTTAGAAAAATTGACATCACATATTTTTATGCGTAAAAACAAGAGATTCGATGGAAAAACACGCAAACAGTCGCGACCAAAATGAATGTAGATACCGTTTCCAGCCTCTAATCACCATCATGTTTTGCACGGGAGTCATTTTGTAAATCAAGGGTCTCTATTTCCTGCATTCTCTCAGAATACCTCTGATAAAAGGAGTGAGATCCTATTACACAAAACAATCAGTTCAATAAAAGTCACGGGATCAACAGCCAAAATTCGCTCACTTTTCGCTCATTTTTTTTTCAAATTACACTAAGAATTCTGAATATTTTCCTCTTTTTTTAATTCTTTTTATGACATTGTAATTGAGATTGTCAAAAATAGTGAGAGAATTTTGGCTGTTGATCCCGTGACTTTTATTGAACTGATTGTTTTGTGTAATAGGATCTCACTCCTTTTATTGAATTGCTATTTTGCCGAAATTCACTCAGCTATTGACTTTGCATGCAAAGCCAGGATATGCCACCTTCCCACGGAAGGTGGACGCTTGTTAGCCTCAGATTTTACATATGTTATCGAGTCGAATTCTCGTGATCATTCATGGAAACGAGGCTCGTTTGCACTGTTCACTTGAACACACAATTTGTGAAAAATGCTAAGATTGAAATTTGAAGAAAGAAAAAAGTATCATGAAGAAAAAAGTATCATGAATTTGAAAAAAAAGCAAGTGGAATGTTTGAGAGAAGTACTCAGGCTGGGCTTTCATCAACTAGCTATTCACTATTTCCTATGTGATTCGTCAATTTATCGTCTCCCGCTCACGTTTGAACCATTCAATATGCGCCTTTATTGATGTGATCGTTTTAGAAATGTTGCAGAAGCAAAAAGATCTACACTGACACCAAGTGTTTCATGGAAAATCGAAGGTTGTGCATAGGAGTTGACATTTGGAATGGAATCAGATGATACAACATCAAGGCTAACGTGCTAAGAGATCGTTGCGAAGAGCCCAGCCAATAAATGAGTGATTGTGAATTGAAGAAAGTGCGATATACAGAGGATAAAGGGAAAATGGAAGTAGATAGGACGGGGGGGGGTACGACATTTCCGCAGCCGACATTTACGAAACAGAGCGCCGTTCGCTTGAGAGTTGGCGCAACACCTTGGGAGTTGTTTCATTGGCGTCATTATGTGCTCCCATACCCAAGCATAACCAATTATAGTGTCCAGCCGATCTTGAGTTTCAACGTATAGAGGGTCATGGAAATCCATATACCATGACCCCCTATACGTTGATTTGGAGTAAAACTCAAGATCAGCTGGAAACAAAATGTATATATTGAACTCACAGGGAAATAAGTCTACGATATTAGACTTATGTGTAGACTTTACAACTCCTCTGGTGTGACTTCATCCTCAAAGTCTAATTCACTGATTTCAAAGCCTAATAATTAGACTTTGAAATCTTCACAGAGTAGCCTTGGAAAACTACAGTAACCAGTTCAAACAGAGCGCATGGTGGAGCAGATTTTTCATAGACTTTTGCTAGTTGTTTAGTAATGAGCCAGATTGCGTACAAAGAATTTTTATCAAATCAGATAATGTACTAAGAACAACGATTGGCGATTTATAATAGCATTATTCATAAATAATCAAAGGGTAAACTGGAGCGAAACTGAATAGCCGAAAAGTACTTATCTGATATTGTTCCTGCTCCTCCTCCTTGATTGTGTACATAGATTGGATAGAGTGGTAACAGATGAATTAAAGTAACCTGATGTTAGAATACATGATAATGCAAAAACAAAGAAGCAACAAAACAGTAAATAACTCAGAAGAAACAACGTAGAGTATTGATCAAATGAATTTCGAATATGGGCAGCGTACTGTAGACGCGCAAGTGAATCGAAAACTGATTGGATCTCGACTTGGAAAGTCTAATATCGTAACTTCGAAAGTCTAATATTTAGACTTTCGAAGCCTAACGAGATTAGACTTTTAAAGTCGTAGACTTATTTCCCTGTGAGAAATGTATGGGAGCACATATACTGCTAATAATGAAACAACTCCCAAGTAGCTACGCCAACTCTCAGGCGAACGGCGCTCCGTTGCGGAAATGTCGGTTGCGGAAATGTCGTACCCCCAGGACGGGAGGTGGATTAGATATCTCCGGGCTGGAAGTAATTAGCGCACATGGCTTCGAACTCATCCTTATCGATGACTCCATTGCCATCGAGATCACTCTGGAAGGCAAGTTATGCGAAGTATTAGATGTTGTCAAGTCATCGATAATTTTCGCTTGAAAGTGGCTTGCCTCATTGAAGATCTCGTTGATGAGATCTCTATCCGTGATATCTCCGAGCTCGCGAAGGATATACGCGAAGTCGCTCTTGTTGATGGCGTCAGACTTGGACTGAAATAAGCTGTTGTTTTCGGAAGAAGAACATCTTACGTACCCAATCGAATACATTGAAGCACTCCTCGATGGCGTTGTTCCATGCATTCTGTTTGAGGTTGAGGTGGTCCATTACCTGTTATGTCACCGGTAAGAATTTAGATCTTAATTATTTGTTTATATGTTGTTAATTACCTCGCAGAATTCGTCGAAGTCAATCTCGTGATTTCCACTGTGATCCACCTGCAAAATGAATAATTATTTTTGATAAGTATAGAAATACGCTGGCACACAGATTTCCAGAAAAGTTTTGCCGCCGTGCATCCATATGCTCCCATCATATTTTCTCTCGATCACAATTGCTCGTCTCGTAAGTGAATGTGGTTTCAATCTATCGAAATAGCGAGTGCTGAGTGTTGACTCACTTCGTTTATGATCATCTCCAGTTCCTCTCTCGTCTGCTTGATTCCAAGTTTGCGAGTAGCAGATTCCAGTTCGTCCACACTGATGGCACCAGATCGATCTGATGAAGTATGATAATTGGGGGGATGGAGGTACTGAAGCAAGTCGTCATCGAATAACACTTTCCAGAAGACGTTGAAGATAACGAAAGGGTAAGTTTTTCGTTCTTTCGCGCTGTTATTTTCAATCGTAAGTTATTTAAGTCACAAGTTCTCAAACGGAAAAGGGAGTGTGTTATACTGTATACTTACTATACTATGTATACATACTGTTATATAACTTATACATTATCGGAGACACCAACCAGTGTCGAACATTTTGAAGACCTGACGATACTCTTGCAGCTGTACTTTGGAGTATCTGCAAAGATAAGTGATAGGAATGACGTGTCAACTGGGGATGCTGACCCATTGAGTTTCTTGGTCATGAGAAGGGGGGAGCTCTTTCCATTCGAGGATGAATCACTTCGAGCGCTGCGATCAGATCCCGACTTCTTCTAAATAAATGGTCGCAAATTCGGAAATATATTCCATATTTTTACTGCTAAATAACGTGTTTTCTTCTAGTAACTCAAAATACAATGTTCCATGAGTGCTCCCAGATCTTCATTTAAAAATATGTTTAAAAAACTCACTTTTCCCATCCACATTTTCAAAGATACTGAATTTTCAAGAGAAGAAGACCGAGAAGGGAAGAAATCACACGAGAATACTACTTCTCTCAACTGTTAGCCAAAGTAGAGGTGGCGACGAAATTTTAGGGGTTGAGAGTAGAGGAAAGAGATAATGAGGGAGAGCGCGGCACTAACGAAGTACGGAATCAAACATCCTTTTCATACTAGCTCTCAAACATCCTACCACATGCACTTCTTCTTTACAAATCTCTACAAAATGGCTCACGTCATCTGAACCTTTCCTGGCCGAGGAGCCAATCCAAGTGAAGGGAGAAGGAATGCGGAGCATCGGAAAACGAGAAGGAATTCGAGGAATCATATCCATGGCCGGGGAATATCGATTTAAATGGGGTGAAGACAAGGTGAAGACAGGAGATAGCTTCATAAATGAAAACATCGAGATACAACGTCAGATCGCGCGCGTTGCCTAGAGAGAATGAATGTGAGAGGAGAAGATGATGGACTATTGAGAAGCTGGTCGGATGATACGTTGAATACATAATACGCAGTCTGTGAATCACATGTGATAGCAGAAGCAGGCGTTGACGAAGAGTACAAATATTGCTCAGAGTTTCTTCTAAACACACTCTATGAAATGTGTTGAGAATGATTTGTCCAAATTACAAACGTTGGTACGAAAGCATCAGCTGATTCCACATTCATAATGAGCTACAGCATGTGATGACTACCTAATATCAGTAGAGGTCTGCCAGTTGGATTTGTAAGCAAAACATAATAAGCTAAGTCAAACATAAAGTATGTGAACGAGTGGAGTCCCCGAGGCGAAAAGCGCAAATGAATTAGTGATTATTTTAATTAAGACGACTTGAGTGGAGGTGGTAGGTAAACATTACCATTTAAAGAACATGTAATATTTGGACGCGGTAATGAGTAATGACAGGGCGATCTCATTTCGAACGTTCTTTAATTGCTTTCGCTCCAGATGGAGAATTACTAATATCTGTCCAATCGAAAAATGGAAAGATGAGAGTTTTGGGAATGTGATTTGGATTCTGAAACTCATCACTTCAAGTTTCAAGCTCAGTTGACCCAGTAATCCCGTCTAACCCCTTCACCCACACTCATTGGGGGTATTGCGGGATTTGCTATTTACTTCCTTTTTCTTCTTCTGCATTCGCTCATGTCAGAAAATCTCATGCAAAGCGAACGATGATAATCCAAAATGGCAAGCATCGACACGATATCAATATGAGAATCTGAGAAGCCTGATAATGTGACGGATCAGCGTGATGACTATCAATTACCGTCGCGCCTAATGCCGACTCACTGAGGTAAACAGAAGGAAGGCAAATTTTCTCATTGATCGGACTTGAAGTTATCCCAAACTGACCACAGTTTCACTTGTTTACTGAGAAGGAAGTCGAACTAAAGAAAACATTCTTCGACCATGCCCTCTACGACCTCTTTATCTAAGCCATAATTCAAATCCCGAGATCCGGAGTGAAAATAGCCGGGCAAATCACCGCCTCCAGTTTACATTCTTCCTCGATACGTGGGATAGACTGTTTGGATATAGGTGCAGACCATGTATGTGTATCACGACGACTTGCCTTGTGAGAGTGGGGGATGTGCAGCTTGTCCATGAGCGCGTGCGAGTGAGAGGCAATGCCAGACTCCATGATGCCCTTCCCCGGCCAACGAGACATGATGATAGGGACTGAATATCAAAACATACATTGATGGAAGCAAATAACTAAAAAATGCACAAAATAGTAAGATTACGCTGGCGCCGTGACTACGAAATTGCTAGGAGTGTGAAGGGGGAGAAGTAGTGGAGATTGGAATGGAGCAGATACAGGGTGAATTACGCGATAATCCCGCTCCCGAAGCCCTCCTTGTGACGATTTCAATCAGGGGGGATGAACTCTCTCAAACTCGCGCACTCTCTCGCCCCCTCCAATGAGTCCTCCTGTGGTGGAAGCCACGAGTGAGTAATTGCTACTCACACTCGACTACTCTACACACATCCATCCCACGAGAAGCATTCTCTCTATACTTTACTGTAATGAAAGCAAATCTCAAATGAGATAACAGGAAAGGAATATCAATACAATTGGAAAAGAATTCCCTTGAACTGAAGCTTCATAATTGTTTACGGCATTGAATCATTATTTTCTTGTGTTCAATTCAAAGACATACAGAGCGAATAAAGTGAAATGGCAAATTTGTTCAATAATTAAGTGCATGCTATTTAGTGCATTGTGGTTCGAATGCCAAAAAAGAGCTGACAAAATTCGATTTGGAAAGTTGTTTACTCTGATAAGCAAGTAAATAAATAAGTAGAAAATTCAGTTGCATTTTAGTGGTCGCTTTGAAATATTTCCGAGGGCGATGAAGAATCCGAAGAGTTAAATATAGTTCGAACAATTCGGAATAATTAAATGAATCTATAACTAAGACGAAAAATCTCAGTTTATAATAAAGTCAGTTTGCAATACTCCGTCATATGTCTGACACGCGATGCACCCCATGGAACTCCGCTGTTTGAATTTCCTGCATTACTCACCGTCATTTCATTTTTTTGTTGTATTTTAATTATATTTCATATTTTTTTGTTCAGTTGTATCACTCGAGCTGTTGCAATCTATAAACACTTATTTGCGTGTGCATCTATTTGCGCTGCCCTCCAATATATGAATCTATCGAAACAAATGGTTATTTGAATTCATACATTTGATTCCCTCGATCCTCCTTTTAAATTTCACCTAAAAAAATATGAAAACAACCGTTGGTAAGTTACTCCTTTGAGATTACGATCGATTGCTTTACAATCGGTTTATAGAAGATTGGAATCAGCTGACATTGTGAACGGAAGCTTCCATGTTCCAAGTTGGCTGAGCCCAATAGCCATCACTATTCCATGCATTGTAATTATGGCTTGGCAAGAAATGGTCTCTTCATACTACACACTCTCTCGCCTGTATGATTGGTGAGAGAGTGTGTAGTTTGAAGAGAGTCATTTCTTGCGAAGCCATCCCTAATTGTAATCTTCCTCCCTCATTAAGTTCAATTCGAATATAATTCAGTGCTTATGCGATCTAGCACAGTATAAATTCGTTGCTCCTCAATTGGCATTCAAAACTAGAATCAGTTTAGTATGACATTAGACCTAATTAGATATGTCGATATGTAGACAATTATCTTGTATGTTTTATTTTGCTGCGAAATATTTTCAGCATCGCTCATTCCAGTTGTATTTCCTTTCAGTTTCAGTGCATTGGGTGGAATGAATACTCAATGGGATCAGTACACTATGGACATTCGGTTGAAGGAACCATTCGAGGAGGCAGAGGAGCATCGGGTTTTGGGAAAAGTAAGCTTGTAGCATATTTTCAAAATCAATTCGCATGCTGTTCCGCATATTGATATTACAAATAATACTCTTTGAGGAAAGACGAGCCTTAATTAATTGGACACAAGAAGCACAATTTGTCTAGATGGACTGACAGTATTTTCTCCCTTCGTGACATTCGAATATTTCGTGACAACGCTGCTGTTTGAAACTAATCATATTTAAAAACCTAAGATCTCGAAATGTCCACCTGTTCGAATAATACGGAAAAAATAACGGCAAAATTCATTGTATTCCAGTTTTCAACATGCACACCTGACGGGATTCACGCTCTTACGATTGTGGACGACAATTATTGCTTCAACATTATTTTTATCAAGTGAGACGTTCCTCTCTTCGGAACAGCCTGAAATAATTCTTAAAATTCACTTACGTACATTTCTCAAAGATCTTCATATTTCCAGCATGCTCACTCGATGCGAAGTTAATCGACTGGTGCTACAACGTTCGTTCGAGGTGAAATATCCATTTAAAATTTGCATGTAATTTAATTTTTTCAGATGCGCCACATCGATTCTGTTGACTCGAAAACCATCGTCTATGTTGGAAATTTCACGAGGAATATTCCGTCAGTTAAATATTTATTGTATTTTTTTATATTTTCGTAAACAGATAAAATAAAATCATAATTTCGAATTCTTCCAGTGGAAGAATTCGATGCGCTGAGCCGCATGTACTGGCACGTGTAATCACGAGCGAGGATGGATTCAGAAGCATCAAAGAGGATGACGTCATTTTCACCATTGCACCTTCGAAGATAAAAGTAAGAATTTTCTTGTAATTTATTGTGCAAATCGAGAATTCAAAGACCTTTTGCAGTTATTTGTTTTTGTATTTGTCGTGTAATAGCAATAATTTCAGCGGTATCCGGATTTCTGCGTGTCAGTAGGCAATGGATTCGTGTATGCCATGAGGTGAGTTCTTTCTCTTTTCTTCTTTTGTTTGCTTATGGACCAGAGATAAGTTAGATATATCATATCATTTATGCATTGGAAACTAACAATGTTCCAGAGACTTCGGAGACCATTATAAGACAGGAACTCCAATTGAACTTTTCTACGTTTTATATCCGGGATTACTCCACTCTGCAGCTTCTGAAGCGGAAGAGAGTCAGTTTTCTGCCACAAAAACCTCATATATTCGAATTTTAAAAAAAAGGTTTTTTTATTCATTTCCATTCCAGAATCGTATGCGGCAACTCCTATTGGGTCGATTCTGGCTATGGGAGAAGCAAGATTCTTTCCAATCCCGTGAGATTCTTCAATTTATCTAAATCTTAACGCTTTCATTAATAGTTGAAAATGAGTGCTTAAGGTACGATGACTCTTCCTTTGTCGTGCTGGCAGGAGACCATGGGAAGAATAGGATCGATATCTACAGCATTCAGAGGTGGGTAAAGACTTTATTACCGATTGTTAAACAATTACATATTCGATTTTAGTAAAGGAATCCTTCGATCGATCCCCGTCATTTGGCCACTTCCCATCACTTTTCCTCCACCGAAGTTAGTCCATTAATATCATATCATTTTGAGCACAAAAAAGGAGCTACAATATTCCGATATTTTTTCAGTGTCCACTTCATTCCTGGAAGTGGGATGGTATTATTGCAATCGATGACTGGCGCTAAATTGATGCTCAACTTGAGAAATGGCAATGTTGAAATGGTTCGTTTATGCATCCATTGTTTTCCGAGAATAAGTGAAATTTATTGCAGCTCACTTCATTCATCGCTCCTTCTGGGCAGATGCTCAATCTAGATAAACATATTCGCGATATGTCTCGCATAGAGATAGTAAGTCCCAATTGTACATTTTAATTGATTAATTTTACTCTCACACATTAAAATTTCAAATAAACGATTCATATTTCAACAGGAAACAGCCGGTTATGAAATGACAAGGGATGGGGATTCGTTCTATGTTTCTAGTGACGAGTAAGTCTAAAAATAATTTAGCCTGTTCTTTCCTAAAGATTTTTGGAACAATTATGACAAGAATATTTTGATTGCACAAAATTATCACAAGCTGAGGTATATGTTATTCATGTTCAGTGAGGAATCTCCCGTGGACGATTTGATATTCTTCACACCTGGCAGCACTACAGTTGACGGAGCGTTTGTGGGCTGGTTTGCAACCAAACTGATGGAGAATTGTATGTATTCGAAATTAACTTTCCTTATAAAGATAAAGTTAAGATGAGGAAGATTGCATGAGACTGAAACTCCTTCGGCTACCGATCGATAAGGTAAACAATACACTTCAGTAAATTCGAACAGGTTTAAGTGAACGATACAGCCAATATATGTATAGAATCTCTCCAATTTGTTCGTCTTCCGAAAAAAATCTTGATAATCACGGCAATTCCAGGTCAATTCGCTCACTACAGTTGCATTAGATGCCGTTTGCAAAATGCTAAGCAAGGAAATAAGGTAATGTACATATCACCATTTTTTCGATGAAATGCTAATTTCAGATTGGCAATAACGGAAGAGGTGAATCCGAGGAATGCTGCTCAGTTTGTTAGGGTGATTGTGAGGAAGATGGAATCGTCTTTGAGAAAAAAAGGAACGAATGACGAGCAATCGTACCTCAAGAGAAGAAAATGTGCTGAGGATGAGACTGATTAGTAGAATGAATAAAGACTTCCCTCCATGCGATAAATTATTTCTCTGGAAAATTTATCATTTATAGTCACCGTTTTACACCATACATGAAGCAATTATTAATTTAATTTCCAAGATTTTTACTGATGTGATAGTACGGTTGTCACTAAGGTGACAATTATCACATAGAGTTACTCAAGGTTATAGATAACAGTTTATCTCCCACTTTATTCTTCCGTTATGTACAATAGCGAGCAAGCGATTTGATGCATTATGTTAATTACAGTAAATTAGATGCGATGCAATATCCCGGCTGTTTGAATTACGGAAGGAGTAATTATGTGGAAGGGGAGTTGTGGGAGGGAGAAGGTGATAGGGAAGAGTGAGTTCATTCGCTCTGAAATGACAAACTGACTGTTGTTGATCTTATCTAGCTTATTATCATCAGATTCTCTCGATTCTATACGCATTCATTGACCTTCCACAGTTCCGTACCTGCTCATTTTGACAGATTAATTCATCCTGAGGGGCAGCCTCCCCAATAGTAACAGCGAGAGTTCGACTGGCAATCACTTCGATGGCCTCCCAAGTCTCATGCCCCGTTGGAATGATCTGCAAATGAAATTTATTTCAGGAAATGAGTTCACTTTATTCATTTCTTATTTGTTCACCCATCTCAAAACAAAAATCGTTTTTAATTTATCTGTTTCAATCAATGAAGCGAAAACAGTATATCCCCATGAGAAGCTCTTACCTCATCTTCCGGTAGAAGGAATGCAATATCCCCTCCCTCTGGCCTCAACTCGAAGGTGAAGGAGTACTTCACTCCTCCCTTTCCCTTTACCCAGTCCATTGAAGATCCAGAGGCTGGATCTTTAATGTTCGCATTCTACTCGTTCCCTACACCTCCTCTGACTACCCACTTCTTCTGCTCGTTCTCACACTCACACAGGATATCCGCAGGCGTACCAACTGTGTAATTCGTTCCGTATATACTTCGCAGTGCATCGGCTGCTAAGTTGGCGATGACGATCTGGAAAAGATTTGCTGATTACTTGCACTCTTGGACACGCAACAAGTTGATAAAATAATTTACATGATCTTCCAGATCTGTAGAGTTCGAGAGAGGCTGCAAGGTATAAATTATGAGACAACCAGATAAAGTGGAGATTGAGGGATTCTTCTCACCTTATGTGCGAATGGGTAAAACAGCATCTGTGAATAGGAATGAAGAGACACGTAGGTAGTCATGGGATGCTGAGAAATGAAGTCACGCACAGCACGAGATTCCGGCTCGCAGAAGGCAGATTCTCCCTCAACGTGAATTAATATGATCTAGTTTGTTGATTGAAAGACTTCGAATCATAGACTTTTGCACCGTGCTCACACTGTATAAATCACTGCAAGAGTCGGAATGGGATCCTGATTTGCCAAAGCACCAGCCAAAGTTTCTGTTCAGATCAACTCCATGGCAGCAAGCCTTCTCCATAGAGTGTGTGGTTTCTGAAAATTGCAATAAGGGAGATTTTACAAAGAGAGGAGTTATCAAAGTTAGAGGAATTGAATGGGCCAAAGTGATTTGTGAAATGAAAAGAACGCATCTAAGAGAAGTATCATACCATTCATTTTGGTTCCTTCCTTACAGGGAGATCTATTCTTCCTCCATTTTCGAACATCAAGATCGGTCGAAGTTCGAGAGTACTCGTACCCATCTACAACGGATTTACTTTACGGATCTCAGTAATCAGATTATATGCCATTCATTCGGCCTCTGCATTATGTTTCCAGTATGTTCGTGGTGAACAGCATGTCTACATGGAACTCATACATGAACTATGAATCACAAGATGCTGAAACAGTAAAAGAATTGTAATATTCTAAAGAAATGTATGGACACTTCGCTTAAACAATTTAGAAATTCTGTTTAAAGAAGGAGTGTCAGCAAAGTTAAACTTTTAACGCTGTCATAACGATGACCTATCTTTGCACAACCATAAGAGATTCTGAAAATTGCACATTCATATCTCTATGTTGAACCGATTTATCATTAGTTGGCCTACAGGGAATGGACGTGCGGGAATTCAAATATCTAGAAGATCGTTCAAAAACATATTGTCAGTGGTAGAGCAGCCGCCATGTGTCGGTTTAAAATAGAAATATGAATGTGAAATTTTCAGAATCTCTTATGGTTTTTAAAAGCTAGGTCATGGTTATGACAACGTCAAAAGATTGCTGACACTCCTTCTTTAATCACATATTACAAATTTAGCTGTTTAGATTGTGCGAGAATTCTTACCACGATTGAGAAGTGGAACGAGATTCCATTCAATGCTGTCAACGTATTCACGAATGATCGGGTCTTGTTCGTACTCGTTCGTCAACTGAAATCAAGGTTTTTTTCTGAAATATTCAATGGGATTCCGTTTATTTCCTTTGGATAATACATGCAAATTGATAAATAACCTGATGTATGAAGTAGAGAACAGTGGCAGGTGAGATCCACTCCCTCGCATGAATCCCTCCATCAATCCAAATGCTTCGCTTTTGACTCGTTATATTTTTATTCGTTATCTGAAATTCGATTACGAATTTAATCAAAGTTGTCACTAATAATTGAATAAAATACTATCCATATGAAAGTTAGTCATTCTCGGAGATCCGCCCTCAAACTGTGAATAGAATATCAAACCTTGATGAGTGGAATCTGCCTTCCTTCATGAGTTTCTCCGATGGGATGGATGGATACCAGATGGGGATAAGTGAGGGCCAGGTCGTCGAAGTAGCTGATGACGTCATCGTACGAATGATACTCAGCCAAATTGAAGTTGACTTTCTGAACATATTGGAAAGTACAATTTTCTTGTATTTTAATACTGTATCTTAAAAGAAAAGTAGTGATTGGACTTTCCCATTATTATTCAATGTTCGTACAGAAGGCATAGAGAAACATAAAAAATATTGAAATTGTTTGAAATATTATGCGTAGTGCCGTCGAGTCGCTTAAATCGTTCAAACTTTTTTGTCGTTTCAGTTGAGCGCGCTTCTTCTGATTCTTGATGACTCTGAAAATCAGTTGACTAATAGTTTTCTCTTCTCCTTTCCATTTCATCTTCCCACCCCCTAATACAAAGGCCACCACATCACTGAATAAAAACGTGCAGAGAAGGATGGATGACAACACTTTTCATGCTCGCTGACAACATTCTTCCCATCCCTACGCACAATGGATTCAGATGATTGACAAAAGGTTAATTCAACAGAAAAAAAAGAAACATAATTTGCCACTAGAGATTCCGAAATAAAGTATAGAACGAATGATCTTACTTCTCTACATCATCAATCATGACAGAGAAGCTGATGTTGCGAGATCGGAGTTGATCCAAGAGGGACGCAGACTGAAGGAAACTTCATGCATAATTCGTAAGTTTAAACAATTGAATAAGCCTAAGTCATACTTTCTGGTCGGTTATCATTGCGTGTACTTCCATTCCCACTGCTCGAGGCTCCTTCCAGAAATCAATCTACAAGAATTGACTTTTTTATTTGAACTTATCAGCGGTTGTGATTCTCAATTACCTCAGTGTCTTTCGTGAGTCCTTCAAGGAATTGTAATGATTCAATCGTCAGGGGAGATATCCGATAGACCGAATACTTCCTGGGAGGGAGAGATTGCATTAAAGGACTATAATTAAGGTTTGTATTAGCCGAAGGTGTAAATAAGTGTGAAAAACTCACTTTGAGAGTGCGATAATTGAGAGAAGAGCTAAGATGAGCCCTCGAAGAGGAGTCATCATTGCGGAGTAGGGAAGTCGAGAGGAAATCGAATGAATACTTCAGATCCGTGGATTATATATCCCTGAGAAAAAAAAGGCGGTGCTAAAAATTGCCAACCCCTCTCTCCACACCCTTCCCGATATAATGTTGCTGAAATTAGAATGACTCATTAAAATATATTGCTCCTCTCGCACGAAGATGGTGACTAGCGTTTTCTCTTTCGGTTTGAAAGGTTACTGCAATTTTTCTCTCTCTTTTCTCCAATAACTATTGTATCTAATATTGGAAATCTCTTTAGAATTCCACTGGATTTTCGTTGCAGACCGAACAATATGAGAAATTTTAAAGGAGATAGAGAAATATTTAATTGAGATATTACACTCTAGTAGTAACTGGAAAGAACAGAACGGTCGTTGCATTATTTTGACACATAGAAAACTCCTTAGATTCGAGAGTTAAGTAAAGATTTGGGCTGGATGTTCGATGTGTGAATACCGAAAGGACTCATATGGATGCATTGTCTTTGATTTAAGATCCCATCGGTAGAAAGACTCCATGTACACGAAAACCAAATCTATCAATCAGCGACAATTAAGTCCAAAATATCTGTATCCACCATCCTCGCATTTCCCCTTCGTCCGCTCATTCACATCGACATCGAGCAATCAACTGTCGGTTATGCCATTCGTTTATCATTGTAGAAGAAAGGAAACGACTTGGAGCCAGTAATCGACTTATTTTTCATCTTCTTCCTTTTGACTAATCACAGCTCTCATTTGTTCATCGCAGCCGCTCCGAAGTAAGCACCAGCGATGAGAACTCAATCAATTCAAGTTAATCTTTCTATTAATTGGTTAATTACTTACCTCCGGAAATAATGAGGAAACCGACGATGAGAAGAATGGCGAGAATAAAATTCGATTTCTTGTCTTGCTCTGCAATTCGCGCCCTTTCCCTTTCAAATCTTGGCGAGAATCCAACTTATTCGTTCCAGTTTGTCCTTCTCCTTCTGCTCTTTCTCCTTCTCCGACTCGTCATCCTTTCGCTCCTGTCAAATAATACATTTCGACCATTCGCCTCTCTCTTATCTTTGTGTTATCTCTCCACTTGGCAGTTTGCCAGGAGATTAAACCAACCGGGCAATCCTTCTCCGATTCGGGTTCGTCGTTCGGTTTCTCAGACTTCTCCGATCCCTCTTCAGTCTTGCCCTTCTTCTTTTTCTTCTTGTCCTTCTACAAGAGATCAGAGATCATGTTGGAAGGGCAGAGATCAAAGATCACCTTGGCGGGATTCTTCTCGCTCTTGCTCTTCTCTGCCTCTGAATCAATCAGATTCGTCTTCTTGCTACTCGCCTTCTCTTTCATCGATTTCTTGCTCTGCAAATATACGTCACACTGAAGGCTGAGATCGGCCTGTTCCTTATACCTTATTGCCCTTTGGCGGCGTGCCAACGGGGTCTGAAATGGAGTGAGTTGCAGTAAGCCGTTGAAGGCACAGTATCATCCAAGGCCACAGTATTCCTACAGTATCCCACCGACAGATTCGTAGAGGTCATCGGCCCCTCCTCCTGCTGGCGGTGGGGGTGCTGCAGCAGGCGGTGGTTTGGGAGGCTCGACGGAACTGGCAGGAGCTGCTCCTCCCCCTCCTCCTACACCCAAGTCCTCGTAGAGATCCTGGGAAGATCAGATGGATTTGGAGGATAGATATAGTATGCTCCAGACATAGATCAAACATCAACAAACTGACAGCCATTCTTCACAAAGTGGTCACTGGTCGAAAGAGACTCGCACAATGGTGTAGTTTGGAGTGGGGATTCAATGCAAATGAACGAGAACAAAACAACACATTTTCCAGTTGACGAGTTCGCTGGTGTTTACTTCTTGAGAACTTTAGACATTGAAATATATATATTATGCAAAATCTCCCACATCAATTATTTATCAAATTCAACTTTACATTAATGATGTATGAAGTGGGCTACGAATACACGTCATTACAATATTGATCACATTGATTTATCAATAATCAGATAGGGGGTGCTATCTCTTGCAGCTTCATCAATCGATTCCTGCAGCCATTGCAGCACAGCACAGATGAAAGTGTGACCGAAGTGATGAGTGAGCTGCCATCGAATCACATTTGAATATTAAAGAAGCCTAATGAGAAATAATTAAGCATGTCTTTCAAGGGGCGCTCGATTTGTGAAAATGTCTCTACTCACCATGGCGAATTTTAAGAGATGCAAGTCAGCGGCAGTCTCGATCTTTCTCTGTCCGGGTTTCTCTCCCACTCTTTCAATCGCAGATCTCAATACTTGGCAGAGGAACCTGCAATCGACATCAACCATAGCTAGAGAATGATAATCTATCTCAGTAAAAGATGATGCTTACCTGATTCCTTCGATGGCTCCGGGCACTGTTTTTGTGGCGTTCCTCATTGACTGAGAGCAGGGAAGTTCGGAGAGCCAAAGGGCTGTGTTTAGTGCCATATTCATCGATTCTTCCTCCGTCAACGAAATCCACGCGTTAGTCAAGATGCCCTACAATGGACATTACAAATAATTTAGTGGTTGCTTTCCCGAGTGAAAAGCAACCTTCGATTTCCAAAAGGGTTTACGATAATCTCACTGAAGGTTGGAATACAATAGAGTGACCTACCCTCTTCGCTTTTTCCTTAGTCACAATTCCAATCTGCTCCATCTGCTCACGAAACTTCACCACAGTATCCTTCTTCTTCGTTCTGCAACTTGACAAATTGAGAAAATCGAATTTCGAAATGAAATAAGCCTCTCACTTTCTCATAAATGCGACCAGTTGGCAGACCCCCAAGTGCTCGGGTCCATAGGCACGACGACGGAGTTCGCCTCTTGTCACCTGTGAGAAGATACGGTAAATGAAGAGGTAATGGACAATAAATGGTCGTTTTCTTAATCACCTCTATGGGCGGTTCATCGTATCCGATGCGCGGTGCAACAGGTTCCGTTTTCACGTCATCGTCAGGCTGATGAGTGACAACGATTGAATCTTCCTTGCTCAGAGACGATAAATCCAGTGGCTGCATCTCCTTCTGAATATGCATACGGTTAGCTGATATCTGATGATGCTGCTTTCTCAGTGCTTACCTCAATTGCTGCCTTGCTTGGGGAACCGCTTCCAATCTGCTTCACTAGGGCACAGATCTGATCGATGACATAGGAGGCCGCGAGAGGGCCGAATCCATGAGTCATCTATGAATATACAGCATTATGATTCCTAGCTCGTCAGTTGCTCACATTGCTGAAGTAGTTGACTGCATTGTAATCGTTGATGTTGGTTGGTTTGACGCAGTCGCTCGGCACGCGACCCGCGCACAGAAGATACTCCCTCACTCCAGAGAGGTATTCACTACAAATAGAAACGAGGTTATTTTTAATGGGCACTGTGTCATACACACACAAATTGCGTCAGTAATAACATACGTGATGCGCTCGGCATGTTCTTTGATGTGGTCGTACTTGCTTCCATCGGAAGCAGCGACGATTGCTGCGAGAATGTCCTTCGAGATCTCGAAGCAGAGCAATTTATTGAAGTCCGACGCCAGTCTGATAGCATCCTCTGAAATAAAGTCAGTTAGTGAACAGCGGTGATCGAGCTACCGTACCTTCCATTATCATGGCGAGTGTTGGCTGAATTCGTTTGCTGTCAGGATTGTCTTCAACTGTGATTCCACTCTTGCCTAACTTGGCCTTGAAGCATTTAAAAGAGGTTCTCGCGCTGAAATTGTTGAGGTGATAGGTGCATTGAAGTTTAAAATCTAAGAAATACTCACTGTCTCGTAACTTTGCCGATCATCTTGAGATCCATCTTCTCTGGTCCCTCAATTCGTCTTCGAAGTTCTCCTTCGGTCACCTCAAATAAGACTGGTTCATTACATTTCACTCAGAAGCCACAAATGGATTATGGATAAGCTAAGCGACAATTGAACGTAGGTAAATACCCCCAATTCCATTGAAAATCACTGACATTGACAGTTCTCATTTCGAGAAGGATAATATGGCTCTTGACTTGAAATACGGAGTTCATTTTTGCTGAGTGAAGGACTGGTGCTAGCTTATTTCCATACTCGGCGCCATTCGGAGCCCAGTGGGAAGCCCGTTCCGGTTCTGGTTGTTGATGGATAAGAGTCTGCGGATGGTGAGACTGAGATCCTGCAACATTAGTTCTATAGACAACGGGATTGAGTGAGAAGATAAGGTAAACTAATTTCCGTACCATGGTTGTTATTTTGTCGTTGTACTTGGTGGTAATTGTGCGGTTGATTCTGCATGGGCATCATACGGTGGGGAGACGGATGGCTCTGAGAGTATTTTGCATTTAAAGCAAAGATAAATTGGAATGTAACTCACTGGGTGATACTGATTTGGATGTATTGGATGAGCCTCGATTGGCGGTGCGTTGATAACATACTGAAATGAATTTATGATTGAGATGGCAAAGAAATGATTCGATAGTACACTGGAATTTTCTTACCACATTCCGATGGTGAATCCCGGTTCCCGGCATCCTGTGTGAATTGTGATCAGGGTACTGAAAATATTGTATGTTGAAGAAGCGATGATCTCAAATTGGCTTGCCTGCTCCTGTTGTGAATAATACATTGGCTGTCCTTGAGACGAGTAGACGCGCTGTGCACCCTCGAGATGCGTGTACTAAAAATATGTGTTCAATGCTGCCCATACGCAATACTCCCCCTGTTATTTATTAGCTGTTCATTTACTGTTTAGTTATAGTCAATTCATGTTTTACCTCGAATGGTTGCATTGGCTCCCTCACTTCTTCCATTACAGTCTGTTGATGTGCCATTTGAGAATGGTGCTGCAAAGGAACATTATTGCAAAATAGGTTGTTCGGGGCCAGATCGCTCACCTCGGGTGGGGCAAACGAATCGCTTCTACGCGAGGAACGCTCATCCTCAGAGTCCGATGATGCTTCGGGAATCATTGGGTAATGGCCATTCAAGTATTCGTCGAACTCTTCCGGCTGCAAGAACATTTCGATGTGTATAGAATTTACTCTACTTCTATACTTTTAAATTTACTCTACCGGTATTTCATCTGGTCTGAAATATACTCACTCTATAACCATGGATGGTATGCTCGATAATGGGCGGATGTCGTTTGGAAGGAGGTGATTCAACGCCATAGTAGTGAGAGGTCTGCTGCAAAAAATAGATAGAAGAATAAGATTGAAAATGATGTAGTGCATTGTACGAGTGCTGCTCACCTCATCCGTATGATGGTCGAATCTTCTCTTTGTTCCTTGTTGATGACACGAAGAGTGGCCCATTTGATTCTTATGCGAATTGTGTCGCGCAAGGGGAGGAAAATTTGTATGCATTCTGACTATATGGAATTATTATTTATGGAGAGATGGGAGTTACACGTCGAGACTATGGGACAGTGCAGTGAATGAGAAGTTACGAGTGAGAGGAATGAGACTGGAAGCACCCATTCGATGGACGCTACTTTACGAGGGGAGAGAGAGGAGGGGTGTAAAAGTAAAAGACTTCCGATCTCAGAATTGATGACGCCCTAATAGATTTGTTGTCCCCTCTGGCCGACCTCGAACGCGGTAAATGCATGTTCATGATCGAAAGAACTCTCAAGAATATGGATTTATAAAATGAATGGAAAATACGAGACGATGAACATCATAAGATCTGAAATTGGACTGTCGATTCAAGTTAGACTTTTTATATCAGCTAATTGAGTCCTTAATTATTTTTCACTTTCGAATGTGTACGTGTGACATCTTGAGTGCGTTCACTTGTAGGGAGCATAGGAGTAAGGAGAACTGCGAATAGTCGAAAAATGGTATTAACTTTAGAAACATCTTTATTTGGGTGTGTAAATTGAAACTAAGAGTGCTCTGCATGGTCAGACAGACTCAATTGGACTCGGTTCTTCTCTGTCTCGATCGTGATCTTCCTCCTCTCCATCCTCCTTCTCACGACGAAGCTCACGCATCATCCTGAGATACAATAAGAATATGAACTGACGATAGTCCCCACCGATGCTTGAGGTCATCCAATTCGTCACGAATGTTCTGCGGCACACTGCTTGATCGCACGCACCTAGAATGCTATGGATAAGAATTTCTGAAATTTGCTTAGTGCAAAAGCACTAAACCGTTTAGTCTATACGGATAGCAAATATTTCGAAATGAAGAGTAAGCCGACCTCCTGTCTGGCTTGATCTCCACTCTTCCCGCGATCTTCGACGATTCCACGAATCTGAGAATTGTTGCGAATATTGTAGGAGTACGAGTAAATTATGAGCCCGTTCGCGTCACAGTATTAAGCCCCGTGCAACTCAAAAGCTCATTTCGCACTCGATTTCAAATTCAAAAAGCAACGAATTTGCTCTCACACGGAATTTCAGCTTACTGTATCGAGTTTTAATATGAAGAATTTGTGAAACACATTACAATTGGCTCTCAAAATCAGTTTGCATCTCATAGTGGTGCTGAAACACAAATGATCCTACTCTTTTTCGGAGCAAGCGAGTGAGCGATTCATATATGTTTCATAGTAAATTAAAGTATTAGGTGCGTTTTTCGAAACTATCTGTGCACTGCCTGGCGCATAATACTGTGGCGTAAGAATCGAACAAAGCCGTAAAGGGTCTGGCACACCAAATTTTCGAAAACTTGCGATAAGGGGTTATCAAGGGTGCTGATCATCATGGTAAACTTCATTTTGCTCCATCTCGACCGGTTAAGCCAGACTTCATGTGGGCATCACCCATATTTATGGTCATAGCTCAGCAACCGATTTATAAAAGTTCATGAAAATTGCACAGCTCATAGCTTGTATCACTGGGAAGACGCTAATATCAAAATACAACGGGTTTTCTCATGGCAATATCATGATCTCGACGATCTCGAGTACAAGACAAAAGCTAAAACCGCGAACTACATGCTAAGACGCGCAATGTTCTGGGGATCATTTTTCGTGTACTATGTTGGGTATACAAGTTCGTCCTTTTTTCGCTACAAGTCGATTTATGTTTCATTTATCACCTCTTTGCCGCTAATGTAGTGAGAAAGAGTGAGAAATGGCTCTCATTCCTTTGTTCTGCCTCTCTCGAACGAGAGAGATAATTAAATTTATCTTCATTTTCCTATCTCACCCACTACATTAGCGGCAAAGAGCTGATAAATGCATCATAAATTGACTTGTAGCGGAAAAAGGACGAACTTGTATACCCAACATAGTATACGAAAAATGATCCCCAGAACATGGCGCATCTATGCATGTAGTTCGCGGTTTTAGCTTTTGTCTTATATTCGAGATCGTCGAGATCATGATATTGTCATGAGAAAACCTGTGGCATTTTGATATTAGCGCCTTCCTAGTGATACAAGCTATGACCTCTGCAATTTTCATGAATTTTTATAAATCGGTAGTTGAGCTATGACCTCAAATATATGAAGCCCACATGCAGCCTGGCTTAACCGGTCGAGATGGAGCAAAATGAAGTTTACCATGATGATCAGCACCCTCGATAACCCCTTTCCGCAAGTTTTCGAAAATTTGGTGTGCCAAGGTTTGTTCGACGCTTAGGCGAAGGGGCTCTTATACGAAAAGATCCTGATATTTTTTATGTGATGAATCTGTGAGAAAACCCTCCAAAACTGTATTTTACTATTTGGTTGGTCGATGATGTACCTGGAGTGCGTACTTCTGTGCTTCGGGTGAGATCTTCGAGAGATTGCGATCGAAGAGGTCACTGACATTGAAAAATCAGTAAAAATACGTAGCTGCTGAAGGTTTTTAATTTCGGAGAAACATTAAAATAAAGATAAAATGCTTACCGATTCCCAATCATCGCTTCTCTGATTCTCTCAAAATGCTGCCCCTGACCTCCTCCTGAAGTACAAAATCAGTAATTAGTAAAAAAATAGGAAAGACATTCGGCCCGTATAATCTGTCAAAAATCTGCGAAAAAAGTTGCGTAAAAAGTTCGCGAACTTCTGATTCTCTCCATTTCGCATGCTCTCTCTCTTTCTCTAACCAGGTCGTTGAAAAGTTCAAACTTTTCAACGACCTGGTTAGAGAACTTTTCAAGGAGATGCGTGAAAAGTTAGAGAAAGGCGAGAGAGCACGCGTTCTTGAGAGAGGGAAAAGGAAGTAGTAGTTGTTTACTTCCTTTTCCCTCTCTCGAAAACGCGTGCTCTCTCTTCTTTCTCTAACTTTTCACGCATCTCCTTGAAAAGTTCGTTGAAAACCGGCCTAAATTTGTTCGAAATTCGTACTTTTCTTTTGTTTCACTTATTTTTATCAATTATTTTTGCTTTTAAATTATCACCGCTTATAAGGACAACCTTCCCTCTGATGGAATAGCTTGACATTACAGGGTGGTGAAAGTGGTGACCCATAATCGAAAAAATTACCCCAACCGTGTTTACTTTCTCTACGCTGTATTCTGAAGCAATTCCAGCTAAGGGAAGGTTGTCCTTCAAAGTATTCATAAGCTAAACGCAAAAATAATAACTAAAAATAAGCTAAACAAAAGAAAAGTACGAATTTTGAACGTAGTTCGTCGAAAAGTTCGTGAACTTTTCAACGACCTGGTTAGAGAAAGAGAGAGAGTATGCGAAATGGAGAGAATCAGAAGTTCGAGAACTTTTTACGCAACTTTTCTCGCAGATTTCTGACAGATTATACGGGCCGATTATAAGAAATGGAACGAACCCCGTCCCATTCCGCACAGACCACGACTGAGACCGCGTAGATCCTCTGCTCAATTAGGAAATAATGAAAACAAAATTCGGATATAAAAAAAACAAACCCATGATTGAGTTGAAGAGAGGCTTGCTCGCTTCTTCCTTCCCTTTGTGAAGAGATGGGGAGGTAGTCAGAGGTGATTCAGAGCTGGTTGTGATGGGGGGGGATGCTCATGTTGCAGTCACGGGAAAACAAGGGATGAAGAAACTCGAAGGAGAGCCCATAAAAGAAGAGGGAGATATTTGAGAGCTATGAGATCTCAGCCACACACCGGGAGTGGATTTGCGAAGATTAATGAAATTCAATCTCGATATGTAACTGTCAGAACCAGGAGAAGAGAAACGGTGTCGCTGGCTGGCAATTTAGTGTCAAAATGTGTCGCTCTCTGCAAGGGATGCGCACATACCGATACCAGTGCATGTCCCACGCATAGAGAAATAGTTCGATTTAATTCTTCTCTTACATAACTGGATGCTGAGTAATGTTGTCAGGTCATCAGGTGATCGCAATGAACTTCCATGATTATCCTTGTATGATATCTGTGTATCGAAAAATTAAGAAAGCACATGAAAACAGATTATTCAACTTCCCTCCTCCTCACCATGCTCATCCTTCCCACTCAACACACTATCCGTGGCATAGGAAACGGCGTTTTATGGGGGAGTGGGAGAGGGATAACAACAACTCAATCAAACTAGCTATAATCGATTCATTCTCGCTCTTCCTTCCATTTTATTTTGCAATAAAATAATATTTACACTACATGTAACTGAGTAACCTTCATTTCTCCTTTTCCATCTCGCGCAATCCCAATTATTTCAGCAGTTTACACCGACTCAAGAAAGGAATACAACTCAGCTCCAATAGTATCGCAAGTGCACAGGTCTGAATATGACTACTTTGATACACTTTGCTATTGCTCCTTTTCAGCCGTTGCACACAATCAGAATTCACTTCTTTCCTCTGCACTGATTTCACCAAACATTCCTAATCCTGTCCTCAGTTCGATCTCGTGGTTATTTTCATGAATAAAGTGATTGATAATATCAAAGTGGCATTCTCATACAGTAATTAATCGAATAAGATACAATATGTCTAGTACAAGAGGAACCAACTCTTTGTCTTCTCGGTAATTTAGCTTTTTTCCTTATCGAAATCTCACTTTATTATTCTTTCATTTTACCAGCATTTCCCTTAGTTCTCATAGCATAATTCCATAGAGTGTAATATCCTGATTTTCCCAATCCCACAAGTTCGAAAGACCACGAGAGAATACTTGCAAGCAAATATATTCGACTCTTCTCCACATGGTTTTTTTCTGCACGGCTTCAAGGGCAAAAACAAAGCAGATCGACCATGATGAACCAAATCACCATGGTAAAATTTTTCTATGTTCAATGTTGGGGTAGAGATAAAGTCGTGGACATCGCAATTAGTCACACCTCTCTTCCTTCAACACAATCCACCCCTCTCATCTCACTCCTGCTTTCCCTTAGTGTAGGTCTATTAGTACACTCTGCCGTATTCATTTTTCCGAATGGCGGTAGACTTCAGTACGGCAAAGCAAAGTTATGGAAAAATGATATACCGTTTGTAACAGTGATTTTTGTATTGAATGTCCCTGCTCGCTTGTGTGTACATGGCATGTCAATTCTTGTCTCTAAGCTCATTTAAATTCCTGGTTTGCGGCAGATAAACAAGAGATCATAAGTTCAATCACAAAATTATTGAAGGCATACATGTTTTGATTTTCTCTGAACGAGAGAGCTCACTTCCCCATTGTCATTTAAAGGCCACACGTTATTACCGATTAACGAATTACCCAATGAAAGGAAATGTGATCCACAAATTCACAGATTCTAAGTCACTCGAGTAGTTCTCTACGGAGATTCCACGGGCCAATGTCACAATTCATTGAACACGGTTGGGTCGAGCATATCTCAGCTATCTACCTCTTCCTCAAAACATCTGGAATTGCCCCGCTCTTCCTCTCATGAGATTTCTCACCAACTCGATTTTCCTTCTCCACTTCCTTTTCCGTTTTACCTCCCAATTTCAGTTTTCTCTCCCTCATGAATTTGAATTAGTGCACTATGCCACTTCCTCAGATTGAACGTCGCATTATCTTAGTTCCTAGAGATTTGAGTGTTGGCATTGTCGAACCTACAGTGCACGATTGCTACAACATATTTGTAATTGCCCAACTCTGAACCCGCAACACAATTTTTCATATTGATATTCGTGAGACTCATGGCTGTTGAGGTTTCGGGTTGACTGTCTCTGAGATGTTTATCCATTGTTTGAAATCGAGTAATATTTTAGTCAGCGGTATCTCAATATCCCTCTAGTATCTATAATAGTTGCATCGTTATGGCTGTGATTCAATAATCTTCGATTCCTTCGCTCTTCCTCTCTTCTCTTCCGCTTCTCTGATTCCTTTCCAACTCCACATTGTATGCGAGAGGCGGGGTAATGCGTGAGCTCGATGACAACTCAGAATAGCTACATGTGACTGCTGTTTATCAAGTTTGAAGTACTACTTCCGATAGGAAGTTTACCTATTTTGCGGAAAAGGAAGAGAGCAAATGCATCCCTCATCCTAATGCGTTAATTTAATTCGATTTTGAACCAATACTTGAAAAATGTAAAATATATAGCGCTATCTTTGGATATAATCATACATTCAATTAATCCTCGATGATACATTCTTTCGATGCATCATCCTTCCTTCTCTCCTCTTTACAACGGCTATTTATCACTCTATAGACGTGTATTGAATGCTCTCGTGCCAACATCCATTTTCTGCCTTTATTCGTTCATTTTTTTCCAAAGATATTATTTGCTTGCTTTATTTGCGTCTTGTATTCTCAAGAATAACATACAAATTTCAATATGTATGTTATCTTAACGGGGTAATTCGGTGAAGAGCGGATAGCTTGGATCATAACATGAGGTTATGGGTCGTAGAAACACGATCACGTTCCCTAAGAATGTTGCCGAGCGCGAACGTAGCAATCAATTGGCTGTTTTCCAATTGGGGGCGAGGGATGCAGGTGGTATTTAGGGAGCGTGCAATGCGAGAAAGCGCGTCCACTCATTCTTTGCCTCTCTCAAATGAGTAAGTTGTTCCCCGGAGCAGCCCTTTGTCAGCTGCGCCCATTATATTTTAAACATGCATTGATTTTCAACGCGAAATATATGAGCCCTTCAATAAATTATTCGAGATTACAACAACTCATTTTAGATGACTTCGAATCGCCTCGAATCCATCGATGAACTAATTAAAGAGGTTAATATTGATTCGATTCGCAGTCCAATGAGCAGAAAGCAAACTAGAGTGCATGCAAAACGGCCTCTAATTCCCCATTTTGCCATTTTACTTAATCAAACTTTGTTCCGCCATATTTCTCGTAATGTTCACAGACTTTTGTTTCAGATTGAAGCAAAGTCGTTTGATTCCGTATTGGGAGTTGCACTGAACGAAGCCTTCGATATTTCCATGAGAATAGCTCAATTCGGAGTCCAGAAGGAGGACAAGGTGAGTTCAAATGGCTGCACACTTCTTGCCATTTCGATACTTGATTTATTGACAATGTTCACTTTGAATATACGTAGGGACCACAAGGTGGTTACCCGAAATCGTCACACAGGTCTAATTGTGTTGTTAATGTGTTCGTATGGGGCTAAATATGACCATGCATTTTGAATTAGGTTGATATCTAATGTTTGAGCCAAGTTATGACCCAAAATGTGGGTGAATTGATCATAACGTGAAAGGCCCAAAAAGCGAGACGAGAGAAAGAGGGGCGGAGCCTATTTCTCCTTTGCCGTTTCAATTCTCGAAACGATCGGGTAGGGCTTCGCGGAACCCTACAGGGGAAGAAAGCAAGCTTTCACGTAGGCGGGGCGCTATCTAGTCACGCCGGGTGAGAGACGGGTGGAGGGAGGAGAGGGAGAGGGATGAGAGAACGCAGAAAGAGTTGCCAGCCATGCGCGCTTCGAATTCGAAGAAACACAATCTTCATTCCCAACCAAATCACTCGTTCAAAATTGAATTTGGAAGCTCTTTTCATCCTCTTTCGAATGAGCCTCCGTGACCTTGGAAATTCCTTTTCTGAGTAGGTCAGCATACGAGTTTTATGGTTTTCTAAGTCAAGTCGCTCTATAAAACTTGTATGCTGACCTACTTAGAGATGGATTTTCCAGGGTCACGGAGGCTCATTCGAAAGAGGATGAAAAGATCTTCCAAATTCTTTTTTGATCGAGTGATTTGGTTGCGAATGAAGACTGTGCTCCTCTTGTCTCGCTTTTGCGGGGTAAAGTGTCCGAGCCGAGTGGGCGGAGCTTGCGGAGTCTAAATATACGGCCCATCTAGGTTCTGGAAGTGAAGCTGGCTGCTCTGGATGCCATTACAGAGAAGGCGAACGAACTCGACAATGAAGAGTTAGTTCACCAGCAAAGATGTCTTCAAACTAACTTGATTATCATCCAAGATGCATTTCACGGTATATATCTCTACTTTGAGGCTCGTTCCGAAGGAAATCGTCTACGGGCTACTGAATGTGATGAGCAAGTCACTGATTGCTGCAATGGACAAGAAAGACCAGAATGGACAAGAGGACAAAGAGATCATTGAGCAGGTGGGACAACAAAAATCGAAAGAATAAAACAAGTACTGTAACAAGTTGTCACAATTACTCGGAGATTTTGTGCTAGCTTGAAAATACAAATAAAAAAATCGAATAGAAGATAAACGTATTGACTGTGTGTTACAGCTTATAAACATTATTAAACGGTCAGTAAGTTGCCGATAAATTTTCGGAAGAAGCGTTCTTTCAGACCCTTCGCTGCACAACGAGCCATAATGGCTTCTCAGATACATCTGACAATGTCACTGCGGATAATGAGGTCATTTCGATAATATCATCTAAGGATAATATAATCTGACCATATTTATGGTTACATACGTGGTCTGCAGCACGACATTATCAAAACATTTGTTGACTCAGATGATCTCCACTCGCGCCAGTTCTTCGTCTGTGCCTAGCGAAGAATCATCGATCAGTATCTCTACCAAGGAAAATCAGCAGGTATCGCATTCTTTTATTTGCTATTCCGTCAATATATCAAGCTTAGATCTCAATGAGCATTTATTGGGAAATCTGAAACCACAATTGTCCTTCACAGACTCGACTCAGCTCTTCACCTCAATTGAAAGAGGAGGAGCACCGTTGTGATCTACCCACTCCTGCAAGTGACCAAGGAAGTTCCTCTCAAGAGAGTACTCCCCCTCAACCACCACCCGGTGAGGAGAAATATTTTTTTATTTAAAAAGCAAATCTAGAGCGAATAAAAATATTGGGGTGTCCGGAAAGTTCGTATAATTTTTTGTTTTTATTTTTTATTCAATGCTTTACAATTCTCAGTGACCAATGTATGCCCCCTTCTTTCTCACTACCTCCCTCCAGCGATTGGGCAGGGTCTCGATTCCTCTCTTCCAGAATACGGGTTTCTTCGAGACCGCCCAGTTCACGAAAGCCCTCACAACTTCATCTCGATTCTTGAACTTCTTTCCTTTGCAGAAGTCAGAGAGAGCGCGGAAGCAATGGTAGTCGCATGGGGAGAGATCCGGGGAATACGGTGGGTGGGGAATCCTCTCGATCTTCAGCTCGTCCATTTTCTTCTGGGTCATCTTCGCTCGATGTGGGCGAGCATTGTCCATCAGAAGAAGAATTTTGCCCTGGTTCAGGAGTCTGGGAGGGACTCTGATCGCGACATCTTCCAGTTGTTCAGAGAAGAGGTAGGCATTGATCCTGGTGCCAGGAGGATCTCCCAGTAGATGGGACCGAGCACTGAGAAGAAGAAGCAGAGGAGTTCCTTCTTTCCGTGCTCTTCCTTCTTCGGGACGGGCGTGGGCTTCTCATCTGCATCCACCCATTGCAGTCTCCTCACAGGGTTATCGTACGTGATCCACTTCTCATCTGTAGCGATGATGGAATTGACCCATCGAAGATTGGATCTACGATGGAGTAATTCCCGACAGACTTGAACACGTTTTTTCAGCTGTTCGGGGAGAGGTCATGGGGAATCACTTGTGGGAGTTTCGGCTTCTTCCCAGATCGATGGAGGATATCGGACACCGTTGATCTGGGAGTACCAGTATCCTTCTTCAACTCACGCACACTGGCCATGGGCTTGCGCTTCAGTGTGTGGAGAACGAGAGGCTGATCGAGGGAGGGAGGGCCTCCAGAGCGGGGTTCATCATCGAGACCAAACTCCCCTTTCTTGAAGCGGGAGAACCACTTATAGCAGAAGGGTATGGAGGGGGCGTCAGCTCCTTCCGACTGTGCCAGGGCAGAGTGGGCCTCCTTCACGGATCGGCCAAGACGGTAGTAATGAAGTAAAACTGCTCGGAGGTTGAGATGGGAGTCCATCGCAAGAATCAATGTAGCAACTAGGAGACTGATTAAATCCTCTCACTACTCAACGTCAGAATGATGCAATACATTGTTGACAAACAGATTGCGCAATCACTGCATTTGATCGCGAACTGACTTTTTTCCGAAGCATTATACGAACTTTCCGGACACCCCAATACGTAATTGCGGCGGACTATTTTGGTGAAATCCATATATTAGATATTGTACTTATCAGTTCTTACATTTCAGACCTGCACGATGCATCTCAACAGCAACCCATAGATTCTGTTGAGATCGACTCCTCAAATCCTCCTCAATCAATAAAGAGGGTGAGACTTGTACAAATCAGTTGAACGCGTGTGCTGAGAGGTAATCAGTGCAGAGTTAGCAGTTTTACTACATATTTTTTTACAATTTGCTAATTTTTGTATGGGCTACAAGAAGTTGCACTGTTCAATTCTGGCATATTCGGACTTGAGCTAAATGCTAAGGTTTACCTACTTTCTAGTTATTTCCCTCTGCAGGGTCCATTCTTCGTGGCTCAATGTCTTACTGATTCCACTTCACTGGAAATCTCCCATATTTCGTTGATCCTCAACGGCGACGTCTTTGTGGATCCTCCCGCTGTGGTGAAGTACAAACACAAACTAGGAGGAATAAGAGAACGACGGACCATTTGGGCCGGAACGAAGAAAGAATGCAACAAATTCATGCTCGAGTACAATGGAGGTGAGTGCGTCTGTGTTATCCCATAAACTACAAATTTACCTTCATGATTCTTTAACAGTCCTATCTCTTAACATTCGTACACTTCAGGTACGAACAATGCATCGACTTCTGCCGGTCTCGTTGGCTCCAATGAGTCAAGTGGAGATGGACAAATCGATCCGCCCTCCCGGTACTCTCGTAATGGAACAAATGTTAGTCCCCTGTGTTCATTATAGCAACTTTATTTTCTAGTAAATTGAGATGCAAAATTTAGGCTTGTACACCAAAATTTGATGCATTGCAGACAAGTCTCCGAAGGGAAGCAGCGAAGTACTACGGCGAACCATGGTGGAAGGCCATCGAAGCTCTCGCATACACTTGCACTCACTGTCAATCTCAATTTGAGAGCGAACGGAAGCTGCAGGAGCACAATTCTCAACACCAATGTAAGGGCGAGCGGAGTCCACTTTCGAAATGAATTGCATCGCAGGGTACCTTCAGTGCAATCTCTGTCTTACCTTCCTCAAGACGGAGGAGGTCTACGCTGCCCATATGCGAGTGAAGCACCCTTCCTTTCCTTCCTTTCCATCTGATGCTTCTTCGTCTTCGAATGGAGATGGAAGAACAGCAGAGAAGAGAACTCACTCGGGAAGGAAAGACGAAGTCGAGGTGAGAAAAAATGCAACTAATGACAGGAATCACGGCTTTCCACAGGAGAAGAGAAGAAACGCCGATAGCGAGTAACCGAGGCGGAAAACTTCACACGGCCTATTTGTTCGTGCGATCTAAGTTTATTATTTATTATTTATTATTTAATATTTCTATTTTTTAGTTGTTCCTTTCAACACGTCTATGTGTGTGAGTCAATTGCTCGAAGGAAAAACTCATTTTCACTATTTCGGATAGTTCTGAAAATATTGAATTATCGCACGAATTTTTAGTAATTTATTCTTGAATATGTACGAGACTGACGAATAAAGCGCAATTGAGTATCGGAGTTCATTTGTTAAAGAAATAGTTTGCCACAATGAATCCTCACTTCACGTTAAAATAGGCTCTGATCGTGGATTCTAGATTAATTTGTTCTTCTTTTACTCAATGAATTCCTTCCCTTTCTTTCCCTCGGATTCGAACTCTCTGAGTGTTTGATGTGCATGGGAAGAAGGCGGGAAGAGAGAACGAGACGCAACGAAAAGATCACGTGTTTCTTCTCTTTCCCTCTCGTCGTCGACATTCTCATTTCAAATTTTCTCACCTCGTCTTCAGCCTAAACTTCTATTGATTCGTGAGGGAGGAGAGAGAAGAGGGTCGTGGGCTGTCTATAATATTTCCGATTTAGCCCTCTTCTTGCGAAGATACACTTCATAACAACCAATATTCCTCCCTTGATTATCCATTACTGAGAAATTCTTCTTATATTAGTTTACTTGCTGTTCTCGAGGCATTTAACGTTGAGTTGCGCTCATTTTTCGATGCACCCTTTCTCCTTTGCAGGCAAGTACACTGTCTCTAAAGCATCTACGCTGATGCTGCACAACAATTCTCCAGTAAAATGAGATGAGGATGGCAGGTGAGCAGTGCATCATCAACCAACTCGAATAAGTTGCTTCTCTCCCGTTAATCAATCTCTCCCAGGTCCTTCGTTTTCTCCAAATTACAACACAGGGAGCGATTCCCTCGGATGTGAGTAGTCTGTGTATGCCCATCTCTCTCTGCTCTGATTTCTCACACAGAAACATCAGTATATCCTTTTCCTCCATAATCCACTCATTGCAGATACCCCACTCGAGTACCTGACGTTATTGGAGCTTCATAAATATCACGCATCCCAAAAAATTGAATTATTTCACTTGCATTGTTTTCTTTTCGCTGTTCTCTCCGATAAACATTGTCCAATAATGCAGAGAACTCACTCTTTGCTACAAATGAATCTTCAATCATTCTTCTTGTCTATTCGTTCTTTCCTCTTTCATATTTAATTCTCTCAGATTCTAACCAAACGAGAAGGGCTTAATTTGCAATGGAAGGGGCAGGAAGGATACTCAATGGAGAGAGTCCCGTATCCATCGTCCTCTCTCCTTCTCATCGTCGACATCCCCATTCCAATGTTTCTCACCTTTCCTTATATCAATTGTGAGAGCAGATGAAGAGCCGTGGGCTGAGCAACTTTATAAATCCCCCCCCCCGAACTTTAGAAGATACACTTTCTAGCAGCCTAGACTCTTGGTTATTCACTACTTTATTTTTTTCGCTTTATGTTAGCTCTCGCGATATTTTGTTTCTCGTTGTTTCCTCTCATTTCACTGCTCAGGTTCTTCACTTCCAGAAACTTATCAAACACATTCTCTAAAGCATCATCTACGCTCATTCTGTGCAACAATTCACCAAGAAATTAAGAGAGGATAGCAGGTGAGCAGTGCGGTATCACAAATGTCGAAGAAGTGCCAGTCTGTTTATTCCTTCTTTCTCTCCATTCTCACACTCTTCCTCTCTCTTTACCTGCAACAAATAATTCCAAATTTAGGTTCACCACCACTGTTAGAAAAGAATCACTTTAGAGTTTTCAAATATTGGGCACTGTGCGTGCCTCTTTCAATCAGAGAGATGTAATATGATTCGGATAAAACAAAATATAATATTTGATTGTATTTTCAATCTTTTATTCAATCATACACTACTGCAAGCAATGACATGATTCATTCGCGGTTTTAAAAGTCAACCATATAATTTAAATGTCTAAAGAGGAGTCACAGGACAATTGGATAGAGAGAAGAAACTACGGGAAAAAATACAATATCAGGACAAGATGATGTAAAATATTCCGAATTCCTAGTGGAGGTTCTGGAACATTTCGGTCAATGAGGAAACAGCGGTGGGATCCATGAGTTCCTCCATAATGGGAACAAGAGTAGATGGAATTCGACAGTGATCACACGCGACGAACGCGTGACCATCCGCGACTCCTCGCGCTCTACACGCGCATGCGCGACAGATGGAATGACCACAGGCGGATAGAAGGACTCGTTCGAGAGGAGAATGCCAGTAACAGAAGGAACAGGCACGAGGAGATCGAGGATCTTCGAAGAGTGGAGTGAAGGAAGTTGAGATGTGACAGAGTGGACAAGCCGCGTCCAAAGCGTGAGATGAGCAGACCGCGTGTCCGCATGCGGTCGAGATGACGCGGACGGACGGATTCTCGCAGCCACACGCACGACAAATGCGAGAGAAACGATCGCCACGAGAGGAACTGCAAGTGAGAAGGGTGATGACAATTGGAAGAGGGATTTGATGGTAGGAATACTGTAGATGTTCTTTTCATTTAACATACTAATCTTTAATGAGATCAAGGCGTGATACTATGATTTACAAATATTTAGAAATAGGTAAAGGTAAAGGTACATCCCGTCTTCGAGACTGGGCTCGCGGGAGAACACTGCTAGGCCAGTGTTAATATGGGCTGATTCAGTCTGGAGTGCCCACCTTTTCGCCAGACCTATTTACCTGCGTGATCTAGTCACGACTACTAATTCCCCGTCCCCAATGGGTAGGCGCCTTGGTGGGGCGGAGACGGTGTCACGGCCGGGAGTCGAACCCGGGTGGGATGGAATGGGAGGGTGCGCCATAGACCACTACACCACTTCGTCTCTTATTATGATAGTCGTATTCCGAATGAAATTATGCAGATAAAAAGAGAACAGCTCAAGCAATGTACCCACCTCTCCTCATCCTCCTCCTTTAGCGAATTTATGAAATTCTCGAAAGCATCGCAGATGAGATCATCATCGTTGTCGAAATGTTAATTATGAGAGTAGAAAGAAGAGTCGAGAGACATCGTCAGAGAGATTAACTGGAAAGCATGTTGATATTGAGATATAAGTAGTACGGTGAATGAAATAATAATAATGAAGACTATGATAATTAGTGAAGACAGGAAACTAGAGTAGAAACCATGAATGTAAATGTGAGTGTCAATGGGGTAAGTACCCGGAGACTGGATGCATCCGATCATAAATGGAGAGAGAGTACGAAAGGAGGCTTCCGAGCGGAGTCCGTGCTTACAGACACGAGCAGTGATGCCAGAGGGTTTATTATGTATTCTTGGAATGAGTCATTTACGATGCATTCATAAGTACTTTGGTTATAAACGTGAATTTATGATTCCTGTGAAAGTGTGTCGAATAGTTCACCTGTCCGTTGTACGCATTTTTCTAAATATTCTTCATCCATTTTGAAATAAATGCGAGGAATTTGCTGGATATGCTATTCCCTCCGATTTTTACCCTCCATTGAAATTTTATAATGAAATGATTGCATAAATCATGGTTGATTGGTTTCCCGTCGAGTTGATAGGATGCTGCTCCCCTCCCATCATATCATGTGTTGTTTTCTCATTTCTCTGCGTCCATTTGCGGAAACCGAAGTGCTAGAGAGGTAGAGAAAAGCCAAAGTCAAGAAAATCAAAGCAGCAACAAAGGGAATGGGGACACTACAATGGGTGCACAGAGAATTACGAGGAGGGTGGGAGATTCTTTGATCTAAGTGCCGACCAAACCACCAACTCGATTTATCCCTGCTTGGTCTTGTGATTGTATATGAGCAATGTGAGATGATCAAAGCCGAAAGTGATTTCATAACCGTCTAATTTGTCTATTTTGGGTGAGTAAATACAGTATTTTAGGCAAATAGTTGATAGCGGAAGGGGAATAATCGTGTTCTTCGATTATGATTTTTAACTGTGGTTGATGCTCCTATAAAGGCATTACTCCAGCTCTCATTTTATTCGCATTTTTCCATTTTAATAAAATAGCCAAACATATTTGAAGATTATGACCGGCCATAACGCAGCTCTACTCCTAGATTTTAAGAGCTAGTGTATTGAAATCGTTGTCCTACTGGAGTCAGGCTGACCATAGTTTGGGTGGAATTAGGATACTTCGTGGTGACATGGTATTATGTCTGATGTCATCCAGGGTTTTAATAACTAGTACATTTTGACGTGTGGAGTAATAACTCAAGAGATTTAATTACTATATGATAGCTAATGATGCACAGAAGATCTGACAACAATGCAATTGAATAAAAGATTTCGTCAAGAGAGTCACAATTTCTTCTCCATTCTGTGTACTCCTGAAATTCTTGCTACTCGAAGTGCTATGTTGTTATTAGTGTCAGTTCTTTGATCCAGATGACATCAGTGTTATTGATTTATTGCTTCGTATTCGTAATTTGACAGCATAGAATGTTCACAAGTCGCTCTTTCTGAGGTTGACGCATCCGAATTCTCCTCCGTACACATCTTTGCCCGACGAGATATACGTTGCGAGAGAGCGAATAGTGAAGTTGTTCATTAGCTCGTTGCGAATCCTACATATTTTGGTTTGAATAAGTAAAATGTTTTTAAAGGGTACTTCTTGTCCTCCTCGTCTTCCTCATCCCCACATCCATCCTCATTCTCCTCCCTCTTCGATTTCACTTCTTCCTTCGGTTCTTCGTGCTTCGATTCGATTTTGCTCTCCGCGAAGACGATGCTTCCGAAGTAGGCATTCTCCATTCTGACAACCGTCGCCTTTGTGATCACTCTCATGAGGGGAAGACCAGACATGATCACGATCGCAACGATTGGAGCCCACTCAAAGAGCATGCTTGAACAAAGAATGCTTCGGAGTATTTCTTCTTGATACATCTCTTTCTTGTTTGTAGCAGTGTAGAGCATTTCGTCAGATCTCCAACGACCGTACAACAATGGGGGGTATTGTGCAACCGGTTGGTCTCGGAGTCACGGTGGAGTTGGGGACTGCGTACCGGATCGTTGTTCGGCATGATGTCTCCGAGTCCGATGGCAGTGAAGGAGAGGAAGGAGAAGTAGATAGCTATGAAGTGGCGCATTCCCTGTAATTCCAATGTCATATGTCTGGCACATGTATAGGGAACGAAGTGATAATCTCCTTGCCTCATCTGGTCCGACTGCATCATCGTAATACTTGAAGAAGAGGCCACAGGCAACAATGAACAACCCTGAGATGATTACATTGATCGTCCACGGAAGGGTGATCGTATCCCATTCAGTCGTCAAGTATCCACGAGCTTCGCTGTAAATTATTTTAGGTCTGTTTATTTTATTTTTGACCATTCAAATTCTCCTTGAAATCATGAAAAAAATAACACAAATAAAAATGTTTGCAAAAAAGATGCCCACCGTATTTTAATAAGGATTCTTCCGTAGACTCTCGTCATTGCCATAAGAAGCACCTGTCCAAGGTCTCGAATGACCACGAGGTAGAATGGATAGAAGAAGCACGAGAAAATGATAACCACGAGTCGTCCGAGGTCCGTGCCAGGATAAATCGACCCTACAATCAGCAGACTGCACACCGGTCGATAACCAATGATACAATACAATACAATACAATATTTATCTGTTGTCGCTTTCTGGGCGCAGATCAAGATGTGGGGCCAAAAAAGGTCGTTCTTCTCATTTCAAGATGGTCATTTGCGGTGTGCTTGTGAGAGGATGTTGGATTGCATTGCATAGGTAGAATCTCACTATAGGCCGTAAACAAAGCCTTGCGTGTTCTAGAATCTTCTCTGCTCGAATCCTCCAGACCCGATGATCAATCTTTCAACGAGATGATCGAGCCTAGATTATGAAGAACCAAACATCTTAGTAGGTCATACCCATCACACGGTGACCACTCCGGCTTGGATGGGGATTCCTTTCTTGATGAGTCGAAGGCGGAAGCGAGGGGTATTAGGGGAAACCACTCCAAATCGGAGCGAAATGGGAGAGGGACCGCTCGCGACGACTAACAAGGAATGGAAAGGAACGACCGACGACCAATGATACAATCATGCAAAATACACTACCATATCCTACGGTAGTGAAGAGTGTGAAGGTAAAGAAGAACGAGGTGCCAAACGTCCACATGAAGTTCGCCCGAGGGCCTTCCGTCTGAAAGTGGAAGAGTGAAGCCAGAACAAAATTCTGAGCTCGTTCAATTGCAATTTTTTCTTGGGAAAAATACTTGCCTTCTGAATGGCTGACCAACGCCATTTTCCCTCGATCTCGAGCAGTTTGATGTAGGCTTTCTGAAGCTAGCGATACTAGCAAACACAAGAAATGACTACCTTGACATGTTCCCCTATGATCGTCTCGTTATTGATTTTCGCTGTGGTCAGTAGATCATCTCCGATGACGTTGAACGCCTCGTTCAGCTGCACGTAAGTATCAGCCGTCGCCTGAACAGTTGATTCTGAAATTTCAGGCCAAATTCTTCCAAAATAGGGACCTGGCGCTCGGCGGGGACTTCGATGGCGTAGAACATCCACGTTCCCAGCAGCCATCCGATGACCAAAATGACGACGTGCAGAATGTGACGGAAAGGACGAAGGAAAGAGGCGAGAGGAACCGAACGGAGGATTTCTGGAATGAAACAGTTGAACAAATTCTAATCGAAGGTTTTTGGAGAGGAGGTGATGAGTTATTTTTTTAATATTTTGTTCCTGTGCAGACAGTGTTTCAAAATGAAAGATCGACGATAGCTTACTGGGAGAGATGTGATCGCTGTGGTGACTCCCCCGTCTGCTTCTTCTCTCGCTCTGAGTGATCAAGATTTAAATCATTTTTGAATCATAGCCCAGCATAATAATCGGTACTCGCGGGCTTAGTTATTGGTGCAAGTAGATTTAGGCGAAAAAATACTATTCAATTAACCTTTTTCGAGTGGGATTTCCTGGAATCGTTGGTCTTCTCGTATGCTGAGACTGTTGCTTGATTAGCAATGTTGCGGCTGAAACAAACTATTTGGCATTACCAAATGCGCAAAATACTCGTGATAAATTATTGTTTATCCAAATTATCGGACTTGTAATAGGCGTCCACTGGATCTTCTGGAGTTGTCCCGAGCACATTCACGTCGTCGATTGTGGTAATGGAAGAGGAATTTTGGCATGTCTTTTCCATCTAGATAATGAATTGTTTAATACAGTTTAGCCGTTGTTAACGACCAGTGAATATTGAATAATATGAATGCAATACAACTAGCGAAGACTCACTTTGGATGTTTCAATATCTGATTCTCCTTGGGAGTTCATTGGCTGATCCACTTCACTGTGCATTGCTGCTACTGAGAGTGGAAGGCGTTACTTTTCGCCCCTGCTTTTGTATTGTCCTCAATTGTGATCTAATTTACTTGAACGCATGTCATGCAATAAAACAAAGAAAAATGGATGGTTTAGGGAAATCAAAGGGTCAAAAGGTTAGGGGAGAGAGGGGGCAGGGGGTACTCGTTTAGGTGCGTCCGCAGAGGGAGAAAAGTGGGGGAGTTCTCACTGCTGACCAAACAACCATTATAGATTGTTCACATGCTCAATTTCTTCGTCTTTTGTAGTCATTACAGCAAATATAGCATGCGAATGGCAATTAAAGAATGCATGTTGTTGATCAGAAGATCATGCTAGTTTATGATCTGATCTTTGAACTTTGCATTTTAAAAATTAATGCTCGAACTTACGTTTTGGTTGTCTGATCCAGTCTCACTTTGTCTTATCCAGTCTCTCATCACAGTCTATATCCAACAGGTAAAATGCAAGGGGACAAAATTAATAAATAATGACAATTGTGCCTTCACTCAAACGAGGAAGTTACTTTTGCCAAACATTTTGAAGAGATTTTACTTTAGCGCAAAAACAAAGCGATGGAATAATATTTTCAGGGAATCATCGCATCTCTTTCTTCATTTTTCAACGGGAACTAATCCAAAAGCAGATATTCGTTTCCGGAAATCCCGAGCCGCTCAAATTTCGCCCACTTCTTTGCTTGCGGGAATTTTCTCTATTCTCGGAGGTCCATGGAGATTGGAAAGTGATCGTGCGCGATTCTTGCAGGAATGAAGAAGGAATCTGCAAGATTTGCAATTTTCCCTGTTCCTTTTGTTTTCACTCTCATTTTCCGTTTCCTCTCAAGGATCTCAGATTTCCTGGTTCCGAAAGGATTGGAATTCCCAGAGGAGAGATTCGCACTTTTGAAGGCTCAATTCTCTATTTGTTTTCGTCTTGCGCAATTCATGACCTATGAGCATCCATGTCATCATGGCTCTAAAGCAGCACGGGGAACATTCCATTCTGTTGAAGAGAAGATGCACTTGGTAGTCCATCCTTTGTCTGGCTTCTCCATTGTTATCCCTCTTCTATAATTAGGAAGGAAATTAGGAGCCGAAAGGCCAATTTGCAGCAGTGAAGAGCGAAAAGGAGGAATTGCTGCAGAGGAAACTTCTTAAATCCTTGCAGGACTGAAATTCACTAGTCGAGGTTTTCCCCCTAGGGTCCCGAACATCAGTGAAACACTCCAACACAACTCTTCGTTCGCCGTTCTCTCTCACTTCTCTCCACGGTGAGAGAGAATGTGCTACGAGGAGAATATAATCCCCGAAAGGGAGACTGGAGAGGAAGATGAATAGACCCAGGAGAGAAATCCGAACTGACGACTAGGAAAGTTCGACCTCGCATCAATGCTTTTCTCCCTTTTTAAATTCCTTATTATCCCTTTAGTTACTATGTCGTTCTGTGTTTAATAAGCATATCTGAAGTGGCTTCATTAATATGCCGTAAACGATGAAAACGGAAAAATTCCAAATTTCTCGTTGTTTATTCTCGTTTCGCTTAATGTGATCGTTATCGTATGAGAACTAGATGGGACAAGGTGTCTCAATTTGTTGTGAACTCACCTTGAAAATAAATAAAAGGCGTTTAATTTCTTCCTTCGCGAGAGGAAATATAATCTACCCAGCCTCCATTATATTTCTGGAAGTGATGGAGAGCTTCCGAGGGAAATGACGCTTCAAAATTTCAGCTGCGAAAGAGAGAAAGAGTGCAAGTCGTCTGGGCGATAATGAGAGGGTTAGGAGAGAGAGAGAGAGGGGGGAATACTGCTTCTCCTTCCTCCTTTACTCCTGATGCTGGAATAGTACGCCCACGTTGTCCCCACTCACTGCCCTCTTCCCCTTCATTGAGCATCCACCCAAAGTAGTGTGCATACGTCGTTGAGTTTTCTCGCATGTCTACTGGTTCATTAGTCATTCTGACTCTCCTCAATTCACGGACGTTCGAAAACATAAGGAGGGAGAGAGAGAGAGAGGATCTACTGCACTCATTCGAATCAGCTGTGGAGTACTTACTTAGTTCTGTCTCGTCCACTTTCCCTCCAAAGCACATTTCCCCTCTATCCCTCGAGGCTCCAAATCGAATTCGTCTAATGCGCAATCTCTATGACATCACAATATCGAACGCGTTCGGCCTCTTTTCCCCGCATATTCGATGTCCATTCTGCCTTCTGCTCTGCATTTCAAGTGGAATTGCAGAGATGGATGATGCGAGGTGCTCTTCTCCCCCGAATGGACTAAATACCACGAATCTCCCGTTTGAGGGGTCCATAACGGGTAGGAAACACGATAGGAGTCCATTCTGCACGTTGAGAACGTCATCGACCACATGAAGAGACGAAGAGTTCCGTCGGATTAACTCCCTTCTCCTCCTTGCCTCTATTCGAATCAGACACAATCCACACCCATTCTTCTCATTCTCTCCCTCCATCCTCCCTCTCTCTCTCTCCCTCCCCCTCCCCCTCTCTCTAATCGTCTCTCTTTCTCTGTCTCTCATCGGGTATCGATCTCTCGTCGTGTCTCTCCGTCTCATCCTCTCCCTCTCGTTTGCTATAGCGGCAGGCCCCCAGAAAGACTGGCTTCGCTCTCCTTCCATCTCTTTTTCTCCTCCCTCTCCTTCCCTCCCTGCCTCTCTCCTCTCCACTACTTCCTTCTCACATCACCTCTCTACGACCGAAAGACTCACCTCTCTTTCCTTCTCTTCCTCGGCCCTCGGGGCTTTTCGTAAGATTTCAGTGATCTCTTTCCCTTTCTCCTCTACAATTCCTCCCTTCTCTCCTCGTTTCTCGCTCAAATTCCTTCATTGTCGTACGTGCAAATCGAGTTTGTACCCTGGGGGAGGATTCGGACTCGCCAGTCTCTCGCTCGCACTTGAGAATGCAAAATGAGGCGACCAATGAAACCACCCGTTCCGCTCGGTCTCCCTCCCTATTTTGACGAATTGTAGCTGGAATTCACTATTTCAGATACATTCCCGTGGTGCTGAGCTAGTATGTGATGACCACAACTTGAGCAGAGAGAAATAGGCAAAGGTTCGTTAAGATTTAATCAGCTTATTTCTAACCGATAAAAAGAATAAAGTACTAACGCTTTCAGTAACAATGGCAACGCGCTTCGAGTAGGCCACTCACTGCTATTTCCCAATTCCCCTCCGATTCCTTTGCATGAGTGTGGAAATCGTCTCTTAGCCCTTCTTAGTTTTGTCAAACCATTCTTCGATGGATCAACCAGATTTAGAAGGAGTGAGTTGGAAGAAAAGCATGGAACATCTTCTAGTTTTCATGATTCTCAACCCTGATTGCCCTAGATTTTCCATTTTGGAGTAATTTAAATCTGAGTTGATGATCTAAATTCAGATGTCAGTCCCCTACATGCAGTCCCATTCGGACAGCCAGAACAAGGTATTCCCTTACTCCTTTCCAAGAAATGATTGGACAATTTGTCTGGAAAGTTGTGTTCCTCAGTAGTCCCGGAAACTCCTGATGAGGCCCATTACTAGGAAGACGCTTCATTACGAAAAAAAGCCCACGAGAGAGAGAGAGACGACATAGCCTCTCCCTTCATCTTTCCCTTTCCTTCTCTTTGCTCTGCATCATTGTTGAGTGCTGCCGAACCCACCATGGAAACGTTAGTCCCCAACGAACAAATCAAAGAGACATCCCTCTCCTGTCTCACTTTGACGTCTAGATGTTGTCTGTAACGGAACGTCGTCTGTTTTGGGGGTCGAGGCAGGCCGGATAACTGCATCCGGCAATCAGATCGCTACTCTAGCGGGGGAGGAACCTCAAATATCCTGGTTCCGGCTTCCTCGAGTCGAATTCCGCATGCATTTTTCATTGGCGTGTGTGTATTCGGGCAGACAGGCTGTTCGGCCTCCTCTTCCTCCTCCTTCCTCCACACCCCCCCCCCCCTCCTCTCCCCCGTCTATTCCGCGGTATTCTCATGAGCCAGAGAGACGAACCAGTCAAAACAATGCGTCCATTCGAGGGAATGAGGGGGTGATCGCTTGTGAGGGAGAAGGAAGAGGGAAGGGACTAATGAGTGGAGACATCTGAACAGTGGAGGAGAAGGGGATGCATGCGATTAGGCGACAATCGGGAAGAATGTCCATTTCCCTTTGTGTCACGTCGGTCAGAGAGAGAGAGAACACAATTGAGAGAGTGCTGCTCTCATGCGCAATCTCGGAAGTGCTGTCTGGTCATTAATAATCCACGCTTCATCCCATCATGGCGCTAAGAATAATCATGTTTCTATAGCAGCTTTTGGTTTAATTACTCTCTAATGTCTTAATGGAGAACGTGCATCTCGGCTAAGAAGAAAGAGATAGCACGCGAATGAGAGACCCATTGCTCATTTTGACAGCCGCCGTCTCGATCTGAACGATCGATGATGTCTTCTGATCCTCCTTCCCTCCCTCCATCTCCATCCCTTCCCCCCCCCCCTTCGTCCTCTCCTCTCTTCTCCAAAGTGACAAGCGGCCCGGGCTCGCAGCTAGGAGCGCGTCTGTCTTCATTAGAGTGACGAAAAGAGAGGGCGAGGAGCCAAAGAATGATGACAGCCAGGAAATGGTCACGAGATACAGGGAAGGGGAGCATGATCAGGAGAGGAGGAGAAGGCTAATGAGGAAGGGGATCTGACAGAATTGTGGTGACATTCTCTATGGAGGGCTCTTGACTATAAAATCAGCATATAGATTGATTTTTCACTACATTCAATCTCATCTTACCATGGGCCATGAAACTTTCCATTCCACTGAACTTAAAAGGAACATGGAAAGAGAGCAAAAGATGAAATGAGTTCGTTCGTCTCTAGACGATACTGAGAATGTGTCTGGGCAAGGAGAGGGGGAGGGCAATATGAATGGAGAGAGGGAATGATGAATCCCTTGCAGATGCAATCCTCTTACCCATATGGATACCCCATGAACTGCAACATCTCCCGAGCATTCGTCGAAATGACGGAGGAAGATCGGTCAGTTTAGTTGTCTCCTCCCCCCCCCCTCCCCTCATGTTACGAGCATCATTGATCATCCGATTTGACCACGAGTCTAGCATGAATTGCACTGAGGAAGTGCCTGAGTGAGTAGCTGTGCCTTAGTGTCGATTATTATCTTCAGTTTTGAATTGAAACATTGCAGGAAATGCCTGGAGGAGCGCAAGTACTGGTGTTTCATGCTCAGCAGGTCCATTCTTTCCCTATTCATATTTTTAAAATAATTATTTACAAATTTATGTTATTACACCATTCTAAATACAAATCTTGGTTTCAGCATCGTGACATTCTGCGTGTCGATGCTTCTGGTGGTTGCATGGAGGATCATCACTCATCTCTTCTGCCAGAGGAGAGAAAAGGACGACGAGCCACGCGTCGCCCCCTCAGCCATCACTGCCGTGAGCCATTCTAAAAAGAGCAGGGTTTGAACAGAGAAAAACAACTCTGTTTTTATCAGTAATACGCGCATACTCCATGAATCTGCGATGGCTGATGAATGAAAATCAGTGAAGCATTGTCATTTTTGCTGATTCAGAACCTGACTCCAATTTGAATAGTTCTCGTTTCTGAAATTTCCTGGGATCCACGCTTGAAACCACGGCACTTCTCTTGTTTCCCAGTCCACTCGAGGAAGGAGTGGGATGGTAAGGGGGTCTCTAGAGGAAGAAAGAGAGGAGGACGAGAATTCCAAGGCTTCTGAATAACTGATGGGACTTGAGAAACTTAGGAGAAAGCAAAATGCTTCAAAATGTAGTCAGAGGGGCGATGGGGAGGGTTGGGTTACACGTGTTCCTTGGAGGGGTCGAATTTCTCATCAAGCCCTTGCACAGGGAGAGCTCGGGCTAGGGGCGCAAGATCAATTGTCAAAGGGCAGCTTATGCATTGCTTATGGAGGCCGGTGCATATTTCGAAGGGAGCGAAGCAGAATCGGATATTCGATTGAATTGGTGAAATATTCAGAATGGGAACAAGCATCTTGCTCTGCCCAAATCGGAGTTCGAGGGAATCAAACAAGAGGAGAAATTGGGATGGATGACTGAGGCGAAGGTGAGACGTTCACTGTTAGTTAGTTAGTCTCTAAGTGGTATGAGGCCGAGATCGACGTTTTATCGATCCAAATTCAATCGATAATTTTCTCAGGATTGGGCGGGAGAATTGATCTCTGGTCAATCTCTCACTGGTCGATTCCTTGTCGTGCTCGTCTTTCTCCTCTCCCTCGGATCACTCGGAATCTACTTCTACGATGCATCTTTGTGAGTGGCTTCTAACTGGAACAAATTTACAACTTCGACCACTTATGGAAAAGATGGAAATGTGGTTTAAATTTTAAAATTCATTGGATACTGGAGAAAAGTGAGTCGCTCCGATCACCTTTCACTTCCTATATTTCCCAGCAATCTGATACTGTCCAAGGGTTGTGTATGAGAGTGGATCTCTCGTGAGGCTACTCATCCATTCAGAAGGGATTTCAAATGCAACAATTGTCTCTTTGCAGTCAGAACTTCCAAGTGGAAACGTGCATTCCCTGGCAGGAGAGTCCATCACAGCAAATCGATCTGGGATTCAACATCTTCTTCCTCGTCTACTTCTTCATTCGGGTAATTATGCCTAATTTGTAAACCTAACGGTTAATTAGACTAATTGTTTCGGGAAATGGTCATATGGTCCTAGTGCGTCAGTTTTTTCGTTAACAACGACGTCACTCGAAGCGAGTGGGTAGTCATGAAAGAAATGACTCATTCTGCTCCAGTTTCCGCTTCAGCGAACCTCAATAATAGTCAGAGCTGACATAATATTTAACGATGACGAGTAGTGAATGAGTCGGTGTAAATCCGAGTTGGTACGAAGTCAGGGGAATTCTGAAATTGTAATAGAAATAAAGGAGCAAAATTAGATAACATCTTGCAGTTCATCGCAGCCTCTGACAAGGTGTGGTTCCTGCTGGAATTGTACTCCTTCATCGACTACTGCACCATTCCTCCCTCCTTCGTCGCCATCTACCTACAGAGGAACTGGCTAGGTGAGAATCATATTTTTTGCATTATGTTCGAGTTTGATGAATTTCTGCTTGCAATATGCGAAGAAACGTGTGTAAGAATGTGTCAATTGTAGGTTTTCGTTTCCTTCGAGCACTCCGTCTCATGACTGTTCCCGATATTCTGCAGTACCTCAACATCCTCAAGACTTCATCGTCCATCAGGTAACAGAAATTATAATGAATTCTTCTCCTCAGTTAATTAAATGTAATAATTGGTTCCTCATTCATTGAACTTGCTTCAGATTGACTCAACTCGTGACGATCTTCGTCTCAGTTTGTCTCACGGGAGCAGGAGGAGTCCATCTAGTGAGCTTCCCAAACTTTTTCCTTCATAATTGAATTTTAATGTATTAGAAAATCTTGAAAATTCTGATACAAATAAAATTATGCGTGTAAAATGTGAGCGCTTGCAGTTCGAGAACTCGGGCGATTTCTTCAAAGGCTTCATCAATCCCCATCGAATCACTTATGCAGACTGTGTCTACTTCGTCCTCGTTACCATGTCCACTGTCGGTCAGTCGAAAACCTATAATGTTGCTTCAGATTCAACATTAGTTCGCTTCTTTTGCCAATTCTGTCATTTGTGAAACAAATGGTTCAATTTCAGGCTACGGAGACATCTACTGCACCACTCTCTGCGGACGAATCTTCATGGTCTTCTTCATTCTCGGAGGCCTCGTACGTTAACATTGCCAGTCAAAACATGCAAATCGATTATGTATACGTTAACTAAATTCGAAATAATCGCAGGCAATGTTCGCTTCGTACGTGCCTGAGATCGCGGATCTCATAGGAAATCGACAGAAATACGGAGGGGAATACAAGGGAGAACACGGGAAGAAGTGAGAATTACCTTCATTGTGCATGGACTTGGCGTCAAAGGGCAATATTTCGAATGATTTTTTCTGTATCTGGATACTAAAATCAGCAGAAATTTTGCAATTGTTTCAATACACTTTGTTTCCAGGCACATCGTGGTCTGCGGTCACATCACATACGACTCGGTCTCTCACTTCCTCCAGGATTTCCTGCACGAAGACAGAGATGACGTCGACGTCGAAGTTGTTTTCCTCCATCGGTGAGCGACGATTTCATTAAAACGAGGAAGAGGAATATTTACGACCGACCATTGGCCCCTCTTTCGCTAGTTAATGCAAATAATAGGGATGAATAAACGGCACACCAATATTTACTGGGCGAATTCGAGGAAAAACTCACTCTGCTCACAATATTAGTTATGTTGAAATTCAATGTGCCCCTCAACGTTCCAAATATACTATTTCCGGAAAATCGAACATCGAAAGCGTCGTTTTCGAGAGAGTACACAGAAGCTCATGAACGAATACAATTCAAGTTTCAAGCATAGTTTAAAATTTTGCCTTGCAGAGTAGTTCCGGATCTGGAATTGGAAGGTCTCTTCAAGCGACATTTCACCAAGGTCGAATTCTTCACTGGAACTGTCATGGATTCGCTCGATCTTTCCCGCGTCAAGGTTCACTTTCATTGGAATATCTGAAATACTGCAATGCATTGAATCATCTTGAATATATCGTAGATAGATTAAACTTAAATTTATTGATTTCAAATTAATGATTATTCTTTTCATTGTAGGTGAGCGACGCGGATGCGTGTCTCGTTCTCGCCAACAAGTACAGCACGAATCCAGATGCAGAAGATGCCGCCAACATTATGAGGGTAAGTGATTCATTATTCAGGGGTTGCGAATGCGTGAATTGACATGAAGAGAATCAGACTAATTTATTGTATTATCAGGTGATCTCGATCAAAAATTACTCGTCCGACATTAGAGTCATCGTCCAACTCATGCAGTACCACAACAAGGTGCGTATATTGAGAATGCATTCGGAGGAAATGGATGTAGAATCACACAATTCACGAAGTTTTGATGAGCTGACAGCGTGTGAGTGGTACAGTTGACGATAGTCCATTGTAGGCCTATCTTCTGAACATCCCATCGTGGGATTGGAGGAGAGGCGATGATGTCATCTGTCTGGCTGAACTCAAACTGGGATTCATTGCTCAGTCCTGCTTGGCACCAGGGTGCGTCATATAGCGATTACTATGAAATGTCGTCTAGTCGTTGATGTTGACCGACGTATTCAGATTCTCGACGATGATGGCGAATCTGTTCGCGATGAGGAGTTTCAAGACGGTTGGTGTTGATGTTGTGTGTGCTCGTTTCTAACAGCCTTTTATACTAACCCAATTATTTTTCACAATCCTCATATTTTACTACCATTGCTAATCGCAATTATTCACGAACTAATCGAATTCTACCAATCGCTGTGTCAACTAACTACCCCATCCCTCACTTCCTCTTCAGTCTCCTCACACTCCCTCATGGCTCAACGACTACCTCCGAGGCGCTGGAATGGAAATGTACACGGAGAAACTCTCTGAGGCATTCGTCGGACTAACCTTCCCCGAAGCAGCAGAGTGCGTTCATACAGAGACAATCAGCTAACTAATTCAATTTAACCACAAAAAAATCGGAATTGAAATCGAATTACAGGAACACTAACATGCAATTGGCATTGAGAGTTAACTTCTAAATTTGACTGCTTGCTCGGAATTGATACAAACAACTGCTTCTTCTCTTACCCGCACAACAATAATCTGATTCTGGGTGGCTGAGATTGATGAAGTGTTGAATGGCAAACATTAGCGCCCTGGGTCTTTGTCTCCGTCCCTGTTGAAACCTCTCGTTTCATTCCTCCAATTCGGTCCATTTGTCCTCTCTATCTCTGTCAATTCTCTCCCCATCTAGTCTCGCGAAACCCCCGACTGGCTGAATCTCTATCTCTGCGGAGCGGGAATGGAGATGTATACGGATACTCTATCGCACGCTTTCGTCGGAATGACCTTCCCTGAGGCATCTGAGTAAGATCGAGAATGGGGATGAGTCAGAACACCACTTTGTTTAGGGTGACAGGATTAAAACCCTTGAAATATGTACGGAAGATACTAAGAAAAAGTGTAGGGAGGAATTAGAAAAATTAAGTCTGATAACCTGATAGGCAGAAAAATGCCGCACCATACTTAACATCGATAATTTGTTAATTTCAGTCTGCTCTTCACCCGTCTTGGACTCCTTCTGTTGGCGATCGAACTGAAGGATGAGGAGAAGAAGGTATGATAAATATCGATTTTCCAACTGTTTACATTTGTAAACAGTTCAGCCAATCAAAAAGCAACAGCTGATCGCTTTCCCTTCAGGAGTGCAACATCGCGATCAATCCGGGTCCGCACATCAGAATCCAACCTCAGACCCAGGGATTCTTCATCGCGCAGTCGGCAGACGAAGTCAAACGGTGAGATCACAGGACGAATTCAAAAAAATTACCGTAATTCTTAGAATTATTTTGTTTGTTGTCCTCCCTCTAACCAACCTCCTTTCAGTGCCTTCTACTGGTGCCGCCAGTGCCACGATGACATCAGAGACGTCACTCTAATCAAAAAGTGCAAGTGCAAGAATCGTAAGTCCCGCATAACTTTGTTTATTGTTAAAGATGACATATCATGCAAACAACGATTTCTAATCACGATAGAATTCGAGGCTGTTTTCAAAACATAATCGAACATTGTATAGTGGACAATAATCCACATGTGCCATGAATTCAAGGTACTTTTCAGTTTCGCTGTTCCGTCGAAACACTCGTCCATCGCAGGTCAAAGTAGCCGGTAAATTTTTGGTTAAAGATAAATCATTTGTTGTCTTCACTCGATTACATCTTTCCTCACAGACGTGTGCGGAAATTCCGACTTCGACGCACTGTTCTCAGCTAGCTATGGTGACCTACCACTCCCACCCTTTCCTCCGTGTCGTGTTGTGCCTCCTTCCATGTAGTGAAATCACTGCGGATCGATTCATGATCACACAAATTGCACATTCATAAGCATCTAAATCCTCGATCAGCAGTAGTCCAGTAACCCCGAAATCGCGTCGCCGTCGCCTAATATATTTTCATATTGCTATTGTAAATCCATTTTTATCGCTTGCAACCGCGACGCGTCGACTTGTACGCGTCGCGGAAGCTATCATTTGCTGATCGGTACTCTTATTGGAACTACGGTACCCTTTGTAGGGCGTCATGCAGAGGCGCTTCAACCCCTGCTTGGAGTGATGGAGCGCGAGCCTCTTCTGCCTGGTCCCGGACAGTCGGTGCAGTTGAGAATGCTCGACCACAGGTACGGTAGACTTTTTGATCTTTAATCGATAACTGATTTTTCTAATCGGCATACTGTGTATTCAGTCGACACAAACCTCAGTCGGGAGTTTCCTCCAATATGATGATGTGAGACCCTCTCGTAGTCTCTTCCCTCTGTCTCTTGCTTAAAGGGTGTAAATCGTGGTGGATGATGACTAGGAGGTGTTCGTGAGGGGGATGGTCGAGTCCCTCCGTTCTCTCGCTATCGACCACTAATTCCAGCTCAGCCAGTGATAACTACCTAGCTACGAGCTCAAACCGCGCGATTGCCTATGAGATCAAGAAGCTCATGTAATTCCCTCTAACCATTCCGTAGCCGTGAAGTAGAGCAGTCCATTCACCCACGCATCAGAGCTCGTTGTTCGAAGTAGGCCTCACTGTGTGTAGATTCGAACAATGAGCTCGGACAATCGCAAAAGATTCGATCATGTATACTCAAATACTGATCGTTCGAATCTTTGATTCAATCCGCACCGTAGATTAATTGCCTCGAAGGAGTCACAAGTCCGTAGCATCTTTCCCAGACTGTGTAGCTTACTGTAGCATTCAATCTGGCAATTTCGATTCGATTGGTAAGCTTTGGCTGTAGATGCAAGGCAGATGCTACAGCTCCGGCTCGCCCACTTCACTCTGTTCATTCTATCGCCGTTTTTTCCCCTCAAAGCACCCTAGTCGATCCATCGAGCATCTGTTTCCCGAACTAAAGAAGCTCGATGCATCGAAGTGTAGCCGTAGTCACAATTGTTGGTTTCATCGTAATCTGATCCGGCTTATAGGCCGTCGAATGGTCGCCGGAGTTCACTCTCGATTCCCCCTGATGGAAGAGGAGTCGATCTGGGCAAGGAATTCGAACAACAAGTTAGTTGAATTTTAGATTTAATTTACTTTCAATATCTGTATAATTCATTGACCGCGTTGATTGCAGGATATGAAGTACGACAGCACGGGGATGTTCCATTGGTGTCCCGCGAGGAATCTCGAGGAATGTGTACTGGTAAGAAATTCCCTTGTTTTGAATCACTACTGTGTTGGCACCGTTCTTCTTCTCTTCTCCAATTTCCCCCACTAATCCCCATCCATCGGCAGGAACGTCATCAGGCTGCGATGACTGTTCTCAACGGTCACGTCGTCGTCTGTCTTTTCGCTGATCGAGATTCGCCACTTATCGGACTGCGCAACTTCATCATGCCACTGAGGTGAGCGGTGAATAGAGCATGTTACAGCATGATATCATCGTTTTGATAAAAAACATAATTCATCATTCACAATCAGAGCCTCGAACTTCCACTACCACGAGTTGAAGCACGTCGTCATCGTGGGAGACATTGAATATCTGAGGAAAGAGTGGAAGACCCTCTACAATCTGCCCAAGATATCCATTCTCAATGTGAGAAAAATCAGTCCAATTTAATGTTTCAGTTTGTGGATGAGCATAGATTACTTCAAAACATATCAAAACAGAAAAAATCAAAATATTTTATGTTGGTTCATATCTGAATGCCATTGTATCACATTCCACTAATCGATATCTCCCTTCAGGGTTCTCCTCTCTCCCGTGCTGATCTCCGTGCAGTGAACATCAATCTGTGCGATATGTGTGTCATCATCTCAGCCCGAGTTCCCAATACAGAAGACACGACTCTCGCTGACAAGGAGGCCATTCTCGCATCACTCAATATCAAGGCGAGTGCAAGGATCGAGACAATAATACAATTACATATTTTGAATGTTTGACGGTAATTATAGGTGAAGAGTTTCAATCATTTCACGATTATGTCCATCTGGGTCCAATGAGTCTGTTCATTCAGGCGATGCAATTCGACGACACACTCGGATTTTTCCCCGGTGCCGCTGGAGGTAAGAGAACACACACAAAACTGATTTACTGGTATTACCGGATAATACATTCCATTATTTCCCTCATACTGAATAAAATGGTATTGGTTGAGGTCTGGTTGACGGTGGTATCGGCTCTCCCTCTGTGACTACTCTACAGAGGAAAGGAGCGAGATTCGGAACAAATGTTCCCATGATTACTGAATTGGGTGAGTCCTTCTCAGATAATATCGTTTCCCCGTTCGTAGACCAAGTAATTCGTCTAAAAATAAATCTTTCTCTGTGTAAAATAGCTTGTGATCTATTGAACTGCTAAGTAGTGCGTGCTTGAAACTACTTTCTGCCTCTGAACAGCTGCTAAGGATCACTGCCAGACTTTCACTACGTTCTCACTAGCAGACTGAGAGAGGAGAGAATAATGAGCTGAGAAAGTCGAGAATAAGAATCTCCGGTGAAAAGAGAGTGAGGAGAGAGGGATGAAGTCGAGATCAGACAGATGGATGAAATAAATTGTGAGGGTCAGATCATGGAGGATGGCATCGACCATGGCGTCATATGCGACAGCTAGCATTCAGAAACAGAATTGACTATTATTTTATTTCGTGTGTCGGCGCTTTCCTAGTGGCGCTGCTTCATCGTGTTTCTCGTCAGTTGATCACACATAAACATTAATCTTTAATCGATCATTGATCTGTCATTTTTTCCAGTGAACGACTCGAACGTGCAATTCCTTGACCAGGACGACGACGATGACCCCGATACGGAGTTGTATCTCACTCAACCATTCGCCTGCGGAACTGCATTCGCCATCTCTGTACTCGACTCATTGATGAGCACGGTGAGAGATGGAGAGAGAAGACGAACTAGGAACCGAAAGAGTGATGAAAATATGGATACTGAATCAATCAGTGGTAGAAAATAGAAGTAGAGAAAGAATCCCTCCATTGCAGACGTATTTCAATGACTCTGCTCTGACTCTCATTCGAACTCTCGTGACGGGAGGAGCGACGCCCGAGTTGGAATTGATACTCGCTGAGGTGAGAGTGCAGTTTAATTTTTTAATTGAAAGTTTTTAAAAAGTCTGCTAGAATGATAAATACAAATTTCCGTGGATTAAAATAAATAGAAATGCCATACCTTTGAATTTTGTAATTGAAGGGCGCTGGTTTGCGTGGAGGCTACTCGACATCTGAAACTCTCGCGAACAGAGATCGATGCAGAATCGCCCAAATCGCATTGAGTGATCAACCGTACGATGGAATTTCAGTGAGTTTCCAGTCGATGGAAAATTGGAGTGAATAATAATAATAATTATTATTATTAGATTTCATTTGTAAACATGATTCTTCAGCACCACTCAACGTATGGGGAAATGTTCTCTGCTGCACTCAAATACTACGGACAATTATGCATCGGATTGTACAGGTATGAACAAATCTTGAACTGCTTGTGTAAACTCGAAGGAGTTAGCATGACATGAGGACAATATTCATAAACTTGATATTTTAAATGCAGCAATAATTGAGGTTGCACGATGCTGATAACGCGGACAGTATGAAGAGATACGTGATCACGAATCCCCCTGCTGAACTGAGGATTAAGAACAGCGACTTCGTGAGTTAACACATGCATTAATCTATGTAATGCATAGAAGTAGTATTCATCATTCATCTTCTCCATTCCAGGTGTACGTCCTTCAACAATTCGACCCTGGTCTCGAATATGAGCCTGGGAAGAGACTTTACTAAGGAATCCGACTAGTCCACTCAATATCGATGTCATTCTGTGATCTGCCACAATCTTTGTCTTTGTTTAGAAATACTCATAACTACGGGTGCTTTTCCATGTTTCTGATGTATTTTATCTTGATTCTGTTCTGTTAATTGGGTACAAAGAGTACGATTTCCCCCATCTCCATCAGCCTTGCTTTTACTCCAAACTCTTCCATGATCTTCGTTTCTCTATGCTCAGTTCTTGGCGAGGCCATTTTCACTCCTTTTCGTAACAGTTTGTACAGAAATGAGTATTGTCTATGCCAACTCGAAATGGAATATTCAAATCGGGTTCAATTCGATAAAGAATGCCTTTGATCACCTTTCAATACTTGAGATTCTAAGACTTTCTTAGAAAATGATAAGCAAAGCATTTTCACATGATTAAAAATCAACAATTTTTGAATTCGAGAGTTATTGAAAATTATTTCTAAATATGTCCACGTTGGTACGGCACAGCGTATCAGCAAATGTTTATTGTCCGTTAGCTCGCTAAGAAGAAGAAACAGAGAATGAACCAGAGAAAAACTGAAATTCCTTTTTCTTTGTGTTTTACTGTTATCAAAAAAATAGATTATTCAGCTAACTAAACGTTGAATCTTAAAGTTAATTCCTTCTTCTTGGCTTCTCGCAATGCTTTCTGTGCTGCTATTTGAGCCCTTCGGAACGCCATTGGGTTTCGCATCGTTCTCGGTCGAGTTGAGACAATCTAAAGAGGAAAGAACTCAAATGATATCTCTATGCTATAATTCCTCACCACTCCTTCACTCGTGAGCTCGTCGACGTTGTATCGGATATTGAGAGTAGCCCGGAGAATTGTGATGATTGTATCTTCATAAACCTCGCAATTCTCTTTCTCTTCGTTCGTTTCATTGATCTTCTTGCTCACAAACTTCAGAGCTTCGATCACAAACTTGACCTTCAATGGTTCTTTTAAATCGCTAATAAGTAGAATGCGCTAAATTAATGAGAAGAGCAAAAAAGGTTTTGTAAACATTCTCGAAAGCATCAAGTGAATGGAATTCCGAACCTGCCTTGCTCTTTTAAGGACATCCGCTGTGCTGAAAAAGTACTCAGTTGGGTTGGCAGTAGGAATAGGTGATGACATTCTGAAATAAAGAAAATGAGCACGTCCATGATCTACTCAATGCAAGAATGCGAGAATTTGGAACAAACTACAGTACCGCATGGTTTTCCCGCCAAATGCAAAGATGGAATGAAAGCGTTGCAATAGGTATATGAGGGGAGATGAGGAGAGGACACTCGAATCATGACCCCTCCGGATATAGCTCAAAGTCAACTGTTGTACATGCAGATTTCGCAGATCTATGGTACCTAACGAGATAAGAATACAGCCAAGAATAGCCAAAAATATACACTTTGAAGGGGTCAAAATCCATCTCAAAGTCGGGGTGACCAGATATTACTCTCCCCGACTCTCCGCGCCCATTTCGTGGGGTAACCTTGCGGAACAGTATTTATGTATGGAAGCATACTCGGAAACGAAATTATACAAGGAAAATTTCAAATCAATCTAAAGTAAAACGAATAAATAAATATAACCTTGGGTATATCACTGACGAAAGTAATAGGGCAAGCAATAACAGAAGAGAAGAGGCGTGACTGAATGTAGAGGAGATCCCCATGATGGACTGCGAACGGAGGCCTCCATCACTGAATTGTAAACGGCCTTCCAGTCTTGACTGGCGCGAACCCTCGATCTCTTGAGTGGTCGTATACCCTCTGGGATAGCTCCACACTCTTTTCTGGATTACAAAATGCCATTACAAAGATAAAACGGTTCTGTTTCAGCATTCACGCTCCAAGAATTAGACCCGGGTTCGTAAAAAGAGCAAGTATGGGACCCCGGTTCCTTCATGGTAGCTCTTATTTTGAAAACCAAAGAAATACAAGCAATCTTCATGCATTGCGGATAAGCACGTAACAGTTAATTCAATTGTCAAACGCGTAACGTATTCCATGGCTTTTTGAAGCTCTGGAGGAAGTTCATGGCGACCTTTATTCGCATTCTGTTCTCGACGACGTCTTCCTTGAAGTATTCGATGTATCCAGGGCGTCTTGTTCTTCATCATTGACATCTCGTTGAATGCATCGAATGCCGTACTCTTTATCTTGCTCCTGTTCCTTCTCATCCTCCTCTTTCAGTTCTTCCTTCCTCATATCGTCAGAATCTTTCTCATTTTCTTTACTCACAGTGTCCAGACATCTCACGATCGCGTTCTGAAGCTCATATTCACTAGAATGAACTTGAACATAGTTACCACTATAAACTATTTTTCAGTCCAGTAATACCACTTTTTAGCACAACTTTCATTGCTTCGCTTGACCGAAGGTTTCGGCATACTCTACGACTTCTAAATGTGGTAGACAAAAGTGCCAGATATGTTTTGTCAGTAGAGGCACGTTAAAAATGTCCAACTCCAATTAGTTCACTCACTTCGAGGTAGTTGCTGTCCACAAATGCCCAATTGCGGTTGAGTTCACCGAGATAGAATCCATCCTCGTCCATTGCCCCGATGATTGTAATGGCGTCTCCTTTGCGGAAGGAAAGGTACACCTGGAGATTAGTTAGGAAATCATTGTAAGAGTTTTGCAGACTTTTGCCTTTCTAACATTTTCAGGATGTTTGTAAGTCGACATTTTGCTCGAGTCGAAGTCATCCTTAGCGATCATCACTCTCTTCTGAGGGAAAGACATCGCCACCTGAGAAATGGAAGAATCAGGAAATCACCTGAAGAACCTTCAACTCTAGCCTATAGCATTGCCAAAATTTCCAACTGCGTGCCAATGAATACTAGTATTGATAAAGATTAATGTTATTGCAACTCACCATTTTACTGTTTACCATTACGCGTTCCATCGACTCAGTGAATGAATGAATTAAGTTCTGAAAGGACGCTAAAAGTGGAAATTATTGTGTAAAAAAGAAGTAATAAAATGACGCTCAATCAGGTTTGAATGAAAGTACAAAGAGTGTCAGCGTCCTGCGAATAGTGGGCGGAGCATAGTAGTGCAAACGAGGAAAAAAGCGCGAATATGAGACATTTAAAATGATTCTCAAGATGATTATAGACTATCAAATGTGTAATATTAGTGCATCCAACAAAATTTGGAGTGCCATTTTATTCTCTGGACCAAAGAATGTCATTTTTTAACTTTTAGGTAAATCAAACCTGAAACAATAATATGTTGTTTTTTCATTAAAAGTTTACAGCTATCATAATTTATCAATGAAAACTGAACAATGGAATGATGAAATTGAAATCAAGAAGAATGGTAAATTCAAATTAAATAAATTATTTATCGTATTTTCATGAGAAATAGAGTAATTCACGAATTAAAAACAACATGATGTGAGGTGTTCCTTGAGTTGAAGGAATTTATCGAATGCCTCTCCACATTTATCACAGACGTGCGGGTTAATCTTGTGAACCTGCCGGAGATGACCCTGAAAGCCATAATATATTTTAAAGAATAACAACCAAAATTTTGCTTTATTTTTAAATTTATTTTTTAATGAGCGAGTGTTGTAATTAACAAAATTGCAAGAGGCATACCTTGAGGTTAGATATGAGAAGTACGTCACAGTGAGGGCATTCGATGAGAGGAACCTTACCTGCATAATCAAAGACTATAATGATTAAAGAAGGAGTAACACGAAAAATTAGTTGAGTGAGCCGTTCATAGAAGTAATCGAAGCCAGCAGTCCAATCATGAATCACTTTATCCGAAGTTCCACAGACGCCGTTGAGGCTATTTACATACGCGCAAAGTTCATTGACAGCGCAGGGTGGTGGCTAGTTCGTTTATGTTTCATTCGCTCTACGTAATATTCGACTCTCTTTCTCTCAAATTCCCTACCGTTTCCCATTGCGAGAGCAATATCTTCGTGGTGGGACTCCCTAGCATTCATTCCTGTTACCCCTTCTTTAAAATAGAGCTAAATTGAAGGATGATCAGAAAGATGTCACTATACTGGTAGAACTATAAATACCTGTGTGCGAGCCCCTGTGTCTCTTGAGGTTGTCGATTCTCGTGAACTTCTTCGGGCACTTGTCGCATTTGAACCTGGCATCATTTTAATCATTATTGGTTGTAAAAAGTGATAAAATACCATTTAGTGGGGTTGGACCTGACTCGTGGCACAGGGCGATTGATGGAGTGGTCGATAGTTCTCAGATGCCTCTTCACGTCACGGGAACGAACGAATCGAGCACCGCATTGGGGACATACGTGAGGATCTGTAAGAAGAGCATATGAAAATTAAATCATTAGTTTGTGAGCGATAAACTTAGATCGAGGCAGGGGGCAAGAATCGTTTCATTTTGTTTTACAGATTATTATGCGCAACAAATTATTTGGGTAAAACACTGAAAGGATCAAGAAAACTAACCAATGGGAGAAGTCTTCATCATATTCATCGATTCGGTTGAAGACTTTAGACTTTCTTCTTGCACCATCATCGAATACGACTCCGTTTCCATCTCCTCCTTCTTCACCATTGCAAATCCCTCAGTATGCTCTACGATCGAGGCAGAAATAGGAAGAGAATCGGGGGATTGCTCTCGCTCTTCATTTAGGAAGTTGTTGAAGACCTCCTCCTTCACGGGGACGAGCTGAGATGAAAAATGGGGAATGAGTTGGTTCAATGGAGATCATTTAATGTTGTTGAATTGTATGAAAATTATTAAACTTGATTTACATCTCAGGCGTATCTTCTATGTAAACAGTATTCACCAACCTCCATCTCCATCTTTGGATCTTCGATCGGTTGTTTCGTCTCCACTACAGCCATAGTCGTCGCCTCAAGTTCCATTGTGTCTATTGATTGTAAATTGGAAATTGATACCTGTGGATTTGTATTATGCTGCTCTGCCGTCCTCCCAATCTCCTTCTCAATCGTGCTCTCGATGGCCTCACACAAATGGAAGACATGTCTACGGAGAGGAGAAGCACTGACAAATTTTAATAGATTATTCAGCTGATATTTTGAACATTTCGTGACTTGCATATTTGGTTAGACAGAATAGATAAACAGCCCAAAAAGAGTCAAATAGAAGCAAAAAAAGCAAGCTCACTCGTCCTTCTCTGCCTTCTCTGCCCTACTCCGTTCCCATGAGAGAGAGTCTACTGCGAATCTCAGGTGCTGAAACGCAGTGATATTTCATTTTATGATAATTAGATGTAACGTAACACAATGATCACGTTCCAGGGATCAATAAATATTTGTAAATATTCACCTCTGCATTAGTTTCCCTTCTTCTCGACTACCATCAATTCAATGGCACGCGAAATCACGATACCAATGCGGTCAGAGGAGGAAGAGTAATCGTACGCCTGTGATAGAGTGAGGATTAGTATTGAGTACATATGGATATTTAGGAGTTGCATTGGAACACCATCAGGGACTGCTTGATACTATGAGCGACAATGAAAATATTATAGAAGATGAAACCATACCTCTCTCCTCCACAGATCCAGTTGATCCGCAGTTGCAGTAGCCATCTCAATGGTAAAGTTTTGTTTATTCTCATAGATTACGATTATTAAAAGCAAGTGTTGGCATGGATGATACTGGTTATGTAAATCATTCGTATATCGTAAAGAGAATAAACTTCTAATTACTTTAGAGTTGAGAAACTTAATCACGGAAAGATGTTGGATGTTGTGGATGAAAGATGTGGATGAAAGATGTTGAAAGATATAGGATGAAAATATCAAAGTATGTGTTGAATGAATAGTTGAATGAATAGTTGAATGAATGGGTGAACGAAGCGACTGACAAATCTCCTTCTTGGAGATTAGTTGAATTTACAAGGGTTAGAGACTTTTACGACTGTCTTCCAATCAGAATAACCGGGCACCGCCAGAGGGAACTTAGGAGCTGGAGTTATGGCGTATTATCATCTCTTGATCGGTCAACCTTTGTTTACGCTGCCTGATTCGAAATACGAGCGATAATGCACATTCTATCAAAGATCGTCAAAATTATACGTGTGCTCAATGAACCATTTATCAACTCAAACATTCCGATATATTCGAGTGAACTAATAGACGCCAAGTGAAAGATTGGACAAAATTTACGCCCTATGCCTTTCCAAATGAGGGATGAAAGTCCAGTTGGGCACGACAACAGTTCTCTCCCGAATCTCACGACAGACGCAGCATTCAGAATCTCGACAACGACGCCAGTGGTCAAGAATCTCCCGAGATGAGACGCAGCTCGGAACTGGAACACTTGCTATTTGTCGATTTATTGCTTTAGAAATGAATGCCGACTCACCAGGGCAATGCTTGAGATTATCGCACCCGTTTAGATGCCCTACAATATCTTGAAAAAATTGGCAGTGAGGACGTGGGCAAGCATCCTGAAAAAAGAATTTATAAGTTATCCATTCATTATAACAACTAAGTGATTATAATCAACAGACCAATCCTCTAGCGAGACACTTCTGCCCATGGAGAAGTTGCACTAACTTCTGCTGCTTCCTCCTCGATTCCAGTGACGTCTCGGATCTTCTTCGATGACTCACAGAATGATCAGTGACGTCATCTGCCTTCTCCTCCAATGGACAGCAGATGAGTCTTCTCCTCTCCTCTGCAGTCATCAGTCGCCGTTCTTGGTTGCTGCGCCTTCTCTTGAGGGATAAGGCAGCCACAGACTCAGAGAGGACCATCCCGATTGAATGAAATGAGAAGACAGGAACGACTAGGTCGTGATATAAGTGAGGCAGGGGAATATTTGCCTGAGGGGTGAGAAAGAATTAGAGTCCCATAACCAACTGAAGTGATAAAATACAGTGATTGAGAAAGTGGAACCAATTGGCATCATGCCGCACTCTCACTCAATTGACCTCATCACGAGAATGCGAAAATGCTCTCCTTATTCCAATGGTTTTCTAGCAAAACAATAGCAAATAAGTGAGATTATGACATTATTTTATATTACGAACCATCCGATGTTATTCTAAATTGGTGGTTTGTGAATTGATGGTATTTCATCTATCCCGAATTCCTTTCCTGAACACTTACGCCACTACTTCGTCAAAGGGCCATATTTTTACACAAACTTTGCCAAGTACTTCTTCTCTAAAACTACATGAGAATCTATGTCGATACTATCGTTCTTTTTATCATGCTTTATTTTTATAATTTATCGAGAAGAAAGGATTTCCACTGAATATGGCGTCAATACGCTCTTTAATCAAGCAAAATAAGATGTCAATAATTGGAAGTGCTGCTCCCCTTCCCTCATAGATTCGCATCGGTGACCTTCGGAGGAAGGGCGCTGTCGTGGTGATCGACATCGTATCTGAATCAATACCACATTGATCTCTTATTACTTTGGAATTTACAAAAAGTTAACAAAGATAGTTCCCAATCCTGAGGTTCATCATCTCAATTCCTGAATATCCTCACAGATCAGCTTCTTGTCTCAGCTTCTCCGCTCTTTTCCTCGCTTCTTTCTCCTTCTGCTTCGCCTCTCTCTCCGATCTCTCGCGCTAAAATTACAGATTTCCCATTGTGTTTGCACTCAGAAATTATTCTTTGAAAACAGAAAAATATATAAAAAAAGGTAATATAAAACACGCAAAATAAGTACCTCAGCCTTCTTGATGTAGTCATCGATCTGCTCCAATTCGAGTCTCCTCGATCGATGGGAACTCACGTAGTAGAAAATGAGAAGAAGGAGAGTGAAGAACTCGAAGACCGAGATGATTGACATACCTGAGACTTCATCATCGAATTGGATTTAGAACTCAAAATCTGACCAAGGAACAATCCGACTTGTCCTGCGATCTCAGAGATGCAAGAGACCAGCTGAAAACAAGAAAATAAATGGAAGAATGAGGGAATTCTTGACATCTAGTACTTATGGGAAGGTCACTTACTGTGTAGGCGGGGGATTCACTTAGCATCTGGAAGTTCATTCTCTCATAGTAGACCTCGACGAGCAAAGTGTTCTTCTTGTACCTAGAGGTAAAAATACCAAAACTTATAGTTTTCACGAGAACAAAAGTGCAGAATATTCGACAGCTCCTCAAAATGAGTGTCAATCACAAGAAACTTCTCACCATGCCTTGCAGTTCGTTGTGTTACTCCCCCTCTCTCCCTCGACCTCCCATGGCTTGCCAATCTGGCTCTCGCTGCACTCGTTCGGCTGAATTGGATTTTATTAATTCGATACCCAAAATAGTCGGCTCAGATTTTTAAAAGCGCTACGACGTGAAAGAAAGGGTGACATGAATGAAGGCTCGAGCTCACAATGTGCACTGCATCGAATTTACACAAAAAGCGAGACCAATAAGACAGTGCGAGTAAGACCGAACAAATCTCGTCACTCACATTGAACATCAGGGATGGCCACTTGCTCTGTGAAATTGTCGTTGCGTACGTTTGCACTCTGAAATAGTATTTCACCTATCCATTTTTTCCAATCAAATCTATCTATTTTCATTCAAACATGCATTTTCTCTCAAACTCGACGCCATGGACAAAAAGTGTTTTCATGGATGAGTAGTGCTCACTGGCAAGGTTGTGGACAGTCGCACTTCCGAATGTCGAAGTTCTTCCCATTGATGATCCCCTCGATGCAATTAACTGTAATTAGCGTTGGATGTAGTGGGGATTACTGGCAGACTCACGATTGGTGCTGGTAGATTGGTAGGCTGAAGTGTTGGAAGTTTCAACGAAGCAAGATTCATAGGCGTCTCCCTCGGCGTACGGAAGACTGCAGGGGAAGAGTGAAGTAGGTCAAATAGGGGAATGAATACCCTGGGTAGTAGCAGCCGCACTGCTTGATCACCTCACACTGAGTGCACGAACCATAGCAAGCGTCCACCTGGAGATATCATTATTCATCTCGCTAGCTCGAGTGGAGTCTCGGTCCCCATGGATAGAGACCGCAAGGTGGGTGACCGAATTGCTTTGGCAGGGTCATTTGTGGGTCTAATGTATCCCTTTGGTGCTAAATCAGGCCATACTTTTTGCCGTTTGGAGATATCGTATCGTTGACTCGAGTTATGGCCCAAAAACACCTCGAAAGAGTCACAACGGAAAGGGAGTCGAAATCGGGACGAGAGCGAAGTGGGCGGAGCCCGCTCTGCCTGGTTTCTCCAAAAGTTTGAGCATAGCTTCGCGTCGGGCTTGCTCGAGGATGAGAGGAAAGGCAGAGGTACTCAAGAGCGCGCGCTCTCTGCACACGCCGGGTGAGAGACAAGCGAGAAAGTGGAGAGGAAGCACCGCCCCTTTGCAGTTCCATTAGCGCACACTCTTGAACCTTTGAAATGAAATGATTAATCGGAAAAAATCCAAAAAATACGTTCTCGGTGTCAATCGACGCCTAAAATCAGGAACTATCCATCGCACCATGCCCGTGTTAAGAATTGTCGTCGGAACCTTTTCATTCCCCTATCAGGAACCCTAAATCGGTCTTTTTTAGATATTTCTGATTAGATAATGCATGACGGGCACCCTGTCGTTTATAGACACTAGTTAGACGTACCCAAAAATATTTTTGGGGGCGGAGCCTGCGGTCTCTACCCATGGAAAATGCCCAACGGGCCTACAGAAACAGGAGCGTAAACAAACTTGGTAGTGTCCTTTGTAGTTAGGCAAATCGACTTCCGTGTTCAAGGTGCAATCCCCGTAAGGAGCCGGTTGTCTACAGCCACAATCATCAGTCTTATTGTTAGCAGTTATAACGAACACTAGACCAAGCCACTAAGAAAACATTTTTTACAGCAATTGTTACGATCCTCGAAGGGAATACCTCGTAGTCGCTACGTATTTGACGCCGAGGGACGAGGCCTGCCCGATTGGTGCCAAGTATCCAATGAGGTCGGGATATGGTAGATCTGTCTGGAAGGTGATCGATAATTGGTTCATCACATTATACTCGCCTTGTTGTGAATGGAGACGATTGCGCCTGCAGACTCGGTCCACGGAAGGTACTCTGACTGGAATATTGATTGATTCGACTGAATAATTATGTCCTTTTTGATAGGTAAGGATAACAATTGAAGCATGTTCAGAGCAGAAGGAGTAAAAGTGGAAGCGTACTTGTTGGGCGCGTAGTGTGACACGGAATCCGTAGAGGGGACCGGCACGAGTACTGTTCAGATTCGCGTCCCTTAACAATTTTTTGCCTAAATTTAATCAAACAAATCTCACAGATTGAACTGAATGCAGCGACCGTATGTGGGGTCATTGTAGCTGGTAAACATTCTGAAATTGAATATTGGTTCTCTTGTTTATGAGATGAACGAACGTTGTCGTATTGCACGTCTCTGCATCGTAGGTGCACGATATGACCATATCCTCCAAACTGTAGCCAGCATCCGCCTGATACGACGTTTACCTTACGGTGACCAGTAGTTATCGATCAACTAGAGCATTACGGCAGTGGCAGAACTCACATTGATAGCAGTCCCATTAAAGGTGCTGTTGTCGGAGAGATCAAAGAGATGGTTCGAGGCGAGAGTCGTCAATCGGGCTGCCCGCTCAAAGGGAAAAAATGAAACTTTCTTCCAAGGGCTATTGATTACTTGTTTTCTGGCTCCATTTCTCTTAGATGAGAATCCAAATTCGGTAGAGGCTGTCTGTCTTTCGTACGCGTCAATCTGAAATAGATTTCGGACTGAATCTGGATAACGCGGCCTTCCCATTCCCAAGTGCAAAGTGATACAGCCTACCAAGTCTCGCATGTATTGGCTGGAGTTGTAGGCCTCGTCCCTCTTCCAGGGGTTCAGATGGCAGATTGTTACCACGGGGAACGGACGCTGTTGGTATGCCAGCTGAATTTTCATGCCTTCGGTTCATGAGGACTTTACAGTTTTGTGATCTTTCCGTTGAATGCTTGTTAGTTGCATTAGTTACTGGAGTTGTTGAATAATGTTCCTACTTTCCTATTAACTACCCTATTCTTCCTCTCCTCACCGTCGTCTCTGTGTTCACATCGTAGTGGAGGTATTTGGCAATGAGACCCTGGAGCTGCACGAGGAATCCCAGCACGCACCCGATCACAACGACCACCTGAGAGGTGATCTTTGATCTCTGATCTGCGCTGAATCTGAGACTAACCCAGAAGAGTCTCAGCCAGATGTTATTCGACCCTCCGATGTGAGGAATTCCATGAGTGGAAGTCCAGCAGGCGAAGTCCTCAAAGACACCTTTGATTGTCTTTTCATATTGAAAATCGCGTTCAATTGATCACTTCTTGTGATATTTTGTAGGGATTTGAATAAAAAAATCAAACGAATCTGCATGAAATTGTCTTACCTTTAGGAGGAATGCGAATCCTTTGCTGAAGATCCCCATCAGTGGAACATAAATCGATGTCTGAGAAGGTGTTGGAGAGAGGGAGAACTCGTTGAGAAAGGAAGTGGTGGGAGGATTTTTGGGAGGCTCCTTGCTCAACAATGAGAAGGCCCGTCGCCCTAGGTGATAGGTGGGCAGAAGGAGAAAGAAGCCAGTGATTGTTTCGCTCCTCTCGTCAGGTGAGGAGAAGAGGAGATGAACAACAACCAGAAAGTACGGGATCAATCATCGGTTTATGAAAAGCTTTTCGATCTGATCGGTCTGGCAATGACCAACTAGTGATGCACACAAGATGAAACGGCAGGAATTCGTACACGAATTATCATTTAGCTAGAGAGATCGAGTGTAATCATCATCGTCGATTTGTTCTTCGGACTTCCTCCCGTTCTTCATCAACTGCAGAATACGGAGTGACGTCGACTCGACGTCTTCTGAATGTCGTCGTCATCTTCCTTTTCGAGGATACATTCGATGTGAAACACTATCGCTTTCGTCGACTACGAGAATGGATACAACGTACTCTCGTGGAAGGATCCATTGAAGCAGAGATCTGCTAGTGGGCGCTGTCTAATTACTGACTGCAACGGAATACTCTCAATGGAAGGAATACAGGAGGACCTGGACATGGTATGGTCTCGTGATCGACTGATATTTTGTCAGCTGCCGACGCATTTCATCGAAAGTCGAGGCCGAATTTACTGCAAGGTTTCTTCATTTTGCACTCAATCATTCTGTTTGGCGAGAGAGCTGAAGATTGTTTTCTTCTTCGTTGGCCTAAACATTATTTATGTTTCCGTGTTCATGATCGGAACATTGCACAAGTATACTCACAAATTCTGCACAGTCGAATATCAGCGTCGACATCGAGAAAAATCTGAGGAAAGCTTGTTTTCGAGTTTTCGAAATTCGCTCACTTTCATATCGAAGAAATTCCTTGGTTGGTCAGAGAAGAGAGTCAATCCACGCATGAGAAAGCAGTCCATTCTGGTTTCTGAATTAGGCGGCGATTCAACTTCGTCCGAACTCGAGTTGGTCACTTTCGTTCTGACATTTTCGTTGTGAGACTAAGTGAACGTGGGGATTATCCCTCTCTTTTACGTGCAATATGGTGAGTGTGCCCTCCGTCAGAGATGATTTCGTGAAAAACTACTTCTTAATTCTGCTCGTTCTCTAGCTCATTTGACCAGTAAGAAAACACGCACAGTAGAGAGAAAATAAATAAAGCGATCTCCCTGCTCCTACCCTTTAGTGTGGCTGCAGTGATCCTCTCCACTTCCTCCACTGTGCATCCACGAGATCGAAGATGGGCGAGGAGAGAACGAGTGAAGAGAGACTGAGACAAGAGTACTTCATTCTACCACTGGCATACAGTTTGTTCTAGGGTTACAGTCGAACTAGCAAAACCTGGAATGTATACCTTTCCCGCAGCGACTCCTCCGCACACTCCCACGACCACAGGACGAAGGACCATCGCACTTCTCAAGTATACAACAGTAAACATTGATCATATTGATCTGGGACTTTATCGAACAGAACTTGATTGGAACTCGATAAGCATGAATATCTGGTAAATTCTCATAGAAACGGAAGAGTAACTGCTGAAGACAGGGGTAGGGTATTGGCTGCAGAGTATCTCGTGACTGCTTCTTCTGCTTCTCCTCCTCTTTTCCTAATTAGTCGGGAGTAATCTTCGCCGATTCCTTTTTCCCTCGAGAGTTGGCCACTTCTGAGGGAATGAGGGCTAAACGAAGAGGGGTGAACATCTGAAGAGGGGTCGGACATGAGGACAAGAGACCTTCTGAGCGCTCTCCATTCTGGGTCCATTCAATGCCTGAAAACAACTGAAATGACTGCCTAATCAGTGTTGTCGTGCTGATCTTTCCAATCTGACCTTGCATGGATTGCTGGCTGGCACCAATTGTGACTCTCGAGGGATTATTAGCGCTCTTGACACCGGCCGAGAGGAGGGGGCGAGTTTGTATTGTAATTGCGGTAGGCAAGGGGAGGGAGAGCGCGCACTCTCGACATACTCGCGAACCAACGATGTTTGTGCCCCTCTGTCCAGTCCGCTTCTCTCGACGTTGGCTACATGTGTTGAGATTGGATTCCGTCTGTCATCGAATGAGCAATGAGCGACAGATTCGATCTGCACGCGACATTCATACACACTCCATGCACTTCGCCTCATCATCTCCCATTTCTCCCCTCTCCACTCCCTCCTTCTCCCCCCTCTCTCCCCCTATCTCCTCTTCCTTCTCCTCTCTTCTCCTCCTCTCGCCTGACTGCCCTCTCCCTCTCCTATTCTCACATGTTTCAGAGAGAAGCAGAGAGCGAAAAGGAAGAGAGAGAGAGGGATATGAACGAGTGCTGCGAATCCGCGAGTTTCAAAACAAGCTGACAGCCATTTCGTCATTCTTCCAGTGGATTTGTCAAATCTCGCGCTGATTGTAGAACCAGATTAGACGAGGGGCGAAGTTTCTGCCTTGCGGGGAGAAGATGGAGGGAGATGGTTCGTTCTCACGCTATTTCGTCCTTTCACGTCTGTCTCTCGACTTCGCGTGAATTCGGGAGGGAAGGCACTCTATCAAATTAGCACACTCTCTCGTCATCCAAAAAGTGGCTCACACGGTACTGTTACCGGAGAAGATGCTCTCCACCATGCGAAGGAAGAGGTTACTTCTCGCTCTTCAGTTTGTTGAACTCCAATTGTCGCTCTTTTTTTTTGTCTTTTCCCGCGCTCTCTTTTCTATTCAATAGAACTCAATTGGCGTTCAGAATCGAGAAGAGAGGGGGAGATGGAAAGAAACAGCCCGATTCCATCCTCTCGTTCTTGTTTTTTTCCCCGGGTTATGAAACAGATGCGTCCCGTGGATTCTCTCAGATTCTCTTTCATCTCAGTCATGTTTCCTCCCTTGTTTCATGAGCTCTGATGTCTCCTCAGTGACAGCTGAGCATGCTTCCGACTTCATAATAGCCCCGTTTACTCTGAATGACCAGGATTGGAGGGAAGCCCCCATGCACTCCAGTGAACTAGTAGTCTAATGGAGAGGCAAGGGGGCGGAAAATATTCCGTGCCCTTGAGGTGAGAATCACTTGCATTTCCGATAGGTTCAGAAGGCGTTGGAGCAAACTTTCCCTCCTCCCCGAGTTCATGGCTTTTAGCGTCGAAACGCGTTCGAGATGATGGATTGCATTTCATTTTTGAGCACTTTGAGCCTCTTTTCTTACCTCTCACGAGACATACGAAATCACCCAGTCAACATTGCCATTTCATCAGATTTTCACTGGGAAATTTGAACCGAGGGGCTATTGAACGCCCCCTCCCTCCTCCCTTATCCGCATTAGTTATTGTTCAGTGAACTGACCAAATATTGTCCTGACCTTTCGCAACTCTGAACCTTCTCTTCAGTCATTTTTATCCTGAGCGGGGGCGATATTAGTCCACTCTCATTTCCCCATTCCCAAATTCTCAGCCATGTCCTTCCTTATCATTCGCTTGAGCACACATGGATTTCGACCTTTGTATCATTGACGGCTAGCATGATAAATACTTGATCAATGACTCTCCCGTCCTTTTTAGCGATCGTCATCGTACGCCCTTAGCTAGATTTTTCGATCACAACAAACTTTGACATTTCTTTGTTTCATATTTTACTGCCCTCATTTGAAGCGCACAACACCCTATTTTACTATGTTTTCTTTCTTTAGAGCTCAGCCCAAATCTATTTCTGTCTAACCTTGTTGGTTGGTACACAAATCCTACCTGCTATCAGATTACTTTGCAGTTCAACGCACCATTCACATATCACAGTGACTCCGAAAACAGAACACTAGTAAGTAGCATTCCATTTGTTTCTACACTCTGTTGAATGGCGAATTGTTAATTTTTTTTCATACGTCTCGCTGTTCATTGAAAAAAACATAAATCCTCCATTCAAGAAATGTCATTCATGCCTGCAAAAATATAATAATTTATTGAGCTCATCCAGTTCTTTCAAGTAGGAAAGTGAATGGAAGATGAAGTTGATAAAAGGCAGTTGCTCCCCTTCTTCATCTGATTACACGCCTTTCATTGCGGTGGGAATTCACACTCATTTTCCCAGAATTGTATGGAATTTATAAGCTACATTGGAGAGGATCCTACTTTTTTATGCAATTTTTGACAGACTCAGCCTAAGCGATATCCAAGGCTTACGATACTGCTGATTGCATTCGCATCACTTCTCGTAATAGGAGGAATCGTCTTGTTGAGTTGGATGGGCATCTCAGAATACAACAAATGGAGCTACAGCTACGATAGGTCAGCTGTTTCCTCATTCTCACCGCAATGTCGTAGCGGCCATTGATAAGAGCATCCGCTGATCACTGCACTTTCTGATCTAGTGATAACGACCCAAAGTCCGCAACTGTCTTGTTCCCATCAATTGGATGCCGACCTCTCTTCGAACACTTCACATAGTATTTCGGATAGTCTTTCCACGCATATGTAGTTTCTATTCATAATCCACTTCCGTTTTGTAGAAATCAAGACGCGGGTCTGCTCAATCTCATCTCCGTATCTCCCGGTGCAGTGATGCTGCCCGACAAGGGAGAGATCTTCTGCTGGGTGCTCACTTCGGAGAAATACCACGACACCAGGGTACAATTTTATCAAGATTGTTTTCCTGTTTTGCTGTTTACCATTAAAACTCCATGAAAAAACATGACTCGAATGTGCTCCACTCGCAGGCTTTGGCAGTGAACGAGACATGGCTGAGGAGATGCGACCACGGAGTTTTCTTCACTAATGCACCCTTCGAGAGGGAGAAGAAGGTGAATAATCGAAAGGGCAACTGATGAAAAAATATTCTGGAAACTCTCAAAGAAGTTGAGGTTCTGAAAGCCCAATAATATGATAGGCATTTTCTGCACCCCCCCCCCTTATCTCCCTGGCGTATTTCAGATTCCATACCGCACGGTATTCGCTGGAATTCTGGACTCCTATGAAAACCTCTTCTACAAATCCCGTTACGCATTTTACTACATCTCGGAGATTATGAAGGCGGACTTTGACTGGTTTGTCAAGGTGAGCTTAATTCGTATTTTTCAATCATTGACGAAGATAAAAATATCCTTAAAAGGCCTCTTTCACGCAGCTTTTTAGTGCGTAATAAATATCTGAAAATTTTGAGTGGTGTTTACAATTTCGAAAATGCACTCCCCTCTCAGGCTGACGACGACACGTACCTCATCGTAGAGAATCTTCGCGCTTATCTACGTACTCTCGATCCCTCTTTGCCATACTACGTGGGGTATCGAATGAAGCCCTATCTGGTGAGATGCGTCCTCTCCATGCGAATCTCATCTGGTATTTGCAGGAGAATGGTTACAATGGTGGAGGGGCAGGCTATGTTCTCTCCAAGTGAGAATTACCAGTTTATTCAATCGATGACTTTCTTTTCACAAGCAATTCATCCCTCGCTTTTCAAAAATCACCTGGTTTCTCCTGTCTATTAGTTTCAAAATTGAAAAAATATCATCAGAAAAGCACTGGAACTCTTCGCACGAGAAGCGTACGTCAACGAGACGATCTGTCCCGATGACATCTATGAAGACGTCGGAATCGGAAGGTACTGAGGAATATTGATTGTTTGCACATATAAGGCTGTTGCATAAGTTCCTTTCCTTTTTCTTTTGGACAATTCTGCTGAAGTACGTAGACAGACGCGATATTCTGATTACCCTGTGATATGGTCTTGATTCTGGATTACACCCATGAAATGGTTTTGAATCTACTCACTATCTTGGGTGGCTAGCACGTTACAGAAAATGAGCATCGGAAAAAGGCGATTTTTAGCATTTTGATTTGGGCCCTAGTTGCCGAGAATTCGCGGCATTCTGATTCTGTGCAATCATCCAGTACTAGAACAAGAGTTGATTGTTCACTTAAGTGCAAAACATCCGTATTCAAATGCGTGTGGTAAACAGGGGATACCCAAATCTGTTGATTTCAACGTGTGAATCTCGACGTATTATTTCAAAGAATTCAGCTCGTGAAAGGATAGACCAATCTCTTCCTAAATATGATTGCATATATGCACGGTAAGGTACTTCACAACCCATCACAATTCAGCCCTTCTCATCGATGTCTATGAATTATTTGGCAAATAATTTGAAATCCGTAATTTTCAGAAAGAATGAATATCTCATCGGGCCATATTTCATGCAGGGTTTTTAAGGCGCAATTCTCGCGATATGTCATATGAGATACCCCATCATATTGCTTTAGAATAGTGTGACAAATTCAGCACCATCACTGCTCTCCTCGGAGCTGTGAATAATTGAACACTCGGATCAAACATACTAGTACGATGACTTTCGATCTAAATTGGCCCATGATCACTGACATAATCGGACCAAGATCGTGCTCGATATAGAGTGTACTCATGCCCCAATCAACTGTAACAAACCATTAGTTGATTGGTCGATTGCAAAGAACAGTGGAGGTGACAATGTTCATGCACGAAAAAAGAAAGGAACTTATGCAACAGCCTTATAGAAATACCGAAACTGTTGTATTGCAGATGCCTCGCCAATCTTGGAATTCTCCCGCACAAGAGTGTCAATGAACAAGGTCTGTCACTTGATACAGTCCTACTAACTTTGTTGAATATAAAAATTCATGATTACTCATGCTGCAATGGCGTAAACTCAGGTCAACAGCGCTTCAACACGTACCATCCAGTGAAGACTCTCGAGGGATGGAGCAAACAGGCCGATTGGATCACCGATCCATTGATAACAGTGAGTAGATACGCTAGATTGCACCTTTATCTTCGTTTCAATTCAAATGATTCAACGTTTCTCGGTAATGAATACACGAAATGCCTTGCAGGGATTCGATGGAATCGCTCGAGATCTCATCTCATTCCACCATGTTTCCCCGACGGAAATGAAGATCTTCGACGTCTTATTGTATCGTGTTTCGGTGGACGGAGTCTGTCGAAGAGAACACGTCGATCTATGAACTAACCTAAAACCTATGAACCCTGTGTGAAACGGCTAGAACTCGCTAGGTGCTATTAACTTGTTATATTTCTTCCCTAGAGTTTGATTGTTTCAAAGATATGCAACTCCTTCAACACTTTCCTTGAACCGGTCACCTCAAAAAGTATTCCATATCTTGAACCAGGTCAGATGTACAGCTTTAATGGTTGATTAAAGTGCATTACCAATAATTCTAATCGTTTATTAGTTTAAATTGTATGCCTGCATTGAATAAAAACATACACGTTATTATCTTTACTTTGTGTAACACGTAATTGCAGACCCTTTTGTAAGCCCTTTTAGCGATTCAATTTTGACCTCCTCGATATGGGTGCTATTCATTCAAGACACTATTCTCCCGCATAGTATGTCTTCAACCTTGGGCTAACTCAATATTGTTAAAAAAAATAGAAAAAAGATATCGCTCCCGGGTGGGTTCGAACCACCGACCTTTCGGTTAACAGCCGAACGCGCTGCCGATTGCGCTTTGAGGCTCACTCGGGGATGTTTACATTCTCGTTCTCGCCCGCATTAATTTCGCATGATTCGTTCCCCAATCCGATAGATTTTTACGATTGAACCCGTCAGAGCTTTGCTCCTACTTCTAAAAGAAATTCGAGGAACATGCGAAATTAGTGAAAAGAATAAAAAGAGCAGCCCTTGCACAGAATGAAGCTGAACACAATTATCGAGAAAGGGTGAAATCTCTATTTCACTGCACGCTTTCTTCCCTTCTATCTTTGTGTCTCCCTCGCCCGTTCTCATTACACCATTTGTAGGGTTGAAAAATTAGCATAAATAAAATAGAAAAAATTTGCCGCCAGCAGGGGTCGAACCTGCGACCTTGGGCTTATTAGACCCACGCTCTAACCGACTGAGCTATGGCGGCTGACGTTTATGTCCTAGAGCGCGACGATTACATAAGATACGCAGATGATCGAGGGGAGACAAGTACTCACCTAAAACTTCAAGATTTTCTTGTTCCTTTACATATAGAGATTTGGAGATGCAACGTCCCCTGTGTGGCCCCCAACACAACATCTTCTTGAAAAAAAATAAAACAGTTATCAGCTTTTGCTGAAGAATATGAATGATATAAACCGCCATAATCACCAAAGCCCACCATTTCGAACATTCCTTCACATTGGAGAAATACAGAGATATTTTTACAAACTTTTATCTATAAATTTCATTGTTCATTATTTTATTTAACCAATTAGAACACAATTATTTTGAAATGACATATGGTAAAGAAATATACGATGTTGTTGACAATTTTACGTCATAATTGTTCCATTGATTTCTAGAGTTTCAATTTTGAGCCTTTCTGCCATCTCGACGATTTGAGTCCTATGAAATTATGAATTTTAGAAAATTGTAAGTTTTGTTTACATTGTCTGATATTTTCAAAGATGCTAATGATGCTCCTACACGCAATATTTTTAATGCTGATAAAATAGCGAGGAAATCATACCGGAGTTCGCTGCTCATATTATATCGCTCAGTAATAAATCGACCAACTCGTACACCTCCCATTGATTCACCGAGAAATTGGACAATTTCACTTGTTGGATGTGAAATTAGAGCTGACATTATTGACAGAATGCAGATCGATCTTCCAATCTTCAATTCCGAAATGGCGTAAATCACGTTTGTTCAGTGACATTACCACGCGTATATTATTGTCAGGAGTGAAGTCAATGCTGAGACTAGGGGACATGACGAAATCGATTGTTCAGATAATCAATGGTAATTGCATTCCAATGTCGAGAAATCTGGGAACACAATAAATTCATTGATGGCGGATGATATCAATATTGAGACTAGGACACTTCCTAATTTTGTATATTGAGCATAAGAGAACGCTGGTTAATTTAAACTAAACATTTGTTGTTTCTTACAACATAAAAAATTATAACGAACATATTTCAATTCGGTATCCCTTGGATCTTTAACCATTGATATAATTATTCTGACAATGTCTGTGGGGATATTGGCAAAAGAAAATCCGATGGGATTGGGATGAGCATCGCCTATCTCATAACCTTTGACAGAACAGCATCAGATAATCATTATTAGTTGATTCTGACTTCCCTGAGAGACAAAATTTCCCGCTCAATGGATTGCAATGAGTGTGGATACAGTCCAAGTTATTCGTACTTTTCGATAAAACAATGGAGTTTTAC